>OZ037897.1:0-1334955 GCA_964035575.1 Rhynchopus sp. YZ270_cl-10 | reverse complement strand
GCGGGTTTGCGGGTTTGCGGGTTTGCGGGTTTGCGGGTTTGCGGGTTTGCGGGTTTGCGGGTTTGCGGGTTTGCGGGTTTGCGGGTTTGCGGGTTTGCGGGTTTGCGGGTTTGCGGGTTTGCGGGTTTGCGGGTTTGCGGGTTTGCGGGTTTGCGGGTTTGCGGGTTTGCGGGTTTGCGGGTTTGCGGGTTTGCGGGTTTGCGGGTTTGCGGGTTTGCGGGTTTGCGGGTTTGCGGGTTTGCGGGTTTGCGGGTTTGCGGGTTTGCGGGTTTGCGGGTTTGCGGGTTTGCGGGTTTGCGGGTTTGCGGGTTTGCGGGTTTGCGGGTTTGCGGGTTTGCGGGTTTGCGGGTTTGCGGGTTTGCGGGTTTGCGGGTTTGCGGGTTTGCGGGTTTGCGGGTTTGCGGGTTTGCGGGTTTGCGGGTTTGCGGGTTTGCGGGTTTGCGGGTTTGCGGGTTTGCGGGTTTGCGGGTTTGCGGGTTTGCGGGTTTGCGGGTTTGCGGGTTTGCGGGTTTGCGGGTTTGCGGGTTTGCGGGTTTGCGGAGTTTGCGGGTTTGCGGGTTTGCGGGTTTGCGGGTTTGCGGGTTTGCGGGTTTGCGGGTTTGCGGGTTTGCGGGTTTGCGGGTTTGCGGGTTTGCGGGTTTGCGGGTTTGCGGGTTTGCGGGTTTGCGGGTTTGCGGGTTTGCGGGTTTGCGGGTTTGCGGGTTTGCGGGTTTGCGGGTTTGCGGGTTTGCGGGTTTGCGGGTTTGCGGGTTTGCGGGTTTGCGGGTTTGCGGGTTTGCGGGTTTGCGGGTTTGCGGGTTTGCGGGTTTGCGGGTTTGCGGGTTTGCGGGTTTGCGGGTTTGCGGGTTTGCGGGTTTGCGGGTTTGCGGGTTTGCGGGTTTGCGGGTTTGCGGGTTTGCGGGTTTGCGGGTTTGCGGGTTTGCGGGTTTGCGGGTTTGCGGGTTTGCGGGTTTGCGGGTTTGCGGGTTTGCGGGTTTGCGGGTTTGCGGGTTTGCGGGTTTGCGGGTTTGCGGGTTTGCGGGTTTGCGGGTTTGCGGGTTTGCGGGTTTGCGGGTTTGCGGGTTTGCGGGTTTGCGGGTTTGCGGGTTTGCGGGTTTGCGGGTTTGCGGGTTTGCGGGTTTGCGGGTTTGCGGGTTTGCGGGTTTGCGGGTTTGCGGGTTTGCGGGTTTGCGGGTTTGCGGGTTTGCGGGTTTGCGGGTTTGCGGGTTTGCGGGTTTGCGGGTTTGCGGGTTTGCGGGTTTGCGGGTTTGCGGGTTTGCGGGTTTGCGGGTTTGCGGGTTTGCGGGTTTGCGGGTTTGCGGGTTTGCGGGTTTGCGGGTTTGCGGGTTTGCGGGTTTGCGGGTTTGCGGGTTTGCGGGTTTGCGGGTTTGCGGGTTTGCGGGTTTGCGGGTTTGCGGGTTTGCGGGTTTGCGGGTTTGCGGGTTTGCGGGTTTGCGGGTTTGCGGGTTTGCGGGTTTGCGGGTTTGCGGGTTTGCGGGTTTGCGGGTTTGCGGGTTTGCGGGTTTGCGGGTTTGCGGGTTTGCGGGTTTGCGGGTTTGCGGGTTTGCGGGTTTGCGGGTTTGCGGGTTTGCGGGTTTGCGGGTTTGCGGGTTTGCGGGTTTGCGGGTTTGCGGGTTTGCGGGTTTGCGGGTTTGCGGGTTTGCGGGTTTGCGGGTTTGCGGGTTTGCGGGTTTGCGGGTTTGCGGGTTTGCGGGTTTGCGGGTTTGCGGGTTTGCGGGTTTGCGGGTTTGCGGGTTTGCGGGTTTGCGGGTTTGCGGGTTTGCGGGTTTGCGGGTTTGCGGGTTTGCGGGTTTGCGGGTTTGCGGGTTTGCGGGTTTGCGGGTTTGCGGGTTTGCGGGTTTGCGGGTTTGCGGGTTTGCGGGTTTGCGGGTTTGCGGGTTTGCGGGTTTGCGGGTTTGCGGGTTTGCGGGTTTGCGGGTTTGCGGGTTTGCGGGTTTGCGGGTTTGCGGGTTTGCGGGTTTGCGGGTTTGCGGGTTTGCGGGTTTGCGGGTTTGCGGGTTTGCGGGTTTGCGGGTTTGCGGGTTTGCGGGTTTGCGGGTTTGCGGGTTTGCGGGTTTGCGGGTTTGCGGGTTTGCGGGTTTGCGGGTTTGCGGGTTTGCGGGTTTGCGGGTTTGCGGGTTTGCGGGTTTGCGGGTTTGCGGGTTTGCGGGTTTGCGGGTTTGCGGGTTTGCGGGTTTGCGGGTTTGCGGGTTTGCGGGTTTGCGGGTTTGCGGGTTTGCGGGTTTGCGGGTTTGCGGGTTTGCGGGTTTGCGGGTTTGCGGGTTTGCGGGTTTGCGGGTTTGCGGGTTTGCGGGTTTGCGGGTTTGCGGGTTTGCGGGTTTGCGGGTTTGCGGGTTTGCGGGTTTGCGGGTTTGCGGGTTTGCGGGTTTGCGGGTTTGCGGGTTTGCGGGTTTGCGGGTTTGCGGGTTTGCGGGTTTGCGGGTTTGCGGGTTTGCGGGTTTGCGGGTTTGCGGGTTTGCGGGTTTGCGGGTTTGCGGGTTTGCGGGTTTGCGGGTTTGCGGGTTTGCGGGTTTGCGGGTTTGCGGGTTTGCGGGTTTGCGGGTTTGCGGGTTTGCGGGTTTGCGGGTTTGCGGGTTTGCGGGTTTGCGGGTTTGCGGGTTTGCGGGTTTGCGGGTTTGCGGGTTTGCGGGTTTGCGGGTTTGCGGGTTTGCGGGTTTGCGGGTTTGCGGGTTTGCGGGTTTGCGGGTTTGCGGGTTTGCGGGTTTGCGGGTTTGCGGGTTTGCGGGTTTGCGGGTTTGCGGGTTTGCGGGTTTGCGGGTTTGCGGGTTTGCGGGTTTGCGGGTTTGCGGGTTTGCGGGTTTGCGGGTTTGCGGGTTTGCGGGTTTGCGGGTTTGCGGGTTTGCGGGTTTGCGGGTTTGCGGGTTTGCGGGTTTGCGGGTTTGCGGGTTTGCGGGTTTGCGGGTTTGCGGGTTTGCGGGTTTGCGGGTTTGCGGGTTTGCGGGTTTGCGGGTTTGCGGGTTTGCGGGTTTGCGGGTTTGCGGGTTTGCGGGTTTGCGGGTTTGCGGGTTTGCGGGTTTGCGGGTTTGCGGGTTTGCGGGTTTGCGGGTTTGCGGGTTTGCGGGTTTGCGGGTTTGCGGGTTTGCGGGTTTGCGGGTTTGCGGGTTTGCGGGTTTGCGGGTTTGCGGGTTTGCGGGTTTGCGGGTTTGCGGGTTTGCGGGTTTGCGGGTTTGCGGGTTTGCGGGTTTGCGGGTTTGCGGGTTTGCGGGTTTGCGGGTTTGCGGGTTTGCGGGTTTGCGGGTTTGCGGGTTTGCGGGTTTGCGGGTTTGCGGGTTTGCGGGTTTGCGGGTTTGCGGGTTTGCGGGTTTGCGGGTTTGCGGGTTTGCGGGTTTGCGGGTTTGCGGGTTTGCGGGTTTGCGGGTTTGCGGGTTTGCGGGTTTGCGGGTTTGCGGGTTTGCGGGTTTGCGGGTTTGCGGGTTTGCGGGTTTGCGGGTTTGCGGGTTTGCGGGTTTGCGGGTTTGCGGGTTTGCGGGTTTGCGGGTTTGCGGGTTTGCGGGTTTGCGGGTTTGCGGGTTTGCGGGTTTGCGGGTTTGCGGGTTTGCGGGTTTGCGGGTTTGCGGGTTTGCGGGTTTGCGGGTTTGCGGGTTTGCGGGTTTGCGGGTTTGCGGGTTTGCGGGTTTGCGGGTTTGCGGGTTTGCGGGTTTGCGGGTTTGCGGGTTTGCGGGTTTGCGGGTTTGCGGGTTTGCGGGTTTGCGGGTTTGCGGGTTTGCGGGTTTGCGGGTTTGCGGGTTTGCGGGTTTGCGGGTTTGCGGGTTTGCGGGTTTGCGGGTTTGCGGGTTTGCGGGTTTGCGGGTTTGCGGGTTTGCGGGTTTGCGGGTTTGCGGGTTTGCGGGTTTGCGGGTTTGCGGGTTTGCGGGTTTGCGGGTTTGCGGGTTTGCGGGTTTGCGGGTTTGCGGGTTTGCGGGTTTGCGGGTTTGCGGGTTTGCGGGTTTGCGGGTTTGCGGGTTTGCGGGTTTGCGGGTTTGCGGGTTTGCGGGTTTGCGGGTTTGCGGGTTTGCGGGTTTGCGGGTTTGCGGGTTTGCGGGTTTGCGGGTTTGCGGGTTTGCGGGTTTGCGGGTTTGCGGGTTTGCGGGTTTGCGGGTTTGCGGGTTTGCGGGTTTGCGGGTTTGCGGGTTTGCGGGTTTGCGGGTTTGCGGGTTTGCGGGTTTGCGGGTTTGCGGGTTTGCGGGTTTGCGGGTTTGCGGGTTTGCGGGTTTGCGGGTTTGCGGGTTTGCGGGTTTGCGGGTTTGCGGGTTTGCGGGTTTGCGGGTTTGCGGGTTTGCGGGTTTGCGGGTTTGCGGGTTTGCGGGTTTGCGGGTTTGCGGGTTTGCGGGTTTGCGGGTTTGCGGGTTTGCGGGTTTGCGGGTTTGCGGGTTTGCGGGTTTGCGGGTTTGCGGGTTTGCGGGTTTGCGGGTTTGCGGGTTTGCGGGTTTGCGGGTTTGCGGGTTTGCGGGTTTGCGGGTTTGCGGGTTTGCGGGTTTGCGGGTTTGCGGGTTTGCGGGTTTGCGGGTTTGCGGGTTTGCGGGTTTGCGGGTTTGCGGGTTTGCGGGTTTGCGGGTTTGCGGGTTTGCGGGTTTGCGGGTTTGCGGGTTTGCGGGTTTGCGGGTTTGCGGGTTTGCGGGTTTGCGGGTTTGCGGGTTTGCGGGTTTGCGGGTTTGCGGGTTTGCGGGTTTGCGGGTTTGCGGGTTTGCGGGTTTGCGGGTTTGCGGGTTTGCGGGTTTGCGGGTTTGCGGGGTTTCGGGTTTGCGGGTTTGCGGGTTTGCGGGTTTGCGGGGTTTGCGGGGTTTGCGGGTTTGCGGGTTTGCGGGTTTGCGGGTTTGCGGGTTTGCGGGTTTGCGGGTTTGCGGGTTTGCGGGTTTGCGGGTTTGCGGGTTTGCGGGTTTGCGGGTTTGCGGGTTTGCGGGTTTGCGGGTTTGCGGGTTTGCGGGTTTGCGGTTTGCGGGTTTGCGGGTTTGCGGGTTTGCGGGTTTGCGGGTTTGCGGGTTTGCGGGTTTGCGGGTTTGCGGGTTTGCGGGTTTGCGGGTTTGCGGGTTTGCGGTTTGCGGGTTTGCGGGTTTGCGGGTTTGCGGGTTTGCGGGTTTGCGGTTTGCGGGTTTGCGGGTTTGCGGGTTTGCGGGTTTGCGGGTTTGCGGGGTTTGCGGGTTTGCGGGTTTGCGGGTTTTGCGGGTTTGCGGTTTGCGGTTTGCGGGTTTGCGGGTTTGCGGGTTGGGTTTGCGGGTTTGCGGGTTTGCGGGTTTGCGGGTTTGCGGGTTTGCGGGTTTGCGGGTTTGCGGGGTTTGCGGGTTTGCGGGTTTGCGGGTTTGCGGGTTTGCGGGTTTGCGGGTTTGCGGGTTTGCGGGTTTGCGGGTTTGCGGGTTTGCGGGTTTGCGGGTTTGCGGGGTTTGCGGGTTTGCGGGTTTGCGGGTTTGCGGGTTTGCGGGTTTGCGGGTTTGCGGGTTTGCGGGTTTGCGGGTTTGCGGGTTTGCGGGTTTGCGGGTTTGCGGGTTTGCGGGTTTGCGGGTTTGCGGGTTTGCGGGTTTGCGGGTTTGCGGGTTTGCGGGTTTGCGGGTTTGCGGGTTTGCGGGTTTGCGGGTTTGCGGGTTTGCGGGTTTGCGGGTTTGCGGGTTTGCGGGTTTGCGGGTTTGCGGGTTTGCGGGTTTGCGGGTTTGCGGGTTTGCGGGTTTGCGGGTTTGCGGGGTTTGCGGGTTTGCGGGTTTGCGGGTTTGCGGGTTTGCGGGGTTTGCGGGTTTGCGGGTTTGCGGTTTGCGGGTTTGCGGGTTTGCGGGTTTGCGGGGTTTGCGGGTTTGCGGGTTTGCGGGTTTGCGGGTTTGCGGGTTTGCGGGTTTGCGGGTTTGCGGGTTTGCGGGTTTGCGGGTTTGCGGTTTGCGGGTTTGCGGGTTTGCGGGTTTGCGGGTTTGCGGGTTTGCGGGTTTGCGGGTTTGCGGGTTTGCGGGTTTGCGGTTTGCGGTTTGCGGGTTTGCGGGTTTGCGGGGTTTGCGGGTTTGCGGGTTTGCGGGTTTGCGGGTTTGCGGGTTTGCGGGTTTGCGGGTTTGCGGGTTTGCGGGTTTGCGGGTTTGCGGGTTTGCGGGTTTACGGGTTTGCGGGTTTGCGGGTTTGCGGGTTTGCGGGTTTGCGGGTTTGCGGGTTTGCGGGTTTGCGGGTTTGCGGGTTTGCGGGTTTGCGGGTTTGCGGTGGGTTTGCGGGTTTGCGGGTTTGCGGGGTTTGCGGGTTTGCGGGTTTGCGGGTTTGCGGGTTTGCGGGTTTGCGGGTTTGCGGGTTTGCGGGTTTGCGGGTTTGCGGGTTTGCGGGTTTGCGGGTTTGCGGGTTTACGGGTTTGCGGGTTTGCGGGTTTGCGGGTTTGCGGAAAGCTCGTTCGAAAAAAAAAATTTTTTTTTTGCCTGTGAAAAATTTCTTATGAAGACCTCTGGCAAAATTTTTGTGTCTGTGTGCAAAGTGTTTTACCCTTAGTCCGTGGGGAAGGATACTGATGGTGTTCACCCACATAACATAGCACACGAGCCAGCTAAGTGACTGACCCCCGAGAAGGTTTGCGGGCTATCAGCCACACGAACCAGATAACGCAACCTAGAACCAGCAGGTTCCCGCGCACCCGCACCCACCAGCCAGCTTATTAACCCACGAACCAGATAACGTTACCCGAACCCCGCGCACCCGCACAACCACACCAGCCGGATAACGCAACCTAGAACCAGCAGGTTCCCGCGCACCCGCACCCACCAGCCAGCTTATTAACCACACCAGCCAGATAACGTTGCCCGAACCCCGCGCACCCGCACAACCACACGAACCAGCTAGGGACCGCAAACCCGCGCACCCGTCAACCCGCAAACCCGCACAACCACCAGCCAGATAACGCAACCTAGAACCAGCAGGTTCCCGCGCACCCGCACCCACCAGCCAGCTTATTAACCCACGAACCAGATAACGTTGCCCGAACCCCGCGCACCCGCACCACCACACCAGCCAGATAACGCAACCTCGAACCCGCAAACCCGCGCACCCGCAAACCCGCAAACCCGCACAACCACCAGCCAGAAAACGTAACCTAGAACCAGATAACGTTGCCCGAATCCCGCACACCCGCACAACCACACCAGTCAGATAACGTAACCTAGAACCCGCATTTGGTCAGGACCTCTTCAGAAAAACTGTGTGGAGAAGTATGAGACAGTGTAGCCGAGTGGTTACCACGCAGGTAAAAGTTTTCTTATGGTAGCGGGTTCAACCCCCGAGACAAGTCAGTTTTTGGCTAAGTGGCAGAAATATGTTCCCGACCCGGGTATTGAATGTCGACCTGACCTCAAAAAAAAACTAACTTACATGTTTATGAAAAACATGACTTACATGGTTATGAACCGGCAAAAATCTCAACATGACTTACATGGTTATGAAAAACATGACTTACATGTTTATTTGTACACAAAAATCCCCGGCTTAATAAACATGTAAGTCATGTTTTTCATAAACATGTAAGTCAGTTTTTTCCATAAACATGTAAGTTTTCTCATAACCCTGTAAGTCAGTATGGCCCTTAACCTGGCCATATTCCAGTACAGCCTGGTGCGAATACGCACATTCTGGACCCCAAAATGTAAGCACATTCTGGAAACGAAAACCAAGCACATTCTGGAATAGCCGGGGCCTTATAGCCGTGTTCCAGACTGTGCTTGGTTTTCGTTTCCAGAATGTGCTTGGTTTTCAGAAAAATAACGATTTCCAGAATGTGCTTGCATTTTGGTTTCAGAATGTGCTTGCATTTTTTTGAGAATAGGGTCCGGATATTCAATACCTGGGTCAGAAATTTTCCGGTATTTTCCTGCAGTGAAATCCTTAAGGAAAAGTGAATTCTGGATCCTTAAGGAATTCCCAGCCATTCCAGAATGTACTTGCATCTCAGAAAAGTGCACTTTTTCGTTAAAAACCAAAAAGTGCACTTTTCTCAGATGCAAGCACATTCTGGAATGGCTGGGAATTCCTGAGCAATCCAGAATTCACTTTTCCCCTAGCAAATCCTTAAGGAAATGTGAATTCTGGATCCTTAAGGAATTCCCAGCCATTCCAGAATGTACTTGCATCTGAGAAAAGTGCACTTTTTGGTTTTTAACGAAAAAGTGCACTTTTCTGAGATGCAAGCACATTCTGGAATGGCTGGGAAATCCTGAGCAATCCAGAATTCACTTTTCCCCTAACAAATCCTTAAGGATTCATTGGTGGAAACCAAAACTGCTCCCTCAGGGGTTTGAACCTCCAACCAATAAGAATCCACACTGGAAGGGACCTGTGTGGTACCCACTAGGACACTATGTCTTCCATAAGGATTTTCACTAAAGCGGACAAAGTGTCCGAGTGTGTAGTACACAGTTTCCACACATAAGAGTTTCTTCGGTGTCCGAGGTTCAAACCCCAGAACCAGCAGTTTTTGTTTCCCCTAACAAATCCTTAAGGAAAAGTGAATTCTGGATCCTTAAGGAATTCCCAGCCATTCCAGAATGTGCTTGCATCTCAAAAAAGTGCACTTTTTCGTTAAAAACCAAAAAGTGTACTTTTCTGAGATGCAAGCACATTCTGGAATGGCTGGGAAATCCTTAAGGATCCAGAATTCACATTTCCTTAAGGATTTGTTAGGGGAACAAAAACTGCTGCTTCTGGGGTTTGAACATCGGACCAATAGGAAAATAGAATGTGAACAACCCTTGTGGTGCCCACTGGGATACTTCGTCAGCAATAAGGATTTCCATTGAACAAAAGAAAGTGTCCTAGTGGTTACCACACAGGTTCCACACACTACATATTACTACTGGTCGGAGGTTCAAACCCCAGAGGGTGCAGTTTTTGTTTCCCTAATCAAATCCTAAGGGAAAAGTGAATGTAATAGGATCTAAGGTTGCGTTGTCTGCCTGGTCTGCTTTATTAACTGTCTGTTGGGTGCGGGTGTGCGGGAACCTACTGGTTCTAGGTTGCGTTATCTGGCTGGTGGTTGTGCGGGTTTGCGGGTTGACGGGTGCGCGGGTTTGCGGTCCCTAGCTGGTTCGTGTGGTTGTGCGGGTGCGCGGGGTTCGGGCACTTTATCTGGTTCGTGTGGTCGATAAGCTGGCTGGTGGGTGCGGGTGTGCGGGAACCTGCTGGTTCTAGGTTGCGTTCTCTGGCTGGTGGTTGTGCGGGTTTGCGGGTTGACGGGTGCGCGGGTTTGCGGTCCCTAGCTGGTTCGTGTGGTGGTGCGGGTGCGCGGGGTTCGGGCAGCGTTATCTGGCTGGTGTGGTTGATAAGCTGGCTGGTGGGTGCGGGTGCGCGGGAACCAACTGGTTCCCGCACACCAGGCAAAGTAGCCAAGTGGTTAACACTCAGGTCCGCAAATCTTGCGGTCTCAGGTTCAAACCTCGGAGGCGAGCAGACATTTTTTACCAAGGATTTCCTCACAGTGAATTTCTTCAGTTGTTCTTCAGTACTTTTCACCAGGAAAGTCTGAGACACAGTAGCCTAGTGGTTAACACTCAGGTCTGCAAATCTTGCGGTCTCAGGTTCAAACCTCAGAGAGGGGATTTTTTCGGTGCACAGGGTTCGGGCAACGTTATCTGGTTGGTCAATAAGCTGGCTTACGTGTTACATTTTTTGTCATTTTCAGGTGAGACAAAGTTTTGGCCTGAAAAATTTTCTCAAAAAACTTGTTCTGTGAAAAAAAAATTTTTTTGTGCAGAAAAAATTTTTTTGGCCTGTAAGTGGGTCAAGTCTGGATCCGTCCAGAATGTGCTTGGTTTTCGTTTCCAGAATGTGCTTGGTTGCGTCCGAATGTACTTGATAGTCGCCCTTAACCTGGCGCCTTAGACCACTCGGCCATCTCGCCTTCAATAAAAGCCAACAAGAATATGGAAGTGGGAATGCGTTTCAACCAGTCACAGAGGAGAATAACAAGGGACGAAACGGAGAAAAAGGAAAGTTCTCCTACGCGGATTCGAACCGCGGTCGCGAGATTCAGAGTCTCGAGTGCTAACCACTACACCATAGGAGATACAATTCTGTCGCTTCCTTCTTTTTCTTTGGTACCAAAAAGAATCGAGATCTGGAAATATCACAACAGTGTTTCCAAGCCAAAAAAATGTTTGGAGATTGAGGGTATCGATCCCTCTACCTCTCGCATGCTGAGCGAGCGCTCTACCATTTGAGCTAAACCCCCTTACATTTCTTAAACGAATCTTTACAAGGTGGGGATGGAATTCAAAACCAAAAAGGGAGAAGTAACACTCAAGAGAAAATCTGGTCTTGAAACAAAAAGAGAGGGCACACCCGGGTTCGAACCAGGGACCGTTCGGACTGCAGCCGAATGCTCTACCACTGAGCTATATACCCTTCAATAATCATGCTTTGCGCTGAATACTATCAGTTCACTTTTCAACCAACTTCTGTGTGTTACACCACAAATAAGGAAAAAAGGATTCAAGCACCCGGACTTCCCAGCTGGTCACCCACGCCAGTACTATCCAGGCCTGCTGGTGCTTAACTTCTCAAATCAGGCGGGATGAGGTGTATTCACCAGAGTATGGCCGAATCCAATAATGGGTCTGGGTGGAAAACCTTTGAAGAGCTTTTTATTTCTGAGCTTGTTTTTGCTTCACTTGTGCAAAAGGTCTTGGGTGTTGCATGGTACAGGAAACTTTATTTGTCTCCCCTGTTCCGCTGCACTCTGCATTAGGTCATTTCACCTAAAATAAGGCCAGTTTGCGATCTTCTTGGAGTATCTTGGTGTCCAGTACAGTGTTTCTGGCATTGTGGACTTGCATGTTGTGCACACAGGGCAACTGCCTGGGAATTAGTCCCACTTCTTGCAACAGTTTAGCTATTTCGGCATCCCCAGCGCGCATGATATTAAGCACAGGAGAATTTTTGGCTGCAGGTGCGCACGTCCCTTCTGGGGAGTATGGATGCCTCTTCCTCAGTTTTTGTTGTGCATTTTTGCACCTTTGCGCTCATCTCCATCTCACCAAAGGTGAAATTGTGAATGCTGTCATGCAGCATTCACATTCCAGCATGCTCCTGTAGGCTGAAGCACCGTCGGTGGTGTAGTCTCCCCTCATTTCTGCTCTCTGGATAGTGCAACAAACACAGGGATACAAGACAGGGAGCAGGTGCCTGTGTGCTCACAGGTCACCACTCAGTGGTCGATCCCTCTAGACCAGTGTGCTGGGTTTACTGGGTTTACTGGGTAACATGATGGTTTGTGTGATCACGTTTGTTTTGGTTTGTTTGTTTAAAAAGGCGGGTTTGTGCAAAGCACAGCACCGCTGCTGTCAAAAATTTCACTGTGCAAGCCAGCCGAAGCTAGTGCCACCAGTATCCCCTGCGCAGTGCAATGCAAGGGCCACTGGTGTGTCGACGCCCTTGTTGATCAGGTCAGACACCAGTAAGGTATGTAACCTCTAGCTGAGTTTAACAACATGCAAAACTCCAACACCAGCAGGGAAGCATAGTGGTTGTCAAGACTTAAAAACAGATGAGACACAAAGGCCCCTTCAAAAATTATGCTTTCACTTAGTGGCTCTTACCCACGGTCATCTTTAGTAAAAGGCGAAAGATGAGTTCGATATGGGCAAGAACCGTGATATGGCTCTGTTTTGTTCTATTGCTGTATGCACTTTGCTACACGTGGAAGCGTGTTGATAGCGAGGATAGTGAGGTAACTATCGATCAAGATGTCCTTGAAGGTGAAAAAAGTCATGTGAAGCCTTTTTTAGGGTTTTTCTTAAAAACAAGCTGTAAGTGGAAGGGCTGTGCCTGGTACTCTTCCCTGCGCCATACAGGGGAGAGACAAAACAATACAAGAAGTATGTGACAATCATCGCAAGTGCTCATGCTGCACATGCCCAACCTATGTCATCATCCAGCTTTGGTCTTGTGCCGAAGAAAACAATCTTCAACACGAATGCACTCAAAAACAGATCCTGTGTAGAGTACAGTCTTGCCCTTGTTTGTTCCACCTATCGGCTGCACAGATGTCTATAGGGAGGCACATTGGCGGTGGTAGTTTTGGTGTGTTAACTTTACGTGGTGTCTATATGTTACCACCCCAACACACTTCCCTGTGGACATAGCTTTGTGACACGACTGGGAGAAAAGGAGGTATTCTTGCGCTCGGGATAATTCCATAAGCAATGACCAAATAGGGACGCTGTGGAGAGATTGCTGGTTGAAAACTACCCAATTCCCGCCATGGGCCGCTTCGGCGTTGCCACATTGGCAATTTGTGTAGCTGCTTCGGCGGCCTTGTTTTTACTAATAAGATTGATCATCACCTTCACTTACTTCCCTGTGACATGGGTGTGTAATCTGCTTGCCTTGTTGTTTCCTAGTAATATTGATCATAATCATGCTTCCCTGTACATGGGTGTCGAATTCGGTATGGACTAAAAAGAAGTCATACCTTCTCGGCCTTTTGGCTAAGATCAAGTGTATTATCTGTTCTTATCAGCTTAATATCTGATACAGTGCCTTGTGCACTGATGATATTAACGCAATTTCTCATTGGGGTGACGGGTCGCCAGGGCAACCTGGTCCGTTCACACATGTTGCCCTGGAGCTGCACAACATCCAGGAGTGGCATACCCTCTTTTTTAACAAAACAAAAACAAACATACCATACATACCATACATACACAGTGGTTACCACTGTGATGTGGGTTATTAAAAACAGAGGTCGGAGCGAGCCTCTCAATGTCAGAGGCTTCAAAGCATTTCACGAGAAAACTCGCCCCTGTCCTTCTTCATCACTATCACTTGACCGAACACTCCCTGCAAGGAAGCCTGTAAAAGGCGATGCTTAGGCAACAACACAGACACAGGGGGGGGGTGCTGGGTGGGAAAATATAAAAAAGGGTGCTTGCGTTGTGTGCTGGATCGGGACCACCAGTAAACTGGCAGCCCCACATCCAGTTCTAATATTTGAAGTGTGAAATAGAACGCAGTCAGAATTAGTGTTACACGCTAATGTAAGAATAATCATCATGGGTAATATTCTGTACGAACGTACGGGATTTACATCATATGAAAGTAGTTCCGCCTTGGGCCATATCAGGCCCAACAGCAGGACCGCATCATAAAAATTGTAAAGAATTTTCTTAAATAGAAAGGTCTTTTCAAGTTTTAGCTGTTGCTGAACGAGTTGTTTGGTTTCGAAGTAGCACACTAACTTAGCACCCAAACATAGGGAGAGTATGGGAAAACAAGACAGGGTTGTCTTGTTGGAGGTGGGTCAGGGTGACACACACTTTGTACATGCATCATATGTGTGAATGTTTTTTCTCATGGTGACGTAAAAAAGGCCAGTCTCTTTCGAGGCTGGCCATGTTTGACAAAGTTGTGTGAGAAGAATATAATCTTCATGCTTCCATACCAATGAAGTACAGAAACTGTAGCTTTAGAAATCGTTGGTTGCCCTTTTTCTTAACATTGCTCTAAGCACCAACATGTACTGGTAAACATGCCACTTGTGGTGAATAATGTGGGTAGGAATGGTCTGGGCAACGTGGTGGGGTGTATCAACAACACATGTGTATGGTGATGTGGAAACAATGTTCACATGGAAAAATGTAAAAAAGAAACGCTTCTCCAGTTCAAGCCATTGAGTTGGAAACACCCTCACTCTGCTCTGTGCTGCGATCCTTGAACTGTCCACTGCAGGAGTTATGAGCTGCTCTGTGAGACCAGCCTGGCCCGGTTCACCCCATTTCACTCTGATTGTTGCCCTGGTTTACACCAAGGCCGCAAACAGGACAGTAGACTAACACGGACAACACATCAACACAGAAGTTGAAGGTGCCTTTGGTCCACCTCAAAGAGTGCCCAGTTCTGGAGAAGCTTGCCCCCCCAGAAGCTAGGGGTTTCAGGATGCAGCCAACACATCCCGGCTCAATAGATACCATATTGTCGGAATACAAGACAGGGTTGTCTAGTTGGAGGTGGGTCAGGTCAAAAACGTGGTTTTGAAGATCCTCACTTCTTGTGTGTGTTTTTTTTTGCTTTGCACAAAGACACACAAAGACAATCATGCTAACGTAAAAAAGGCCAGTCTCTTTCGAAACCGGCCATGTTTTGACAAAGTTGTGTGAGAAGAGTAATCTTCATGCTTCCATACCAATGAAGTACAGAAACTGTAGCTTTAGAAATCGTTGGTTGCTCTTTTTCTCTACACAGCTTTCGACATGTATGTGCTCAGGGAAGCATGCCAGTAGCATAAACCATATGGTCGTTTTTTGAAACCAATATTTCAATGGGTTACTGCAGCCTGCCACTTGCCACCTGTGGGTGATGGGCATGTCTGCACATATGTGTTGGTCTGGGAAGCATGAAGAAGACACCAGTGTAAAAAATACGTGTGATCCGGGGGACAAAAAAAAAGTTGATACTTTCTCGATTAATGCGTGTCATCCTTGCGCAGGGACCATGCTAATCTTCTCTGTATCGATCCAATTTTAACGGATGTCCCATTTCTGGGGTCCAGTATATATGCACAAGGTGGTTGACAAGACAGGGGCCCCTTGTTGGAGTTGGGTCAGGGTCTGAATGTGGTTCTAAACTTCTGCTGTTGTTGTGTGGGTTTTTTTGCTTCTTGTGCACAAGACGATCGTGTTAACGTAAAAAAGGCCAGTCTCTTTCGAAACTGGCCATGTTTTGACAAAGTTGTGTGAGAAGAATAATCTTCATGCTTCCATACCAATGAAGTACAGAAACTGTAGCTTTAGAAATCGTTGGTTGCCCTTTTTCTCTACAATGTTCTAAGTGCCAACATGTTCTGGGAATCATGCCATATGTATCATTATTATGGTGGGTTTTTTTTCTAACATAGCCGTAGAGTGGCTTATAAACATACCTAAGGATGCCCAATGTGCTCGAAAGTCCAAAAATCTTGGGAATACGGGATATTTGGGCTCATTTGAGTCAATTGCGTGGTCGTACAATTTAATCTGAGCATTACACATATCCTAATCACCAAAATATTCGAAGAACATGGGAATCATGTGTGTTTTTTGGGTTTGCACAAGGTGATGTTAACGTAAAAAAGGCCAGTCTCTTTCGAAACTGGCCATGTTTTGACAAAGTTGTGTGAAGAATATAATCTTCATGCTTCCATACCAATGAAGTACAGAAACTGTAGCTTTAGAAATCGTTGGTTGCCCTTTTTCTCTACAATGTTCTAGGTACCCACTTGTTCTGGGAAGCCTTCTGCCAATGTCTATAATACGGTTGCTTTTTCGTACCTGACATCTTGGTCACTGTGAAGGTTCTACATAAAAATATCCTTAAGTGTGATCCTACAGAAGGATATTCGACAGAGTCAACAGTGGCTTCTGAAGGGGAACAAGTGTCACAAATATGGTTTTGCAGGCGATATAAAAATGGGGTGCAGTAAGCACTTGTGTGTTATGTCATGTGTGAATCGTGTGTGTTTTTGGGTTTGCTTCTTGTGCACAAGACGATCATGCTAACGTAAAAAAGGCCAGTCTCTTTCGAGACTGGCCATGTTTGACAAAGTTGTGTGAGAAGATATAATCTTCATGCTTCCATACCAATGAAGTACAGAAACTGTAGCTTTAGAAATCGTTGGTTGCCTTTTTTCTCTACAACGTTCTGAGTACAGACGTGTCCTGGGAAGCATGCCAGTAGTGTAAAAAATATGATGGTTTTTTTGTACCTAACATCTTGTACACTGAGAAGGTTCTGCACAAGTGGAAGCCTATATAAGGATATTCATAAGAGTCAAAAGGGGCTTCTGAAGGGGTATATGGGTAGTATGAGCTCATATGAATCCATTAAAAGCGTCTATGGCATGATCTAAGCATCACATAATTTCTGAAATCAATACCAACCACAATTTACGGCTATTTTTCCAGCAATAGCCGTATCATGGCTTATAACCATACCTAAGGATGTCCAATATGCTGGAAAAGTTAATAATCTTGGGTATATAGGGTTTTTGGGCACATTTGAGTCAATTGCGGGGTCTTACGATTTAATCTGAGCATCACACATATCCTAATCACCTATATAATCGAAAAACACATACAAAATGACCTACATAGCCGTAAAATGACCCAAATGTGCATATTCGGGTTGAAATTTCATTTTTTCGGAAAGTTTTTTTTTCTCAACAATTACATGGGTGAGTTCCGAGTACATTATGGGGTCGTAAGTTTTTATTCAAGCATCACACATTATGTAGAATAATTTATGCCATACAATGTTACCAAAAAAAGTCGATTTTTGGTCACTTTTTCAAAAATATGAAAATTCGATTTTTGGGTACTAGATAGGTCTTTCCGGTGCAAAAACGACCGTTAAATGGATTCTCCGGGGTCCTAAGGCCCCAAAAATCACTTTTGGACACACGGGCAATATCCCAGTATACCCTAGGAAATTGGTGGGAACCCAAAAATTGGCCTCAAAATCCGACCAAAACCAAGGTTTCTGTAGAGGTACATGTGAACCTCATGTGTGTTCTGGAGACCCATTTTGTTTTTAAAAGTGAATCTAAATAGCCAAAAATTTAAAACTCTTGTAGCGCATTCGGAATAGAGGGGGTATTCGCGAAAACCTGTGCGAAACATTTATCAATTCAGGTCTGACCCACATGGTCATGACCCCATATTTTGGGTGCGGAAAACACCCTATCTGTTGACCTACCGGCTTGTATGCCTGTATACCTGGTTGGGTCAACTTTTTGAAAATTTCCTGGGCCATATACCCTATTTGGGCCCCCTGAATCCATTGCGACATCGTTTTTTCACATCCGAGTGAAAACTAATATATAGGATAACCCATGGGTATGGGTACCTCGCTCAATACCCCTAAAATCAGTGCTTTTGAAAATGACCTTATGGAAAAATGTATCCAAAATATTGAAACATGTTCTCCTGGCATCTGCAACACGATATTTTGGGCCCCCTGGGCCCCGGGGGCCCTACGGGCCCCCATATTCGCGAAAAGTTGGGCATCCCAGCTAGTGGGTCGGTACTGGGTATACAAACATCCCCCCAAAAAGTGAGATTTTGACCCCCCAAAAATGGCCATTTTTTTACTCCCCGGGACCTTCTCAGGTGTGTATTCGGACCCTCTCGTGGTCTTAAACCGGATTTTTGGGGCCCCCACACCCTGGAATACCCCCCATAGTGTCGTTTTTTCACCCGCAGGGCCGATTTTTTAGAAAAAAATTGGTTTTTAAGGAACAACATTTACCCTGCGACACCTTGAAAAACAGGTGATTTTTGCCTTTTTCAGTTGTGTGTGTGCAGTGCCGAATTCCCCAGGCTTGGTGAAAGTTGTGCCTCCAATACCCCTATGTGGGTTGGAAAAATCAAATAAAGATAAAATTTTGAGGCAGCCTGGGGGTGTGCTATGGTAAATAATTTGTGTGTGTAAAAATACCCCTAAAAAACACCCTAAAAATGGCTGTTTTTCGCCTATTTTTGGGGGTCGCCTGAGCTATTTTTTTTATTGTTTTGGCTTTTCCTGGGACCTGAAAATAGGGTCCTGGGCCCAATATGTCCCAATGAGGCCATTGGAATATCGATTTTTTCCAGATATGGGCCTCCTAGACCGAAATTTTTGATTTTGGTGTTGCAAAAATTTTCGAAAATCCTGAAAAGTGCCCAAAAACACGTAAAAACACGTGTATAGGCACACCCTATCGGCCCCCAGCATTGCCCAGGATTGTTGCAAATTTTCCCTGCATGGGGGCCCTCCGGGCCCCCTGGACCCATTGCGACCCGATTGGTTCACATTCCTGGAAAATTTGGTCCCTAAGACACATACGTGGTTAACATACCCCTGAAAAACACCCTATTTTTGACCCTAAAAAACACCCTATTTTTGACCCTGAAAACATGATTTTAGCAAATAGGGCAACTAGTTTGGTGATCCAGCAACCGACTCATGGGCCCAGTATGTCCAACAGGGCCATATGTTTGGTAAATTTTACCGGGGGCAAGGGGATGTACAAAAAAAAAGTGGATTTTTTACCTTAAAAAAATGGCCAAAAATAGGCCAAAAATGGCCATTTTTCGGCCATGTGACCCCCACAGCAACCCTATATAGACCCCCAAAAACCTAATATTTTTTTCCCAGCGATGTGTCCTGGGGGCCCTTCGGGCCCCCAGGACACATCGCAACCCCGTTTTTTCAAAAAGTTGGCCCTACGGGCCAACTTTTTGAGGTGGCCTGTAGGGTGACCCCTTCAAAAAGCTGGAACCCGGATTTTGGGGTCAGGGGTCCCTTTATGCACTTTTATGTATAAAAAAATGTCTGGGGCGAGAAAATGCAAATTTTTGCCTGCAAACACACTGCATACTACGACAGGACCATATTCCATCTTATCAGGAAAAATTTCGGAGGTGTTAGTCATAAAAACAATTTAAAATTTTTTGAAAAAACATGAGATCTGGATAAAAGTTTTGACTGTACCTGTGGAAGGTGGGATTTTGCCTGTGTTTTGACTTTTTTTTTCAGTAAATAAACTTCTACTCATCTCCGGAGGCCGTCCGAGGTCGCAATTAACTCATTTTGACAATTTAGGGCCATATACCGCCCGTTTTTTCAAAAAGTTGAAAGTTTTGGCCCCCAGGATTGGGTACAGCGTGTACTGAACCCTGATTTTCGAAAAATCTCAACTTTTGAAATTCGTCACTTATGGCAGCATGTATCTGACACCTGATTTTGACTTTTCCCGTGAATCCATTTTGGTGCATATACACTATCTGGCACCCCTGAGTCCATTGCGGGGTCGTTTTTTCAAAAAGTCGACCGGACTAATACCTAATATGACCCTGGGTATAGCGTACCATCTCAGAAACACCCCAAAATCAGTGTTTTTGAAGGGTTCTCACAGCTAAAATCGATGAAAAAATGTCAAAATCACTTTCCCGTGACCCAATAGCGTGAAATATGGCCCATGTGGGCCCCCAGGACCTATAACACCCCCAATCGGTCGATTCCATGCATATTTCACACCCCCAGATATATGTGCCCATGGGGTGCCAGACCCCAAAATCATGATTTTTTCATGATTTTTGGCCCGATGCACTGACCTGCAGGGCCATACCGTCTACCGGGGCAACCATATTTTTGAAAAATCGGCCTTGCATCGGGCCCAGTATGTCCCACAGGGTATGTTGCCCCAGATTCAGGTCCCCGCACAAGCCAAACCAATATTTTAAAATCGATTTTTTTGAAAAAAATATTTTTCAAAAAAAATCGTGATTTTTGGGATTTTGGTGATTTTTACAGTTTTGCACACCCTGAAAATCGATTTTTTCGGCTCCGCCGGTGAAATATCGACATAATTTAGGTATGTTATGTGCATAATATACCCATTAGAGCCCATTCAAGTCACATTCCGACCATTTTTCGTGAAAAAATGCAACTTTTTGTCACCGTGACCCCCAAAAATGACGATTTTTTGGTCGATTTTTTCGGCCAAAAATTTCGTACCACAGGGCCATACCATATACTGGGATTATCAACTTTTTGAAAATACGGCCTGGTATTCGGGTGTATATGTCCCATGGGGCCCATAGTAACCTTACTGGGTCATGCCCAAAGCCAATCTTAATAGTAAAATTCGATTTTCTGTGAAAAATATTTTCACCAAAAAATCGACTTTTTTCAAAATATTTCTCAGTTAGACAGTGTGTGATGCTCGGATCTGAGCGTACGACCCCGCAATTGACTCAGATGTGCTCAAATACCCCATATACCCAAGAAAATTGCATTTTCGAGTGAAAAGAAGGTACGTACAGAGGTCATATGCCTGTGTACAGGTATATTTGCCTGTAACCCCTATGTTTGAGCACCGGCTAAGTTGTAGAGAGGGCCTGATACTCGGAATTGACCGTGCGACCCCGCAATTGACTCAGATTGGCCCAAAAACCCTATATACCCAAGATTTCTTCATTTTCGTGCAAATTTGAGGTATTTAGATATGGTTGTTTGCATGTTACACCAAAATACAGGTGTTTGTTGCACCTGTAAAATTTGAGACATTGTGTGATGCTCTAATCTGATCGTACGACCCCGCAATTGACTCAAAAATGCCCAAAAACCCCACATTCCCAAGATTTTTGCATTTTCGAGCATATATGAGCCATTTAGATATGATTATTAGCCATTTTACCCAATATACAGGTGTTTGTTGCATAGCTAAAATTCTAGACATTGTCTGATGCTCGGATCTGACCGTACGACCCCGCAATTGACTCAGATGTGCCCAAAAACCCTATATACCCAAGATTTCTTCATTTTCATGCGTATTTGAGACATTCAGATATGGTTATATGCATTTTACACCAAAATACATGTGATTGTTGCTTTTTTGAAATTCTAGACATTGTGTGATACTCGGATCTGATCGTGCGACCCCGCAATGAACTCAAATGTGCCCAAAAAACCCATATTCCCAAGATTATTGCATTTTAGAGCATTTTTAAGCTACTTACATGTGGTTATTAGCCATTTTACCCAAAATAGACATGTTTATTGCATAGTTGAAATTCTAGGTATTGTGTGATGCTCGGATCTGATCGTGCGACCCCGCAATTGACTCAGATGTGCCCAAAAAACCCATATTCCCAAGATTTTTGCATTTTCGTGCAAATTTAAGGTATTCAGATATGGTTATATGCATGTTACACCAAAATACAGGTGTTTGTTGCACCTGTAAAATTCTAGACATTATGTGATGCTCAGATCTGATCGTACGACCCCGCAATGAACTCAGATGTGCCCAAAAACCCCATATTCCCAAGATTTTTGCGTTTTAGAGCACATTCTAATTGCTTAGATAGGGTATAAAGGCATTTTGCCCATATTTTTGCGACATTTTACCGATTAGGATACTTCTGATGCTCCAATCAAATCGTCCGACCCCGCAATGGATTCAGAATGGCCCAAAAACCCTATATTCCCAAGATTTTTGCACTTTTAAGGGTTTCTGACATCCTTAGATAGGATAAAGAGGCATTTTCAGGTATTTTGATAAACGGACATTTTGTCTATTAGGATATGTGTGATGCTCAGATTGATTCATCTGACCTCATAATGGATTCAGGAGCCCCTAAATATGCCATTTTCCCAAAAATTTCTCACTTTTGACAATTTTGAAGATTCTCAGAAAGAGTGAGGAGACAAAAAAATGAGAAAAATCTGAAAAAGTCAAAATATATTATCTGTCTCAGGTGTTGAACCCGGGACCGAAAGAATATCGGACCACGGTACAACACACTAGGATTTTCTGACGCAAGTATTTTTTTAGTTTTTTATGGATGCGCACAGCTAAGAACCGGTCTGACAATTTAGATCTATTTTTCGGTGTATTTATCCAGTTGGTCACCCGCGCCAGTACTATCCAGGCTTGGAGGTGTCTAACTTCTCAGGTAAAAACGGACTGGTAATAAGTCTTCCCAGCTTTTCTATCCAGACCTATTATTGGATTCGGCCATACTCTGGTGAATACACCTCATCCCGCCTGATTTGAGAAGTTAAGCACCAGCAGGCCTGGATAGTACTGGCGTGGGTGACCAGCTGGGAAGTCCGGGTGCTTGAATCCTTTTTCCTTTTCTTCTGTTGTATTAGGTGTGCACATTTGAGGATGTCCAGACCCTGACCCACCTCCAACAAGACGACCCTGTCTTGTATTCCGATGTTTGCTGCATGTTTGGGTGCTAAGTTAGTGTGCTACTTCGAAACCAAACAACTCGTTCAGCAACAACAAAAACTTGAAAAAGACATTTTTTCCAAGGAAAATTCTTTTACAATTTTGTGTGAAGACCGGTCATGTTGCGGGCCCGATGTGGCCTGCGACGGACTACTCTCATATGATAGTAAATCCCGTACAATCTGTACAGAATATTACCATGACGATATTATTCTTACATTCGTGTAAACTAATCTTCCGATTGCGTTCTATTTCACACTTCAAATATTAGAACTGGATGTGGGATTGCCAGTTTACTGGTGGTCCCGATCCAGCACACAACGCAAGCACCCAATTTTTTTTGTCCCTGCCCGTCCACAGGCCATGTGTGCACCAGTGACCGCAAACCCACAAACCCCAAGTTAGGTTGGAAATTCTTGGGGAGCTCTGAAAAAAACCTAGGCCGCTGTGGGGATTGAACCCACGACCCCATCATTACGGATGATGTGCTCTACCACTGAGCTAAACAGCCACATTTTAGGGAGCAAGGTGTGAAAGCTCTGAGAACCAATTTACACAGGAGAAACAAAACAGGGGAAAAAAAAACTGTGGACCCTGAGAGGTTCGAACTCTCGGCCTCCCGTATGCGGAACGGGCGCTCTTCCACTGAGCTAAGAGCCCCACAATTATGATGCTTCTTTAAAACAACAAGCTTTGGGCCGAAATAGGCTTTTAAGTGATCACACAACGAAGAAAAAGTGACGAGGGTGAGGTTTGAACTCACGCCCCCGAAGAGACTACGACCTGAACGTAGCGCCTTAGACCACTCGGCCACCTCGCCTTACTAGGCTCCTTCGTTAAAAATTTTTTCACCATTGGTGGGAGGTATGAAGGAAATTTTTGATGTGTGCTCTGTACATTTCAAAAGACCCCCTTCAAAGAAAAGAAGATGGAGAGAAAGCATGGCGCTATAGCTCAGTGGTTAGAGCGCTCGCCCAGTAAGCGAGAGGTCGAGGGTTCGATCCCCTCTAGTGCCTTGTTTTTTGTTCACTGTTCTATTTCTAGTCCGTTGTTAGGTCACAAACAACCTGTTCACATGTTGTCCACCATGACTCTGTATTGGATTCGGCCATACTCTGGTGAATACACCTCATCCCGCCTGATTTGAGAAGTTAAGCACCAGCAGGCCTGGATAGTACTGGCGTGGGTGACCAGCTGGGAAGTCCGGGTGCTTGAATCCTTTTTACTATTTTTTACTGAAGCACAAAGTTGTTCTGGATTGCTCACACAGGATCAAAAACGCGAAAACGTTGGGAATATGTGTTATTTGGGTGCTCCTGAATGCATTATGAGGTTGGACGATTTGATTGGAGCATCAGAAGTGCCCTGATCGATTTGGCGAAAATGACCCAGTAAACTGTCTTTTTTGCCTCTATTCTGCAATAGCAAAAATGGCCAAAAACGCAAAAACGTTGGGAAAATGGGTTATTTGGGCGCTCCTGAATGCATTGTGATGTTGTAACCACAAATTGGAGTATCACACATATCCTCAGTGAAACATGGAATTTTCCCATTTTTCACCGGATATTTCGTAACAGCAAAAATGGTCAAAAACGCGAAAACGTTGGGATAATGGGTTATTCGGCTGCTCCTGAATGCATTATGATGTTGTAAACGCAAATTAGAGCATCAGAAGTGTCCTAATCGAGGTGGCTAAAATGACCCAGCAAAATGTCATATTCACCGCTATTCTGCAATAGCCAGATCGTCAAAAATGGGAAACTAACGGGAAAATGGGATGTTTGGATGCTCCTGAATCCATTATGAAGTCGTAACCGCAAATTGGAGCATCACACATCATGCCCTAATCACTTACTCCCAGTGAAAATTTATTTGGGATGTGTGGAATGTACAGGACTTCCCCCTGCACAGCAAAAAGGCAATAACGCGGACGGCAGGATTTGAACCTGCGCGGGCAGAGCCCAATGCATTTCGAGTGCACCTCCGTAACCACTTGGATACGTCCGCTACTGTTCCTTTGCAACTTCTGGAGGAGTCATCGAAAGAACAGGAGGAATGAACAGTGTTTCACAGAACAAAAAAAAGGCTTTGCTCCCGGCGGGGTTTGAACCCGCGATCCCAGGCTCATAAGACCTGTGCCTTAACCACTAGGCCACGAGAGCGTCGAGCCCTTTTATCCCTTGATAAGGCGACCGTGGTCTAGTGGCATGATGGACCCCTCCCAAGGGTTCGACCCGGGTTCGATTCCCGGCGGTCGCACAGGCTTTTTTAAGCTGGGCATGTAGAAAACATCGTTGGAAGTAATTAGAAGCAGAGTGGCGCAGTGGTCAGCGCGGTGGGCTCATAACCCACAGGTCATAGGATCGAAACCTATCTCTGCTAGAAAACCTTTTTCGATGAACCCATTTTTTTTGACCTGAAAAAAATTTTTTGCACACCAAAAAAAAAGTTGGTCAGACCCTTGCCAACATCTCACTAAGTTTGGGCAGCTATCGTCTAGTGGTTAGGACGTCCGCCTTACACGCGGAAGATCGCTGGTTCAATCCCAGCTAGTTGTACTTTTCATTTTTGAATTTCCTTCACAATTTTTACAGGTGGTGTTGACTGTGAAGGGACACTTCCTTAAAACAAGAAAAGAATATGAAACAAGCCCCATTGGCGCAATGGATAGCGCGTTGGACTTCTAATCCAAAGGTTGTGGGTTCGAGTCCCACATGGGGTAATTCTTTTCTTTGTTTTTTATTTTTCAGATTCGGTGTGATTGAAGACTTTCTCTGGACGCATTCATTTTAAAAACAGGCTTCATTGTATCCTCGGTAGTATAGAGGTCAGTATTTGGTGACCATGACTTACATGTTTTGGGATCCACTTACATGTTTTGGGAAAAACATGACTTACATGTTTATGGTGGGAAACTTACATGTTTATGGATTTTCAGGTTGACCCACTTACAGGCCAAAAAAATTTTTTCTACACAAAAAAAATTTTTTCTTCAGAAAAAGCTCGTTCGAAAAAAAAAATTTTTTTTTTGCCTGTGAAAAATTTCTTATGAAGACCTCTGGCAAAATTTTTGTGTCTGTGTGCAAAGTGTTTTACCCTTAGTCCGTGGGGAAGGATACTGATGGTGTTCACCCACATAACATAGCACACGAGCCAGCTAAGTGACTGACCCCCGAGAAGGTTTGCGGGCTATCAGCCACACGAACCAGATAACGCAACCTAGAACCAGCAGGTTCCCGCGCACCCGCACCCACCAGCCAGCTTATTAACCCACGAACCAGATAACGTTACCCGAACCCCGCGCACCCGCACAACCACACCAGCCGGATAACGCAACCTAGAACCAGCAGGTTCCCGCGCACCCGCACCCACCAGCCAGCTTATTAACCACACCAGCCAGATAACGTTGCCCGAACCCCGCGCACCCGCACAACCACACGAACCAGCTAGGGACCGCAAACCCGCGCACCCGTCAACCCGCAAACCCGCACAACCACCAGCCAGATAACGCAACCTAGAACCAGCAGGTTCCCGCGCACCCGCACCCACCAGCCAGCTTATTAACCCACGAACCAGATAACGTTGCCCGAACCCCGCGCACCCGCACCACCACACCAGCCAGATAACGCAACCTCGAACCCGCAAACCCGCGCACCCGCAAACCCGCAAACCCGCACAACCACCAGCCAGAAAACGTAACCTAGAACCAGATAACGTTGCCCGAATCCCGCACACCCGCACAACCACACCAGTCAGATAACGTAACCTAGAACCCGCATTTGGTCAGGACCTCTTCAGAAAAACTGTGTGGAGAAGTATGAGACAGTGTAGCCGAGTGGTTACCACGCAGGTAAAAGTTTTCTTATGGTAGCGGGTTCAACCCCCGAGACAAGTCAGTTTTTGGCTAAGTGGCAGAAATATGTTCCCGACCCGGGTATTGAATGTCGACCTGACCTCAAAAAAAAACTAACTTACATGTTTATGAAAAACATGACTTACATGGTTATGAACCGGCAAAAATCTCAACATGACTTACATGGTTATGAAAAACATGACTTACATGTTTATTTGTACACAAAAATCCCCGGCTTAATAAACATGTAAGTCATGTTTTTCATAAACATGTAAGTCAGTTTTTTCCATAAACATGTAAGTTTTCTCATAACCCTGTAAGTCAGTATGGCCCAGTATTTCCGCCTGTCACGCGGAAGACCCGGGTTCAATTCCCGGCCGGGGAACTCTTTTTATGTGTTGTGTTTTCTTCTGTTTCTCTCTTTTTCTCCGTTTTGGTTGTCCTTTCTCATCGTTCTCATTTCATTTCTAATATAAATCTGTTGGCAAGGCAGGATGGCCGAGAGGTCTAAGGCGGAGGACTCAAGTTCCTTTCTCTTCGGAGGCGTGGGTTCAAACCCCACTCCTGTCACACTTTTTTCCTTCTGTTGTCCAGAATCAATTTTTCAAGGAATCAGTTTTTTCACAATTTGTTTTTTCTGACAAAAAATTTGTGACACAAAATCTCGAAAAAAAGAGGGGCTCAGCAGGGAATCGAACCCTGGACCTCTCGCACCCAAAGCGAGAATCATGCCACTAGACCACTAAGCCTTCGTTTTGTACCCATATTCCCATTTTCTTCTGTCCAAAATTTTTTTTTTATTTTGACACAGTTTTGGGTTCTGGGTGGTGAATGCACACACCATCTCGTTTCTATGAACCATATAAATGTCAGCACCTATGGTCTAGTTGGTTATGACGCCTCGTTAACACCGAGGAGGTCTCCGGTTCAAACCCGGATAGGTGTACACTTCTTTTTGTGTGTTTGTTTTTTGGCCTTGTGTTGTCCATTTTTTTTGGGGTGAGCGCACATCCGCAAACACGTGTCATAATGCTAACGTTTGCGGCTGTGCTACTCTGCCTATTTTTTTGGATTTGGTGAAAAATGGTACCAAAATCAAATCCCGGAGCGATCAGTTTTTGTTGCCGGAAGCACATGTGGAAATGGGTGGGAATTCCTTAACATTTCCGCATGTGCTTCCTTTTCAGTCCTTTCCATCTCGAACGAACTTTGATCAGTGGGAACATGAAACAGACTGACAGGTTACATAGCGTCTCAGCTCAACCTGATTGCAGGCCAAAAAATAATTTTCGGCCAAAATTTTTTTTAAGTTTTTGTTGCCAGAAGCCATATGCTGAAACTTTGCACAGCACACAGTGAGCTGTGCGCCCACAACGGAGGGCCTGTTCTGTGCGCCCACAATGGGGGGGTGTTCTGTGCGCCCATATCGGGGTCTGCACCCAACATACCAAAAAATTTTCGTCCAAAAAATTGGGATGTAGTAGCACAGCGCACTTTTCCAATGTAGTAGCACAGCGCACATTGAAAATTGTTATTAGAGTTGAGGGGAAAAAAGAGAAGTGCCTCCACCTGGGATTGAACCAGGGACCTTCAGATCTTCAGTCTGACGCTCTCCCAACTGAGCTAAAGAGGCCTTGTTTTAGGGTATGCATATTTTTTACACGGCCAACATTTTTTGAACAGGTCAAAGTCAAAGTAGTAGAAAAAGTATTGGTCGTGACAGGGCTCGAACCTGGGACCGTTGGCTTATTAGACCAATGCTCTACCGACTGAGCTACACGACCGACAATAATGACGAAAGGAATCGCCAACCTGGGGTACACACTATTTTTTTTCTGTTGTGCACAAAACTGTATTTGCATGACCTCATCTTACTGATACTCTGCAACAGCAAAATGGTCAAAAATGCGAAAACATTGGGAAAATGGGTTATTTGGGTGCTCCTGAATGCATTATGAGGTTAAACGATGTGATTAGAGCATCAGAAGTATCCTGATCGAGTTGGCGAAAATGACCCAGTAAACTGCCTATTGTACTGCCATTCCGCAATAGCAAAAATAGTCTAAAATGTGAAAACGTTGGGAAAATGGGTTATTTGGGTGCTCTTGAATCCATTATGAGGTCAGAACCGCAAATTGGAGCACCAGAAGTGTCCCCTGATCGAGTTGGCGAAAATGACCCAGTAAAATGACTTTTGTGCCACCATTCCACGAATGGCAAAATGTTCAAAAATGTGAAAATATTTGGAAAACGGGTTATTCGGCTGCTCATGAAGCCATTATGAGGTCAGAATCGCCAATTGGAGCATCAGAAGTG
The DNA here is from genome assembly GCA_964035575.1 of Rhynchopus sp. YZ270_cl-10. Lineage (NCBI taxonomy): Eukaryota > Euglenozoa > Diplonemea > Diplonemida > Diplonemidae > Rhynchopus > Rhynchopus sp. YZ270_cl-10. The sequence continues at coordinate 1,307,119 of OZ037897.1, read as the reverse complement.
TCCTGATAGAGTTGGTTAAAATGACCCAGTAAAATGCCTATTGTACCACTATTGCGTAATAGCAAAATGCTCAAAAATGTGAAAACGTTGGGAAAATGGGTCATTTGGATGTTCCTGAACACATTATGACATCAGACTCGCCAATTGGACCATCACACACATCCTCATCGCAGGCACTGCACAATGGTGCCAGTTCATATTTTTGTGTGTTAACTGGCCCAACCAAAAAATAATCAACAAAATAAGGCAAAAAAATGGACATTGAGGGGTTCGAACCCTCGGCCTCCCGTATGCAGAACGGGCGCTCTACCACTGAGCTAAACGCCCCTGATAAATGTCCCTCAAGGAGACGTACTTGGGGCACTTTCTGTTCGTCTTTTTGTCAGTTTTTTTCAAGAACGCAACAAGCCTTGAAATCACTCTTTCCTTTAAAACGAATGCCCGCCTAGCTCAGCGGTAGAGCGTTGGACTTTTAATCCAATGGTCGTGGGTTCGATCCCCACGGCGGGTGCCTACTTTTTTGGATCGATTGGATTCTCTTTTTTGTGCCCATTTTCAGGATCTGGGGCGTTGTACTTCCTCAACTATGCTGACGTATCCAAGTGGTTACGGAGGTGGACTTGAAATCCACTGGGCTCTGCCCGCGCAGGTTCGAACCCTGCCGTCAGCGTTCTTTACCTTTTCGTTTGATTTCTGTGATCTATGTTTTGTCATCAAATGCAGAGATTGAAGATGTGTGTGACAAAGCTCCAAAAAATATTGAAAACACTTGGAAAAAGAAAAGTTCTCCCACGCGGGTTTGAACCGCGGCTACTGGATTCAAAGTCCAGGGTGCTAACCACTACACCATAGGAGAGATAATCCGGATCCTTTTGTTCACGCAACAACGATGGAAAATGTGATGGTTGCAGGTACACACAAGTACCCCATCTTGATTCTTTGGTTTAAGTTAATATGAGCCTCCCTAGCTCAGTCGGTAGAGCGCAAGGCCCTTAACCTTGTGGTCGCGGGTTCGAGCCCCGCGGGAGGTGCTTTTTGTATTGATACCTGAATTTTTCTGGAATTTTTTAAATTTGTTGGAAAACATGGTGTGTCGGCCGTCGTGCAATGAGCTCACCATCGCGCGAAATCGTGCCCAAAAAATTTTTTTGGTGGTCACAATTGCGATGATTTTTGGTGACCACACAAGTGATCACTAACGTGTCGTTAAACAAAGTACAAGCTTCGTCCTAAGTACTGACAGGTAATTAAGCGGACGTACCCAAGTGGTTACGGGGCTCGCCTGCTAAGCGAGTGTGCTCTGCATGCGCAAGTTCGAACCTTGCCGTTCGCGTTTTTTATACACTGCATCGATCCCTTTTTTCATTCTGTTCTGAACTTTTTCAAACTCAAAAAAAAAACCTGACAAAATCTGTTTTATCTTCAGGTCAACAATCTCCAAGTTAGGACAGCATTCAAGATGTTTGGTTTTTTTGGTGAGACAACCTTGGAAATCTGAAAAATAGTTTCAACATCAAGATGACACACAATGTGGATTTTTAGCTCAAAATCAAAAATAGAATCAAAAACTCAAAAAAATGAAAAATCTCCTCCTGTTGGGTTCGAACCAACGACCTGCAGGTTAACAGCCTGACGCGCTACCGACTGCGCCAAGGAGGATCTGATTGTTAGCGAAGACAGCATTTACATGGGGACCTTATTCAAAACGAAAACACACACAAGGAATGATGGAAACTTATGGCCTTGGTACGAAGAGAATGCGAGAGAATTCGTGGCTCGGTGGTCTAGTGGCATGATTCTGGTGACCATGACTTACATGTTTTGGGATCCACTTACATGTTTTGGGAAAAACATGACTTACATGTTTATGGTGGGAAACTTACATGTTTATGGATTTTCAGGTTGACCCACTTACAGGCCAAAAAATTTTTTCTACACAAAAAAAATTTTTCTTCAGAAAAAGCTCGTTCGAAAAAAAAATTTTTTTTTTGCCTGTGAAAAATTTCTTATGAGAAGACCTCTGGCAAAATTTTTGTGTCTGTGTGCAAAGTGTTTTACCCTTAGTCCGTGGGGAAGGATACTGATGGTGTTCACCCACATAACATAGCACACGAGCCAGCTAAGTAACTGACCCCCGAGAACCCTATCAGCCACACGAACCAGATAACGCAACCTAGAACCAGCAGGTTCCCGCGCACCCGCACCCACCAGCCAGCTTATTAACCCACGAACCAGATAACGTTACCCGAACCCCGCGCACCCGCACAACCACACCAACCGGATAACGCAACCTAGAACCAGCAGGTTCCCGCGCACCCGCACCCACCAGCCAGCTTATTAACCACACCAGCCAGATAACGTTGCCCGAACCCCGCGCACCCGCACAACCACACGAACCAGCTAGGGACCGCAAACCCGCGCACCCGTCAACCCGCAAACCCGCACAACCACCAGCCAGATAACGCAACCTAGAACCAGCAGGTTCCCGCGCACCCGCACCCACCAGCCAGCTTATTAACCCACGAACCAGATAACGTTGCCCGAACCCCGCGCACCCGCACCACCACACCAGCCAGATAACGCAACCTCGAACCCGCAAACCCGCGCACCCGCAAACCCGCAAACCCGCACAGCCACCAGTCAGATAACGTAACCTAGAACCCGCAATTGGTCAGGACCTCTTCAGAAAAACTGTGTGGAGAAGTATGAGACAGTGTAGCCGAGTGGTTACCACGCAGGTAAAATTTTTCTTATGGTAGCGGGTTCAACCCCCGAGACAAGTCAGTTTTTGGCTAAGTGGCAGAAATATGTTCCCGACCCGGGTATTGAATGTCGACCTGACCTCAAAAAAAAACTGACTTACATGTTTATGAAAAACATGACTTACATGGTTATGAACCGGCAAAAATCTAAACATGACTTACATGGTTATGAAAAACATGACTTACATGTTTATTTGTACACAAAAATCCCCGGCTTAATAAACATGTAAGTCATGTTTTTCATAAACATGTAAGTCAGTTTTTTCCATAAACATGTAAGTTTTCCCATAACCATGTAAGTCAGTATGGCCATGATTCTCGCTTAGGGTGCGAGAGGTCCGGGGTTCAATTCCCCGCCGAGCCCTTGTCTTTTTGGATTTTCATTTTTATTTATTTTTTCGTTTGAAATTCCGTGTTCCTTGCACAAAAGTACCCTTTTTGGATTGTGCCTAAGTATCACCTCCCCTTTAGTACAGTGGTTAGTATACCTGGCTTTCACCCAGGCGACCCGGGTTCAAACCCCGGAGGGGGAATCCTTTTTAATTGCTTTCAAATTTCGGAGCTGTTTTTTGATATTTTCGCATTTCTGAATTTTCAATTTGGCAAAGGAGGAAATCTAAAAATATTTTGGAATGAACAAAAAGTACTCGCGGCGGGGATCGAACCCGCAACCTCCGGCGTCGGGAACCGACGCGCTTCCATTGCGCCACGCGAGCTTATCTTGTTTCCCAAGATCTCAGATTATGGAGAAGGTTTGGCAATGTCTAAAAAAAAGTTCAAAAATTGATAAAACAGCCAGTTGCCCTTGGTGCATGACTGGTTGTACTGTGGTGGACCCGTGCACTTTCCGTACAGTCCTAGGCCAGCAAACCCACACACGCAATGGGCATACGGGTTTGCTATGCCATCCATTGCACCTGTGCATAAGATAAGGCACATGTCCAGCATGTATTCCCCCATCGTGAAACTCCCTTGTGCACCCAACATACCACACCCCTGGCCATATTGGTAAGGCATATTAGTAAGGGTACCTGGTCAGATCTGACCAGGCACCTGGTCACAGTGACTAGGTAGGTGGGCGCACAGGGGGTAAGCTAATCGGGCGCACAGGGGGATCCCTAATCGGGCGCACAGGGGGGTATTCCTAATCGGGCGCACAGGGGGGTAAGCTAATCGGGCGCACAGGGGGGTATTCCTAATCGGGCGCACAGGGGGGTAAGCTAATCGGGCGCACAGGGGGGTTGGCCCGCAAACGTGATGTCTCTGACCAGTGCACCGGCCATATCTTGGGAATTTTGTGAAGAAATATACATGTAAGTCAGGTTGGGTTTATGAACATGTTGTAGTCCCAACCTGACTTACATGGTTATGAAAAACCTGACTTACATGGTTATTAACCCAGGGAATTTTGTGAACAAATAAACATGTAAGTCAGGTTTTTCATAAACACGTAAGTTAACCCAAAAACATGCGGCCACCAGAGCGGCCATACTGACTTACATGTTTATGAACTGGGATTTTTGTGAACAAATAAACATGTAAGTCAGCATGGGTTTATAAACATATGAGTCAAATTTTTTTTCGATTGTGACGGAAGTTGTGACTGAACTGACTTACTATGTCGAGCAAAAACCGGCATCAGACAAAAAATTTCTTTCTCCACTAAGAATCCTTACACAAGAAAGAGTACATATCATTTCCACTTTTTCGTTTTGAACGAGTTTGTGACTGACCTGAAACTGTCCGAAACCATATTGTTTTGCTTTTGTCAATCGCAAAAAGAGAGTGCGTAATCCGGGAATCGAACCCGGGCCGACCCCGTGGCGGGGGGCCATTCTACCACTAGACCAATTACGCTACGATATTAGTCGAAATTGTGCTCGAGTTGCCGCTCGTTGCATGGTTGAAAAATATTTCACAATATCCCTCGAAATAAAACCCTTTCTGAGATCCCAATAAGTGGGAATATTCAAGCGGTTATGGTTTAGTGGTTAGAACACCCGTTTGTGGCACGGGAGACCCGAGTTCAATTCTCGGTAACCGCTTTTTTAGCTGTACAATCAACCGTCTAAATTTTTTTTCAACTCCAAAAATATGCAGGCCACATAAAAAATACTATTGCCTAAAGACATGGACCGTGTGGCTCAATGGAAGAGCGCCTGACCACGGATCAGGCGGTTGCAGGTTCGAGTCCTGCCACGGTTGCTTCTTTTTTTAGGCAATTTGAAGAATTTGAAATTATTTTCATTTTGAAATCGCCCCTCACAAAGAAAACACTTTGCATGAAAGTAACAGCACTTATGGTATAACGGTTAGTATTCTCGCCTTCCAAGCGAGCGGCCCGGGTTCGACTCCCGGTAAGTGCAGTTCTTTTTTTAAAGGGGGAAGCAAAATTTTCATGTTCAGAAAATTTTTTCTGAAATGTCAGCTTTTCAAAGAATTTCCAGTTTTCAAGTTTTTCCCAAAAATTTTTCAAGGTTCTTATGGGTGGGTTGACTACCAAAAAATCCAAAATCCCGGGGTGACCCCTTCCCACTGGACCCAATGTTTTTATCTGTTGTGACTGTAACTTGTCACTGTAATTCATTTGACACCAACCTCTCACTTTTTTGTGTTTTCAAAAAAGTTCAAAAAAACAATGTTCAAAAAGTTAACCCCGTGCGGGACTCGAACCCGCAACCTTTGGATTCGAAGTCCAACGCGCTATCCATTGCGCCAACGGGGCCTGATTTGATTTTCATCAGAAAAGAAACGAAACAATGAGTGGGAGCCCTGTACAAAAAAGAATTCCCCGGCCGGGAATTGAACCCGGGTCTTCCGCGTGACAGGCGGAAATACTGACCTCTATACTACCGAGGATACAATCTTCACTCTGATTTAATTTCGCGCATCAAAATGGTCTAAAATGAGCACAGAAACGACGAAAATGCACGAAAATTCGTGAACAAAAAATGAATCGCAGTCGGCAGGACTTGAACCTGCGCGGGCAGAGCCCAATGGATTTCTAGTCCACCTCCGTAACCACTTGGATACGACTGCTGTAATTCTCACCGTTCTTTGTTTTTAGGCAGTCATCTGTTTGCAGAAAATAATCTGGAACACGAAAACGAAAAAAATCCTCTCGGCCGGAATCGAACCAGCGACCGCTCGATAACCGAGTATTCTACAGTCGAGCGCTCTACCAATTGAGCTACGAGAGGTTCTACAACTGTCATTGTTTTCACAGAAGCCCATAAAATTTTTTGGCTCAAAAAAATTTTTTTGCCACACAAACCTGTAGAAATTTGCACCCCATGTATTTCTTAATGATACGATAATATCAAGGCGAGGTTGGCGCAGTCGGGAGCGCGTAGGTCCCATAATCCTAAGGTCGTCAGTTCGATCCTGGCACCTCGCACTTTTTTGTGTGTCTTTTTCCTTTGTGTGGGATTTTCAGCAAAATTTCCACCTTCATGCTAAACGCATTGAAGCCCTAAATCATGGGCCCTATGGTGTAGCGGTAGCACTATGGATTCCAAATCCATCAACGGCGGTTCGATTCCGTCTAGGGTCATTTCTTTTTTTACACACTTTCCTTTCTGTGTTGTCTTGAAAAACTTCTTCGCAGGAGAAACAGCAAAAGCATCTTAATCAGCGGCGATTTAGCTCAGTGGCAGAGCATTGGTCTTGTAAACCAAGGGTCGGGGGTTCGATCCCCCCAGTTGCCTTTCTATTTTTTGGTGATGTGATGTGATGTGGTTGTGCTGAAGAAGCAGCAACTGAGCACTGGATGTGACAGGCAGGAACGCAGAAGGGAGATGGCCTGGCCGTACTCCAGTACAGGCCCGAGCGAGTGCTCACAGAATGGGCTCCAAAAACCAGCACAGAATGGAATGGCTGGAGACTTATAGGCTTACTGTAAGGATTTGTTAGGAGTGGAAAAAAAAACTCCTGACCCGGGTATTGAATTTTCAGATCATTTTCTCAGTCACAATGCAAGCACAGAATGGAAACGAAAAACCAGCACAGAATGGAATGGCTGGAGTCTTATAGCCGTGTTCCATTCTGTGCTTGGTTTTGGTTTCCATTCTGTGCTTGCATTGTGACTGAGAAAATGATCCGAAAATTCAATAGCCAGGTCAGGAGTTTTTCCATCTGAATTATGGATTGCTAAGGATTTCCCAGCCATTCCATTCTGTGCTGGATTCCACCATTCTGTACTGGTGAGTCGCCAAGAAGCGGCAGCTGAGCACACTGGACATGCCCAGAAAGGAGATAAGTTGTGGGGCTGAAACGTGCTATCCCCAGCAAAAGGGTCTGGCACTTTTCGCGAGTGGAAGCAGTTCACACCTGGTTGAACGCAAAACCTACACCGGTCGGTGGGAGTCCTGTGTTGGTTCGGAAAACACATATTTTCACCCAAATTCCACTCTCAACTTGCCAACGAAACAGAACTGAGATCAAGTGGAGGAAATATTTTTTGGTTTTCATTTGCCTCAAAATCTCAGAAACCTGCAAAATCGTAAACATTCAAAAAGAAAAGCACCTCCCGCGGGGCTCGAACCCGCGACCACAAGGTTAAGGGCCTTGCGCTCTACCGACTGAGCTAGGGAGGCTCACATTCATTTAAACCAAAGAATCATTGTGGGGGGTGGTCATGCAGAAAAGTCTCTTGTCCTAAATTTGACCACCCCAGAGAAAAGGAAAGAAGGTAAAACTATTAGGCCCGTGTAGCCCAATGGATAAGGCGTTCGCTTCCTAAGCGAAAGATTGTGGGTTCGATCCCCACCATGGGTATTCTCTTTTTCACTGGGAAGTGAAAATATGGAAAATGATTTTTCAAGATTCTCTCACCATCTTGGGATTTTGGTGACAACAAAGATATGGCAAAATACTTTCACAAAAATGCACTTTTCCAAACTTCCTCATCTTGGGATTTTGGTGGTCGAAAAGATGTGGAAATAATTTTTCTAAACAATTCCCAAGCAAGAAACTACCTAAATAAAAAGAGGGGCTCAGCAGGGAATCGAACCCTGGACCTCTCGCACCCGAAGCGAGAATCATGCCACTAGACCACTAAGCCACTGATTATTTTCTTCATCCAGATTTACATGATGGCGTTAATATTCAAAAGTCAGAAATTCTTCTCTCCAAAACTTGGTCTAAAAAAAGGTATTTTCCGCTGCGGGGAATTGAACCCCGGTCTGCCGGGTGAGAGCCGGCTGTTCTAACCACTATACTACAGCGGATCTGATAGTAGGCAAAACTATTATCTGCATGGGGACATCTTTTCGATCGTTGCATTGAACGAAAATGTGAAGGAAAGTTCAAAAAGAAATTACAGCTAGTCGGGATTGAACCGACGATCTCTCGCGTGTGAGGCGAGCGTCCTAACCACTAGACGATAGCTGCTACAATAATGACCGGAACTGTTTTCCACAAGAGGTGGGTTTTCTGCGGAAAAATGGTAATAACGTGACGAGAGTGGGGTTTGAACCCACGCCTCCGAAGAGACCAGGGCCTAAACCTGGTGACCATGACTTACATGTTTTGGGATCCACTTACATGTTTTGGGAAAAACATGACTTACATGTTTATGGTGGGAAACTTACATGTTTATGGATTTTCAGGTTGACCCACTTACAGGCCAAAAAATTTTTTCTACACAAAAAAAATTTTTCTTCAGAAAAAGCTCGTTCGAAAAAAAAATTTTTTTTTTGCCTGTGAAAAATTTCTTATGAGAAGACCTCTGGCAAAATTTTTGTGTCTGTGTGCAAAGTGTTTTACCCTTAGTCCGTGGGGAAGGATACTGATGGTGTTCACCCACATAACATAGCACACGAGCCAGCTAAGTAACTGACCCCCGAGAACCCTATCAGCCACACGAACCAGATAACGCAACCTAGAACCAGCAGGTTCCCGCGCACCCGCACCCACCAGCCAGCTTATTAACCCACGAACCAGATAACGTTACCCGAACCCCGCGCACCCGCACAACCACACCAACCGGATAACGCAACCTAGAACCAGCAGGTTCCCGCGCACCCGCACCCACCAGCCAGCTTATTAACCACACCAGCCAGATAACGTTGCCCGAACCCCGCGCACCCGCACAACCACACGAACCAGCTAGGGACCGCAAACCCGCGCACCCGTCAACCCGCAAACCCGCACAACCACCAGCCAGATAACGCAACCTAGAACCAGCAGGTTCCCGCGCACCCGCACCCACCAGCCAGCTTATTAACCCACGAACCAGATAACGTTGCCCGAACCCCGCGCACCCGCACCACCACACCAGCCAGATAACGCAACCTCGAACCCGCAAACCCGCGCACCCGCAAACCCGCAAACCCGCACAGCCACCAGTCAGATAACGTAACCTAGAACCCGCAATTGGTCAGGACCTCTTCAGAAAAACTGTGTGGAGAAGTATGAGACAGTGTAGCCGAGTGGTTACCACGCAGGTAAAATTTTTCTTATGGTAGCGGGTTCAACCCCCGAGACAAGTCAGTTTTTGGCTAAGTGGCAGAAATATGTTCCCGACCCGGGTATTGAATGTCGACCTGACCTCAAAAAAAAACTGACTTACATGTTTATGAAAAACATGACTTACATGGTTATGAACCGGCAAAAATCTAAACATGACTTACATGGTTATGAAAAACATGACTTACATGTTTATTTGTACACAAAAATCCCCGGCTTAATAAACATGTAAGTCATGTTTTTCATAAACATGTAAGTCAGTTTTTTCCATAAACATGTAAGTTTTCCCATAACCATGTAAGTCAGTATGGCCCTAAACCTGGCGCCTTAGACCGCTCGGCCATCTCGCCTTCCCAGTTTTTTATGACTTTTGCAAAGAACAGAAAATGGTTTGAGAAGGGAAAAAAGTCTCCTCCTGTTGGGTTCGAACCAACGACCTGCAGGTTAACAGCCTGACGCGCTACCGACTGCGCCAAGGAGGACCTGACAAGTGTGCTTTTTGTGTTTTGCACAATCTTGAAAACAAAACAAAAGGGATAGATTGAAAATGAAAATGAAAAAGAATAACAAGTGACGAGAGTGGGGTTTGAACCCACGCCCCCGAAGGGACCAGGGCCTTAACCTGGCGCCTTAGACCACTCGGCCATCTCGCCTTCAATAAAAGCCAACAAGAATATGGAAGTGGGAATGCGTTTCAACCAGTCACAGAGGAGAATAACAAGGGACGAAACGGAGAAAAAGGAAAGTTCTCCTACGCGGATTCGAACCGCGGTCGCGAGATTCAGAGTCTCGAGTGCTAACCACTACACCATAGGAGATACAATTCTGTCGCTTCCTTCTTTTTCTTTGGTACCAAAAAGAATTGAGATCTGGAAATATCACAACAGTGTTTCCAAGCCAAAAAATGTTTGGAGATTGAGGGTATCGATCCCTCTACCTCTCGCATGCTGAGCGAGCGCTCTACCATTTGAGCTAAACCCCCTTACATTTCTTAAACGAATCTTTACAAGGTGGGGATGAAATTCAAAACCAAAAGGGGAAAAGTAACACACAGAAAATCTTGAAACAAAAAAGAGAGGGCACACCCGGGTTCGAACCAGGGACCGTTCGGACTGCAGCCGAATGCTCTACCACTGAGCTATATACCCTTCAATAATCATGCTTTGCGCTGAATACTATCAGTTCACTTTTCAACCAACTTCTGTGTGTTACACCACAAATAAGGAAAAAAGGATTCAAGCACCCGGACTTCCCAGCTGGTCACCCACGCCAGTACTATCCAGGCCTGCTGGTGCTTAACTTCTCAAATCAGGCGGGATGAGGTGTATTCACCAGAGTATGGCCGAATCCAATAATGGGTCTGGGTGGAAAACCTTTGAAGAGCTTTATATTTCTGAGCTTGTTTTTGCTTCACTTGTGCAAAAGGTCTTGGGTGTTGCATGGTACAGGAAACTTTATTTGTCTCCCCTGTTCCGCTGCACTCTGCATTAGGTCATTTCACCTAAAATAAGGCCAGTTTGCGATCTTCTTGGAGTATCTTGGTGTCCAGTACAGTGTTTCTGGCATTGTGGACTTGCATGTTGTACAGGGCAACTGCCTGGGAATTAGTCCCACTTCTTGCAACAGTTTAGCTATTTCGGCATCCCCAGCGCGCATGATATTAAGCACAGGAGAATTTTTGGCTGCAGGTGCGCACGTCCCTTCTGGGGAGTATGGATGCCTCTTCCTCAGTTTTTGTTGTGCATTTTTGCACCTTTGCGCTCATCTCCATCTCACCAAAGGTGAAATTGTGAATGCTGTCATGCAGCATTCACATTCCAGCATGCTCCTGTAGGCTGAAGCACCGTCGGTGGTGTAGTCTCCCCTCATTTCTGCTCTCTGGATAGTGCAACAAACACAGGGATACAAGACAGGGTTGTCTTGTTGGAGGTGGGTCAGGGTCTGGATGTCCTAAAACCACACACCAACACGGAAGAAAAGCAAAAAGGATTCAAGCACCCGGACTTCCCAGCTGGTCACCCACGCCAGTACTATCCAGGCCTGCTGGTGCTTAACTTCTCAAATCAGGCGGGATGAGGTGTATTCACCAGAGTATGGCCGAATCCAATACTGAGTCAGGTTCGAAAACCTTTGAAGAGCTTTTTATTTCTGAGCTTGTTTTTGCTTCGGTTGTGAAAACCGGTTTGTGGGTCAGCAGGTTTAACAAGTTTGGCCAGTCCTTAGCACAGCACTTAGTGCGCTGCACTACTGCATCGGAGCAGGTGCCTGTGTGCTCACAGGTCACCACTCAGTGGTCGATCCCTCTAGACCAGTGTGCTGGGTTTACTGGGTTTACTGGGTAACATGATGGTTTGTGTGATCACGTTTGTTTTGGTTTGTTTGTTTGTTTAAAAAGGCGGGTTTGTGCAAAGCACAGCACCGCCGCTGTCAAAAATTTCACTGTGCAAGCCAGCCGAAGCTAGTGCCACCAGTATCCCCTGCGCAGTGCAATGCAAGGGCCACTGGTGTGTCGACGCCCTTGTTGATCAGGTCAGACACCAGTAAGGTATGTAACCTCTAGCTGAGTTTAACAACATGCGAAACTCCAACACCTTCAGGGAAGCGTAGTGGTTGTCAAGACTTAAAAACAGATGAGACACAAAGGCCCCTTCAAAAATTATGCTTTCACTTAGTGGCTCTTACCCACGGTCATCTTTAGTAAAAGGCGAAAGATGAGTTCGATATGGGCAAGAACCGTGATATGGCTCTGTTTTGTTCTATTGCTGTATGCACTTTGCTACACATGGAAGCATGTTGAGAGCGAGGATAGTGTGGTAACTTCTTGATTGATCAAGATGTCCTTGAAGGTGAAAAAAGTAATGTGAAGCCTTTTTTGAGGTTTTTCTTAAAAACAAGCTGTAAGTGGAAGGGCTGTGCCTGGTACTCTTCCCTGCGCCATACAGGGGAGAGACAAAACAATACAAGAAGTATGTGACAATCATCGCAAGTGCTCATGCTGCACATGCCCAACCTATGTCATCATCCAGCTTTGGTCTTGTGCCGAAGAAAACAATCTTCAACACGAATGCACTCAAAAACAGATCCTGTGTAGAGTACAGTCTTGCCCTTGTTTGTTCCACCTATCGGCTGCACAGATGTCTACAGGGAGGCACATTGGTGGTGGTAGTTCTGGTGTGTTAGCTTTACGTGGTGTCTTTATGTTACCACCCCAACACGCTTCCCTGTTGACATAGCTTTGTGACACGACTGGGAGAAAAGGAGGTATTCTTGCGCTCGGGATAATTCCATAAGCAATGACCAAATAGGGACGCTGTGGAGAGATTGCTGGTTGAAAACTACCCAATTCCCGCCATGGGCCGCTTCGGCGTTGCCACATTGGCAATTTGTGTAGCTGCTTCGGCGGCCTTGTTTTTACTACGATTGATCATCACCTTCGCTCACTTCCCTGTGACATGGGTGTGTAATCTGTTTGCCTTGTTGTTTCCTAGTAATATTGATCATCATCATGCTTCCCTGTACATGGGTGTCGAATTTGGTATGGACTAAAAAGAAGTCATACCTTCTCGGCCTTTTGGCTAAGATCAAGTGTATTATCTGTTCTTATCAGCTTAATATCTGATACAGTGCCTTGTGCACTGATGATATTAACGCAATTTCTCATTGGGGTGACGGGTCGCCAGGGCAACCTGGTCCGTTCACACATGTTGCCCTGGAGCTGCACAACATCCAGGAGTGGCATACCCTCTTTTTTAACAAAACAAAAACAAACACACAAAGGCAACATATCATACATACCATACATACCATACATACACAGTGGTTACCGGTAAGGGTTATTAAAAACAGAGGTCGGAGCGAGCCTCTCAATGTCAGAGGCTTCAAAGCATTTCACGAGAAAACTCGCCCCTGTCCTTCTTCATCACTATCACTTGACCGAACACTCCCCACAAGGAAGCCTGTAAAAGGTGATGCTTTTTTAGGCAACAACACAGACACAGGGGGGGTACTGGGTGGGGTAATATAAAAAAGGGTGCTTGCGTTGTGTGCTGGATCGGGACCACCAGTAAACTGGCAGCCCCACATCCAGTTCTAATATTTGAAGTGTGAAATAGAACGCAGTCAGAATTAGTGTTACACGCTAATGTAAGAATAATCATCATGGGTAATATTCTGTACGAACGTACGGGATTTACATCATATGAAAGTAGTTCCGCCTTGGGCCATATCAGGCCCAACAGCAGGACCGCATCATAAAAATTGTAAAGAATTTTCTTAAATAGAAAGGTCTTTTCAAGTTTTAGCTGTTGCTGAACGAGTTGTTTGGTTTCGAAGTAGCACACTAACTTAGCACCCAAACATAGGGAGAGTATGGGAAAACAAGACAGGGTTGTCTTGTTGGAGGTGGGTCAGGGTGACACACACACCTGTGCACTTTGTACATGCATCATATGTGTGAATGTTTTTTCTCATGGTGACGTAAAAAAGGCCAGTCTCTTTCGAGGCTGGCCATGTTTGACAAAGTTGTGTGAGAAGAATATAATCTTCATGCTTCCATACCAATGAAGTACAGAAACTGTAGCTTTAGAAATCGTTGGTTGCCCTTTTTCTTAACATTGCTCTAAGCACCAACATGTGCTGGTAAACATGCCACTTGTGGTGAATAATGTGGGTAGGAATGGTCTGGGCAACGTGGTGGGGTGTATCAACAACACATGTGTATGGTGATGTGGAAACAATGTTCACATGGAAAAATGTAAAAAAGAAACGCTTCTCCAGTTCAAGCCATTGAGTTGGAAACACCCTCACTCTGCTCTGTGCTGCGATCCTTGAACTGTCCACTGCAGGAGTTATGAGCTGCTCTGTGAGACCAGCCTGGCCCGGTTCACCCCATTTCACTCTGATTGTTGCCCTGGTTTACACCAAGGCCGCAAACAGGACAGTAGACTAACACGGACAACACATCAACACAGAAGTTGAAGGTGCCTTTGGTCCACCTCAAAGAGTGCCCAGTTCTGGAGAAGCTTGCCCCCCCAGAAGCTAGGGGTTTCAGGATGCAGCCAACACATCCCGGCTCAATAGATACCATATTGTCGGAATACAAGACAGGGTTGTCTAGTTGGAGGTGGGTCAGGTCAAAAACGTGGTTTTGAAGATCCTCACTTCTTGTGTGTGTTTTTTTTTTTGCTTTGCACAAAGACACACAAAGACAATCATGCTAACGTAAAAAAGGCCAGTCTCTTTCGAAACCGGCCATGTTTTGACAAAGTTGTGTGAGAAGAGTAATCTTCATGCTTCCATACCAATGAAGTACAGAAACTGTAGCTTTAGAAATCGTTGGTTGCTCTTTTTCTCTACACAGCTTTCGACATGTATATGCTCAGGGAAGCATGCCAGTAGCATAAACCATATGGTCGTTTTTTGAAACCAATATTTCAATGGGTTACTGCAGCCTGCCACTTGCCACCTGTGGGTGATGGGTATGTCTGCACATATGTGTTGGTCTGGGAAGCATGAAGAAGACACCAGTGTAAAAAATACGTGTGATCCGGGGGACAAAAAAAAAGTTGATACTTTCTCGATTAATGCGTGTCATCCTTGCGCAGGGACCATGCTAATCTTCTCTGTATCGATCCAATTTTAACGGATGTCCCATTTCTGGGGTCCAGTATATATGCACAAGGTGGTTGACAAGACAGGGGCCCCTTGTTGGAGTTGGGTCAGGGTCTGAATGTGGTTCTAAACTTCTGCTGTTGTTGTGTGGGTTTTTTTGCTTCTTGTGCACAAGACGATCGTGTTAACGTAAAAAAGGCCAGTCTCTTTCGAAACTGGCCATGTTTTGACAAAGTTGTGTGAGAAGAATAATCTTCATGCTTCCATACCAATGAAGTACAGAAACTGTAGCTTTAGAAATCGTTGGTTGCCCTTTTTCTCTACAATGTTCTAAGTGCCAACATGTTCTGGGAATCATGCCATATGTATCATTATTATGGTGGGTTTTTTTTCTAACATAGCCGTAGAGTGGCTTATAAACATACCTAAGGATGCCCAATGTGCTCGAAAGTCCAAAAATCTTGGGAATACGGGATATTTGGGCTCATTTGAGTCAATTGCGTGGTCGTACAATTTAATCTGAGCATTACACATATCCTAATCACCAAAATATTCGAAGAACATGGGAATCATGTGTGTTTTTTGGGTTTGCACAAGGTGATGTTAACGTAAAAAAGGCCAGTCTCTTTCGAAACTGGCCATGTTTTGACAAAGTTGTGTGTGAAGAATATAATCTTCATGCTTCCATACCAATGAAGTACAGAAACTGTAGCTTTAGAAATCGTTGGTTGCCCTTTTTCTCTACAATGTTCTAGGTACCCACTTGTTCTGGGAAGCCTTCTGCCAATGTCTATAATACGGTTGCTTTTTCGTACCTGACATCTTGGTCACTGTGAAGGTTCTACATAAAAATATCCTTAAGTGTGATCCTACAGAAGGATATTCGACAGAGTCAACAGTGGCTTCTGAAGGGGAACAAGTGTCACAAATATGGTTTTGCAGGCGATATAAAAATGGGGTGCAGTAAGCACTTGTGTGTTATGTCATGTGTGAATCGTGTGTGTTTTTGGGTTTGCTTCTTGTGCACAAGACGATCATGCTAACGTAAAAAAGGCCAGTCTCTTTCGAGACTGGCCATGTTTGACAAAGTTGTGTGAGAAGATATAATCTTCATGCTTCCATACCAATGAAGTACAGAAACTGTAGCTTTAGAAATCGTTGGTTGCCTTTTTTCTCTACAACGTTCTGAGTACAGACGTGTCCTGGGAAGCATGCCAGTAGTGTAAAAAATATGATGGTTTTTTTGTACCTAACATCTTGTACACTGAGAAGGTTCTGCACAAGTGGAAGCCTATATAAGGATATTCATAAGAGTCAAAAGGGGCTTCTGAAGGGGTATATGGGTAGTATGAGCTCATATGAATCCATTAAAAGCGTCTATGGCATGATCTAAGCATCACATAATTTCTGAAATCAATACCAACCACAATTTACGGCTATTTTTCCAGCAATAGCCGTATCATGGCTTATAACCATACCTAAGGATGTCCAATATGCTGGAAAAGTTAATAATCTTGGGTGTATAGGGTTTTTGGGCACATTTGAGTCAATTGCGGGGTCTTACGATTTAATCTGAGCATCACACATATCCTAATCACCTATATAATCGAAAAACACATACAAAATGACCTACATAGCCGTAAAATGACCCAAATGTGCATATTCGGGTTGAAATTTCATTTTTTCGGAAAGTTTTTTTTTCTCAACAATTACATGGGTGAGTTCCGAGTACATTATGGGGTCGTAAGTTTTTATTCAAGCATCACACATTATGTAGAATAATTTATGCCATACAATGTTACCAAAAAAAGTCGATTTTTGGTCACTTTTTCAAAAATATGAAAATTCGATTTTTGGGTACTAGATAGGTCTTTCCGGTGCAAAAACGACCGTTAAATGGATTCTCCGGGGTCCTAAGGCCCCAAAAATCACTTTTGGACACACGGGCAATATCCCAGTATACCCTAGGAAATTGGTGGGAACCCAAAAATTGGCCTCAAAATCCAACCAAAACCAAGGTTTCTGTAGAGGTACATGTTGAACCTCATGTGTGTTCTGGAGACCCATTTTGTTTTTAAAAGTGAATCTAAATAGCCAAAAATTTAAAACTCTTGTAGCGCATTCGGAATAGAGGGGGTATTCGCGAAAACCTGTGCGAAACATTTATCAATTCAGGTCTGACCCACATGGTCATGACCCCATATTTTGGGTGCGGAAAACACCCTATCTGTTGACCTACCGGCTTGTATGCCTGTATACCTGGTTGGGTCAACTTTTTGAAAATTTCCTGGGCCATATACCCTATTTGGGCCCCCTGAATCCATTGCGACATCGTTTTTTCACATCCGAGTGAAAACTAATATATAGGATAACCCATGGGTATGGGTACCTCGCTCAATACCCCTAAAATCAGTGCTTTTGAAAATGACCTTATGGAAAAATGTATCCAAAATATTGAAACATGTTCTCCTGGCATCTGCAACACGATATTTTGGGCCCCCTGGGCCCCGGGGGCCCTACGGGCCCCCATATTCGCGAAAAGTTGGGCATCCCAGCTAGTGGGTCGGTACTGGGTATACAAACATCCCCCCAAAAAGTGAGATTTTGACCCCCCAAAAATGGCCATTTTTTTACTCCCCGGGACCTTCTCAGGTGTGTATTCGGACCCTCTCGTGGTCTTAAACCGGATTTTTGGGGCCCCCACACCCTGGAATACCCCCCATAGTGTCGTTTTTTCACCCGCAGGGCCGATTTTTTAGAAAAAATTTGGTTTTTAAGGAACAACATTTACCCTGCGACACCTTGAAAAACAGGTGATTTTTGCCTTTTTCAGTTGTGTGTGTGCAGTGCCGAATTCCCCAGGCTTGGTGAAAGTTGTGCCTCAAATACCCCTATGTGGGTTGGAAAAATCAAATAAAGATAAAATTTTGAGGCAGCCTGGGGGTGTGCTATGGTAAACAATTTGTGTGTGTAAAAATACCCCTAAAAAACACCCTAAAAATGGCTGTTTTTCGCCTATTTTTGGGGGTCGCCTGAGCTATTTTTTTTATTGTTTTGGCTTTTCCTGGGACCTGAAAATAGGGTCCTGGGCCCAATATGTCCCAATGAGGCCATTGGAATATCGATTTTTTCCAGATATGGGCCTCCTAGACCGAAATTTTTGATTTTGGTGTTGCAAAAATTTTCGAAAATCCTGAAAAGTGCCCAAAAACACGTAAAAACACGTGTATAGGCACACCCTATCGGCCCCCAGCATTGCCCAGGATTGTTGCAAATTTTCCCTGCATGGGGGCCCTCCGGGCCCCCTGGACCCATTGCGACCCGATTGGTTCACATTCCTGGAAAATTTGGTCCCTAAGACACATACGTGGTTAACATACCCCTGAAAAACACCCTATTTTTGACCCTAAAAAACACCCTATTTTTGACCCTGAAAACATGATTTTAGCAAATAGGGCAACTAGTTTTGTGATCCAGCGACCGACTCATGGGCCCAGTATGTCCAACAGGGCCATATGTTTGGTAAATATTACCGGGGGCAAGGGGATGTACAAAAAAAAAGTGGATTTTTTACCTTAAAAAAATGGCCAAAAATAGGCCAAAAATGGCCATTTTTCGGCCATGTGACCCCCACAGCAACCCTATATAGACCCCCAAAAACCTAATATTTTTTTCCCAGCGATGTGTCCTGGGGGCCCTTCGGGCCCCCAGGACACATCGCAACCCCGTTTTTTCAAAAAGTTGGCCCTACGGGCCAACTTTTTGAGGTGGCCTGTAGGGTGACCCCTTCAAAAAGCTGGAACCCGGATTTTGGGGTCAGGGGTCCCTTTATGCACTTTTATGTATAAAAAAATGTCTGGGGCGAGAAAATGCAAATTTTTGCCTGCAAACACACTGCATACTACGACAGGACCATATTCCATCTTATCAGGAAAAATTTCGGAGGTGTTAGTCATAAAAACAATTTAAAATTTTTTGAAAAAACATGAGATCTGGATAAAAGTTTTGACTGTACCTGTGGAAGGTGGGATTTTGCCTGTGTTTTGACTTTTTTTTTCAGTAAATAAACTTCTACTCATCTCCGGAGGCCGTCCGAGGTCGCAATTAACTCATTTTGACACTTTAGGGCCATATACCGCCCGTTTTTTCAAAAAGTTGAAAATTTTGGCCCCCAGGATTGGGTACAGCGTGTACTGAACCCTGATTTTCGAAAAATCTCAACTTTTGAAATTCGTCACTTATGGCAGCATGTATCTGACACCCAATTTTGACTTTTCCCGTGAATCCATTCTGGTGCATATACACTATCTGGCACCCCTGAGTCCATTGCGGGGTCGTTTTTTCAAAAAGTCGACCGGACTAATACCTAATATGACCCTGGGTATAGCGTACCGTCTCAGAAACACCCCAAAATCAGTGTTTTTGAAGGGTTCTCACAGCTAAAATCGATGAAAAAATGTCAAAATCACTTTCCCGTGACCCAATAGCGTGAAATATGGCCCATGTGGGCCCCCAGGACCTATAACACCCCCAATCGGTCGATTCCATGCATATTTCACACCCCCAGATATATGTGCCCATGGGGTGCCAGACCCCAAAATCATGATTTTTTCATGATTTTTGGCCCGATGCACTGACCTGCAGGGCCATACCGTCTACCGGGGCAACCATATTTTTGAAAAATCGGCCTTGCATCGGGCCCAGTATGTCCCACAGGGTATGTTGCCCCAGATTCAGGTCCCCGCACAAGCCAAACCAATATTTTAAAATCGATTTTTTTGAAAAAAATATTTTTGAAAAAAAATCGTGATTTTTGGGATTTTGGTGATTTTTACAGTTTTGCACACCCTGAAAATCGATTTTTTCGGCTCCGCCGGTGAAATATCGACATAATTTAGGTATGTTATGTGCATAATATACCCATTAGAGCCCATTCAAGTCACATTCCGACCATTTTTCGTGAAAAAATGCAACTTTTTGTCACCGTGACCCCGAAAAATGACGATTTTTTGGTCGATTTTTTCGGCCAAAAATTTCGTACCACAGGGCCATACCATATACTGGGATTATCAACTTTTTGAAAATACGGCCTGGTATTCGGGTGTATATGTCCCATGGGGCCCATAGTAACCTTACTGGGTCATGCCCAAAGCCAATCTTAATAGTAAAATTCGATTTTCTGTGAAAAATATTTTGACCAAAAAATCGTCATTTTTCCGATTTTCGTCATTTTTACAGTTTTGCACACCCTGAAAATCGATTTTTTCGGCTCCGCCGGTGAAATATCGACATAATTTAGGTATGTTATGTGCATAATATACCCATTAGAGCCCATTCAAGTCACATTCCGACCATTTTTCGTGAAAAAATGCAACTTTTTGTCACCGTGACCCCGAAAAATGACGATTTTTTGGTCGATTTTTTCGGCCAAAAATTTCGTACCACAGGGCCATACCATATACTGGGATTATCAACTTTTTGAAAATACGGCCTGGTATTCGGGTGTATATGTCCCATGGGGCCCATAGTAACCTTACTGGGTCATGCCCAAAGCCAATCTTAATAGTAAAATTCGATTTTCTGTGAAAAATATTTTGACCAAAAAATCGTCATTTTTCCGATTTTCGTCATTTTTACAGTTTTGCACACCCTGAAAATCGATTTTTTCGGCTCCGCCGGTGAAATATCGACATAATTTAGGTATGTTATGTGCATAATATACCCATTAGAGCCCATTCAAGTCACATTCCGACCATTATTCGTGAAAAAATGCAACTTTTTGTCACCGTGACCCCCAAAAATGACGATTTTTTGGTTGATTTTTTCGGCCAAAAATTTCGTACCACAGGGCCATACCATATACTGGGATTATCAACTTTTTGAAAGTACGGCCTGGTATTCGGGTCTATATGTCCCATGGGGCCCATAGTAACCTTACTGGGTCATGCCCAAAGCCAATATTAATAGTAAAATTCGATTTTCTGTGAAAAATATTTTGACCAAAAAATCGTCATTTTTCCGATTTTCGTCATTTTTACAGTTTTGCACACCCAGAATATCGATTTTTTCGGCTCGGCCGGTGTAATATCGACATAATTTAGGTATGTTATGTGCATAATATACCCATTAGAGCCCATTCAAGTCACATTCCGACCATTTTTCGTGAAAAAATGCAACTTTTTGTCACCGTGACCCCCAAAAATGACGATTTTTTGGTCGATTTTTTCGGCCAAAAATTTCGTACCACAGGGCCATACCATATACTGGGATTATCAGCTTTTTGAAAGTACGGCCTGGTATTCGGGTCTATATGTCCCATGGGGCCCATAGTAACCTTACTGGGTCATGCCCAAAGCCAATCTTAATAGTAAAATTCGATTTTCTGTGAAAAATATTTTGACCAAAAAATCGTCATTTTTCCGATTTTCGTCATTTTTACAGTTTTGCACACCCTGAAAATCGATTTTTTCGGCTCCGCCGGTGAAATATCGACATAATTTAGGTATGTTATGTGCATAATATACCCATTAGAGCCCATTCAAGTCACATTCCGACCATTTTTCGTGAAAAAATGCAACTTTTTGTCACCGTGACCCCCAAAAATGACGATTTTTTTGGTCGATTTTTTCGGCCAAAAATTTCGTACCACAGGGCCATACCATATACTGGGATTATCAGCTTTTTGAAAGTACGGCCTGGTATTCGGGTCTATATGTCCCATGGGGCCCATAGTAACCTTACTGGGTCATGCCCAAAGCCAATCTTAATAGTAAAATTCGATTTTCTGTGAAAAATATTTTGACCAAAAAATCGTCATTTTTCCGATTTTCGTCATTTTTACAGTTTTGCACACCCAGAATATCGATTTTTTCGGCTCGGCCGGTGTAATATCGACATAATTTAGGTATGTTATGTGCATAATATACCCATTAGAGCCCATTCAAGTCACATTCCGACCATTTTTCGTGAAAAAATGCAACTTTTTGTCACCGTGACCCCCAAAAATGACGATTTTTTGGTCGATTTTTTCGGCCAAAAATTTCGTACCACAGGGCCATACCATATACTGGGATTATCAACACTTTGAAAATACGGCCTGGTATTCGGGTCTATATGTCCCATGGGGCCCATAGTAACCTTACTGGGTCATGCCCAAAGCCAATCTTAATAGTAAAATTCGATTTTCTGTGAAAAATATTTTGACCAAAAAATCGTCATTTTTCCGATTTTCGTCATTTTTACAGTTTTGCACACCCAGAATATCGATTTTTTCGGCTCGGCCGGTGAAATATCGACATAATTTAGGTATGTTATGTGCATAATATACCCATTAGAGCCCATTCAAGTCACATTCCGACCATTTTTCGTGAAAAAATGCAACTTTTTGTCACCGTGACCCCCAAAAATGACGATTTTTTGGTCGATTTTTTCGGCCAAAAATTTCGTACCACAGGGCCATACCATATACTGGGATTATCAGCTTTTTGAAAGTACGGCCTGGTATTCGGGTCTATATGTCCCATGGGGCCCATAGTAACCTTACTGGGTCATGCCCAAAGCCAATCTTAATAGTAAAATTCGATTTTCTGTGAAAAATATTTTGACCAAAAAATCGTCATTTTTCCGATTTTCGTCATTTTTACAGTTTTGCACACCCTGAAAATCGATTTTTTCGGCTCCGCCGGTGAAATATCGACATAATTTAGGTATGTTATGTGCATAATATACCCATTAGAGCCCATTCAAGTCACATTCCGACCATTTTTCGTGAAAAAATGCAACTTTTTGTCACCGTGACCCCCAAAAATGACGATTTTTTGGTCGATTTTTTCGGCCAAAAATTTCGTACCACAGGGCCATACCATATACTGGGATTATCAACATTTTGAAAATACGGCCTGGTATTCGGGTCTTTTTGTCCCATGGGGCCCATAGTAACCTTACTGGGTCATGCCCAAAGCAAATCTTAATAGTAAAGTTCGATTTTCTGTGAAAAATATTTTGACCAAAAAATCGTCATTTTTCCGATTTTCGTCATTTTTACAGTTTTGCACACCCTGAAAATCGATTTTATCGGCTCCGCCGGTGAAATATCGACATAATTTAGGTATGTTATGTGCATAATTTTCCCATTAGAGCCCATTCAAGTCACATTCCGACCATTTTTCGTGAAAAAATGCAACTTTTTGTCACCGTGACCCCCAAAAATGACGATTTTTTGGTCGATTTTTTCGGCCAAAAATTTCGTACCACAGGGCCATACCATATACTGGGATTATCAACACTTTGAAAATACGGCCTGGTATTCGGGTCTATATGTCCCATGGGGCCCATAGTAACCTTACTGGGTCATGCCCAAAGCCAATCTTAATAGTAAAATTCGATTTTCTGTGAAAAATATTTTGACCAAAAAATCGTCATTTTTCCGATTTTCGTCATTTTTACAGTTTTGCACACCCTGAAAATCGATTTTTTCGGCTCCGCCGGTGAAATATCGACATAATTTAGGTATGTTATGTGCATAATATACCCATTAGAGCCCATTCAAGTCACATTCCGACCATTATTCGTGAAAAAATGCAACTTTATGTCACCGTGACCCCCAAAAATGACGATTTTTTGGTTGATTTTTTCGGCCAAAAATTTCGTACCACAGGGCCATACCATATACTGGGATTATCAGCTTTTTGAAAATACGGCCTGGTATTCGGGTCTATATGTCCCATGGGGCCCATAGTAACCTTACTGGGTCATGCCCAAAGCCAATATTAATAGTAAAATTCGATTTTCTGTGAAAAATATTTTGACCAAAAAATCGTCATTTTTCCGATTTTCGTCATTTTTACAGTTTTGCACACCCAGAAAATCGATTTTTTCGGCTCGGCCGGTGTAATATCGACATAATTTAGGTATGTTATGTGCATAATTTTCCCATTAGAGCCCATTCAAGTCACATTCCGACCATTTTTCGTGAAAAAATGCAACTTTTTGTCACCGTGACCCCCAAAAATGACGATTTTTTGGTCGATTTTTTCGGCCAAAAATTTCGTACCACAGGGCCATACCATATACTGGGATTATCAACACTTTGAAAATACGGCCTGGTATTCGGGTCTATATGTCCCATGGGGCCCATAGTAACCTTACTGGGTCATGCCCAAAGCCAATCTTAATAGTAAAATTCGATTTTCTGTGAAAAATATTTTGACCAAAAAATCGTCATTTTTCCGATTTTCGTCATTTTTACAGTTTTGCACACCCAGAAAATCGATTCATTCGGCTCCGCCGGTGAAATATCGACATAATTTAGGTATGTTATGTGCATAATATACCCATTAGAGCCCATTCAAGTCACATTCCGACCATTTTTCGTGAAAAAATGCAACTTTTTGTCACCGTGACCCCCAAAAATGACGATTTTTTGGTCGATTTTTTCGGCCAAAAATTTCGTACCACAGGGCCATACCATATACTGGGATTATCAACATTTTGAAAATACGGCCTGGTATTCGGGTCTTTTTGTCCCATGGGGCCCATAGTAACCTTACTGGGTCATGCCCAAAGCCAATCTTAATAGTAAAATTCGATTTTCTGTGAAAAATATTTTGACCAAAAAATCGTCATTTTTCCGATTTTCGTCATTTTTACAGTTTTGCACACCCTGAAAATCGATTTTTTCGGCTCCGCCGGTGTAATATCGACATAATTTAGGTATGTTATGTGCATAATATACCCATTAGAGCCCATTCAAGTCACATTCCGACCATTTTTCGTGAAAAAATGCAACTTTTTGTCACCGTGACCCCGAAAAATGACGATTTTTTGGTCGATTTTTTCGGCCAAAAATTTCGTACCACAGGGCCATACCATATACTGGGATTATCAACTTTTTGAAAATACGGCCTGGTATTCGGGTGTATATGTCCCATGGGGCCCATAGTAACCTTACTGGGTCATGCCCAAAGCCAATCTTAATAGTAAAATTCGATTTTCTGTGAAAAATATTTTGACCAAAAAATCGTCATTTTTCCGATTTTCGTCATTTTTACAGTTTTGCACACCCTGAAAATCGATTTTTTCGGCTCCGCCGGTGAAATATCGACATAATTTAGGTATGTTATGTGCATAATATACCCATTAGAGCCCGGGGTCAGCCTTGCGGGGCGAGAAGGACAGAGTGGCTGTGTGATGATGCGGGTGTGGCAAAAGGGGTGTGTACAGATAGAGTTTTGGTTCGACTGGTGGTGCAACCTCTGGGAGGTCTTCACCTCCTTGCGTCAGCCTGACCCCTGCTGGGTAGCCGAGGCACCTGAGTGGGGAGTGTTTGTGTCGTTCGCGGTCCTGGATCTGTGGAAGGACAGACGCGCCCCTACCCTCAGTCATCTCATTTTGTGGCTGGTGGGCAGGAGGACCAGGAGGACGCGACGAGGACACCGGTCCTTGAACTGGACCAAGTCACAGGCGGGCAGGCTCCGTCGGCGCAAGGCGCCCTGCAATCGTCCGCCCTCCCCGGCAGCGCACCCAGTTTTCCGCAGGATCAGGGTCGCCGATGCGTTGAGAGGTGCTTTGCAGTGTGTGGCCATCTGGGTTCTGGTTTTTGTGGGGTCTGAGCTTGGGAGGTCAGCGCCACATGCTTTGGGTTGTGCGCTGTTTCGGGACGCGGAGGTGCTGGGGGTGGGTCTGCTGCGGGGACTGTGCCGCGCACGCAGGGGGTGGCGGTGGCTGGAAGGGGCGAGCGAGCGAGTGCACCGATGGACCGGAGGGATCCGAGTGGCTGCCAGCTTGGTGAGAGCCAGTGTGATGGGGGTGGGTCAGTTGTCGGTGCGTGCAGCCGAGTGGGTGTGGGTTGCATGGTCCGCAGGTGGTTGTTTGGCGGGTTTTGTGGCACTGGTCGGCGTCGCGCGCCCACTTGGCTGGGTTCTTCTCTTGGAGGTGCGCCGTGTGGCAGCACGCAGGTGGACTCGTAGGATCGGGATGGCATTTGGCATGCTGGCGGTGTCCCTACTGGTCTTGCTGTCGTTGTTGTGGCGAGCGGTGACGCCCTGGGACCTGCGCCCTGCCCCTGCTGATCCGGAGCACCCGGTAAGCTTGTCCCCGTTTGCGTTGACCGGTGGGTGCGCAAACGTGAACGCTCCTGCGTATACAGAGCAGGCGGTGTCTGTGGACGCGACTCTGGCGAAGTTTGGAGCTAAACGCATCCCCAACGTGTCTACTAATGATTGTGGTTATGTGGCACTACACCTCTGGGACCACGACACGCAGCCGGACGTGAGGGCAATGCGCAAGCAGCTGTATGACACAGCAGTGGAGGTGTCGAACCGCCTAGTGCAGGTGCTGGGGTCGCAGGAGGCCATGACGGAGTTTGCCAATGGTGTGACCGGCGAGGCCCACCTCAACCACTTGGGGCTTCAGCTCACCGCGACAGCATCCCGCATCAACATCGTGGTGGTGCAGGCATCGGAAGAGAACCCCCTCGTGCGCATCACCCCTGGTAGCAAAAGAGTCGCCAAGTCGTACGCGGAGAGCTTCCAAGCGAAACTTCCCACGGTCGTCATCGCTCTCTGTGACTCTCACTTTGAGGCAGTGGAGCTTGTCCCGGAGGTGGGGAAGACCAAGGAGGGGATGGCAGAGAAGATGAGGAAGGAGGCTCGGCAGGCAGTGCTGGACACAGCGCATTTGGATGGCATCATCCCCACCAACACCACCACCACCGCCCCCCTGGCTACCAAGCTGGGACACATCAATGCGGATCGGGTGTTCTGCCCCTTTGATGGATGCAGAGCGGGAATTTTGTCTTCGAGTGATGCGGTCGGGGGCCTGTCTCGTAAGGGCTTGCTGCAGCACATGCGTCGCCACCAGGCGGATGGGGCGTACATCCCCGACGAGCTGTTGGGCCACTTGGGCATGTCGCGCTGTGCGAACGATCAGTGCGACATGCTATTGCCGCAGAGCAAGGAGGTCTGCAACACCTGTACGGTGCACTTTGGCGAAGAAGGCTTCACCGCTCCGTCTCCCTCCAGTCGAGGAATGCTGACAGATCAGGATGACCTCCCCTCCTTTGAAGTCATGGGGACCACCAGGATCCAGCTGAAGGGCGGGTGCCCAGACAAACACCTGCAGCTGTACAGCGAGCTCTTCCTGAGGGTTCTTATGGACATCCTTGAGTACCAGGACGAGGTGGCCTGGAAGCGCCTTGCACTGTTCTTCACTGTGTTGCACCGGACACGGACAGAACGAGGGGGCAAGGACCAGGAGCGACGTTTGACGAGCACCTGGGGGAAGGACTTGGAGGCTTGGAAGGCTGGCCAGTATGTCGCCCTGTGGGAGCAAACGGTAGAGGAGCGGAAGCCAAGGCCCTCTGGGTGGTCGGATGAGGACACTGACGAAGGGAGACGGAAGCGCACCATCGCCAAAGCGAGAGCAGGACTCCCGAGCCAGGCCATGTCTTGCGCTACCAGCGACGGCCTCGCCCCACAGACACCGGCGACGCTGGAAAAGCTTCAGACGAAGCACCCAGCCGCTGCCGACTCCAAGGCCCTGGAGCAGGCGGATTGGCCCCAGCCTCAGGAGGTCCCACCGGTGACAGTGGTGGAGGTGATGAAGGCCCTGCGGAGCATGCCGAAGTCATCGGCGGCGGGTCCCTCGAACGTGACGGGCGCGCACCTTCGTACACTTTGCCTACAGAGGCGGGCTAAGGGCACTTTGGCAGCGCTGGCCGCAGTGTTGACGTCTTTGGCACGAGGAAATGCTCCAGTGGAGGTGGCTGAGTTCTTCGCCGGCGCTAACTTGGTGGCTCTCCGGAAGCCTGCAAAGGGGCCGGGCCTGGAGGAGGACGTGCGACCGATTGCGGTTGGGGACACTCTCCGCAGACTGGTGGGAAAGATTCTGTCGGCGCGAGTGCGGGTGCCTGCTAGGACGCTTCTTCTTCGAGGGAACCAGGTGGGGGTGGCAACGGCAAGGGGGGCGGCAGTGGCGACTGATGTTATCTCGCAGTACGCCGTGCGCAACCGCGGAAAAGGTAAAGTCATTTTGAAAATTGACTACCGTAACGCGTTCAACTGCGTAGACCGCCTGTCGATGCTAAGAGCGGTCGACGCGAACCTCCCCGAGCTGGCCCCATGGGTGCGATGGTGTTACCTGGAGCCCTCCAGCCTGTTTTATGGTGGGGATACCATAAGGTCACAGCGCGGAGCTCAACAAGGAGATCCCTTGGGCCCGCTTCTCTTCTCCCTGACCATCCACCAGATGGCGCTAGAGCTGAAGGGGCACCCAGGCCTGGATGGGACTTTGTGGTACCTCGATGACGGCTCTCTGCGGGGGTCCCCTAAGGCGGTTTTTGAGGCGTACCAGGTTCTGTGCACTCGTAGCTCCGAACTGGGGTTGGAGGTGAACGCGAACAAGTGTGAGCTCATCTCCACTGGTGGCGTCTCCAAGGAGGATCTCGAGGCCGTGGGGTTCACGTTGAACGAGGGTGGACAGGACGCCATGGGTGAAGGCGGGTTCCGGCTGTTGGATGTGGATGGGTTCGACTTCTTGGGCATCCCCATTGGGTCTGCGGCTTTCTGCGAGGAGTACATGGCCCAGAAGGTGGACGATTCCCGCCGCAACCTGGAAGCCCTTGTGGACCTCGGGGACTCCCAGGCAGCCTTCTACGTACTGAGATACTGCGAAGGCTACTGCCGCATGGTGTTCTACATGCGGGGGATCCCACAGTGCGCGGAGTACCTGACGGCCTTTGACGACCTGATCGACAGGTGCCTGGCTGCGCTTCTGCATGACCCGGATGGGGCGCTGCCGGAGTTGGCAAGGGCGCAGGCGGCGCTTCCTGTGGCGCTTGGGGGGCTGGGTATCCGTCGCACCGTGGACCATCGGACAGCTGCGTCCCTCGCCTCTCAGTCAGGGAACCTGCAACTGTCGCAGGCCTTGGACCCTGCCTTCGCCTGGGATGAGGAGAGATGGAACAGCGCGGCTGAGGAGTACAACTCCAGGGTACCGGTGGCGTTTCACGTGGACAGGGCCCAGCCGAAGAAGATCCTGGAGCAGCAGAGTCTGTCATCTGCGGTGATTGACGCCCAGGCAGACAAGTTGATGCAACAGCTCTGCATGCGAGACCGAGCACGGATGAAGTCCCTTCTCCTGCCGCTTTCCGGGACGTACCTCACGGCGACACCCTCAGCAAGGAACCAGATGTCTTCAGCGGATTTTGCGGTTGTGACCCGTTTCCGACTAGGGGTGGCCATCCATGCGGAGGGAACGACTTGCTCGGCATGTCAGGGGGGGCAGAAAAGGGTTGTCATGGACTCCTTTGGCGACCACACCTTTGGCTGCCCCTACTCCAAACACCGCGTCGCCCGCCACAACGCCTTGCGGGATTCGGTGTACCGAGCTGCTCAAGGGGCGGGCTTGGACCCTGCTTTGGAGGAGACCGTGCGAGTGGAGTTGGAGTCGAAGAAGCGGCCAGGCGACGTCTACCTCCCAGTAGGAGTGGCGGAAAATGGACCTCGTTGTTTGGACATCACCCACGTGTGCCCCACCTTGCCTTCCTACAGAACAGGGGCCTCGAAGTTTGTGGGCTGGTCGGCGAAGAACCAGGGCCAGGTCAAACGGGAGAAGCACAGTATGTAAACAGCTAGATGTCCAGACAAGGGCACTTTACTATTGTACTGGCAAGACAGTGCCTGAAAACACAGTTAGTGGCACTAAAATAGAAAGCATCTGGGACAACTACAACCAACACTTCCCTGCAAATAAGCAAAAGGGTCGTATGTGAGTGCAATTTTTCCCAAAAGGAAAAGGGGAGGGGATGGGACGGGAGGGTTGCTCTGTCTACCGGTGTAGTTTTATTTTGCTTTGTCTTGGGGAGGGGAGGGGAGGAGAAGGAGGGGATTGAGTGAGCCGTTTCCTCTGTAACACACAAACAAATAAAAAGGAAGTTCCATAATCTTTTTAGTAGTTTTCTTTTTGGTGAAAATTTTTGAGAACTTCAGTAAGTGTGACCTGACCCGACTGACTGACACCCAAAGGGTAAAACAACAATAACGCACAACAAAATCAACAACAACAATGGTGGGTCTCGTGCTTACCTGTGGTGGTTTTGAAAAATGAAAAATTGAAATTGACCTTCACAAGGTAAAAATGAAAAACTAAAGGAGTGAAAAAAGGAACTCAAAGGACAAGAGTTCTGTACAAACTCTACTCTACTGCACAATCTATAAAAGTGGCCCAATGGCTCCTGATGCCACTGGCCTGGCTCTTAGACAGGTCTTACTCCGAGACTGCCCTCTACCCTCAGAGCCTCGTCCAAGGGGTAAGGGCCGTCGCTGGGGTAGACCCGTCCTAGCCAGCAGCCAACCAAAAATATTAACAAATAGGAAGGGGGGCGGAAAGGGGGGAAAGGGGGGGGCAAACCCCAAAGGATGAAAAGAACAAAAAACACAAAATAAAAAGGGTTAAAAATAAACATGGGGCAAACTGTCATTCTCTACACGCTTCTACACACACACTCTCACCCTCTAACTCTCTAACTCTCTAATTCTTTTTATTCCCCTTTTTCCCCTTCCTTCCTCCGCTCTGTCTCCCCTTCTGTCCACCACCGCGACCATTGCGCCCTCTCTGCACCTCCTGGGGCGAGAGCACATGCTGCGTCGCTTGTGCCACTGCGTCGGTGAACACGTTCGACGTGTTGGACCTACCCTGAGCTGCATGGCGCTGGGGTCCTTTGGGAGCTGGGGAAGGAGCAGGTTGGGCGGAGGAGGTTGCATTGCCACGGCCTGCCGATGAGGAGGAGGAAGAAGTGGAGACTGCAGGTTGGGCGATGGAGGTTGTAGTGCCACGGCCTGCAGAGGTGGAGGAAGAAGAAGAAGAAGAGGAGGCTTGAGGTTGTCGGCCTATTCCCTCTCGAGCCGCTCGTGCCTCATTCTCCCTCCTTGTACTCTCCGCTGCAAAGGCCTGCCCCCTACTGCTCCGGTTGTCCGTCAGGGCATGCAACGTCGACTTTGCCTTGCACTTTTCCTGAACCGACCACTCATGCAAACCCACCACCTTCATCACCTCATACCACTGAGTGAAAGTAGCGGTAGAGAGGGGGAGTGACAACAAGGGTCTGCCATCCTGTTTCTCTCCCTGACGGTAGTGGAACAGGGAGATCCACTTCGTCACAGAAGAAGGCACCGGCGACCCCATGGTGAGGCACGGGAAAAGACCCCCCCTCTCCGTCCGCTCCTCCTCCGTCCACATCCAAGCCTCGCTCTGCGCCCTCAGCAATTCCCTCACCCTCGCTTGCTTCTTCTGGTCAGGGATGCCTTCCACTGACAGAGAATGCGAGCGATCCGCCCCCTCCATCGCGGTGTCGAGGTCCTCCTCCTGCTCCTGCTCATCATCATCCATCTCCTCCACCTTCACACGCACCTCGGTGTCTGCCGCCTCGGCCTGTCGCCCCACCTCCTCCTCCAGCTGATCCCGAGAAGGGGTTCCCCAGCTGACCCTGCCTTCCCGAACGACGATGACCGCGCTGGTCTTGCCCCAGGTGTCGCAGTATCCGGCCTCCCCTGCTATCTTCCTAACCGCCTGACGGGCGACCACCGACTCCGGGCAATCACCGTCCCCCTCCCCGTTCCCACTCCACGGCTGCTGTGTCGCCCAGCAGTACAGGAACTCGCCCGGGCACGGAGAAGCACCTTGAGGACCAAAGAGAGCCATCCAGTCGCCGACACAGTCAGGTTCGAGTCCTTCAGGGTCGTCGCCCACCGCTCTCCGCACCGCATGGCAGGGGAGGAATAGCCGCCCTTCGCACACCACCCCAAAGCACCGCCCGTATGCCACCATGCGTTCTGCCTCCAGCTGTCGGGAGAGGTTCACCGCCGTCAACAACAGAGTGGTCGCCTTCTGCTCCGACTCATGCTTAGCTGCGATGGCGTAATGCCTCTCGCAGCGTTGCCTGTCATACTCCGCCCGGAGCGACTCTCCTGCTTCGGGGTGCCGATCGCAGTCTTCCAAGTACTGCGCATGCATCTTCTTCGCGTCCTCTGCGAGTTCCCGCTTGTGCCTGGCGGTCAGCTCCTCCACACGATGCCTGTCCGCCGCCTTCGCCTGGTCCAGACGCACATTCTGTTCCTCCAGGAAACGACTCAACTCCTGCTGGCGGTCGCCAAAAGTGCCCCGAAGCGCGGCCAAATCCGGTCCCCACGACCGACGATGCTCCCGCCGTACCTCCAGGGCTTGCTGCCACGCGTCCGACGCACGCTGCAACGCTTCCTTCTTCTCCTGGTCCGCCTTTTGTTGTTGCTGCTTCTGCTGTTTCCGTTGCTTCTCGTGCTTCTGCTGCTTCTGTTCTGCCTGCTGCCCCTCTTCGCCCGCCATTGGCGTGTCTACCTCCTCGACGTCCTCGCCCTCGGGAGCTGGCACTGCTGGAGAAGGAGCCCGTTTAGGTGGTGGGTCTCCGCTCCCCTCCGCAGAGGCAGCCTGAGCCGGAACATTCGAGTGCAAAAAAGACAGGGCACTGAAGTATTCCGCCCTGCCAATTTGCGACAGAGGGCAGTGCTTGGACCCCTGAGCGCAGTGCAGACATGCCAAGCCACCACACGTGTGACAGCAGAAGTGTGCGTCCGACGCATCGAAGAGCTTGCTGCATTGTTCGCACTGCAGGAAAGTGTTCGACGCCTCCGCCTCCCTCGCTCCCACAAAAGCCATGGGGCGCTCTGACTGGCACTCCCCCTTACCACCTGTGGCCTCAAAAGACAGGATGTGCTGCTGCAGAGCCGGGTCCATGGTGAGGGGCTCGTAGTGTCCCGGGATACTGCCGGATCCATCTGCCGCATCCTGGTCACCCGAGTGGAGGAGAAGGACCACTGCCTTAGGCCGTTTTCTTGGCACCATCAGAGAAGGGCGGGCGAACTCGTTGAGGATGACCACAGATACCTCAAGAGCCTCCCCTGCCCCCGCCACTGCAATGGCATCCGCCCACGTTCGCTGGTCTCCTCTGTCCCCACTCGTCATCAGCCGCTGCCAGACCCCAAAATTAGGGACAGCCGCACTCGACAGATCAGCGCGGCCCTGGACCTTCTTCACTGCCGCCTGGCGCAGACCCTCCACCGACAAATCCGTGCGCCCGGTGGCGAAGAGCAAAGCCTCAAAAGCACAGTCCCCCGCCACAAACGACCAAGTCACCTTCGAGGCTCCCAGCTTGGCCGCCTGTTCCGTCGCCCGAGGCCTCTGCGCTGCCGGGCACTCACGCAAAAACTCCCACTCACGCACCACATCGAGACCCGGCCCTTCCGGAATCACGGTAGCCGAATCAAACCTCCCGGTCCGCTTCCTCGGTGGCTCCACGTGGTCCGGCTTCACGTCCCTCTTGCGCTTCCCCTGCTGCTCCTCCGACCGGTCTGGAGCAGGACGACTCATATCGTCGTCAGGGTTCGCATCATCACAGAGAGGTTCCACAGCCCCTGCACTGCGGCGTCCAAACCGGTCCATGTCCTCTGCAGACGGTGCCACATCTACCTCCACACACGGCTCCCGCTTCAGGGTGGCAATCCCTACACACATAGCACCCCGCTCCAGAAAGGAAGATGCGACCTTTTTCTGGTACGCCACCGCAATGCTCTCCCGGATGCGCAACTCTGCCGACCCTGTTAGGTGCGACGTCTGTCCCGTCGTCAGGCCTCCAAGCTGCGCAATCAAGAGGTTCGCCTCGTCGCCTGCACCCCCGAAGGCTTCAAACACAATAGGGGAGAACTTGGTGTTGATCTTGTTCAAATCCCGCTCGTGCTTCTCCCGTTTGACCTGGCCCTGGTTCTTCGCCGACCAGCCCACAAACTTCGAGGCCCCTGTTCTGTAGGAAGGCAAGGTGGGGCACACGTGGGTGATGTCCAAACAACGAGGTCCATTTTCCGCCACTCCTACTGGGAGGTAGACATCGCCTGGCCGCTTCTTAGACTCCAACTCCACTCGCACGGTCTCCTCCAAAGCAGGGTCCAAGCCCGCCCCTTGAGCCGCTCTGTACACCGAATCCCGCAAGGCGTTGTGGCGGGCGACGCGGTGTTTGGAGTAGGGGCAGCCAAAGGTGTGGTCGCCAAAGGAGTCCATGACAACCCTTTTCTGCCCCCCCTGACATGCCGAGCAAGTCGTTCCCTCCGCATGGATGGCCACCCCTAGTCGGAAACGGGTCACAACCGCAAAATCCGCTGAAGACATCTGGTTCCTTGCTGATGGTGTCGCCGTGAGGTACGTCCCAGAAAGCGGCAGGAGAAGGGACTTCATCCGTGCTCGGTCTCGCATGCAGAGCTGTTGCATCAACTTGTCTGCCTGGGCGTCAATCACCGCAGATGACAGACTCTGCTGCTCCAGGATCTTCTTCGGCTGGGCCCTGTCCACGTGAAACGCCACCGGTACCCTGGAGTTGTACTCCTCAGCTGCGCTGTTCCATCTCTCCTCATCCCAGGTGAAGGCAGGGTCCAAGGCCTGCGACAGTTGCAGGTTCCCTGACTGAGAGGCGAGGGACGCAGCCGTCCGATGGTCCACTGTGCGACGGATACCCAGCCCCCCAAGCGCCACAGGAAGCGCCGCCTGCACCCTTGCCAACTCCAGCAGCGCCCCATCCGGGTCATGCAGAAGCGCAGCCAGGCACCTGTCGATCAGGTCGTCAAAGGCCGTCAGGTACTCCGCGCACTGTGGGATCCCCCGCATGTAGAACACCATGCGGCAGTAGCCTTCGCAGTATCTCAGTACGTAGAAGGCTGCCTGGGAGTCCCCGAGGTCCACAAGGGCTTCCAGGTTGCGGCGGGAATCGTCCACCTTCCGGGCCATGTACTCCTCGCAGAATGCCGCAGACCCAATGGGGATGCCCAAGAAATCGAACCCATCCACATCCAACAGCCGGAACCCGCCTTCACCCATGGCGTCCTGTCCACCCTCGGTCAACGTGAACCCCACCGCCTTGAGCTCCTCCGTGGAGACGCCACCAGTGGAGATGAGCTCACACTTGTTCGCGTTCACCTCCAACCCCAGTTCGGAGCTACGAGTGCGCAGAACCTGGTACGCCTCAAAAACCGCCTTAGGGGACCCCCGCAGAGAGCCGTCATCGAGGTACCACAAAGTCCCATCCAGGCCTGGGTGCCCCTTCAGCTCTAGCGCCATCTGGTGGATGGTCAGGGAGAAGAGAAGCGGGCCCAAGGGATCTCCTTGTTGAGCTCCGCGCTGTGACCTTATGGTATCTCCACCATAAAACAGGCTGGAGGGCTCCAGGTAACACCATCGCACCCATGGGGCCAGCTCGGGGAGGTTCGCGTCGACCGCTCTTAGCATCGACAGGCGGTCTACGCAGTTGAACGCGTTACGGTAGTCAATTTTCAAAATGACTTTACCTTTTCCGCGGTTGCGCACGGCGTACTGCGAGATAACATCAGTCGCCACTGCCGCCCCCCTTGCCGTTGCCACCCCCACCTGGTTCCCTCGAAGAAGAAGCGTCCTAGCAGGCACCCGCACTCGCGCCGACAGAATCTTTCCCACCAGTCTGCGGAGAGTGTCCCCAACCGCAATCGGTCGCACGTCCTCCTCCAGGCCCGGCCCCTTTGCAGGCTTCCGGAGAGCCACCAAGTTAGCGCCGGCGAAGAACTCAGCCACCTCCACTGGAGCATTTCCTCGTGCCAAAGACGTCAACACTGCGGCCAGCGCTGCCAAAGTGCCCTTAGCCCGCCTCTGTAGGCAAAGTGTACGAAGGTGCGCGCCCGTCACGTTCGAGGGACCCGCCGCCGATGACTTCGGCATGCTCCGCAGGGCCTTCATCACCTCCACCACTGTCACCGGTGGGACCTCCTGAGGCTGGGGCCAATCCGCCTGCTCCAGGGCCTTGGAGTCGGCAGCGGCTGGGTGCTTCGTCTGAAGCTTTTCCAGCGTCGCCGGTGTCTGTGGGGCGAGGCCGTCGCTGGTAGCGCAAGACATGGCCTGGCTCGGGAGTCCTGCTCTCGCTTTGGCGATGGTGCGCTTCCGTCTCCCTTCGTCAGTGTCTTCATCCGACCACCCCGAGGGCCTTGGCTTCCGCTCCTCTACCGTTTGCTCCCACAGGGCGACATACTGGCCAGCCTTCCAAGCCTCCAAGTCCTTCCCCCAGGTGCTCGTCAAACGTCGCTCCTGGTCCTTGCCCCCTCGTTCTGTCCGTGTCCGGTGCAACACTGTGAAGAACAGTGCAAGGCGCTTCCAGGCCACCTCGTCCTGGTACTCCAGGATGTCCATGAGGACCCTCAGGAAGAGCTCGCTGTACAGCTGTAGGTGTTTGTCTGGGCACCCGCCCTTCAGCTGGATCCTGGTGGTCCCCATGACTTCAAAGGAGGGGAGGTCATCCTGATCTGTCAGCATTCCTCGACTGGAGGGAGACGGAGCGGTGAAGCCTTCTTCGCCAAAGTGCACCGTACAGGTGTTGCAGACCTCCTTGCTCTGCGGCAATAGCATGTCGCACTGATCGTTCGCACAGCGCGACATGCCCAAGTGGCCCAACAGCTCGTCGGGGATGTACGCTCCATCCGCCTGGTGGCGACGCATATGCTGCAGCAAGCCCTTACGAGACAGGCCCCCGACCGCATCACTCGAAGACAAAATTCCCGCTCTGCATCCATCAAAGGGGCAGAACACCCGATCCGCATTGATGTGCCCCAGCTTGGTAGCCAGGGGGGCGGTGGTGGTGGTGTTGGTGGGGATGATGCCATCCAAATGCGCTGTGTCCAGCACTGCCTGCCGAGCCTCCTTCCTCATCTTCTCTGCCATCCCCTCCTTGGTCTTCCCCACCTCCGGGACAAGCTCCACTGCCTCAAAGTGAGAGTCACAGAGAGCGATGACGACCGTGGGAAGTTTCGCTTGGAAGCTCTCCGCGTACGACTTGGCGACTCTTTTGCTACCAGGGGTGATGCGCACGAGGGGGTTCTCTTCCGATGCCTGCACCACCACGATGTTGATGCGGGATGCTGTCGCGGTGAGCTGAAGCCCCAAGTGGTTGAGGTGGGCCTCGCCGGTCACACCATTGGCAAACTCCGTCATGGCCTCCTGCGACCCCAGCACCTGCACCAGGCGGTTCGACACCTCCACTGCTGTGTCATACAGCTGCTTGCGCATTGCCCTCACGTCCGGCTGCGTGTCGTGGTCCCAGAGGTGTAGTGCCACATAACCACAATCATTAGTAGACACGTTGGGGATGCGTTTAGCTCCAAACTTCGCCAGAGTCGCGTCCACAGACACCGCCTGCTCTGTATACGCAGGAGCGTTCACGTTTGCGCACCCACCGGTCAACGCAAACGGGGACAAGCTTACCGGGTGCTCCGGATCAGCAGGGGCAGGGCGCAGGTCCCAGGGCGTCACCGCTCGCCACAACAACGACAGCAAGACCAGTAGGGACACCGCCAGCATGCCAAATGCCATCCCGATCCTACGAGTCCACCTGCGTGCTGCCACACGGCGCACCTCCAAGAGAAGAACCCAGCCAAGTGGGCGCGCGACGCCGACCAGTGCCACAAAACCCGCCAAACAACCACCTGCGGACCATGCAACCCACACCCACTCGGCTGCACGCACCGACAACTGACCCACCCCCATCACACTGGCTCTCACCAAGCTGGCAGCCACTCGGATCCCTCCGGTCCATCGGTGCACTCGCTCGCTCGCCCCTTCCAGCCACCGCCACCCCCTGCGTGCGCGGCACAGTCCCCGCAGCAGACCCACCCCCAGCACCTCCGCGTCCCGAAACAGCGCACAACCCAAAGCATGTGGCGCTGACCTCCCAAGCTCAGACCCCACAAAAACCAGAACCCAGATGGCCACACACTGCAAAGCACCTCTCAACGCATCGGCGACCCTGATCCTGCGGAAAACTGGGTGCGCTGCCGGGGAGGGCGGACGATTGCAGGGCGCCTTGCGCCGACGGAGCCTGCCCGCCTGTGACTTGGTCCAGTTCAAGGACCGGTGTCCTCGTCGCGTCCTCCTGGTCCTCCTGCCCACCAGCCACAAAATGAGATGACTGAGGGTAGGGGCGCGTCTGTCCTTCCACAGATCCAGGACCGCGAACGACACAAACACTCCCCACTCAGGTGCCTCGGCTACCCAGCAGGGGTCAGGCTGACGCAAGGAGGTGAAGACCTCCCAGAGGTTGCACCACCAGTCGAACCAAAACTCTATCTGTACACACCCCTTTTGCCACACCCGCATCATCACACAGCCACTCTGTCCTTCTCGCCCCGCAAGGCTGACCCCGAACACCAGCATACCTCGCTCACCACCCCCTAGGTTGTTGTCGCTGATGTTGTTGCTGCGTCTGCTGTTGATGTTGGTGCTGCTGTTGGACCTGCTGTTGGAACTGCTGCTGGAACTGCTTTTGGAGACGCTGTTGGAACCGCTGCTGCAGAAGTCTGTGGAACTGCTGTTGAAACTGCTGTTAAGCCTACTGTTGGAACTGCTGTTGGACCTGCCGTTAGAGCTGCTGCCGCAGAAGTCCTTGCTGATGAAACTGCTGTTGTGCCTGCTGTTGTGCCTGTTGCTGGAACTGCTTTTGGAAACGCTGTTGGAACTGCTGCTGCAGAAGCCATTGGAACTGCTGTTGAAACTGCTGTTGTTGAGCCTGCTGTTGGAACTGCTGATGGACCTGCCGTTGGAGCTGCTGCCGCAGAAGTCCTTGCTGATGAAACTGCTGTTGTGCCTGCTGTTGTGCCTGTTGCTGGAACTGCTTTTGGAAACGCTGTTGGAACTGCTGCTGCAGAAGCCATTGGAACTGCTGTTGAAACTGCTGTTGTTGTGCCTGCTGTTGGAACTGCTGCTGGACCTGCTGTTGGAACCGCTGCTGCAGAAGTCTGTGGAACTGCTGTTGAAACTGCTGTTAAGCCTACTGTTGGAACTGCTGATGGACCTGCCGTTGGAGCTGCTGCCGCAGAAGTCCTTGCTGATGAAACTGCTGTTGTGCCTGCTGTTGTGCCTGTTGCTGGAACTGCTTTTGGAAACGCTGTTGGAACTGCTGCTGCAGAAGCCATTGGAACTGCTGTTGAAACTGCTGTTGTTGTGCCTGCTGTTGGAACTGCTGCTGGACCTGCTGTTGGAACCGCTGCTGCAGAAGTCTGTGGAACTGCTGTTGAAACTGCTGTTAAGCCTACTGTTGGAACTGCTGTTGGACCTGCCGTTAGAGCTGCTGCCGCAGAAGTCCTTGCTGTTGAAACTGCTGTTGTTGAGCCTGCTGTTGGAACTGCTGATGGACCTGCCGTTGGAGCTGCTGCTGCAGAAGTCTTTGGAACTGCAGTTGAAACTGCTGTTGTGCCTGCTGTTGGAACTGCTGCTGGAACTGCTTTTGGAAACGCTCGTGGAACTGCTGCTGCAGAAGCCGTTGGAACTGCTGTTTAAACTGCTGTTGTGCCTGCTGTTGGAACTGCTGTTGGACCTGCTGTTGGAACCGCTGCTGCAGAAGCCTTTGGAACTGCTGGTGAAAAAGCTGTAGAGCCTGCTGTTGGAACTGCTGCTGTAAAGGCCTTTGGAACTGCTGCTGCTGCACACCAGGGGTGATACTGGGACCCCACCCAGGACTCCGAAGATTTCGTTTTTGCTGCTATCACAGTTGCAGCCACTGATGTGGTTGGGCATACATTGCCTCTTTTTGGGGATATCATGGGGGGAAGGGGGGTGTGGGTTGTTATGACAACAGTTCTTTGCTTTGTTGCCTCCACACACGTTTTTGTTGCTGCTATCAAAGCTGCAGCTGCTTGGGTTGTTGGGCTCAAGAGGCCTCTTTTTGGGGTAAAAAAGGGGGGGAAGGGGGCTCCTGCTACTGCTGTTGATGCAGCTTAAGTTGTTGCTCCTGTTGCTGCTGTTGCTGCTGCTGCTGCTGCTGTTGTTGCTGCTGTTGTTGCTGCTGCTCTTGTTGCTGCTGTTGCTGCTGCTGCAGTTGCAGCTGGTGTAGCATATGTTGTTGCTGCTGCTCTTGTTGCTGCTGTTGCTGCTGCTGCAGTTGCAGCTGGTGTAGCATATGTTGTTGCTGCTGTTGCTGCTGCTGCTGCTGTTGCTGCTTTTGTTGCTGCTGTTGCTGCTGCTGCTGTTGCTGCTGTTGCTGCTGTTGCTGCTGTTGCTGCTGTTGCTGCTGTTGCTGCTGTTGCTGCTGTTGCTGCTGTTGCTGCTGTTGCTGCTGTTGCTGCTGTTGCTGCTGTTGCTGCTGTTGCTGCTGTTGCTGCTGTTGCTGCTGTTGCTGCTGTTGCTGCTGTTGCTGCTGTTGCTGCTGTTGCTGCTGTTGC
Source organism: Rhynchopus sp. YZ270_cl-10 (assembly GCA_964035575.1). Lineage (NCBI taxonomy): Eukaryota > Euglenozoa > Diplonemea > Diplonemida > Diplonemidae > Rhynchopus > Rhynchopus sp. YZ270_cl-10. Next base: position 1,267,032 of record OZ037897.1, on the reverse strand, counting down.
TGCTGTTGCTGCTGTTGCTGCTGTTGCTGCTGTTGCTGCTGTTGCTGCTGTTGCTGCCGTTGTTGCTGCTGCTGCAGTTGCAGCTGGTGTAGTATATGCTGCTGTTGCTGCTGTTGCTGCTGTTGCTGCTGTTGCTGCTCTTGTTGTTGCTGCTGGTGTAGCTCCTGCTGCTGCTGCTGATGCAGACATGCAGCACCACCCACAACGCCCCCAAAAGGGCCTTCCTCCCTGACCATCCACCAGATGGCGCTAGAGCTGAAGGGGCACCCAGGCCTGGATGGGACTTTGTGGTACCTCGATGACGGCTCTCTGCGGGGGTCCCCTAAGGCGGTTTTTGAGGCGTACCAGGTTCTGTGCACTCGTAGCTCCGAACTGGGGTTGGAGGTGAACGCGAACAAGTGTGAGCTCATCTCCACTGGTGGCGTCTCCAAGGAGGATCTCGAGGCCGTGGGGTTCACGTTGAACGAGGGTGGACAGGACGCCATGGGTGAAGGCGGGTTCCGGCTGTTGGATGTGGATGGGTTCGACTTCTTGGGCATCCCCATTGGGTCTGCGGCTTTCTGCGAGGAGTACATGGCCCAGAAGGTGGACGATTCCCGCTGCAACCTGGAAGCCCTTGTGGACCTCGGGGACTCCCAGGCAGCCTTCTACGTACTGAGATACTGCGAAGGCTACTGCCGCATGGTGTTCTACATGCGGGGGATCCCACAGTGCGCGGAGTACCTGACGGCCTTTGACGACCTGATCGACAGGTGCCTGGCTGCGCTTCTGCATGACCCGGATGGGGCGCTGCCGGAGTTGGCAAGGGCGCAGGCGGCGCTTCCTGTGGCGCTTGGGGGGCTGGGTATCCGTCGCACCGTGGACCATCGGACAGCTGCGTCCCTCGCCTCTCAGTCAGGGAACCTGCAACTGTCGCAGGCCTTGGACCCTGCCTTCACCTGGGATGAGGAGAGATGGAACAGCGCGGCTGAGGAGTACAACTCCAGGGTACCGGTGGCGTTTCACGTGGACAGGGCCCAGCCGAAGAAGATCCTGGAGCAGCAGAGTCTGTCATCTGCGGTGATTGACGCCCAGGCAGACAAGTTGATGCAACAGCTCTGCATGCGAGACCGAGCACGGATGAAGTCCCTTCTCCTGCCGCTTTCCGGGACGTACCTCACGGCGACACCCTCAGCAAGGAACCAGATGTCTTCAGCGGATTTTGCGGTTGTGACCCGTTTCCGACTAGGGGTGGCCATCCATGCGGAGGGAACGACTTGCTCGGCATGTCAGGGGGGGCAGAAAAGGGTTGTCATGGACTCCTTTGGCGACCACACCTTTGGCTGCCCCTACTCCAAACACCGCGTCGCCCGCCACAACGCCTTGCGGGATTCGGTGTACCGAGCTGCTCAAGGGGCGGGCTTGGACCCTGCTTTGGAGGAGACCGTGCGAGTGGAGTTGGAGTCGAAGAAGCGGCCAGGCGACGTCTACCTCCCAGTAGGAGTGGCGGAAAATGGACCTCGTTGTTTGGACATCACCCACGTGTGCCCCACCTTGCCTTCCTACAGAACAGGGGCCTCGAAGTTTGTGGGCTGGTCGGCGAAGAACCAGGGCCAGGTCAAACGGGAGAAGCACGAGCGGGATTTGAACAAGATCAATACCAAGTTCTCCCCTATTGTGTTTGAAGCCTTCGGGGGTGCAGGCGACGAGGCGAACCTCTTGATTGCGCAGCTTGGAGGCCTGACGACGGGACAGACGTCGCACCTGACAGGGTCGGCAGAGTTGCGCATCCGGGAGAGCATTGCGGTGGCGTACCAGAAAAAGGTCGCATCTTCCTTTCTGGAGCGGGGTGCTATGTGTGTAGGGATTGCCACCCTGAAGCGGGAGCCGTGTGTGGAGGTAGATGTGGCACCGTCTGCAGAGGACATGGACCGGTTTGGACGCCGCAGTGCAGGGGCCGTGGAACCTCTCTGTGACGATGCGAACCCTGACGACGATATGAGTCGTCCTGCAGACCGAACGGAGGAGCAGCAGGGGAAGCGCAAGAGGGACGTGAAGCCGGACCACGTGGAGCCACCGAGGAAGCGGACCGGGAGGTTCGATTCGGCCACCGTGATTCCGGAAGGGCCTGGTCTCGATGTGGTGCGTGAGTGGGAGTTTTTGCGTGAGTGCCGGGCAGCGCAGAGGCCTCGGGCGACGGAGCAGGCGGCCAAGCTGGGAGCCTCGAAGGTGACTTGGTCGTTTGTGGCGGGGGACTGTGCTTTTGAGGCTTTGCTCTTCGCCACCGGGCGCACGGATTTGACGGTGGAGGGTCTGCGCCAGGCGGCAGTGAAGAAGGTCCAGGGCCGCGCTGATCTGTCGAGTGCGGCTGTCCCTAATTTTGGGGTCTGGCAGCGGCTGATGACGAGTGGGGACAGAGGAGACCAGCGTACGTGGGCGGATGCCATTGCAGTGGCGGGGGCAGGGGAGGCTCTTGAGGTATCTGTGGTCATCCTCAACGAGTTCGCCCGCCCTTCTCTGATGGTGCCAAGAAAACGGCCTAAGGCAGTGGTCCTTCTCCTCCACTCGGGTGACCAGGATGCGGCAGATGGATCCGGCAGTATCCCGGGACACTACGAGCCCCTCACCATGGACCCGGCTCTGCAGCAGCACATCCTGTCTTTTGAGGCCACAGGTGGTAAGGGGGAGTGCCAGTCAGAGCGCCCCATGGCTTTTGTGGGAGCGAGGGAGGCGGAGGCGTCGAACACTTTCCTGCAGTGCGAACAATGCAGCAAGCTCTTCGATGCGTCGGACGCACACTTCTGCTGTCACACGTGTGGTGGCTTGGCATGTCTGCACTGCGCTCAGGGGTCCAAGCACTGCCCTCTGTCGCAAATTGGCAGGGCGGAATACTTCAGTGCCCTGTCTTTTTTGCACTCGAATGTTCCGGCTCAGGCTGCCTCTGCGGAGGGGAGCGGAGACCCACCACCTAAACGGGCTCCTTCTCCAGCAGTGCCAGCTCCCGAGGGCGAGGACGTCGAGGAGGTAGACATGCCAATGGCGGGCGAAGAGGGGCAGCAGGCAGAACAGAAGCAGCAGAAGCACGAGAAGCAACGGAAACAGCAGAAGCAGCAACAACAAAAGGCGGACCAGGAGAAGAAGGAAGCGTTGCAGCGTGCGTCGGACGCGTGGCAGCAAGCCCTGGAGGTACGGCGGGAGCATCGTCGGTCGTGGGGACCGGATTTGGCCGCGCTTCGGGGCACTTTTGGCGACCGCCAGCAGGAGTTGAGTCGTTTCCTGGAGGAACAGAATGTGCGTCTGGACCAGGCGAAGGCGGCGGACAGGCATCGTGTGGAGGAGCTGACCGCCAGGCACAAGCGGGAACTCGCAGAGGACGCGAAGAAGATGCATGCGCAGTACTTGGAAGACTGCGATCGGCACCCCGAAGCAGGAGAGTCGCTCCGGGCGGAGTATGACAGGCAACGCTGCGAGAGGCATTACGCCATCGCAGCTAAGCATGAGTCGGAGCAGAAGGCGACCACTCTGTTGTTGACGGCGGTGAACCTCTCCCGACAGCTGGAGGCAGAACGCATGGTGGCATACGGGCGGTGCTTTGGGGTGGTGTGCGAAGGGCGGCTATTCCTCCCCTGCCATGCGGTGCGGAGAGCGGTGGGCGACGACCCTGAAGGACTCGAACCTGACTGTGTCGGCGACTGGATGGCTCTCTTTGGTCCTCAAGGTGCTTCTCCGTGCCCGGGCGAGTTCCTGTACTGCTGGGCGACACAGCAGCCGTGGAGTGGGAACGGGGAGGGGGACGGTGATTGCCCGGAGTCGGTGGTCGCCCGTCAGGCGGTTAGGAAGATAGCAGGGGAGGCCGGATACTGCGACACCTGGGGCAAGACCAGCGCGGTCATCGTCGTTCGGGAAGGCAGGGTCAGCTGGGGAACCCCTTCTCGGGATCAGCTGGAGGAGGAGGTGGGGCGACAGGCCGAGGCGGCAGACACCGAGGTGCGTGTGAAGGTGGAGGAGATGGATGATGATGAGCAGGAGCAGGAGGAGGACCTCGACACCGCGATGGAGGGGGCGGATCGCTCGCATTCTCTGTCAGTGGAAGGCATCCCTGACCAGAAGAAGCAAGCGAGGGTGAGGGAATTGCTGAGGGCGCAGAGCGAGGCTTGGATGTGGACGGAGGAGGAGCGGACGGAGAGGGGGGGTCTTTTCCCGTGCCTCACCATGGGGTCGCCGGTGCCTTCTTCTGTGACGAAGTGGATCTCCCTGTTCCACTACCGTCAGGGAGAGAAACAGGATGGCAGACCCTTGTTGTCACTCCCCCTCTCTACCGCTACTTTCACTCAGTGGTATGAGGTGATGAAGGTGGTGGGTTTGCATGAGTGGTCGGTTCAGGAAAAGTGCAAGGCAAAGTCGACGTTGCATGCCCTGACGGACAACCGGAGCAGTAGGGGGCAGGCCTTTGCAGCGGAGAGTACAAGGAGGGAGAATGAGGCACGAGCGGCTCGAGAGGGAATAGGCCGACAACCTCAAGCCTCCTCTTCTTCTTCTTCTTCCTCCACCTCTGCAGGCCGTGGCACTACAACCTCCATCGCCCAACCTGCAGTCTCCACTTCTTCCTCCTCCTCATCGGCAGGCCGTGGCAATGCAACCTCCTCCGCCCAACCTGCTCCTTCCCCAGCTCCCAAAGGACCCCAGCGCCATGCAGCTCAGGGTAGGTCCAACACGTCGAACGTGTTCACCGACGCAGTGGCACAAGCGACGCAGCATGTGCTCTCGCCCCAGGAGGTGCAGAGAGGGCGCAATGGTCGCGGTGGTGGACAGAAGGGGAGACAGAGCGGAGGAAGGAAGGGGAAAAAGGGGAATAAAAAGAATTAGAGAGTTAGAGAGTTAGAGGGTGAGAGTGTGTGTGTAGAAGCGTGTAGAGAATGACAGTTTGCCCCATGTTTATTTTTAACCCTTTTTATTTTGTGTTTTTTGTTCTTTTCATCCTTTGGGGTTTGCCCCCCCCTTTCCCCCCTTTCCGCCCCCCTTCCTATTTGTTAATATTTTTGGTTGGCTGCTGGCTAGGACGGGTCTACCCCAGCGACGGCCCTTACCCCTTGGACGAGGCTCTGAGGGTAGAGGGCAGTCTCGGAGTAAGACCTGTCTAAGAGCCAGGCCAGTGGCATCAGGAGCCATTGGGCCACTTTTATAGATTGTGCAGTAGAGTAGAGTTTGTACAGAACTCTTGTCCTTTGAGTTCCTTTTTTCACTCCTTTAGTTTTTCATTTTTACCTTGTGAAGGTCAATTTCAATTTTTCATTTTTCAAAACCACCACAGGTAAGCACGAGACCCACCATTGTTGTTGTTGATTTTGTTGTGCGTTATTGTTGTTTTACCCTTTGGGTGTCAGTCAGTCGGGTCAGGTCACACTTACTGAAGTTCTCAAAAATTTTCACCAAAAAGAAAACTACTAAAAAGATTATGGAACTTCCTTTTTATTTGTTTGTGTGTTACAGAGGAAACGGCTCACTCAATCCCCTCCTTCTCCTCCCCTCCCCTCCCCAAGACAAAGCAAAATAAAACTACACCGGTAGACAGAGCAACCCTCCCGTCCCATCCCCTCCCCTTTTCCTTTTGGGAAAAATTGCACTCACATACGACCCTTTTGCTTATTTGCAGGGAAGTGTTGGTTGTAGTTGTCCCAGATGCTTTCTATTTTAGTGCCACTAACTGTGTTTTCAGGCACTGTCTTGCCAGTACAATAGTAAAGTGCCCTTGTCTGGACATCTAGCTGTTTACATACTGTGCTTCTCCCGTTTGACCTGGCCCTGGTTCTTCGCCGACCAGCCCACAAACTTCGAGGCCCCTGTTCTGTAGGAAGGCAAGGTGGGGCACACGTGGGTGATGTCCAAACAACGAGGTCCATTTTCCGCCACTCCTACTGGGAGGTAGACGTCGCCTGGCCGCTTCTTCGACTCCAACTCCACTCGCACGGTCTCCTCCAAAGCAGGGTCCAAGCCCGCCCCTTGAGCAGCTCGGTACACCGAATCCCGCAAGGCGTTGTGGCGGGCGACGCGGTGTTTGGAGTAGGGGCAGCCAAAGGTGTGGTCGCCAAAGGAGTCCATGACAACCCTTTTCTGCCCCCCCTGACATGCCGAGCAAGTCGTTCCCTCCGCATGGATGGCCACCCCTAGTCGGAAACGGGTCACAACCGCAAAATCCGCTGAAGACATCTGGTTCCTTGCTGAGGGTGTCGCCGTGAGGTACGTCCCGGAAAGCGGCAGGAGAAGGGACTTCATCCGTGCTCGGTCTCGCATGCAGAGCTGTTGCATCAACTTGTCTGCCTGGGCGTCAATCACCGCAGATGACAGACTCTGCTGCTCCAGGATCTTCTTCGGCTGGGCCCTGTCCACGTGAAACGCCACCGGTACCCTGGAGTTGTACTCCTCAGCCGCGCTGTTCCATCTCTCCTCATCCCAGGCGAAGGCAGGGTCCAAGGCCTGCGACAGTTGCAGGTTCCCTGACTGAGAAGCGAGGGACGCAGCTGTCCGATGGTCCACGGTGCGACGGATACCCAGCCCCCCAAGCGCCACAGGAAGCGCCGCCTGCGCCCTTGCCAACTCCGGCAGCGCCCCATCCGGGTCATGCAGAAGCGCAGCCAGGCACCTGTCGATCAGGTCGTCAAAGGCCGTCAGGTACTCCGCGCACTGTGGGATCCCCCGCATGTAGAACACCATGCGGCAGTAGCCTTCGCAGTATCTCAGTACGTAGAAGGCTGCCTGGGAGTCCCCGAGGTCCACAAGGGCTTCCAGGTTGCGGCGGGAATCGTCCACCTTCTGGGCCATGTACTCCTCGCAGAAAGCCGCAGACCCAATGGGGATGCCCAAGAAGTCGAACCCATCCACATCCAACAGCCGGAACCCGCCTTCACCCATGGCGTCCTGTCCACCCTCGTTCAACGTGAACCCCACGGCCTCGAGATCCTCCTTGGAGACGCCACCAGTGGAGATGAGCTCACACTTGTTCGCGTTCACCTCCAACCCCAGTTCGGAGCTACGAGTGCACAGAACCTGGTACGCCTCAAAAACCGCCTTAGGGGACCCCCGCAGAGAGCCGTCATCGAGGTACCACAAAGTCCCATCCAGGCCTGGGTGCCCCTTCAGCTCTAGCGCCATCTGGTGGATGGTCAGGGAGAAGAGAAGCGGGCCCAAGGGATCTCCTTGTTGAGCTCCGCGCTGTGACCTTATGGTATCCCCACCATAAAACAGGCTGGAGGGCTCCAGGTAACACCATCGCACCCATGGGGCCAGCTCGGGGAGGTTCGCGTCGACCGCTCTTAGCATCGACAGGCGGTCTACGCAGTTGAACGCGTTACGGTAGTCAATTTTCAAAATGACTTTACCTTTTCCGCGGTTGCGCACGGCGTACTGCGAGATAACATCAGTCGCCACTGCCGCCCCCCTTGCCGTTGCCACCCCCACCTGGTTCCCTCGAAGAAGAAGCGTCCTAGCAGGCACCCGCACTCGCGCCGACAGAATCTTTCCCACCAGTCTGCGGAGAGTGTCCCCAACCGCAATCGGTCGCACGTCCTCCTCCAGGCCCGGCCCCTTTGCAGGCTTCCGGAGAGCCACCAAGTTAGCGCCGGCGAAGAACTCAGCCACCTCCACTGGAGCATTTCCTCGTGCCAAAGACGTCAACACTGCGGCCAGCGCTGCCAAAGTGCCCTTAGCCCGCCTCTGTAGGCAAAGTGTACGAAGGTGCGCGCCCGTCACGTTCGAGGGACCCGCCGCCGATGACTTCGGCATGCTCCGCAGGGCCTTCATCACCTCCACCACTGTCACCGGTGGGACCTCCTGAGGCTGGGGCCAATCCGCCTGCTCCAGGGCCTTGGAGTCGGCAGCGGCTGGGTGCTTCGTCTGAAGCTTTTCCAGCGTCGCCGGTGTCTGTGGGGCGAGGCCGTCGCTGGTAGCGCAAGACATGGCCTGGCTCGGGAGTCCTGCTCTCGCTTTGGCGATGGTGCGCTTCCGTCTCCCTTCGTCAGTGTCCTCATCCGACCACCCAGAGGGCCTTGGCTTCCGCTCCTCTACCGTTTGCTCCCACAGGGCGACATACTGGCCAGCCTTCCAAGCCTCCAAGTCCTTCCCCCAGGTGCTCGTCAAACGTCGCTCCTGGTCCTTGCCCCCTCGTTCTGTCCGTGTCCGGTGCAACACAGTGAAGAACAGTGCAAGGCGCTTCCAGGCCACCTCGTCTTGGTACTCAAGGATGTCCATAAGAACCCTCAGGAAGAGCTCGCTGTACAGCTGCAGGTGTTTGTCTGGGCACCCGCCCTTCAGCTGGATCCTGGTGGTCCCCATGACTTCAAAGGAGGGGAGGTCATCCTGATCTGTCAGCATTCCTCGACTGGAGGGAGACGGAGCGGTGAAGCCTTCTTCGCCAAAGTGCACCGTACAGGTGTTGCAGACCTCCTTGCTCTGCGGCAATAGCATGTCGCACTGATCGTTCGCACAGCGCGACATGCCCAAGTGGCCCAACAGCTCGTCGGGGATGTACGCCCCATCCGCCTGGTGGCGACGCATGTGCTGCAGCAAGCCCTTACGAGACAGGCCCCCGACCGCATCACTCGAAGACAAAATTCCCGCTCTGCATCCATCAAAGGGGCAGAACACCCGATCCGCATTGATGTGTCCCAGCTTGGTAGCCAGGGGGGCGGTGGTGGTGGTGTTGGTGGGGATGATGCCATCCAAATGCGCTGTGTCCAGCACTGCCTGCCGAGCCTCCTTCCTCATCTTCTCTGCCATCCCCTCCTTGGTCTTCCCCACCTCCGGGACAAGCTCCACTGCCTCAAAGTGAGAGTCACAGAGAGCGATGACGACCGTGGGAAGTTTCGCTTGGAAGCTCTCCGCGTACGACTTGGCGACTCTTTTGCTACCAGGGGTGATGCGCACGAGGGGGTTCTCTTCCGATGCCTGCACCACCACGATGTTGATGCGGGATGCTGTCGCGGTGAGCTGAAGCCCCAAGTGGTTGAGGTGGGCCTCGCCGGTCACACCATTGGCAAACTCCGTCATGGCCTCCTGCGACCCCAGCACCTGCACCAGGCGGTTCGACACCTCCACTGCTGTGTCATACAGCTGCTTGCGCATTGCCCTCACGTCCGGCTGCGTGTCGTGGTCCCAGAGGTGTAGTGCCACATAACCACAATCATTAGTAGACACGTTGGGGATGCGTTTAGCTCCAAACTTCGCCAGAGTCGCGTCCACAGACACCGCCTGCTCTGTATACGCAGGAGCGTTCACGTTTGCGCACCCACCGGTCAACGCAAACGGGGACAAGCTTACCGGGTGCTCCGGATCAGCAGGGGCAGGGCGCAGGTCCCAGGGCGTCACCGCTCGCCACAACAACGACAGCAAGACCAGTAGGGACACCGCCAGCATGCCAAATGCCATCCCGATCCTACGAGTCCACCTGCGTGCTGCCACACGGCGCACCTCCAAGAGAAGAACCCAGCCAAGTGGGCGCGCGACGCCGACCAGTGCCACAAAACCCGCCAAACAACCACCTGCGGACCATGCAACCCACACCCACTCGGCTGCACGCACCGACAACTGACCCACCCCCATCACACTGGCTCTCACCAAGCTGGCAGCCACTCGGATCCCTCCGGTCCATCGGTGCACTCGCTCGCTCGCCCCTTCCAGCCACCGCCACCCCCTGCGTGCGCGGCACAGTCCCCGCAGCAGACCCACCCCCAGCACCTCCGCGTCCCGAAACAGCGCACAACCCAAAGCATGTGGCGCTGACCTCCCAAGCTCAGACCCCACAAAAACCAGAACCCAGATGGCCACACACTGCAAAGCACCTCTCAACGCATCGGCGACCCTGATCCTGCGGAAAACTGGGTGCGCTGCCGGGGAGGGCGGACGATTGCAGGGCGCCTTGCGCCGACGGAGCCTGCCCGCCTGTGACTTGGTCCAGTTCAAGGACCGGTGTCCTCGTCGCGTCCTCCTGGTCCTCCTGCCCACCAGCCACAAAATGAGATGACTGAGGGTAGGGGCGCGTCTGTCCTTCCACAGATCCAGGACCGCGAACGACACAAACACTCCCCACTCAGGTGCCTCGGCTACCCAGCAGGGGTCAGGCTGACGCAAGGAGGTGAAGACCTCCCAGAGGTTGCACCACCAGTCGAACCAAAACTCTATCTGTACACACCCCTTTTGCCACACCCGCATCATCACACAGCCACTCTGTCCTTCTCGCCCCGCAAGGCTGACCCCGGGCTCTAATGGGTATATTATGCACATAACATACCTAAATTATGTCGATATTTCACCGGCGGAGCCGAAAAAATCGATTTTCAGGGTGTGCAAAACTGTAAAAATGACGAAAATCGGAAAAATGACGATTTTTTGGTCAAAATATTTTTCACAGAAAATCGAATTTTACTATTAAGATTGGCTTTGGGCATGACCCAGTAAGGTTACTATGGGCCCCATGGGACATATACACCCGAATACCAGGCCGTATTTTCAAAAAGTTGATAATCCCAGTATATGGTATGGCCCTGTGGTACGAAATTTTTGGCCGAAAAAATCGACCAAAAAATCGTCATTTTTCGGGGTCACGGTGACAAAAAGTTGCATTTTTTCACGAAAAATGGTCGGAATGTGACTTGAATGGGCTCTAATGGGTATATTATGCACATAACATACCTAAATTATGTCGATATTACACCGGCGGAGCCGAAAAAATCGATTTTCAGGGTGTGCAAAACTGTAAAAATGACGAAAATCGGAAAAATGACGATTTTTTGGTCAAAATATTTTTCACAGAAAATCGAATTTTACTATTAAGATTGGCTTTGGGCATGACCCAGTAAGGTTACTATGGGCCCCATGGGACAAAAAGACCCGAATACCAGGCCGTATTTTCAAAATGTTGATAATCCCAGTATATGGTATGGCCCTGTGGTACGAAATTTTTGGCCGAAAAAATCGACCAAAAAATCGTCATTTTTGGGGGTCACGGTGACAAAAAGTTGCATTTTTTCACGAAAAATGGTCGGAATGTGACTTGAATGGGCTCTAATGGGTATATTATGCACATAACATACCTAAATTATGTCGATATTTCACCGGCGGAGCCGAAAAAATCGATTTTCAGGGTGTGCAAAACTGTAAAAATGACGAAAATCGGAAAAATGACGATTTTTTGGTCAAAATATTTTTCACAGAAAATCGAATTTTACTATTAAGATTGGCTTTGGGCATGACCCAGTAAGGTTACTATGGGCCCCATGGGACATATAGACCCGAATACCAGGCCGTATTTTCAAAGTGTTGATAATCCCAGTATATGGTATGGCCCTGTGGTACGAAATTTTTGGCCGAAAAAATCGACCAAAAAATCGTCATTTTTGGGGGTCACGGTGACAAAAAGTTGCATTTTTTCACGAAAAATGGTCGGAATGTGACTTGAATGGGCTCTAATGGGAAAATTATGCACATAACATACCTAAATTATGTCGATATTACACCGGCCGAGCCGAAAAAATCGATTTTCTGGGTGTGCAAAACTGTAAAAATGACTAAACAAATGGTGTAGTATATGCTGCTGTTGCTGCTGTTGCTGCTGTTGCTGCTGTTGCTGCTCTTGTTGTTGCTGCTGGTGTAGCTCCTGCTGCTGCTGCTGATGCAGACATGCAGCACCACCCACAACGCCCCCAAAAGGGCCTTCCTCCCTGACCATCCACCAGATGGCGCTAGAGCTGAAGGGGCACCCAGGCCTGGATGGGACTTTGTGGTACCTCGATGACGGCTCTCTGCGGGGGTCCCCTAAGGCGGTTTTTGAGGCGTACCAGGTTCTGTGCACTCGTAGCTCCGAACTGGGGTTGGAGGTGAACGCGAACAAGTGTGAGCTCATCTCCACTGGTGGCGTCTCCAAGGAGGATCTCGAGGCCGTGGGGTTCACGTTGAACGAGGGTGGACAGGACGCCATGGGTGAAGGCGGGTTCCGGCTGTTGGATGTGGATGGGTTCGACTTCTTGGGCATCCCCATTGGGTCTGCGGCTTTCTGCGAGGAGTACATGGCCCAGAAGGTGGACGATTCCCGCTGCAACCTGGAAGCCCTTGTGGACCTCGGGGACTCCCAGGCAGCCTTCTACGTACTGAGATACTGCGAAGGCTACTGCCGCATGGTGTTCTACATGCGGGGGATCCCACAGTGCGCGGAGTACCTGACGGCCTTTGACGACCTGATCGACAGGTGCCTGGCTGCGCTTCTGCATGACCCGGATGGGGCGCTGCCGGAGTTGGCAAGGGCGCAGGCGGCGCTTCCTGTGGCGCTTGGGGGGCTGGGTATCCGTCGCACCGTGGACCATCGGACAGCTGCGTCCCTCGCCTCTCAGTCAGGGAACCTGCAACTGTCGCAGGCCTTGGACCCTGCCTTCACCTGGGATGAGGAGAGATGGAACAGCGCGGCTGAGGAGTACAACTCCAGGGTACCGGTGGCGTTTCACGTGGACAGGGCCCAGCCGAAGAAGATCCTGGAGCAGCAGAGTCTGTCATCTGCGGTGATTGACGCCCAGGCAGACAAGTTGATGCAACAGCTCTGCATGCGAGACCGAGCACGGATGAAGTCCCTTCTCCTGCCGCTTTCCGGGACGTACCTCACGGCGACACCCTCAGCAAGGAACCAGATGTCTTCAGCGGATTTTGCGGTTGTGACCCGTTTCCGACTAGGGGTGGCCATCCATGCGGAGGGAACGACTTGCTCGGCATGTCAGGGGGGGCAGAAAAGGGTTGTCATGGACTCCTTTGGCGACCACACCTTTGGCTGCCCCTACTCCAAACACCGCGTCGCCCGCCACAACGCCTTGCGGGATTCGGTGTACCGAGCTGCTCAAGGGGCGGGCTTGGACCCTGCTTTGGAGGAGACCGTGCGAGTGGAGTTGGAGTCGAAGAAGCGGCCAGGCGACGTCTACCTCCCAGTAGGAGTGGCGGAAAATGGACCTCGTTGTTTGGACATCACCCACGTGTGCCCCACCTTGCCTTCCTACAGAACAGGGGCCTCGAAGTTTGTGGGCTGGTCGGCGAAGAACCAGGGCCAGGTCAAACGGGAGAAGCACGAGCGGGATTTGAACAAGATCAATACCAAGTTCTCCCCTATTGTGTTTGAAGCCTTCGGGGGTGCAGGCGACGAGGCGAACCTCTTGATTGCGCAGCTTGGAGGCCTGACGACGGGACAGACGTCGCACCTGACAGGGTCGGCAGAGTTGCGCATCCGGGAGAGCATTGCGGTGGCGTACCAGAAAAAGGTCGCATCTTCCTTTCTGGAGCGGGGTGCTATGTGTGTAGGGATTGCCACCCTGAAGCGGGAGCCGTGTGTGGAGGTAGATGTGGCACCGTCTGCAGAGGACATGGACCGGTTTGGACGCCGCAGTGCAGGGGCCGTGGAACCTCTCTGTGACGATGCGAACCCTGACGACGATATGAGTCGTCCTGCAGACCGAACGGAGGAGCAGCAGGGGAAGCGCAAGAGGGACGTGAAGCCGGACCACGTGGAGCCACCGAGGAAGCGGACCGGGAGGTTCGATTCGGCCACCGTGATTCCGGAAGGGCCTGGTCTCGATGTGGTGCGTGAGTGGGAGTTTTTGCGTGAGTGCCGGGCAGCGCAGAGGCCTCGGGCGACGGAGCAGGCGGCCAAGCTGGGAGCCTCGAAGGTGACTTGGTCGTTTGTGGCGGGGGACTGTGCTTTTGAGGCTTTGCTCTTCGCCACCGGGCGCACGGATTTGACGGTGGAGGGTCTGCGCCAGGCGGCAGTGAAGAAGGTCCAGGGCCGCGCTGATCTGTCGAGTGCGGCTGTCCCTAATTTTGGGGTCTGGCAGCGGCTGATGACGAGTGGGGACAGAGGAGACCAGCGTACGTGGGCGGATGCCATTGCAGTGGCGGGGGCAGGGGAGGCTCTTGAGGTATCTGTGGTCATCCTCAACGAGTTCGCCCGCCCTTCTCTGATGGTGCCAAGAAAACGGCCTAAGGCAGTGGTCCTTCTCCTCCACTCGGGTGACCAGGATGCGGCAGATGGATCCGGCAGTATCCCGGGACACTACGAGCCCCTCACCATGGACCCGGCTCTGCAGCAGCACATCCTGTCTTTTGAGGCCACAGGTGGTAAGGGGGAGTGCCAGTCAGAGCGCCCCATGGCTTTTGTGGGAGCGAGGGAGGCGGAGGCGTCGAACACTTTCCTGCAGTGCGAACAATGCAGCAAGCTCTTCGATGCGTCGGACGCACACTTCTGCTGTCACACGTGTGGTGGCTTGGCATGTCTGCACTGCGCTCAGGGGTCCAAGCACTGCCCTCTGTCGCAAATTGGCAGGGCGGAATACTTCAGTGCCCTGTCTTTTTTGCACTCGAATGTTCCGGCTCAGGCTGCCTCTGCGGAGGGGAGCGGAGACCCACCACCTAAACGGGCTCCTTCTCCAGCAGTGCCAGCTCCCGAGGGCGAGGACGTCGAGGAGGTAGACATGCCAATGGCGGGCGAAGAGGGGCAGCAGGCAGAACAGAAGCAGCAGAAGCACGAGAAGCAACGGAAACAGCAGAAGCAGCAACAACAAAAGGCGGACCAGGAGAAGAAGGAAGCGTTGCAGCGTGCGTCGGACGCGTGGCAGCAAGCCCTGGAGGTACGGCGGGAGCATCGTCGGTCGTGGGGACCGGATTTGGCCGCGCTTCGGGGCACTTTTGGCGACCGCCAGCAGGAGTTGAGTCGTTTCCTGGAGGAACAGAATGTGCGTCTGGACCAGGCGAAGGCGGCGGACAGGCATCGTGTGGAGGAGCTGACCGCCAGGCACAAGCGGGAACTCGCAGAGGACGCGAAGAAGATGCATGCGCAGTACTTGGAAGACTGCGATCGGCACCCCGAAGCAGGAGAGTCGCTCCGGGCGGAGTATGACAGGCAACGCTGCGAGAGGCATTACGCCATCGCAGCTAAGCATGAGTCGGAGCAGAAGGCGACCACTCTGTTGTTGACGGCGGTGAACCTCTCCCGACAGCTGGAGGCAGAACGCATGGTGGCATACGGGCGGTGCTTTGGGGTGGTGTGCGAAGGGCGGCTATTCCTCCCCTGCCATGCGGTGCGGAGAGCGGTGGGCGACGACCCTGAAGGACTCGAACCTGACTGTGTCGGCGACTGGATGGCTCTCTTTGGTCCTCAAGGTGCTTCTCCGTGCCCGGGCGAGTTCCTGTACTGCTGGGCGACACAGCAGCCGTGGAGTGGGAACGGGGAGGGGGACGGTGATTGCCCGGAGTCGGTGGTCGCCCGTCAGGCGGTTAGGAAGATAGCAGGGGAGGCCGGATACTGCGACACCTGGGGCAAGACCAGCGCGGTCATCGTCGTTCGGGAAGGCAGGGTCAGCTGGGGAACCCCTTCTCGGGATCAGCTGGAGGAGGAGGTGGGGCGACAGGCCGAGGCGGCAGACACCGAGGTGCGTGTGAAGGTGGAGGAGATGGATGATGATGAGCAGGAGCAGGAGGAGGACCTCGACACCGCGATGGAGGGGGCGGATCGCTCGCATTCTCTGTCAGTGGAAGGCATCCCTGACCAGAAGAAGCAAGCGAGGGTGAGGGAATTGCTGAGGGCGCAGAGCGAGGCTTGGATGTGGACGGAGGAGGAGCGGACGGAGAGGGGGGGTCTTTTCCCGTGCCTCACCATGGGGTCGCCGGTGCCTTCTTCTGTGACGAAGTGGATCTCCCTGTTCCACTACCGTCAGGGAGAGAAACAGGATGGCAGACCCTTGTTGTCACTCCCCCTCTCTACCGCTACTTTCACTCAGTGGTATGAGGTGATGAAGGTGGTGGGTTTGCATGAGTGGTCGGTTCAGGAAAAGTGCAAGGCAAAGTCGACGTTGCATGCCCTGACGGACAACCGGAGCAGTAGGGGGCAGGCCTTTGCAGCGGAGAGTACAAGGAGGGAGAATGAGGCACGAGCGGCTCGAGAGGGAATAGGCCGACAACCTCAAGCCTCCTCTTCTTCTTCTTCTTCCTCCACCTCTGCAGGCCGTGGCACTACAACCTCCATCGCCCAACCTGCAGTCTCCACTTCTTCCTCCTCCTCATCGGCAGGCCGTGGCAATGCAACCTCCTCCGCCCAACCTGCTCCTTCCCCAGCTCCCAAAGGACCCCAGCGCCATGCAGCTCAGGGTAGGTCCAACACGTCGAACGTGTTCACCGACGCAGTGGCACAAGCGACGCAGCATGTGCTCTCGCCCCAGGAGGTGCAGAGAGGGCGCAATGGTCGCGGTGGTGGACAGAAGGGGAGACAGAGCGGAGGAAGGAAGGGGAAAAAGGGGAATAAAAAGAATTAGAGAGTTAGAGAGTTAGAGGGTGAGAGTGTGTGTGTAGAAGCGTGTAGAGAATGACAGTTTGCCCCATGTTTATTTTTAACCCTTTTTATTTTGTGTTTTTTGTTCTTTTCATCCTTTGGGGTTTGCCCCCCCCTTTCCCCCCTTTCCGCCCCCCTTCCTATTTGTTAATATTTTTGGTTGGCTGCTGGCTAGGACGGGTCTACCCCAGCGACGGCCCTTACCCCTTGGACGAGGCTCTGAGGGTAGAGGGCAGTCTCGGAGTAAGACCTGTCTAAGAGCCAGGCCAGTGGCATCAGGAGCCATTGGGCCACTTTTATAGATTGTGCAGTAGAGTAGAGTTTGTACAGAACTCTTGTCCTTTGAGTTCCTTTTTTCACTCCTTTAGTTTTTCATTTTTACCTTGTGAAGGTCAATTTCAATTTTTCATTTTTCAAAACCACCACAGGTAAGCACGAGACCCACCATTGTTGTTGTTGATTTTGTTGTGCGTTATTGTTGTTTTCCCCTTTGGGTGTCAGTCAGTCGGGTCAGGTCACACTTACTGAAGTTCTCAAAAATTTTCACCAAAAAGAAAACTACTAAAAAGATTATGGAACTTCCTTTTTATTTGTTTGTGTGTTACAGAGGAAACGGCTCACTCAATCCCCTCCTTCTCCTCCCCTCCCCTCCCCAAGACAAAGCAAAATAAAACTACACCGGTAGACAGAGCAACCCTCCCGTCCCATCCCCTCCCCTTTTCCTTTTGGGAAAAATTGCACTCACATACGACCCTTTTGCTTATTTGCAGGGAAGTGTTGGTTGTAGTTGTCCCAGATGCTTTCTATTTTAGTGCCACTAACTGTGTTTTCAGGCACTGTCTTGCCAGTACAATAGTAAAGTGCCCTTGTCTGGACATCTAGCTGTTTACATACTCGCTTGACTAGTAAGTACCCCCTCTGTCACTGGATGTAGATTAAAAAAAGCGAGCCTAGGGCTAAGTTGAACAACACCAAAAAAAAAAAAAAAAAAAAAAAAAAAAAGCTCGCTCGGACCAAGCGCCTTTCATGTGCATTATAAACGTACCCCCCTTGCCCTGTCCAGTTTGATGTGGAACAAAAAAAAGTCGAGCCTAGGGCTAAGTTGAACAACACCAAAAAAAAAAAAAAAAAAAAGCCTTCCTCCTCATTTTTAAAAAAGCAAAAACCAAAAAACGAAAACAAAGAAGGACAAGACACACTACGCCTTGCGCTTCTTTTTTTTTTTTTTTTTTTTTTTTTTTTTTTTTTTTTAAACAGTGACAGAGGGGGTACTTACTAGTCAAGCGAGTATGTAAACAGCTAGATGTCCAGACAAGGGCACTTTACTATTGTACTGGCAAGACAGTGCCTGAAAACACAGTTAGTGGCACTAAAATAGAAAGCATCTGGGACAACTACAACCAACACTTCCCTGCAAATAAGCAAAAGGGTAGTATGTGAGTGCAATTTTTCCCAAAAGGAAAAGGGGAGGGGATGGGACGGGAGGGTTGCTCTGTCTACCGGTGTAGTTTTATTTTGCTTTCCTTGCGCTTCGCCGGCCTGCACTCCTCTACCGTTGCCCAGGGACCGCCCCGTGGAGGCGTACAAGGCTCACAATAAAACAAAGGAAAGGGGGAGGGAGGGAGGGTAAAAAGAAAGGACAAGTGTGTTGTAATGTGTAAAAAATGGTCCCCTGCATTTTTTTTTTTTTTTTTTTTTTTTTTTTTTTTTTTTTTTTTTTTTTTTTGGTGTTGTTCAACTTAGCCCTAGGCTCGCTTTTTTTATCTACATCCAGTGACAGAGGGGGTACTTACTAGTCAAGCGAGTATGTAAACAGCTAGATGTCCAGACAAGGGCACTTTACTATTGTACTGGCAAGACAGTGCCTGAAAACACAGTTAGTGGCACTAAAATAGAAAGCATGTGGGACAACTACAACCAACACTTCCCTGCAAATAAGCAAAAGGGTAGTATGTGAGTGCAATTTTTCCCAAAAGGAAAAGGGGAGGGGATGGGACGGGAGGGTTGCTCTGTCTACCGGTGTAGTTTTATTTTGCTTTGTCTTGGGGAGGGGAGGGGAGGAGAAGGAGGGGATTGAGTGAGCCGTTTCCTCTGTAACACACAAACAAATAAAAAGGAAGTTCCATAATCTTTTTAGTAGTTTTCTTTTTGGTGAAAATTTTTGAGAACTTCAGTAAGTGTGACCTGACCCGACTGACTGACACCCAAAGGGGAAAACAACAATAACGCACAACAAAATCAACAACAACAATGGTGGGTCTCGTGCTTACCTGTGGTGGTTTTGAAAAATGAAAAATTGAAATTGACCTTCACAAGGTAAAAATGAAAAACTAAAGGAGTGAAAAAAGGAACTCAAAGGACAAGAGTTCTGTACAAACTCTACTCTACTGCACAATCTATAAAAGTGGCCCAATGGCTCCTGATGCCACTGGCCTGGCTCTTAGACAGGTCTTACTCCGAGACTGCCCTCTACCCTCAGAGCCTCGTCCAAGGGGTAAGGGCCGTCGCTGGGGTAGACCCGTCCTAGCCAGCAGCCAACCAAAAATATTAACAAATAGGAAGGGGGGCGGAAAGGGGGGAAAGGGGGGGCAAACCCCAAAGGATGAAAAGAACCAAAAACACAAAATAAAAAGGGTTAAAAATAAACATGGGGCAAACTGTCATTCTCTACACGCTTCTACACACACACTCTCACCCTCTAACTCTCTAACTCTCTAATTCTTTTTATTCCCCTTTTTCCCCTTCCTTCCTCCGCTCTGTCTCCCCTTCTGTCCACCACCGCGACCATTGCGCCCTCTCTGCACCTCCTGGGGCGAGAGCACATGCTGCGTCGCTTGTGCCACTGCGTCGGTGAACACGTTCGACGTGTTGGACCTACCCTGAGCTGCATGGCGCTGGGGTCCTTTGGGAGCTGGGGAAGGAGCAGGTTGGGCGGAGGAGGTTGCATTGCCACGGCCTGCCGATGAGGAGGAGGAAGAAGTGGAGACTGCAGGTTGGGCGATGGAGGTTGTAGTGCCACGGCCTGCAGAGGTGGAGGAAGAAGAAGAAGAAGAGGAGGCTTGAGGTTGTCGGCCTATTCCCTCTCGAGCCGCTCGTGCCTCATTCTCCCTCCTTGTACTCTCCGCTGCAAAGGCCTGCCCCCTACTGCTCCGGTTGTCCGTCAGGGCATGCAACGCCCCTGCAGCCTCCAAGTCCTTCCCCCAGGTTTTTTTTTTTTTTCTCTTTTATGTACTTGGTCTTTTTTTGTATGTGAGAATAGAAGAAAGGAAAAAGGAAGAATGGAGTAAACAATAAAGACAATAAAATGAACAGGAAAATGGAAAAGGAAAAAGGAAATGAAAAAATGATGACCAAAAAAGGTCGGTGTTTCAAGTTTTAGTATAAAAGGTGGGCGGTAAAGTAAAGTAAGTGGCCACTTCCTCCTAAACAAAACAAGAAACTGCATCGTGTGTTTGTTTTTTATTCTTTTTAATCAATTTGAATACACAGGCGTCACACTTATGGGGCAAAAAAAGGAAAAAAAGAAGACCTAATCCTCCTTACTTAAAAGAAGGGAAGGGAGAATAAAAAACACACGTGCCCATTGTTTCGTTGTCTGCAGGATGTCTTGTTTTAGTGCCTCACCTGGAAAAAGAAAAATGGATTCCACTCAGTAAAAATAGCACACCTGTTGAACACACGTCAGGCCAGGAACAGAAGAAAAGCAAACGCTTCCACGAATGGAAGCAAAAGAAAAGTGTGGTGAAAAAACCCTTTTGGCCAAGGTGGTCTTGACTCTCTGTCTACATACTTTGGGGATGCATGAAAAAATGAAACTAGATGATAGATAACAAGGAGTGTGCGAGAGTGGCCCTTCTCCAAGCTAAACAAAAAGCAAACACCCTCCACCCATCTGATCCCGCCCACAAACACAAACAATCACGACAGAAAACAAAACAGGCAGAGGATGACCAGGGTAGGTTTTACTTGGACAGCGAACCTCTGCCTTGATTCCTCTCACGCTCAGCAGGCGAGTTGCCTCAACTCTCCAGACCTGTGCTGCAACACAGGCCTGCACCTTTAGCCGCTTTTCGCTTCATGCCCCTCATCTGGCGCACTACTAACGGGGGACGCCCCATGTAGGCACATCGGTAGGATTTCGTCTTAACATAGTTTTTTGTGTAAAAAAAAATTTTTTCTCTTTTATGTACTTGGTCTTTTTTTGTATGTGAGAATAGAAGAAAGGAAAAAGGAAGAATGGAGTAAACAATAAAGACAATAAAATGAACAGGAAAATGGAAAAGGAAAAAGGAAATGAAAAAATGATGACCAAAAAAGGTCGGTGTTTCAAGTTTTAGTATAAAAGGTGGGCGGTAAAGTAAAGTAAGTGGCCACTTCCTCCTAAACAAAACAAGAAACTGCATCGTGTGTTTGTTTTTTATTCTTTTTAATCAATTTGAATACACAGGCGTCACACTTATGGGGCAAAAAAAGGAAAAAAAGAAGACCTAATCCTCCTTACTTAAAAGAAGGGAAGGGAGAATAAAAAACACACGTGCCCATTGTTTCGTTGTCTGCAGGATGTCTTGTTTTAGTGCCTCACCTGGAAAAAGAAAAATGGATTCCACTCAGTAAAAATAGCACACCTGTTGAACACACGTCAGGCCAGGAACAGAAGAAAAGCAAACGCTTCCACGAATGGAAGCAAAAGAAAAGTGTGGTGAAAAAACCCTTTTGGCCAAGGTGGTCTTGACTCTCTGTCTACATACTTTGGGGATGCATGAAAAAATGAAACTAGATGATAGATAACAAGGAGTGTGCGAGAGTGGCCCTTCTCCAAGCTAAACAAAAAGCAAACACCCTCCACCCATCTGATCCCGCCCACAAACACAAACAATCACGACAGAAAACAAAAAAATGAACCCCTTTTTAAAAAAAAATGAACCCCTTTTAAAAAAAAATGAACCCCTTTTAAAAAAAAATGAACCCCTTTTTAAAAAAAAATGAACCCCTTTTTAAAAAAAAATGAACCCCTTTTTAAAAAAAAATGAACCCCTTTTTAAAAAAAAATGAACCCCCCCAGGTGCTCGTCAAACGTCGCTCCTGGTCCTTGCCCCCTCGTTCTGTCCGTGTCCGGTGCAACACTGTGAAGAACAGTGCAAGGCGCTTCCAGGCCACCTCGTCCTGGTACTCCAGGATGTCCATGAGGACCCTCAGGAAGAGCTCGCTGTACAGCCAAGGAGCTAAGGAGCTAAGGAGCTAAGGAGCTAAGTTTTTTTTTTTTTTTTTTTTTTTTTTTTTTTTTTTTTTTTTTTGGTGTTGTTCAACTTAGCCCTAGGCTCGACTTTTTTTTGTTCCACATCAAACTGGACAGGGCAAGGGGGGTACGTTTATAATGCACATGAAAGGCGCTTGGTCCGAGCGAAGCGAGGGCCAAAAGTCTTACAATCAGTACATGTGCCGGTTTAGTTAGAACGAGGCACAAAAGTGAATTAAACGAGGGAGATATTTGTCATCAGCATGTCGCCCTATTATGTATCGTTGTTTGCCGAGCGAAGCGAGGCATACAACTATATTTAGCTCTATGACAATTTGGGATAAAGGAGGGGTGAACATTAACACGGGAGAGGCAGGGGTGAATATAGACTGTCCAGTCTGTGTGGTTTTGCTGTATTTCCAGTATTGGTGCCCAGCTGGTTCTGGAGGGGAGGAAGGGGCGGGATGGGGCTTTCTTTTTACAATACGAAGTTCCTTTCTTGTTACTTTTGTTTTGTCTCTTGTAGTCTTTTTTGTTTGGATGATTAACGCCAGTAGCGACCCCCCATGGAACTCGTAGGGGATGGGGTGGGGGAAAAAATCTCCGTCGCTTACTCCTAGGCCGACGCCCACAGACAAACCGCCTCCTTGGCTTACTCCTGACGTTTTCTGTGAGGGGGAAGATTTGGAATTTACATACAAGGGGCTTGACACCAGGGGGATTACACACATGTATCTAATGGGAGGGGTTGGGGGTAAAAAGGAAACAGGGAACTAAACAGGTGTTGCTACACACAAAAGTTGGGGTGGGGGAAAATAACAGAGAAGGGAAGGGCAACAGTGCCCACATAAACCACAATCACAACCAATCGCGAGGCCCTTCTATTTGAAGGTCGCCTCCATCATCAGCACCAGGACCGCCCTAAGCGCCCCGTACTGACTCGTCTGCCGTCCTCCGACGCGCCCCAGCTCCTCCCGCTGATCCCACCACGCGTCCAGCACCTCGTACGCCACCTCCGGTGCCAAGGGAGTCATTCCCTCTCGCCTGGTCCCTCCCCTGGGGAAGAAGCAGTCCGCCCACTCTTCGACATTTCTCGGCACCCTGTCCCCTTCCTTCTGGCTGTGTGGGACTAACCCTTTCGCCTCCACATCCGACCCTCGCGAGATAGGGGGAGAAGGCCGCCTTGCTGTGGTCTCCGCAGACCTGTCCTCCACTACACCGGAGCGACGAGTGTGGTTCCCCTGCGCCCGCCGCGAAGTCCCAAGGGTGGTCAGCTTTGTCCTTCTTTCCGCGTGGGACTTAGCCGTCCATCCACCAGTCTTCGCTGAACCCAAGTGGTGGTCACCAGTCAGAGCTGTTGGTGTGGTGTTGTAGCTCTGCTCTGATGGCCCCCAGACGAAGGATTCTGCTGCGGTTGCGGTGTTGTTGTCCATGGTGGTGTCGTGGTCGGCGCAGTCGGCGGAATCCTCCTCATCCATAACCTCCTCCTTCACCTCCGTTGCCGCGTCCTGTGGGGGAGCTGGGTTGCTGTTGTAGTAGCTACCTCCCACTGTCTGCGATGTTGTCGGCTGAACTGGCTGAACTGGCTGAACTGGCTTTGCCCTCAGCACACACTTTGCGTTGGCGCTCCCACATCCCTCACACCATGTGCGCTCGCAGGAACTACAAAACCAGTGGGGGACACTACATTCGGTGATGAGTGCGCAGTTTTCGCACGTGAGCAATTCCCCCTGTCTCCCCGGGCGCTCCTCCATCCGTGACAGCGCTCCGGTGCTGTGGCACTGCATCTCTGGAAGGGGGGTGTCGGGGGCAAGGCTTCGCAGATATGCAAACGTGTTGTCTGTCATGCATAACGGCGAGAAGTGGCCAGCCTCGTGAGCTCCTGTGTGCAGCACTGCTACGGCCCCGTTCGACTTGCTGGCTGGTCTATGGATGTGCACCTTAGAGTCCGATGACACGACCGCCACAATGACTACCTGCAAAGCCCGTGCCAGACCCGCCAGTGCTGTCTGGTCCGCCCACGACCTGCGATCCCTGTTCCCTGCCAGGCTCATCCATCGCACCCAGGTCGCGAGGTCGGGCATCGCATTTCTCGCCAGGTCAGCATCTCTCTTCACTCTCTCCACCGCCAGGGACCGAAGGGTCGACGATGTCACCACCTTCCAGCTCCGCACTGACCAGCACACTGCGTCGAACGCACAGTCTCCTACTCGGAACGGCACGGGCACCTGCGGTCGGGACAGCCCCCACTTCACCAAGTTGGCCTCCAGTTCGCTGTGGGGGGTTGGGTCCTGTGCTGCTGTCTCTGGCGCCGTTTCCTTCTCGTTGCCTGTCTCTGGCTCCTCCTCCGCACTCACCCTGATGTCTCCCTGGTGGTCGTCTGTCACTTCCAGGTTAGGTAGATGGTCGGGGGGCAAGCGTATCAAGTCCCCCTCTTCCGGGTCGACGGTGGGATCTAAGTCCACACGCTCTCGCAGAGGACCCCTCAGGCAACCAGTCAGAGACCCTCGATCCGTCGCGGCCTTCCCGATCTGTCGCTGCAGCGTCGTCCCTAGCCCCCAATTCCACCTCTGTGACATCTCCACTCTGTTCCCAAGCTTCCTGTCCGCTGCGAAACGGAGCATCTGCTGCCATATCGACGCCGCCGCGGGTCCCAGACCTCCTGTGGTCTCCAGGGCGAAGGGTGTGAACGCCAGCCGCTCCGCCGCACACGCGTCACCATGCTTCTTCCTCTTGGCAGTTTCCGCCTTCGTCGCCGCGTACCCCTTCGCGACTGCGGCACCCTGCACCATCGACGCTGACGTCGGCGTCCACACAGTCACATCGATAGCTCGTCCTCTCGACTCCCCGACCCCTGTGGACAGCAGAATGTCAGCGGGCTTGTTGTTGCCCAGGATGAGGTGGTTGGGTTCCAGGATGGGGCTCAGACCTGCCTCATTTGCTGCTCCATACACATAATCGCGTACTGAGTTATGTCGCAGTATACGATGCCCACCCATTCTGCAGGCGAAGATGTGGTCCCCCCTGGTGTCCATGGGCTGGTTGCATTGCCTGCATGAGACACCCTCCGCGTATATGGGGAGGTGGAGGCGGAGTCTGGCTGCGGCCTTGAATGCAATCGGAGGGATGTAGTGCTCCCAGGTGGGGGGTGCAGTAAGCCAGGACCCTGCTTGGGGGAGGGCCAGAGAATTGAGACGCGCCTTGTCGTACGCATCACCCTTGACGAAGAGGTCCCGCAATTGTTCCTCCAGGATCCCTGCAGACAGATCACGTTGACGCAGGGGGACGGCTGGCTGCAGCTTGGGGTCAATCCTAGCACCTTCAGCCACTTGCTCGTTGTACAGCGTTGCCGTCCGTTCCCATCCTTCGGCGTCCCAGGTGAAGCTGGGGTCCAGTTCGGTGCACAGTTGGTGCAGGCCGCTCCTTGCTCCCATGGCTGCTGCAGTCCAGTGGTCGCGGATGCGGCGCACGCCCATGCCCCCTACCCTACATGGCAGTGCGGCCTGTCTCCGTGCTTCTTCCGGCAGGCCTCCATCCTCATCACCAAAAAGCGCGGCCAGGGCAGCGTCTACCTCCTTGTCGTACTGGCTGAGGTACTTGTGGGTGCACGCGTGACCAATGGCTCTCATGTAGAAAACCATGCGTGCAAACCCCTCGCACTGACGGAGTAATGTCAGTCCAGCCTGCGAGTCAGACACCTTCTGCAGCAGACGCAGTTGCACCGCGAATTCCTCCACCTTCTTCTCCATGTACGCTTCGCAGTACTCGTCGTCCCCGATTGGCGCCCCCAGGAACGCAAAGCCTCCATACTTCACGCTCATCACTTTTCCTTCACAGGCTGAGCAAGTCTCCGCCAAGTCAGTGGTGTGGCTGCACACGGGGAGGCCAGCTCTGTCCAGGTCCAACGGAGTCTGCTGTCCTAGGGCGATGACTTCACACTTTGACAGCTTCACCTTCAGCCCCAGCTCCGCACTGCGTGTCCTCACTAACTCCAGCGCTCGAGCCACCGCCTCTGGGTTCCCCATGATCGTCCCATCATCGAGGTACCAGATGCTACAGTCGATGCCCTGGACTGCACGCACTTCGTCTGTCAGTGCTTTGATCCCCAGGGAGAAGAGTAGGGGCCCTGCGGGGTCGCCTTGCTGCGCGCCTCTGGTGGATGGGATCATCTCGTCACCATACACTAGCCCGGTGTGGGAGTTGTAGCACCATTCGACCCACGGTGAAATGGACGGGAGATATTTCCTTGTGGCTTCCAGAAAAGTCTTGCGAAAGATGCTGTTGAATGCGTTCTCGTAGTCAATCTGTACGATCACTTTGTCGCTCCCCTGGTGTCGTTTTGCGTATGCTGCCACAACCATTGTCGCCGCTTCCAGTCCACCGTCCACCGCCACCCCAACTTGTCTCCCTGGCAGCAGCACTCCTCGTGCCTTTTCCCTCACAGACGCCACCTCGATCTTGCTCACGACTCGCCGAAGTGTGTTGCCTGCAGAGATGGGGCGGACGTCGCCTTGGTCACCCTTCTTTAACGCCACCAGAGTAGCTCCTGCCATGAACATAGCTGTCTCGGAGGGGGCTTTCCCGCGTCGCAGCAGGTCCAGGACTTGCGTCATCAGTGGCAAGATGTTCAGGTCCGGGTGTTTGACCATCCACCCCTTGAGGTGATCCCCGCGCAGACCAAAGGGACCTGGAGCAGAGCCCTTTGCCATGCTATTTATGGCTTTGAGGGCGGCGATCGGCTTCAGCGGCTCGGAAGCAATTTCCGGCAGAGAAGTGGCAGGTTGGGGTTCCTCATGGGGGTGCTTTCTGCGGAGGATGTCTGTGGATTCCTCAGTACGCTCTGCCAGCCCACCCTTGTGGAGGCGGCTCATCCCTGCTGCCATCCTCCCATTCCGCACCTCCCGGACCATCGCCTTCTCCCTTTCTTCCCACGTTGGTTCCTTCCGCTCCTTCTCCTTCTTCATACCGCCTGTGCGATTCGCAGCTGCTCGCCACATTGCTGCGATCTCACCTTCTCTCCACTCATCCACATCCTTCTGCCGCAAGACTGCCACCTTCGTCTTGAGGTGCTTCCCACCTCGCTTCGCCGGTAGGACCAGCTTCGCGAACATGCACAAACGTTTCCAGCTTGCCTCATCGCCAACTGCGGCCACATCCTCAAGTGCCTGGGTGAACTCCACAGCGGCTGGACGGTCGATGCTCGTGGGGATCGCATCTGTTGTCCTGATGGGGATTTGAGCTATCTCCCACCACTCCGGCAAGTCAACGTCGTCTGCCTTTTCCACTGCGGTGCGTTCCCTGGGTGTGGGCTTTGCGATCGCCTTTACCAGTTTCGCACACTGAAGACATGTCTCCTTCGATGCCGACCGTATCCCCCCACACGCTTCACACTGTCCTAACCCCAACTTGTTGAGGGTGTCGTGGGGGATGTGGTCGCCGGAAGACAGGTGTGCACCGATGTGTGTGCGCAGGCCGGGAACAGAGAAGGGCTGGGGACGGTGTAGACTGCTTCCGTTGCAACACGGAACAGGGCAGAAGAGCCTCGGTGCATCAGCCCCCAGAGGAGAAGGCGACTCCTTCGTCATGGCAGGGATGGGTGTTGCTGTTAGGCCTTTCGGGTCAAGCTCTGCGAAGGGGGCCGACTGGACCATTGCCAGGGCGTTCTTTGGGTCCATTTGCACTTCCTCATAGTGATTATTGAGGAGTGAAACTACCCTGACGCGGCGGTCTTTCTGCGTCCGCAAGTCTTTCGATGAGGCTGCGGGGTTGATCGTCACCACTGGATTCGGCCCAGGCTGCACTACCGCTATCGTGGTGGACCATGCATTTGCTGCCAGGTGTAGGGTGAGGTGGTTGCCCCACACCTCAGGGTTGGTGAGGCCGTCAATGAAGCTTGACAGCTGTGCCTCGGTCTCGAAGTAGCGTCTGAGACCGGTCTTCACCTTCGTGACCCGCGCTCTGTCAGCCAGCTCAGTGCGTGCTTTGCTGACATCCAAGTACAGCGCGTTCTTCTTACCCAGTAAGGCCACGTACATGCACTCGCCGTTGGCTGCGTTCGGCACCCTCTTCCCCCCATGCACCTCGAGGAATGCGTCAAGGTTTGCCGCCTCCTCCGGGTTGATGTCCCCGTCTGCTCCACCTGCCAGCGCCCCGGGCCCCAGGCTTATGCTCTGAGGTGACAGCTCCCACCCGTCCCCTGTCCCCGCCGGTCGCCTCAACCTCTGCATGAAAACCCACACCCTGCTGGCAAGTACTCGCAACCACAGCCTCCCGCTACGTGCTCTGTATCGGCCCTGTAGGAGCCCCTTCCTCAGCAGCACACTCAGCAGCTCTGCGTCCCGGATCAGTGCACAACCCAAAGCCCGTGGCGCCGATCTCCCAAGCTCATACCCCACGCAAACCAGAGCCCAGATGGCCACCCACTGCAAAGCCACTCTCACAACGGCTGCCCTTATCCTGCGGAAAAGTTGAGAGGGCGGACGCTTGCATGGCGCCTTGCGCCGACGGAACCTGCTCGCCTGTGCCTTGGTCCAGTTCAAGGACCTGTGACCTCGGCGCGTCCTCCTGGTCCCCCTCCTACCCACCAGCCACAATATGAGGTGACTGAGGGTAGGGGCGCGTCTGTCCTTCCACATGTCCAGGACCGCGAAAGACACAAACACACCCCACTCAGGTGCCTCGGCTACCCAGCGGGGGTCTGGTCGGCGCAGAGAAGAAAGGCGTTCCCAAAGGATGCTCCACCAGTCAAACCCAAGCCCATGTTCTGCACGCCCCATGTGAACATTGGGGGTGATAAAGGTCCCCCACACCCGTAACGTCACACAGTAACTCTGTCCTTCTCGCCCCGCAAGGCTGGCCCCGAACACCAGCATACCTCGCTCACCCCCACCTACAGTGTTGTTGCTGCAGTTGCTGCTGCTGCTGTTGCTGTTGCTGTCGGTGCTGCTGCAGGTGCTGCTGATGCTGTTGTTGTTGCTGGTGTTACGGTTGTTGTTGTAGTTGCTGTTGTTGCTGCTGATACTGTCCGCCCGCACATCCTGTGTCCGCCCGCGCATCCGCTGTCTGCCACCGTTGTTGTAGTTGCTGTTGTTGCTGCTGATGCTGTCCGCCCGCACATCTAGTGTCCACCCGCGCATCCACTGTCTGCCACTGTTGTTGTAGTTGTTGTTGTTGTTGCTGCTGATGCTGCCCGCCCGCACATCTAGTGTCCGCCCGCGCATCCACTGTCTGCCACTGTTGTTGTAGTTGCTGTTGTTGCTGCTGATGCTGTCCGCCCGCACATCTAGTGTCCGCCCACGCATCCAGTGTCTGCCACCGTTGTTGTAGTTGTTGTTGTTGTTGCTGCTATCAAAGCTGCAGCCGCTTGGGTTGTTGGGCACAGGCCTCTTTTTGGGGTAATAATGGGGGGGAATGGGGGTGCACCTGCAGCTTCTGTAGCCGCTGCACATGAAGCCCTTGCGGCCATTGCTGCAGGTGTAGATGTTGCTGGTGTGGTTGTTGGAGCCGCTATTGTTGCAGTAGACGCTGCCATAGAGGCCATCACTCCAGTCATGGCTGCTCATGTTGCTGCAGCGAGAACGTGGTACCTGAGAGTGCTGAGTTGGTGTTGAGGAGCCCACTCGCGATACGTGCCTGCCGCAACCGTGGGAGGTACTGATGTTGATGGCAGTGCTCCTGCTCACGATGCTGCTGCTCATGCTGCTGCTGCTCATGCTGCTGCTGCACATGCTGCTGCTGCTCATGCTGCTGCTCATGCTGCTCCTGCTCATGCTGCTGCTGCTGCGCATGTTGCTCATGTTGCTGCACCAGCTTCGGCTGTCACCCCCGCCATCATCCATGGCTCCACACAGGAGCACCATAGCCCAAAGCTGGGCACTCCACCTGCACATCTTCACCACCAAGAAAACAAAAAAGTCAAAACAGTAAAAAACAAAAGGACAAGGAAGACAAAATACACGTCTCTACCTGCACTTCGCCAGAGAGGAACTACTCAACGGCCTTCTCTCTGCCCAGGACACGCCACTAGGAGGCGACAGGTAGGACCCACACAAGGGGGAAAACAAGTGGGGGAAAGGGGATAAGGGGAGAAGCAAAGGACAAGATGGGGTAGTGTGTAGCAAAACGTGTGTGCCCCCTTTTTTTTTTTTTTTTTTTTTTGCTCTGTCTACCGGTGTAGTTTTATTTTGCTTTGTCTTGGGGAGGGGAGGGGAGGAGAAGGAGGGGATTGAGTGAGCCGTTTCCTCTGTAACACACAAACAAATAAAAAGGAAGTTCCATAATCTTTTTAGTAGTTTTCTTTTTGGTGAAAATTTTTGAGAACTTCAGTAAGTGTGACCTGACCCGACTGACTGACACCCAAAGGGTAAAACAACAATAACGCACAACAAAATCAACAACAACAATGGTGGGTCTCGTGCTTACCTGTGGTGGTTTTGAAAAATGAAAAATTGAAATTGACCTTCACAAGGTAAAAATGAAAAACTAAAGGAGTGAAAAAAGGAACTCAAAGGACAAGAGTTCTGTACAAACTCTACTCTACTGCACAATCTATAAAAGTGGCCCAATGGCTCCTGATGCCACTGGCCTGGCTCTTAGACAGGTCTTCCTCCGAGACTGCCCTCTACCCTCAGAGCCTCGTCCAAGGGGTAAGGGCCGTCGCTGGGGTAGACCCGTCCTAGCCAGCAGCCAACCAAAAATATTAACAAATAGGAAGGGGGGCGGAAAGGGGGGAAAGGGGGGGCAAACCCCAAAGGATGAAAAGAACAAAAAACACAAAATAAAAAGGGTTAAAAATAAACATGGGGCAAACTGTCATTCTCACACACTCTCACCCTCTAACTCTCTAACTCTCTAATTCTTTTTATTCCCCTTTTTCCCCTTCCTTCCTCCGCTCTGTCTCCCCTTCTGTCCACCACCGCGACCATTGCGCCCTCTCTGCACCTCCTGGGGCGAGAGCACATGCTGCGTCGCTTGTGCCACTGCGTCGGTGAACACGTTCGACGTGTTGGACCTACCCTGAGCTGCATGGCGCTGGGGTCCTTTGGGAGCTGGGGAAGGAGCAGGTTGGGCGGAGGAGGTTGCATTGCCACGGCCTGCCGATGAGGAGGAGGAAGAAGTGGAGACTGCAGGTTGGGCGATGGAGGTTGTAGTGCCACGGCCTGCAGAGGTGGAGGAAGAAGAAGAAGAAGAGGAGGCTTGAGGTTGTCGGCCTATTCCCTCTCGAGCCGCTCGTGCCTCATTCTCCCTCCTTGTACTCTCCGCTGCAAAGGCCTGCCCCCTACTGCTCCGGTTGTCCGTCAGGGCATGCAACGTCGACTTTGCCTTGCACTTTTCCTGAACCGACCACTCATGCAAACCCACCACCTTCATCACCTCATACCACTGAGTGAAAGTAGCGGTAGAGAGGGGGAGTGACAACAAGGGTCTGCCATCCTGTTTCTCTCCCTGACGGTAGTGGAACAGGGAGATCCACTTCGTCACAGAAGAAGGCACCGGCGACCCCATGGTGAGGCACGGGAAAAGACCCCCCCTCTCCGTCCGCTCCTCCTCCGTCCACATCCAAGCCTCGCTCTGCGCCCTCAGCAATTCCCTCACCCTCGCTTGCTTCTTCTGGTCAGGGATGCCTTCCACTGACAGAGAAAGCGAGCGATCCGCCCCCTCCATCGCGGTGTCGAGGTCCTCCTCCTGCTCCTGCTCATCATCATCCATCTCCTCCACCTTCACACGCACCTCGGTGTCTGCCGCCTCGGCCTGTCGCCCCACCTCCTCCTCCAGCTGATCCCGAGAAGGGGTTCCCCAGCTGACCCTGCCTTCCCGAACGACGATGACCGCGCTGGTCTTGCCCCAGGTGTCGCAGTATCCGGCCTCCCCTGCTATCTTCCTAACCGCCTGACGGGCGACCACCGACTCCGGGCAATCACCGTCCCCCTCCCCGTTCCCACTCCACGGCTGCTGTGTCGCCCAGCAGTACAGGAACTCGCCCGGGCACGGAGAAGCACCTTGAGGACCAAAGAGAGCCATCCAGTCGCCGACACAGTCAGGTTCGAGTCCTTCAGGGTCGTCGCCCACCGCTCTCCGCACCGCATGGCAGGGGAGGAATAGCCGCCCTTCGCACACCACCCCAAAGCACCGCCCGTATGCCACCATGCGTTCTGCCTCCAGCTGTCGGGAGAGGTTCACCGCCGTCAACAACAGAGTGGTCGCCTTCTGCTCCGACTCATGCTTAGCTGCGATGGCGTAATGCCTCTCGCAGCGTTGCCTGTCATACTCCGCCCGGAGCGACTCTCCTGCTTCGGGGTACCGATCGCAGTCTTCCAAGTACTGCGCATGCATCTTCTTCGCGTCCTCTGCGAGTTCCCGCTTGTGCCTGGCGGTCAGCTCCTCCACACGATGCCTGTCCGCCGCCTTCGCCTGGTCCAGACGCACATTCTGTTCCTCCAGGAAACGACTCAACTCCTGCTGGCGGTCGCCAAAAGTGCCCCGAAGCGCGGCCAAATCCGGTCCCCACGACCGACGATGCTCCCGCCGTACCTCCAGGGCTTGCTGCCACGCGTCCGACGCACGCTGCAACGCTTCCTTCTTCTCCTGGTCCGCCTTTTGTTGTTGCTGCTTCTGCTGTTTCCGTTGCTTCTCGTGCTTCTGCTGCTTCTGTTCTGCCTGCTGCCCCTCTTCGCCCGCCATTGGCATGTCTACCTCCTCGACGTCCTCGCCCTCGGGAGCTGGCACTGCTGGAGAAGGAGCCCGTTTAGGTGGTGGGTCTCCGCTCCCC
This sequence comes from Rhynchopus sp. YZ270_cl-10, assembly GCA_964035575.1. NCBI lineage: Eukaryota > Euglenozoa > Diplonemea > Diplonemida > Diplonemidae > Rhynchopus > Rhynchopus sp. YZ270_cl-10. Next base: position 1,234,704 of record OZ037897.1, on the reverse strand, counting down.
TCCGCAGAGGCAGCCTGAGCCGGAACATTCGAGTGCAAAAAAGACAGGGCACTGAAATATTCCGCCCTGCCAATTTGCGACAGAGGGCAGTGCTTGGACCCCTGAGCGCAGTGCAGACATGCCAAGCCACCACACGTGTGACAGCAGAAGTGTGCGTCCGACGCATCGAAGAGCTTGCTGCATTGTTCGCACTGCAGGAAAGTGTTCGACGCCTCCGCCTCCCTCGCTCCCACAAAAGCCATGGGGCGCTCTGACTGGCACTCCCCCTTACCACCTGTGGCCTCAAAAGACAGGATGTGCTGCTGCAGAGCCGGGTCCATGGTGAGGGGCTCGTAGTGTCCCGGGATACTGCCGGATCCATCTGCCGCATCCTGGTCACCCGAGTGGAGGAGAAGGACCACTGCCTTAGGCCGTTTTCTTGGCACCATCAGAGAAGGGCGGGCGAACTCGTTGAGGATGACCACAGATACCTCAAGAGCCTCCCCTGCCCCCGCCACTGCAATGGCATCCGCCCACGTACGCTCGTCTCCTCTGTCCCCACTCGTCATCAGCCGCTGCCAGACCCCAAAATTAGGGACAGCCGCACTCGACAGATCAGCGCGGCCCTGGACCTTCTTCACTGCCGCCTGGCGCAGACCCTCCACCGACAAATCCGTGCGCCCAGTGGCGAAGAGCAAAGCCTCAAAAGCACAGTCCCCCGCCACAAACGACCAAGTCACCTTCGAGGCTCCCAGCTTGGCCGCCTGTTCCGTCGCCCGAGGCCTCTGCGCTGCCGGGCACTCACGCAAAAACTCCCACTCACGCACCACATCGAGACCAGGCCCTTCCGGAATCACGGTAGCCGAATCGAACCTCCCGGTCCGCTTCCTCGGTGGCTCCACGTGGTCCGGCTTCACGTCCCTCTTGCGCTTCCCCTGCTGCTCCTCCGACCGGTCTGGAGCAGGACGACTCATATCGTCGTCAGGGTTCGCATCATCACAGAGAGGTTCCACGGCCCCTGCACTGCGGCGTCCAAACCGGTCCATGTCCTCTGCAGACGGTGCCACATCTACCTCCACACACGGCTCCCGCTTCAGGGTGGCAATCCCTACACACATAGCACCCCGCTCCAGAAAGGAAGATGCGACCTTTTTCTGGTACGCCACCGCAATGCTCTCCCGGATGCGCAACTCTGCCGACCCTGTCAGGTGCGACGTCTGTCCCGTCGTCAGGCCTCCAAGCTGCGCAATCAAGAGGTTCGCCTCGTCGCCTGCACCCCCGAAGGCTTCAAACACAATAGGGGAGAACTTGGTGTTGATCTTGTTCAAATCCCGCTCATGCTTCTCCCGTTTGACCTGGCCCTGGTTCTTCGCCGACCAGCCCACAAACTTCGAGGCCCCTGTTCTGTAGGAAGGCAAGGTGGGGCACACGTGGGTGATGTCCAAACAACGAGGTCCATTTTCCGCCACTCCTACTGGGAGGTAGACGTCGCCTGGCCGCTTCTTCGACTCCAAATCCACTCTCACGGTCTCCTCCAAAGCAGGGTCCAAGCCCGCCCCTTGAGCCGCTCTGTACACCGAATCCCGCAAGGCGTTGTGGCGGGCGACGCGGTGTTTGGCGTAGGGGCAGCCAAAGGTGTGGTCGCCAAAGGAGTCCATGACAACCCTTTTCTGCCCCCCCTGACATGCCGAGCAAGTCGTTCCCTCCGCATGGATGGCCACCCCTAGTCGGAAACGGGTCACAACCGCAAAGTCCGCTGAAGACATCTGGTTCCTTGCTGAGGGTGTCGCCGTGAGGTACGTCCCAGAAAGCGGCAGGAGAAGGGACTTCATCCGTGCTCGGTCTCGCGTGCAGAGCTGTTGCATCAACTTGTCTGCCTGGGCGTCAATCACCGCAGACGACAGACTCTGCTGCTCCAGGATCTTCTTCTTTCTCTTTTATGTACTTGGTCTTTTTTTGTATGTGAGAATAGAAGAAAGGAAAAAGGAAGAATGGAGTAAACAATAAAGACAATAAAATGAACAGGAAAATGGAAAAGGAAAAAGGAAATGAAAAAATGATGACCAAAAAAGGTCGGTGTTTCAAGTTTTAGTATAAAAGGTGGGCGGTAAAGTAAAGTAAGTGGCCACTTCCTCCTAAACAAAACAAGAAACTGCATCGTGTGTTTGTTTTTTATTCTTTTTAATCAATTTGAATACACAGGCGTCACACTTATGGGGCAAAAAAAGGAAAAAAAGAAGACCTAATCCTCCTTACTTAAAAGAAGGGAAGGGAGAATAAAAAACACACGTGCCCATTGTTTCGTTGTCTGCAGGATGTCTTGTTTTAGTGCCTCACCTGGAAAAAGAAAAATGGATTCCACTCAGTAAAAATAGCACACCTGTTGAACACACGTCAGGCCAGGAACAGAAGAAAAGCAAACGCTTCCACGAATGGAAGCAAAAGAAAAGTGTGGTGAAAAAACCCTTTTGGCCAAGGTGGTCTTGACTCTCTGTCTACATACTTTGGGGATGCATGAAAAAATGAAACTAGATGATAGATAACAAGGAGTGTGCGAGAGTGGCCCTTCTCCAAGCTAAACAAAAAGCAAACACCCTCCACCCATCTGATCCCGCCCACAAACACAAACAATCACGACAGAAAACAAAACAGGCAGAGGATGACCAGGGTAGGTTTTACTTGGACAGCGAACCTCTGCCTTGATTCCTCTCACGCTCAGCAGGCGAGTTGCCTCAACTCTCCAGACCTGTGCTGCAACACAGGCCTGCACCTTTAGCCGCTTTTCGCTTCATGCCCCTCATCTGGCGCACTACTAACGGGGGACGCCCCATGTAGGCACATCGGTAGGATTTCGTCTTAACATAGTTTTTTGTGTAAAAAAAAATGAACCCCGCTCCAGGATCTTCTTCGGCTGAGCCCTGTCCACGTGAAACGCCACCGGTACCCTGGAGTTGTACTCCTCAGCCGCGCTGTTCCATCTCTCCTCATCCCAGGTGAACGCAGGGTCCAAGGCCTGCGACAGTTGCAGGTTCCCTGACTGAGAGGCGAGGGACGCAGCCGTCCGATGGTCCACTGTGCGACGGATACCCAGCCCCCCAAGCGCCACAGGAAGCGCCGCCTGCGCCCTTGCCAACTCCGGCAGCGCCCCATCCGGGTCATGCAGAAGCGCAGCCAGGCACCTGTCAATCAGGTCGTCAAAAAAAAAGGTTTTTTAGGATTCAGCCATACTCATGTGCAAGCACCTCAATGCGGCTGAATCGAGAGGTTAGATACCAAAATCCCTGGATAGTACCGGCTTGGGTGACCAGCTAAGGAGCTAAGGAGCTAAGGAGCTAAGGAGCTTTTTTTTTTTTTTTTTTTTTTTTTTTTTTTTTTTTTTTTTTTTTTTTTTTTTTTTTTTTTTTTACAAGGCTTAGAGTTTTTGTTGTGAGGGTGGTGGGAAGGAAACGCGATGGGGAAATAAAGCACAGTGGATAACCCTTTCCAGATGAAAGTGAGGGTAAGAGGTGGAAAAGTCCTGCTGTAGCACCGCCTGCCATGCAAATGTAGTCAAATTTTTTTTTTTTTTTTTTTTTTTTTTTGGTGTTGTTCAACTTAGCCCTAGGCTCGACTTTTTTTTGTTCCACATCAAACTGGACAGGGCAAGGGGGGTACGTTTATAATGCACATGAAAGGCGCTTGGTCCGAGCGAAGCGAGGGCCAAAAGTCTTACAATCAGTACATGTGCCGGTTTAGTTAGAACGAGGCACAAAAGTGAATTAAACAAGGGAGATATTTGTCATCAGCATGTCGCCCTATTATGTATCGTTGTTTGCCGAGCGAAGCGAGGCATACAACTATATTTAGCTCTATGACAATTTGGGATAAAGGAGGGGTGAACATTAACACGGGAGAGGCAGGGGTGAATATAGACTGTCCAGTCTGTGTGGTTTTGCTGTATTTCCAGTATTGGTGCCCAGCTGGTTCTGGAGGGGAGGAAGGGGCGGGATGGGGCTTTCTTTTTACAATACGAAGTTCCTTTCTTGTTACTTTTGTTTTGTCTCTTGTAGTCTTTTTTGTTTGGATGATTAACGCCAGTAGCGACCCCCCATGGAACTCGTAGGGGATGGGGTGGGGGAAAAAATCTCCGTCGCTTACTCCTAGGCCGACGCCCACAGACAAACCGCCTCCTTGGCTTACTCCTGACGTTTTCTGTGAGGGGGAAGATTTGGAATTTACATACAAGGGGCTTGACACCAGGGGGATTACACACATGTATCTAATGGGAGGGGTTGGGGGTAAAAAGGAAACAGGGAACTAAACAGGTGTTGCTACACACAAAAGTTGGGGTGGGGGAAAATAACAGAGAAGGGAAGGGCAACAGTGCCCACATAAACCACAATCACAACCAATCGCGAGGCCCTTCTATTTGAAGGTCGCCTCCATCATCAGCACCAGGACCGCCCTAAGCGCCCCGTACTGACTCGTCTGCCGTCCTCCGACGCGCCCCAGCTCCTCCCGCTGATCCCACCACGCGTCCAGCGCCTCGTACGCCACCTCCGGTGCCAAGGGAGTCATTCCCTCTCGCCTGGTCCCTCCCCTGGGGAAGAAGCAGTCCGCCCACTCTTCGACATTTCTCGGCACCCTGTCCCCTTCCTTCTGGCTGTGTGGGACTAACCCTTTCGCCTCCACATCCGACCCTCGCGAGATAGGGGGAGAAGGCCGCCTTGCTGTGGTCTCCGCAGACCTGTCCTCCACTACACCGGAGCGACGAGTGTGGTTCCCCTGCGCCCGCCGCGAAGTCCCAAGGGTGGTCAGCTTCGTCCTTCTTTCCGCGTGGGACTTAGCCGTCCATCCACCAGTCTTCGCTGAACCCAAGTGGTGGTCACCAGTCAGAGCTGTTGGTGTGGTGTTGTAGCTCTGCTCTGATGGCCCCCAGACGAAGGATTCTGCTGCGGTTGCGGTGTTGTTGTCCATGGTGGTGTCGTGGTCGGCGCAGTCGGCGGAATCCTCCTCATCCATAACCTCCTCCTTCACCTCCGTTGCCGCGTCCTGTGGGGGAGCTGGGTTGCTGTTGTAGTAGCTACCTCCCACTGTCTGCGATGTTGTCGGCTGAACTGGCTGAACTGGCTGAACTGGCTTTGCCCTCAGCACACACTTTGCGTTGGCGCTCCCACATCCCTCACACCATGTGCGCTCGCAGGAACTACAAAACCAGTGGGGGACACTACATTCGGTGATGAGTGCGCAGTTTTCGCACGTGAGCAATTCCCCCTGTCTCCCCGGGCGCTCCTCCATCCGTGACAGCGCTCCGGTGCTGTGGCACTGCATCTCTGGAAGGGGGGTGTCGGGGGCAAGGCTTCGCAGATATGCAAACGTGTTGTCTGTCATGCATAACGGCGAGAAGTGGCCAGCCTCGTGAGCTCCTGTGTGCAGCACTGCTACGGCCCCGTTCGACTTGCTGGCTGGTCTATGGATGTGCACCTTAGAGTCCGATGACACGACCGCCACAATGACTACCTGCAAAGCCCGTGCCAGACCCGCCAGTGCTGTCTGGTCCGCCCACGACCTGCGATCCCTGTTCCCTGCCAGGCTCATCCATCGCACCCAGGTCGCGAGGTCGGGCATCGCATTTCTCGCCAGGTCAGCATCTCTCTTCACTCTCTCCACCGCCAGGGACCGAAGGGTCGACGATGTCACCACCTTCCAGCTCCGCACTGACCAGCACACTGCGTCGAACGCACAGTCTCCTACTCGGAACGGCACGGGCACCTGCGGTCGGGACAGCCCCCACTTCACCAAGTTGGCCTCCAGTTCGCTGTGGGGGGTTGGGTCCTGTGCTGCTGTCTCTGGCGCCGTTTCCTTCTCGTTGCCTGTCTCTGGCTCCTCCTCCGCACTCACCCTGATGTCTCCCTGGTGGTCGTCTGTCACTTCCAGGTTAGGTAGATGGTCGGGGGGCAAGCGTATCAAGTCCCCCTCTTCCGGGTCGACGGTGGGATCTAAGTCCACACGCTCTCGCAGAGGACCCCTCAGGCAACCAGTCAGAGACCCTCGATCCGTCGCGGCCTTCCCGATCTGTCGCTGCAGCGTCGTCCCTAGCCCCCAATTCCACCTCTGTGACATCTCCACTCTGTTCCCAAGCTTCCTGTCCGCTGCGAAACGGAGCATCTGCTGCCATATCGACGCCGCCGCGGGTCCCAGACCTCCTGTGGTCTCCAGGGCGAAGGGTGTGAACGCCAGCCGCTCCGCCGCACACGCGTCACCATGCTTCTTCCTCTTGGCAGTTTCCGCCTTCGTCGCCGCGTACCCCTTCGCGACTGCGGCACCCTGCACCATCGACGCTGACGTCGGCGTCCACACAGTCACATCGATAGCTCGTCCTCTCGACTCCCCGACCCCTGTGGACAGCAGAATGTCAGCGGGCTTGTTGTTGCCCAGGATGAGGTGGTTGGGTTCCAGGATGGGGCTCAGACCTGCCTCATTTGCTGCTCCATACACATAATCGCGTACTGAGTTATGTCGCAGTATACGATGCCCACCCATTCTGCAGGCGAAGATGTGGTCCCCCCTGGTGTCCATGGGCTGGTTGCATTGCCTGCATGAGACACCCTCCGCGTATATGGGGAGGTGGAGGCGGAGTCTGGCTGCGGCCTTGAATGCAATCGGAGGGATGTAGTGCTCCCAGGTGGGGGGTGCAGTAAGCCAGGACCCTGCTTGGGGGAGGGCCAGAGAATTGAGACGCGCCTTGTCGTACGCATCACCCTTGACGAAGAGGTCCCGCAATTGTTCCTCCAGGATCCCTGCAGACAGATCACGTTGACGCAGGGGGACGGCTGGCTGCAGCTTGGGGTCAATCCTAGCACCTTCAGCCACTTGCTCGTTGTACAGCGTTGCCGTCCGTTCCCATCCTTCGGCGTCCCAGGTGAAGCTGGGGTCCAGTTCGGTGCACAGTTGGTGCAGGCCGCTCCTTGCTCCCATGGCTGCTGCAGTCCAGTGGTCGCGGATGCGGCGCACGCCCATGCCCCCTACCCTACATGGCAGTGCGGCCTGTCTCCGTGCTTCTTCCGGCAGGCCTCCATCCTCATCACCAAAAAGCGCGGCCAGGGCAGCGTCTACCTCCTTGTCGTACTGGCTGAGGTACTTGTGGGTGCACGCGTGACCAATGGCTCTCATGTAGAAAACCATGCGTGCAAACCCCTCGCACTGACGGAGTAATGTCAGTCCAGCCTGCGAGTCAGACACCTTCTGCAGCAGACGCAGTTGCACCGCGAATTCCTCCACCTTCTTCTCCATGTACGCTTCGCAGTACTCGTCGTCCCCGATTGGCGCCCCCAGGAACGCAAAGCCTCCATACTTCACGCTCATCACTTTTCCTTCACAGGCTGAGCAAGTCTCCGCCAAGTCAGTGGTGTGGCTGCACACGGGGAGGCCAGCTCTGTCCAGGTCCAACGGAGTCTGCTGTCCTAGGGCGATGACTTCACACTTTGACAGCTTCACCTTCAGCCCCAGCTCCGCACTGCGTGTCCTCACTAACTCCAGCGCTCGAGCCACCGCCTCTGGGTTCCCCATGATCGTCCCATCATCGAGGTACCAGATGCTACAGTCGATGCCCTGGACTGCACGCACTTCGTCTGTCAGTGCTTTGATCCCCAGGGAGAAGAGTAGGGGCCCTGCGGGGTCGCCTTGCTGCGCGCCTCTGGTGGATGGGATCATCTCGTCACCATACACTAGCCCGGTGTGGGAGTTGTAGCACCATTCGACCCACGGTGAAATGGACGGGAGATATTTCCTTGTGGCTTCCAGAAAAGTCTTGCGAAAGATGCTGTTGAATGCGTTCTCGTAGTCAATCTGTACGATCACTTTGTCGCTCCCCTGGTGTCGTTTTGCGTATGCTGCCACAACCATTGTCGCCGCTTCCAGTCCACCGTCCACCGCCACCCCAACTTGTCTCCCTGGCAGCAGCACTCCTCGTGCCTTTTCCCTCACAGACGCCACCTCGATCTTGCTCACGACTCGCCGAAGTGTGTTGCCTGCAGAGATGGGGCGGACGTCGCCTTGGTCACCCTTCTTTAACGCCACCAGAGTAGCTCCTGCCATGAACATAGCTGTCTCGGAGGGGGCTTTCCCGCGTCGCAGCAGGTCCAGGACTTGCGTCATCAGTGGCAAGATGTTCAGGTCCGGGTGTTTGACCATCCACCCCTTGAGGTGATCCCCGCGCAGACCAAAGGGACCTGGAGCAGAGCCCTTTGCCATGCTATTTATGGCTTTGAGGGCGGCGATCGGCTTCAGCGGCTCGGAAGCAATTTCCGGCAGAGAAGTGGCAGGTTGGGGTTCCTCATGGGGGTGCTTTCTGCGGAGGATGTCTGTGGATTCCTCAGTACGCTCTGCCAGCCCACCCTTGTGGAGGCGGCTCATCCCTGCTGCCATCCTCCCATTCCGCACCTCCCGGACCATCGCCTTCTCCCTTTCTTCCCACGTTGGTTCCTTCCGCTCCTTCTCCTTCTTCATACCGCCTGTGCGATTCGCAGCTGCTCGCCACATTGCTGCGATCTCACCTTCTCTCCACTCATCCACATCCTTCTGCCGCAAGACTGCCACCTTCGTCTTGAGGTGCTTCCCACCTCGCTTCGCCGGTAGGACCAGCTTCGCGAACATGCACAAACGTTTCCAGCTTGCCTCATCGCCAACTGCGGCCACATCCTCAAGTGCCTGGGTGAACTCCACAGCGGCTGGACGGTCGATGCTCGTGGGGATCGCATCTGTTGTCCTGATGGGGATTTGAGCTATCTCCCACCACTCCGGCAAGTCAACGTCGTCTGCCTTTTCCACTGCGGTGCGTTCCCTGGGTGTGGGCTTTGCGATCGCCTTTACCAGTTTCGCACACTGAAGACATGTCTCCTTCGATGCCGACCGTATCCCCCCACACGCTTCACACTGTCCTAACCCCAACTTGTTGAGGGTGTCGTGGGGGATGTGGTCGCCGGAAGACAGGTGTGCACCGATGTGTGTGCGCAGGCCGGGAACAGAGAAGGGCTGGGGACGGTGTAGACTGCTTCCGTTGCAACACGGAACAGGGCAGAAGAGCCTCGGTGCATCAGCCCCCAGAGGAGAAGGCGACTCCTTCGTCATGGCAGGGATGGGTGTTGCTGTTAGGCCTTTCGGGTCAAGCTCTGCGAAGGGGGCCGACTGGACCATTGCCAGGGCGTTCTTTGGGTCCATTTGCACTTCCTCATAGTGATTATTGAGGAGTGAAACTACCCTGACGCGGCGGTCTTTCTGCGTCCGCAAGTCTTTCGATGAGGCTGCGGGGTTGATCGTCACCACTGGATTCGGCCCAGGCTGCACTACCGCTATCGTGGTGGACCATGCATTTGCTGCCAGGTGTAGGGTGAGGTGGTTGCCCCACACCTCAGGGTTGGTGAGGCCGTCAATGAAGCTTGACAGCTGTGCCTCGGTCTCGAAGTAGCGTCTGAGACCGGTCTTCACCTTCGTGACCCGCGCTCTGTCAGCCAGCTCAGTGCGTGCTTTGCTGACATCCAAGTACAGCGCGTTCTTCTTACCCAGTAAGGCCACGTACATGCACTCGCCGTTGGCTGCGTTCGGCACCCTCTTCCCCCCATGCACCTCGAGGAATGCGTCAAGGTTTGCCGCCTCCTCCGGGTTGATGTCCCCGTCTGCTCCACCTGCCAGCGCCCCGGGCCCCAGGCTTATGCTCTGAGGTGACAGCTCCCACCCGTCCCCTGTCCCCGCCGGTCGCCTCAACCTCTGCATGAAAACCCACACCCTGCTGGCAAGTACTCGCAACCACAGCCTCCCGCTACGTGCTCTGTATCGGCCCTGTAGGAGCCCCTTCCTCAGCAGCACACTCAGCAGCTCTGCGTCCCGGATCAGTGCACAACCCAAAGCCCGTGGCGCCGATCTCCCAAGCTCATACCCCACGCAAACCAGAGCCCAGATGGCCACCCACTGCAAAGCCACTCTCACAACGGCTGCCCTTATCCTGCGGAAAAGTTGAGAGGGCGGACGCTTGCATGGCGCCTTGCGCCGACGGAACCTGCTCGCCTGTGCCTTGGTCCAGTTCAAGGACCTGTGACCTCGGCGCGTCCTCCTGGTCCCCCTCCTACCCACCAGCCACAATATGAGGTGACTGAGGGTAGGGGCGCGTCTGTCCTTCCACATGTCCAGGACCGCGAAAGACACAAACACACCCCACTCAGGTGCCTCGGCTACCCAGCGGGGGTCTGGTCGGCGCAGAGAAGAAAGGCGTTCCCAAAGGATGCTCCACCAGTCAAACCCAAGCCCATGTTCTGCACGCCCCATGTGAACATTGGGGGTGATAAAGGTCCCCCACACCCGTAACGTCACACAGTAACTCTGTCCTTCTCGCCCCGCAAGGCTGGCCCCGAACACCAGCATACCTCGCTCACCCCCACCTACAGTGTTGTTGCTGCAGTTGCTGCTGCTGCTGTTGCTGTTGCTGTCGGTGCTGCTGCAGGTGCTGCTGATGCTGTTGTTGTTGCTGGTGTTACGGTTGTTGTTGTAGTTGCTGTTGTTGCTGCTGATACTGTCCGCCCGCACATCCTGTGTCCGCCCGCGCATCCGCTGTCTGCCACCGTTGTTGTAGTTGCTGTTGTTGCTGCTGATGCTGTCCGCCCGCACATCTAGTGTCCACCCGCGCATCCACTGTCTGCCACTGTTGTTGTAGTTGTTGTTGTTGTTGCTGCTGATGCTGCCCGCCCGCACATCTAGTGTCCGCCCGCGCATCCACTGTCTGCCACTGTTGTTGTAGTTGCTGTTGTTGCTGCTGATGCTGTCCGCCCGCACATCTAGTGTCCGCCCACGCATCCAGTGTCTGCCACCGTTGTTGTAGTTGTTGTTGTTGTTGCTGCTATCAAAGCTGCAGCCGCTTGGGTTGTTGGGCACAGGCCTCTTTTTGGGGTAATAATGGGGGGGAATGGGGGTGCACCTGCAGCTTCTGTAGCCGCTGCACATGAAGCCCTTGCGGCCATTGCTGCAGGTGTAGATGTTGCTGGTGTGGTTGTTGGAGCCGCTATTGTTGCAGTAGACGCTGCCATAGAGGCCATCACTCCAGTCATGGCTGCTCATGTTGCTGCAGCGAGAACGTGGTACCTGAGAGTGCTGAGTTGGTGTTGAGGAGCCCACTCGCGATACGTGCCTGCCGCAACCGTGGGAGGTACTGATGTTGATGGCAGTGCTCCTGCTCACGATGCTGCTGCTCATGCTGCTGCTGCTCATGCTGCTGCTGCACATGCTGCTGCTGCTCATGCTGCTGCTCATGCTGCTCCTGCTCATGCTGCTGCTGCTGCGCATGTTGCTCATGTTGCTGCACCAGCTTCGGCTGTCACCCCCGCCATCATCCATGGCTCCACACAGGAGCACCATAGCCCAAAGCTGGGCACTCCACCTGCACATCTTCACCACCAAGAAAACAAAAAAGTCAAAACAGTAAAAAACAAAAGGACAAGGAAGACAAAATACACGTCTCTACCTGCACTTCGCCAGAGAGGAACTACTCAACGGCCTTCTCTCTGCCCAGGACACGCCACTAGGAGGCGACAGGTAGGACCCACACAAGGGGGAAAACAAGTGGGGGAAAGGGGATAAGGGGAGAAGCAAAGGACAAGATGGGGTAGTGTGTAGCAAAACGTGTGTGCCCCCTTTTTTTTTTTTTTTTTTTTTTGCTCTGTCTACCGGTGTAGTTTTATTTTGCTTTGTCTTGGGGAGGGGAGGGGAGGAGAAGGAGGGGATTGAGTGAGCCGTTTCCTCTGTAACACACAAACAAATAAAAAGGAAGTTCCATAATCTTTTTAGTAGTTTTCTTTTTGGTGAAAATTTTTGAGAACTTCAGTAAGTGTGACCTGACCCGACTGACTGACACCCAAAGGGTAAAACAACAATAACGCACAACAAAATCAACAACAACAATGGTGGGTCTCGTGCTTACCTGTGGTGGTTTTGAAAAATGAAAAATTGAAATTGACCTTCACAAGGTAAAAATGAAAAACTAAAGGAGTGAAAAAAGGAACTCAAAGGACAAGAGTTCTGTACAAACTCTACTCTACTGCACAATCTATAAAAGTGGCCCAATGGCTCCTGATGCCACTGGCCTGGCTCTTAGACAGGTCTTCCTCCGAGACTGCCCTCTACCCTCAGAGCCTCGTCCAAGGGGTAAGGGCCGTCGCTGGGGTAGACCCGTCCTAGCCAGCAGCCAACCAAAAATATTAACAAATAGGAAGGGGGGCGGAAAGGGGGGAAAGGGGGGGCAAACCCCAAAGGATGAAAAGAACAAAAAACACAAAATAAAAAGGGTTAAAAATAAACATGGGGCAAACTGTCATTCTCACACACTCTCACCCTCTAACTCTCTAACTCTCTAATTCTTTTTATTCCCCTTTTTCCCCTTCCTTCCTCCGCTCTGTCTCCCCTTCTGTCCACCACCGCGACCATTGCGCCCTCTCTGCACCTCCTGGGGCGAGAGCACATGCTGCGTCGCTTGTGCCACTGCGTCGGTGAACACGTTCGACGTGTTGGACCTACCCTGAGCTGCATGGCGCTGGGGTCCTTTGGGAGCTGGGGAAGGAGCAGGTTGGGCGGAGGAGGTTGCATTGCCACGGCCTGCCGATGAGGAGGAGGAAGAAGTGGAGACTGCAGGTTGGGCGATGGAGGTTGTAGTGCCACGGCCTGCAGAGGTGGAGGAAGAAGAAGAAGAAGAGGAGGCTTGAGGTTGTCGGCCTATTCCCTCTCGAGCCGCTCGTGCCTCATTCTCCCTCCTTGTACTCTCCGCTGCAAAGGCCTGCCCCCTACTGCTCCGGTTGTCCGTCAGGGCATGCAACGTCGACTTTGCCTTGCACTTTTCCTGAACCGACCACTCATGCAAACCCACCACCTTCATCACCTCATACCACTGAGTGAAAGTAGCGGTAGAGAGGGGGAGTGACAACAAGGGTCTGCCATCCTGTTTCTCTCCCTGACGGTAGTGGAACAGGGAGATCCACTTCGTCACAGAAGAAGGCACCGGCGACCCCATGGTGAGGCACGGGAAAAGACCCCCCCTCTCCGTCCGCTCCTCCTCCGTCCACATCCAAGCCTCGCTCTGCGCCCTCAGCAATTCCCTCACCCTCGCTTGCTTCTTCTGGTCAGGGATGCCTTCCACTGACAGAGAAAGCGAGCGATCCGCCCCCTCCATCGCGGTGTCGAGGTCCTCCTCCTGCTCCTGCTCATCATCATCCATCTCCTCCACCTTCACACGCACCTCGGTGTCTGCCGCCTCGGCCTGTCGCCCCACCTCCTCCTCCAGCTGATCCCGAGAAGGGGTTCCCCAGCTGACCCTGCCTTCCCGAACGACGATGACCGCGCTGGTCTTGCCCCAGGTGTCGCAGTATCCGGCCTCCCCTGCTATCTTCCTAACCGCCTGACGGGCGACCACCGACTCCGGGCAATCACCGTCCCCCTCCCCGTTCCCACTCCACGGCTGCTGTGTCGCCCAGCAGTACAGGAACTCGCCCGGGCACGGAGAAGCACCTTGAGGACCAAAGAGAGCCATCCAGTCGCCGACACAGTCAGGTTCGAGTCCTTCAGGGTCGTCGCCCACCGCTCTCCGCACCGCATGGCAGGGGAGGAATAGCCGCCCTTCGCACACCACCCCAAAGCACCGCCCGTATGCCACCATGCGTTCTGCCTCCAGCTGTCGGGAGAGGTTCACCGCCGTCAACAACAGAGTGGTCGCCTTCTGCTCCGACTCATGCTTAGCTGCGATGGCGTAATGCCTCTCGCAGCGTTGCCTGTCATACTCCGCCCGGAGCGACTCTCCTGCTTCGGGGTACCGATCGCAGTCTTCCAAGTACTGCGCATGCATCTTCTTCGCGTCCTCTGCGAGTTCCCGCTTGTGCCTGGCGGTCAGCTCCTCCACACGATGCCTGTCCGCCGCCTTCGCCTGGTCCAGACGCACATTCTGTTCCTCCAGGAAACGACTCAACTCCTGCTGGCGGTCGCCAAAAGTGCCCCGAAGCGCGGCCAAATCCGGTCCCCACGACCGACGATGCTCCCGCCGTACCTCCAGGGCTTGCTGCCACGCGTCCGACGCACGCTGCAACGCTTCCTTCTTCTCCTGGTCCGCCTTTTGTTGTTGCTGCTTCTGCTGTTTCCGTTGCTTCTCGTGCTTCTGCTGCTTCTGTTCTGCCTGCTGCCCCTCTTCGCCCGCCATTGGCATGTCTACCTCCTCGACGTCCTCGCCCTCGGGAGCTGGCACTGCTGGAGAAGGAGCCCGTTTAGGTGGTGGGTCTCCGCTCCCCTCCGCAGAGGCAGCCTGAGCCGGAACATTCGAGTGCAAAAAAGACAGGGCACTGAAATATTCCGCCCTGCCAATTTGCGACAGAGGGCAGTGCTTGGACCCCTGAGCGCAGTGCAGACATGCCAAGCCACCACACGTGTGACAGCAGAAGTGTGCGTCCGACGCATCGAAGAGCTTGCTGCATTGTTCGCACTGCAGGAAAGTGTTCGACGCCTCCGCCTCCCTCGCTCCCACAAAAGCCATGGGGCGCTCTGACTGGCACTCCCCCTTACCACCTGTGGCCTCAAAAGACAGGATGTGCTGCTGCAGAGCCGGGTCCATGGTGAGGGGCTCGTAGTGTCCCGGGATACTGCCGGATCCATCTGCCGCATCCTGGTCACCCGAGTGGAGGAGAAGGACCACTGCCTTAGGCCGTTTTCTTGGCACCATCAGAGAAGGGCGGGCGAACTCGTTGAGGATGACCACAGATACCTCAAGAGCCTCCCCTGCCCCCGCCACTGCAATGGCATCCGCCCACGTACGCTCGTCTCCTCTGTCCCCACTCGTCATCAGCCGCTGCCAGACCCCAAAATTAGGGACAGCCGCACTCGACAGATCAGCGCGGCCCTGGACCTTCTTCACTGCCGCCTGGCGCAGACCCTCCACCGACAAATCCGTGCGCCCAGTGGCGAAGAGCAAAGCCTCAAAAGCACAGTCCCCCGCCACAAACGACCAAGTCACCTTCGAGGCTCCCAGCTTGGCCGCCTGTTCCGTCGCCCGAGGCCTCTGCGCTGCCGGGCACTCACGCAAAAACTCCCACTCACGCACCACATCGAGACCAGGCCCTTCCGGAATCACGGTAGCCGAATCGAACCTCCCGGTCCGCTTCCTCGGTGGCTCCACGTGGTCCGGCTTCACGTCCCTCTTGCGCTTCCCCTGCTGCTCCTCCGACCGGTCTGGAGCAGGACGACTCATATCGTCGTCAGGGTTCGCATCATCACAGAGAGGTTCCACGGCCCCTGCACTGCGGCGTCCAAACCGGTCCATGTCCTCTGCAGACGGTGCCACATCTACCTCCACACACGGCTCCCGCTTCAGGGTGGCAATCCCTACACACATAGCACCCCGCTCCAGAAAGGAAGATGCGACCTTTTTCTGGTACGCCACCGCAATGCTCTCCCGGATGCGCAACTCTGCCGACCCTGTCAGGTGCGACGTCTGTCCCGTCGTCAGGCCTCCAAGCTGCGCAATCAAGAGGTTCGCCTCGTCGCCTGCACCCCCGAAGGCTTCAAACACAATAGGGGAGAACTTGGTGTTGATCTTGTTCAAATCCCGCTCATGCTTCTCCCGTTTGACCTGGCCCTGGTTCTTCGCCGACCAGCCCACAAACTTCGAGGCCCCTGTTCTGTAGGAAGGCAAGGTGGGGCACACGTGGGTGATGTCCAAACAACGAGGTCCATTTTCCGCCACTCCTACTGGGAGGTAGACGTCGCCTGGCCGCTTCTTCGACTCCAAATCCACTCTCACGGTCTCCTCCAAAGCAGGGTCCAAGCCCGCCCCTTGAGCCGCTCTGTACACCGAATCCCGCAAGGCGTTGTGGCGGGCGACGCGGTGTTTGGCGTAGGGGCAGCCAAAGGTGTGGTCGCCAAAGGAGTCCATGACAACCCTTTTCTGCCCCCCCTGACATGCCGAGCAAGTCGTTCCCTCCGCATGGATGGCCACCCCTAGTCGGAAACGGGTCACAACCGCAAAGTCCGCTGAAGACATCTGGTTCCTTGCTGAGGGTGTCGCCGTGAGGTACGTCCCAGAAAGCGGCAGGAGAAGGGACTTCATCCGTGCTCGGTCTCGCGTGCAGAGCTGTTGCATCAACTTGTCTGCCTGGGCGTCAATCACCGCAGACGACAGACTCTGCTGCTCCAGGATCTTCTTCTTTCTCTTTTATGTACTTGGTCTTTTTTTGTATGTGAGAATAGAAGAAAGGAAAAAGGAAGAATGGAGTAAACAATAAAGACAATAAAATGAACAGGAAAATGGAAAAGGAAAAAGGAAATGAAAAAATGATGACCAAAAAAGGTCGGTGTTTCAAGTTTTAGTATAAAAGGTGGGCGGTAAAGTAAAGTAAGTGGCCACTTCCTCCTAAACAAAACAAGAAACTGCATCGTGTGTTTGTTTTTTATTCTTTTTAATCAATTTGAATACACAGGCGTCACACTTATGGGGCAAAAAAAGGAAAAAAAGAAGACCTAATCCTCCTTACTTAAAAGAAGGGAAGGGAGAATAAAAAACACACGTGCCCATTGTTTCGTTGTCTGCAGGATGTCTTGTTTTAGTGCCTCACCTGGAAAAAGAAAAATGGATTCCACTCAGTAAAAATAGCACACCTGTTGAACACACGTCAGGCCAGGAACAGAAGAAAAGCAAACGCTTCCACGAATGGAAGCAAAAGAAAAGTGTGGTGAAAAAACCCTTTTGGCCAAGGTGGTCTTGACTCTCTGTCTACATACTTTGGGGATGCATGAAAAAATGAAACTAGATGATAGATAACAAGGAGTGTGCGAGAGTGGCCCTTCTCCAAGCTAAACAAAAAGCAAACACCCTCCACCCATCTGATCCCGCCCACAAACACAAACAATCACGACAGAAAACAAAACAGGCAGAGGATGACCAGGGTAGGTTTTACTTGGACAGCGAACCTCTGCCTTGATTCCTCTCACGCTCAGCAGGCGAGTTGCCTCAACTCTCCAGACCTGTGCTGCAACACAGGCCTGCACCTTTAGCCGCTTTTCGCTTCATGCCCCTCATCTGGCGCACTACTAACGGGGGACGCCCCATGTAGGCACATCGGTAGGATTTCGTCTTAACATAGTTTTTTGTGTAAAAAAAAATGAACCCCGCTCCAGGATCTTCTTCGGCTGAGCCCTGTCCACGTGAAACGCCACCGGTACCCTGGAGTTGTACTCCTCAGCCGCGCTGTTCCATCTCTCCTCATCCCAGGTGAACGCAGGGTCCAAGGCCTGCGACAGTTGCAGGTTCCCTGACTGAGAGGCGAGGGACGCAGCCGTCCGATGGTCCACTGTGCGACGGATACCCAGCCCCCCAAGCGCCACAGGAAGCGCCGCCTGCGCCCTTGCCAACTCCGGCAGCGCCCCATCCGGGTCATGCAGAAGCGCAGCCAGGCACCTGTCAATCAGGTCGTCAAAAAAAAAGGTTTTTTAGGATTCAGCCATACTCATGTGCAAGCACCTCAATGCGGCTGAATCGAGAGGTTAGATACCAAAATCCCTGGATAGTACCGGCTTGGGTGACCAGCTAAGGAGCTAAGGAGCTAAGGAGCTAAGGAGCTTTTTTTTTTTTTTTTTTTTTTTTTTTTTTTTTTTTTTTTTTTTTTTTTTTTTTTTTTTTTTTTTTTTTTTTTTTTTTTTACTTTTTTTTTTTTTTTTTTTTTATCTACATCCAGTGACAGAGGGGGTACTTACTAGTCAAGCGAGTATGTAAACAGCTAGATGTCCAGACAAGGGCACTTTACTATTGTACTGGCAAGACAGTGCCTGAAAACACAGTTAGTGGCACTAAAATAGAAAGCATGTGGGACAACTACAACCAACACTTCCCTGCAAATAAGCAAAAGGGTCGTATGTGAGTGCAATTTTTCCCAAAAGGAAAAGGGGAGGGGATGGGACGGGAGGGTTGCTCTGTCTACCGGTGTAGTTTTATTTTGCTTTGTCTTGGGGAGGGGAGGAGAGGAGAAGGAGGGGATTGAGTGAGCCGTTTCCTCTGTAACACACAAACAAATAAAAAGGAAGTTCCATAATCTTTTTAGTAGTTTTCTTTTTGGTGAAAATTTTTGAGAACTTCTGTAAGTGTGACCTGACCCGACTGACTGACACCCAAAGGGGAAAACAACAATAACGCACAACAAAATCAACAACAACAATGGTGGGTCTCGTGCTTACCTGTGGTGGTTTTGAAAAATGAAAAATTGAAATTGACCTTCACAAGGTAAAAATGAAAAACTAAAGGAGTGAAAAAAGAAACTCAAAGGACAAGAGTTCTGTACAAACTCTACTCTACTGCACAATCTATAAAAGTGGCCCAATGGCTCCTGATGCCACTGGCCTGGCTCTTAGACAGGTCTTACTCCAAGACTGCCCTCTACCCTCAGAGCCTCGTCCAAGGGGTAAGGGCCGTCGCTGGGGTAGACCCGTCCTAGCCAGCAGCCAACCAAAAATATTAACAAAAAGGAAGGGGGGCGGAAAGGGGGGAAAGGGGGGGGCAAACCCCAAAGGATGAAAAGAACAAAAAACACAAAATAAAAAGGGTTAAAAATAAACATGGGGCAAACTGTCATTCTCTACACGCTTCTATACACACACTCTCACCCTCTAACTCTCACTCTAATTCTTCCCCTTGTTCCCCTTCCTTCCTCCGCTCTGTCTCCCCTTCTGTCCACCACCGCGACCATTGCGCCCTCTCTGCACCTCCTGGGGCGAGAGCACATGCTGCGTCGCTTGTGCCACTGAGTCGGTGAACACGTTCGACGTGTTGGACCTACCCTGAGCTGCATGGCGCTGGGGTCCTTTGGGAGCTGGGGAAGGAGCAGGTTGGGCGGAGGAGGTTGCATTGCCACGGCCTGCCGATGAGGAGGAGGAAGAAGTGGAGACTGCAGGTTGGGCGATGGAGGTTGTAGTGCCACGGCCTGCAGAGGTGGAGGAAGAAGAAGAAGAAGAGGAGGCTTGAGGTTGTCGGCCTATTCCCTCTCGAGCCGCTCGTGCCTCATTCTCCCTCCTTGTACTCTCCGCTGCAAAGGCCTGCCCCCTACTGCTCCGGTTGTCCGTCAGGGCATGCAACGTCGACTTTGCCTTGCACTTTTCCTTAACCGACCACTCATGCAAACCCACCACCTTCATCACCTCATACCACTGAGTGAAAGTAGCGGTAGAGAGGGGGAGTGACAACAAGGGTCTGCCATCCTGTTTCTCTCCCTGACGGTAGTGGAACAGGGAGATCCACTTCGTCACAGAAGAAGGCACCGGCGACCCCATGGTGAGGCACGGGAAAAGACCCCCCCTCTCCGTCCGCTCCTCCTCCGTCCACATCCAAGCCTCGCTCTGCGCCCTCAGCAATTCCCTCACCCTCGCTTGCTTCTTCTGGTCAGGGATGCCTTCCACTGACAGAGAATGCGAGCGATCCGCCCCCTCCATCGCGGTGTCGAGGTCCTCCTCCTGCTCCTGCTCATCATCATCCATCTCCTCCACCTTCACACGCACCTCGGTGTCTGCCGCCTCGGCCTGTCGCCCCACCTCCTCCTCCAGCTGATCCCGAGAAGGGGTTCCCCAGCTGACCCTGCCTTCCCGAACGACGATGACCGCGCTGGTCTTGCCCCAGGTGTCGCAGTATCCGGCCTCCCCTGCTATCTTCCTAACCGCCTGACGGGCGACCACCGACTCCGGGCAATCACCGTCCCCCTCCCCGTTCCCACTCCACGGCTGCTGTGTCGCCCAGCAGTACAGGAACTCGCCCGGGCACGGAGAAGCACCTTGAGGACCAAAGAGAGCCATCCAGTCGCCGACACAGTCAGGTTCGAGTCCTTCAGGGTCGTCGCCCACCGCTCTCCGCACCGCATGGCAGGGGAGGAATAGCCGCCCTTCGCACACCACCCCAAAGCACCGCCCGTATGCCACCATGCGTTCTGCCTCCAGCTGTCGGGAGAGGTTCACCGCCGTCAACACCAGAGTGGTCGCCTTCTGCTCCGACTCATGCTTAGCTGCGATGGCGTAATGCCTCTCGCAGCGTTGCCTGTCATACTCCGCCCGGAGCGACTCTCCTGCTTCGGGGTGCCGATCGCAGTCTTCCAAGTACTGCGCATGCATCCTCTTCGCGTCCTCTGCGAGTTCCCGCTTGTGCCTGGCGGTCAGCTCCTCCACACGATGCCTGTCCGCCGCCTTCGCCTGGTCCAGACGCACATTCTGTTCCTCCAGGAAACGACTCAACTCCTGCTGGCGGTCGCCAAAAGTGCCCCGAAGCGCGGCCAAATCCGGTCCCCACGACCGACGATGCTCCCGCCGTACCTCCAGGGCTTGCTGCCACGCGTCCGACGCACGCTGCAACGCTTCCTTCTTCTCCTGGTCCGCCTTTTGTTGTTGCTGCTTCTGCTGTTTCCGTTGCTTCTCGTGCTTCTGCTGCTTCTGTTCTGCCTGCTGCCCCTCTTCGCCCGCCATTGGCGTGTCTACCTCCTCGACGTCCTCGCCCTCGGGAGCTGGCACTGCTGGAGAAGGAGCCCGTTTAGGTGGTGGGTCTCCGCTCCCCTCCGCAGAGGCAGCCTGAGCCGGAACATTCGAGTGCAAAAAAGACAGGGCACTGAAGTATTCCGCCCTGCCAATTTGCGACAGAGGGCAGTGCTTGGACCCCTGAGCGCAGTGCAGACATGCCAAGCCACCACACGTGTGACAGCAGAAGTGTGCGTCCGACGCATCGAAGAGCTTGCTGCATTGTTCGCACTGCAGGAAAGTGTTCGACGCCTCCGCCTCCCTCGCTCCCACAAAAGCCATGGGGCGCTCTGACTGGCACTCCCCCTTACCACCTGTGGCCTCAAAAGACAGGATGTGCTGCTGCAGAGCCGGGTCCATGGTGAG
This sequence comes from Rhynchopus sp. YZ270_cl-10, assembly GCA_964035575.1. Taxonomy (NCBI): domain Eukaryota; phylum Euglenozoa; class Diplonemea; order Diplonemida; family Diplonemidae; genus Rhynchopus; species Rhynchopus sp. YZ270_cl-10. The sequence continues at coordinate 1,213,824 of OZ037897.1, read as the reverse complement.
GGGCTCGTAGTGTCCCGGGATACTGCCGGATCCATCTGCCGCATCCTGATCACCCGAGTGGAGGAGAAGGACCACTGCCTTAGGCCGTTTTCTTGGCACCATCAGAGAAGGGCGGGCGAACTCGTTGAGGATGACCACAGATACCTCAAGAGCCTCCCCTGCCCCCGCCACTGCAATGGCATCCGCCCACGTACGCTCGTCTCCTCTGTCCCCACTCGTCATCAGCCGCTGCCAGACCCCAAAATTAGGGACAGCCGCACTCGACAGATCAGCGCGGCCCTGGACCTTCTTCACTGCCGCCTGGCGCAGACCCTCCACCGACAAATCCGTGCGCCCAGTGGCGAAGAGCAAAGCCTCAAAAGCACAGTCCCCCGCCACAAACGACCAAGTCACCTTCGAGGCTCCCAGCTTGGCCGCCTGTTCCGTCGCCCGAGGCCTCTGCGCTGCCGGGCACTCACGCAAAAACTCCCACTCACGCACCACATCGAGACCCGGCCCTTCCGGAATCACGGTAGCCGAATCGAACCTCCCGGTCCGCTTCCTCGGTGGCTCCACGTGGTCCGGCTTCACGTCCCTCTTGCGCTTCCCCTGCTGCTCCTCCGACCGGTCTGGAGCAGGACGACTCATATCGTCGTCAGGGTTCGCATCATCACAGAGAGGTTCCACGGCCCCTGCACTGCGGCGTCCAAACCGGTCCATGTCCTCTGCAGACGGTGCCACATCTACCTCCACACACGGCTCCCGCTTCAGGGTGGCAATCCCTACACACATAGCACCCCGCTCCAGAAAGGAAGATGCGACCTTTTTCTGGTACGCCACCGCAATGCTCTCCCGGATGCGCAACTCTGCCGACCCTGTCAGGTGCGACGTCTGTCCCGTCGTCAGGCCTCCAAGCTGCGCAATCAAGAGGTTCGCCTCGTCGCCTGCACCCCCGAAGGCTTCAAACACAATAGGGGAGAACTTGGTGTTGATCTTGTTCAAATCCCGCTCGTGCTTCTCCCGTTTGACCTGGCCCTGGTTCTTCGCCGACCAGCCCACAAACTTCGAGGCCCCTGTTCTGTAGGAAGGCAAGGTGGGGCACACGTGGGTGATGTCCAAACAACGAGGTCCATTTTCCGCCACTCCTACTGGGAGGTAGACGTCGCCTGGCCGCTTCTTCGACTCCAAATCCACTCTCACGGTCTCCTCCAAAGCAGGGTCCAAGCCCGCCCCTTGAGCCGCTCTGTACACCGAATCCCGCAAGGCGTTGTGGCGGGCGACGCGGTGTTTGGCGTAGGGGCAGCCAAAGGTGTGGTCGCCAAAGGAGTCCATGACAACCCTTTTCTGCCCCCCCTGACATGCCGAGCAAGTCGTTCCCTCCGCATGGATGGCCACCCCTAGTCGGAAACGGGTCACAACCGCAAAGTCCGCTGAAGACATCTGGTTCCTTGCTGAGGGTGTCGCCGTGAGGTACGTCCCAGAAAGCGGCAGGAGAAGGGACTTCATCCGTGCTCGGTCTCGCATGCAGAGCTGTTGCATCAACTTGTCTGCCTGGGCGTCAATCACCGCAGATGACAGACTCTGCTGCTCCAGGATCTTCTTCGGCTGAGCCCTGTCCACGTGAAACGCCACCGGTACCCTGGAGTTGTACTCCTCAGCCGCGCTGTTCCATCTCTCCTCATCCCAGGTGAAGGCAGGGTCCAAGGCCTGCGACAGTTGCAGGTTCCCTGACTGAGAGGCGAGGGACGCAGCCGTCCGATGGTCCACTGTGCGACGGATACCCAGCCCCCCAAGCGCCACAGGAAGCGCCGCCTGCGCCCTTGCCAACTCCGGCAGCGCCCCATCCGGGTCATGCAGAAGCGCAGCCAGGCACCTGTCAATCAGGTCGTCAAAAGCCGTCAGGTACTCCGCGCACTGTGGGATCCCCCGCATGTAGAACACCATGCGGCAGTAGCCTTCGCAGTATCTCAGTACGTAGAAGGCTGCCTGGGAGTCCCCGAGGTCCACAAGGGCTTCCAGGTTGCGGCGGGAATCGTCCACCTTCCGGGCCATGTACTCCTCGCAGAAAGCCGCAGACCCAATGGGGATGCCCAAGAAATCGAACCCATCCACATCCAACAGCCGAAACCCGCCTTCACCCATGGCGTCCTGTCCACCCTCGTTCAACGTGAACCCCACGGCCTCGAGATCCTCCTTGGAGACGCCACCAGTGGAGATGAGCTCACACTTGTTCGCGTTCACCTCCAACCCCAGTTCGGAGCTACGAGTGCGCAGAACCTGGTACGCCTCAAAAACCGCCTTAGGGGACCCCCGCAGAGAGCCGTCATCGAGGTACCACAAAGTCCCATCCAGGCCTGGGTGCCCCTTCAGCTCTAGCGCCATCTGGTGGATGGTCAGGGAGAAGAGAAGCGGGCCCAAGGGATCTCCTTGTTGAGCTCCGCGCTGTGACCTTATGGTATCTCCACCATAAAACAGGCTGGAGGGCTCCAGGTAACACCATCGCACCCATGGGGCCAGCTCGGGGAGGTTCGCGTCGACCGCTCTTAGCATCGACAGGCGGTCTACGCAGTTGAACGCGTTACGGTAGTCAATTTTCAAAATGACTTTACCTTTTCCGCGGTTGCGCACGGCGTACTGCGAGATAACATCAGTCGCCACTGCCGCCCCCCTTGCCGTTGCCACCCCCACCTGGTTCCCTCGAAGAAGAAGCGTCCTAGCAGGCACCCGCACTCGCGCCGACAGAATCTTTCCCACCAGTCTGCGGAGAGTGTCCCCAACCGCAATCGGTCGCACGTCCTCCTCCAGGCCCGGCCCCTTTGCAGGCTTCCGGAGAGCCACCAAGTTAGCGCCGGCGAAGAACTCAGCCACCTCCACTGGAGCATTTCCTCGTGCCAAAGACGTCAACACTGCGGCCAGCGCTGCCAAAGTGCCCTTAGCCCGCCTCTGTAGGCAAAGTGTACGAAGGTGCGCGCCCGTCACGTTCGAGGGACCCGCCGCCGATGACTTCGGCATGCTCCGCAGGGCCTTCATCACCTCCACCACTGTCACCGGTGGGACCTCCTGAGGCTGGGGCCAATCCGCCTGCTCCAGGGCCTTGGAGTCGGCAGCGGCTGGGTGCTTCGTCTGAAGCTTTTCCAGCGTCGCCGGTGTCTGTGGGGCGAGGCCGTCGCTGGTAGCGCAAGACATGGCCTGGCTCGGGAGTCCTGCTCTCGCTTTGGCGATGGTGCGCTTCCGTCTCCCTTCGTCAGTGTCCTCATCCGACCACCCAGAGGGCCTTGGCTTCCGCTCCTCTACCGTTTGCTCCCACAGGGCGACATACTGGCCAGCCTTCCAAGCCTCCAAGTCCTTCCCCCAAGTGCTCGTCAAACGTCGCTCCTGGTCCTTGCCCCCTCGTTCTGTCCGTGTCCGGTGCAACACAGTGAAGAACAGTGCAAGGCGCTTCCAGGCCACCTCGTCTTGGTACTCAAGGATGTCCATAAGAACCCTCAGGAAGAGCTCGCTGTACAGCTGCAGGTGTTTGTCTGGGCACCCGCCCTTCAGCTGGATCCTGGTGGTCCCCATGACTTCAAAGGAGGGGAGGTCATCCTGATCTGTCAGCATTCCTCGACTGGAGGGAGACGGAGCGGTGAAGCCTTCTTCGCCAAAGTGCACCGTACAGGTGTTGCAGACCTCCTTGCTCTGCGGCAATAGCATGTCGCACTGATCGTTCGCACAGCGCGACATGCCCAAGTGGCCCAACAGCTCGTCGGGGATGTACGCTCCATCCGCCTGGTGGCGACGCATGTGCTGCAGCAAGCCCTTACGAGACAGGCCCCCGACCGCATCACTCGAAGACAAAATTCCCGCTCTGCATCCATCAAAGGGGCAGAACACCCGATCCGCATTGATGTGTCCCAGCTTGGTAGCCAGGGGGGCGGTGGTGGTGGTGTTGGTGGGGATGATGCCATCCAAATGCGCTGTGTCCAGCACTGCCTGCCGAGCCTCCTTCCTCATCTTCTCTGCCATCCCCTCCTTGGTCTTCCCCACCTCCGGGACAAGCTCCACTGCCTCAAAGTGAGAGTCACAGAGAGCGATGACGACCGTGGGAAGTTTCGCTTGGAAGCTCTCCGCGTACGACTTGGCGACTCTTTTGCTACCAGGGGTGATGCGCACGAGGGGGTTCTCTTCCGACGCCTGCACCACCACGATGTTGATGCGGGATGCTGTCGCGGTGAGCTGAAGCCCCAAGTGGTTGAGGTGGGCCTCGCCGGTCACACCATTGGCAAACTCCGTCATGGCCTCCTGCGACCCCAGCACCTGCACCAGGCGGTTCGACACCTCCACTGCTGTGTCATACAGCTGCTTGCGCATTGCCCTCACGTCCGGCTGCGTGTCGTGGTCCCAGAGGTGTAGTGCCACATAACCACAATCATTTGTGGACACGTTGGGGATGCGTTTAGCTCCAAACTTCGCCAGAGTCGCGTCCACAGACACCGCTTGCTCTGTATACGCAGGAGCGTTCACGTTTGCGCACCCACCGGTCAACGCAAACGGGGACAAGCTGATCGGGTGCTCCGGATCAGCAGGGGCAGGGCGCAGGTCCCAGGGCGTCACCGCTCGCCACAACAACGACAGCAAGACCAGTAGGGACACCACCAGCATGCCAAATGCCATCCCGATCCTACGAGTCCACCTGCGTGCTGCCACACGGCGCACCTCCAAGAGAAGAACCCAGCCAAGTGGGCGCGCGACGCCGACCAGTGCCACAAAACCCGCCAAACAACCACCTGCGGACCATGCAACCCACACCCACTCGGCTGCACACACCGACAACTGACCCACCCCCATCACACTGGCCCTCACCAAGCTGGCAGCCACTCGGATCCCTCCGGTCCATCGGCGCACTCGCTCGCTCGCCCCTTCCAGCCACCGCCATCCTCTCCGAACGCGGCACAGTCCCCGCAGCAGACCCACCCCCAGCACCTCCGCGTCCCGAAAAAGCGCGCAACCCAAAACATGTGGCGCTGACCTCCCAAGCTCAGACCCCACAAAAACCAGAACCCAGATGGCCACACACTGCAAAGCACCTCTCAACGCATCGGCGACCCTGATCCTGCGGAAAACTGGGTGCGCTGCCGGAGAGGGCGGACGATTGCAGGGCGCCTTGCGCCGACGGAGCCTGCCCGCCTGTGACTTGGTCCAGTTCAAGGACCGGTGTCCTCGTCGCGTCCTCCTGGTCCTCCTGCCCACTAGCCACAAAATGAGATGACTGAGGGTAGGGGCGCGTCTGTCCTTCCACAGATCCAGGACCGCGAACGACACAAACACTCCCCACTCAGGTGCCTCGACTACCCAGCAGGGGTCAGGTTGACGCAAGGAGGTGAAGACCTCCCAGAGGTTGCACCACCAGTCGAACCAAAACTCTATCTGTACACACCCCTTTTGCCACACCCGCATCATCACACAGCCACTCTGTCCTTCTCGCCCCTCAAGGCTGACCCCGAACACCAGCATACCTCGCTCACCACCCCCTAAGTTGTTGTTGCTGCGTCTGCTGTTGATGTTGGTGCTGCTGTTGGACCTGCTGTTGGAACTGCTGCTGCAGAAGTCTATGGAACTGCAGTTGAAACTGCTGTTGTGCCTGCTGTTGGAACTGCTGCTGGAACTGCTTTTGGAGACGCTGTTGGACCTGCTGTTGGAACCGCTGCTGCAGAAGTCTTTGGAACTGCTGTTAAAACTGCTGTTAAGCCTGCTGTTGGAACTGCTGTTGGACCTGCCGTTAGAGCTGCTGCCGCAGAAGTCCTTGGAACTGCTGATGAAACTGCTGTTGTGCCTGCTGTTGTGCCTGTTGCTTGAACTGCTTTTGGAAACGCTGTTGGAACTGCTGCTGCAGAAGTCTATGGAACTGCTGTTGAAACTGCTGTTGTGCCTGCTGTTGGAACTGCTGCTGGAACTGCTGTTGGAGACGCTGCTGGACCCGCCGTTGGAGCTGCTGCCGCAGAAGCCATTGGAACTGCTGTTGAAACCGCTGTTGTGCCTGCTGTTGGACCTGCTGTTGGAACTGCTGCTGCAGAAGTCTATGGAACTGCTGTTAAAACTGCTGTTAAGCCTGCTGTTGGAACTGCTGTTGGACCTGCCGTTAGAGCTGCTGCCGCAGAAGTCCTTGGAACTGCTGATGAAACTGCTGTTGTGCCTGCTGTTGTGCCTGTTGCTGGAACTGCTTTTGGAAACGCTGTTGGAACTGCTGCTGCAGAAGCCATTGGAACTGCTGTTTAAACTGCTGTTGTGCCTGCTGTTGGAACTGCTGCTGGAACGGCTGTTGGAAACGCTGCTGCAGAAGTCTTTGGAACTGCTGTTGAAACTGCTGCTAAGCCTGCTGTTGGACCTGCTGTTGGAGCTGCTGCTGCCGAAGTCTTTGGAACTGCAGTTGAAACTGCTGTTGTGCCTGCTGTTGGAACTGCTGCTGGAACTGCTTTTGGAGACGCTGTTGGACCTGCTGTTGGAACCGCTGCTGCAGAAGTCTTTGGAACTGCTGTTAAAACTGCTGTTAAGCCTGCTGTTGGAACTGCTGTTGGACCTGCCGTTAGAGCTGCTGCCGCAGAAGTCCTTGGAACTGCTGATGAAACTGCTGTTGTGCCTGTTGCTGGAACTGCTTTTGGAAACGCTGTTGGAACTGCTGCTGCAGAAGCCATTGGAACTGCTGTTTAAACTGCTGTTGTGCCTGCTGTTGGAACTGCTGCTGGAACGGCTGTTGGAAACGCTGCTGCAGAAGTCTTTGGAACTGCTGTTGAAACTGCTGCTAAGCCTGCTGTTGGAACTGCTGTTGGACCTGCCGTTAGAGCTGCTGCCGCAGAAGTCCTTGGAACTGCTGATGAAACTGCTGTTGTGCCTGTAGCTGGAACTGCTTTTGGAAACGCTGTTGGAACTGCTGCTGCAGAAGCCATTGGAACTGCTGTTTAAACTGCTGTTGTGCCTGCTGTTGGAACTGCTGCTGGAACTGCTGTTGGAGACGCTGCTGGACCCGCCGTTGGAGCTGCTGCCGCAGAAGCCATTGGAACTGCTGTTGAAACTGCTGTTGTGCCTGCTGTTGGACCTGCTGTTGGAGCTGCTGCTGCAGAAGTCTTTGGAACTGCAGTTGAAACTGTTGTTGTGCCTGCTGTTGGAACTGCTGCTGGAACTGCTGCTGGAACTGGAGACGCTGCTGGACCCGCCGTTGGAACTGCTGCCGCAGAAGCCATTGGAACTGCTGTTTAAACTGCTGTTGTGCCTGCTGTTGGACCTGCTGTTGGAACCGCTGCTGCTGAAGCCTTTGGAACTGCTGGTGAAAAAGCTGTAGAGCCTGCTGTTGGAACTGCTGCTGTAAAGGCCTTTGGAACTGCTGCTGCACACCAGGGGTGATACTGGGACCCCACCCAGGACTCCGAAGATTTCGTTTTTGCTGCTATCACAGTTGCAGCCACTGATGTGGTTGGGCATACATTGCCTCTTTTTGGGGATATCATGGGGGGAAGGGGGGTGTGGGTTGTTATGACAACAGTTCTTTACTTTGTTGCCTCCACACACGTTTTTGTTGCTGCTATCAAAGCTGCAGCTGCTTGGGTTGTTGGGCTCAAGAGGCCTCTTTTTGGGGTAAAAAAGGGGGGGAATGGGGCTCCTGCCACTGATGAGGAAGCTGTTGTAGCATAGGAAGCTGCCGCTCCTGATGTTGGTGCTCCTGCTACTGCTGTTGATGCAGCTTATGTTGTTGCTGCTGTTGCTGCTGTTGCTGCTGTTGCTGCTGTTGCTGCTGTTGCTGCTGTTGCTGCTGTTGCTGCTGTTGCTGCTGTTGCTGCTGTTGCTGCTGTTGCTGCTGTTGCTGCTGTTGCTGCTGTTGCTGCTGTTGCTGCTGTTGCTGCTGTTGCTGCTGTTGCTGCTGTTGCTGCTGTTGCTGCTGTTGCTGCTCTTGTTGCTACCGTTGTTGCTTCTGCTGCAGTTGCAGCTGGTGTAGCATATGCTGCTGTTGCTGCTGTTGCTGCTGTTGCTGCTGCTGTTGGTGTAGCACCTGCTGCTGCTGCTGATGCAGACATGCAGCACCACCCACAACGCCCCCAAAAGGGCCTTCCTCCTCATTTTTAAAAAGGCAAAAACCAAAAAACGAAAACAAAGAAGGACAAGACACACTACGCCTTGCGCTTCGCCGGCCTGCACTCCTCAACCGTTGCCCAGGGACCGCCCCGTGGAGGCGTACAAGGCTCACAATAAAACAAAGGAAAGGGGGAGGGAGGGAGGGTAAAAAGAAAGGACAAGTGTGTTGTAATGTGTAAAAAATGGTCCCCTGTAAAAAATGGTCCCCTGTAAAAAATGGTCCCCTGTAAACGTAGTAGCTAAGGAGCTAAGGAGCTAAGGAGCTAAGGAGCTAAGGAGCTAAGGAGCTTTTTTTTTTTTTTTTTTTTTTTTTTTTTTTTTTTTTTTTTTTTTTTTTTTTTTTTTTTTTTGGTGTTGTTCAACTTAGCCCTAGGCTCGCTTTTTTTTATCTACATCCAGTGACAGAGGGGGTACTTACTAGTCAAGCGAGTATGTAAACAGCTAGATGTCCAGACAAGGGCACTTTACTATTGTACTGGCAAGACAGTGCCTGAAAACACAGTTAGTGGCACTAAAATAGAAAAGATGTGGGACAACTACAACCAACACTTCCCTGCAAATAAGCAAAAGGGTCGTATGTGAGTGCAATTTTCCCAAAAGGAAAAGGGGAGGGGATGGGACGGGAGGGTTGCTCTGTCTACCGGTGTAGTTTTATTTTGCTTTGTCTTGGGGAGGGGAGGGGAGGAGAAGGAGGGGATTGAGTGAGCCGTTTCCTCTGTAACACACAAACAAATAAAAAGGAAGTTCCATAATCTTTTTAGTAGTTTTCTTTTTGGTGAAAATTTTTGAGAACTTCTGTAAGTGTGACCTGACCCGACTGACTGACACCCAAAGGGGAAAACAACAATAACGCACAACAAAATCAACAACAACAATGGTGGGTCTCGTGCTTACCTGTGGTGGTTTTGAAAAATGAAAAATTGAAATTGACCTTCACAAGGTAAAAATGAAAAACTAAAGGAGTGAAAAAAGAAACTCAAAGGACAAGAGTTCTGTACAAACTCTACTCTACTGCACAATCTATAAAAGTGGCCCAATGGCTCCTGATGCCACTGGCCTGGCTCTTAGACAGGTCTTACTCCAAGACTGCCCTCTACCCTCAGAGCCTCGTCCAAGGGGTAAGGGCCGTCGCTGGGGTAGACCCGTCCTAGCCAGCAGCCAACCAAAAATATTAACAAAAAGGAAGGGGGGCGGAAAGGGGGGAAAGGGGGGGGCAAACCCCAAAGGATGAAAAGAACAAAAAACACAAAATAAAAAGGGTTAAAAATAAACATGGGGCAAACTGTCATTCTCTACACGCTTCTATACACACTCTCACCCTCTAACTCTCACTCTAATTCTTATTCCCCTTGTTCCCCTTCCTTCCTCCGCTCTGTCTCCCCTTCTGTCCACCACCGCGACCATTGCGCCCTCTCTGCACCTCCTGGGGCGAGAGCACATGCTGCGTCGCTTGTGCCACTGAGTCGGTGAACACGTTCGACGTGTTGGACCTACCCTGAGCTGCATGGCGCTGGGGTCCTTTGGGAGCTGGGGAAGGAGCAGGTTGGGCGGAGGAGGTTGCATTGCCACGGCCTGCCGATGAGGAGGAGGAAGAAGTGGAGACTGCAGGTTGGGCGATGGAGGTTGTAGTGCCACGGCCTGCAGAGGTGGAGGAAGAAGAAGAAGAAGAGGAGGCTTGAGGTTGTCGGCCTATTCCCTCTCGAGCCGCTCGTGCCTCATTCTCCCTCCTTGTACTCTCCGCTGCAAAGGCCTGCCCCCTACTGCTCCGGTTGTCCGTCAGGGCATGCAACGTCGACTTTGCCTTGCACTTTTCCTTAACCGACCACTCATGCAAACCCACCACCTTCATCACCTCATACCACTGAGTGAAAGTAGCGGTAGAGAGGGGGAGTGACAACAAGGGTCTGCCATCCTGTTTCTCTCCCTGACGGTAGTGGAACAGGGAGATCCACTTCGTCACAGAAGAAGGCACCGGCGACCCCATGGTGAGGCACGGGAAAAGACCCCCCCTCTCCGTCCGCTCCTCCTCCGTCCACATCCAAGCCTCGCTCTGCGCCCTCAGCAATTCCCTCACCCTCGCTTGCTTCTTCTGGTCAGGGATGCCTTCCACTGACAGAGAATGCGAGCGATCCGCCCCCTCCATCGCGGTGTCGAGGTCCTCCTCCTGCTCCTGCTCATCATCATCCATCTCCTCCACCTTCACACGCACCTCGGTGTCTGCCGCCTCGGCCTGTCGCCCCACCTCCTCCTCCAGCTGATCCCGAGAAGGGGTTCCCCAGCTGACCCTGCCTTCCCGAACGACGATGACCGCGCTGGTCTTGCCCCAGGTGTCGCAGTATCCGGCCTCCCCTGCTATCTTCCTAACCGCCTGACGGGCGACCACCGACTCCGGGCAATCACCGTCCCCCTCCCCGTTCCCACTCCACGGCTGCTGTGTCGCCCAGCAGTACAGGAACTCGCCCGGGCACGGAGAAGCACCTTGAGGACCAAAGAGAGCCATCCAGTCGCCGACACAGTCAGGTTCGAGTCCTTCAGGGTCGTCGCCCACCGCTCTCCGCACCGCATGGCAGGGGAGGAATAGCCGCCCTTCGCACACCACCCCAAAGCACCGCCCGTATGCCACCATGCGTTCTGCCTCCAGCTGTCGGGAGAGGTTCACCGCCGTCAACAACAGAGTGGTCGCCTTCTGCTCCGACTCATGCTTAGCTGCGATGGCGTAATGCCTCTCGCAGCGTTGCCTGTCATACTCCGCCCGGAGCGACTCTCCTGCTTCGGGGTGCCGATCGCAGTCTTCCAAGTACTGCGCATGCATCTTCTTCGCGTCCTCTGCGAGTTCCCGCTTGTGCCTGGCGGTCAGCTCCTCCACACGATGCCTGTCCGCCGCCTTCGCCTGGTCCAGACGCACATTCTGTTCCTCCAGGAAACGACTCAACTCCTGCTGGCGGTCGCCAAAAGTGCCCCGAAGCGCGGCCAAATCCGGTCCCCACGACCGACGATGCTCCCGCCGTACCTCCAGGGCTTGCTGCCACGCGTCCGACGCACGCTGCAACGCTTCCTTCTTATCCTGGTCCGCCTTTTGTTGTTGCTGCTTCTGCTGTTTCCGTTGCTTCTCGTGCTTCTGCTGCTTCTGTTCTGCCTGCTGCCCCTCTTCGCCCGCCATTGGCATGTCTACCTCCTCGACGTCCTCGCCCTCGGGAGCTGGCACTGCTGGAGAAGGAGCCCGTTTAGGTGGTGGGTCTCCGCTCCCCTCCGCAGAGGCAGCCTGAGCCGGAACATTCGAGTGCAAAAAAGACAGGGCACTGAAATATTCCGCCCTGCCAATTTGCGACAGAGGGCAGTGCTTGGACCCCTGAGCGCAGTGCAGACATGCCAAGCCACCACACGTGTGACAGCAGAAGTGTGCGTCCGACGCATCGAAGAGCTTGCTGCATTGTTCGCACTGCAGGAAAGTGTTCGACGCCTCCGCCTCCCTCGCTCCCACAAAAGCCATGGGGCGCTCTGACTGGCACTCCCCCTTACCACCTGTGGCCTCAAAAGACAGGATGTGCTGCTGCAGAGCCGGGTCCATGGTGAGGGGCTCGTAGTGTCCCGGGATACTGCCGGATCCATCTGCCGCATCCTGGTCACCCGAGTGGAGGAGAAGGACCACTGCCTTAGGCCGTTTTCTTGGCACCATCAGAGAAGGGCGGGCGAACTCGTTGAGGATGACCACAGATACCTCAAGAGCCTCCCCTGCCCCCGCCACTGCAATGGCATCCGCCCACGTACGCTCGTCTCCTCTGTCCCCACTCGTCATCAGCCGCTGCCAGACCCCAAAATTAGGGACAGCCGCACTCGACAGATCAGCGCGGCCCTGGACCTTCTTCACTGCCGCCTGGCGCAGACCCTCCACCGACAAATCCGTGCGCCCGGTGGCGAAGAGCAAAGCCTCAAAAGCACAGTCCCCCGCCACAAACGACCAAGTCACCTTCGAGGCTCCCAGCTTGGCCGCCTGTTCCGTCGCCCGAGGCCTCTGCGCTGCCGGGCACTCACGCAAAAACTCCCACTCACGCACCACATCGAGACCCGGCCCTTCCGGAATCACGGTAGCCGAATCGAACCTCCCGGTCCGCTTCCTCGGTGGCTCCACGTGGTCCGGCTTCACGTCCCTCTTGCGCTTCCCCTGCTGCTCCTCCGACCGGTCTGGAGCAGGACGACTCATATCGTCGTCAGGGTTCGCATCATCACAGAGAGGTTCCACGGCCCCTGCACTGCGGCGTCCAAACCGGTCCATGTCCTCTGCAGACGGTGCCACATCTACCTCCACACACGGCTCCCGCTTCAGGGTGGCAATCCCTACACACATAGCACCCCGCTCCAGAAAGGAAGATGCGACCTTTTTCTGGTACGCCACCGCAATGCTCTCCCGGATGCGCAACTCTGCCGACCCTGTCAGGTGCGACGTCTGTCCCGTCGTCAGGCCTCCAAGCTGCGCAATCAAGAGGTTCGCCTCGTCGCCTGCACCCCCGAAGGCTTCAAACACAATAGGGGAGAACTTGGTGTTGATCTTGTTCAAATCCCGCTCGTGCTTCTCCCGTTTGACCTGGCCCTGGTTCTTCGCCGACCAGCCCACAAACTTCGAGGCCCCTGTTCTGTAGGAAGGCAAGGTGGGGCACACGTGGGTGATGTCCAAACAACGAGGTCCATTTTCCGCCACTCCTACTGGGAGGTAGACGTCGCCTGGCCGCTTCTTCGACTCCAAATCCACTCTCACGGTCTCCTCCAAAGCAGGGTCCAAGCCCGCCCCTTGAGCCGCTCTGTACACCGAATCCCGCAAGGCGTTGTGGCGGGCGACGCGGTGTTTGGCGTAGGGGCAGCCAAAGGTGTGGTCACCAAAGGAGTCCATGACAACCCTTTTCTGCCCCCCCTGACATGCCGAGCAAGTCGTTCCCTCCGCATGGATGGCCACCCCTAGTCGGAAACGGGTCACAACCGCAAAATCCGCTGAAGACATCTGGTTCCTTGCTGAGGGTGTCGCCGTGAGGTACGTCCCAGAAAGCGGCAGGAGAAGGGACTTCATCCGTGCTCGGTCTCGCATGCAGAGCTGTTGCATCAACTTGTCTGCCTGGGCGTCAATCACCGCAGACGACAGACTCTGCTGCTCCAGGATCTTCTTCGGCTGAGCCCTGTCCACGTGAAACGCCACCGGTACCCTGGAGTTGTACTCCTCAGCCGCGCTGTTCCATCTCTCCTCATCCCAGGTGAACGCAGGGTCCAAGGCCTGCGACAGTTGCAGGTTCCCTGACTGAGAGGCGAGGGACGCAGCCGTCCGATGGTCCACTGTGCGACGGATACCCAGCCCCCCAAGCGCCACAGGAAGCGCCGCCTGCGCCCTTGCCAACTCCGGCAGCGCCCCATCCGGGTCATGCAGAAGCGCAGCCAGGCACCTGTCAATCAGGTCGTCAAAAGCCGTCAGGTACTCCGCGCACTGTGGGATCCCCCGCATGTAGAACACCATGCGGCAGTAGCCTTCGCAGTATCTCAGTACGTAGAAGGCTGCCTGGGAGTCCCCGAGGTCCACAAGGGCTTCCAGGTTGCGGCGGGAATCGTCCACCTTCCGGGCCATGTACTCCTCGCAGAAAGCCGCAGACCCAATGGGGATGCCCAAGAGATCGAACCCATCCACATCCAACAGCCGAAACCCGCCTTCACCCATGGCGTCCTGTCCACCCTCGTTCAACGTGAACCCCACGGCCTCGAGATCCTCCTTGGAGACGCCACCAGTGGAGATGAGCTCACACTTGTTCGCGTTCACCTCCAACCCCAGTTCGGAGCTACGAGTGCACAGAACCTGGTACGCCTCGAAAACCGCCTTAGGGGACCCCCTCAGAGAGCCGTCATCGAGGTACCACAAAGTCCCATCCAGGCCTGGGTGCCCCTTCAGCTCTAGCGCCATCTGGTGTATGGTCAGGGAGAAGAGAAGCGGGCCCAAGGGATCTCCTTGTTGAGCTCCGCGCTGAGACTTTATGGTATCCCCACCATAGAACAGGCTAGAGTGCTCCAGGTAACACCATCGCACCCATGGGGCCAGCTCGGGGAGGTTGGCGTCGACCGCTCTTAGCATCGACAGGCGGTCTACGCAGTTGAACGCGTTACGGTAGTCAATTTTCAAAATGACTTTACCTTTTCCGCGGTTGCGCCCGGCGTACTGCGAGATAACATCAGTCGCCACTGCCGCCCCCCTTGCCGTTGCCACCCCCACCTGGTTCCCTCGAAGAAGAAGCGTCCTAGCAGGCACCCGCACTCGCGCCGACAGAATCTTTCCCACCAGTCTGCGGAGAGTGTCCCCAACCGCAATCGGACGCACGTCCTCCTCCAGGCCCGGCCCCTTTGCAGGCTTCCGGAGAGCCACCAAGTTAGCGCCGGCGAAGAACTCAGCCACCTCCACTGGAGCATTTCCTCGTGCCAAAGACGTCAACACTGCGGCCAGCGCTGCCAAAGTTCCCTTAGCCCGCCTCTGTAGGCAAAGTGTACGAAGGTGCGCGCCCGTCACGTTCGAGGGACCCGCCGCCGATGACTTCGGCATGCTCCGCAGGGCCTTCATCACCTCCACCACTGTCACCGGTGGGACCTCCTGAGGCTGTGGCCAATCCGCCTGCTCCAGGGCCTTGGCATCAGCTGCGGCTGGGTGCTTCGTCTGAAGCTTTTCCAGCGTCGCCGGTGTCTGTGGGGCGAGGCCGTCGCTGGTAGCGCATGACATGGCCTGGCTCGGGAGTCCTGCTCTCGCTTTGGCTATGGTGCGCTTCCGTCTCCCTTCGTCAGTGTCTTCATCCGACCACCCAGAGGGCCTTGGCTTCCGCTCCTCTACCGTTTGCTCCCACAGGGCGACATACTGGCCAGCCTTCCAAGCCTCCAAGTCCTTCCCCCAGGTGCTCGTCAAACGTCGCTCCTGGTCCTTGCCCCCTCGCTCTGTCCGTGTCCGGTGC
Source organism: Rhynchopus sp. YZ270_cl-10 (assembly GCA_964035575.1). Classification (NCBI taxonomy): domain Eukaryota; phylum Euglenozoa; class Diplonemea; order Diplonemida; family Diplonemidae; genus Rhynchopus; species Rhynchopus sp. YZ270_cl-10. Next base: position 1,198,777 of record OZ037897.1, on the reverse strand, counting down.
AACACTGTGAAGAACAGTGCAAGGCGCTTCCAGGCCACCTCGTCCTGGTACTCCAGGATGTCCATGAGGACCCTCAGGAAGAGCTCGCTGTACAGCTGCAGGTGTTTGTCTGGGCACCCGCCCTTCAGCTGGATCCTGGTGGTCCCCATGACTTCAAAGGAGGGGAGGTCATCCTGATCTGTCAGCATTCCTCGACTGGAGGGAGACGGAGCGGTGAAGCCTTCTTCGCCAAAGTGCACCGTACAGGTGTTGCAGACCTCCTTGCTCTGCGGCAATAGCATGTCGCACTGATCGTTCGCACAGCGCGACATGCCCAAGTGGCCCAACAGCTCGTCGGGGATGTACGCTCCATCCGCCTGGTGGCGACGCATGTGCTGCAGCAAGCCCTTACGAGACAGGCCCCCGACCGCATCACTCGAAGACAAAATTCCCGCTCTGCATCCATCAAAGGGGCAGAACACCCGATCCGCATTGATGTGTCCCAGCTTGGTAGCCAGGGGGGCGGTGGTGGTGGTGTTGGTGGGGATGATGCCATCCAAATGCGCTGTGTCCAGCACTGCCTGCCGAGCCTCCTTCCTCATCTTCTCTGCCATCCCCTCCTTGGTCTTCCCCACCTCCGGGACAAGCTCCACTGCCTCAAAGTGAGAGTCACAGAGAGCGATGACGACCGTGGGAAGTTTCGCTTGGAAGCTCTCCGCGTACGACTTGGCGACTCTTTTGCTACCAGGGGTGATGCGCACGAGGGGGTTCTCTTCCGACGCCTGCACTACCACGATGTTGATGCGGGATGCTGTCGCGGTGAGCTGAAGCCCCAAGTGGTTGAGGTGGGCCTCGCCGGTCACACCATTGGCAAACTCCGTCATGGCCTCCTGCGACCCCAGCACCTGCACCAGGCGGTTCGACACCTCCACTGCTGTGTCATACAGCTGCTTGCGCATTGCCTTCACGTCCGGCTGCGTGTCGTGGTCCCAGAGGTGTAGTGCCACATAACCACAATCATTTGTGGACACGTTGGGGATGCGTTTAGCTCCAAACTTCGCCAGAGTCGCGTCCACAGACACCGCTTGCTCTGTATACGCAGGAGCGTTCACGTTTGCGCACCCACCGGTCAACGCAAACGGGGACAAGCTGATCGGGTGCTCCGGATCCGCAGGGGCAGGGCGCAGGTCCCAGGGCGTCACCGCTCGCCACAACAGCGACAGCAAGACCAGTAGGGACACCACCAGCATGCCAAATGCCATCCCGATCCTACGAGTCCACCTGCGTGCTGCCACACGGCGCACCTCCAAGAGAAGAACCCAGCCAAGTGGGCGCGCGACGCCGACCAGTGCCACAAAACCCGCCAAACAACCACCTGCGGACCATGCAACCCACACCCACTCGGCTGCACACACCGACAACTGACCCACCCCCATCACACTGGCCCTCACCAAGCTGGCAGCCACTCGGATCCCTCCGGTCCATCGGCGCACTCGCTCGCTCGCCCCTTCCAGCCACCGCCATCCTCTCCGAACGCGGCACAGTCCCCGCAGCACACCCACCCCCAGCACCTCCGCGTCCCGAAAAAGCGCGCAACCCAAAACATGTGGCGCTGACCTCCCAAGCTCAGACCCCACAAAAACCAGAACCCAGATGGCCACACACTGCAGAGCACCTCTCAACGCATCGGCGACCCTGATCCTGCGGAAAACTGGGTGCGCTGCCGGAGAGGGCGGACGATTGCAGGGCGCCTTGCGCCGACGGAGCCTGCCCGCCTGTGACTTGGTCCAGTTCAAGGACCGGTGTCCTCGTCGCGTCCTCCTGGTCCTCCTGCCCACTAGCCACAAAATGAGATGACTGAGGGTAGGGGCGCGTCTGTCCTTCCACAGATCCAGGACCGCGAACGACACAAACACTCCCCACTCAGGTGCCTCGACTACCCAGCAGGGGTCAGGTTGACGCAAGGAGGTGAAGACCTCCCAGAGGTTGCACCACCAGTCGAACCAAAACTCTATCTGTACACACCCCTTTTGCCACACCCGCATCATCACACAGCCACTCTGTCCTTCTCGCCCCTCAAGGCTGACCCCGAACACCAGCATACCTCGCTCACCACCCCCTAAGTTGTTGTTGCTGCGTCTGCTGTTGATGTTGGTGCTGCTGTTGGACCTGCTGTTGGAACTGCTGCTGCAGAAGTCTATGGAACTGCAGTTGAAACTGCTGTTGTGCCTGCTGTTGGAACTGCTGCTGGAACTGCTTTTGGAGACGCTGTTGGACCTGCTGTTGGAACCGCTGCTGCAGAAGTCTTTGGAACTGCTGTTAAAACTGCTGTTAAGCCTGCTGTTGGAACTGCTGTTGGACCTGCCGTTAGAGCTGCTGCCGCAGAAGTCCTTGGAACTGCTGATGAAACTGCTGTTGTGCCTGTTGCTGGAACTGCTTTTGGAAACGCTGTTGGAACTGCTGCTGCAGAAGCCATTGGAACTGCTGTTTACACTGCTGTTGTGCCTGCTGTTGGAACTGCTGCTGGAACTGCTGTTGGAGACGCTGCTGGACCCGCCGTTGGAGCTGCTGCCGCAGAAGCCATTGGAACTGCTGTTGAAACTGCTGTTGTGCCTGCTGTTGGACCTGCTGTTGGAGCTGCTGCTGCAGAAGTCTTTGGAACTGCAGTTGAAACTGCTGTTGTGCCTGCTGTTGGAACTGCTGCTGGAACTGCTGCTGGAACTGCTTTTGGAAACGCTCTTGCTGCTGCAGAAGCCGTTGGAACTGCTGTTTAAACTGCTGTTGTGCCTGCTGTTGGACCTGCTGTTGGAACCGCTGCTGCAGAAGCCTTTGGAACTGCTGGTGAAAAAGCTGTAGAGCCTGCTGTTGGAACTGCTGCTGTAAAGGCCTTTGGAACTGCTGCTGCTGCACACCAGGGGTGATACTGGGACCCCACCCAGGACTCCGAAGATTTCGTTTTTGCTGCTATCACAGTTGCAGCCACTGATGTGGTTGGGCATACATTGCCTCTTTTTGGGGATATCATGGGGGGAAGGGGGGTGTGGGTTGTTATGACAACAGTTCTTTACTTTGTTGCCTCCACACACGTTTTTGTTGCTGCTATCAAAGCTGCAGCTGCTTGGGTTGTTGGGCTCAAGAGGCCTCTTTTTGGGGTAAAAAAGGGGGGGAATGGGGCTCCTGCCACTGATGAGGAAGCTGTTGTAGCATAGGAAGCTGCCGCTCCTGCTGTTGGTGCTCTTGCTACTGCTGTTGATGCAGCTTATGTTGTTGCTGCTGTTGCTGCTGTTGCTGCTGTTGCTGCTGTTGCTGCTGTTGCTGCTGTTGCTGCTGTTGCTGCTGTTGCTGCTGTTGCTGCTGTTGCTGCTGTTGCTGCTGTTGCTGCTGTTGCTGCTGTTGCTGCTGTTGCTGCTGTTGCTGCTGTTGTTGTTGCTGCTGCAGCTGGTGTGGCATATGTTGTTGCTGCTGCTGTTGGTGTAGCACCTGTTGCTGCTGCTGTTGCTGCTGTTGTTGTTGCTGCTGCTGATGTTGCTGCTGTTGCTGCTGTTGCTGTTGTTGCTGTTGTTGCTGCTGCTGCTGCTGTTGCTGCTGCTCTTGCTGTTGCTGCTGTTGCTGCTGTTGCTGCTGTTGCTGCTGTTGCTGCTGTTGCTGCTGTTGCTGCTGTTGCTGCTGCTGTTGGTGTAGCACCTGCTGCTGTTGCTGATGCAGACATGCAGCACCACCCACAACGCCCCCAAAAGGGCCTTCCTCCTCATTTTTAAAAAAGCAAAAACCAAAAAACGAAAACAAAGAAGGACAAGACACACTACTCCTTGCGCTTCGCCGGCCTGCACTCCTCAACCGTTGCCCAGGGACCGCCCCGTGGAGGCGTACAAGGCTCACAATAAAACAAAGGAAAGGGGGAGGGAGGGAGGGTAAAAAGAAAGGACAAGTGTGTTGTAATGTGTAAAAAATGGTCCCCTGTAAACGTAGTAGCTAAGGAGCTAAGGAGCTAAGGAGCTAAGGAGCTAAGGAGCTAAGGAGCTAAGGAGCTAAGGAGCTAAGGAGCTAAGGAGCTAAGGAGCTAAGGAGCTAAGGAGCTAAGGAGCTAAGGAGCTAAGGAGCTAAGGAGCTAAGGAGCTAAGGAGCTAAGGAGCTAAGGAGCTAAGGAGCTAAGGAGCTAAGGAGCTAAGGAGCTAAGGAGCTAAGGAGCTAAGGAGCTAAGGAGCTAAGGAGCTAAGGAGCTAAGGAGCTAAGGAGCTAAGGAGCTAAGGAGCTAAGGAGCTAAGGAGCTAAGGAGCTAAGGAGCTAAGGAGCTAAGGAGCTAAGGAGCTAAGGAGCTAAGGAGCTAAGGAGCTAAGGAGCTAAGGAGCTAAGGAGCTAAGGAGCTAAGGAGCTAAGGAGCTAAGGAGCTAAGGAGCTAAGGAGCTAAGGAGCTAAGGAGCTAAGGAGCTAAGGAGCTAAGGAGCTAAGGAGCTAAGGAGCTAAGGAGCTAAGGAGCTAAGGAGCTAAGGAGCTAAGGAGCTAAGGAGCTAAGGAGCTAAGGAGCTAAGGAGCTAAGGAGCTAAGGAGCTAAGGAGCTAAGGAGCTAAGGAGCTAAGGAGCTAAGGAGCTAAGGAGCTAAGGAGCTAAGGAGCTAAGGAGCTAAGGAGCTAAGGAGCTAAGGAGCTAAGGAGCTAAGGAGCTAAGGAGCTAAGGAGCTAAGGAGCTAAGGAGCTAAGGAGCTAAGGAGCTAAGGAGCTAAGGAGCTAAGGAGCTAAGGAGCTAAGGAGCTAAGGAGCTAAGGAGCTAAGGAGCTAAGGAGCTAAGGAGCTAAGGAGCTAAGGAGCTAAGAGCTGTAATGACCTCAAAATATGGGACTTGTGATCGTGAGACTCTGTCACTGAAAGCAGCCGAGCAGGAACTTCAGGGGCTCTGTGTAAACAGAGTCAACTCTTAAAAGACTTCAAGTTAGGGTGAGTGTTTGGAAAAACACAAATTTTTGTGGCTTGAATTTCGACCAGGACTCTTGGGCCGTGAACACCTGGCAAAACAAAGAATGCAAACAAAAATAAGCTTGATTCCACAAACCGGAACCGTGTACAGAATCTACTCTATGAGGGCAGACTGGAGGGAGTCCATTATTTGTGTATTCATGAACAGAAGCACGACGAATTCATCCCTCCCGAGCGCGTCTGAGGACTTGAGGTCGATTGATGCGTGCCAGAGCTGGTCCGCGATGCTTTTCCACAGAGAAAGCTTCTTCAGCATTTCGGCCTCGTCCACACGCATGTCTATAATGGTCGGCTGTGCCATGATACCCTTAGGGATGGCAGGGTCCGGGTTGGCCTGCTCTGCAAGTGCCCGCACACCCGCCATCTGACGTTCATTCCTGCGCTTCACAAGTAGCTCGGAGAATGCTCGTTTCACCCTCGACAGCACGTTGGAAGGCTCCAGAGAATCTCTCCTCACCTTGTCCTCCTCCTGTAGAACGGAGAATAGCTTCTTGATAGTGTCCTGCACGGGCAGTGGAGTCACAACCGCACTCAAAACCTCCACAAGCTCCACGAAGCTGACAGACCCGCTCCCGTCCTTGTCCACAGCCTCAAACATCCACGTCGTATCCTCAATAGGCAGAGGCGGGTCTGGTCGGATCAGATGTGTCACAAACGCAGTGAACGAATGCGACGTCATCTCTGCTTGCAGCGACCCCGTCACTGCCACGTACAGTTCCTGCAGCTTGTTGGGGGGCATGATTTTCAGCAGCCGTGGCAGCTCTGATGCCTTCAGATCGCGCAGCTGTCGTGAACGGTTCGACTTCAGCATGTTTGCTGCTTTGATGTTGCCGTCCAGATTCGTACCCTTAGAGAGAATCCCCTTGTGTCTGTCCTCAAAGTCGCTCAGCTCCTTCTTCACTGCCTCCGTGGAGGCGAAACACAGCGGGTCAAGCCTTTTAGAGCCGCCCAGGGTGCGCTCCTTCACCGCCACACCCAGCAGTGGGGGGCGCTTTGTTGTGAGGAAGACGTCGTACGGGCGTTGGATGTACTCAGGCGAGTCCTGTTTGGGAAGGGTGTTTTTGATTGCCGGGAGTTTGAGGGACTTGCTGGGGGGTTTCTTCGGTGCATCGGTGACGACACGCACACATTTAGCGGGAGGGGGCGCACCGTCGGAGGAGACCCAATGGCCGCGTGGCGTCTTAACCATGCGTTTAAGCTTCGTGCGGGGCACGTCCACCTTGGTGGTGACAAGTTTGCGCATGTACTGCCCCTTCAGACACTTTTCCTGCATGGCGGTGACGATCTTGAGTGCGTCTGCCTGGGATTCGCGCAACGTCTTGTGGTGGTCCACCAGCAGTGTGGGTGGCTCCGTGACCAGCTGTGTCTCCTTGCTCTGCACATAGTTGGAGAGGTATCCAGCCGTGCTGGCCTTCATCCCGTCCGTGTACCCCAAGAACACGTCGCCGTAGTACTCTTCAGCTTTCAGTTTATGATCCATTGTTGTGTTCAAAGAAAAAGAGGGCGAAAACCGCTACATAGTTCGGGCGTGTCTGCCTGGAGAGTGTAAAAATGAGTGTGTGAGGAGGAGAGGGGGGACTGTACTTCACAAAGATAAGTCGTGTTTTTTGAGCACTTCGATATCGGAAAGATACAACAGACAGATGAATTGGACACATCGAAACAAAATAAATGGTGTGTTCAATATCCTGACAACACCCCACTACACTCTGACTTTGAGTTGATATTTGATTGCGTGATCAGCCACCCCAACCCCGACCCCCACCCCACCCCACAAACCCAAAACCCTAGACAAAGAAGATGTCGCGAGAGTGGAAGGCCTCTAGCAACTGCATTATCTCGTCCTCCTCCAGTGTCTTTGCTCGTCTTCCCTGCAAATGGACGGAGCACAAGCTTTTTTCTATCTGTAGCATTTAGGAAGTATTTTGTCATGCAAACGAAAACAACACACAGACACACAACCCAGGACAACATACCGCAGCCTTAATTCCGTCCAGCTCCATTGCATCCTTTTCCAGCATTTTGCAGTAGCTCTGGTGGGTCGCAAGGAGCTGCTTCACGATCGCCTTCGTCTTGAAGTGCCCGCCAAGTGTTTTGTTCGGACGGTTGAAACAAAGCTTCACAAGTCCGTCCCATTCCTGTTTCGGTGTTTTGATGGATTTCCTTTGTTAGGTGGCGGCCCCTGAATTGTACCCCCCTTGTAGAACTTGTGTGGATGTTATCATCAGTTTGCACCCCTTTTATTACTCAATCATACACGTTGTACCACATGATTTTGCCTGAAATTTGGTGGAGTTTGGTGGTTTTAATACCACCCAACCCCACCAAACACCACCAAATTTCAGGTACATCAGGTGGTGGTACATGTAATATTACATGCACCACCTGTAAGTTTCTTAACAATCTTCTGCATACCTCAAAGGACACCTGTGGCGGTGGCCGTTTTGGCTCAATGCGCACAACAGAGGACTCAACCTTTGGCGGCGGCTTGAAACTGTTCTTAGAGATTTTCATCAAATGATCGACACGGGAAAGCAGCTGTGTGTTCGATGATAGACGGCAGTACATGTGTGTGTTCGGCTTTGCCACAAGACGGAGCGCAAATTCTCTTTGAAACATGAGAACGGCGCATCGGAATGACTGTTCTCTGTGTCTCAGGAGCTTGAACGTGAGGGCGGAGGAAATGGCGTACGGCACGTTCGCGACGCAGACGTTGAAGAACGGAAGCTCGTTCTTGATACAGTCTCCCTGGATGATCTGAAGCTTGCTCCCATGTGGGCCCGACATGAAACGCTTGTGCAGCTCCTGAACCATTCGAGGGTCAATTTCCATTGCTATCACCTTTTTCACCTTCTGCAGCAATTTTTCGGTCAAGTTACCGGTACCCGGTCCGATCTCAAGGACAACGTCGGTAGAATTCAACCCAGACTTGTCGATAATCGCGTGGATAACCAAAGGGTTCTTCAGAATATGCTGTCCGAAGGCTGTGTGTATTGGTGTGGAAACAGGAAAAGCGTGATGACATACTCTTGTTGAATGTGATTCCGTGGTGTCCACCGCCAGCCTCACGTGCATCATCATTCGCCTTCTTCGTTGCCTCCGCGGCTTTTCGCACCTTTTTTGCCTGCCGTTCAGAACTCTTGTCGAACTGCACCTTCGGCATTTTTCCCTCTGTGTTAAAACCCCCCTGTGTTTTTTTCCTGTGGGGATTCCTAATCGCAAAAATCAAAAACACGAAAATAAGCAAGTTGGGACTCGGGCGTCACACACATTGACTGCACCCTCCAAACCCCCTCCCCCCCTCAACCTTCACGCGGACAGAGTCTGGTAGACCTGGCCAGGCGCGACCACTGCAGTAAGACGCACGTCGTGCACATCTGTGGGGATCTTCTCGACGATCTGTTTTTCAAGAGCAAGGCCTATGGCTGCCGGTGGTGCGCGTCCGAGTGTGTTGTGTGCCTCTGTGGCGCGTGCGAAGAAGGAGTCGTAGTACCCTTTGCCGTGGCCAAGACGTTCGCCCGCTGCAGTGAAGGCGACACCAGGAGTGAACACGACATCGATGCAACCCGAGCAGGCCATGTCCTCGCGTGCCAGCGCCTCGGCGACAGGCAGCTCGGGGATGCCCCACTTATTGCGCGGCCAGCCAGCGATCTCGCTAGCGGCGGACACCTCAACCATGCGCATGTCGCTGTGGCTGCCACCCACAATGCACGGCACAAAGACACGCTTGCCACGGGCGAAGAGTTCCGTGATGAGCCCCCCGGTTCGCACCTCACACGCCATGTCCAGGTACACACTCGCCCCACTGCACTGCGCCACATGAGGCAGCTCCAGGCAGCGTGCCCACACAGCACTGCTGTCCGCTGCCACCTCAGCATCCGTCAGCGACTTCAAAACAGCCTGCACCTCACGACGAAGAAGTTTTTTTTGCTCGCGAAGCATTTTTCTTTTTCTTTTTCTTTTTCTTTTGTTCGAATTTTTGAGCTTTATTCGTGCTCGGGGTTGTGGAGGGAAGGGGGCAGGGGGTGGATGGGATTCAGCTCTCTTTTTTCGAGATTTTCGGGTTTGGATTCACTTTTTCCCCACTTTTACACCGGGTGTTTGGCCCACTTTTGGTACTGCACTATTTGTGTGATCTCAGGCAACAAATTGTAAGGTGCAGCCCTGGACGGTGCCTACGAGCCTGGGAGATAAAGTGAACCCGACGAATGTGCTGGACTGATAAGGTGAGGGATATCCTGATGTGGTTGTGCTACCCCACTGACAAATCCCCAACAGCCCAAAGTGGGAGGAAAAGTTTTCAGGCGAAAGTGGGGGGAAAAGTTGCCCTCCGAAATCTGGAATTCGGGGAGCTGATTACCATACAGCCCCCTGGAGGATGTGCAACAAAAAAAAATGGTTCTTTTTTTGGTTCTGGTCAACCCGCGTTACACACTGTGGGGATCACTCAGGGGGAGTGCGTCGCAGCAAACATCTGCTCTGGAGTGGAAACTACAGAGAGACTTCCTATGGGGTAAACAAAGGGTACGGGTTAGTCGGGGAGCAGTATCACTTTTTGTGTTGGTCACAAAAAATGACGAAAAAAAAAAGGGGGAAAGTTGAAACTGCAAACGCCTCACCTCTCGGCGGACGCAGTCACTGCTTCTCCGCGGGTTATCCCCCAGGAACCCCCAGGAAGCACTTCATGAAAAATAATTAAAATGGCCCCTTTGTCCATTTTTGCCATTTTGAAGAAAACAACTTCTTGAGAAAAAAATAGCCGTGAACGTGCCCCCCTAACCCCTAGAAAGAAAAGAGGAAAAGGGGTCCCATGTGTCTCTCAATTTTCTGTCCCTTTGCCACAGCCAAACTTTCGCATATCACAACAAAGAAGTGTGATTTTCAGTGGGCTCTCTTCGATGATCACCCCTTCCCCCTCGACCCGTACCCTAAATTGGGTAAAACCGAAACGAATTATTATGTATTGAACCCTGTGCTGTGAGTGGTGAATACCCAGACTGTGACGAGAGTGCGGGTGACGCAGGTGTAGCAGGACCATCACAACGTGGCCCGTTCAGCTCAATTGTGAACATCACGAGAATGCGTAAGTCTCCCAACATCTTGGAACCGTAGTGCGCGACCGACGTGCCGACAAGCTGTGAAGTTGGCAAAAAATAATAAAATCGCATAGACGTGTGTAGTGGAGTGGAGCTCATTCTCGGGTATCGGTCAATATTGACAGGTCGCCGACAGGTCGTTGACCGATTTCCCGTAGCACCAACTAATACAACAAGTTTTCAAAAGAAGCAGAGAGTTAAGGAGAAGAACAGCAAAAAACGTTGTGTGAAAATATATTTTCTGTGAAGTGTTGGACGCATCCCCAAAAAGACGATTAAGATGAACCTAAGCCTCTCGTGTGTAGTCACCTTGACCACAATCGTTATCGTGCAGCGTAAGAACCCGAGTGTGCAAAAACTCTTTAAAACCCATACCTCTTGTGTCTGTCTGCTCAACCCCTCGCTCTGCCGCCGTTTCCTCCTCCTGCTCCTCTTGGCAAGGAGCTGTGGCCGGCTTTCTGTGCTCTTCGAGTTGACATCATCGCTGTCAACAACGGCGTGTTTGGGTGTTTGGGAGGCACTGCGCAAGCAGGTCCGGTTGCGTGGCGAGAGCGTGTCTGCTGTTCCCTGTGTGGGCCGCTTCTGTCGCTTCATGCTCGGCCTGACGCGGGCGAAGTCTAGGTCCAGACTGCTTTCATCGTGTCCACGTTCTGCCATCGCATTCTTCACAACCGCGCGGAAGTGCGGGAACACCTTGAACACATACGTTATGTCCGCCGGGGTGAGGTAGTACACAACCGCATACGACAACGTGCGCGATGAATGCGTCGCACGCTTCTTCGCAAGGAGCACCTCCTCCCCAAAGAGGCCGCCTGAAGACAACACCGACACACTCCCGCTCTCGGGGATCTGCTTCTCCACGAAGCCGTACCCTACCAAGTACATCTGGCACACCATTTCGTGTGCAGTGATGAGAAGCGAGTCCGGCTGTAGGTCCATCTTCTGCAGCGACGCAGCAATGGTGTGGTGGCACTCTCGTGTGACGCCCTTCAGAAAGTCGACAGTCTCGAGAAAGTGCGTCCTCGTGAAGAGCTCCACATTGGTGCGCATGGATTCGGGTATCTTCTCCCGTCCTAGGGACGATATCGTGCAGAAGTACTGCAAAGAGAGAATGTCCTCGCCAAGCTTGGGTGGTATCGCCCCGTAGACAGACAGCACGCTTGTGGTCTCCGTCATCGTGTTCGACGCCTGCGCCTCACTCGAGGTGCGCTGCACCAAAATCGACAGAAAGCCAACGATCGCTGCATTCGCAAGCACCCCTAGCACGCAGCACACCATCGAAAACACTTGTTTTGCCGTCGTGTCGACCGGAACGTCGCCATACCCTACCGCCTGCAGTGTGTACAGTGTGAAGTACAGGCCGTGGAGGTAGGTCGACGGGCCGCCATCTGGATCTGCCTCGCTGCCTGTGTGATTGAGACGCATCCATACGCATGTGAGCAGGTGCACGACAACGGCAGAGGCGACGACGACACGCAGCACGCTGACGTGCAGAAGATAGTACGGGATGTTCGTCTGACTGACAAGCGCAGAGCTGTTGGGGGTGTGCATGCCCGGTATTCGCAGTGCCTTTAGCAGACGCAGGTGTGCCGCAGCAATGAAGGCAAAGTGCCCATCTGAAGAACAATACTTCTGTGTCAACGACAGCGCGAGAAGGTCCAGTGGCAGTGCACTGACGATGTCGATAACAGACCACCACGAGAATAGATAGGACCGGTTCGGGAGGATGCGGAATAGCGCTTGCAACGATGGGCTGGGTGCGCTGTGTGTGACGAGGGTTGGGAGGACTTGGGTCAGCAGCTCTGCTGGCGCATGCTCTTGCTTTGCCCATTGAAGTCCTCGCGCTCGAGGGGACAGTGCCTTGGGTGAGTCCACGAATGACACGCTACATGCAAGGCTCTGCTTGCTGCCGCCGAAGATCGACGGTGCCCTCGGAAAGGCCTCCGACAGCGGCAGCACAGGCGAGCCAAACGTAGGCGACGACGGCTTCATGGAAGGCACCGAGGACAACCACCGCCCCCCGAACAGACTTGCCTTGCTGCTCAACACCGACGTCGGGCTTTCTGACGAGCCCTCCTCCACCGACACCCCTGGTCGGCCCGGCGTCTTCACCACCACGGACTTGGGGTCCTGTGCCTGGCACTCCACTGCATGCCAGGGATCGGCCTCAGGAGTAGCAGCGATGGTCTGGTGGCAGACGTACACATCTAACAGCAGCACCGCTGACGCAACGTAGTGCAGCGGGAAGAACACTGCTGCGTGCGGGAAGGTGTACAGATAGGAGAGCACGAAGGCAAAGTAGAGCACAGCAAGCAGCACGCAGAGGTTCCACACAAGCACTGCCGTGTCGCTGGGGCGGAGGTAGCCTGTCACCTGCGCTGAGTCAATGTGGTGTGCCGTCTCCTCCGACTTATGCATGTTCAGGATGCGGTCCGACTCCTTGATCACTTTGATCACCCCCAATGCCTCGTCCAGATCCACCTGCTCCCCAAGGTTGAACGAAACGCTGATCTCACGCAACATCTGCGGACTCATCCTCGAACCCATCAGGTACACAAGCCTCGTCAGCTCCTTCCGTGTCAGCAGCCCTGTCCCGTCCCGGTCGAGCGCAACGAAAATGCGTCGTGTCGCGTCACCCTGAGCACGCGACACACCCAGGTACGTCCCCTCCTGCCATTCTACGTTCATTGTTGCGCCCTACGAGTTGTTGTTTTTCAATTCAGAGAAGTGGGGTTGGAGGGACCCCGATGCGCGTGCACAACCACCATCGTTGTTCCCACGCAGAGAAACAAAGGAGAAGAGCAGAGAGAAGCGCGCACACTGCGCAAAGGGAGGAAGGGGGTTACAGATTGGTGTATTGTGTGCGGTGTTAGTTCTGCGTTGAGAATAGTGGGGGATATTATTTTTTTTGGTGTTTTCCTGTTGGTGAGTGAGGGGTGTGTGTGGCGCACATCTCTTTAGTAAAGACGAAAAACCTAAGGTTTTTCAGAATTTGAGAAATCGGGTGGTTGAAGGAGTTCTTGGACGAGGGCTGGTGCCTCCGGCAAAAGATCATCTAAAACAAGATGAAAGAAGAGAGGAAGAAGGAGAAATACTCTCCTGAAGGGATCTGCAACAAAGCGACCAAGCTGTCCTCTCTCTGGCAATGCTTCTCAAACGGTGGTGATGGGAAAAGGACCATTGCGCGTCTCTTCCAGAGGTGGGTTGTTGCCCAAATCAATGAAATGTGATGGGTGCTCTGGAATGTCCACGAAACAGCACAGGAAATCGCTGCGAAGCAGCAAGATCGAGTCCAAATGGCCCTACTTCAGGTGCAAACTGCAACGCAGCTTGCCAACGTGGGAGGAGGAAGAAGCAGCTAGCGTTCTCTGCACCCACACCTAAGGGCCACTCTAACAATATGGTGTTCTCGCGCTGCACTGGGGATGTTTCAATAACGGCACTCAAGCAAAAGGAACAAGAAGAAGGCAAATCTGCTAAGACACGACTCGAGCATCAGAACTGCGTGTTGGATCGGGTTGACAGACCCAAAGGGAGAAGGCAGTGTACGTCCAAACACCTCTACTGCAAGACGTTTATGATTCCCTCTTTTCAGAGCTTTCCTCCGTCGCCCGCCACCCAGACAATCTCCAGCATCCGCCCCCAGACAGTCGGATGTGCACAGTCGCGGGCGCTTCGCTCTGGAGGTGGTCTCTTCCGTGCTGAAGTTCCGGAAGCCGCAGTCGCCAACTCCTGCATCAGATGCAAAATTGTTGCAGGCGCAAGACGAGGACATCTTGGCCTCACTTGGCGTAGAGGGATCGGAAGCTTCTCCGCGTGAGACTGCTGAGGGTGAACACGTGAGGGTCCTGATCCGGGAGTTGGTGGACACAGTCGGCGAGTCTTCACCTTTTTTTAAACAAAAATCAAAGATGCATACTTTTGCCGCAGTTGCTGCCATGCAGATGCTGCGTCGCACCGTTGATACCGATAAAGTGGGCCTGTTTACCCCCAACGGCTACGAGCGGCAGCTTAAGGAACCCGTGGTATCCACGGTTGACCTAACTCTAACTGACCACGACACTCACATGGGTGCAGAGCCCCTCAGGAATAAGATCTCATGAGCAAAAGAAAGGGGGGGGTACGATGGTCTTTTTTTTGCTCCAAAAAAAAAAAAAAAGAAGAAGATGCGTCCTTTTTTCTTTCTCCGTTAGTATTTTTCCCCCCCCCGCTTTGAAACAAAAAGAGAGAGGTAATTTAGAGACAAAAACCCTACCACCTGTCCCCTCATGCCCTTTGCCTGTACCCCGTCTCCGTTCCACATCATTAAGTTTCTAGGGGGAGGGCTGTGTTTGAACTGGGGTTGCGACGTTGGAGTGGGTAGGACACAAAAATTAGAGGGGGGGAAAAAACCACAACATTTGTGTCCTCTCTCCACCAACGGCTATTATTCACAGGGAGGGGGGAATGTAGCACAAACGCCGCCTTTTTCATGACTTTAATTTCATGTCATGTTTTGGGGACATTCTAAAAAAAAAACAAAAATGAAGAAAAAGAGTCCTCTGTGGCGCTCCGTGTGGACGCGAAGAAACGTCTATCCACACAAAGCAGCTCGGTACAGGGTATCTAATGGGGGCAGTATTGTGATGGGAGCCCATTGGAATACGCAAAAATACATAAAAATACATCACGTGTATTGTGATGTATTTTGATGTATTTTGCGTATTTCCAATGGGCTCCCATCACAATGCTGACACCATTAAGGGCATCTCTCCGTCTTTGTTAGTGACATTCTCTTTCCTCTCTCAAGACTGCCGTTTTTGTTGTTGTGTCGACAATCACCTACCTAGGATCTGTACCCAATGTCGCCCTAAAAGTTTTTTTTTCTTTTTTTGAAGAGACCCAGAAATGGAACATAGCTCACCCCATATGGTTAATATGCAGGCAGGGTGGAGGTAGGGAATGGGCATGGGGGGCAAACAGGTCAAAAAAAAAATAATAATAAAAGAAAAGTTTATGAGATGACCCTAAGCCTCGCGTGCTTAGTCACCTTTGAAATAATAATAATAAATAGGCCACTTGATCTCTAGACACTATTAAGAAAATGTAGGCGGGAAGCAGTGGGGTTAGGGTGTGGCTAGACCAAAAAACTACCCCTTCCCAAAAAAGAAAAAAAATTTTTTTGGGCAACGTGCAACGTTACCCCTGTGTGTGAATACCGGGGGGGGAGGGGGGTGCTTTTGTTGTATTGTTTTTCTTTTGAACCAGGGTATTAGTTACCGTACAAATTCTGGTTTTGAAAACCAGAATTCCCCAATTCTGGTTATTCAAAAAAAAAAAAAAAAGTGAGATTCGGGATTTTTCAAAAAAAAATTTTTTTTTGGCCAGGGGCCCGAAGGAAGTTCGGTTCCCACCCACCCCCCCCCAGCAGCCCAACCTCCTCATATCGAGCGAGAATAAGGGATCGACGATCATAAAAAAGTAGCGTACCGTGGCTGCCTGTGGCGCAGCCAAAAATTCTGAGCAGTAGCCCTACCATGCCATAGTTTGGCTGTAAAAATGTTCGATTTTATATTACGATTTTTGAAATGTTGCGTACCGTGGCTTCGCCAGAACAGTTTTGATGCCATGACCGCCGTTTCTTCTTGTACTAAGGGAAGGTTTTGTTTGCTAGAGAGAGCCCAGTGCAGGTTAGTTTGGTTCTTGATGTACGTTACCATCCCACGTCATCACGTTTTGACGCGAAATGAACGGACCTTTTCGTGCGGAGCGCGGAAAATTTTTTGTTGACCCTTTTTTTTGGCAGACCACAAGAAAAAATAGCGATTCCTGCTGGGGGAGGGAAAAAACCAGATAACCAGAATTTGGCCGGAAAAAAAAAAGCTAACTAATACCCTGTTTGAACTGATTTTAAGAAAAAAAATGAGTATTTAAAAAAAAAGCTTTTGATCACACAGAGATCAAACATAGTACACCTCCCCCATGACAACCTCTTCCGATTGGAGCATCAACTCCTTGAAAGGTGTTACTTTGCGAAAAGAAATGGTAGTTATTGATGCAGGCACCTCCGACTTGACCCACTGTACGCGATGCAACAAAAAAAAAGGGGGGGGGTTGCAAGATGCACAACTAAGAACCCTACCCCCTTCTGAGACTAGAGGGCGAGATCTTTCGGTTATTTGCCTCACAGTGTACGTGCTGGCCTCTTGAACCACGCGAAGAAGTTCGAGAGCCACGCAACGAGGGTCTTTGTGGGGCCCCACGACAGAAGGATGGGTGCCAGGCGTGGTGTCACGGAGACGGTAAAGAGCATCTGTGGTTGATGTTTTGGGTACGGTGTGTACGGGCAGGACACATACCTGAAGCGGCCCAAGCATTTTGTTGATCACAAGCGCCAGTCCAATCTCTGCCCAGGGAAGCCCAAACAGCTGCATTTTCTGAAAAATGAACAATTGGTAAAACCCCCCGCCTCTTTGTATGACATACCTTCCCTTCCGAATTTTCGGCGGTTAAGGATTCCGGGAGGATGCTAGAGAGGAATTTCCCGACCTGTTGTGTTGTTGTGTCTTTAGAAAGGCAACTGGGGGATTGAACCCCCGACCCTTGGTTTACAAGACCAATGCTCTTTGCTGAGTGTTTTAATCCCCTCTATTCACATTTTACACCATAATGGCTGCTCAAACTTCTATTTCTCAGGAGTTTCGCTGATGCTCCATATTTTGTTCCCCTCCCTTTACATACCGGCACTCCAGTTAAAAGCAAGAAGAAAATGAACCAGAACCCTGCGCAGTGCAGCACAAGGTAGATAAACATCGCAGGCGGGCCGTAGCGCTTGAGCTTCCCGTAGAGCGAGAGCTTCGAGATGGCCTCCTTCTCGTCGAGGATCGCCTGCTTCCGTGCCTCCTGGTTTGTCGGCGACTCTGCTTCGCTTTCCTCTGTTGGCGAGCCTGGTGTAGGTGACGGCGACGGTGTTGCGTCTGCCTGCACACCCTTCTTCGGTGCGCCACTACTGCAGAAGCGTGCCTGTGATGTGGAACGCAGAGCGGATGAAGAAGAAGAAGACGCCACCGCCACACCCTGCAACATTACCTGCGCTTGCCGCATCCTGATTGGCTGCAGGTACACCCGGGACCGGACCAACGCGTTGCAGGTGTTTCGAAGCATACGTGTTCGGGGCTGGGGGGGTGTTCCTGGTTATAGTTCATATGCGAAAAGTGTTCACAGAAAAGGCCATAATAGAGCCTTCGAAAAGAAAGGCGCCTCTGATCGACGTACGATAGCAGCATTCCGGATGAAGCACAACAAGAAGAGGAGGAGGAGGGGGGAGGAAAAGAAGGTGTGGTAACTTTTTGTTTTCTTGTGTAACTAAGGTTGGGAAAGAAAGCCCAATATAAAAGATAAGTTGGTAACGAATCTAAGTCGTGAGTACCTGGTCACCTAAAGAGAAAGCTTTTTGAAAGATGGCAAGAGTACATCATCTTTGAAAAGAGAAAAAGTGATCAGTGTTCAGATACAAAGCCCTCTCGTGGCAATGTACCTAAGAACGAAGAAGAAAGAATACAAAAAAATGGGGGGATTGTGTCGTTTTCTTTGTTGTCTTTTTGCGGAAGCAAAAACCAAAGAAAAAAAATCAATACTTTTCCTATTCAAAACTTAAACATTTAACACATAAACAATTTGAAACTTTCAAATTCCAGGAGAAACCCCTTCATTTCCACCTCCTTTATACGACGCTAACATTATCATTTCTTTTCTTTTTTTTGATAAATTGTTGGAGTAGTGTAGTTGCCTCGGTTGTGTTGCCACAGTTTGTGCAATCCTCCACTGTCAAAAAAAATTTTTACCTGATCCTCCCGATCGCTTTTGAGGTGTGTTCGTAGCTGCTGGTGTGTTCAAGAAGCTTGATCATCTCGCGGTAGGAGACGCGGGGGAGGGAGACGGGGAAGAGGCGGGCCTGCATTTCTGCAGCCTGCTCGGGGGTGATGAGGATCTCGAGTTTGTGGACAAGCGCGAGGAATTCAGTGGCACCAATACGACCGTCACGTGTGGTGTCACATGCTGTGCGCATGACCTGTTGGAAGAGGTGCCTCCGAATATTGTACGCATGCATCACCTTCAGCATGCCTTGTGACGCCCGCCCGTCCGCCATCTCACGCGACCGGTCCATCTCCTGTTCAGTGGATACTTCCCCCTCCTTCAACTCCTTCGCCCAGTCCCCGAACAACGCCTCCCACCCCTCATCGACCTCCACACCACCACCTGCACGTTCAAAGAAAAGTAGGTTCGTGACCGCCCCTTGGTTTGCCAGATACCGTGCCACGGTGAGGACCTCCTGTTCAACGAGAGGGAGGTCCAGGTCGGACACTGCCTGCAGCAGAGTGTCGTATGTGAAGTCGTCGTCTGGTGAGGAGAGCAGCCAAGAGCGGAGGCCGCACTGCGAGGAGGCAAGGAGGGCGCGCACCTTGGCCATGACGGTGTTGACGCAGGACTTCTTGAAGAGTGTGGTGTGGTTCTCCATGTACGCGAGCGAGCGTTCGTCTGTCGAGACGACCTTGAAGTCGCAGTGCGAGATGTTCACCGTTGCGCCCACAAAGAAGTGCTGCGGCTGCGCAGGGGTGCCGTCCTTGAACTTTACCTTCTGGCGCTGCAAGAACTTCCCGCCAAGGATGCCAGAGTTGCGCCCAGAGGCCTCGAAGATCGACAGCGTGGAGTCCGAGAGGAAGTACGTCAGCACAAAGCGGCGCAGCCCGTCAATCTGCTTGGCGCTGGAGATGCGCTCGAGGGAGAACTTCAGCACGTCCTGGCTTGCGTCGATGTACTGCCGCACGTCCTTGACAGGGCACTGCGCGGTGAGGCGCTTGCAGGAGCGCAGCGAGTCGTCCTCGTCGCCGAAGCCGTTGTGCGGTGGGGTGCGGTGCTTCGGAAGCGCCTTCTTCGGCACAGCGCAGTCGCGTGCACGCAGCTCCTCACCACTGCGGCCGTGCTTTTCCGCAAGGAAGTCGCGTGTGAACGTGTCGCAGTCGCACAGCAGAAACTTCTTCCCGCAGATGACAAGCTCCTGCCCCAGGAACAGGTCCGCATGTGTGTAATTCTCCTGCTGGTCCTTCGCAAACGTCAGTGACGCGATCTGCTGCTGCTTCGGACACTTCCGCCTGCGCACAAAGGAGGGGAACGGGTCGCGCCCGCTGTTGCTGTGCAGCACCTCGATGACCTCAAAGCAGTCGTCCGAGAGGAAGTAGTATAGGTTGAACATGCGGCGCTCGGGGCCGTTGTTCGACATCTCGTCCCAGTACGACTTGAAGCGGAGCACCTTCCTGTCATGCATGAGGAACTGCGTCGTCTGGTTAACCTCCTCGCGTGTCGCAGAGGACCCGCCTGCGGCTGCGGTCTTGCCTGAGGAGAGCTTCTCGGGGCGGTGCTTTGCCCCTGGCTTTGCGATGCTGTTCTCGGGGCACGTCTCTGCCTCTCCCAAGGGTGTGCCGATGTGCTCGTAGTAGCTTCGTGTGAAGGCGTCGCAGTCGTAGATGCGGAACACCTTGCCGTAGATGTGCACGTCACGGCCTAGGCCCAGGTCGCTGACCGCAAGCGGCACGTGACCATCCTTCACAACCTTGTGGCGTTTGATGATTGTACCCTGACTCATGCCGCTGTTGGGCTGACGCGGCTCCACCACTGCCGCACTCTCGTCTTCCAAAAAGAAGTACACAAGACACTGCCGCACGCGCTCTGTTTCAATCGCACTCTCGTGCACACCCTCGCGGAAGTACGCCTTGAAGCGCAGCACCTTGCGCTCCATTGCGAGGTACGAAGGCGGCACAGCGCCGTTCGTCGTACCAATACTGGACTGCAGGAGATACGTGTCCGCGCTAGGGTCGCCTTTGGGCTTAGCACCGGCTGTGTGGTGGGGGTAGTGTGTTTGTTGTCCAATCTCTTGGGAAAAGGGGGTGTGTTCACATACTGTACATCCCTACAAGGTTCTGACACCGTCTGTAGTTCGTGCGCAACATATCCCCGTGCACTAACTCATTCGTCCCGGGCATCAGAGGAAGCTTCGACATGGTAGGGGGGCAAGGGGAGAGGTGAAGGGGGGAGATATGGGGAGGGGGGGGTGGGGTTGTTTAAAAGGGTGGGCTGTGTTCGCAACCCGCCTGAGGAGGGGGAAAATGTGATGTGTGGAAACAGCAAAACAGGGGTTGGGACACTAAATACAATGTGTGCAGTATTTCTTATTGCAAGGGGGTTACTTAGGGGAGGGAGAGAGAGGTGTGCGCTAAACAAAGCGCTGTGTCCTGAACCTAGGAACAACTTTTGAAGAAAAAAATAAAGTGAAGTTGATAGTGCAAAAACGCCTCGGGGACGCAGGCACCTGACACTCCAAAAAAAAATAAATGAAGGAACGAAAAGTTTTGTTAGATGAGCCGAAGCCTTAGTCACCGTATGGAATGAATGCACCATGCACGTGTACACACAATCCTCATCAAAAACGTGTCTTACATCTTACATCACAATGTACAGCCAACTGGAAAAGGGAGGAGCTTGAGAAGGACGCGCCCAGGGCCTCAAGGGGAAGGTGTTAGGTGAACCTGAGCTGAGGCACCTTGAAAGTAGAGTGAATGGTTGTAGGATGAATGTGCCCATAATGTGCATGCACACACCCTAGCATACACAAGAACAATAGTGGTTATTGATGCAGGCACACCTCCGACTGACCTACGTACGATGCCAGCCATTCGGATGAACACAACAAACACTACCGCCCCCCTCCAAAAAGGGAAATACTTCATTAGCTTAGGGAGAGTGCCCCAGTGCTGGCTCGATGTCCAGCGTGATGGGACAAGAGCAAAAGAAAACTTGAAAGATGAATGTACCAGAATTGTTGTTGTTTGAAAACTTGGTTTTGTATTAGTGTAGACACCCGAGGATGAACTCCACATATACAAAAACGCTGTTTTTCTTCCCCACTCACCTCCACGGTTCCACTTCTTCAAAACGCGTGTAAAGGAAAAGAGAGTTGAAAAAGAAACAGCTGTCAATACATTTACCTCTACACGCAAGCCCCCAAGGGGGGGGGAACCAGAGTAGGGGAACAAAGAGAAACAAATATCACATAATTCTAAGCCTTCACTGAAACTTAGTCACCGAAAAAAAGAACACAATATACAATATACAAACTACCCCAACCCCCAACAACTACATCCTCACTTTAATACAAAAAACTCTTTTGTTAGATTTTTGGGTTTTTTTTATTTTTCGTTCGAAATCACCACCCACCCCCCCACACCCACCACCTACTCAATTCATTTTTTTTTATTCACCCAACTCTTTGCTTTTTTTTCGGCCTTTCTGTTTCATCTAGTGCACCAATCCTTTTCAACTCTGCACTTAAAGTCTCCACCACAGTAGTGCTCAGATGCGCAAGCGACTTGTCCAACTCCAACTGGAGGCCCGGCCGTATCAGTTCTGGTGACACCTCTATGAAGTTCGGGTGCAGCACGACACAGCTTCTGAGCGCCTCATTCGCCCCTTGCGCTTGGTCTACCGTTTCTCTGCGATGCGGGTTCGATGCTTGCAGGAGTTTATACTTCTCAGGACACACGACTGCCACACTTGGGAGGAAGAGCACGACGTCATACCGCGTGGCCAGCTGACGCACGACCACATCTCTTTGGGGCACCTGCGCGCGGGAGGTACGACGGTTTGGGAGTGCGAGGTGGTAGAAGTCTTCCCATGCGGGACCGCCGTCGACGGGTTGATAGGACATTGAGTCCATGAGGCCACGGTCGAGGAGGACAAAGACAGCGTCGCCGGTCTGCTGCTCCCACACCTCTGCATAGTCGAAGACGCTGTCCTCCGCTGCACGTTGGAAGCGGAACAGCGCTGCCGACCACGAAGCCTCCACAGCACTCCCCGCCTCAGGCCGTGTCGCGCCAGCCTCCATCCACCACGACGCAGCCTCGTTCATCACAAACACCTTCCGCCCAGGCCCACTCAACATCTCCTTCAAAGGCCCAATCACAGCACTCTTCCCTGCACAAGGCCCTCCAGAGAGGGCTATGCGTGTAACCGGCATTGGAGAAGGGGATATGGGGTGGGGTTGCCTGAAGTGAATAAGATATGAGAAGAAGACAAAAGAGAGAGAGGAGAAGATGCAAGGCGAAAAAAAAAAAGAGTGCAATTTTTTTTTTTGGGTTGCATGGGAGCAGGGCACGCGCTAAATCCACACCCTCACACCCGGTTTTTTCGAGGTACAAAAATTTTTTGATTACACGATTTCCTTAAGAAAACCAGAGCATCCCATATTGCACAGTAAGGGCACTTCAGATAGTTTTTGGACACACATGTGACCCCACCGTGGAGAGCAATCGGCTCGCGCAATCAAAAGAAAGCAGAAAAAAGGGGAAAGAACAAATTCATGGGGAAAGAAAAAAGAAAAAAGTTGGGTACCGTGCGCCTGCGGCGCTACCTGTTCCCTACCCCCATGATGTACTTATGTATATTCCACCTGATTTTGACCATGTTTGCCGGTGTTTTCCGGTGTTGGCCGGTGAAGTCACGGTACTGTGTACTGTGTACTGTGTACTGTGTACTGTGTACTGTGTACTGTGTACTGTGTACTGTGTACTGTGTACTGTGTACTGTGTACTGTGTACTGTGTACTGTGTACTGTGTACTGTGTACTGTGTACTGTGTACTGTGTACTGGGTGTCCGAGACCTGAAAATGACCCTTGTTTACGAGTATGGGTTCATATTTTGTGAAAATTTAAGTCACCAAAATTTTGTCCATTTTTCCGTATATCCCCCACCACAGCCCGGGATTTTCTCGGAAATGCAATATGACCCTGATTTTTCTGCCCCCCTTCGCATACTTCCTGTAGGTACATTTTTTTGGACCCGATATCCATTTTTTCGGGAAATTTCCGAAAAGTTAGCGCGCGCCCTGCATGGGAGCCAAGAAGGAGGGGTGTGGGAACTTCATAAAAAAAAAAAATCAAAAACAAAACAAAAAAAATGGTGTGGGGAATGTGGTGCTTGTGTGTGTGCAGATTGGGGTGAGGGACTTCCTCTCTCCCTCCCTTCTTTTTTTTTGAAATGGGGTTTTGCAAAAAAGTAACTTGGCGATTGTTTGTCAAGCCTTGAGGAGGGGTGGTACTTTGTGCTAAAAAGGCGTTGAGGCAAATATTACAATAATTTTGTTGGGGAACAAAACCTCTCAATCCCCCGATATCTAATGACTGGGATGCATTCTGACTGTATCGTACAGGCGTTAAATGCATCAGATTGACACAACATGCAACCACAAAGCTATAGACAAACCCCTGTTCCCTCATCTCCTCCTTCTTTCCCCTTCCTCCCACGAACGTTTTGCGTTTTTTCCTCTTTTTTTCCCCGACCCCCTCCCGAATCTAGAATCTAACACCCGCAAGAGCAGGATTTTTGTTTAATTTTTTTTTTTTTGAATATTTGGTTTGGGTTCCGCTATTTAGGATTTTTATTTATATTTTCATGTCTACAAGGATCTTGGGGGGAACGACGTCACTGTGACACCACCCTTTTGTTTTGTCTAACCTTTCGCAATTAAAAAGTCGCCTAAAAAAACAAAACAAAAAACGAAACTACAGTGAAAGCGACGGGGAGACACTAGGCCGCACACGGGACCCACCACCACCATCAACACCAACCCTCGAACTTCCTCCTCCCACCCTCGCCTCCGGCGACGCACCACCATACTCCTCCTGGTCTTCACCCTCCACCGTTTTGTCTGGACTCCCGCCACTACCATCACCTTCTCCTTCTCCTCCGTCACCTTGACCACCACCCCTCACCATCTGCCCCAGGTGTGTACAGTACGCACCATGCCAGCTGCGGAAGGTCTCGGCAATGGAGTCTTGCGTTAAGGTGCTGCGGTTGGCCCTGCAGTGTTCGTAGATGGAGGCGGCACGGCGGAGGAGAAGCTCGGCGGCAGCGTACTTTGCAGCGATGCGTTCCAGCTCTGCCTCGAGGGTGGCATGTGGCGGGAACCTCCTTGCCCCTTGCTCCTGCTCACGCGAGCGGCTCCGTCGAAGCGATCTGAGACGCCCCCCCGACTGCACCCGCCCCTTCAACTCCTCCACCTTATCCATTAGCTGCCCATTCACCCGTTTTGCCTCTTGCAGCTCCCGTGAGACGTTGGCGTGTTCAACACGAAGTACATTTACCATAGCATTGCGTGGTGAGGTTTGTGGGCGTGGTGTTTCCAGCTCCTCCTTGAGTTCTTTGTATTTTTCGGTGAGGTTTGAATATTCGGATTCAAAGGTGAGTTGCGTGGTTTGAAGTGAGTTGTGTTTGGTTTGCAGGTCAATGTGTTCGGTTTGAAGGTCGGAGAGCTCCGAAAGGATCTTGTCGTGCTCGGTTTTGGAATTTGCAAGATCGTTTTGAGTGGTAAGGAGTTCATTGAAAACTGAGTTCTGATCGGTCTGAACTTTGATGTGGTCTGCTTGAAGAACATCATAGTCCTTCTGGAGGGAGGAGAGCTGGGCTGCGATGTCGTCAGACTCTTCCAAAGCAGTGCGGAGTTGTTCTGTTGCCTCTGTCAGCGATGTCTGCAGGGAAGCATAGTCGTGCTTCTTCTCTGGCAACTCCTCCTCGGCGTCTTCTGTGGAGGTAGCCTCTGTGCTGTCTGCTGTCTGCACCCCAACATCACAGACCTCTGTGCTCGCACAGATGTCCACCTCCTCCTCCTCCTTCCTCATCTCCACCCGCCCCTTCAAGACAGCGTTCTCCTCCCTCAGCTTCTCTGCCTCTCCGTTCACCGCAACCAACTTCGCGTAAAGTGGCGCGAGGTCTACACCGGGCGTATCATCCTCCTCTTTGGCACGCCTCGTGAGGTCTGCAACAAGGCTACGCAGTTGTGTGTTGTCCTTCTCCACCGCTGCAGCAGCTTCCGTGAGCGATGCGTTCAACGCCGCTGCCTCTGCGAGCTGTGCTTGGAGGACCTTACTCTGATTAGGTGCCTCTGCAGGCGTTGCCTTACTCTCTGAAGGCTGAGTGGTGGTAGGCTCAGGTGGTGTAGTCGCGGGCACCGCACCACTCAGATCCAATCGAATTGGAGTACCGTACACGGTCTCTTCGCCCTCGCCTTCAACGTCTGTGGGAGGTTCTCTGGGCGACATCGCGACGTCTTCAATGATGTTGAGCAGCTCCTCACGCTCTAAGGATAGCGCATTGAGCCGTTCGTCTCTGTCGTGCAGCTCTGCACGGAGAGAGCCGACTTCACGCACTGCGTCCTCCAGCTGCGCCATGTGCACTTCGTTGATTTGCTTCAGGAGGCGGATCTTCTCGCAGTGGTCTGGTGACAGGATCTGCACCTGTCCAGCAGCGCCCGGTGTGAGTGTTCTGTCGACAGAGGTGTCCAAGGTAGGCGCCGCGGAAGGGCTGAGGGTGCGGCTTGCGCAGCGTTCCAGAACCTCGTCGAGGGAGTCGAGCTCGAGGGCTTTGCGGACAGAGGACTCAACGTGGTGGTGGTGGTGTGTTGTGTGGAGTGGGGTCTCGTTGAAGGATTCGTGAAGCCGTTCTCTGAGGGCGGCCTTCTCTGCGATGTGCTGTGCAATCTCCTTCTCGCAGACCTCGAGCTGTGCGATCTGCAGCGCATTAAGAGTTTCCAACGCACGGTGCATATTCCCCTGAGGATCGGGGGAGCGCTCTGGAGAGCAGCTGAGACTCCGTACCTCCTCCTGGAGACGTGCGTTGGTTGCGTGCTTCTTGGCAAGTTCTTGTCCGCAGGCCTCGAGTTGGTGGGCTTGGGTGGTTGCTAGCTCAGCAAGCACGGTGTGGTCACCTTGGAGACGGTCGTGCTCTTCTTGGTCAGCCTTGAGCATGCGGAGCAAGGAAGCGGTTCGCTCTTGCATGTGTGTGTTGGTTGCGAGTTGTGCTTCTAAACGGTTGGTTGCGGCCTCGAGAAGGTGGGTCTGCTCTGATGCGTGTTGTAGTGCGGCGTGTGTCTCTGCGGTCTGTGTGTGGAGGGCGGTCTGCAGGCGTTCGTTCTCGGCCTCCATCTGGACTGCGTCGTGTTGGATGCCGTTGTGTCTGGCAATGAGAAACTGCACCTCTGCCTGCTTCTCAAGGAGCTCGGTCGTCAGGGCATCGACCTCCACCATCAGCACCTCGGTGCGCTCCATCTGCGCGGTCTGCTCAGCCTCGCGCTCCGAGAGCTGCTGTTCCTGCAGCTCAATGATCATTTCGGAGCGGCTGTCCTTCTCGCGGATGGTGTGCTGGATTTCGCGCAGCGCGTTTTCCTGGTCGCAGAGCATGCTATGCGGGGTGGCGGCGCTGTGCAGAACATCCACCATCCCAGCCAGATGGTCACCAAGCATGACAACCTGCTTCGCAAGGTGGTTGTCCAGACGCAGCTCCAACACCGACAATGGGTCGGAATCTGCACACGGCATGCCTTCGCTACCTGGAGGCAAAGGCGACAATGCGCCAAGCCCCAACCGCGGTGGTGTCAACGACGGAGCAGCCGCGGTGACCCACCCACACATCGGGGGAGACGCTGCTCGTTGAGGCTGTTGTGTGCGTCCTGGTGGACGCCGCGGGCCTGTGGTGGCAGCACCCCGCTGTGCGTGCCCTCCCCCTCCCCCTCCCCCTTTCACATGGTGCCGCATAACGTTCGATGAAGACGCGACCGAAGCATTTGACGAGGCAGTGGACAACGCCCTCCTGACACGCCGTCCTTTGTCATCAGTGTACATTCCCTGTGGGATTGGGGGTGTATAGTGGCATGTGTACGACGTTGGTGAAATGAAGGTGGAGTATGTTCTTCAGTTGGAAAAGGGTGGCTCATCTGCACGGATAAGCAAAGTGGAGGGAAGTACTGTGTCAGCAGGTAATTTAAGGTAGTCTAACGTGTTTTGCGTCACCCAAAAAAGGAAGATCAGACAAATGCCTCGTTGTGTTTCATCATGCACAGTTGTGTTGTTGGAGCCTCTCCGGATGGAATATTGCGCCATTCAGGGGACACAGCGTAAGCGACAATGGAACGGGCAAACCCAGGATACACATAGTGCAAAAAGATGGGGGGGAAAGGAGTTTTAGAGGGATAATTAGTTGTCCTTTTTTTTGCCCGATTGCGTAAAAATTGCTGCCTCGATTACGAGGTGGAATTTTTGCAGGTTATGCACCTCTCCACACCCACCCCCCATCAATTGTCGCTCCGGAAAAAAAAAAAACACAGCAAAAAAAAAAAAAAAAAAAGCGAGAGATCGAGCAAATCATCGATGTTGTTATTTGCTGTGCCCTCCCCTCACCACACCACACTCTTCCCTTCCCTCCATATGGAAGAACGAGAAACGGAAAAAAAAAGAGAAGTTGAAAGTGCAAACGCCTCACCGTTCATCGGCGGACGCAGTCACTGGAGAAAAAAAAAAAGGGAGCTTTTCGTGACCGGAAAGCACAGTAGCGCTGACCAAAGAAAAAGGGTTAGAGACAATTGGCGAAGAGGAAAAGAAAAAAGTGAATTTGATAAAAGTGCAGAGACCTCGAGACGGGGTGGAAAAAAAAAATGTCCCTTCATGAGGGTTGGTGTGGCAGGGGGGGACGAACAACACACTTTACGAACCTTCGTTTTTGTACACTGAGGGTTAGGTACTCAGAATGGGGGATGGGGGGGATTGTTTGGTTGGTTCCTTCATTTTTTGGCAGCATTTCCTATTTCGACGGTTTTATCAATCTCTTTGTGATAATAGTGACGAAGGGGAAAAGACGCCCAAGCACACCGAAGATGAAGCCAAAGAACCTAGAGAAGAGAGCCCTCACGGGTGGTGAGATGAGGAGCCCCATCAAGGTGCCCTGTACACGCTCGTGTGACTCTTGCACCCGCTTGTGCCCCTGTGCAGATGTGTCGCCAAAGTCACGTGAGCTGTTCGCACCAACCTGCAGGTTCGTCGCAGACATGAAGTCCTTTCTCTTCCCAAGCAAGACCTGTGGAGGGTTGTGTTCGGAATGTGTGTAGGGGTGTAGGGGTAGGCGGAAAAAATTATTTGGGGATGAAGTTGTATTTGGGGGTGGTGTGTGTGGCTGGGATGTGGTATACCTGCGGAGGAAGCGATTTGCTCGACATCTTCATCGTAGGGTCGTGCTTCACTGCAGTTCCGTATGCGAAGAACTCGACCAAACCTGTTGTGTGTTTATGTTGCAGTCCTTCTTCCTTCCTACCCCACTTCGCTTCGTTATTTTTTTTCCCCAAAAAAAAATACAAAAAAAACAAACCTGGGCGGATCTGCGATATGACCACCCGCACCGACACCACCTCATCCGTCCCCAGACGGTCTGCCTGCTTCTGGATCTGCTCCATCACCGACTCACGCGCCTTCGCTGTCAACTCTCTGTACCGCGTCACCTCCCCTCCTCTGATCTGCTGCACCAACCCCATCAGGTAGCGCCCCATGCCAAGGTTGTACACACTGCACCCCGTCAGCAACGACAGCGGCCGCCGCCCAATCGCAACGAGAGACCAGAGCTCCTCCTCTGGAAGCGCCGAGGTGAAGACGTCATCCGCCGACGCAGGCGGCGGCAGGTTCGGATGCACACAGGCTGTCCCGAAGAAGGACACCTCCTGCACGAAGGGGAGACGCACGGAATGCATGCGCACCCCGCTCACAAAGTTGCACCCCTTACTGAAGGCATCCTCCCTCAACCTTGCCAGGGCATTCGCCCGCGCGGTGTTGAACACATTCGAAAACGAAGGCACCTCCCCCGACACCAACGCCGTGCGTATGCTCCCCTGCAACAACCCAAGCACCCCAGCACTGTACGCATCGTTCCCAAAGACGACACTCCGCGGCGAGAACCCCGCCTCCCGCAAGCAGTGGTACTGCTCCCCAGAGCAGGTCGCCGAGAAGAAGTTGTCCCCCACCTCCTCCTCTCTCTTATCCACCTGCGCCACCCCGGCACCATACGACGTAAACTCCACCAGCTGGCTCAACGCACCGATATTAGCCGAGACGCCAATAACTCCATCACTCCCAGCCCCCTTCGCCTCACGCACCATACGATCAAACGCAGAGAGACGACCGTCTTTCACAAGCCGTGTAATCGCCTCATGCCTCCCTCCACGCCTTGCCGAAATAAAGGAGGTAATCCCACGGATCACCCCAAGAGACTGCACGGAGTTCCCAAAGGAGAGGTTGTGTGCGCGGACACCCTTAAGCTCGAGGCAGTGCATCTCATTCGCGCTGAGGGGGGTGGCGATAGTGTGGGTGCGGGTACGGGCCTGTTTGGAGACAGAGTGTCGTGCCGCATTTCTAGTAATGGCAGACTGCATTTTGTGTATTTCTTTTTTGTCCCTTTTGGAGAGAAGGTAGTGGTTAGTGGTAGTGGCGGTGGTAGTGGTATAAGAAAGTGAAGTTATTAATACAGGCACCCCCGACTGACCCACGTACGATGCCAGCCATCCGGATGAAAAGCACAAGAAAAGGTGATAAGACGTACCTCAGCCTCGTAGTTGAGTGTGAAGAAGAGATGTCCTTAGAGAATAAAGATACGTTCATAAGACGAATAAGATGAGCCCAAGCCTCTCGTGTGTGTAGTCAACCTTAAGAAAATGTGATGTTGAAATATGCCTCTGGTGTACTGTGGGGTGGACCCCTAACCCAGTTGCAAAGTCTTACATCTATTGTTCGAGGTTGATATCTCAAAAAGCCATCTAATTTTTTTACCCTCGCCGGAGAGGCCGCGGCTAGAATCGTATTCGCGCGGGTTAAAAAAATCAGGTGGAAAAAGAAGAAACAATCAAAATAAACCGTACTTTTTTTTTAGAGGGGAAAACCTCCGCATTTTCCAACACAGAAAGAAAAGAAAAGCTTCTGCGGAGGGCTCATGCAATGCCCATCAAAAGAGAATTGTTGAAAGTGCAAAACGCCTCACCGTGCACCAGCGGACACAGGCAGTGCACGGATCATGGATGATGCAATGTCCATCAAAAGAAAGTGGAAGGATTGGCCTTTAAAAAAATGAATAATCGTGGAGAAAGATCTCTTTTTGGATGGATCAAAAAAAAGATCAAAACCCCCAAAAGATCGTTCTCACACCATGAATAATATGGGGATAAAAAGAGGGGAGGAGGTCAGGATGAGCTCTGTTGTTTGTGGGCCGGACAAGCGAGAATGCTTCTAAAAAAATAGGTCATTTTTTGACTGGAGGTGTGTGTTATATTTTTTTTTGCTTTATGGTGTTCCCTAAAGTGCCGATTGACAAGTTCCTTCTCGGTTCTTGACAGGATTTTGGTAACATCAATTCTAGCCACCATCTGTCGCCTTTTGAAGATCTGCGCCAGCCAAAATATATAAAAAAACGGTTGTATATCACAAACAAAGAACCTAGAGAGAGGCGACTGGGTAGTACATACTATGCAAACGGCACGAGTCGGGCAGAAAACTAGATTCGTATACTTTCAGTTCACAGAATTGAACGTACTCCCGAATAAATAAATACAGGCTGAGTCTGGACTGACTCACTCAGCCTGGAATCAATCCGGTAAATATACCTCAGCCTGGGCTCAGCCAAAACTCAGGCTGAGTCGGCCCGACTCTGCCCGTATGCATAGTATGGTAGTAGGTGGGGAGGGACCATATCCCTGAAGGAATCCTTAAGAGAGGCTTGTTGCCGCTTTCTTTGGGGGAAAAAAAGAAAAGAAAGAAAAAAAACCCCCCCGTACCCTCCACGAAGAAGTGAGCCCTCACACCCTTGCTGGATAGGAATGTTGCCTGGCTCATCTTCCACTTATTTACTTTTTTTTCCACAATCACTTTTTGCTGAACGCAATGTGGTTTAAAAAAACTTATGTTTCATTCAAAGGGGACAAAAAAACCCCAACCCTTTTGGATGCATCATTTCGAGACAAAAAACAATCGTTCACCCCCCAATCCCCATACCCCCCCACACCCAGACCTAATTTGTTATCTCAAGCACTTTTTGAGTCTTTTGGGGCCATGAGCCCTGTGAAGGCGTCAAGGATTTGGTGGGAGGCCAGACGCGGCACCAGGGTTCCGTCAGCGACACCCTCCTGCGTGGCCTCCACGCTTGCTGAGAGGCGCTCGTCGTTCTCGATGCGTTTGGTGATGTCCTTGCGGATCTCCTCCCACAGCTTCGTGAGGCGGTGTTCACGCCTGCGCGCCACCAGGGCCTTGCGGTCGGTCTCTGTGAACTCCATGATCGCCTCCCACACTTCCTTGACACCTTCACCCGTATGCGCACTGCAGGTCAGAACAGGGGGACGCCAATCCGTGCACTTTCCATACGGGCGGATCAACTGATTAATTTAATGGATAGAAAAGAAAGTTTATGGTTTGAGGGTGGGTACAAAACCCTTTCATACCTGCATCGCCTTCCGGTACTCTGCTTGCGTACGACCCGCCAGCTTTTTTGTCGGCCCGTCTGCTTTTGTGATGGTCACCACGTCTGCGACTTCCACGATACCTTTCTTAATGCCCTGCAGCTCGTCGCCACCTGCTGGGGGGAGGAGCAGGAGGAAGCAGTCTGTCATATCACGCACCGCCACTTCTGACTGGCCTACACCTACCGTCTCTACGAGGCAGACGTCGAAGCCCGCACCTTCGCACACATGCAGGGCATCGTAGGTTGCGTCCGTCACCCCACCTAGACAGCCCCTGGTAGGTGATGGACGGACATATGCCTGCTTGTTGAACGCAAGCTTGTCCATCCTTGTCTTGTCCCCCAGCAAGGAGCCGCCTGAGATGGTGCTCGAAGGGTCGATGGTGAGCACTGCCACCTTGTGGCCCTGCTCGGTGAGGTAGGTGCCGAGGGTTTCGATGAGACAGCTTTTGCCTGTACCGGGTGGGCCGGAGATGGCAATGCGGATGGATGGGAGGTGCGTGGTCGGGTCGTTCTCGTGTGGTGGGTGGAGCTGTGCGATGTGCTGCATGATGAGGTCGGCCTGGCGGCGGTGGGTCTCGTTCACGCTTTCCACATAGGTGATGGCGCGGGACAGCGCGCGGCGGTCGCCAGCGACAACGCGTTCTGCAATAGCCTTCACATCAACCCCCGCCCTTTCGCATAAAAGGCGAGACAACCTCAACATCGTGGCTTGATTTTTGCTATTTTGTCCCCCAACTTTGAAGAATGGACTTTTTGATAAAATTGTTGGAGTAGTGTAGTTTGCCTCGGTTGTGTTGCCACAGTTTGTGCAATCCTCCACTTTCCTTTTTTGGGGGAGAAGAAAAAGTAGGGAGGGGGTTCATTTTTTTTTTGAAAGAAACTGCAGGTCAACTTCCACGACAGAAGGTAGAGGGGGGGGGGTGTGGATGGGGGGAAGGGGGGTTTCTTGTGTGAAAAGCTACGCAAATTACCGAACAGACGACACTTTTACAGTGCGATACTTAACGGAGACAGACGGATATGTGTCGTATGTCGAGAGTCGCGCAAACCCGATGGCAATTGCAAGATACACGACACGAGACATCACTGGGTATTGAAAGCCTATGATGAGTCACATTAAACTGTTGCAGTTGTATTAATGCAGGCACCTCCGACTGACCCACGTACGATGCCACCCCCGGATGAAAGCATAAATACCCTGCGGCAAACAACAGTAGATGTTTAAACGAACAAATCAACGAAATGACAAAAACAGCCAAGGTCTTTCCCCTAGCAGGAGTGGAAAAAAATGCATCCTTGGATAACGCCCCATTTTTGTGGTCTTTAAAAAGTCCTTTTGCAGACGTCTCTCCATTTGGATGCAAGGTTTTCCGAACACACCTATTTACAAAACTTCGAAATGCACCAAAAAAGAGTGCTAAAAACGCAGCTAAGTCGAGCTGATGCAAAAAAAAAAAAAAAAAAATGAATAAATTTTCCAACAAAAAGATAAGAGTTGCCCAACATAGTCTCCTCTTTCCAGAGTTTTTTTTTTAGGGGGGGTGAGGGGGGGTTTCACCCCCTCTCACGATTTTTTTTTGAGTTTTTAGGGGGGGTGAGCAATGCTTGTGAACTGGGTGATTCGAGGAGCAAGCTTGATGTAGGGTGCCGAGCACCGATGGAGGACGGAGTTAGAGGGTGGGCGTGTTTTCCAAAGACTACAAAATACAAGTGTTTCTAGCATTTGACGGACGGAACTCGTAGAACCCAACGGGGAATGAGAAAAAAGGATATGGTGAAATATAAAAGTAGCGTACCGTGCGCCTGCGGCGCAAGCTAGCATCCCACCTTCCCATGACATGGTACTCGTTGCTGACCCCAAAAAAGTGCATGATATCAAAATTTTCCGCCTGCGGCGGGCAGCCCTTGACCCATTTCACCCTCGTATATTATCCTCTATGTTTTCACTGGCCCCTTTACCTTATACCCATTTTGACCAAAACCAAGAACTTGCCCATTTCGTCAAATTGACCCCACCACAGCGCGGACGGATTCCAAAACCCCCACAAACTAGCTTCTCCAGGGTCTTCGCGCGCGAAGCGCGCGAAAAATTTTTTTGACCAAAAAACATCTCACCCCCCCTAAGCTCAAAAAAACCGGTCCCTAAAAAAAACTCTGCCTCTTTCAACAAAATAAAAAAAGAATTGAAAAAATTGTTCGTACGGACACCTCAACGGATGCAGGCAAAAGGGTAAGTCTAAGCCTATCGCTTAGTGGTTCCCGTTTGCAGTGCAGGGGGAAAAATGGGAAGAGCAAACCATCCATGGTGGCTTTCGGCAAAAATGACACAAAAAAAAAAAAACAAAAAAACAAGGGGAATAGTCAGATTTACCCTACCCTATTTTGAAAAAGTTCAGACTTGCCCCAAATAAGTTCAGACTTGCCCTAAAAACACTTTTAGGGCAAGTCTGAACTTTTTTGGGGCAATTCTGAACTTATTTTTAGGGCAAACACTTTTTTTAGGGCAAGTCTGAACTTTTTTGGGGCAAGTCTGAACTTATTTTTAGGGCAAGTTGGGAGCTCTTGGGTCACAGAGCCCGGCGGTCGTCGTTTTTGCGTTTCAGAACTTTCTGCTGTGTCGATTCTTGTGATTCTGCTATTCGCGACTCGAGTCCTGGTAGTGAAATGAGCAACCTATGGTATGCAGCTTTTCGCGCCGCACTGCACTACACCGCGAACCGAGACCCGTACAGAAAACAGAAAACAGAAGAAAGACGTACCCAAACGCGACTCCTCCTGGTACACGACGTAGTAGTAACAAAAAAAATACCGATTAGCCTTCGGGCGACATTGTGTACATCCTACCTCTGTAGGTGATCGATACAACCAAAGAAAGCATAGTGGTGCACCCTCGGGTGTCTACACTACTGCAACAACGATTTCTATAGCTACAGTTTCCCCACCTCTACCTTTAACTTTTTAAACGAGGACTGTAACCTCCAAAACCTGATTCTTTTCTTGCTAATAGTTGCTCTGAAAGGTTGCTACCTTCCGTAGTACAAAAGGCTTCGGCCAGACCCTAATTCTCTGGGATTACTCGGCGATTGTCGACACAACAAAAAATTCCAGAGGACTTTGTTGGTCGCCTTACTCATTTGGATCACAACGGTATGTATATGCTACTCATTACAATGTTAGCCACTTCTATTGCCAGACACCGGGGCAAATAGTAAGTGCAAGAAAACTGCTTTTTGGAAACCAGGAAAACATGATGGACACTCCACTCCACGTGCGGACATGTTTGGCACTTCTGCATGCGTGCAGTATCCAAATGTGTCCCCGTGGGACCAAAGTGATAAAGATGTGTCCACTGTGTACAGGGAAAAAACTTTGCGCTCCCCCGGACAGTGCACAATTCAACACCCCTTGTGGGTGGTCTTGTTGCCTTTTGGAACAACAACGATTTTTCCCACGTTGTTGCATTTTGGCCAGGCATGCTCTTGAAAGCATGACAATTTGATTGCGTATGGACAAAGCAAATAACCAAGTATGAATTCTGAGTTGAAGTGTGAGAGATGTTGTGGGAAGGGGAGTTCGCTCCTTTCAACGATGACCTCGTTGTTCTTCATAGGCTCGTCTTAACCGACCACATAAATAAAATTGTGCCGGCCTCGAAGGAATTCTAAGCACGCCCTCGTGGTAGCTAAACACTGACTCTCTCTCAATTCAACAAAGAAGGAATACTTGGTAATTTGTGGAGCACCCGTGCATGAAAATTGTAAAACTTTGCGCCCCACGTTGCCCCAGAACACGGCTTCCTTGTAACCGGTTCTGGCCCAACGTGGACTGCCTGCTCACCCTTTCCGGGTGGCTGGTGGTTTCTGGCATCATTTTTGGGCTCCGGCTCAGTTAGGCATTTTAGGGCAATATAACAAGTCATACCATGTGGGGCCCCAAGAGTGCCCCAGCCAAAGTGGCCTGACTTGTTGCCCTAAAATAAGTTCAGACTTACCCTAAAATAAGTTCAGACTTACCCGAAAATAAGTTCAGACTTGCCCTAAAAAAGTGTTTGCCCTAAAATAAGTTCAGACTTGCCCGAAAATAAGTTCAGACTTGCCCTAAAAAAGTTTTTAGGGCAAGTCTGAACTTATTTTCGGGCAAGTCTGAACTTTTTCATAGGGCAAGTCTGAACTTTTTCAAAATAGGGTAGGGTAAATCTGACTATTCCCCAAAAAACAAAAAAAACTGAACAGAATAATGCAAACGAAGAAACTAAGCAACGAATGAAACACAACCAGAAGAACCTTATGGGTAGGTCGGTGCGCGGGCCACGTCAGTACTGTAGGGTACGAACCACGGAGCACACTTTCATGAGAAGGGAAGATAAGAGGGGACATAAAAAAAGGGGGAATAGTGATCGATGCAGGCACACCCTCCGATGGACCCACTGTACGATGCCAGCCATCCATGGATGAAAGCATCACGAAGTACCCTGGCGACTTAACAGAAAGGTGTAAAAAGGAAACCGAATGGCTTGCCCCGTACCGTAGTGTGAGTGGGGGCGGCGCACAAACTGCTCGTCACCCGACGCATCGATGAACCGATGAAGGGTGGGCATTACAGGTACTCCCGTAAAAAAAAGTGTATTAATATTTATTTTGAAAAATTGGTTGTATTAGTGCAGCCACCCTATAGTGTGTGCTCCACTATGCTAAAAATGGTGGGCCGTGGCAGTTTGCTTAGTGGGACCTTGACAAAAAAAGTGGTATAACTATTGGTCTATCGAACCGTGAGCTGTGTTAGTTGTGACACTTCATTTTGAACGGATGAATGAAGGCGCTTTAAAATAAGATTGGTAAAGATGAGGATAAGCCTCGTGTACTTAGCCACGTATGAAAAAGGGGGTACTGAGAAAAAAAAAGGGGGAAGTGCAAAAATGCAAAAATTCAAAAGTGAATAAGTGCAAACGCCTCTACGGACCCAGACACCGGAAAAAAAAGTGAAGTTATTAATGCAGGCACCTCCAACTGACCCACGCTGCCAGCCCCGGATGAAAGCACAAAAAAAAAAAAAAAAAACTTGTAAGATGACCCTATTGTACACACAATGGAACCTCAAAAAATCTCAAAAAATAAGAAAAAAATACAATAAATCAGCAAAGGGCAGAACACATCTAACTGAGAACATTACGTCTCCTCCCCCCCTTCCCTTCCCCCACTAAACCCATAGACACATATCTCCCCAAAAAACCCCCAAAAAAATATGGCAAAAAACCCCCCAAGCACCGCATTGTCCCTTTACGCCTATCCGGGTTGTGTGTTTGGTGCGTCAGGATTGGGTGGGGTGGCAGGTGGGTTAGGGGGTACAGGAACTGGAAGGCTGCCCCCCCGCTCGCGGACGGAGGTGTGGACAGGGGGGAGGGCGGTGACGCGTGGTGGGGGAGCTTCTGCGGGGATGTCGGCGAAGGAGGCGGGGCTCTTCTTGAGAAGGGAAGAGTCGAAGGAGCGGCGTAAGGCTGAGGCATCGGGCAAGGGGGACTGTGGTGATGTTGTGGATCAGTGGAGACGGGGTTATGTGTAGGTTATATGTATGGTGTGGCTGAAGGGATGTGCTATTTTGTGCTATTTTGGGGTCGTCGGCCACACCAATGTAGGTTATTGTAGGTTGTAGGGGGTCTCTCGGATTGGGAAGGGGGTGATTAAACAAAAGTTGATTCGAAATACGAAGCCCTCTCGTGAGTGTTCCTTTAAAAAAGGGGGGGCGAAAGCTGAGCAAAAGAAGTCACCATCAAAACAAAGAAAAGTTGAAAAGATGACCCCAAGCCTCTCGTGCTTAGTCACCTTATCATATTCGTCATCGCACAGCATCAGCTGCTCTGGCTTCCACAAGTTTGTTGTCAGGGATGATGTCATTTCCCCAACCGGAGTTCGTAATTTTAAACAAAACGTGCCGCATACCGACGAAGGTGGCAGCTCGCTTGCCCTCGCTGAGAGGGGTGGCGACGGTGGCGCCTGAGAGGATGCTATCGGCGAGGGTGGCTCTGGTGGGAGTGGCGGCAGTGAGGAGGGCGGGGTGGGCGGGCGGTAGAGTAGCGTCTGCTGCTCCTCTGCGGAGACGTAAGGTGCACTGTGTGGGGGGAAGGTTGGTGGCGGTGTGGGGTGTGTGGGGTCAAAGCCCATACTGTATAAGCTCCTCTGAGCTGTCGTCGTCGTCATCGTCCAGGTCTTCGTCCTCCTCACCCTCATCCTCTTCGTACTCCTCGTACTCTTCCTCGTAGTCGTCGCCACCACGCAGAAGGAGGTCTATCGCCTCACGCAGGTCGGCTTCCACGTCGGGGTATCTGAGAGGGGTGTTTTGGGATAGAATTGGGCATGTGTTCCGTACACAATGTACTGAACCAGTGGAGTGGTGGTGTTCACATACTTGGCAATAGCGAGGTCCTGTACCTCGATGGCCACATCAGGGTTTTCGCGTAGAAGGATCTGAGAAGGTGTGTGGTGTGGTGTGGTTTAATGCCTAGTGAGGGTAATTCTTGCGCAGAATATGGCCCTTGAGAAGGTGTGTGGTGTGGTGTGATGCTGTGAGGGTAATTCTTTGCGCAAAACATAGCTCAAGACTGATTACTCAAAAAAAGACTATAAGGGGAGAACTTTTAGTGGAAAGTAAGGTTGTTCGCTTACATTTTGATTTTTCGCATACCTGAAAGTCCTCCGTATCCAACCGCAACAGATCGCAGTACCCCCGGGAGCGTAGTGTGTACGCACGGTTCGTCTTCAGGAGCAGCGCTATCTCGCCAAAGTGGCTGCCATCCTCCACGGTGCCCACGATCTTTTCTAGCTCCCCCTCCGGGGAGGAGTACGTCAGCACACAGTCCATTGTCCCCTTCATCACGAAGTACATCTCCCGCCCGGTCTCCCCTTGTACCACAATCCGCGTGTCCGGCAGACACACCACGGGTTTGAGGTGCAGACACAGCATCCTATAAAAATGGTCCGACACCCCCTCTAAAAACGGCACCCTATCCAGCAGATGCCTCGAGACCATCATCTGGATCTCCACCTTCAAATATGTGGGCAGGTCGTTTAGTGTCTTTGTGGCGTCGATACCTTGTCGGGAGCGCCACATAAAGCCTTGATATGCGTGAACCTTAGCGATGATGGAAGGAGGAAGATTCTTCTGCTTGATAAAAGCGTTGAGGTTCTGTGTACGCTGTCGATGTGTGTTCTCCGCTGTGTCCAGATTCAGCATGATGGTGCCTACAGTACCGATCACAACAACATACATCACGACACCAATCGAAACGCTGATAACCGAGAACATTGACTCCAAAAAGGTCTGCGGGACAGCACCCCCATACCCCACCATGGTGACGAACGCGAAGTTCAGCGCCTGAAAGTATTTGTCCCATATCCCCCAGATATCCGGATCTGTAAAGTCGTTTAACCCAAACCACTTCTCTGCCGCTTCGTCCTCCTCCATCTTGATCGTCATCAACCATACGCAAGCCACCCAATGCGCACTCAGAATAAACAAAAACAAAAATTTTCCCAGACGAATCAAAGACGGATTCACCTCCAGCAGGTTCTTCTCCATCCTCCCCCAATAAAAATTTAGACGGAAAAATCGTACTAATTTGTTAAGACGCAGATACACAGTCCAGGTCGCTCCGTTGCCGATAAAGGGGATTTCGAGGGGAACCGCACCGATGACATCAACGGTAAACCATCCGGTCAGGTATTTTTTGCGGATGTCTTCATGCACATTAACTTGAACGCCTTCCTCCTCATACGGAAGGTAGAAATTGAAGAAGACCTCTAAAATGAAGAAGGCGTCGCCGACCTTTTCTAAGACCTCAAGAATGACTTCAACTGCGAATGATTTGTTCCAATCGCCCTGAGCTGCGATCGAGAACGGTACCGAAAACATATTGTAGACCGCAAAGAGGAGTAGAATCGTTTGCCACTTCATCTGCTCCTTGCATAACAACCCGGAAAACAGGTCTGCGAGTGGAAGATTCTTTTTGCTATGGTCGACAGTGCGTGCGTACAGCATCATATCCGCTTCCTTAGACGTTCGTTGTTTGTGGTACTCCACCAACGCACGGCGGAGCACCCCAGCAGCCTTCTCGCGCATGCATACGAGGCAGGACTGACATCGTCCCTCCCCCTTCTCGCTCATCAGGGAAAAGGGAGGCGATCAGTGGGGGAAGAAAAACTTATAAGATGACCCTAAGTCTCGTACGTAGTCACCTTAAAGGGGAAAGAGGTGTAGAGAGGGGTGTGGTGTGGGGGGGAGGGAGAGGGGGTGCTAGACCCCGAGGGTGTGCCCTCCCCTGTGTGGTGTGTGGGGTTTGTGGGGAGGGGGGGTGTGGAGAGTAGTGGGGTGGTATTTCTTGGGGAAAATGTGCGTTCTGATGTTAGTAATGTGTAAGCCTCACTGAAACTACAAAAAAGGGTAGTTGGAAATGTGCTGTAATGCATCTCACAGTCGAGCT
This sequence comes from Rhynchopus sp. YZ270_cl-10, assembly GCA_964035575.1. Lineage (NCBI taxonomy): Eukaryota > Euglenozoa > Diplonemea > Diplonemida > Diplonemidae > Rhynchopus > Rhynchopus sp. YZ270_cl-10. The sequence goes on along the minus strand of OZ037897.1, from coordinate 1,158,910 downwards.
AGATGAAAAAGGTGAGAAAGGGTGGGTGTTCCGTACCGTAAGAGAGAGAAAATGATGTAAAAATCTTAAGGAAGAAGCTATCAGCATGCGTCTCGTTTTGTTCTTTTGTGGGGGAGTAGAGGAAAGTGTTGGAGCCAAACAAAGAGTAGGTGAAACGTTCTTAACAACGCAAGCTCGGTCGAAAACGAGAGAAAGCAAAAGAGAAAAGGTTATAAGATGACCCAAAAAAAAAGGTAACATTTTGGAATGTAAGTCACCTAAAACAACATCAAAGAGCCATAAATTTGCGGTGCAGTTGGAAGATGGAATACTTTTTAGTGGTTTCCTTTTAGTCTTTGTATTCACGACTAATCCCAAACCCCTCAACCATCGCATTTTCTGAAGCAGACCACAAGCTAATCTCCATCGCGATCCTCCCCTACTGCAACTGTTTCACCTCAATAGCGTCCTCCTGCACAATGAACAGGAAGGTGCCACTGGGGCTGACATCCGCCCCACCCCAGGAGTCTGCTTTGTGTACAGACAAGCTTTCTGCGGTAGCAAGCGAGCGTACGGTGCAGCGATCCTTGGTGCGCATAACAAAGGTGGTGCGGGATACGGCAACGTCGGTCACGTTTGCGACGTCGATGTGGTGCTCGCACACAAACCCCTCAGATGCCTCCACCAACGCTCCAAAATCCCATACTTTAACACACACATAGTCGTTCGAGACAACATGGCGGCCATCGCATCCCGATCTCAGGTTGTGAATCCCCCGTGCTGGAACCCGCGCCGCCACCAGACCACTCCCCAGACCACTACCACTCCCCCTGAACAGCAGTACCAGCCCCTCCCGCTCGCTGCACACCACATAGCGGTCGGTCACTGCCAGCCCCTTCCCATCGGTGATGTGCTCTGCGGACCACAGGATCTCCCCTGTTGTCTCCTCCCACGCCTTTACAGATGTGTCGTACGACGCTGTGAAAATCCGCTCCCCACACCACTCCGTTTTAAACCGCGATCTGTGCCCTTTATAGCACCGCACCGCACCACCGTGCACGGCGTGGATCTCCAGCGCATTGCCAACACGGCTCCCTATGCAGAGGCGGGAGCCGTTGAAGGAGGGGGCAGTGTCGAAGGCGGAGGGGGCGTGCAGGAGGGGCGAGGTCGTGGAGGTGTCGTAGACGGTGAAGGCAGCGCACCTGGTCACCACGCAGAGGAAGCGGGTGCATGGGCTCAGCCGCATGCAGGTGACAATGTTGTCGCCGATGGGATAGGAGGACGGCACCGCCACGGCCTCGTGCACAGCAAGGGTGAGTGTGTCCCCGGCACACAGCGCGGTGTTGCTCAAGAGCTCCCCTTCAGGTGCAGGTGGGGTGCCCAAGGAAGCCCCCGTCAGTGCTGTGCCCCACAACGGCAGGGAGCCGTCGTCAAAGGCAAGGCAGGCGCGCTTGCGGAGGGAGAGCAGCGTATCATTGTCCTGTGCGGTGATGGTCTCGACTGCCCCAGTTGTGGAGGTGATGTGGATTTCCATGAGATTTTCTGCAAACCACGTAAAAAATGTGTAAATATTGTGTCAAACTCCCTGAAAAAAAAAGGGGGCGGGGTGTGTGTATGAGGTGGTGTTATATTTGGAGCCCTACTTTGTGTGCTGTAATATCAGTAGGATAAATGTGGAAAAGTACTTCTTCTCCCATCTCCACCCATTCAGTGGCAAAAACTGCCTACGATGACAGCAAGTATCCAACCACGAACACATAGCGAAGCGTGAGACAACATGGCATGACATGAAGGGGGTCTTTTGCTCGATGCAACTAAGGAAGGAAGATGAGGTGGTGTGGCCTGAAGGGGGGGTGATTCGCACTTTTTGCGCCCTCCCTATTCAACCACACCATGAGGTGACCAAAAAAATGATGAAAAATTGGGGGGAAAATACCTCTTTTTTTTGCTTTGTGTTGAGAGAGAAAAAAAACTGGCCTTTCATCACTGCCTTATTTTTTTTTTGAATACTATTTTGCAAAAAACATCTGAAAGAGCTTTGACACGCTTCGAAGGACCACACAAAATGCTGGCTATACAATGCACCGGAACGCAAACACACATATACCACCTCCCCCCTTTTTTTGTAGTACCGACACATCACCCTTATCCGAAGACGGGGTTCTGTACACAAAGTCGCCCGAAAGGCTAATTGAGGCTAATTTTCAAAATCTTCGCGTTTATCTCTTTTTTTCTCTAAAAAAATTGATAAATTAGTTGATACTTTGGTTCGTTCTCCTTCAGTTTTTTCCCCTTTTTTGAAATGCGAAACTGCTTCAAAAAAAAAAAGGGGGTTGAAGGAGGGAATCGTTCAAAACCAAAAAAAAAAAACAGAAACCCCAACCTGGTTACCAACAACAAACAATAAAGGCAAGACGAACGAAAGTCACCTTCGAACCTTTTTTTTTGGTTTCTTTTTGAAAACCTGGTTTTTTATATTTAGTGTAGACATCCGAGGATGAGATTTCCACTATATTTTTTTGTGTCCTTTTTTTTTTGGTCTTGTTCAATTCCTTTGAGACTTGACGGTACTGTGAAGGGTGGGGGTGTTTTGTGGTATTGTTCACGGGCAGTTAAACCAACAGGCTATCCCGACAGGCTGAATCGTTAGGCCCGTGGGGGCGGGGGGGAGGGATGAAGAGGGAAAGACAAACAGAATGAAGGTATCCTACATCAAAGAAGGTAGGCAAAATATATAAAGAAAAAAAGGGCAGGAAAAAAAGCAAAGCACTGGCAAAAATAAAGGTTGACTTGAAATACAAAGCCCTCTCGTGACAATGTACCTTGGTACATGACCAGAAAATAAAAAAAATGAATAAAACCCCCAATAAACGGCTTTAAAAAAAAGGCAATTTTGCACTCCAGAAAAAGAAAATTTTGATCGATGTAGATGCCTCGTGTGCATGCACATCTTGAAGAAAATGGTAAAAAGAAATTGTCGTTACTGCAGACTGTGTTGTGCGGATGGCAAGCATCTTATGGGTGGTGGTTTGCCTTTCGTTTTTTGCTTAGTCTGATTAGGTCACCTTGAAAAAAAAATATGGATAGCCCCAGCTTTTTCAGGCGTGCGAGTCTTTCGTCACGCGACAAGTGCGGCACAAATATTATTTTTTAGCTCAGACAAGAGAATGGTTGGTGTAAAATAACACTTTCCTGCTCTTATTGATGATCTGATTTCATAAAAGACAGTTCTGCAATTTGGTGTATTTTTTCAATACACATGACACATGACACACGACACACGACACAAGGTGCGAAAAGAATGTCAAGAGATGAATGCACACTCTTGTCACCTTCACACATCTTTCAAGATTTTCTGTCAAAAAAAAAAAGTGGAAGTGCAAACGCGTCTGTGGACGGAGACACTGAACCTCCACGGAAAAACATAGTAAACCGTTTGAGAGTGCAAATACCGCCCCCACACTGGGACCCTATTCTGCGCAAGAATTACCCCTAGTTAGTTATCAAACACACTCACACACACTGCGACACTCTACAGGTTGAACATACGTTATCAACCTCGAGACTCGCGTGGGTGGGTTCCCCCCTTCATCTCAATCAATTGGCATACAAAGGTAGTTGATACATTTTGTCATTCTGCGCTGTCGTGCAAAGAAAGAGTTGAGAAAGAAAGAAAAGAGAAGAAGAAAAGTGCAAACGTCTCACCCCTACACTGACTGACGTAGGCATTTAAAAAAGAAAATTCATTTTTTTGTGTTCGTTTTTTGAAAACTTGGCTGTATTAGTGTAGCCACCCTAGAGTGTGCTCCACTAATACAGCCAAGTTTTCTGTTTTTTGTTTGAGAGTCGCTCAGCTTCTGGGAACTGCTAAACGAATTAGCAAGGGGGGGCATCTTTCTGCTAACCTGGGGGGTATTTTTTGTCCAGAAAACAAAGATGGAAATGATGTGATGTACCCGCAAAATAAAAAGGGGTGTGAGGTCCCAACAGGTATCCTCATTTTTTTTTTTGCCCAGTGTTCCGAAGATCCGATACGTTGCAGATCCATCCATTATTTCCTCCTTTATTTTTTTTTGGAAAACTATCAGATTGATTGATGGGGGTTTTGCTTTTTGCAGTTGTAACTTTTTTTTTTTTGGTTATTTTTGGTAATGTTCATCAGACTGAGTGTATAGACACCCGAGGATGCTCTCCACAAAATATCCTTTTTTTTATGTTTCATTTAACCCACACAATTTCGGTTGTCTTCACAACCACCCGTGGGGGTAAAACGAATCTGCTTTTTTTTTTTTTTAAAGGACCGTGCTTGTAATCATACACCAACTGTATAATAAATAAGGTCCAATTTGTTCCCCTAAAAGTCCAGATTTGATTATATTAAATGGTAGCACTGCAAGCACGGTATATTTCTTCGAACACTAAAACTGCAAAGGAACATGACTGTGTAACATAATTTTTCTTTGGGCATGGCTTCATAAATATATTGAATATCGTCAATATATTGATTTGGTGATGAATATTATTGATTGAATATTGAAAGTGTCAATAATATTGACTGAAAACTGTCAATATTTCAATAATATTGAAATATTGATCATATTATTGAATATTGACGTTGCAGTGCCTGCTTTTTCCTTGACGGGAGGCCATAGCTGAGAATAAGACTTGGGGACCCGGGACCCGGTTATTCTCAGTGGGACTGGGCACAATATGTCGAAAACGCTGTGAAAACGCCTGAAAGCGGGTCAGGGACCCGGGCGCGGGAGGGTGGGGAATGGAGGGGTATTCCCAGTCCCTAGGACTGGGACTGTACCCAGTGCCCAGTACCCGTCCTAGTTCTAGTCCTGGGACAGTACCCGGGACCCGGCTTATTCTCAGCTCCCTTCCAGCCACAGAGTGGAGAGGCAAAGGGTCAAACTTTTCTGTTGAAGCCATGTGCGCAACATTTCAAAGATTGTGCCATAAATCGCACATTATCACAGCCAAACTATATCATGGATAGGGTAGAGCTGTGGGCTACCGCTCGTAATTCCTAAACACTTGTGTTTAGGTTTTTAAGGTTGCTGCCCTCCCAGTACCCTCCTGGTGCACCCACCCGAAAATGCACCAAAGTGTAAGATTTTTTCGGCGTTGGAAAGATTGGGCCTCAAAAATGCGAATCACCAAATCAGATCTGTGAGAGATTTGTTTTTAATTCCTATTTTCGTGTCGCGAGTTTACGTGGGAAATGATTTAGAAACGTGCGTTCCTTAAGTACCCTATGGGCAAAACGGGCGTTTTTCACCAAAAACCGGGATTTTCGCCTTTTTGGGTGGTTTTTTGGGCCCATACCCGGCTATATGGACTGGGAAACGCGATTCTGGGGTGCTAGAACCAGGTCTAGGCCGCGCAGGGGTACTTCTGTGGGCAAAAACAACCCACAAAACCATGCACTGCGTTGTGTTCTGTGACCATTCAGGTGTTTTAGCTAGTGTACGAGGCGTTGCGATCGATTTGGTTTCGTTCTCGCTCATCAACCACACGAGCTAGCAAAAAATATTTAGGATTCGCAAAACCAAATTTTGTCCGCGCCGCAGGCGCATGGTGCGCTACTTTTTTATGAGAGTTGTGAACATACATTTGAAAAATCCATCCATCCACACGTCTTTTTTTATGAGAGGATCAGTGAGTAAATAGTTCCGCTTATGGGCCCAGGAGGCTTCCCCTGGTCAGGGTGGGGTTTGCTGCTTGGAGAGGAGGTTGTTCTGGGTACAGAACGAGAGAAAAGAGTAGTTGAAACGTGCTAAAACGCAGTCGAGCTCATGCAAAGGGTAGGAGGTGGGTGTTCCGTACCGTAAGAGAACGGAGGCGGTTCACAACCGCTCGACGAATCACGCGACCTCTTCTTGTGGTCTTCATACCCCAGCCTTTTTAACAGCCAAAAAAACTCTATGATTTTGCACGTGTTACCGTGGGACTCTAAGGGCAATCATGGTTCAGTTCGTAAACGCGCACGTGCCATTCAATGCCATCGCGGGGGAGCGACTTGCCTTGTGGCATCAGATGGCTCCTTAGTGGGGGCTACGCGGACAGTGAGAGGGGGTGGGGAACAGCATTCTCTACCTGGCTTCTGAAGAAGGGTGTCTTCCCTTTTGTCAGAGTTGGTATCACACAAGTCGCCATATTTTTTGCATTTTTTGGTCCGAAGTTCAATTACCAGTCCTGGAAATTGGGGCAATTTTTTTGTGCCTCAACTCGGGCATGTTTTTATGTAGTTGTGTGAGGTTGGAAGATGCAGACCCAGTTTCCAAGGGGCGCAAGACCATTGTGTGAAGGAAAGTGTCAATATATTGATCAATATATTGATCAATATTTGCAAATATTGAATGGGAAATTTACACGGTAAAAGTGTCAACATATTGAAAATTTCCTACGTGATATTGATCAATATATTGATATTGAAAAAAACGTGAAAAAAAATATTGAATATATTTATGAAGCCATGTTTGGGGGAAAAAAAACTCCAAATCACTTAGGTTACACAGCCATGAAGGAAATGTTGAAACACGGAAAAGAAAAAGGAAAAACAAAACAGGTGGAGGGGGTGAAATAAAAACAAATTTTTTTGGATCAGAAGGAGGAGGGGGAAAGCGTGACAAAGGTGAAATACGGGTGCAGTATTTCAAATATTCTTCAAAATTGGGAAGAGAAAGACTTTTTACTAGTTTGATAGACATTTTGTTTTGTTCGTTTTGCCCAAAAAAAAAAAAGGGCAGGAAAAAGAGCTGAATTTGAGTAAAGGCAATCTAAACCTCCTATTCGCGTGCTTTGTCACCGATGAATTTTTGTTTGTTGATAAAATTTTTGGAGTAGTGTAGTTTGCCTCGGTTGTGTTGCCACAGTTTTGTGCAATCTCCACTTTTTTTTTTTTTTGGATGAACGTAAGCCTTTGCTTAGTCACCTTTTGATCACAAATCGCAATCGCACAGCAAAAAAAAAAGGGTGTAGACATGCCACACACCCATATGACCATTTGATGAAGATCGGGTGCAGGCAAGGGGGTTTGAACGTCGCTTAGTATGTGTCTCGTAACTACCCTACTGGGTGGGGAGGAGCTCGTATGGCATGCACACACACTCTCTCTCTCTCTCTCTGCCTCCACGACGGACATGTGACAAAAAAAAATAAAATAAAAAACTGCAGTTATTGATGCAGGCACCTCCGACTGACCCATGTACAATGGCAGCCATCCGGATGAAAGCATCACGAAGTACCCTGCGGCCTACAACAGTAGATGTAAAAAGGAAACCTAATGACCTACCCGTACCGTAAGAGAACGAGGGCGGTGCGCAACCGCTCGTCAGCCAAATTAAAAAGAAAGTGAAGTTGATAGTGCAAACGCCTCTGGGACGCAGGCACTGACACTCCGCGGGTTATCGAACCCCGGAGTGTTGCGCTTGTGTTTGGTTTACAGGGAAGCTGTAAGCAGGTATACAATCATTACCCCACCCTGACCGGGAAGGGGGGACAACATGATTTAGTGATTCAAGAAAAGCACGTGTTTTAGCACACAACACTGGGCGTCTGCTGAATCCGATGAGCGCCGGGGCGCCGACGGAACGGAGGGAGTGCACACGATCCCTCTTCACACCAGGGAATGGGGCGCGGCGGAGTTTCGCTGTTAAAGCCCGCATGTTAGCCTTGACGATGAGCCTTTGCATGGCCCGCCCACGCTCGCGGATATTAGAGGTATGTTTGGCGAGGAAGACCCTTGTGCGCAATTCGAAGTCGACCGCGAGCTCGACACACGACACGTCGCGGGGTTCTTTGCTCCACTCGAGCGTAATCACCCACCACAGGAAAGCTTTCAAAGTGAACGCCTCCATATAGGTGGAGGAAAAACTAGGTTGTAGCTTGGTCAGATATGTGCGGAAGGGGGTATCCCGTTTAGAGGCAGCAAATGTGAGATTCCAAGGGTGCACAGCCGGGGCCACATCCGCTGGACTTGAGAGGGTCGTGTCGATCGTGGTGACGGCATCGAGGAGAAGAGACTGTACCGCCTTCACCGTCACCTTGCTCACATTGGAGGGCACAATGCCGTGCAGCACAAAGCAGGTGGGAAGCCCCTTGCCGTAGAGGCTGATGGCCGACGCATGTAGGGCAGTGAATGCCGGTGTGTGCACTATGCTGCAGTGCCACAGTAGGTGGCGTGTGTGGCATGTAACCTGGACGAGGCATAAGGGGCATTTATCGCTGAAGTCCGCCTCGGGCAGGCCAAAAAGAAAAGTTTATAAGAACCCAAGCCCTCTCGTAGCGGAATCACCTTAGGAAAAGTTGACTTGAAATACAAAGCCTTCCCGTGACAGTGACGCACGCTTGATAACGCTATCCCAAACCCTCCCCTCTACCCTTCTCTCGCAAAACCCATGACGGGAAATAAAGCACGAATAAAGTTGAGTTTTATTTTTTTTTTGTGGGGTGTGTGTTTTATTATTTTTTGCTCATTCGTTCATTGAGTTTTAGCATCTTTTTTTTGTCAGAAATAATAGTGTTTTGGGCTTTTTATGTATAATATGGGCCATTTGTTAAATAGCTAATTTTTTTTAGGTAGTAATTTGAGCATTTATTTTCTCCTTTCCCTTTCGTTCTGCAAAACAGTTCCTTTTTTTGCAATTTCTTTTTTTTCCCCCTTTGAAAAAAAAAAAAACTGCATTTATTGAACACCCCTTTCCCCTTGCACAAAAAAGCAACCCCACACACAGAGACAATCAGTGTCTATTAAGTGAAAATGGGGAAGCTGAAAAATGCAAAGTTTTTTTTTATGTGGAGAAAAAAAAACACACACATGCAAAAGGACAATTGATAGTGGACATTCAACGGGTGAAAATTGAGTTTTTCGGCCACCCTATTGCGCCAATCCATTCCATCTGTAGGGGTTACAGGCACGCCCCCGAATATGACACTCACAACACGGGAGTGGACCGTAACCATAATTTCCCTACAATCTACCGACGTTGTGTGTGAACATTTGGTACCTCTTACCAAGGATTTCTTTTATAAATTTTGATAAAAACTGTTGGATTAGTGTGGTTACCTCGGTTGTGTTACCACAGTTTGTGCAATCTCCACTTTCCATTTTGAAAAAACTGAAAAAAAAAAATTGATAACGTGTAGACAACCTGCGTGAGCTCCGCGCTATTTGGGTAGGGGAAACACATCAAAAAAATAAACAAAAATCATCGCACGTACACAGTGAGGGAAAAGAGAAGCCACTGTGCGAGACCTGTCTTCTCCCCAAAAAAAGGGAGGGGGGTTTTTTTTTTCTTTTTTGGTAATTTGTTCAGGGTATTAGGGTGAAAATCCAAAATTCCGGAAAAAACTGGTTTTTCTGGTTTTCTCTCCTGGGTGGCGAAAACTAGTGTTTCCGGCGAAAACCTCCACCGTTGACGGACACAGTCACCTTTTTCGGGTTTTTCGGGGGTGGGGTCAGTGTCTTATCCAGGAATCCAGATTCGAAATATTTTTCGGCGCTGCTGACCCAGGGTAGACATTGGGAACATAGGGACTGTATTTTTTTGCGGGGCAAACAAATAATATAAAATGGCGCCGCAGGCGAAAATTTTTGAGGGTACGGTGTAAAAATCTAGCTTTTTACACCACAGAGCCACTCAAACGAACCCTTTTTTGCGGAGCAAAAAATGAAAAATGGCGCCGCAGGCAAAAAAAAAATCAAGGAACAGCCATTTCCCAAAGGCACTCCCGTGGTTCAACCACGGTTCTACCAGGCGGGGAAAAAATGCGGGGGAAAAAATCGAGTCCGCCCTAATCTGGGGACGACATTTACAGAAAGTCCTGGTGAAAAGTGTCGGTTTTTTTTTCCCCTCCAGATTTCTCTGTTTTTTTTTTTTTTTTGAAAACCAGTTTTTGGAAAAACTGGTTTTCAAAACCAGTTTTTTTAACCACCCTAATACCCTGAATTTGTTTGTTTAGTGTAGCTGCCATTCAGGCAGTCTTCACTATCTTTTTTGAATAGAATGATAGCAGTGCCTATTGTGCACACACATCGTGACAAAATGGGGGGAGGAAAACGCGATCTTTTGAAAGAAGGCGGGGGAAAGCAAAAACGAAACAAAAAAAAAAAAAAAACGCCATTTTTGACAGGGAAGTTCCTAAGTGGGACCGAGAACATGAAATTCTGGATTTTAGTTTTTTTTTCCTTTTTTTTTTTCCTTTTTTTCCTTAGGGGGCTTTCTTGTGGTTTCTGGTGGGTTTCACTGTAGGTGACACACCACCAGTGTGGTGAAATGGTCGAAACTCTCAAAAGCAAGAGTTTTCAGGGGGCAAGAAAAAAAAATTGACAACAAAATCCTTCACTGTCCAGGGCTGTACCCCCAATTTTTTTTTTGCCTGCGGCGCCATTTTTCATTTTTTGCTCTGCAAAAAAGGGTTCGTTGGAAGCTAGATTTTTACACTGTACTCAAATTTTTTTGCCTGCGGCGCCATTTATATTATTTTTTGCTCCGCAAAAAGAGAAGTGCAACGCCTCACCGTTCATCGGCGGAAGCACTGGTTCCACGGGTTATCGAACCCCAGAGAGCACTTCATTGGCATGCACGCGGTTACCGCGAGGGAGCGTGTATGCAGGTACAAAATCACTGCCCCATCCAAATAATATTCCCAACGTCTTTGGGGATCCCCTTGCATTTTGCAGCCAAAAATGCAACTAGACCAAAGCAAAAAGTTCCGCGCGAGTGTAGCGCGCCCGGGTTTGGGACCCCTTTTTGAATTTCGAGGGGCGGTTAAAGTGGGCCCAGAATCACAGTTCTGACACTCATTTAGCATTGTGAGCAACTCACTAGTGGTCGTAACCAAAATTTGTATCAATCAAGAACTTGTCCATTTTCTCGAAATGACCCCACTACAGTGAGGGTAGAGCTCGGAAAGCCCGAAAAAGGGCAAAAAACCCCACCCAAAAAAAGGAAAAAAACGGGAACATAAATCCAGAATTTTGCTGTTTTTTCCGAGAACAAGGAACAACCCTGATTTTTGATAACCTGTTGTTCGTAGCTGCCATGCAGGCAGAAACGCACACAAATGGGGGCCATATTCTGCGCAAGAATTACCCCTATTAGTCATCAAACAGATCATCTAAAACAAAGAAAATTTGGAAGATGAATGTGTCTCTCGTTGCGTACACACCCTACACAACAGAAGCGGAGTTCAAAAGTGCAAACACCTCAGTTGTTGATTTGGCAGAACGCAGACACCCTGCTGAAACAAAAGCAAAAAAAAAAAAAAAAAAAACAAAATCAAAATCAAGAAAGAGCTCTTTTCCGGAAGGGAAAAGATGTCTAAAAAACCCAGGGAAGAGGTTCATTTTACACATCTTTTCACAGAAGAAAGAAAAAAAAAATTTAGCACAAAATTGACGGAACGGAAAAAGGGTGGGGAAAGTGAAAATACGATAACGCACAGACACCCTTAGGATGCAGGCACGTGAGGGGTGGGAATCTCGAAGAGTGTTTATTTTGTAATTTTTTTTTCTAATTTTTTTTTCTCTTTTTGCTGATTTGGCAACGTTTTGATCTGTTTTATCGAAAAGCGACCCAAGATACTTTTCCTTCTGCGAGAATATGACTAAGAAATACAAAGCCCTCTCGCGACAGTGTATCTTGAAATATTGCTAACAAAAAGAAAGAATAATGAAGCTAAAGCTAAAGCTTCGTGGTAAGTCCAAATAAAATGTGAAAAGAAGAAGAAGAAAAAAAATAAAATCGTGAAAGAATCAGAGCTCGCGCTAAAGTCCATCCCTCATCCCGGGATTTTTGGGGGTTTTGGTAGGAACGTTTTTTTTTTGCAGTACGGGGATTTCATTAAGAAACCAGAAGTTCTAATATTGTTGAGTAAGACCACCACATAGTGGACTTGCATGTACATGTGACCCCGCCGTGGAACGCAATTGGCTCGGAAAGTCAAAAGAAAGAGGAGAAAAAAGAAAAGGAAAAAAAAAAAAAAAAGTTGGTTACCGTGCGCCTGCGGCGCTGCCTGTTCCCTTCCAGTTTCTACAGGCAAACACTTGCCCCCTTTACCTTACACTGACGGGTTTTGACCAAAACCAAGAACTTGTCCATTTCGGCAAATTGACCCCACCACAGAACGGACGAATTCCGGAAATGCAAATGCCGGTGTTTTCGCGCATTTTCATGTTGCAAGACGTCAGGATCAGGGAGAGAAAATCTGGTTGTGGGATTTACATTGGCCCTCTTTACCCACATGGATTTTGACCAAAACCAAAAAAATGGCCATTTCGGCAAAGTGACCCCACCACAGCGCGGACGGATTCCGGAAATTCCAATCGCGGTATGTTTTGGGGCTGAAAACCCACTGATTTTCAGGAGAAAAATTGCTTCCAAATCTCGGAATTTTCCGAATTTTCCTGAAAATGACCCTTGTTTACGAGTATGGGTTCATATTTTGCGAAAATTTAAGTCACTAAAATTTTGTCCATTTTTCCGTATATACCCCACCACAAGCCGGGATTGGCCCGGAAATGCCACAAAACGGGGTTTCCGGGCCTCCCCAGCTAACCTTTTCAAGGAACGTTTTTCCGTACCCGAAATCCATTTTTTCCCCATTTTTCCCCATAATTAGCGCGACCACTGGAAAGAATAAGTTGTGCCTTTCTGTACACAAGATAATCTGAAACGATTTCGCCTTCAACAAAAAAGGCACCATTCGCACGTCGCCTCTGCTTTTTTTTTTTTTTTTGTGTTTTCAAAAAAAAAATATATAATCGGGAGTGAAGGGCCATAACAAAAGGCCACAACAACGTTAGCCCGATGCAAACACACAGCAAAAAAAAAAACAAACAAACAAACCAAAACATAACCAAAAAAAGAAAGACTAGGGGTGGGGACACATATTCTCAAAAATAAAAACAAAAGCAAAAATCTTATGAAATGCGTCTCACAGACTTTTTTTCACCCACCCCAACCCCACTATTTTTCCCCCCTCCCCTCCCCCAAAATGACCACCCTCAATCATTTTTTTTCCCCCCTCCTCCCTCCCCCTTACTTCCCTTCTATTTCTTTTCACATCACCGCTCCTGGAAGAGAAACTGCGTCGGTATTGGAGAAGCCGCTGGTACGGCGGGCTGTGTTGGGTTGGTTCGAGAGCTCGTCCATGGCGTGGACGGTGCGTCTCACATATGCTTCTAACGCAAGCACGTAGAGGGGGGGCAAGGCTTTGAGCACCTCTGCCATGACAGACCAACGCAACAGACCTACGTCGTCTTTATCGGTCCGGTAGGCCCCCCCTTGGGAGTAACTCTGCGCGCTTTGCGACCCTCCGTACGACGACGCAGCGTCTCTGGAAGACTCACCGCTCTTCACCCCGACATCCGCCATGTCTGCTTTGTTCCTTCCGTTTGACTCTGATGGTGTCGGGCGGCCTCCTCCCTTTGCTAGGGTAGTCAGAATTGCCGAAATCACGACACTCGGGGTGATCCCATGAGAAGGTTCTAAGGCGCCCACCATAATGTCTGCGAGCTGCATGGGGATTAAGCCGCTTTGGTACTTCCCGACCCAGCGGCGGAGGTACTGCATTGCCTCGATGAGGCGTTTCTTTGCAGAGGTGTTAGCGTTGGTGTACTCGCGGGTGGCAAGCTCAGCTTGGCGGCAGTTTCGGAGCTTGGGGAAGTCACGGTGTGCGAGCTCTTCAGGAAGGAGTTGGTAGCATCCAACCTGCTCAGGGATGCCGCGGAAAAGGAAGTCGCCCAGGAACGATACGTCGACCCCGCCAGCAAGGCAGTCGAGAGACCCCTCCACAGCACGGTAGAAAGGCTCGGAGACCACCACCTGCCCTCCGCTGCCCGCATCGCTGACGCGCGCTGCGAGGTTCACAGTGTGTCCGTCATAGTCGAACCCCCCTCTCTGCGTCGCAGTTAACTTCGCAGGACCAACGTGAGCACCTACACGGACACGAAGACCTGAAAACAGTTCGTCGTCAGCGCAGGCTGCGTGGTCGCACATCTCTGCAGGCCAAGGTGCCTTCATGAGGTCCAGCTGCAGTTGGCACATAAACCTTGCAGCGCGGATCGGCTCGCAGAAGGCAACCATAAAGGAGTCGCCGATGGTCTTGACTTCGTATCCTTCGTGGCGTTCGATGAGTGTTCTGCAGATGCGGTGGTGGATGGCCAGCGCGGAGACCATGGATTTGGGGTGTGACGACCAAAGGTCGCTCGACTGTTGGATGTCGGTGAAGACGATGACAAAGTCGCCTCCTCGTGGGGCAAAGCGGGTGTCATGTGCACGGCGCTTCTTCTCAACCTGGCGGAGGACGAGAAGGCCGCAGATGAAGACGAATGCAGCAGAGCAGACCACAAAGGCAAGAACAGTAGTAGAAATCGACCCGGAGGACGACGCAGGCACGCACACATTGAGGTGGTCGTCGCGCTCGGTGTCTTCAGGGCAGGTGTGGCAGACCTCGTACTCCGGGAGGTACACCTGCTCTGCAGTGCAGTTCTCTACCCCAGAGGCCAGCTGGATGTGCATCGGGTTCAGAAAGTCCTGCACCACAGTTCCGTGCAGGCCCGGTGTAATGGGGGAGCTGTCCTGGATGTACCGTATCGCGATGGACCATATGTCTGCCGTTGCAGCCACGTCCATTTGCCCGTCTGAACGCATTTCAAAGCCGTCGCCGCCTTCGCAGAGGTACTTCATGGTGACAACCCGGTAGGACCGCATGAAGTCGATAGGTGCCCATCCGTCCTCGACACGGACCTCCATGCTTGTGACGCGAGAGTATGCGGGAAGTGATGGGTTGAAGGTGTAGCGGAAGTTCGCGGTTTGCAGAAAATGTCCGGTTAAACCGGCAGAGCTGTTGTAGTCGCCGTCGCGTGTCACAGCGGAGGCACCGTGTTCGACGGCACGGAGGAGGCCGGCTGCTGTCATGTTCAAATGGCAGAGAAAGTTTTGGAATGGCAGAGCCGCGGTGACGTGAGACCTGCGGATCTCCCCAGCAGGCCACCCCGCCCGCAGCGCACCCCCGTTGAGAAGCGCCAGCTCCGTCCCCGGGCGGGACGCAAGCATCGCCTCTGTCGCCAAGGCACCCAGCTCACAGTCCGCATGGCGGCACACATCGTAGTGCACCTCCTTCACATGCCCGTCTGGCATTTCCAATGAACTGACACCCAACACCCTGTCGTTTGCAAGCACCTCGTCCACCAGGTCCTGAGTAAACGCCACATCAGCCTTGTATTCATCACTGCCTTTGAGATCCTCTGGGATGTTGTGTGTGTCGTTGGCAGTGCCGACCGCGTCTGCGAGGAGAAAGCCGTTTGGCGTGGAGGTGTACTCCATGTGTATGGTGTGCACCACCTCGGCATCACGGTGCGTTTCAAGCATATACGTCGCCCCCTCACGTCTCTGTGCAGCAGCCCCACGCGCTGTCGGGAACAACACCACATCTGCCCCCATCCTCTGCAAATTCGCCTTCTCTGCCGGAAGCACTTCATAGTTCACCACCGCGACAATGGTAGTCACATTAAGCCCACGAAGCAGGACCACATAATCCCGCACTGTACTGTCAAACCCAAAGCTGCTTGCCCAGTATTCACTTGGCCACAGAAACAGAAGACCGACCTTCAGGCCGTCCACCGGCTCGGCAATATGGTAATAATGGAACATCCCGCGAAAGAGCTTGCCTTGATCCAAATCGAGGTTGGAGGAGACCACAGGGATTTGCTGTTCAGCGATGGTCTGTGCAGCGCCGACCCTCTTCGCCCAGGTCAGGAAGTACGGTGCATACAGATTAACACAGCTCACACCAAGGCGTGCCCAAAGACGGTCATTAATGTTCAATCCATCAGGGTGTCCCTGAACGACCCTATCAACCTGGAGATATGACCCAATGAGCACTGCACCATCAGCAGGTTCAGCCTGTGCACGTAACAACGCAGCCATTGCAGGGTAACCCCCGACGCAGCTTGCGAGAGATACGTTACTGCATGGTGACCCTCCATCCATCGGCTGCAAAGGCTGGGAGCTAACAGCAACAATCCTGACGCTAACTGAAACAGAGCATAATGCTGTTATAAAGGCGAGGATCATTTTTGTATAATGGGGTAGAAGAGGAAGAAGAAGAAGAAGAACAGGGGGAGGAATTCCCCAAAAGAAGAAATGGAGGATGTGGAAGGGGAAGGGGAGGGGGAGGAGGAGGAGGGGGGAAAGCAACCCCAAAAGGGGGGAGGCTGGGTTTAACTCCCTGGTGTGGTGGTGGTGGTGTTTTTTTTGGAGGAAAAAATGGAAAGAATTTTCAAAAGGGGGAAAAATGAAACCTTTTTTTTTTTTTCGATGCCGTTTTTTTTGTCCCCCTTCAAAAAAATGCCCATTTGGGCAAGGCTGGCCTGAGTTCTTTTTTTTTGTATTTTTTTTTTTTTTTTTGGCGATGAGAAGAATTTTCACTTTTTTTTTTTGTCAACAACAGGCAGCCCCCAACAGCTAACGGCGTTTTTTTTTTTTTTTCCCCCATGCAAATACAGAAGGAGAACTAATGCTCTCTCAATCCCTCTTTTTTCAAACCCCCCCCTCCGCACCCACCTAGAAATCATGTGAAAGTAAAACGTGTGTCTTGGAATTTTTTTTGCAAAGTTGATTAATTTTTTTAAATCTTTCAACTCTCAAAAAAGTAAAAAAAAACACCACAAAAACCCACCCCATGCTTATTCTAAGTGTATTGTCAAAAGGAACTAAAAAAAAAGACTGGAAGACAGAGAGAAAATTTAAACTCCTCCCCAAAAAAAAGATTCTGAACGTTTCAATTTTATTTTTCCTCGATTTTTTTTGTTTTTTTTGTTTTTGTTTTTGAAAAATTTGGAACTCATCTGCAAAGGGTTTTTTCTTCCCCTCTCCCCTCCCCTTTGAAAGAAATATCCATTTTTTTCTCGTTTTCGCGTCCATCTTTTCGTTTTTTTTTTTTTTTTTTTCCTTCGTGTCGTGGGACAGTCCCCTATCATAACCTTACCTGATTTTTTTGTACTCCCCAGAAACTGAAAAGAAAGGTACAAAACTCTTGGTTAAGGAAGGACAGGGGGGTTTGGGGTGGGGAAAGCAAAACGGAGCACACAACAAAAAAGAAAAAAAAAAAAAAAAAGGAAACTATAAAAAGTCGCTCCACGGTTTTCCTGCAGACTGACATTTTGTTCCCCCCCTTTCCGACTCCGGCGTACACCTTTTTAATAGAAAAAGAAAAGAAAAAAAATGGGAATTTCTTGAGGGATGGGATTGGGATGAAAATGGGAGGGATTGGGAGTGGTGAAAAAAACTGGGGAAAAAATAAAATGAACAGCTAAATAAATAAACCCAGTCTTCCCAATAAAAAAACAGCCGTTTTCTTTTTCCTTTTTTTTTTTTTTTGAAAATTTGTATTTAGTGTAAGACAACCCCGAGTTGGATTGCACTCCCCACTATTTTAAAAAAAGACAAAAAGGTTCCTTGGCTGTGCGGGTCATGGGGGTGAGATGAGGGTTTTTTTATTCCTCTTCTTCTTCGTCGGCCTTCTCGTCAGCCTTCTTGTCATCCTCCTTCTTGGCTGCGTTGCGTTCGGCCTGCTCCAGGGCCATGGCCTCCTTCTCTGTGAGCTTGTGGGATTCGTACTCCTCTCTTTTCTTCTGAAGCTCGGCAAGCACAACACGGACCTCCTCAGTGTTGGTGGGGGTCTTGACTCCCAGCTTCTCGAACGCCTCGAACTTCTCTGCGGAGACCTTGAACGGCTTAGGGGTCTTGTCAACCTTGCGCTCCTTTGGTGCCTCGTGGGCCTTCTTGGCGGGGGCAGCCTTCTTCTTCTTGCCGAAGGAGAGCGCACCGTCGTCCTCATCCTTCTTCATCAGGACCATGCCCTTAAGGTTGTCTGCCGGTGTGAAGGTGGTCTTGGGGGCAACCTTCTTCTCCTGGTGGAGCACGTTGTTGCCGCGGAGGAACCCGATGAGGGTGGTGCAGGAGTTGATCTCCGCCTCGTAGGGGTTGCGGCGGCGGATCGAGGCGAGGATGAGCTCGTTCTCGGCGTTCTTCTCCTTGCGGCGTGCGTGCTCCTCGTCGTCCTTGGCGCGCTTGATCTTCCAGGCCTCGTCCAGCTGTGCCTTGTAGATCACCTCGTAGTCGTCGTACGCCTTCTTGTCTGCGGTGAACTGATCGCGGAGGGTGTTCATTTTCTTGTATTTGTCGTCAATCTTTGCGTGGATGACGTCACGCTCGGCACGGAGTGCCTTGTATTTGTCCTCAACCACCATGTTGTCAATGGTGTCCTCAACTGCCTTGATCTTCTCAATAAGGTCAGTAATCTCCGCACGCTTCGAGGCAATCTGCTCAGGAAGCGTCTCGTCAGCCCCGCTGGTGGAGGTGGCCTCGCGGGAGAGTTCCATGGAGCTGAGCTTCTTGTAGATCTCCTCGACCTTGGAGCGCTTTTCCTTGAGCTGCTTGATCTCGGTCATGACACGCTTCTCTCCCTTGATGCCACCGCAGCCTCCGGTCTCGATCTTGAACTCAAGCTCCTTGACCTTCTTGTCGAGGGCCTCGGGGGTCAGGATGTCGCCGATCTCCTTGTTCAGGTCGCGCACCTCGCGTTCCTGTTTGCGGGTCTCGTCACGGAGCTCGCGGGACGCCTGGTAGACGGCGTTCTGGGAGTCGCGGAGCTTCTGGACCTCGGTCATGAGCTTCTTCTTGTCGGTGACCAGCTTCTGTCTCTGGTCGCGGAGCTCCTTGCGCGGGTCGTTGCGGTTGGTCTTCTCAGCATCCTGCTTCTTCTTGATCTCCTCGATCTGGTCGGTGAAAACCTTGATCTCCTTCTTGATGTTGTCGATGTTGGTCTGCAGCTTCTTGAAGTCGGGACGCTCGGGGCCGTCACGCTTCACAAGCGGCTCCTTCTTGGCACGCGCGGGCTTCTCTGCGTAGGAGACGGACATTGTAAAAGGGAGGGGAGAGGTGCTGGGAGGTGATGCAATAGAGTATGTAGGAGAAGGTGGGTGACCCCCCGACTAAAAAAGCGATAAGATTTTCGTGCTAGGGCATACACTATTACCCATGACTTTTGAACGGATTCGTGTTTGGTTTTGGGCTCCGTCGATGAAGTTGTTGAATACAGTAGGATATAACCTAACCATTCCCTTTTCACAGAAGTAAATAGGATGATCCTAAGCCTCCCGTGCTGAGTCACCTAGATCTGACCTTGAAATAAAAGAAGGGTTGGCAAAAAAATCACTGCACCGTATCGTCAGAGGAAAACGGAACGTTGCGCGGAGCAAAAGAAGCATCCACACAAAAAAAAAGGAGACTTAAATGGTGCTCCAGGAGGGGTCGATATTGACAGGTCGCTAACACAGGGACTATAGACCTGATATTGACAGGTCGCTAACACAGGGACTATAGACCTGATATTGACAGGTCGCTAACACAGGGACTATAGACCTGATATTGACAGGTCGCTAACACAGGGACTATAGACCTGATATTGACAGGTCGCTAACACGGGGACTATAGACCTGATATTGACAGGTCGCTAACACAGGGACTATAGACCTGATATTGACAGGTAACCGACAGGTCGCTGACAGGTCGTTGACCGACTTCCGAAAGCACCAATAAAGAACGTCTTCGCAGTACCAAAGGTGGAAAAATGTGTTCTTTTATTTTTTCGGTAGTGTTATCATTTAGGTGTGGGGTGTGGGGTGTGGGGTGTGGGGAGAGAGAAAAGAGAAAGAAAAGTTTATAAGATGAACCTCAGCCTTCTCGTTTGCGTGGTCACCTTGTTGTTTTGATCACAATCGTTATCGCACAGCAAGAGAGCTGAACTGTGCAGAATTTCCTTCTTTGAAAACTTTGGTTGTATTAGTGTAGCCACCCTAGAGTGTGCTCTCCCTTCTTCTTTTTTTAAATATGCTTTAGTTGTAACTAACATACATATTCAAATGAACTAAACTTAGCTGTATTTCGTACAAAAAAAAAAACCACCATTTTCCACCTCTTTCACCCCCCCTCACAATCACACTTTTCATGCGAATTGGACACATGAAGAAGAAAAAACAAAGAACGTATCAGACAGTAACCTTATTGCGCCTTTCCACGTCAGACTGGAAAGATGTGTTCTCCGGGTTCTCTAAGTCCTCTGTTTTGACACTGGAGGGACGCCTTTCTTCTTCATCCTGTTTTTTCACTTCTTGTGGACGTGAGTAGAGCAGAACACCCCCCGCAGCCATGCACGTTGCCAGCACCGTTTCGGGGCCGATTCTGATGCCGAAGAAGAGGAGCGCGAGGATTGCGTCTACAAAGATCTCCATTGCGCTGGCGATTGTTTTGCGTATCGAGTCCAAATGTTTAATAAACAGCGAGGTCACAATACCGATGGACGCCATGATCAAAAGAATCGGCACCACAAGCGGGGACACCATTTTGTATAGCTCCTCTGGCTGCATGGCAGACCACAAATCCCTTTTGCATGCTCCGGTTGGGCAGACTATCAACCACACAACATTGCAAATAATGGAATGTGTGTACATAAACATATTTTGCAGATTCACCCCGGCAGACCCTTTCTCCTTCAAAAGGAACTCATTGAACACCGAAGAAAACACACCACAAGCGATTTGAAGACCAATCAGCAGAAGCGCTACAACAGAAGTGTTCCTCCCTTCCTCAGTCCCTCCCATCAGAAGCTTGCCCCCCTTCTGACAGACGCAAGCTCCGGTCAGAAGGAGAATCGCAATCCATTGGTTTTTGTTGAGGTTCTTCCCGAAGATGGCTTGCCATGTTAGGCCTGTTGCTGCAAGCCGCATTTGCATGAGGATCACGTAGGTCACGGGGTCGCTCATGGAGAGATTGACAAAGGTAAGGTTGTCGTAGACCACATAGGAAGCTGCGGGGAGAAGGTATTTAAAGAAGACAGATTGGTTCTCCTTCCACTGTGCTGCCATCATCGTGAATCCGCCGTCCTGCTGCAAATACATCCCGCATGCGATCACCAGCTTCAAAATACAGACAAAAATCAACAACGTGGTCTGATCATAGTACTCTCGCTTCTCTCCTTGCTGCGACCCATATATGAACATACGCAGCGCACACCACAGGCCCATGTACAACAGGAAGATCCCCTTCTTGAGCGATGTGTCCAACCCGAGAAGCGCCATGTTACGGTGTAAGGAGAGGGGGTAGTGTAGAAGCGGGGTTGGGGCTGCTGAGGTGAAGGTGTGAGGAGTGTGGTGGGGTTGTGTTGGGGGGTGAATGTGGTTATTTACAGAGCTCGCTTGCTCTCACTGCAGCTCCCTCTGTCTGGCTGACGGCCGCCCTAACTCCCAACAACATCCCTTCGGCTTATTTCGCTGGAGCGGCGCGTTTCCGCCGAGGTGTGGCTGTGCACAGAGGCCTTTCTTACGTTAACATGGTTGCCTTTGTGCACAACAAACAAAACACACACAAGACGTGGAGATCTTCAAAACCACGTTTTTTGATCTGACCCACCTCCAACTAGACAACCCTTTCTTGTATCCCGATATTTGCTGTATGAAACATAATGCCAGGAAAAGGACTCGGTAAGGGCAAGGCTCAACCCCTACCATTTCGAGGAGGCATTCATCTTAAGGTTCTCTTAGTCGGGGACAGAAACCTCTCTCTTGCTGCTGCCTTGTGCAGAAGGCAGGCAGAGAGCCGGATGCTTGTGGCAACCACGTTTCAATCGCAGTGCCCTTACTGCCTTCTGTGGGAGAACGGCAAAAAAACGGAACAAAATTTCCCGAGAAAAACTACAAGCGCCATATGCCACAGTGCCTGTCCGAGAGCAAGGAAAAGGTCGCTTGCAGAAGCTACGCATCGGAGTCAATCACCAGCAACACCAGCAAGAGTGTCCTGGAAGCGACCTTTTTTCAGAAAGCATTTTTCAGACACAGACAGAGAGAGTGACATTTCTGAGTCTGGCAGTGACACTCAGACCTAGACCTCGTGTACAGCAATGGCGCAGAAAGAAGAGGGAAAATGCAGTGGTGCCTTCAGTTGCACCACGCAGGAACGGCGGGCTGGCATCGGGGGCGATAGCATGCATCCACCCTCTACGGACGACTCTGCAAGGTGGAGCAGAAGCAAGGACGAAAGCACAACGAAGTACCCTTGCGGGACAACACAAAGGTAAAAAGGAAACCTATATGATGTGTGAACCGAGGGGATGGGGAGGAGGTGAAAACGTACTAAAAACGAAGCTCGGGTTGCTCATGCGAAGGGTCGGGGGCGTGAGAGGGGAAATCATACAAACCAATTTATGCTACAGAATGCATGAGGATGGAAAACAACATAAATTCTCAGAAAAAATAATATCGGAAAACCATAGTAAGAAAACGCAAGGAGTCGTATGCACACTCAATTAAATGCCAGGAGCATCAACAAAATGAAGCGCAATTTTGCACATTTTTTTTTATTTTTGTTGCACTCCGGCAAGAATAATATTAACAAATAAAACACAATATAAGCTAGGATAGTTGCCACGCACCTTTTGCCTTACCCTGTGCATCTTTGTGTGTTAGTATTGCTGTCTAACGTGGGAGCGGAGGGTGAAAAAAAGCGAATATGTCATCACGTAGCTTATATTTCGTTCCCTCTTTATTGCGCTCTTTTTCGACGTTTCCATGAAAGACCGCCAAAAACCACGAAAAAACCCTCCCTGGTTAAAGGGGTTGACGCAAAATGTACACGGAGCGCAGTGGGGTACAGCAGTGGGCATGATAGGATTGATAGCTGAGCGAAACAATGAAGAAGGGTGGAAAGATGAACATGCCTTATGTGCATGTGCACATCTTAAAAACACAATTGGTGCCCAGAAATACAAAATTCCAAAGTACGCAACAACTACGCACTTAGTGTGCAATATGGAGTCGTCAGGAACACCAACAACACAATCAATATGGCCGTCACTTCAGGAGAACAGAGAATGCATGGAAATTGAAAACCGCACCTCCTTTTCCTTTTTTTTGTTGTTTCCCCGCAAATAAAAACAATATAAAAACAATAAAGACAAAAAAGGGAAAGGCTGTGGAAAAAAACGCATCTCGACGGAGAAGTGGGTCTGCTCCAAAAACCGCCTGAGAATAGAAGAAAAAAAGGAAGGAAGTTGGTACGGTGTTCCATTTCCTATAGCATTGCATGTACTCATTAAAGAAGAAAGAAAATACATTCATAAAGAAAAGAAAAGTTGATAAGATGAACCTAAGCCTCTCGTGTTTAGTCACCTTTATGGAAATACCCTGTACCCTAATGCTTGAAGCACGATGAATACAAAGACGAGAATAAAAAAAATGACGAAGATTAGAAGTATGTCAACATTATGCAATCAATAAATTGATAGCATAGGAGGAGGGATCAATGAAAATGTTCCCATCTTATGGTGTGGCCCGCCCCTCGATTTTACCCACTTTTGGGCCATTCTTGGGCCGTGTTTTTTTAGGTGTTTTTTTTTAATTTTTTTGCCCTTTACCTGCATTTTTGGGATCCGCCCGTGTAGTGTGGGGTCGATGTTGAAAAATGGAAAAAAAATTTGACCACTTAACCCTTAGACCACCAAAACATATATATCAGCCAAAATCTGCTTAGCCGTATATAATGGCCTGTTTTTGGAGCCACTTTAAAGTGATAAAAAATCCGCCAAAAAAATGTTGCGACCCCGGAATTTTTTCAGATCGATCCGGAAATTCATATACGCGCCTTTTCGGGGGAAAATATTACACCCCCGGCCTCTCAAACGTACTTGACCGTGGACAGGTGGATTTTATCGATTTTATGGCCCGGGCACATTCTGAAAAAAAATATTCTTGGAAAGATAGGGTGCGAAAACGTTCAATTCCGGGGTCGGACGGTCAAAAATATGCATCTGGGGCGAGCGAGTGGGCGGCGGGAGAATGGGTACTATGTACTGGGTACTATACAGTGTACTTTGTACGGTGAGGAAATCTCCTCTTTGGGTCCAACACAGCGATGTCTCTAAATTAGATTTTTTTTGTCAAAAGTTGTCGATTTTTTTTTCTTTGGATTTATTTTTGACAAATCTTTCAATTGCGACCATTTTTGTCAACTGGAAACACACTCCAAGGTACGCAACTTTTGGTGGAGCCGACCACTCTTTCTGCACTGAAAATCCCCTGTATTACATGCACAAAGCATTGGAGCCACTTTTTTTTGACTTCTACTCCACTAAAATGGTCGATTTTTTTTTCTATGAAACGCGGGGAGCTCGGAAATCCATATACGCCCATTTTCGGGGTGTTTAGAAAATAACTTCTCACCTGAGGCGGCGGAGAGCAAAAGTGAAAAAACTGCCGACGTCATTTCAGAAAATAATTTTTTTTTATTTTTTTGAAATTTTTTTGGGATTGAAATCAGGGGATCGAAATGAGTTAAATGCGGGGTCGTTGGCTCAAAAATTTGCATCTGTGGTTTATTAAGTGAACGAGGCCCCGAAGTATACGGCTAAGCAGATTTTGGCTGATATATGTTTTGGAAAAATTCATTTTGCATTCTACTTGTCAAAACTGAAATCTGATGCTTCCATTGGAATCCGCGCGAGAATTTGACCGGAATTATAAAAAAAGAAGATTTCGTTTGAGTAGTAGAAGTCCCATGACTCCCCTGCGTCCCTAGACGGAACAACTCGGAATTGAAGGATAAAAAGCGGCAAAAAACGATTTTTCTACCCTCTTGCAAGAGGGTTTGGAAAAAGGTGTCTGTTTTGATAACGTTTAGGATAATGAGCTCGTAACCGGTCGCAATGGAAAGATTTTTGAATTTTCGGTATATATGAGACTAGGAGTTTGGTCTCAAGGGAAATACCCTATTCCCTAGAGGGGTCCCTCGGGCGAGACGCTTTTTTTCATACAACCGGACACATTGCCCGGAATCACCGACTAATGCCGCACACCGCGCGGGCTGCAAAATCATTTCAGAAAAGGAAAACTCTTGTTGCATTGTACGCAGATTCACTAAAATCTTTCAAATAAAAAAAAAATCGAGCAAAAAGACCTACCTGGCTTCTGCGAGTGGTCTGCCTCAGATACACACCCCCAAATAGGGGGTAAAAATAGGGTAAAAATAGGGTCGACATTACAACACGCTCCCCTGACAAACTACCCAAGACCCCCACCTACACGCGTCTTTGCTTTTTTGCGGACTTAGCAGCAGGCTTTGAAGCTGACCACTTTCCAGCTTGTTTTTGTGTGCTCTTGGGGTCTTCGCAAACCCCAAAGAAGTTTTTTTGTGTGTAGAAAAATTTACCGACACCACAACGTACGAAGACACAGCGAGTAATGACCCATGCACAAGTGCCGTTCCTTGATGGAATTGCTCGAGGCGAAGTGGGTCGAGATCTTCAGACCACCTTCGGCAGGTCTCAGTGTTGACGAGACAATGGTGAAACACAGAGGGCGTCTGCAGTTCCGCACCTACAGACCCTTGAAGCGGTCGGTGCGGGTAGGTGCGCGTTTTGGGTGTTTTGTCCGGGGAGCGTTTTGTGATTTCCTATTTTTACCCCCTATTTGGGGGTGTGTATCTGAGGCAGACCACTCGCAGAAGCCAGGTAGGTCTTTTTGCTCGATTTTTTTTTTTATTTGAAAGATTTTAGTGAATCTGCGTACAATGCAACAAGAGTTTTCCTTTTTTGAAATGATTTTGCAGCCCGCGCTGTGTGTGGCATTCCGGGTGCTGCGTCACAATGCATGAAAAAAAGCGTCTCGCCCGAGGGACCCCTCTAGGGAATAGGGTATTTCCCTTTAGACCAAACTCCTAGTCTCATACTCATATATACCGAAAATTCAAAAATCTTTCCATTGCGACCGGTTACGAGCTCATTATCCTAAACGTTATCAAAATAGACGCTTTTTTTCAAATTGGTGGTCTAAGGGTTAAATTCAGGGCTCTCAAGATCCTCCACGAAAAAAGCAGAATTTTCGAAATGAGGAGGACTCATTTTTGCAAAAAAAACCCCCAAAAAAAATTTTTCCCCCCGCAACAAGCGGTCGTCGCGCGCTTCGCGCGCGCCTCCCTGACAGCCACAGAGCGGAGAGGCGGGTCAATTTTGCGAGATGACAAAAAACGGAAATCTAATCCTTTCTCTTGCACCGCTCCACGAACCGTACAAAACCAATACGTCTTCCAGAAGCAGGGGCTGATGCAACTGCGGGCAATTTTTTTAAAATGGCAAAAAAATTGCAGCTTTGGTCACGTTGCATTTTTTGGCTGCAAAATGCAAGGGTATCCAAAGACATTGCCAACTCTATTTTTTTGCGGAGCAAAAAAATAATATAAATGGCGCCGCAGGCGAAAAAAAATTAGGGTACGGTGTAAAAATGCTTCCTTTACACCACAGAATCACTCAACGAACACATTTTTTGAGTAGCAAAAAATGGAAATGGCGCCGCAGGCAAATTTTTTTTAAGGTGCAGCCCTGGACGGTGCATACAGGCTCGGGAAAATATTGGCTCCCTCGGGGGAGACAAAGTGACCCCCACTATAAAACCCCTAGGAGGATAATCCTCCACCCGAGCCCTCCAAAAAAAAAAAAAAAATGGAGGAAATCCTCCACCAAAAATAGGCTGATTGACGCCGGGCTTGGCCGGTGGTGATCGGTGGTGATCGGTGGTGATCGGTGGTGATCGACGGTGATCGGTAGTGATCGATGGTGATCGGTGGGTGGTCGGTGGTGATCGGTGGTGATCGATGGTGATCGGTGGTGATCGACGGTGATCGGTGGTGATCGACGGTGATCGGTAGTGATCGATGGTGATCGGTGGGTGGTCGGTGGTGATCGATGGTGATCGACGGTGATCGGTACTGATCGGTGGTGATCGGTGCGTAAATCGATGTGGTCGGTGCAATCGGTGGGTGAGCGGTGGTGGTCGGTGGTGATCGGTGCTGATCGACGGTGATCGATCGCGATCGGTGGTGATCCGTTTAAATCGGTGGTAAAAAGTGACAAAATGGGCAAACCAGCCCGACGTCAATCAGCCTAAAAAAAGCCTGAAAAAAAAAAAAAAAAGCCCCTGGAGGAAATATCCTCCCCTACGTGGAGGATCTTGAGAGCACTGCTTAAATTTTGGAAAATATGAGCCCGTGGGGAGATCCGGGTGCCCGCAACAACAATATTCACAAAAAATCACAAACAAAAAATCTTATTCACAAAAAATCACACAAAATCACAAAAAATAAATCCTATTCGCAAAAAATCACAAACAATCACAAAAAATCACACCCGGATCTCCCCAGCCCGGTCACTATTACGTGGGGCCCATTTTCGGACAAAAATTTCCCCAAAATCTGGATATTGTCCTTTGTGGGCGACGAGACTGTTCTGCGTGAGGTTAACCCCATGCGCACTGGTGAGTACGTTGTTTTCGTTGGTGAAACTTTTAAACGCCGGCATTTGCATTTCCGGAATCCGTCCGGCCAGTGGTGGGGTCAATTTGCCGAAATGGACAAGTTCTTATTTTTGGTCAATTTCTGCACAGTACACAGTATACACAGTGTACACAGGTCAGACCTAGCGTGAAAACCACCCCAAAAAAAAACACCGGGTAACAAATTAAAAAAGGGACCCCCCTCGATTTAACCCACTTTTGGGCCATTCTTGAGACACGCAAAACCGCAAAACGGGCCACACCATCTTAGGTTACTGGGGGGGGGGCGAATAAGAGATCAGGGGTGAATAAGAGATCAGGGCCGAATAAGAGATCAGGTTGAGATTTTGGGGCTATTTTTTTTTTTTTTTTTTGCATCCAACAGGGTTCATGGATGTAGAAAGTACGTGACGAAAAAAAAGTACTTTTTTTCCAAAAATCGGGTTACGTGATACTTCACGTACGTGACGTTTTTTGAAAAAAAAATTTACGTGATTTACGTGATTTCGAAAAAAAAACGAAAAAAAGTACTTTTTTTTTTTTGAAAAAAAAAAAGTACTTTTTTTTCCACGTGAAAATCAACGTACGTGAAAATATTGGAGCGTTTTCGGCCATAAAAATACCCGAAAACACCCGCATTTGCATTTCCGGAATCCGCCCATTCTGTGGTGGGCGATATACAGAAAAATGGACAAAATTTTAGTGACTAAAATTTTCACGAAATATGAATCCACACCCAAATGGGTAAAAAAGTACTTTTTTTTTTTCAAAAAAAAAAAAGTACTTTTTTTTTCCATTTTTCGTCACGTACTTTTTTACTTTTTTTTTTAAAAAAAAAGTACGTGAAGTACTTTCTACATCCATGCAGGGTTTTATCTTGAAATTTTTTTTTGAAATTTTACCCTGTCTGGCAAAAAAGTGGTCAAAATATTTTTTTTGCCTCCGGCGAAAATGTCTTTTTGCTTTTTTTCCCCCAAAAAAAATTTTTATTTCTGGCTCGTCCGTTCGCCTAATAAGAGATACCACATCTCTTATTCGCCCCCCCCCCAGTAAGAAAAAAAAAAAAAACCAAGTGAAGTTGGTAGTACAAGCACCCCATGTGACTTAGGACTGACATGCATTAACAAAAATTGTTGCATATACTAACTATTCTACTGAATAGAAGGTATAATAAAAAGAAACCTCGGGTGCAAAAAAAACATATGAACAGAAGAATGTGCCCTACGTACACATACCCCTTAGTGAAGAATGGGAAAGAGTTAATAATAAAGAACGGAAAACTATCAATAAATATGGGAGAACGAGGGGTGGGCCGTCCGAATACGATTCTGATGCTGCCTCTGCCTTCCTTAGAAGGCGCGTGTCGCCGTGCGATAGTACAGGAAGTGTGCCTTTTGGGTAGTACCGCAAGACTGTAAAGGGAAAAGAATAAATAAAAAGGGGGGAAATTGAAATATTAATGTAAGTCTCTCTCGCCACCTAAAGGTTGGCAAGCTCAAAAAAATATCATAACAACTGGATCAACAAAAAACTCTGGTTGTTAATGCAGGCACCTCCGACTGACCCACTGTCGATGCCAGCCATCCGGATGAAAGCACAAAGTACCCTGCCGCCTACAACAGTCGATGTTTAAAAAATGAAGCGCTTTTAAAAAAGAATGAAAATACCCCCAAAGCAAAATGACCCTCTTTTTTTTTTGGTTTCTCCTCGCATGGAAGTAATGTGCGGTTTTTGAGAAATGCAAACAAAAATAGGGGCCAAAAATACTGAAGTACTAAGACACTCTTTGGAAGAAAGAAAAAAATGTTCTGTGTTCTAGTTATATCACAATGCTGCCCCTGGGGGGGGAGGCAGGGCTTTCCTTGGTGCTCGGAAGACCAAGGTGAGGGACAGTTGACGAGAATAACAATAATTATTATTACTGTGTGCTATTCTCATGACAACACATCGCCCGTTGGGGATGTCTTAGAAAAATGCGTTTGGCACGTTGGCCAGAATAGAATGAATCACAAAAAAAAAAAGAGAAGCTGAAAGTGCAAACGCCTCACCGTACATCGGAGGACGCAGGCATTGGTTCCCCCGCGGGGTTATCAAACCCCCCAGGGAGCACTTCACAAAAAAAAGAAAAAAGAGAACAAAAAAAAAGGGGTGTAATTTGAAGAAAGTAAGACGCATTATGAAACTACTTTTTGTGGATATCCGACAAAAAAAATATAGACTTTTCCGCTGGTTCTGTTTTCCTATTTCTTTGGCATTTCCCTTTGATGAAAAAAAGAAACTTGGGACGTATCGTTTTGTCAAAGCACATATGCAAGGCACATACAACAATACGCTAAACATTTCCCAGTACCTTTCAGACAACCTCCAACAGAGTCGTCGACGCAGCATGGAGTGCAAAAGTAGGTTACCAGCGCACAAAATGTGATTGTGACCCACACCGCACACGTCCATCCCATAAAAATCTTCCATTTGCGCCGCGCAGCTTCCAGCCACTCTGCCGTCTCTACGGCGCTGGGGGAGTCGAACTCAAAGAGCTTCCCTACGTTGAGGGAACGCATCCTATCTTCAAGGTGGGACGTCATTTTGGTGGAGGCGTGCAGTCTGCGCACATGCACATCGCGTGCACGATGTGTCGCTTTGGCAACACATTCATCAGCGTACGTTCTATTCGAACCCTGGCACACAGCAGTCATGTCAGGCACCAGCTTGCAATGTGAATTCCCCGTCTTCACATGAGACACCACCGCAGTCGCAAACACCCCATCGTCTGTCTTCACGTAGTTCGCATTTGCCCAGTCAACAGACCACGTTCCCTCCAGGATGTAGTAATTCTCTGGCATCATCGCATCGTACGGCGGAATCTGCAGCTCACCATCATGGCACACCAGGTCCGTTTCCCCTGTCAACCCTTCCTTCAAGATGGTGTACTCACCGTGGTCTGGAAGCGCCAGACCCACCCCGAAGAGAACCATCCCATACACAAGGAAGAAGAGGCAGAGGAAGAAGATGAGTGCTGTAGGGTCACGGTAGGACCAGCGTGAGTCGGCCAGCGCGCACACACCGTATGAGGAGAGCCAGACAACCCCGGGGCAGAGGAGCAACACGTAGAAGGCGGCCTCGACGGAGCCCTTCAGCATGTTAGTGGCGACTGCGGCGGTGGCGATGGAGAAGTAGAAGAAAACGATGCAGAACACGGCACACTTCTCCCATCCGGTGTAGGCTTCGATGCTCCTGTATATCGGATAGTACGCACCTGCAGGCGGGGCCTCCTCTACACCAACCTCTATTGCCAGCGTTGGCTGTGGCTGTGGTGGTTGTGGTGGCTGCGGCTCGTACCGAGGCTGCGGCTGCGGCTGCGGTGGTGACACTGGCCGAGACTCCTCGAAAGGTGGAGGCGGAGGTGGAGGATGTTCATAGATGGGGTGAGCATGAGCATGAGGGGGTAGAGGTGCAGGAGGTGCAGGAGGAGGAGGAGGAGGGGGCTCATAGCTGGCGTGATGCGGCGGATGCTCCTGCCTCGGTCTGGGCGCATACCCCCCAGGTCTGTGTCCGTGTTGAAGAGCATGCGATTCGTACCTCCTTGCCTGACCACGTTGAAAGCCCTCATGCCTAGAAGGCAGCAACGCCATCTCCACCTCCTCTGGAGGAGGGGGTCCATGGACCACCATATGCTCCGGTGGTGCGGAAGGCTCTACCGTGCCCTCAGTCAGCTCGGCTGCCCTACGTCTACCCTGTGGTTGGCCGTGGTAGTCCAGATACTGGTTGGTGCGATGCATAGCCACCAAGGTGAGGTTGTCCAGCAGGGTGCAGTTTTGGGGAGTGGAAAAAGAATCTGTGGAATGTGGTGAGGGAAGGGGGGTAGAGGGGATCGGATTTGTTCGTGGGGCTCGGCTGCGAATCCTTGGATTACTGCAGAAATTCTATTATCAAGTGCTGCAATGGCGCAGAAAGATGGGGGAAAATGCAGTGGTGCCGCCTTCAGTTGCACCACGCAGGAACGGCGGGCTGGCATCGGGGGCGATAGCATGCATCCACCCTCTACGGACGACTCTGCAAGGTGGAGCAGAAGCAAGGACGAAAGCACAACGAAGTACCCTTGCGGGACAACACAAAGGTAAAAAGGAAACCTGATGTGTGAACCGAGGGGATGGGGGGGAGGTGAAAACGTACTAAAAACGAAGCTCGGGTTGCTCATGCGAAGGGTCGGGGGCGTGAGAGGGGAAATCATACAAACCAATTTATGCTACAGAATGCATGAGGATGGAAACATACCCCCTTCTGTTTCTCACAACATAAATTCTCGGAAAAAATAATATCGGAAAACCATAGTAAGAGAATGCAACTCTCGTATACACACTCAATTAAATGCCAGGAGCATCAACAAAATGAAGCGCAATTTTGCACATTTTTTTTTTATTTTGTTGCACTCCGGCAAGAATAATATTAACAAAAAAAAAAAACACAATATAAGCTAGGATAGTTGTCACGCACCTTTTGCCTTACCCTGTGCATCTTTGTGTGTTAGTATTGCTGTCTAACGTGGGAGCGGAGGGTGAAAAAAAGCGACTATGTCATCACGTAGCTTATTTTTCGTTCCCTCTTTATTGCGCTCTTTTTCGACGTTTTCTATTAGAAAGACCGCCAAAAACCACGAAAAAAAACCTCCCTGGTTAAAGGGGTTGACGCAAAATGTACACGGAGCGCAGTGGGGTACAGCAGTGGGCATGATAGGATTGATAGCTGAGCGAAACAATGAAGAAGGGTGGAAAGATGAACACATGCCTTATGTGCATGTGCACATCTTAAAAACACAATTGGTGCCCAGAAATCCAAAATTCCAAAGTACGCAACAACTACGCACTTAGTGTGCAATATGGAGTCGTCAGGAACACCAACAACACAATGAATATGGCCGTCACTTCAGGAGAACAGAGAATGCATGGAAATTGAAAACCGCACCTCCTTTTCCTTTTTTTTGTTGTTTCCCCGCAAATAAAAACAATATAAAAACAATAAAGACAAAAAAGGGAAAGGCTGTGGAAAAAAACGCATCTCGACGGAGAAGTGGGTCTGCTCCAAAAACCGCCTGAGAATAGAAGAAAAAAAGGAAGGAAGTTGGTACGGTGTTCCATTTCCTATAGCATTGCATGTACTCATTAAAGAAGAAAGAAAATACATTCATAAAGAAAAGAAAAGTTGATAAGATGAACCTAAGCCTCTCGTGTTTAGTCACCTTGCCTGAAAATATGGAAATACCCTGTACCCTAATGCTTGAAGCACGATGAATACAAAGACGAGAATAAAAAATGCTAGAAAAAAATGACGAAGATTAGAAGTATGTCAACATTATGCAATCAATACATTGATAGCATAGGAGAGGGATCAATGAAAATGTTCCCATCTTAGGTTAACCCTATAAGAGCCAAGAGCCACTTTAATGGCTTTCGAAATGACGCCATGATTTTAGACAGGTTCAACTCATTTTCGTAAAAACATTTTTTTTGTGTGGAAAGAATTTGCACCGATCTTTCAAAAGAAGCAAGAGTCGAAAACTTTTATGCATCGGATATTACTTTCGGTGCTGGGGGCTGGGGTGCTACTTTCACCAAAAGTGACGTTTTTTCACCCACACCCCAAATATGTACCTTTCACGATACCCAATGCCTACAAGCCCTCAGTCGGGTTCTACCCATTTTTGTGAACACATATTTTTATATATTTCGAAAGATTTTTCGCCGATCTTTCAAAAGAAGCAAGAATCGAAAACTTTTATGCATCGGATATTACTTTCGATGCTGGGGGGAGGCGGGGTAGGGGTGTGGGCACCCCTGTGACCCCCCCACATTCTAAAATCTGTAGGACAACGTGCTCTGACATAGGGTCTACTCATTTTCGTAAAAACATTTTTTTTATGTGGAAAGAATTTGCACCGATCTTTCAAAAGAAGCAATAATCGAAAACTTTTATGCATCAGATAATACTTTCGATGCTGGGGGGAGTCGTGCCACTTTTCAAAGCCCTTTGGACGAGCACCCCCTATTCTGGTTCCTCAATGACACCCCATGCTCTGTATGAGGTTCTACTCGTTTTCGTTAAAATATTTTTATATATTTCAAAGATTTTGACACGAATCTTTCAAAAGAAACAAAAATCGAAAACTTTTACGCATCTGATTGCACTTGGGATCTGTGGACTGCTACCCACCCAAGAGGCACCCTTTCGACCCGAAGGACATGGTTATGGCTAAGGGTCATCATGATCTGATAATGGTTCTGCTTGTTTTCGTGAAAATCCTTTGGTTCATGGGGAAACTATTTGACTCAAATCTTTTAAAATAAGCAAAAATCGAAAACCTTTGTGCATCTGTTTGCCATTTGGATGCTGGGGCGAGTTGCCACCAAAACCACAAAAACACCCCACACACACGACCTATGCAGAGCACACAGTAAGCCGAATTTTCACTGTTTTTTCGTATTTCGGGGTGCTTTTTTCATGGATTTTCGGGTCACAGGGTCGTTCCGACCCATTCTGGGGGCTTTCGACCTCAGGAGATGCCCAAATTGTGAAAAATCGCCCCTTTTTTACGTTTTTAGCCATGTTTCAGTGTAAATCGTTAAGGAAATCAGTTTTAGACATGGCTGCTAACAGAGCTGCACTCATATAAGTTGGGTTCTACTAGGACTTTTTGCTCGATTTTTTTTTCTTTGAAAAGATTTTGTGATCAATCTTTCAAATAACGCCATTTTCGGACAGAAATAATTTACGTGTTTTTCCTCGGCCGGCCGAATTAGTAAAAAACCAAAAAGTGGATTTTATGCTCACCTCATTTTGGGGATAACATTTTTTTTCGAAAAAAAACTTAAAAATATGGAATTGAAAGCCGTGTTCAAAATCTTTCAATTGCGGCCAGGTACGATCAAAAATTTGCATCTGGGGTCCCTTTACCGGTTGGAGAGCCCCAAAAACAAAAACTCAAAAGTGGCTTGAAAATATGGCTTGGCTCTTATAGGGTTAAGAAAAAAAAACAAAGTGAAGTTGGTAGTACAAGCACCCCATGTGACTTAGGACTGACATGCATTAACAAAAATTGTTGCATATACTAACTATTCTACTGAATAGAAGGTATAATAAAAAGAAACCTCGGGTGCAAAAAAAACATATGAACAGAAGAATGTGCCCTACGTACACATACCCCTTAGTGAAGAATGGGAAAGAGTTAATAAAGAACGGAAAACTACCAATAAATATGGGAGAACGAGGGGTGGGCCGTCCGAATGCGATTCTGATGCTGCCTCTGCCTTCCTAAGGAGGCTCGTGTCGCCTTGAGGTAGTACATGAAGTGTGTCTTTGGGTAGTACCGCAAGACTGTAAAGGGAAAAGAATAAATAAAAAGGGGGGAAATTGAAATATTAATGTAAGTCTCTCTCGCCACCTAAAGGTTGGCAAGCTCAAAAAAATATCATAACAACTGGATCAACAAAAAACTCTGGTTGTTAATGCAGGCACCTCCGACTAACCCACTGTACGATGCCAGCCATCCGGATGAAAGCACAAAGTACCCTGCCGCCTACAACAGTCGATGTTTAAAAAATGAAGCGCTTTTAAAAAAGAATGAAAATACCCCCAAAGCAAAATGACCCTCTTTTTTTTTGGTTTCTCCTCGCATGGAAGTAATGTGCGTTTTTTGAGAAATGCAAAAAAAAAATAGGGGCCAAAAATACTGAAGTACTAAGACACTCTTTGGAAGAAAGAAAAAAATGTTCTGTGTTCTAGTTATATCACAATGCTGCCCCTGGGGGGGAGGCAGGGCTTTCCTTGGTGCTCGGAAGACCAAGGTGGGGGGACAGTTGATGAGAATAACAATAATTATTATTATTGTGTGGTGTGGCTAAATCCAGTACAAAAACAGTACAAAACAACTACAAAAGAAGTACAAAAATTACACTTTATTTTTGGGGTGTTTTTTGCGAAAAATTATTTCCCTGTATAAACTTTTTGGGGGGTCGGAGTCGGGGGGTCGGGGGGAAATTTTTCTTTTTTGGCCCCCAAAAAATTGGGGGAAAATTTTTTTTTCTCTATTCTCGGGAGTCCGTGCGTGCTGTGATGGGGTCACTTTGCGCTGAGAAATGAGTATTTTTGACCTAAAATGCATGTGTCAGTTTTTACAGGGCATTTTCAGGTTTAGTGTAAAATATGGTCAGCACTTGACCACTGAGGGTAAAGTGCAAAGTAAACGTGGGGGCAGTTTGCATAGCTGCGAACTTTGCTGCATGTTGTGTGACCCCACCATTTTACGGACGGAGCTCGTAGAACCCAATGAGGAGTGAGAAAGAAGAAGGAAGCATGCAGCATGGCCAACGAAAAAAGTAGCGTACCGTGCGCCTGCGGCGCAAGATTGCAACCCACCCTTTCCCATGACATAGTTCAGCACAAATGTGCAAATATAAGCGCAATTTTTTGAAATGTTGCGCACCTGGCTTCGCCAGAAACTTTCGTTCTAGCAAAATACGTAGGTAAAATTTAACGGAACTGACGATAATTACCAACGACAGTGCCAATTTATGTCGACATTTTTCAGAAATGTTGCGTACCGTGGCTTCGCCAGGAACTTTTGGGCCATGACTTGGGGCGATTGGGAAAGTACGAATTGGTACCAAAAATAAAAAAAACCCCCTTTTTTGGGTATACAAAAAAAATACAAAAGAAGTACAAAAATTACACTTTATTTTTGGAGTTAGCCACACCATTGTGTGTATTCTCATGACAACACATCGCCCGTTGGGGATGTCTTAGAAAAATGCGTTTGGCACGTTGGCCAGAATAGAATGAATCACAAAAAGGTTTGTTTGATTATAGACTGCTATCACTAGACACGAATACTGCCAGATCTGGAAACCAGATTTCCACACCTGGAAAACGAGCCAGATCTGGCATATTGGCCCTCATATCTGGCAGTATCCGTGACTAGATAGAAGCCACGGGTTTTCTTCACAGGATCCTTAAAAGGAATGGAATGAATCACAAAAAAAAAAGAGAAGCTGAAAGTGCAAACGCCTCACCGTACAACGGAGGACGCAGGCATTGGTTCCCCCGCGGGGTTATCAAACCCCCCAGGGAGCACTTCACAAAAAAAAGGCTGCAAGGCACAGACAACAAAAAGCTGAACCTTTCAGACAACCTCCAACAGAGTCGTCTACGCAGTATGGAGTGCAAAAGTAGGTTACCAGCGCACAAAATGTGATTGTGACCCACACCGCACACGTCCATCCCATAAAAATCTTCCATTTGCGCCGCGCAGCTTCCAGCCACTCTGCCGTCTCTACGGCGCTGGGGGAGTCGAACTCAAAGAGCTTCCCTACGTTGAGGGAACGCATCTTGTCTTCAAGGTGGGGCGTCATTTTGGTGGAGGCGTGCAGTCTGCGCACATGCACATCGCGTGCACGATGTGTCGCTTTGGCAACACATTCATCAGCGTACGTTCTATTCGAACCCTGGCACACAGCAGTCATGTCAGGCACCAGCTTGCAATGTGAATTCCCCGTCTTCACATGAGACACCACCGCAGTCGCAAACACCCCATCGTCTGTCTTCACGTAGTTCGCATTTGCCCAGTCAACAGACCACGTTCCCTCCAGGATGTAGTAATTCTCTGGCATCATCGCATCGTACGGCGGAATCTGCAGCTCACCATCATGGCACACCAGGTCCGTTTCCCCTGTCAACCCTTCCTTCAAGATGGTGTACTCACCGTGGTCTGGAAGCGCCAGACCCACCCCGAAGAGAACCATCCCATACACAAGGAAGAAGAGGCAGAGGAAGAAGATGAGTGCTGTAGGGTCACGGTAGGACCAGCGTGAGTCGGCCAGCGCGCACACACCGTATGAGGAGAGCCAGACAACCCCGGGGCAGAGGAGCAACACGTAGAAGGCGGCCTCGACGGAGCCCTTCAGCATGTTAGTGGCGACTGCGGCGGTGGCGATGGAGAAGTAGAAGAAAACGATGCAGAACACGGCACACTTCTCCCATCCGGTGTAGGCTTCGATGCTCCTCTCAATCGGATGGTACTCACCTGCAGGCGGGGCCTCCTCTACACCAACCTCTATAGCCAGCGTTGGCTGTGGTTGCGGCTCGTACCGAGGCTGCGGCTGCGGCTGCGGTGGTGACACTGGCCAAGACTCCTCGAAAGGTGGAGGAGGAGGAGGCTCATAGCTGGCGTGATGCGGCGGATGCTCCTGCCTCGGTCTGGGCGCATACCCCCCAGGTCTGTGTCCGTGACTCGGTTGAGGAGCATGCGATTCGTACATCCTTGCCTCACCACGTTGAAAGCCCTCATGCCTAGAAGGCAGCAACGCCATCTCCACCTCCTCCGGGGGAGGAGGGGGCGAGGTGTAATGGACCGCCATATGCTCCGGCGGTGCCAAAGGCTCTACCGTACCCTCAGTCAGCTCAGCTGCCCTACGTCGATCATGTGGTTGGCCGTGGTAGTCTAGATACTGGTTGGTGTGATGCATAGCCACCAAGGTGAGGTTGTCCAGCAGGGTGCAGTTTTGGGGAGTGGATAAAGAATCTGTGGAATGTGGTGAGGGAAGGGGGTAGGGGGGGTCGGATTTGTTCATGGGGGGGCTCGGCTGCGAATCCTTGGATTACTGCAGAAATTCTATTATCAAGTGCTATCTTCTCAAAAATAATAATGAAACCCCCGTTCGTTTTTTTTAGTTGGTACACTACCCACGTCATATACAAAAAACAAAATACTAAGGGATATCACCTTCAGGGTTAGGAATCTTGCTTTTGTAAGACTACAACACACTACCGCGGTTCGTTCTCTGCTACCGACCCTTCGATGTCCGTGCCAAACAGCACGAAAGATGCAAGCAGGAACGTGAGCTCCTCGTACTGACGCTCTGCTACGCATTCTATGCCACAGAGGAAGTTCAGACACTGCGGGTACATGCCACCATCACCATCACCACCACCACCACCCACACCCACACTACACAACAAAAGATGCTTCTTCGCTGCCGCGTTCGACGTCGTCAGGTAGACACTCGGTACACCACCGTCACCTCCACCACCACCTCCACCAGGCACCTCCCAACCACGCCACACCGCGCAGTCACTCCCTACCGTGAGACTGAGCGCATCCTCACTGTCCGCACTGCCTCCCCCCTCTGCGTCGGTCATGCCAACGAGGCAGCCCCGCGAGACGTAGACCTTTCTGCACCTCGCCTTGCCCTTCTGTACATACCTCAACACCGCGGTGGCAACATGCTGCAGGGTAGGCCCCTGCACTGCAGGCACACTGGTCGACCGACCCACCACCTCTGTCCAGACCCTTCTACACAACTCCCCTTCGGTCACATTGTCTATGCTCACATCCTCCCCTCCTTGCCACCCCAAAAAGATGGGCCTCGTCCTCCCTCCCCTCGTCAAACTACTGTACAAAACGGAAGAAGCAGAAGAATCTGGTTTATATCCTTGAGAGACAACCGCAGTGCCGAGGTGTAGATTACAATACCTCTGTGCAGCCTTGTGGACGATAGAGGCAAGATCCTTTGGGGTTTCCTTCGGGATGCACAGTGTAATGTCCAGATGGAGGGGTGGTGCAATGCGAAAGGGGTATATCTTAGTCCGTCGTGGTTGCAACACTGCGCCCCTAGAGACCCAAAGCCCGACAGTCCCACAGTCGAACACATCATCAAGACAAAACCACGCCTGTCCAGACACAGTACCACATGCCTCACAATGTACTGCACCTAAAAGCCCTTCTGCTAGACCCATATCCTTTAGACTATGTTCGCAACATCTATCAAATGGAACTGCCAAAGAGGGTCGCCTCATGACAGAAGATGAACACAAAGAAGGGATCAACACAAACCGCGTCTTTGACTGTACTGTCTTTTTTTTCTCCTCCTTTTGCGGGCTTTTTTGCGAAGAGAGAGACGAAGAAACTTTTGCAGGAATATATCCACCCATAGGAAGAACCGAGAGTGGTGGATTTCTCGGTTTTTTTTGGTCGTTTAATTTCCGCAGAGGAGGTGTTGGCAAGCCCTGTAGTGGTGTCATCTCTGAAATACCCTGCACCTCTACCGGCAAAGGTCGATCTGAGCATAAATCCATCAATGAGAAGGGAGGGTCCATAACAGAAGAATTCCTCTGGGGCCGCCGTTGGTGCTCCTTCTCCTCCTCCTCCGCCTCCACTCTTTGCAGTCGCTTTTGGGATGCTTCTTCTGTCTTAGAGAAGAATTCATTCACTTGAAGCGTTCTGTTATTAACATTGTGAGTATCGTTTGAGATCCGCAGTCGTTTGCCGTTAAGGTGTTCTTCTCCTTCCTCCATCGGATCTGCAGAATTTTCCGCTTTATTATTTTCCTCTCCCAAAGGCATTTCACGTAGGGCTACACCTTCCTTTTCCCTAGAGCTGATCTTCCCTAAGGTATTCTGCACGGTGACGACCACACCCCCGCCTCCTGGAGTGGATCGGCGGAGAAATGCAGGGGGGAGCGCTACACTATTGACCGCGATGCCGACCTGGATCGCCCATACCCCTGAGGTTGTCATGGAGAACTGGGTTGTGGTGGTGTGCGCGCTGTGGCCCCGGTGGTAGTCGACTAATGCGGTGAAGAGGAGCTGTAGCGCGTGCTGGAGGACCGTGGAGAGGATGAGGTGGAGGGGGGTGGGGATTGGGGTGGTGCGTTGCTTCTTCCTCGTACTGCCTCGTAGGAGCGAGGCGCGCCCGGGCACGCCGTTGCAGGCAAAGCGGAAGGACACCACGTTGTCCACATTGCGTGGCCGGCTGCTCACAAACCGGGTCCACGAAAGCAGTCTGGCAGCCTCCTCATGCACGCTTGCCTCATCCAGCTCCAGCCTGCACGCAGCTGCCTCTGCAAGCGATGCAACAGGTGACGGCAGATCCAGTTCCCATCCTACCCTCCTCCCGCAAGACTCCCATGACATTAAAGAAGCATTTTTTGTATTTTCTGTGAAAAAATCAGTGAATATTATAGGGTAGGATACGGGGAAGAGAGAGTGTGCCTTTTTTTCATGTAAATGGGTTGAAGGGGGGGGGAGGGGAGGAAGAGGGGAGGATAGTCAGCTCATTTCACAGGAGCCACTCGCGCACTGCGTCCTTCTGTCTGAAGACTTTGTCGATGAGGCGCTCGTTGAGCTCTGTGCCGGTGATCTTGTTGGGGTCGAAGGCAAGTGTTCTGCTGTGGCGCTGGCCCTCCACGACGAAGGAGTATCTGTGGTGTGAGGGGAGAGTGAGAGTGAGAGTGAGAGAGAGTGAGAGAGGTTGCTAAAAAAACGCCTTGAGAGAATTAGAGAAAACCCCAAAAAAAAGATGAATGAGACAAATGAAAGTTGAGAGACCAAAAAGGCCTTCCCTCTCGCGGCAGGTGTACAACAAAAAAGACAGCGTTGCCATACCTAGGCACTCCGTCCTCACCTGCACCAAGCGGACGTACGTCTGCCGTCACCACGACCTCAGGAACGGGTTTCGTCTTTGTCGGCTTTGAAAAGGAGAAGTGCACAAGAGGGAACTGCGTGGCCTTATGCAGGAGCACGGAGGTGAATTTGTACGTCAGGTTCTGTTTTAAGAAGAAGTCCGACAGCTCCTGGTGCATCTTCTGGTTGACTTCGACGTCTTCGTCACTCATTGCAAACCCTCTACAGCAATTACCTCACTAGAGCTTTTTGTGGCTACGGTACAGACGGCTCCGCCCTGAAGTGTTCTACTGTAATATACAACACAAGAAATGTGCTTCTCCTTCGGGCTGGAAAACCCTCCAAAGAAGCGTCTTAGGTTGTGTACGATGTTTTAAGAATAGAGTGTAAGGGGAAAGGTGTTGTGTATCTTTTCTGTTGTGTCTCTGTGGTTTGAATGATTTTGTGGGGAAACTCTTGAGTAACTTTTCGGAAAGTCAAAAATAGGGGGGAAATAAGCACCTCTGGACAGCAGCATCTAATAAACGTGCAGAACCCAAAAAAAACTTCCTTTTTTCACCATTTTAAAACCCACACACGCAGCTCATCCAACAATATGTCCCAAGGCAACGCCGTCCACGTCAGTACGCTTGAACCGCCCACCCGGGAGGTCGAGTATCCACTGTGGCGACACCTTTGAAACACATGCCATCCAGTCGCGTGTTCCGTGTGTGACGGTTGTGAAGAGGACAGCGTGGGGTGCTGCGGTGCCGCAGGAGGCATCGTGTAGTGAGGATGCAGGGTGGACATACACGGCAGCGGCAGTGCGGAGTGCTGTGTAGGGGCGTGGCGTGGAGGCACCACGCCTGGGGGCGGGTGTGTGGTCACAACCACCACCACCACTGCCACCGTCCTGCACGGAGAGGACTGCAACCCGCTCCATCCCCCCCATCAAGAACGCCTGAAGCACCCCCGCCCGCCGTCCACCTGCCGCAACAGACGCCTCCGGCATGTCTCTCTTCACCAACCCACACAACTGCCGTGCCACATCCCTCACATCCATCAACGTACGATGGCACAGCCCTTCCCGCGCACACCAGGACACACCACCACCACCCTCCTCCTCCCAACGCTCGTATGCGTTGCACAACGACATATGATCCCCAGAGGGGTCTGCGAAGCGTGGGGGCACATCGCCCCCGGTTTTGTGTTCGGTTCTGCGGGGGAGGAAGACGGTTTGTCTTTGTGTTCCGAGGATGGCAGCGATGCAGGCGACTGCGCGGACGACCCTGAGATCGCCTTGGTGTGCTGCGTGGAGGAGGGGCACGGCTTCGTTGGGTGCGAGGGGGAGGGAGGCGATGCGACGGCCTGCGGGGGTGATGGTGCCGTTGTGGTCAAGCAGGCGCATGGCATGGCAGCGGAGGAGGGCACGCTGCACGGTGGTGCTGTCGGGGGTGTCCAGCATCTCAAAGGTCGCATCCAAAGGGTCGACACCGACAGCCTTCAGCATGAGGGTGAACTTCGCAATGTCCAGCCGCAGGATCTCCGGTGCAGGGTCCACGTCCATTGCCGCAAAGCATTGTGCAGTGTACAGCCGGTACACCACACCAGCCTGCGTGCGTCCAGCTCGCCCCGCCCGTTGTGTCGCAGATTTTTGAGAAATGCAGCGAGGTTCAAGAGATTCGACCCCGCTAATGTGATCCAAGATCTTCCGTTTCTCCATGCCACAGTCAATGACGTGGCCGACGTTGGGGACGGTGACGCTGGTTTCTGCGATGTTTGTAGAGAATATGACAGAAGCGTAGCCGCAGACTTGGGGGTCACGGTCGTCGAAGATTTGCATCTGTTTTTGGACAGTTTGCGCGCCGAAGAGCGCGTGGACACGCCACTGCTTCGCAAGGTGTGATTTGTCTGCAGCAAGGCGTTCCGTCAGACGCATTGCAGCAAGCTGAACGTCATCCTGGCCCAGAAGGAACACCAGCACATTGCTCAGGCTCCTCCCCGCGGTGCACTGCACGCAGACATCGTACGCAGACTGCACTGCTTCCTCCAAAAAGTCCTGCGGTGTCTCCTTTGCATACAAATTCTCTACCGGGTACACCTTCCCGGGCACCGCCAGGGCACGTGGCACTGCATTATCTATGGTGAAATACGCTGACAACCTTGCTTTGTTTAGTGTAGCGGAGGTTACTATCAGCTTTGCATGGGGTGAGAGCACGTTGCGTGCACGGGACAGCACGAAGTTGCGGAAAAGAGACAACAAAAGGTCCGTGTTTAGGGACCGTTCGTGCACTTCGTCCATCATAACTGCGTCGTACGGTAGGAGTGGTGGTGACCCTTCCCTTTCCTGCCCTTTTAATGAACCCTGAATCGCATGCGTCAACTCCTGGCAGAGGATACCGTCTGTTACAAATCGGAT
The DNA here is from genome assembly GCA_964035575.1 of Rhynchopus sp. YZ270_cl-10. Taxonomy (NCBI): domain Eukaryota; phylum Euglenozoa; class Diplonemea; order Diplonemida; family Diplonemidae; genus Rhynchopus; species Rhynchopus sp. YZ270_cl-10. The sequence goes on along the minus strand of OZ037897.1, from coordinate 1,115,696 downwards.
ACGCGTTGCAGGTGAGGTAACGTTCTCATGTCTGATGGTGTAACCTACGTCGGTACCCAGCCTGCATCTCATCTCTGCAGCAACGCGACGTGCCGCAGACACCACAGCCACCCTTCGAGGTTGTGTCACCACAACACTCTGAAACCCATTTTCCACCAAAATCTGTGGAATCTGTGTAGTCTTCCCACTCCCCGTCTCCCCTTCAACGATTATCACTCTTCCCGACATCACCTCCCTCATGATCTCCTTTGCCATTGATGCGATCGGGAGGACCACCCTGGAATGATTCTTCTGCTGCTTCCGTCCGTTTTGCTCTCTGTCATCCACTGCCTGCGGCCCTTGTTGCGGCCCCCTTCTCGCTGCCTCCAATGTTTTCGCAGCGAGACGAAGCATCTCCTTTAGGTCCTTCCCTCCTTCTTTCGCATCTGGGTTTAAATCAGGAAGGTCAGCTCCAGTGGTATCCGCATGAATTGTATAGTACGAAGGCAGCTCTGGGGCTTCCCCTAACGCAATACGGTATCCATGACACCCAAGATGCGGGGTGTCAAAATCGTACTGTTGTTCAGTGTTGGGGATGCTGTGGAGACGCTCTGCGGCAAATGCCGCGAAATTTGTCGTCTTCTTCTCCACCCCTCTCACTGCAGGCGCAGGCCGCACACCACTCCCATCCCCCTCAAAAGCTCGTTTCCGACTCACCGCCTTCGCCTCTGGAGCAGAAATAGAGCTTTTTGCCTTCAAAAGATTCTCAACCTTCTCATACACAGCGCCCGCCGTCGCAATGCTAAAGTCAGGATCCGCCTCCAAAACCCTTTCTTTGTACCCTTGAAGATCTCCACGAAGTTCTAAAGCAAGTTCGCAAAGGAATTCTGCAATGTCATCTGCATCGGAGCAGTCATCTGCAACGCCGGCAGCGATGATGATACTTCGTGTGTGTGGGATGAGGGAGGAGGCCTTCATTTAGGAGTGGGGGGGGGGGGGGGGGGGGTTTCTCTGGATAATTGAATAATGGTTGAGAAGGTACACTATACACTATACACTGTGCACTGTACACTGTGCACTATACACTGTACTATAGTGTACAATGCGTACTATTTTGTGCGTACTGAGATACTACAATATTAGACGAATAGTTTACTATTTCCTAAAGCCGAATCTATCAAATATACTGAATGCTGTACCTAGCCTGCTTGGTATTGTTAACGAAACTGACATTTTAATACCACGAAACACCACCACAGACAAGCCGGACCCCTGCAAGACACTCGCGAAAGCGAGTAAAAAGTTTGCTGCCTGTGTGATGCGAGTGACACTGCGACACTCGCTACGTCCGACAACCTACAGACGTTTGTGGCAGCAGGTGAGGTGCCGTGGGATGACTATTCGTGGGAGGGGGAGAGGATGGAGGGGGAGGGGGAGGGGGAGGGAAATGAGGTGGAGAGGGAGGTTAGGTGCGGGTGGCCTGGGTGTCAAGCGGTCCAAGTAGGGCGGGACAGGGGGAACGAGGTATCGTTCCGCATGTCCACCGTGCGGCAACTCGGTGATCATGTTAGATCACAGCATCGATGCAGATGGTCGATGTATCAATTTTTTTTGGGCCTGGAACCCCGGCCAACGTTTTGTGCGGGGCATGGGTTCAACAAGTGCGACACGTGTGGCACTTTGGACGAGTGTTGTTCAAAGCACCTCTGCAGTCTTGCAAAGGGAGTGCTGCTGGACCGCGGATGTAGGGATGTCGTGTTGCCCCTAGGCACACAAGAGTCAATGTGCTCACTCGAGCACGATCTCACCGCGAGGGGCGACGCGTACGCGTCGTTAGGCACCTCTGAGGAGTGGGAAGAGGCCCTGCGACGCAGCATGGACTGGACGTGTAGAGACCTCGCTTTTTGGTTTATCTGGCAAGAGTATGAGCTCAGTTGTGAGGAGTGATTGCAGTTAAGGAAGCTGCGTACAAAAAGGAAAACTGAAGGGAGACAAAGAAACGGGTGATAACCCAAATGGTGCTCCGGGAGGGGGTCGATGTTGACAGGTCGCTGACCGATTTCCGGAAAGACCCCCGAAAGCTTTTTGGGTCTTAGTCACCTTTTGACGCATCGTACGGCAGCATGAAATAAGATTCGGGGGGGATCAGTTTGGTTTTCGTTAGGTTTGAGGGGAAGGGAGATGGGGGGAAAGCTAGTTGGAAGATGTTGTTTTGTCGTTTTTGTGTGTATGGCTACGATGCTGGCTTGACGGACTGCACTTCATACACGAAGTCAAGACCTTTGTATGCCTCTGCCACAGCGAAGAGACGAGACTTCTTTTCTGCAGGCGCTTCGCTCTGTGTGGGTATGGGTGGTATGGGTGTGTCGATAGGTGACACCAAAAAGTTGACTTGAAATACAAAAAGCCCTCTCGTGAACAGTGTACCTTAACAACAAAAGGGGTGTAAACCGTCGTGTGTATATGGTAGCTCTTGAGACAGATTCCTCCTGCACATAAGCGGTGTGCTATTTGATGCAATAGGTAGAGCGAAACCACATCAAAAACCAGGACAGTAGGGACACCCACTGAACTATCTTTTCCCTGGCCAGCTGGGGGAAAAAAACAAGTCTGGTGTGGCCGACGATCCCAAAATAGCACAAAATAGCACCCCCCCTTCAGCCACACCAGTGACAGTAGTATTTTCTTATGGTAACAGAGGGGAAGGGGAAGGAGGGGGGGAGTGCACACACCTCCATATCGTACAGACTGCAGAGGTTCTGTGTGGCAATCTCGGTCAGGCCAGCAGGGTTCGCAGCAACGCACTTCTCGAGTGTCACTATCGCCTCTGGGAGGCGTTCACTGTAGACTGAGCACACCGCCTGTTTGAGGGAGTTTTTTTGTTGTTGTGACAAAAATTTTTTTTTCCTTTTGCTCTACAATCTACCGTCGTAGGAAACATACCCTATTATTCATCGCTACTGTACACGCATCGTCTGTCCCCTCACTGAAATGGGTCTCCGCTGTTGCCACATCCCCTCGACACACTGAGAGAATCCCGAAGAGCATTGAGATTGTTCGTTCAAAGTGTTGCCGCCTTGTTGATGTGAGGCCATCTCCATCTCCGCCTTCACCTTTCTGCTCTTCGATGAACCTAGCCTGTAGGTCGCGTATTGCTGTCTCTGCCTCTGTAATGAGTCCTATCTGCATGAGCGCTGCAATCCTTTTGTGCTGCAGCTGGATGTCCCCGCTGTGTGCGTCTTCATTGCATAGGTCTGTTAGGATCTTCAGCACAGCAGCCAGGTCGCCGTCCTCCCCAAGCTTCTCTGCCAGCTTGACCAACACCGCCCTCCGTCTCTTCACCCACGCCACATCCCCATCCTCCACCCCCTCCACCGCCGCTGCCAGCAGATACAGTGGTGTCGTCCCCTCCTCCAGCCCTGCCCGCAACAGCCTCATGGAGAAGGGTGCGACCTCCAAGGCGCAGCTCTTCAGACACAGATACCCTTCCTCCCGCCCGCAGCCAAAGGTGTACACACCGTAGGTATCCCCCTGGGCAAGAATCTTCAGCGCTTCGGCAGGCTTGGCGGTGCGTACCTTCGCTATTGCGTGGATGTGGACACGCCTGGCGAGGTCCTTCATTGTGGCGGAGACCTCTTCGGGTGCGCCGGTGAGGAGGGTGTGCACCGCAGCAAGCGATGGGTAGTAGCCGGGCTTTGCAGCAACGGAGACGACGTCCGCCCAGGCGCCTTGTGAGGCAAGTGTTTCGGTGATGGCAGCAGCGTTGTCGCCATGCTGTGTAAGCAGCTCCGCCAGGGTGTGCCGCGGTGCCGGCTCAGGAGGTGTCGCGTTCTGTGGACGGACATGCTTGAAAAACCGTTTGACCTTCTGTTCTTTGCTCTCTGGAGGGGGTACTGTGGCTGCAGGGGGTGTGTAGTGCTGAGGCTGTGTCGCATGCGCAGGTGGACCTGCCTGTTGTGTCTGCGGCGGTACAGAACTCTGTTTAGGTGGTGGTGCACGTCCTGCTTGTGGATGTACGTTATGTGAAAGAGACTGCGGTGGACGGTGTTGGGGCGGTCCAGAATCATTGGGAGACGCCATGGTGTGTGGGGAGGGGGTGTGGGTACGTTATGTTTCTGGGAATGGCGCTGTTTTTTGGGGTGTTTTTTTTTGTTTTTTCTATCGTTTTGGGCCTAGAAATTGTGTTGTAATTGTGGCGTATTGTGCCTCATGACCACATGATGGCACAGGGGGATGATGGAGTCATCCCAAACGATGGAGGAAGCGCTTGAGGACCTGGGGTCACGTTCGTTCCGGATGTCGAGGGATGTTGCCGACATCGTTGCGGATTCTTCGGACGCCGCGAAAAGGGCTCTGGGGAGCACGTTGCCGTCACTGGGGCGCTATGCGTCCGGACGTTGGAGGACTTCCGGGGGAACAGGAAGATTTTGGGGTGGAGCATCGCGCTGCATTAGCATGGTACGGGGACGACTGGAAGGATGAGGCTCTTGGCGGTGCTGAACGAGGCAGAGTATCGCACCACATCTCGTCCAAAGAACGCGGACGGGTCGGTGATGGATTGCTTTCCGTCCCCATTGTCCATGGGAGACATCATGCAGCTTCGCTCCTTTGGAGTCTTCCGCAAGAATTCGGGGAAAGAGCGTTTTGTCTCCATCGTGAGGGAGGGCGACGCCGAGCTGCCTCACTCCCCTGAAGTACCTACCTCCCCCTGCCACCGCGAACACTGTTGCTGCTGAAGCGCTTGCAGAGGAGAGCGCAAGACGCAGCGAGGGACAACGAACGGGAGCGCCTGACTGTACATTTCACCCCACGGTCCATCGATTCCAATACAAACAACCCTGCGCCCCCCCGTCCACAGAGGAAGACAAAGTATGAGAAATCAATGTACTCTTTTCATAGGGTAGTCCGCTTATTTTCGATTGTGGTTTTTGTACCAAGAAAAAAAAAGACCCACTGTTTTCATGTGAAAATTGCTATCTCCAAGACGAGCGCTTTGGCCCCTTTTAATCTAAATCAAGCTAAATCAGACAAAAAGCGTCTCACAAATGTTTACCCATCCCATCCCACCCCCCCGCGGTTAAGGAGAGACAAAAACTGAGTGTTGCTTTTGCACAACAACGTAAGCGTCCACGTGTTAGGAAGGAGTGTGGACGCTCTCCCTGTCCAGGCATTTTGTGCTCCCCTTTTGAGTGACCCACACCCCCAGCACCGTTCTCAGTCCAGGTCTTGGTCACCCATGGTATGGGGCCCGCTTGCAGAAGGCGCTGCTGCTGGGACGGCGGGGGCTGGTGGTGTGGCTGCTGCTGCTGCTGCTGCCGCCTGTTTGCTTGACACCAGCTCAGGTGTCTTCAACCCCTCGGCTGCAACTGCTGCGTACATCCCACCGCTGAGATACAATGTTGCCACCTGTGTGTATTTGGTTTTAAAATTGACTTTTTTTGCTGTCTCGACAATCCTTTTGAACGTCTGAAAAGCCGTTTTGTACTAAGATTGATAGGCGGAAAGCGACCTAAATTAGGTTGTTTTTCATATATTTTTTGTCGACAGTCAGCCCAGAAGCGAATTTTTTCAAAAGGGGAAAAAAAAAACATACCTTCTCCACCGCCTTCGCAAAGAACGGATCCACAGCCAGGAATCCTGCCACAGCAGGGTTCTGCAGGAGTGCTTCGTACTGTGCGGCTGACCCGCATTCTAGGGTTTTGTTGATGAGAGACACTACACGGGCGGGGGTGTTTGCGGCCGCAGCTGCAACAGCCGCGGCAGCTGCGTGCGCACCGTGCAGGAGCAGGAGGAAGTACAGCCTCAGGTGCAGCAGCGCACACTCACCTGCCCCCCCTTCAGCCCCCCACACACGCAGCAACCGCACTGCCGCCTCTGCACTCCCTGCAAGCACACAATGCGCCTGCGCCTTGCCAAAGTCCCTCTCTTCAATGTAGACCCCACACAGCTCCGCATGCAGCCCGGAGAGCACATCCTTGTCTTCCTGCGTCGGCGACGGTGCCTTAGGTGCTGCCTCCATCACCTCACGCAGGTAGCAACCAACGATGCTGGTCGGGAGGTCCCTCAGGGAGACGGATGTAAGCGCCGAGGGGCCGTGCCGCTCGCAGATCTCTGCGGCAAGGCTGCCTGCCAGCGTGCCCTGGCCTGCACGCAGAAGGCTGACCACTCCACCAAGGGCCTGTTCGCGCCCGCCACGCAGGAGCTGTCCTTTGTACAGCATGTGTGCCTCGTAGTACTCGCCTGAGGCCATGAAGGCGTCTGCACGCTGCAGGATCCGGCTGCGCTTGGGGGCGGGCTCGGACATAGTTGGGTGTGTGTTCTGTGGAAGGGTTGTGGTGTGTTGTTTGATGACTTAAAACGGGCAAGGTCTGAACGAACTATAACGTTGCTATGAAGTGGTGTGTGGCGGATGCCTAGTGAGGGTAATTCTTACGCAGAATAAATATGGCCCGTATGGTGTGATGTGGTGTGTTGAAAGGCAGAGAATAAAAGAGGGAAAACCCTGAAACTGCTGGTAAGAATGCTCTAGGGGGAGTGGCGTGCTGTGAAGGAAGACGGGGGAGGAAGTCCTGCTACATGATAAAACAAATTTGGGAAGATTGGGTGGTTTTTTCACAACGTTTTTTTTTTTTTTTTGGAAAAAACAAATGCAGAAAATGCAAAAAAGACAGATTCGCAAGACAGACGCCTCATGTTCAGGTCGGGTGCTAGTACCCACATGCATCAGCAGTGGAGCCTCCTGGTCTGACTGAGAGGGCATGTCCGGTGGTCTTCTCAAGGAAACGAAGCTGTCCACCACCGCATTGAGTGGTGAACCCCGCTACGTACAACAAGAAAAGTGGTGTTGGTGCAGATTTTTTTTTTCCCGTTTTCCCCCCGTTCCTAAGAGCCCCCTAGGGCTTTACTTTCCTTTGTGTACTGGGCTTCCGTCCTTTTCAGATAAGTGCCTTCGCATGTCGAATGACTACATAAATGTTTCTTTTTTTTTACAAATTTCTATTCAATTACTTCTCATACTTCTCATAAATTGCTGGAACTATTTGAACTCTCGGTTTGTTTGTTTATTTTTGTATTGGATTTGTTTTGAAAACATTTCTGTAGGAGTGTGTTGCCTCGTGTTTCCGCAATACGGGCAAATGTTCACCTTCGCTTTTTCTCTTTCCGGTCATTCACTGCATGAACTCTCTTCGTATTTCCTGCGGCACATAACCTCCTTTGCTCTTCTTGCAGGTGTCGTGCGAATGTTGAATTTTTCTGCGGTTTTCTGTTCTGCAAAACTTAAATCAAAAAGTGGGAGTGCAGAGGGGATAGGTACGTGTCACAGCAAAAAAAGGGTGTTTTGTAGGGGTGAATATTTGTTTTCAATTAATTTCGTGGTGTGTTCAGATTTCTTTTCAAGTTTACGATTGTGCTGCTTACTGTACAACATCCAAAGGTTCTTTACTTATTTATTCGACTTCCCGCGCATTAGGTGATATCGTTGGCTTTCCTTCTTTCAGTGCACAGAACACTCATTTGCATTGCTATTTCAAGATACAGCACTGGGTTTACAGCTGGCTTCCTTCATCATTTTCGTTACTAATCATGTGAGAATACGTTGGGTTTGAAATGTGGCCGCCTCTTCCGTCGAGGCAGTTGTTCGGGATGGTGTCACCCTCTTGCTTGTATTACAGGTCAAGGTACAGCTTATTTGCAGAGCACCAAAAATTCAACAATAATAATAACACATGCACCTGGCCATCTTCAGACAGTGCCCCCTCTGCCCCTTCCCCTTCCCCTTCCTCTTCCTGTTTCTGTGCTCTTACTGTTGCCACCTCTGCCGCTTCCGTACACGTTACACTTCTGTTGGACAACTTCCTTCATAGTGGCTTTTCCTTTGGACCCGGACGCAGACGTGCTTTGCTCTGCTTCATCGTGTTCAGGTGAAGTCAGGGCAGCTTTCTTCGGAATAGCTTCTTGTGCTGCGACATCTGGAGGCAGTTCATCAATCACAACACCACGAGCTTTCGCATCAGACACAAGCTCCGAACAGTGCGAACAGCTGCTGCGCCCCAACGTGTCTGCACTGCCAAACACAATGAGCGAGTGCTTAGCACGTGTCAGGGCAACGTTCATCCTCCGAGCGTCGCTCAGGAACCCAACTCTTGCACCCTTGTTGCAGCGCACCATCGAGATGAGGATCACGTCGCATTCGTCACCTTGGAAGCTGTCCACAGTGCTCACACGCACATCAGGCAGCCGCAGTTGGGCCGCACGGTCCATGATCAGACGTGCTTGGCTTTTGTACATCGTGATCACACCCACACTGCAGCGCCACCCACCTGCCTGCAACGTCTTCAGCTCGCCAAGCACCCTGCACACCGCAGCCACCTCTGCCTTGTTGCATAGGGACGTGCTGTTCCTGCCCCCAGGCGACGACTCCTCACCCTGCACATCCACAAACACGTACGGACGGAGGTAGGCTGGCGCACCAGCGGGGTACTGCCACGTGCTCTCCTCAACACACGCACCTGTGCGCAGGCGTCCCCCGTAGAACATCCTGCTCGGGAAACACTGGATGTCCTTGTGCATGCGGTACTGCTCCGCAAGCATCATGGTCCTGCAGCCCGACGTGTCCAGCACACTCTGCATGAAGGACTCCTCAAAGCCCAGCTCCACAGCAGCAGGTGACACCACACAGGGCTGGAGCTGGTGCACGTCGCCCACCACAACCAACTTGCGCGGCAGCAGCGACAGCGCCACCAGCGCCTCTGGCACCAGTGCTTGGCCTGCTTCGTCAATGATCAGCGTGTGTGCGTCTGTGTCCTTTGTGTCCAGGTGCTTGCGTACGATGCCCCTTCCTGAGGAGATGAGGGTGCTGAAGAGGATTGAGCAATCTGCGATGCACCGTCCCTCCACGTCCACATTTGCCACGAACGTGCTCATCTTTTTGAGAAGGGAAATCATGTTCGCTCGGGATGTCTCAGGAACGCGTGCCGGCAGTTTGCCACGCATCGAAGGCATCATGCGCTGCAGTGTGGGAAGGATGTCTTCGTTGTACTGTGTGCACAGGCGACGCAACTCCACGACAGTTGTCGTTGCGTCTTCGCCCGTTGCCCTATCGACTGCCCGGCCCGCATCGCGCCCCCACGTCTTCACCAACTCCGACACTTTCTCAACAGACATGCAGTGCAAGGACTCTGGTATCTTGTCCACCACCCCCACCATTGCCATTGACAACCCATCCTGCTCATACTTAGCCCCATACTTCTGAAGGAAGCGCTCTGCATCCGTGTGCACAGACTTGTTGCTTGGCCCCATCACAAGAGTCTTCTTCCTTGGGGACGGCTCCGTCTGGTGTATCATCTCCACCACAGTTGTGGTCTTCCCTGTGCCTGGGGGGCCCTCCACACAGAGGACGTTGTCGGGTGCGCGCATGAGGTGGATTGCTTTGTTCTGCTCCGCGTTGAGCGACGCTGCGTACGTCGTGTCTGCTGTTGTGAGCACCTCTGCGCACTCTGCAGACGGACCTGTTGTTCCGGAGGCCAACGTACCCGTGCCCACCACGGACGCATCGGTTGTCCCCAACACCACTGTTCCTGAGACAGAGACAGACGCGCCAGGTGTGTCTAATGACTCTCCTGTCACTTCTGCGCAGTGTGCACGCTTCCCTGAAGTGAGGGTGCCGAGAAGTGCTTCGTCCATGGCACCTCTGTTGCAGGCATCGACCATGCGCTCGCTGGGCAGGATCGACCCCATCAGCAGAAGGCTCACCCGCTTTTCAAGAAAGCTGCGCCTTGCGCCCTTCACACCTTCTACGTCATCTGCACGCACGGACACAATGAAGTCAGACCCAACCACGTTTTCTAACAGCACGATTTTGCCTTGTGGGAAGCGCCCATGATTCATCTTTGCGATGACATGCACAAAGGGGTAGTCCACCTGCGGACGTCTGCCACGGAGCTTCAAACACATCAACACTTTTGCTTCGGTCTTCCCCTCCCAGACCCGATCCACGACACCGCGTACGACCACACCCTCCTTGCTCACGGCTGCAAGCTGTTCCGTGCATTCTGCAAACACTGCAGGTAGGTGCCTCGTGAAGTAGCCTTTTGGCGCAGACGACGGCAACGGTGGCACAGAGCCTTCCACGACACCCTGTGCACTGCACCCCATCAGATGCGTTGCCAGGTCTACTTCTCTCGAACGGTCGCTCCTGTGTCCCTTGCGCTGCGGGGCCCCGGTCCCCTTACGATTGGGCATTTTTCGGGGTACGCAGCCACAAAGGGCACACCAAGAAGCACAGAGGGGAGGGTGTGTCTGTGTGCACTGAGTTTGTGTGTTTTTTCTTGAAAAGCAGGTTTACGGGTACTTCCTGAGAGCGGGAACATTGCCACAGGTGTGCACAGGGCAGTGCGCCAACAAAGCAGAAATGAGGAGAGGCAGAGGTGCAGCACTCCCTTGAGATGATACCCAAGGGTGCACTTAAGGTAAGTGTGCTGAAGATGAATGTCTAAAAAAGCGGGGTAGTGATAGATAACGAAAGAGGGGAAGTCTTGTGATATATTACAAAACAAAGATTTTTTTTTTTGAAACATGCGCCTGGTGCCTTCCAATGTTGTCCATCGGCATCAGTTGTTTTTTGTTTTGATTGTACAGACTCGGTTGTCCATCGGCATCAAACAAAAACAAATCTAATGTGCACACTCTTTTGATTCTAAAAAAACGTGGGGGGTTAAAAAAAAAAAACTCGCGGAACGGGAAAAGTGGGGAGCGGTTGAAATGGTTCACAGATCACACTACCGTTATGTGCTTGGTCTTCCGTCCTTTCTTATATGGTCTTCGAACAACGACTTTGTTTTTTATTTACATTTACAATTTTCTATTCAATTACTTTTGAAAAACTGGTGGAACCGTTTGAACAAGTTTGTCTGCTATTCTTTTTTTGAACAAATGGCTGTAGTGCAGTTGCCTCATGTGTCCACAATTCGTGCAATGTTCATCTTCGCTTTTTTTTCCTTTCCGATAGCGTATTCACTGCATATCAGCAGTGATGCTGATACTGACGTGTGTTCTGCTACTCCTACTTCTCTTCTTATGTCCTGACTGCAGCACATAACCTCCTTTGCTCTTCCTTGCAGGTGTCGTGCGAATGTTGAAGTTTTGTTAAACATCCAAAAGGCTCTTTACTTATTTATTCGACTTCCCGCGCATTGCGTGACAGAACACTCATTTGCTATTTCAAGATACAGCACCGGGGTGGACAGCTGGCTTCCTTCGTCATTTTGATTTGGTGTTCTATGTTTTTTCTTCTTTCCTTTGCCACTAATCTGTTGTTCAATGTTGCCTCGGCGGAATCTGTCATGGTCGTGGCACCACTAAAAAAAAACTCTTAAAATAAGTAAGGTAGTATCGCGGCACAAGCAACCCTACCAGGCGAGACATCAGTGGCACCTAACCATCTTCAGAGAGCGCCTCCTCTGCCACATTCCCCTTCCCCTTCCTCTTCCTCGTTTCCATGTTCTTACTGTTTCCGCCTCTTACGCGGTGCAGAGTGACTTTCCCTTTTCCTTTTCCTAGACGTGCATGTGCTTTGCTGTGCTTCCTCGCGTTCAGGTAAACTCAGGGCTTTTTTTGCAATCAATTTCTTCGCAATTTTAATAATTTCCTTCCGAGATCCGGACCTGTACGTGCGTTTCTCTGCTTCCTCGTGTTTAGGTGAAGCGAGAGCTTTTTTTGCAATAAATTTCTTCCAGATTTTCATAATTTTCTTCCTCGACTCGGACCTACTCGTGTGTTTCTTTGCTTCCTCGCATTCAGGTGAAGCCAGAGCTTTTTTTGCAATAATTTTCTTCCGAGACCCAGACCTGCACGCGCGTTGAGGAGCCTTTTTTACGGCAGCTTTCTTCGGAATAGCTTCTTGTGCTGCAACATCTGGAGGTGGCGATGGTGTCGCAGCACAAGAAGGTGACGGTGTGGGTGGCGACACGGCAGTAGGAAACAGTGGCACACCTCCACCAAGCACAGACGGCGACGGCGTCGGAGGCAGTAAACTTGAAAAACTTGATCCACCCCCGCAAAAAGAAAGACTAGCGGAGAGGATATCATATAGCTCAGAGGAGGATAGCAAAGTGTGCAATGGTGTCGGAGGCAGTTCATCAATCACAACACCACGAGCTTTCGCATCAGACACAAGCTCCGAACAGTGCGAACAGCTGCTGCGCCCCAACGTGTCTGCACTGCCAAACACAATGAGCGAGTGCTTAGCACGTGTCAGGGCAACGTTCATCCTCCGAGCGTCGTTCAGGAACCCAACTCTTGCACCCTTGTTGCAGCGCACCATCGAGATGAGGATCACGTCGCATTCGTCACCTTGGAAGCTGTCCACAGTGCTCACACGCACATCAGGCAGCCGCAGTTGGGCCGCACGGTCCATGATCAGACGTGCTTGGCTTTTGTACATCGTGATCACACCCACACTGCAGCGCCACCCACCTGCCTGCAACGTCTTCAGCTCGCCAAGCACCCTGCACACCGCAGCCACCTCTGCCTTGTTGCATAGGGACGTGCTGTTCCTGCCCCCAGGCGACGACTCCTCACCCTGCACATCCACAAACACGTACGGACGGAGGTAGGCTGGCGCACCAGCGGGGTACTGCCACGTGCTCTCCTCAACACACGCACCTGTGCGCAGGCGTCCCCCGTAGAACATCCTGCTCGGGAAACACTGGATGTCCTTGTGCATGCGGTACTGCTCCGCAAGCATCATGGTCCTGCAGCCCGACGTGTCCAGCACACTCTGCATGAAGGACTCCTCAAAGCCCAGCTCCACAGCAGCAGGTGACACCACACAGGGCTGGAGCTGGTGCACGTCGCCCACCACCACCAACTTGCGCGGCAGCAGCGACAGCGCCACCAGCGCCTCTGGCACCAGTGCCTGGCCTGCCTCGTCAATGATCAGCGTGTGTGCGTGTGTGGATGTGTCGTCTTCGATCAGCAGGTGCTTGCGTACGATGCCTCTTCCTGAGGAGATGAGGGTGCTGAAGAGGATTGAGCAATCTGCGATGCACCGTCCCTCCACGTCCACATTTGCCAAGAATGTGCTGGTGTTTTCGAGAAGGGAAATCACGTGCGGTCGGGGTGCCTGGGGGTCAGCGCGTTCCGGCAGGTAGCCCCACCTCGAAGACGGCACGCACCGCCGTGTGGTATACATCGAAGGTATCATGCGCAGCAGCGTGGGAAGGATGTCTTTGTTGTACTGTGTGCACAGGTCACGCATCCAACCCCAGCATTCAGTATGGACTGCCTGGCGCGCATCGCGCACCCACGTCTTCACCAACTCTGCCACTTTCTCAACAGAGATACAGTGCAAGGACTCTGGTATCTTGTCCACCACCCCCACCATTGCCAGCCTATGCTTAGCCCCATACTTCTGAAGGAAGCGCTCTGCATCCGTGTGCACAGACTTGTTGCTTGGCCCCATCACAAGAGTCTTCTTCCGTCGGGACGGCTCCGTCTGGTGTATCATCTCCACCACAGTTGTGGTCTTCCCTGTGCCTGGGGGGCCCTCCACACAGAGGACGTTGTCGGGTGTGCGCATGAGGTGGATTGCTTTGTTCTGCTCCGCGTTGAGCGACGCTGCGTACGTCGTGTCTGCTGTTGTGAGCACCTCTGCGCTGTGTGCACGCTTCCCTGAAGTGAGGGTGCCGAGAAGTGCTTCGTCCATGGCGCATCGGTTGCAGGCATCGACCATGCGCTCGCTGGGCAGGATCGACCCCATCAGCAGAAGGCTCGCCCGCGTGCCAACTAAGTAGCTTGCGCCGTCCAAACCTTCTACGTCATCGGCAAGCACCGACACAATAAAGTGAGACCCAACCACATTCTCCAGCAACACGATTTTGCCGTGTGGGAACCATGGATGATTCATCTTTGCGATGACATGCACAAAGGGGTAGTCCACCTGCGGACGTCTGCCACGGAGCTTCAAACACACCGACACTTTTGCTTCGAGGGTGCTCCCCTTCCAGACGCTCTCCACCACACCGTGTACCACCACACCCTCCTTGCTGACGGCTGCAAGCTGTTCCGTGCATTCTGCAAACACTGCAGGCAGGTGCCTCGTGAAGTAGCCTTTTGGCGCAGACGACGGCAACGGTGGCACAGAGCCTTCCACGACAGCCTGTGCACTGCACCCCATCAGATGCGTTGCCAGGTCTAGTTCTCTCGAGCGGTCGCTAAAAGGATGTACGTCAAACATTATATGGGGCACGCAACCAAAGGGCACACTAAGGGGCAGAGGGGAGGGTGTGTCTGTGTGCACTGAGGTTTTTGTGTGTTTTTTAAAAAGCAGGTTTGTGGGTACTCCCTTCCGAGACGGTACATCACCTCAGGTGTGCAGCTGCTGTGATTGCGGCACATGTGGTACGTGGGAAGACCCTCCTGGAGTAGACGCTCGAGTAGTTGCACACCTTCCCCGTTGGTCACGGACAGGGGTCCGCGGTGGCGAAGAGAAAGGCGTACTTCTTCACCGACAACATCAGGGAAGTGAATCCGGATGACGGACCTATCTACAACCTTACGTTCCCTGGGACGTTTGAACGAGCTGGCAACATCACTGTGAGAAACGTAAGAACCCCACGAACTGTCGTGAACTTCTGGACAGACCTTGCAGCACGATACTCCACTGTACACATGCCCCCGCCACGTCATCCGTGATGGTCATGTTGTGAAGAATGCGTAGCTCGACACTGACATTGCAAGGTTAAGACAAGAAGAGAGCGGTGAGAGCACAGTGCCAGCATCAGTAGTTGCTCACAGGGCACTGCGCCCACGAAGCAGCAATGAGGAGAGGCAGAGGTGCAACACTCCCTTGAGATGATACCCAAGGGTGTACTTAAGGTGAGTGTGCTGAAGATGAATGTACAACAAAAAGGTGGCAATGATGAGGAACTTTTATTTAGAGCCATAAACTCGTTCGCGTGGGGGATGTGGGAGAGGGGGGTTTGCGTGGTATGTGAAAGAAGAGAAAACTTGAAAGAGAAAAAGAAAAACTTGACTTTAAATACAACCCGCTCGTGAACAGGTGTACCTATTTAAAAATACTCGTGTACCGATGCACCCGATCTCTTGAAAGATATACGTGCCTCTCTGTGTGCACACACACACACCACCAAATGGTGTATGAGTTTTTTTTTATAAATTCGATTGAGTCAAATGGAGTGTTTCTCTCCACTTGCCCTTTATTCTTTCTTGTGACGCTATGGTAAAAGGAGCCTTTCAAAAGGGCCTTTCAAAGGGGATGGATGAACAACGTTGGACTCCTAGGAGAGAAGTGGGAGAGAAAAAAATTTTTTTTTGACTTGAAAATACATAACAGTGTTACCTTTGGTGCACCGTGAGGGGGGATGGACCCCCAACCATGCACCTCCTACATCCATTTTCGTGGTTTACATCTGAAATAAAAGCCCCATCATAAATAGGGAGAAAGATACCCAGTGTTAGAAGCGGGGAAAGAAGGGGGAAAAAATCCTGTATGAAATAACACACATTTGATGAAGAAAGATGAAACAAAAAACGAACGGTATCTTTTCTTTGGTTGATAAAGTGGTGTCGGTGTGGCCACTTTTTTTTGAGTCGTAAAACGAAACCATGATTTATAAGAAAATCACTTTACACCAAGTATAAAGAGCTCCGTACTTAAATATCGGGCCGAAGCCTTTGTACCCCGAAAAAAAAACGAACCAGTTGAAAGATGAAAGAATGCCTCGCTGTGACACACATCTTACTGACCAAAGGATTCCTTCAACCTTCAACCCTCTGGTGGTCCCCATACAGACAACGTTCGCCTGCGTATGTACTCTGCAGATGGTACCTGTCGTGAGAACTTTTTGCGTTCCGGGGGTCACAAAGAGAGTGGCTGAAAGGTGAAAGGTTCAGATCGGGGGAATCTGAATGAAGGTGAAGGGGGTGGGATTGTGTTTGAGTAAACCATCCATTGATCTAAATCTCAATAAAAACTCTCCGTGCAAAGAAGAGAACGCACACAAAAAAAGGATATTCAAAAAAAAAAAAAAAAAAAAAAAACGATGCACAGTAAAACCACAAAAACAAAATCGATAATATTAGTCAAAAAAATGCAAAAGCTTTTGGTGGTCCACGGAGAATGACATTTTCTTCCTCTTTTTTTGATAAATTGTTGGAGTAGTGTAGTTTGCCTCGGTTGTGTTGACACAGTTGTGCAATCTCCACTGTTACGTGTATTTTTTTATTTTGATTTTTTCTATCACCCCCAATTCCCTCAGCCCTACCTTTGCTGTAGTACTGGCAGCAAGACAAAAGCCCTCCCCTTTTTTTTATAATGTCGACAACCACTTTACACCATTTACTGGGTAAAGGGTGTGTGCTCAATGTCCACCGAATTTCTTGTGTGGGTTGGGTTGGGGAGGGGGTGTGGCCACTGATTACCTTGGTATGTGGTGTCCAGGTATTGTTAGAAATCATCCGTCTAGTGTACGCATATATTGTGTTACTATTCGATTATGCTCGAGTATTTGTACAGAAACCCCACGTACAACGTACCAGAAAATTTGACAAACAGAGGTGGATGTCTAAAACAACATAAAATCATCAATGTGTACCCTTATCAAAGACCTGAGACCTGCCTCGTTTGTGCACACGCAGGCGCACAACACAACGAGCACTACTCAGAGAAGGGGAAGTCCTCATAATTGAGCTCAGACACGTGACCCTTTTTATTTTTTTTTATTTTTCGGTTGAGCTTTTAGTTAGACAGGAGACCTGCCACTGCGTATCCCAGACAGCCTGGATTGAGCTCTGACACTTTAAAAAAATCCCGTTGGCTGCACCCAACGGCTTAGTGTACGTGAGCTTGCAGTATAAAAAAAAACAAAAAATAAAAAAACTAACGACGTTCTTGCTTTTGCTTTGCATCGTTGTGTGTCAGGGGGGCTTAACCCTGGGTAGGGGTAGACGCGTAACCTCTGTTGAGGTGTACATCCTTTAAAAAATGGTTTAGCAAGAGAAATATGGCGTGTGCTAACAATGAGGACACACATGCCAAATCGTGTTTTTACACAAATTTTCACACCATTAGTATCCCTGTACCAGGGTTTGGGTTGAGTAGGTTTTTCGACTTTTGCCACAATCGTCATCTGTGTTTGGCGCCTTTCGGGGGTTCTAGAGTTTCTAGATAAAAGTGAATATTTTCAGTTCATAGTGCAAACGCCGACAAAAAAGAAACCTGTGCTTATTGATGCAAACCTCCTCTGACTGACTCACTGTACGATGCCAGCCATCCGGATGAAAGCATAAGAAGAAAAGAAATGCGAGTTGTTTGTGGAAAAAAAGGGGGAAGAGATATTAATTTCATATACTTTCAAAAGAAGAGAAAAATGGTGGTTGAGATAATATTTATTAAAAACCTACAGGAACGGAGCGTGTAGGCTAGTTGACGTCACGGACATTCGGGTTTGGGACGGTATGGAACGAAGGATTTCCCAGAAAATTCCTAAACCGACCCGTGGCGTCAACTAGCCTAGCGTGCCTAACGTTGTCTCCTTGTCTTTTGTTTTTATCTGGTTTGTTTTTTGTAGGGAAGTCTCCGAAAAAGAACGGAAAATGAGATTCATATACTTTTCAGTTCACAGAATTGAAAGCATTTGAGAGGGTCAACACATCCTCGGAAAATGAACAAAAAAAGAAAATAAAGAGCAATATTGCTAAGATAAACCCAAAGCTTCGTGTGTGCTTGACCAAAGGGAATCAGGTAGGTATGGATGGGGAATACATGAATAGGGATAAGAGTAAAGAGCAATTAACTCTGTTCCTCTGTTTTTCGCACGATGATTTTTTTTTTTTTTTTTATATCACATGTGAAAATGACTTTTTGCTGGGATCCTTCACAAACGGGGCGTGAAATAAAGTGAGCTTTTTTTCACGCTTGCTCTTAGTAATTTCGCTGGAGGCGTGAAAAAAAGTTTCACTGGCGTGAAAAAAAGTTTCACTGTTTTCTGTCAGTCACAAAACCACACACTCCACCCTACAAATCATGCCAAGGACCAAGAAGAAGGAGGCTATGGAGGATCTGTATGAGACCGAGCTTCTGGCAGGGTTGAAGTCAAGCACTGCATACAAAACGGAGTGGAATAAGTTTTTACAACACAATAAAATCACGGGGCGGAAGCAGCCAAGAGAAGAACATGTGGTCTCTTACTTGACACACCTGCGCGAAGAACGCAGCTACAAAGCCAGCTCATTATGGTCGTGCTACTCTAAGCTCAACTTTATGTTCAAGACGGAGTTCGACTTTTCACTAAAGGAGTACCACCGCATCGGGCTGTTGCTGAAGACCTGGGGAAGTGACGAATCGACGAAGAAGAGCAAGACGTTTTCGAAGGGAGAAGTGGAGATGTTTCTCAAGATGAGCGAGTTGAGCGACTGCTACTGGTGTGTCCGCAAGGCTTACGTCGCGGTGTGTTTTCTGTCGGGAATGAGATGCACAGAAGCACTGATGCTTGAGATGACAAATTATCAGGAATCACCAGTGGGATACCTCTTCACGTACCAGCACTGTGCTAAGGTGAAAAAGGCCGACATGGAGCGTGGGAGGTTTGTGGTACCAAGAGACAGCATCTACTTTTGTGTGGTGGAGGAGTACCTGAACCGGCGCTCACCAGTTTCACAGGAGGGTCGCTTCTTCATCACTGGAACTAAGACGACAGCTGACAGAACTACTACTGGGACCTTTCGTGTGCAACCTCTTGGCATCAACAAAATGTACGGCATACCTGCAGAAGTCGCGAGGGTGCTTGCGCTGGACGGTTCGTACACTGGGCACAGCTTCCGCAGGTCTTCTGCGACTCAAGCCGCTGAGGCAGGAGCATCTATTGTACAGATGCAACGCCACTATGGGTGGGTCAGTCAGGCAATGCCACAAAGGTACACCGAAGTCACACAGGCCGGTCAAGTTGCGATGTCACAGCTGTTGACACAGAACAACAGTCCCCCAACTCAGACGCCACAAGAAGTCAAGATTAACATCAATGTGCAACAGAACAAACCATGATCATGAGTGCAAAAAAAAAACCCCCCTTCTGTGATGCTCTATACACCTGCCCCCCCCCTACAGGCGAGATGAGTGGTGACATCTTGTAATTAGTACCAGTCATAGGAGGCATATATCAAAAAAAGTAACCCCTTCCCTGCTTTTGATTGATGTTCACATGTTCCCCTACTCTCATTCACACTCTCACTTACAGGTACCCACATTTTGTTCATAAAATCACTCTATTTTACGTCTCGTTTGTGAAGGATCCCAGCAAAAATATCATTTTCACTTGTAAAACAAAACTACGTATTAGTTTGAAATAAAGTGCGTTTTTTCACTTCCACGTATTTTGTCTCACTCGTGCTCTATTATTGCCCTCGCCTGCGGCTCGGGCAATAAACTCTCACTCGTGAGCCAAAATTACGTGGGCGTGAAAAAAAGTGCACTTTATTTCACGCTAATAATTAGTTATTTTTTTTTTTTTTTTTTTTTTTTGAAAAGAATCGGCAGGGTTTTATCTTGAAAAAACATTTTAAAATTCTACCCGGCCTACCCGGTCTGGCAAAAAAGTGGTCAAAAAAAAAAAAATTCGCCTCCGGCGAAAATGTCCCGGTAAACCGTTAAAATTGCTGCATTCACTCGCATATTGCATATCATCTCACGTTCCCCACCTTTGCGGAATAAGCAAAAAAAACATGTCAGGTCGGTAGCGTGCGGACGTCTCCTCGTATAGACATCTACAAAAAGAAACGGCAGTCATGGCAAAGGTTCCTGGCGAAGCCACGGTACGCAACATTTCTAAAAAAATGTTGACATCAAATGGCACTGTCGTTGGTCATTATCGTCAGTTCCCGTAAATGTTACTTCCATATTTTGCTGAACGAAAGTTTTGGCGAAGCCACGGTACGTAACATTTCAAAATATTGTGCTTAAAATTGCACATTTTACAGCCAAACTATGTCATGGGTGGCTTGCAATCTTGCGCCGCAGGCGCACGGTACGCTACTTTTTTCCTTTCGCCATGCTGCATGCTTCCTTTTCCTTCGGCGTTTGACCAATTGGGTCGCGTTCTGGCTGTGACGGGGTCACTTTGTTCATGAGGCCAGTTCTGGTCACTCTTAGAGGTTTGTGTGAGGTACCCCCAAGATATATCATTTTGGTTTTTTTTTTGGCCTGGCCGGGTGGTTATTTTTTTTTTTCCCCCCAGACCGGGTAAATATTTTTTTTTTTATTTTACCCGGTCTAGGGACCACTAACATATAAGGAGATAAAACCCTGAGAATCGGGGGGGGGAAATAAAAATACGAACGTACCTCACTGTATATGCGACCATTTTTGGGTACACTGTACTGTGGGGGAAGGCAACCATTACAGGAAAAAGAAGAAGAAGAAAAAAAGAAGAAGACAACAATAGAAAGAAAACAGCGCATAAGTCGACCCTAAGCCTTTTCGTTGCTTAGTCTGATTAGATTACTTAATGTTTTGAACATTGGTTATTCATCAATCTTAGTCACCCTTATGGTATCGGTATCGCGCGGCATCAAGCTGTGTGGTCTTGTACAATGGGTGTAGTCAAGATCCCAGTCGGAGTTCATAATTTCGGCACCACATACAAAAGTGGTCTTCGAGCTTGTACATGGTGTGTCACGAGGTATGGAGACACCAATACTCTGTAGGCCCGTTGAAAGAAAGAGCAGATTTGAACAGGGCGTTCGCCCCGGGGCGAAAAATATTTTTTTTCGTTAAAAAAAATTTTTCCTGAAAAAATGACATTTTATTTCGCCCCAGGGCTTCGCCCCACCGGGGCGAAACCCTGTATAAATAAATAAATAAATAAAAAAAAAAAGGGGAGAAAAAAAAATAAAGAGAGAGAGATTTCTCCCCACCACCCTGTCGACCCCCCCGGAGGGGGGGTCGCAGAGGGGTGTCC
Organism: Rhynchopus sp. YZ270_cl-10; assembly: GCA_964035575.1. Taxonomy (NCBI): domain Eukaryota; phylum Euglenozoa; class Diplonemea; order Diplonemida; family Diplonemidae; genus Rhynchopus; species Rhynchopus sp. YZ270_cl-10. Next base: position 1,094,742 of record OZ037897.1, on the reverse strand, counting down.
ACTGTTCCGCAAACCCGCCTGCCGTGAGAGGAAGTTTCCCCAGCACTCCCGCTCCTCAATCCTGCAGTCTGCTGAAGCCCCTGTTATAGAAGGTGTCACTACTCGTGTCAACTCTACCTTCAACGGCAGAGAGACGTTTTAGTTTATTGAAAATAATCAAAATAAGGATGAAGTCTCACATGACAGATGCCTCTCTCTTGTACATCTGTTTGATTAAACAACACAAAGAGACCCTCAGTGAGGGGGGATTGATGAAATTCTCCATCGTTTTGCTGGTTTTAGTATCAGGAAAGTGCAGCTGTAATAGCACTTGTGCTGGGGAAGGGATCACGCGCAAATCGCAAATTTTTTTTGACCACTCAGTACCAGGGATTCACCCCCCACGAACTAGCTTCTCTCCGGCGGAAAATTTTTTTTGACCTATTTTAAGCACTAGTAAAAAAGCAAAAATTTCGGGTTTTTTGGCATTTCGCCACGATCAGGAAAAAACGATGGCGATAGCGAACGCCCTGGATTTGAAGAAGAAAAAAAAAGACAAAATAAAGACAAACCCTCATAACATATGATAATATAAAGCCTCAGGTGACTAACCTTTGATCACAATCGTTTAAAAAAAAAAAAATGCTTCCAAAAAAATAAGCAATCCAACGCACAAAAGAGGTGAGGTCAATCCACAAAAGAGAGACACTACTTCGCAGAAAGAGTAAGGAAGACAATGTATGCGGGGTTTTTTTGTTTTTTTGAAAATCTGTTTTGTACATTTTGCTGTAACAGCTACCTGGTTTTTACCCCTCGTATGGGCGCGTATAGGGAACCCGTACGGTCCTATACGGCCCTATACGCGGGGTAAAAACCAGGTGGAACAGTCGTTTCAGAAAAAAGAAGAAGAAAATAGTAGGATCGGGGTAAAGTTGTTTTCGTTGATTGCACAAATCCTCCTTGAGGGGTGATTTGGCGATCCCCGGTAAATACTATTTTCTCCTTTAAAGCAAAGCTTCGTAGGAATAAAAAAAGGAAAAACACTCTCAATATGATGAAGATTGCAGCCCCTAACCCTCGACTGCTTCGGCTTCACCTACCATAATGGCAAAATACACGCAAAAAAATAAAATAAAAAGAGCGAAGTTGAAAGTGCAAACGCCTCTGGGACGCAGGCAACTGACACTCCACAAAAAAAACAAAAACAAAAAAAAACTCAAAATAAGTTAGGAGCGGAATACTCGTAGCTACCCCCAAAAATAAAAACTGTTATCTGAGTTTAAGCTAGTCTGATAAAGAAAGAAACGAAATCAGAAAAAGAATTTTTCGTTGATCGCAAACCCGCAAACAAAAGTCACAGCCCCGCACTACCGCCACGTCCGCTCGCAGATCGTCTCCTTCGACTCGCACGACTTCTCTTCCTGTCAAGGCTCTTCGTCCACTTGTTGACAGTGTTCTTCGTCGACCCTCTTCGACGCCTTGTACCGCACTTACTTCGGCTTCTTCGTGACAGACCGCACCTTCATCCTGTTGATGTGCTGCTGCATGTGGTAAGACGCGCCAGTCTCGGTTGTGATGTTCATCGACTCGATGGCCTCCTGCATCTGCTCCTCGGCACGGCTCCACTGCGCGACCCTTCGTTGCGGATACGACGCTCCCGTCTACATATCTGGCGCGAGATTTAACCACTACACGTGGGTCCCAGAGCTGTACTCTGCGGGGAAGCTCCCTTCGCTATAGATATTGTTTGTCCTACCTTGTAACCGGCGCTAGACTTTAACCACTACACGTGGGTCCCAGAGCATTGCTCTGCGGGGAAGCTCCCCTTGCTGTGGCTACTATTATCCCTTCTTTATATCTGGCGCGAGACTTACCACTACACGTGGGTCCCAGAGCTGCACTCTGCGGGGAAGCTCCCTTCGCTATAGATATGTGTTCCTACCTTGTAACCGGCGCTAGACTTTAACCACTACACGTGGGTCCCAGAGCATTGCTCTGCGGGGAAGCTCCCCTCGCTGTGGCTACTTTTTTCCCTTCTGTATATCTGGCGCGAGACTTACCACTACACGTGGGTCCCAGAGCATTGCTCTGCGGGGAAGCTCCCCTCGCTGTGGCTACTTTTTGCCCTTCTGTATATCTGGCGCGAGACTTACCACTACACGTGGGTCCCAGAGCTGCACTCTGCGGGGAAGCTCCCTTCGCTATAGATATGTGTTCCTACCTTGTAACCGGCGCTAGACTTTAACCACTACACGTGGGTCCCAGAGCGTTGCTCTGCGGGGAAGCTCCCCTTGCTGTGGCTACTATTATCCCTTCTTTATATCTGGCGCGAGACTTACCACTACACGTGGGTCCCAGAGCTGTATTCTGCGGGGAAGCTCCCTTCGCTATAGATATGTGTTCCTACCTTGTAACCGGCGCTAGACTTTAACCACTACACGTGGGTCCCAGAGCGTTGCTCTGCGGGGAAGCTCCCCTTGCTGTGGCTACTATTATCCCTTCTTTATATCTGGCGCGAGACTTACCACTACACGTGGGTCCCAGAGCTGTATTCTGCGGGGAAGCTCCCTTCGCTATAGATATGTGTTCCTACCTTGTAACCGGCGCTAGACTTTTACCACTACACGTGGGTCCCAGAGCATTGCTCTGCGGGGAAGCTCCCTTCGCTGTGGCTACATTATTTCCTACGTATTCCTGACCTAGCTTGTGTCTGTATGTCTCCACACTAGACGTTCTCCTTACCTTTTGATTCGTGAGTACTAACCGTTACTTCTAGGCCCTTGCCAGACTTTGTAACCAGTATTCATATATTCAGAGTTGCCGCCTCTGAAAGCGCCGACGTGGTGACTTCTTTGGGAGTCAATAGTGCTCATCAGGAGACCGATTTCGCCGTGTGCTTCCTTCCTGGCGGTGTCGTGACTACACGAAAAACGTACTCCCGTCGTCCTGTCGCACGGTCTGCAAAACCAAAGCATCCCACCGCAGTTGCACCAATGTCTCCGACCCCAGCAGAAAAAGGGTCGCCGCCCGTCGATCGCCACGCAATTAAACCCTGAGGTGCGTTGTTGACTCACACGCCAAAGTCCACGAAAACGTGCAGTCACGCGGCCCTAAACCCCAACAGGCCCTCCATGTCGAACTCCTCCATGGCTGTCCCCTCAGTGTTCTCGGCCCCGGCGGCAGGCAATCCCTGTGACACCAACAAACCTCACCACCTTCACGCACTGCGGCAGAAGACCACTTCAGGGGGTCTGGCGTCCGGTCCGTAGCCCCGTCCCGCATGGGAACGTGGATGTGGCCCACGGCGACGCCTCTCCTGCTCTCCCAAGAAAACGGAACTCCTTGCAGATTCCCGCAAACCCTCCGGTGTCTCGGTCACGCACCCGGACTTCTTGGCTTCTCGGCTCCGCTGGCTTGTCCTTCTCTGCTTCGGCGAGATAATCGACCGATCTCCCGCTCCAATAAGTTTGTCCACGAGGGGGGTCGAGGAACGTCAGTTCCCGTGCATACCTTTACCCTCTTGGCCCTCTATTTTCCGCTGAGGGACCCGACCTCTTCCAGCGGCTACTCTTCCGTGTGCCCCTTCACCGTCCACACAAAACCGGCCTCAGTGGCCTGCCTTACAACTCGATCTTAAAATCCATGAGGAAGACTAAAACGGCCATTTTTCGTTGATCGCACCGGATTTTTGTGGAGTGTGTAGGGACAAAATCAAAAACTTTTCTGTGAATAAGTTGTGTCGTGTTTACATCGCTCACACCAAAAAAATTCGGGCACAACTCAGATATGTTTTCATTTCCTCCCCTACAACCTTTGCAAGGCAGTTGTCACAAAAAAAAAAGTAAATATGGGGTGGCCCAGATGGTGACCATATACCCCGGAACATGACAACATGCTTTTTTTTTGCATTTCATGCGAATATGGTATCATTTTAGCGACGTAACAGGAATCTAGCATGGTCCCTGCTACCCCGGGCACATGGTTGCTGAATGCACAATGAGCGTTTTGCTGATGTGCTTACAAAGATGGTGGGTATTTACGCTATTGTGTGTGTGGCCTGCATTGGACAAAACCACCATTCGAAAGATGTGCTTGGGACGGAATCGTCAAGAACAGCACAACGTTTTCGTTCCACTCTCGCTACCACCACGTCATCAGAACGCAGGCCATAGTAACATACACTAAAAAAATGTTCGAGTAGTGTAGTTTGCCTCGGTTGTGTTGCCACAGTTGTGAAAATCTCCACTTTCTTTTTACTCAACTTACATAGTAGTCTGGCCGACGTGTGACAGACTCAAGACACCCAATTTTTTGACTTTTTTTTTTGCCTTTTCAAAAGTCTGGAAAAATCTAGAAAAATCAGGAATTATTTTCAAAGTCTGGCACAGTCAGCCAGACTACCATTTTCACCCAATTAATGGAAAAGGAAAGAGAAGCGACGTTTACCCGCGGACGCAAAAAAAAAAAAAGAGGGACACCAAAAAAATATAAAAAATGGTTCTCCCAGGAAGAGAGAAAACTTGGCCCGATTGATCGGAGCCACATCAAGATGCCACAAAAAGGGCTGCTAATCGGGGCGGGGTTTCACACAATTTCAATTTCAAACCAATTCGCAACTTTTCACAACTATGTGGGTACATAGTTGTGAAAAGTTGTGAAAAGTTGTGCAACCCCGCCCGTATAGCACGATACTTTCAATTTCAGGAGAATAGAACAAACAGCGTTTTAAGAGAGAGACAGAGAGACAGGGTGAAACACATCAACGCCCTTTCTTTTTCCCCAAAAGAAAGAAGAAAGAACGAACGAACCACGTCACACCCCAACTCTCTATTTGAAACCTTGAAAACCTTACAAGATAAAAGATAACCAAAGTAGATCACACAAAAGCAAATAGTCTCATAAGGAAAAGGAAAATGGGGTGGCTGACGACCCCAAAATAGCAGAAAATAGCCACCCCCTTTCAGCCACACCAGAAAAGGAAATACCGTTTTTTTTTCTTCGATTGCTCAGTTACCCCTGTTGGAGTGGGGGGTGATTGGCGACCGTATCGGAGGAAACTATTTCTCCTTTAAAGCTACGCTTTTGTATAAAAAAAGTTGACTTGAAATACAAAAGCCCTCTCGTGAACAGTGTACCAAAAAAAGAAAAAGAAATGCGGAAAGAAATGCGAGAAAGAAGTCTTTTTGTGTGGCAATGCAACAAATTGACACACAACGTAGAAAAGAAAAGGGCAGCTATTTTGTTTCTTTGCACTCATTTTCACGGGCACGCGAAAATGACGGCAAAAAATAATAAGCAGCTATATCATACAAAAAGAAAGAGAAAAAAAATGTTAGTGCAAAAAAACGCCCTTACCGTTCCTTGGCGGACACAGGCACTGAAAAGAAAGAAATAAAGAGTAGTTGAAACTAAAACACATCTCAGTCGAGCACTGCAAAGAACAAAGACTAGGTTGAACGATGAGGATTGACTGCCCTATGCCCTATTGCATGCACAGCTAAAAGAACGAAGAATAAAACATTTTTTTTTTCCCGGAAATGACCTCAAATTTAAACCCAAAAATTGTTGTGTGGCTTGAAATGCAACAAAAGCCTCTCTCATTGACAGTGCACCAAAAGAAAGAACGGAGAAATGATAGTGTAGGTGGAATGGATCGTCCCTGGAACATTAGTTCGGTCGATAGTTTTGTACGAATACGGTAAGTACATTAAAACAACCGGGAAAACGATGTATGGCGATCGCTCTGGGCGCATATGAAGAAAAGAAAAGAATGGTTTCATATAGTATTCTACTGAATAGAAGGTATAATAGGGTGCACTAAATGTACCCCAAACTTTGAAAAGAAGAAAAGAAAAAGAAAAAAGAAAGTGAAGTTGATAGTGCAAAAGCCTCTGACGCAAGGCACTGACACTCCCGTAGGGGTTAGCGAACCCGAAAGATTGTTTCATATACTAACTATTCTACTGAATAGAAGGTATAATAGGAGGCCGAAAGATGAAATGTGCACCTCTCTGTACACACATCATGAAAAAATAAAGGTGGAAAAAAGAAAGATATTGCGCTAAATACTCTGCATAACTGCTGTCACACACCCCCGCACACTGTTTTTTTTCTTTAGTGCTTCCCACAGAGAGTAAAATCAGTGGTTTGACACACACAGATCTGTGGGGGGAAGCTTGGTGACACAGAGGAATAAAAAGAAAAACAAAAAAATTTGGTTGAGAATTTTGCCCATCGCAGTTTGGCACGCATCATCTGAGGTGGCGTGATACAAAGAAACATTGGGGGGGGTACTTTAAAAAAACAAAAAATCCTAAAACCCTACCTAAGTTATTTTTGTTAACCGCTGGTTTTACCCTAACTTCGTCTATAGGATCTGTGGGTGTTTTGAATGGGTTTTTATGAGGTTTAGCTGTGGGTTGGGTTGGGGTGGGTTGGGGGAAACATACAACAGATTACATTGCAAAAAACACATTGGAGGGTTTTGGGTCCAACGTCCTCAATCTCAAGAGGCATTCGCACCCAAACCCCGCTCGTATAAGGCAAATGTGGGTGTTCTTTCGATCATTTTTATCCACTTCCGTTCGAATTCTTTCCATAGAACAAGAAGAAGAAGGCTGACAGGAAAACGTTGAATACCCTTAAAAACCTTTTACATTTGATTGTCATACTGAAATAAAAGTAAAAAAAATGCATGGGACGTTATATCACCCAAAAAATGGCACTTGAAATGAAGATAGGGTAATTACTATAATAGCACATACCCATTGAGGATACCGTCTTTACTGAAGACGAAAACATTTTTTTAATTGTGTATTGAATAAGAAGAGAGTTGTGAAGCTTGGACCATAAAGCACCTTTTTTTTGAAGAAAAAAAAGCGCATTCTTTGTGTATAAATCTCTACGCAAACTTAAAAAACAAAGAACAAACGTAGAGCACCCCTACGGGCTTGAGTCACACACCCATTCCTGTATGAGGCGTTGTTAGCCTCTACACGGAGACTATGGTGTTGGGTGTTTTGCGGAGCACGGTTGAGTGAACGACGTGACACTTTCCGCCCACAACGTAGTGTGCGCGAACAAAGTGAAGTTGATAGTGCAAAACGCCGTCTGGGACGCAAGGCAACTGACACTCCGCTTGGTTATCGAACCCCCGGAGTGTTGCGCTTGGGAGTGGTTTACAAAAAAATCTCCCCTCCCCTACCATACACTTACTTGAGGAATGCACTTTAACGTACACCATCCTTCCACAACTACACTACGCGCCAATCGGCGTGTCTACGATCTAAGACATATAGAAAACAGAAATATCACTATTACAGATTATCTTTCGAGAGAGGGAGCAAAAAAAAGAGGGGAAAAAAAACGCAATTTGAACGATGAATGTGTCTCTTGTGCACATTCACCAAGAAGAATACTGGAAAAGAAACGAAAGAGAAAATAATTGTTTCATGTACTAACTATTCTACTGAATAGAAGGTATAATAGGGTGCACTAAAGAGAAAAGAAGAAAGAAGAAAAAAAAAAGAAACGTTAAAAGATGATATGTCCCGAACTCTCGCGTGACAAATATGTAACAAATATTGGTGTGGCTGAATGGGGGGTGTGCAAAAAGTGCGCAGAAGTGCGGAGAAGTGCGCACAAAGTGCGAATCACCCCACTTCAGCTACATCAAAAATAGAAACTAACTTTCGGTTCTGAATAAAAAGAAAACAATGAAAAACAACTTTTTCGTTTATCGCTCCGCAAGCTTGTTGTGTTTTTTCGCTGAAGTGTGTGTTGTATGAGAGAGAAAAAATAATGAGTGAGAAAACACAAGCTGGCGGGCACGCACCTTCCGTCGTTTCTATTTCCTATTGTCAAGTACCTTGATTTACAAAAAAAAAAAAAAAAAGCTTCTGATTGAGTAGACAGGAACGTGTCCTGCCGCTGCTTTTTTTTTGACCACAGATAAAAAAGAAAAATACCAAGAACCCGTGTGTACGCCACCCAGATAAGAGTGGTCTCCTCCATTTTTGCAAAAGCCCCATTTTTATTTTCCGAAAAAAGGTGATTTTTTTTCTATTTCTAGGGAAAGGTAATTTTAATGGGATGATGGGGGAATGCGCAGTTCGCTGTTGTTTTTTTTCTTTTCGTTCCTTGCTTTTTTGATAAATTGTTTGGTGTTGTGTAGTTGCCTCGGTTGTGTTGCCACAGGTTGTGCAATCTCCACTGTTTTTTTTTTTTTTTTTCCGTTCTGTTTTTGCGTTTTGTGAAATTTCTTTTTCTTTTTTTGTTGTGTCGACAATCACCTGCTGGTGCAGGATCTGTACTCAATGTCGCCCGAAGGCTAATGTGAATTTTCCTTTTTCCTTTTTTCCTTGCAGAATTCGAACGAAAAAACCACAAATAGCCAACATTTCGCAATGCTTTTTTTTGTGTATTGTTTCCTCTCACTCACAGGCAGCTCCATTCTACAGAACGGTACCCACCCACCCCCGCACACACACACACTCTCTCTCTCTCTCTCTCTCTCTCTCTCTCTTTTCGTTAAAGATATTTCGGCATTTTTATACGCATTTTTCCCCCATACCATACCCCCACCCCCACTACCAAAAATCTACACAACAAAAGACAAAAAGTTCACATATCCAGAACACAAAAAAGACCCCCTTATCCTAGATACAGAATCGCCATGACCGAGAACAGAATAGCCATGGGCACCATCACAGCAATGCTGACAAGGACTGTTAGGGATAAGGTGCCACGACGCACTCCGTTATCCCCGGTGTGCGCCATGTCGGTAGGGGAACGTCCGTGGTGGTCCATTGCCTTTGTGTCTGCACCCCATTCGATGAGGAGCTCAATGGGGTTTTGCCAGCCAGCCTTCGCGGCGCAGTGGAGAGGGGTACGTCCATCGTTGTCGCGGGCATTGACGTTGCACCCCCATTCGTGAAGGAGACACATGGCACCGACACTGTGCTGGTCGCATGCAATGTGGATCATCTCTTTGCCATTGACGTCGACAAGGTTGTGCGGTGCGCCCCACTCCTTCAGGGCACGCATTGCTGCTGTGTTGTCATCGCATAGTGCGTAGTGCATTGCGGTCCACCCATCTTTGTCTACCTTGGTCACATCCGCGCCACTCTCGTGGAGCACGTACATAACCGGCATTCTTTGGTTGTCTACCGCAAGGTGCATCGCGGTCATCCCATTAACGTCCACACCATCCGGGCTGACCCCCCAAGAGAGAAGCAGCTTAATCGCCGACATGCTTTCGGATAAAACCGACATATGCAGGAAGGAGCTCCCGGAGAGGTCGACCCCCCACTCCTTTAGTGCCGTCATCGCGTCGAGGTTGCCCCTGGATATTGCGTGGTCCATGGCAGTGAGGTTTGAGTGATCCACGGCATTAACGTCTGCACCAAACTCTCTAAGGAGCGCCAGCGTTCTGATGTCATTGTTGATTGCCGCAAAATGCACCGGACGTTCTCCAGACCCTGTTTCGACCACTGAATCCAAGAATGACGCTTCCATATTCACAACATAAGGGTTTCCACTAGCATCGAGGTTGCTTTCATCAAAGCGCAGAGACCCATCACTCACTATCGCATGAGGGTTGAACTGCCGCGGCGCGGTGACCGGGGAGGTGACTGGAACGAGAACGTATTGTTTTACGTTCGGGTCGGTACCGGCTTGGAGGAGGAGTCTGATGAGTTCGAGGTTGACCCGGCGGGAGGAAGGTGAGGCGCCTCCAGTGTGGCAGAGATCGACCAGCTTGCGTTCCATGCCTTCCTTTAGGTCCGAGACGTTGTATTGATCTCTGAGCTGCTGTCTTGCCCGCCCGGTGCTGCCCATGACCACTTCGAACACTTCACCATCTTCCACCCCACAATGCTCCAGCGTCATCTCCTCATCCCCCAACGCATCACCACGCATCAACAAATCAAACCCCCCAGGGCGTGGGTCTAGCGAACGCACCTTCGCAACCATCTGCCGCAGGTCGCCTACTGTAGCATCAAATGCGGGGAACATGCATTCGTCGACATTAGTGTAGCGGACCACCACACAGAGGGTGTCCACACCGGCCATGGGAAAGGGAGATCTAGGGTAGGGGTGAGGAGGTGGAGGGAAAGAGGGAAAGAGGAAGAAGAGGGAGGAAAGTCTTATCGCATGGTTTTGTGTAGGTCTCTGTGGGTGTGGGTGGTGGTGGTGGTGGTGGTGGTGGTGATGCTCTTGAAGCATGGCGGCTTGGTGAGGTACTGTATTGTTTTTTTTTGTTCTAGATTTGCAAACGGTTGTTAGAATCAAAGTGGTTTGTGTAACTAATGCTTGTACCAAGTGAAAATCACAGCAAATCGCAAAATCAAAACAGATACGGTACGCAGTGTTCCTGATGATGTTCTTTTGGGGTGGGAAGTGGGGTATTTTGTGGGAGAAAAAAAAATGATGCCATTTGTGTTTGCTTTTTATGTCGTTGGTGCAGTTCTTCTTGAATATTCTTTGCAACGCTGTGCGTCTCCCAGCCTCCAAGTACACGGGGTACAACATACAACACCACTGCAGCTGCAGCTGTGCTCTGTTGTGATACCATACGAGGCTGTGTGGACAACACAGTATCTAACTTTTTTTTTTGTGTGCTTTTTCTTCTTCTCATGTTTTGTTGTGTCGACAATGGCCTACCGAAGTAGGGCCTTTTTCATTTTGGTTTCCACATTTTTCTCCGTTTAGCCTTTTGACACATCGTTATTTTTGGTGGATTGTTGTCATTAGTGGAGGTTGTGTGGAAGTGGGGGCTGTGGAAATACAGGGGAAGTTGGTCTGTGGTCTAGGTCTTGTTGCAGACCTTGTTGTCTCGTCTTGGGTGCGACGGGGTGTGTGGGGGGACTTTAAACATTCAAAAAATAAAGAAAAGAAAAGAAAAGAAAAAGAAAATTTGGAAAGATGCATCACATCCTTCTACAGGCGTGCTCAGTACTGCTCACCCTCACCCTCCTCCTCGTCGAACTCACCCTCCTCCTCGACGGTCGCGTCCTGGTACTGCTGGTACTCCGACACCAGGTCGTTCATGTTCGACTCGGCCTCAGTGAACTCCATCTCGTCCATGCCCTCACCGGTGTACCAGTGGAGGAAGGCCTTGCGGCGGAACATGGCAGTGAACTGCTCAGACACACGCTTGAACATCTCCTGGATGCAGGTGTTGTTTCCGACGAAGCAGGTCGACATCTTCAGACCCTTCGGGGGGATGTCGCAGATGGACGACTTGATGTTGTTGGGGATCCACTCCACGAAGTAGCTGGAGTTCTTGTTCTGGACGTTGAGCATCTGCTCGTCGACCTCCTTGGTCGAGATGCGGCCACGGAACAGCTGGCACGCGGTCAGGTAACGTCCGTGACGTGGGTCAGATGCGCACATCATGTTCTTGGCGTCGAAGGACTGCTGGGTCAGCTCGGGCACGGTCAGTGCGCGGTACTGCTGGGATCCACGGGACGTCAGGGGCGCGAAACCCACAAGGAAGAAGTGAAGACGCGGGAAGGGGATCAGGTTGACTGCCAGCTTACGCAGGTCGGCGTTCAGCTGTCCAGGGAAACGCAGGCAGCAGGTCACTCCAGACATCACAGCGGACACCAGGTGGTTCAGGTCTCCGAAGGTGGGGGTGGTCAGCTTCAGGGTGCGGAAGCAGATGTCGTACAGTGCCTCGTTGTCAATCATCACACACTCGTCGGCGTTCTCCACAAGCTGGTGGATCGACAGGGTGGCGTTGTAGGGCTCCACAACGGTGTCGGACACCTTGGGCGACGGGATCACGGAGAAGGTCATCATGATACGGTCGGGGTACTCCTCACGCAGCTTCGAGATCAGCAGCGTTCCCATTCCGGATCCGGTACCTCCTCCGAGGGAGTGGGACAGCTGGAATCCCTGCAGGCAGTCACAGCTCTCAGCCTCCTTGCGGCACACATCAAGCACGGAGTCAATCAGCTCCGCTCCCTCAGTGTAGTGTCCCTTGGCCCAGTTGTTTCCGGCTCCGGTCTGTCCGAAGACGAAGTTGTCCGGGCGGAAGATCTGTCCGTAGGGTCCCGCGCGCACGGAGTCCATGGTACCGGGCTCAAGGTCCATCAGCACGGCACGGGGCACGTAGCGTCCTCCGGTCGCCTCGTTGAAGTACACGTTGATGCGCTCCAGCTGCAGGTCGGAGTCTCCCTGGTAGGTACCGGTGGGGTCCACTCCATGCTCGTCGGACACGACCTCCCAGAACTTGGAACCGATCTGGTTACCGCACTGTCCTCCCTGGATCGAGACGATCTCTCTCATTTTGACTGGTTGTTGGTAGTTGGCTTAAACTCTGTGTGGGGTGGCGTGAGTGAGTGTGGTGTGTTGCATGCGAAGGGTTGGGTGGCTGGGGGGTGACGGTGCGCGACACAATGTCGCGACACAATGTCGCGACACAAATATGGATTCAGTTTGAAGCGGGAAGACCAGGAGGGGGTGAGAGACACTCTGGAGAAGGAGGGGAAGCAGCCGTACGTGACGGAAGAACGGTACGTGGTGACGGGATTCCGCCAAGGGCAGTGAAGGAGTCGCTGGCAGGTGCAGACTGGGAGGTAACGCCGGTGAGACTGTTACTTGGATGGAGGTGGGTAGTAGGAGCGAAGAAGCCGCCTCCCGTGTGGGCGATGCAGATGGAAGGCGAGCAGGGCCTGCTTATCAGGAAAGATGAGTACAGAGGTAGCGGACCGAGCCAGGGTGCAAAGCAGAGACCGACGGCACGGGTGCGAGTGCAGTGCAAAAGTGTTTCAGACAAAGCGGTTAAAGTATGTGCTCATGGTCGAGACTCACATTGGTGCCAGCACTGACAATTAAAAGGTTTTCATCATGTTTTCGTCTCGATGTTCAGAAGAGAAAGGGAAGGGGTTGGTGTCGTTTGTTTGTTGGTGTCATCTGTATCAGTGAAAGAAACCACACAGAAAAAAGGTTGAAATCGAAAAAGAAGTAAGCTGTCGAAGTTAGTTGTGCATGGACACACAAAGAAAGCAAAGAAAGTGACCGTGCCGACGTCTCGTGGACGGGGAACGGAAGAGGAGAGCGACAAAAATGCGAAGAATAAAACTCATGTCTGCTGCAACAATAGTTACATCTGTGTGCAACACACATAACACACACAATTGCAACATGAGCCGTTCAACAAAACAGACGGGATGGGAACAGAACACAAATGCAATGAGTTGAATAACACGCGTTGTACAGTGCAGCAAGGGGGTGGACTGCAAAAGATTGCACATCCACTCCTCCCAACCCAGTCAAGTCAAAAAAAAAAAAAACAAGAACAAGAAAATCGTAAAGAAAACATGTAAGACGAATGTATCAAAGTGAAAGAGTGTCAATGTCAGCCACAAAGCAGCTCATGCCTTGAAGACAGCACGGAGGCCCTCCGCAGACGCGTAGTACTCCTTCACCTTCGGGTGGTTTGCCACCACAGCCTTGTGTGCAGCAAGGTTCTTGAACGACACCAGTGAGTCCAGCGGGACACCGTCAAGGAACCCAGACACAAGGAAGTGCACCTGCGTGAAGATCACCAAGTCTGCCACTGTCAGGGAGTCACCGACAGCGTACTTCTTCCCCGCAAGACGCGAGTTGAGGAAGACAAGCCACTTGTGGATGTCCCCACCCTCAGCAATGGCAGTGCAGCGGGCCACCCTCTTCTCGTCCTCGTCCTGGATGAAAAACAACTTGGTCAGAACCACGAAGATCTCGTCCGCGTAGTCAATCGTCTCGTCCACACTCAGCGCTGCGCGGGCATCCTTGGGGTACAGGTTCGCGAGTTTCGCAACGTAACGCAGGATTGCGCTGTGCTGTCCCACCACCTCCCCGTCCACGTGCAGAAGTGGCAGCTGCTGCGGTGCCACCTTCGCCTTCATACCCGCTCCCCACGTCGGGGGGTCAATGTGCTCGTCCTCAAGCGCAAGGCCACCGATGTGTGCGGCAAGACGGGTCGCCTCAGGCTTCGCGGGGACGCCGAAGTACTGAAGCTTCAGGGTGGGTGCCATTTTGTGTGTGGTGAGGGTGGGGGAATCTGTGTGGAGAGTAGTCGAGGAGTGGAGAGGAGTGGTGGTGCTTCAAGAAACAGGAGACTTGGTGTGTTTCGAGGCAGAGAGATCAGAGGTGTCCTAAGGTATTGTAAAGCCTATTCGGGCATCGCTCGTGGAGCTCCGACTGGGGCGGCATATCAGTGGTTTTCATCACTTCCGAAGCTGCAGTTGTGTTGCATCGTGGTGTGATGTGTGAATGTGCACAGGTTGTGGAGTCAGCTAGGGGCGAAAGAAAGACCAACCCTCATATCCTCCTGAGAAGTGTATTGGGAGCAGCTTGCGGTGCTGCCAAGAAGTTTTGTCATCATGCTCGCTGTGTGTGGTGTCATGTGAAGTGGTTGTGTTCAAAAGAGAGCAGCAACAATCAGACCTGTTGAGTTTGACATAATTTTTCGAGCCCCACCGAGGGTGCCGTGACTTTGTTGGCCACCTCTGGCCGAATGGTTGTGTTTTGTGCATCATATTGCTGTGTGGAGACGGCAGTGTGCTCAGCAAGATATGTTAAGGTAGAAAGGTTTTGGTTTCAACAGCCGAGGCTTCAATCCAAATGCCAAGTTTATCATCATAGATCATCGGGGTGTGCTGTGCACAACAGCATGTGGTGGAGAGAGGAGCATCTGCGCCCACCTAGACTAGGGATAGAGCGCACATTACAGCACCTTCCCTGTGCGGGCGGCGGTTCAACTTCACAGCAAGAGAGAGCAAGAAGTAGTCAGATGGCTGATCCTGCACTTTGAGACTCATAATCTATGTCAACACAGGACACGCCTTGCTGGGGCGTGCCTTCAGGAGTCATTTAAGGTCATCATGAACGTGTGTGAGGGAAACTGCACAACCACAACAGGGCAGGAATTGGAGAAAGAGAAGGCGAAAATGGGCGAATGAATTGTGTGTTCGTTTAAATAGAATACAGATGCACCAGACAGTGTCCTGCAGCTGTGGATAGAAAGCCGCTTGACAGACTGTTTTGGTACATCTCTGCATTTACATGAAGCAAACATTCATGTGCACATGAACAAAAGAAGAAGGACAAGAGAGCTGCCAACACGTGCAGTGCACATGTTCCAGCCAAAGTGTTTCTTGAAAAGTAAAGCAATAAAAGCAATACAAGGTTAGGGTTGCCTGAAGCAGGTCAGACAGAACAGATGTGCCACATACACCTCAGCATCGCGACACACGCCACTCGTCACGCAGACGCTTCACCTTCGTCTTCTCTCCCTTCGCAACACGTGGCACAGGCTTGTTCTGTGGGAATGGCACGCGCCACTCGCCAGGCATCTCTCCACCCCACCCCACCCGCATCATCGGTCCACTCCGTGCCGGCTTCACACACCCCGTCGCACGCTGCCGCCGTCTGCTACTGTGTGTGTCCTGTGTCTCCACATCCCCAACACCAATCACCACACCTGCACCTGCACTGCCAACACGCAACAGCTGCGCGTGTCCTGCATCCTCAAGCACAGTCTCCGTCTCCCACGTGCACAGCCCCTCCGCACCACGCCACGCAACAAGGTAGCACCGCTCCCCGTCCCCACGCCGTCCCTTCCGCAGCACCTGTCCGGGTGCAAACTCGTCCACGGGGTTCACCAGATCAGAGCATGCTGTCGTGTGTGCGTGTTGTTGTTCCTCACGTTTGGACAGAGACATTTGGGTGTGAGTAGAAAATGTCCTTGTGTCTGTTGGTGTGGTGTAAGTTGTGTTTTTGTGAAAGCACGAGTGAACAGGAGGAAAGGTACGGGAGGAGGAGAGAGGTGGTGCGTCTACCTGCCTTCTGTTCATAGGTTTTATTACGTATTCAAGAAGAAGGCCACTCAAGAGAATTGATTCCGCCGACACTCGCTTCCAAGCTAAACACCTTTCGACCACAAGACGCGCGTTTTCTCGAAAGCACACTTCTCGATGAAAGTATCGCAGTAATAAAACAAAAGATGGAAAGATGAAATGAAAAATGGGTGTCATACCTCCAGCTGATCCTCGAGCTCGAAGAGCAGTGGAGGTGGGAGGAGCCAACACAAAAAAAATAAAGAGGGGTAGGAGGGTGTTCGTTTGTTTGCTACATTGCTATTTGTTACACAGAGACAGACCGTGCACCTCTATTGAACAGCTTTTCTAATGGGTTTCTAAAATACGCTATAAAAAAAAAAATGCTCCCAAATACTGGGCTGGACGTTAAAATTGCAGGGGGGCCTTCCTCCCTGCCTAGGTGGCCCTTTTGTGGCACGCAACCTACCCCTCGTGCCGCTCCGTCAGCTGCAACTCCACTGCCACCTCCCGCTGCCCTCTCAGCACCCCTCCACCCTCTACCTTCTTCCGCATGCACACCACCGACACACTTGGCACGCCCCCCTGCAGCGCCTCCAGGAGCACTGCACGCGTCTGCGCGGCAGTGTTCACCGCGGTGCCGGCAACACTCAGGAGGGTGTCCCCTGTGCGCAGCCCACTTCGGTGGGCATATGCACCCTTTGTGACCTGCAGGCACGGCACGCTACGGTGCACCATCGCGTCCCCGAGACCGACGTTCATCAATGTGTCGCCTACATCCAACCCAAGCTTCACCACGACAGCATCAGCTTGCAGGGATGCAAGCTGGCTGTGCAACGTTCCCACCCCATTCCTCTCGGACCCGCTCAGTGACGACAACGACGACGCTGCGTCTTCCGAGCCCAACCCCTGCATGCTCTGCACCCTCTGCAGCACGTTGTCTGTTGCCTCCGGTGTTGACACCCCTCGTTCCTGCAAGGCAGCGCACATCTCTTTCAAGCTCGCATGACTGTCTGACAGCGTATTGCAACGACGTCGCAGTGTGTCGGAAACGGCTTCGCTGTCACGACACCGTTGGAGCGCTTCGACGTGCATGAGGGAAAGCTGTCTGCACTGTGCAGTGGAGCTGCTGAGGTCTTCCCTGAGCGACACAATGTGTGCATCGCGCTCGGCGATGCGTCGACGGAGCAGCGTCGTTGTGTCGTTCTCAGTGTGTGAAGAAGACACCACCTCCGGCCGTGCCTCGGCCATATGTGTGATGGTGTCCTCCAGTGTGCTGACCTTCGTGCGCAGCTCCTTCTCCACGACCCCCGCCTCCTGCAGCTGGCGTCCCAGCTCGCCTACCTCCTGTGTACGTCGTCCTAGCTGCTCCCCCAAGGGCTCGAGCTCGGCAGCAAGCTTATCGACCTCCTCGGTACGCGCCTCAAGAAGGAACTGCGCTGCCTCGAGGCGGAGCACTAAGCGTGTTGCCTCCTCTGTGCGGGATGCTTCCCCGCAGGAGATGGTGTTCTGTTTGGGTGTCGTTTTCCATAGCACACGAGAAAAAAAAAAAAGTTGCCTTGAAATACAAAGCCATGCCCTACAACTCGTGGTGTACATCTGATCTTAAAAAAAAACACACGCATACCTGCAACTCCTTCCTCTCCTCTGCCGCCATCGTTGCTTCCTCTATGAGCACCATGCTGCTCTCCTTGAGGCGCTTGTTCTCCTTCTGCAGTATCTCCACAGAGGTGGGCCGCTCCTTCTCTCTGTCCTCCTCCTTGCGTCTTTGCTCTGCAGAGGCCGTAAGCGAGCCAATGGCAGCCTCACACCTCCGCAGCTGCCCGACCAGGCGCGCTATCTCCTGCTCTGCTGTGTGCGCCACGCTCTCCAGCAACGCCTCCTTGCGCACCCCTTCGGCGCGCGCCTCCGCCAGCTCCGCCTGCAGTGCCGTGTTCCGCTGCTGCAGATCCCTCACCGTGTCGTGCCCGGGCTCAACCAAACGCTTTTCGCAAGCCAGGCGGTTCATCAACGTCGCCAAAGGTGGCACCCCACGAACCTCATGCGAGCCATCGCCTTCTTCCATTCAATGAAAGAATAAAACAGTTTGTGAAGACGAACCTGAGTCTCCTGCTTCGTTACATTAATAGAGAAAAGTATGGGTTCGTCCTGGTGATGGTGGTGGTGATGGTGATGGTGGGAGGTATAGGGTAAACCCGCAAACCCCGAGAGAGGTTGTGTGGTGAAAACGTACAACACCTCTACCTGTATGGTGAGGCCGTCTCTCTCTGCAGGTTCGTTCCCCAGAACCGCATATTCAAACTACTTTGTGTCTATTTCCTTCATTTCATGAGATCGACAGAAGAACAGAAGGTGAAGTTAAAAAAGGGGGGGGATCCAAGATATGTTATCGTTTTGTTTCGTTAGGTCTGGGTGTGTGGGGTAGATTTTTCGGCCGTTTTTTTATTTTTTTTTTTTTTTTTGCTCTCTCTTTTATTATTCGTCGTTTTGTGGGGGGGAAAAACTGCTCAGACATTCATGCAGAATAGAGGCAGGGTGGTGGGGGGGGGTAGGTGTGGGAGAAAGAAACGCATATCAGATGCGGGGGGGGGAAGGGAGGGGGGGGACACTGTGTCGCTGTTATGTGCTATATCACCAATATCACCATCGTTTGAAAAATTCTGCATTTTTTTTGAACTGAAATTAACCCATTTTTTTGGGGGGGTCAATATACACTTTTACTGTTATTCTCCCCCCCATTTTTTTATTCCGCACGTCAGCAACACAAGAGAGGGGCAAGCGAAGATAATTTGTTTTTTTCGTGATTTTTTTTGCTTTTTTTTAAAGTAATGTGTGTGTTTGTTAGGTAGCCCTTCAGGAGGAAGGGTGGGTTGATAGAGCTGGCTGGTGTTGTGTGTGTGTGGGGAAAGAAGAGAGAGAAGACCAAAAAATAATTTTTCAAAACCCCAAATTTCAGCCACACCACTTTTGGAGAAGAAAAAAATGAACCTGCATCACATACAAATGCAACTCGGTGTGTGACTGGTACACCCGAAGGAGGGGGGGAAAAAAACTGGTGTTGTGTGGGACAACACAATGTTTATATCTTAGAGTGGTGGGAAAAAAGTAATACATTTTTTTTGCTATTTGCTTTTCACGTTGCAAACACAGAAGAGAGAATGGTGTAAATTGGTGTGATCGGAACCCGAATTTCCCGTCAAATTTCCTGTCATTTTCCACTACCAGAGGGGAAGCAGAGGAAACAGAAAAATTCCCACACACACATACCCGAATTCCCCATAATTTTCCCGTCTGGTTCCGGCCACACCAATTTTCGCTTTTCACGTACCAAAAGAGGGTCATTTTTTCTTTCTCAGATATTGTAGCTTTGCCTTGAACAGGACTGGAATGATGTTGTCAGCATCTTTTTCGAAGATAGGTTTTGGGGTTTTGATAATCTGTTTAGTGTACATATTCAGACATAACATTTTTTGTTTTTTTTGAAAACTTGGTTGTTTTAGTGTAGACACCCGAAGATGAACTCCACTAGTGTTTGATAAAATTGTTGGAGTAGTGTAGTTTGCCTCGGTTGTGTTGTCACCGTTGTGCAATCTCCACCAGGGTAGATCCTTATTTTCGCTAAAAACGCTAAAAATCCCAGATTTATTTTCGTTTTTTTCCTTTTTTTTTCTCTCCCGTTTTTGAAATTTTTCCGCGCAGGCCTGACGCTAACTTTCAGGTTTTTGGGAAATCGTGGGGGTTGATGGTTTGTCCGCTCGCGCAGCGAGCGGAAAAATTGAGTGACGGTCTAAAAAAAAAAATCTAACAAGCAGGTTGGTACTGTACTGAGGCAGAATAGTGGTGTTTTTTTACACATCTCAGCTGTCGTAGAACTAAACCCCAGGGGATAATATAGGTTTTGGGGGTTTTCTCTGAAACTCGGTCGAGCCCAACCCAGCTCGTTAGGGCCTCCGGCGGAATGTGAGAATTGCTCGGTTATCCTACTGCGGAGTTCGGCACTGCATTGATATTTGCACCAGGCACGCGCAGTGACAGTATATTTACAAAAAGAAACAGCGGTCGTGGCACCCATGGCGAAGCCACGGTACACAACATTTCTGAAAATGTTGCCATAAAACGGCACTGTCGTTGGTAATTTTCAACAGTTACCGTAAATTTTACTTCCAGATTTTGCTGAAACGAAAGTTTCTGGCGAAGCCACGGTACGCAACATTTCAAAAAATTGCGCTCAAAATTGCACATTTTTACTGCCAAACAGGGCTGCAAGCTGCGCCGCAGGCGCACGGTACGCTACTTTTATTATTTCGCATGCTTCTTTTTCCTTCGGCATTTGAACAATTAAATCACATTCTGGCTGTGACCCTTGTCGGACACTGCGCCCTCTGACAAGGGTAATACTTTCTAGAAACATTCTGAAAAGTGGTAGTGCCCGGCATTAGCAAGAAAATTTTCAAAATTAAATAGGCACCAGCAGTTTGGGTAGGCGAGACCGCATTGGGTGAACCTCCGCGAGCGCAGCGAGCGGAAATTTTTTTTCGCAGTTTTTGGGCAAAGTTCAAAATCCCACCAAAAATTAAGTGGGGATTTTCGACAACAATACTGGGGCCCTATGGGTTTTTGGATTTTGGCCTAACAGTGTTGTGTTTCTGCCTTGGTCCGGTTGAAGTCTTTATTACTGGATCTATCGTACAGGTGACCCACACCTGACCTTTAACACACACGCACTTCTTCGAAACCTCCACCCTCAGCACCAACCCTTTTACAATGGTCCGCTTTGCGGGTTTGTGGACATAGTAATTGTGTTCTTCAAAAATATGCTTCAAAATTGTCTTATGCAAGGTGACACTGACTCATTGGTCCTTGTCTTATGAAGTGAAGACAAATATTAAAGGGGCATTGGCGGCCGAAGGCCAGCCAAAAAAACGGTAGCGAACTTTTACTTTTTTTCCTTTTGATTTTCCCCTTATTTTGACTTTCCGGATCGATTGCGGACCGTGGTGGTGCCACTCTGTGGCTGGAAATTAGTAGGTAACCAAAAAAATGGGCCAGAGAAAAAAGGAAAAAAAAAAAGGAAAAAAAAATAAAAAATCTCGAATCCTTATTTTCACTTTCGCTAAGGATCTACCCTGATCTCCACTTTATTTTTTTTTTGCTAATTTGTTGGATCAGTGTAGCTGCTATGCAGTGTTGTTTGTTCTTCTTCTCTTTGCACACAATACCTTAAAACGAGGCTGCACGAGAATCGTCTTCGCGTATACTAAAAGATTTCCTAAGATATGTCACAAGTGTCATGTCCCCTAAAAGAAAAACAAAAAGAAAAAAAAGGAACGAAACGTAAACTGAGAATAGAACCAAAATAAAATTGACTTGAAATACAAAAGCCCGCTCGTGAACAGTGTACCTTTTGGTACAATGACCGGGTGTACCGGGGGTGCACCCCCAACCATGCAGTCCTACATCCATTTTCCGTGGTTTTACATCTAATAAAAAGGGAAATCATTGTCGAAGCCTAAGCCTCGTTGTGTGTTAGCCCACCACAGTTGAAGAGAACGTAACGTAACGTAACGTAACGTAACGTAACGTAACGTAACGTAACGTAACGTAACGTAACGTAACGTAACGTAACGTAACGTAACGTAACGTAACGTAACGTAACGTAACGTAACGAATACGCTGTCAGTGTGTGTGTGTGGGTTGTTGGCTAAAAGTATCCTTCTGTGGAACCAGAACCCCATGGAACCAGACATTTTTTTTAAAAGCACCCTCCCTTTTTGCACATAATACACGGTGACCACGGACCCGGGTAACATGCTAAATATCATGGTTTTTTTGCATGTTTTTTATGCATTTTATGCAAGAAAAAAAGGGAAAAAAGGAAAGTTTGAAATACAAACCCCTCTCGTGAACAGTACGACGTATACCCCAATGTGCAGTCCTACCATCCATTTCGAGGTTTACATTTGATAAAAAATGCTAGCATGTTACCGTTTTTTTAGCATTGTTACACAAGGAACATAGCAATGGTACTTGGGTCACATGGTCACCGTGTAGCATAGCCGTTTCCTGACAGGACCGCAAACAAAAAAAAACCAAATGTGTACTTTCTTATGATGTGCTATGTGATGCGATGTTGTCGTTGGCAGGGAAAGGGAAGGAACCATAGACAGAACGAGGGGGGCGTGGCTCTGGGGATCATATGTGGCCGGGCACCCTACCAGGGCATGCAGACTCGTGTACACCTCAGGTAGGTAGGTGTCACGGAGTGTGTATGTGAACCTGGGAAGGGCGAGAGGGGGAGGGGAGGGCAGCAGGTCAGGTACACAATGGTGTGCGAAAAAAAGAGAGAATAAAGAAGAAACCCTTATTAAAGATGAATGTACCATCTCGTACCAAAAAGTGGGTTGAAACAAGCGCAAAAATCAGAATATGACAGGATATGACAAATAAAAAGGCAGTATCGTTTATCATGTGGGAAGAGGGGGAGGGAGACCCCCCCCGCGTTTGTTTGTTTTTTTCGCTTCTAGAACTGAATCACGTACTTATCAAGAAGCGCAACGGATTGGTATTTGTGTAAGCTCACAACGTGGTTTGCCATCTGTATTGGGAGGGTGGTGGTATTTTTGTCAGGAAAGGAGACAGAAAGACATTTTTTTCTTTCCTAGTGTTTTACCCATACCTTAGGCAACGGGATCTCCCCCAATAAGGTGTTCTTCGTCGACACAAAGCACGCACTCCCTGGTCCAGATGCACCGCCATTTCCACACAACATAATCGGGTAGGTGTGGTGCAGTGCCGCAAACTGTGATTGATTGTTGATTTTATGATTGGCTGAAAAGGGAAAGTGTGATAAAGTGTGATTGTGAGGTCTAGATTTTGACCGTGGTTTGGGCTTTTGCTAAAGGGAGGGGTAAATGAGTGCCCAGCCGGTCCCTGAAACACTACCAAAGACGAAGGACAACTTTTTTTTTGACGAGTAAAGGAAGATATATTTTATTGAACAATAAAAACATGACTGACTAAAATTAAAACCTGATTTAGTAGCGAAAACAAGGGGATTGCCAAGCAGCTGAAGGAAAAACATAACATCCCAGATATGCACAGCAAGCGCAAAGATGCGCACGCGACTGCTATGGGTGACCCCACCAGGTATACATAGGTCTTTTTAGGATTTTGGAATCACCAAATTTTCTTTTAGGTTCGACACCAACGCCAGCGGACAGGCTAAGAGTCGGCGGAACTGGTCACCGGTCTGAAGACGCGCATACTCGCACTCTTTGATTCTGTGGGAATCAGTGCAGAGGTGGCAACGCTGAACATCGCGACAGGACAACGACCTTTGGGACAGGGGCTCCGGAGCGGGCTGGGAGTGAACGTGAGCCTGAGAAGCGCAAGCGAAGCATCTCCAAAACAGGCTGCGAGAACTATCCACTTCCACTCCCCACGTGCACAACAAGAATCAAGGGATCGCACGCTGGAGTAGCTCATGAGAGAGCTAGAGCTAAAAAAAGGTGTGCTCGGAGAAGGCCCGCGACTTCGTCGAGGCTTTCATTGAGGACGAAGTATACACCGCAGTACACGCCAATCGGGTACAAACTCGAAGCAAGCGCCGTCGCATCGAAAGCCGGATGAATCGGTGGACCGTCTTTCAGAAACGAAATGAATTTTCCCGCGACTAGGAGACCAACGTTCCTTGAGGCACAGGAAGCAACAAGGTCGGCTCGCACGGCGTGCAAAAGAAGTACAAAACAAACTTTGAGAACACTTCACCGCCGCGCCCCAGTTTATCTCGTACGAAAACATAGTACACAAGCTTTTCCCTGCGATTTTCGCAAAAGGATGCAAGAAGTTCTTGGAGGTCTAGAAGAGGAAGAGGCGTTTCAGTTCTGATACTGATGTTATTGTGCCGTTTCCGTTTTTGCGGGTTTGTGGGCTGGTTCCCTTCCCTGGTATGACATAACAAACGAACCCCTCCCTACCTACTTCCCTCCCTCCCACCCAGCCACCAAACCTAAAAAAAACACGCCAAAGTGTGATAAAGTGTGATAAAGTGTGATAAAGCCACATACAGAACAGGTCTTATGCTTGTACGCATCCAGCCTGCGTGAGTCGTTGAGTCGCCCCCTGAGGTCCCACACCCGCACTGCACCGCTCTTATGAGCTGAGAAGAGCTGGTACGTCCCAAGACGGAGCGACACGTTCACGACAGGGTCAGACGCGGCAGACGGCGAGAGCACAGCGTAGAGACGGTGACCACCACCTTGGCGTGCGTCCCACAGACGAACGGTACCGTCGTCGAAGCCGCTTGCAATCTGTGCAGAGGGAGGGGGCAGGGTGGTGTGGTGCACATCTCCCAAATCAACTGAAAGAAGGCAACAGTGGAGAGTGTTGTATGCCATACCATTCGCGACCCTGTTGCATCGCAGCTGAGCTGGCTGAGCTCTGTGTTCTTTGGCATTGCAAGGGTCTGCACGAGACGTTCTTCGCTCATGTTGTACATCAGTACTTTGCTGTATAGGGGAAGGGGCAGAGGAGTTGGGCGGACACAAAAAGCACAGTGAAGACTGTCCAAAAAAGCTACACTAAACCAACAAAATTATCAAAAATAACAGAGAAAAAGAGAAGCTGAAGTGCAAACGCCTCAGAGAAAAATGTAGTACACCATACCTTGAGTCACCCGAGTAGATGAGCGAGCCCTCTGCATTGTCCCAATCAGCGCACACCCGAGTAGGGTCTGCACATGCGGTGAAGGAGCTGTCAAGACGCATCCCCGTGTTGCCCTGTTTAGTGGTATTTTTTTTGTTTTGTTTATGTGCGGATTAGATTTTGGTGTATTTAACAGTAAAACGCTTGATATCAAACAGCGCGACGTAGTAAGGTAAACCACGACAATGGATTGCGATTTGCTCATCTGCCACATCGTAAGCAACGCATCTCTTAGTGCATACCTTCTGTCCCTTCGGCGGGATGAGCTGTGAGTACATGGACACCACCCCACGCTTGTCTGTTACAAGCAAGGACGGGCTATCCGTCGCATCGTTCACGAGGAAGGTGCCGGAGACTTTGTGTGGGTGCTGCTCCTGGTTGAGGAGGCGCTGGGAGGTCACTTCGTGCACGCTCAGTACGTTCGACGCATCTGCCAGAACGACCTGGTTTGTGAAGCAGCGGAACTCTGAGCTGACCACCGCATCCCCTGTGGCCAACGCAGTCAGGGTCACACCCTCCTTCGTCACCTTCTCCGGAGGCCCGCTCGGCGACGCCACGAACTGCCGCTCCCCCACCTTCATGAGATACCCTTGAAGCACATCACGGTTCCCCAAATCACGATGTCTTTTCCGTTCTAGCCCTGCCACCTCAGCGTCTGCGTGGAAAACAGGTTTCTTCCATCGTTGGCACATTACGTCGAAGAGTTTGGACTTTGGAAGGTTCTTAGGTGGCGCGGGTGTCCCCGTTGGTGTGGTGACACGGAGTGCTGCGCACGCCTTTTGCAGGCCGGTCTTGACGGTCTCTGCCAGCTTCGGGAAGGGGTCGTTCTTGAGTGGTTCCAGCACCTTGCATGCGTCCATGAGGAGGGCGGTGCGGAGGTCTGGGAGGGAGGACTCGGTTTGCTCGGAGGTGTGCTGTGTGTTGACCTGCGGTGCCGTGCCCATGGAGGTGCTGTGCAGCATCGGGAAGAGCGAGGAGTGTGCGTTCTGGCCCTGCTGGATGGAGCTGTAGTTTGTGGTCGGGGTGTTCGTGTTGAGTGTCGACATCGTGTCGGGGCGCTGCAAGAAGCCGCCTTGGGTGTTCTGACTTTGTAACGCCTCAGCGTCGGGCGCAACGTTGTACCGCATGAAGTACGCGAGCAACGCATAGAACACCTCTTCACGCACATGAGGCGATGGGTCCTGCGCGACGGTCGCAAGAATCCGCAGAATTTCAACATCGCACAACAAAAACGCCTTCTCTGTCGACTCACCACCCCCTGGCACCTGAGAGTTCGTCGCAGTGCCCGGCAGCAAACTATCCGACCCTAGCCCAACAAACTTGCTAAGACAGAAACAAGCGCAGGCACGAACGTTTTGACTCGATTCTGAGAGCATGCTCATGAGAACCGTGCTGTGCAGTTCTCTGGTTACGACACAGTATTCAATAGCTCTAGGGATGTTTGCAACGAGCTGCGCAAGGCACATTAGGGCCCACGATTTGCACAGCGGGCTGGCCTCCTCCGTCTGCTCTGCACGCGTTTCTGGCGCCGTTGTGGTCCCGTTGGTTCCCGTTGCACTGCTCGCACCACCAAGCCCGCCACCACTGCTGGCAGGAGGGGAGATGGGGCTGCTGCTCGCTGCGACAGCAGGGCTGGTTATACCTGAGGATTGTGCGTCCACAGGACCCCCATCAGGACCATAGCTTGGCGACCGCGACGAAGGTGCCAGCAATTTATTTACCTCAGAGATTGGCAGCAGGCACGACAGACACCCGGAAAGAATACCCCAATTCCAACACGGCACTTGCCCCTCCTTCCCGCAGGCGACCATCAGCATGGACATCACGACGAAGGCCATGCTCTGGCACATATCCACGCTGACCCCTTCTAGCAGGGGGAAGCTTGCTGCACTGCCGCCACCTTCGACGCTGTCGTCTGCGTCGCCGCATTCATCGAGACGTACGTTGATGACCTTTAAGAACTTCTTCGCAGGCGGCATCTGTACCTTAATGAGATCTGTCACCGTTGCGTCTGTGCAGTCTACGAGAAGCAGTTTTGTCCAAATCAACACCATGTAGTTTATCAAATCTGGCTGGTGCAGGAGCCGCACGACATACGGCATGACACCACACGACAACGAATCCACCACCGCCCAGGCACCCAAATCCAAATACTTTGCCAACAACTTTAAACTCCGCAAGCGGTGCTGATGCGACGACAGCCCCTGAATAATACACGGCAACTGATCCGGCGTTGCATGCCCTTTACTCCCAAAATCCACACAGACCTCAAACGCCGTCAACTGATCCGCAAAGAACGACGACGGCTTATACGTATACTCCGGATTCACCGTCATATCCGCATTCAGCAATTTCGGAAGCTGCGACAACACGGACTCCAACGACAACTCCCAAATCTCCCACATCGGATGTGTATGAGACGGTGGCAATGGTGGATGCGTGACCGGCACACACCCCGCATCCCTCATGATCCTCTCCGCCAGAAGAAAGTTTCTGAACAGTGACACCTGGAGCATATCGTTCCGTGGACGGAACAACCTATTGAACAACTCACGGTCCAGAGTACACCACGCAATCGCATCCGTTATCGCCGTAAAAATCCAATGCAACTCACCCAACGGCGTTTTTCTATCCGCAGCTGACCCAGGAATGTTATTTAACATTTCTTTCGTTACATTAGGCAGAAGACATTCCCGGAGAGAATACGAATAGTACCACTCCAACGACATTTTGATAGGGGTGGTCAAGCAGGAGGTCAGCAAATCCGCGGGGAGGCCTGGGTTGAGGGGCAGGTCCTCCTGCCTTCTGCAGGCACAGATCAGCACATCTCTCGGGTTCCTTTGATGGAAGTTATGCGTATACCAATACTGCAAGACTGCCCCCGCATTGTTACAGTCCAGCACATAGATCGTAGGCGACCCAACACATTGCATAATATCCGTGATAGTGACCGGAACGTACTGACGGTGTTCCGTGTCAAAAAACCAAAGCTCCCCAAACTGTGTGACCTTCGGCACCCCATGCCCATTGTAGTGGAGTAAGACCCGCCCCTCCTTTGCCTTCTTTCTGACAGAAAACAGGTTGTATTTGAGGTCGTCTTCCGAGAGCTCGAGGCATGC
This sequence comes from Rhynchopus sp. YZ270_cl-10, assembly GCA_964035575.1. Lineage (NCBI taxonomy): Eukaryota > Euglenozoa > Diplonemea > Diplonemida > Diplonemidae > Rhynchopus > Rhynchopus sp. YZ270_cl-10. The sequence goes on along the minus strand of OZ037897.1, from coordinate 1,067,114 downwards.
CTTGAATGTTGCAGACTTTTGTAGTTGTTTGTATTGCGCGGCAAGGAGGTCTCCAATGACAACCGATCCTTTTGTCAGCATTTTGGACTGTGCGACGACCGGGTCCGTCCAGCATTCCAGCTTCGCGCATGGTTCTACCCGCAAAATATCCGGTGGGTCCACTCCCACATTTAAACAAAGCAGTAGGAGAACGTGGCTGGTCTTGGAACGGTCCTTCCCTGCCCGCCAGTCCTGGAAGATCTCCTCCTCTTCCTTCTCGGAGGAGTCGCCCCGCCAGCTGTCAGGCAGGTTCACCACGATGTGTTGGGCAAGCTCGCGGGTCACCCGAGTGTCGGCGATGGAGCTGAGCTCAGGCATCTGGTCGGGAGGGGAGGGTCAAGGAGGGGGGGGCCAGATGCCCTCTCTTCTGAAGTGGTGGTTGTTGTGGTGTTGTGGTGGTGTTGTGTGGAGTGTACGGTGATGATATATATCACATCACATATCACCAAAAACCTTGCACGACGGTGAAGTATAGTACATTACAAGTGAAGTTACTAGTAACGTACAAGTGAAAAACCGTTACAAGTGAGTTACAAGTGAGATACATGAATTACAGGCAAAATCAGGTTGTAACTGGTGAGTTACAAGTGGGTTACAAGTGAGTTACATGTAACAAAAGTTACATGTAACTCACTTGTAACTCCACTTGTAACACCCGTTACTTCACCGTCGTGTGGTAACATCATCACCGTGTGGGGGGTGGGGGGGGTTGGGGTGGGGTGACGAAATATATAAAAAAAATTTCCGTTTTTTTAAAGTGTTCATTTTTGGTGGGTTCTTTGTTTTTGTTTGTAAGGGGGTAGGAGAACACATAAAAACCCCCCCTTCTCCTTTTATTTTGTAGAAAAAAAAGAAAAGAAAAACCTGCCGCTTTTTTTGGTCAACAAAAATACGGTCTTGTACTCAATGTCGCCTGAAAGGCTAATGTACTGAAAAGATAACGGACGGTAAAAGTCGTCCGCAAAGGAAAGTAACTTTTTTTTTTTGTTTTTTTGTTTTTTTGAAAACTTGGTTGTATTAGTGTAGCCACCCTAGAGTGTGCTCCACTATTTTTTTTTTTTGTTTTTTTTCTTTTGCACCCCCCCTTTTTTTTGTCATTGTGTTAGTGTAGTACTATTATCAGTCCTCTACGCTTCGGTGGAAACTCCTCCACAGCGTTCACCCCCCCCCCTCCCACCTCCCCCATAGTTAAACTGCAGCAACGACAAGATCACCTGCCAAAAAAAAAAAGAGTTGAAACGTGCTAAAAACGCATCTCCTCAGTCGAGCACATATTGTTTTTTTGGCTTTCATCCGCCAAAAAAAAAAGAAGAAGAAAAAAAAGTGAAGTTGTTGATGCAGGCACCTCCAGCTGACCCACGATGCCAGCTGGATGAAAGCACAAAAAAAAAACTCCCCCCCTCCCCATCTCCAGACGTTCGGTTTTATTTTGATATGCGTTCCGTATCAAAATTTCTATGTCCGTTTTTTTGGTGCGGTCAGCAACCCAGTTTCCCCCCCCCAGGGTTTCTCCCGTGGTTCTCCCATGGGTTTTTCGTCTACTGTTGACTGCACCAACCTATGTATCCCCCCTTTTTTTGGTTGTCGTTATATCACCACACATCCGAGGACGAAGTTCTGTACACATGCCCGAAGGCCAATGAATTTCAAAGGTAAAGATTTTTTTTTTTTTTTGTGTGTGATATACAAAAGACTGTTAGCTAATTTGGTTCCGAACCAGAGAAAAACGTTGTAGGTCTTTTTTCCCTCCTTTTTTTTTATGAGGAAAAAAGAATGAAAAAACAAAAATTTGTCCCAAAAAGAAAAAAACGCAAAGAAATCACACTACCCTTTTTGTGTGATTTGCTTTAAAAAATAAAAATCTGTTGGTAGAGTGTAACTGCCATACAGTCTTTACCATTTCTTCTTTTTGAAAACATATCAAACTATTTTATTTTTTGGTACAGGTAAGGGAATGGGAGTGAGAGAGTCGAAAGGATAGAAAGAAAGAAGGCATGTGTGTGTGCTGCATATTTTTTTTTTAGAAAACTTGGTTGTATTAGTGTAGCCAGGGCGTTCGCTATCGCCATCGTTTTTTCCTGATCGTGGCGAAATGCCAAAAAACCCGAAATTTTTGCTTTTTTACTAGTGCTTAAAATAGGTCAAAAAAAATTTTCCGCCGGAGAGAAGCTAGTTCGTGGGGGGTGAATCCCTGGTACTGAGTGGTCAAAAAAAATTTGCGATTTGCGCGTGATCCCTTCCCCAGCACAAGTGCTATTACAGCTGCACTTTCCTGACTAAAACCAGCAAAACGATGGAGAATTTCATCAATCCCCCCTCACTGAGGGTCTCTTTGTGTTGTTTAATCAAACAGATGTACAAGAGAGAGGCATCCGTCATATGAGACTTCATCCTTATTTTGATTATTTTCAATAAACTAAAACGTCTCTCTGCCGTTGAAGGTAGAGTTGACACGAGTAGTGACACCTTCTATAACAGGGGCTTCACCAGACTGCAGGATTGAGGAGCGGGAGTGCTGGGGAAACTTCCTCTCACGGCAGGCGGGTTTGCGGAACAGTGGACACCCCTCTGCGACCCCCCCTCCGGGGGGTCGACAGGGTGGTGGGGAGAAATCTCCCTCTCTTTATTTTTTTTTCTCCCCTTTTTTTATTTATTTATTTATTTATTTATTTATTTATACAGGGTTTCGCCCCGGTGGGGCGAAGCCCTGGGGCGAAATAAAATGTCATTTTTTCAGGAAAAATTTTTTTTAACGAAAAAAAATATTTTTCGCCCCGGGGCGAACGCCCTGAGTGTAGCCACCCTAGAGTGTGCTCCACTATACTATTTTTTTCTCCTTTTTCTTCTTTTAGAAAAAGAGTCAACAAATTGAATTATTTTTTTTTTACAGCATGGAAAAATGCAAATACTCTTGCCCAAAAAAAAAAAAAAAAACCGAAAAAAAAAAAAAAAAAAACTTGAAAGATGAAATGTACCTCTCGTGCAAGGGTATAGCCACATAACAAAGGGCTGTCAAAACGTCGAACGGAATTGGGGGTGGGGTTATTAAAACACATAGAATGTGTGAAGTATTTGCTTTTTTTTTGAAAACTTGGTTATTAGTGTAGACACCCGAGGATGAACACCACTTTTTTTTTTTTTTTGTGGGTAAGATGGACCCAAGCCCCATTGCGCTTTTGCCATCGTAAAAAACGGGGGCTATTTTTTTTTTTTTTTTGATCAAATAGAAGTGAAATTCTATTATTTCAGGCACGATGTCACAGCCGTAAACCGTAAAAAAACAGGGACGGGGTAAAGTTACTTCTGTAGTACGCCACCTCCTGGGCAGGCACTAACGCCATATTGAAGAGAAAAAAAGGGGGGGTAAACAAGCAATGTCACTGAAAAAGGCTAGGACTCATATTTGACGTAGTGGGTGGTGGTGGTGGTGGTGATGGGGGCACTTCATCCGTAAGAGGGTTTGCTTTTTTGTGGGTGTTTTCATGAAAAAAAGGCTGCAAACAACCAAACAATCTTGAGAACAGGATGGGGTGCGTTATAAAAAAATTTTTTTTTGTAGTATCGACTAAAATCACTGCTCCAAGGATGGGTTCTACACAAAAAGTCGGAACGAATTTCATGATAAGATTGTTGGAGTAGTGTAGTTTGCCTCGGCTGTGTTGTCACAGTTTTGTGCAATCTCCTCCAAAAAGGTTTTTTTCCCTCCATTTTGTGTACAAACCACCTAAGAGCACCCAAAGTGGGACTATCCTCTGTTACTATTAATACCGGCCGCTACGTTGGTCAGTTTTTCTCTCTCTTTCTTCGTTTGCATTCGCACGTTTGTAAAATTTTTTTTTTCCACCCCCATTTTTTAATTTTTTTTTCGCAGGGAATTAACAACTCTATTAGCTAAGGACAGCGCTAAAGCGCAAAAAAATAAGCACGACACCACAATCACACAAAAATCACACATTTTTTTTTTTTTCTTGGGCTGAGAAATCGAAAGGAAAAACACACACACCTTTATGGAGAATGCTACCCTATACACACATACACACATCCTGTCTTAGAGATGGCATCAATGTGTTAATAAAAAACCTTACTTACAATCTGCCATGTATTACCATGCTGTTGTCCCCAAAAAAAAAAGACTGTTTTTTATTCACAATCTTTTTTTACCGTGGTCAATAACCGAAAACCAACACACTACCTTTTGTTGTTATCACAAACCACACGACCTCCCTCTTTAGTTAGCCAAATCAAAAAAAAAAAAGAGAAAAAAAAAGAGAGAAAAAAAACGAGAGCTAATTTGAGAGCTAAAGAGAGCTAAAATTGTGCGTGCTAAACATTCTCCTTCACAAACCTCTTTATTCGGCACACATTCTCACCTAGAGGTAGTACCCCATTATCCTACCCTTTTTTCTTCTTCTTCTCTCATCCCCATTTAATGCACGTCTGTTGTATCACAGTGACGAATCGCGGTGAGAAGTTGTGTTCTGAGGGTAGCACCATCGCTGTAGCGTGGGAGGCTTAGTGTGTTGAAGCAGGTGTGAGACATGGGGAGGGAGTCCTTTTTGAATTTGTTTGCGGTTCTTTCGACACGGATCTGCAGCGTCACGTGCAGAGGCATCCGAGGTCTTCCCGTCACAAACCGCAAAAACCTCTGCCTATCCAGCAACGAAAAGGACCGCAACGCGACCCAGAGATCCGCCGCCTCCTCCTCCGCAATGCTTTCGTGGTAGCGCGCATGCTTCTTCAGCTCATCCACATCGATGTCCTGCCGTCCACACACCCGTGTCGCCAGCTCATGCCCAGACAACAACGCCAATACAATATTCGGCACCACCTCCAAAATCCCCTGCCTCAACACGCTGATCTGCAGATCCCCTTCTTTAATACGCATCTCCGCTGCCAGGTCTGCATATTCATTGCGGTTCGCCAAGGTAACCGGGATGTTCCGACCACCAGGAATCAAATCATGTTGGACCGGGGCCCTGCCGTTGTCGGCCTGCCCCTGCACTGCGAAGACCAGCATGAGATCGTCAAACTGCTCAGCCGTGAGGTTCGAGGTGCGTGTAATATCCAAGGTCCTGAAGAACTCTGTGTCAAAGTGGTCAGATGGCTCGCACGGTTCGTAGGCAAGCTTCTTCCAGAAGAGCGGGTGCAGGTCCATCCCAAGGATATCCCCTGTCCGCAGGCACGACCCCATAAGACGTCCGAGGGTGCCAAGTAGGGCAAGTTCCTGTTAGGTGGGGGTTTTGTTGTGTCGACAATCGCCGAGTAATCCCACCAAGTGGGAGAATTCGGGGGGGATTTTTTTGAGCTAATTCCAGTATACATTTTGACCAGGGTGTGTGTATAAAAGCATTTTTGGGGATAGCAAAAACGCTATTCCCAGCGCAATGACCCATTTGGTGTGGAAGGTTGGGGTGTGATGTGGGTTTATTTAAAAATTGAAGCAGAAATTTAATTTCTGTGTCTTTTTCAACCCCCAATGTCACCACCGGATGGGGGTAAGGTAGACGGTGGGGATAGATGGCGGGTTTGTGATATATAAAAAAATAGATGAAGTGAAGCATACATCAGCCCCGGTACAGGTGTGGTTGAGATAGAAGCGGCAGTCGTCGCATGCGATGAGGAGGTTTGAGGTGATGAGTTCCTGCATTTTCGTTTTTGGTAAATTTTTGTTTTTGTCCAAATTTTTGCATACCTGGCAGATGGAGGAGAGCAGGTCCTTGTACAGCCCACCAACGTCGATGCCTTCTTCGCCGAGGAATTTGACGACAAAGGCCGCAGACGGGCACGCCAACTGCACCTTTCCATCGCAAAGGTGTGAGTGCAGCTGCGGGAGGAGCGTTGTGGTAACAGCACCGCTGGCGGGCTGCTGTGGGTTCGTGCGTGCGGACGAAGACGCAGCAGACACGAGGAAGTCTACACGCAGTTCTGTGGAATGGTGTTTTTTGAAAAATGCAAAAATGCAAAAATATGGATCCTTCCTCAGACAAAACAAATTGGTTTTTTTGTGACGTTTATATTACCATTGCTTTGAAAAAAAACTAAGGTTTAAGGGCTTCATAACATTCCCCTTTTTTCGGGTAATTAAGTTCCTACTCCTATTTTCCAAAGCCAAGCATTGATTTTCAGCAAAAAATAAACAACAAAAAAGCCATACCATCTGCACCCGAGGTAGGGTACCTATTGAAAGAGAGACAAGGGCGGGAGGGAGGTTCCACCTCTGTTGTTCGCAACGCGCTTTCGATGATAACGTCTTTGCACTCTGTGATGAGGAGCCCCTTGATCGACATAAACTTCTGCGACAGGCGGGAGTGCTGGATGCCGTGCGGTGTGAGGTCAATGAAGTACACAATCGGCATCAGGAGCATGATGTTCACATTGCGCAGTGTCGTCAAGCATGCGTTCAGCTCCGCCTTCGTCAAATCAGGCAGGGGAACTGAAATCCCCCCAGCAATCTCTGTGATACCCGTCGCATCAGAGCTTGTCGGGTTGATATGGTGGCGAAGTGCTCTGTGAAAGGTGGGAGTTAAAAAATATTTGTTGAGTGATAGAGGAGTAATTATTGGGTGAAAGTTGATTGAACAACGTCGTAAAAATGTTGGAACGCTGAGGGGGGGTTGTTCAGCGTGCAACATTGTTACGACTACAGAAAACAGAAGCACTTTATGTAAACAAAACCAAGACTTAGGTCTATATCCAAAACCCCCGCAAGCCAAAAAATACAAGACCGTCTGCACCCCTTCCATCCTCCCCAGCCTAAAACACCACCCGCCAATAGATTCCCTACCCCTTCTCTAGCTTAACGTCTCTACCCTCTATACAACAATGCCGATCATCAGAATCACCACTGTTGTGAACGGACACCGCTCCTTCCTCGAGCCTGTCCAGATCGATAGCAAACAAGGTTTGCAAGCAGCGTGTCTCGCGCAGGGGCTGGAGGTTTTGATGACCAGCCCCTTGTTTCTATTGGCTGGTGGAAACGTGACGGCGTCGCTTAGTGACGCAATTGTTTTTGCTGATGACGAGCTCTGCTACTTGGCAGATGATAGCGCCATTTTTTGCACCACCTCCTCGTTTGCCAGCCAGGACACCATACGGGGACATGTCGACGCGTACATGCGCCGAGGGACACCACTATGTGGGATATCTGCACTCCCCCTCCAACAGGCCAACATCAACGCGACGGAGTACCAGGTCGAAATGTGTTGGCAATGTGGCGGCTCCGTGATTTTGCGTTCCTCACCGCATCGTCTCCGTTTCACGGGGAAATGGCCCTCGTGAATAATTTGTGTACCGCAACGGACAACATCACAGACAACCGCAAACTGGGTCATTTCACTGCCCAGTTCAGAAACCACTCCGGGAAGCTGGAATACCACGTCCTGTGGGTGTACCTGACCACTTCTACCAACTCCGACAAAATCCAAAAAAAGAACCCCATGAGGCGCACGAAGTACGCAATATGTACGCAAAGGACCAGTTTCAGGAGTACCGACTACGGGTAGTGGTTGGGCTAAAGAGTGGTTGAAATGTGCTATAACGCAGGTCGTGCTGCAAAGGGTGGGACGAAGAGGAGGGAAGACAACATACCGGTACACTGCATCTGGGTTGAACTTTAACAGGAACACACTCTTCGATATGGTGGAGCTGACCAGCTGTGAAGGGGTTGTGGGTTGTGAGGTTTATGAGTATGTGGGCAATAGAACCTGTGGTTAGTGATGCAGGCACCTCCGACTGACCCACGTACGATGCCAGCTGGATGAAAGCAGTACAAGTGCCCTGCGGCCAACAGTAGAAATGTAAACGTGGACATACCTGGGACAGTGCAGACCACTGCTTGACCGAGAGCACCGGGTGAACGCTCTCCCGTACCGCGGACGGGCGTGACCATCTGTACGCGTTGATCAGCCCAGTGTCGACGGGGGGCACTGTGGTGGTTTTTGTGGTATCATTGTAATGAAAACATCGGGAATAGAAAGAAAGAAACGTTTATAAGATGATCCTAAGCTTCGCGTGCTTAGTCCTCAGTCCTGCATCCATTTCGCTTACATCTGACATAAAAACCCTCACAATCAACATACCTGGTGTCGGCAAAAACGTTGGGCAGGAGTATGTAAGAGACTCGCCACGCCTTCTTGGCGATCCTGCAAAGAGACTTGCACGGTCCCGCATTTGATCCCACGAGCGCGCAACCTCTGCACGCCTATGCGTGGTGATGATGGAGGGGAATGGGGACGGCTTTCCGGAGATGCGTTCCACGCAGTCTTCGAACGACTCCACCAAGCTGAAGAGCGAGTCCTTCGACTTACGAGCCTCGGGTGTCTTCACGACACTGTCGAGCAGGTCTGACGCGCCTGCAGACGCAAGCCCCCTACGCAGACGCACCAACAACTCCAACGCTGCGTGCCAGACATCCGCACCATTGCTGAGGGGCGCCGTCTCGCAGGCACTCAACACATGAAGGATGAGAGGCGACATGGCCTCCACCCCTTCCACCACTGCCAGGGGAGGCCCGTTCCCCTCAGAATGCTTCATGTACACCTGCACCAGGTCTGCCACCAAGGCTAAGGCATCGCGCCGCTTTGTCTTGGTGTGCATATGCGCGCAGGCGACCAGGGCTGCCAACACAGATACCCCCTTCCGTCCGGCAGAGGCCTTTGAAGGAAGGACGTGGGAGAGGGGCCAACGTCCGTTGCGTGCCATCGCACCAAATTTGTCCAGCAGCAACGGTCGCAGCATGGCAAGCCCGCTGTCAAAGAGAGAGACAAAGATGAAGTTGCGCGATGTCGTCACCTCGCGCTGCTTCTGCATGGGGGCCAGGAGGGGGACTCCGTTCCACTCAATGGGGGACCACCCGTGTTGGTGACGCAGCCATTTCCCGCATTGCTGCACCTCCACAATGGTTTGGTGCGGTCGCAGCACGTTGCACTGTGCAGCCGCCATCGACGGAGCGGAGCTGACCCGCACCGATTCGTTTCTGTTCGAGGGGGGCCCCAACACCTTCCAGTGGTTGAACGTCTGCAGCCCTGTTGGGGGCACCTCACAACACGTTGCCAGCAAACGCCCCATCAGTGTATGCAGCGCCACCCCACCACCCCGCGAGATCACACTGTCCACAATCGACATGCAGGCGGTGGTGTTCAGCTTTGGGTTTGTGTTCAGATCGCAAAGACATGTCAAAAAGTCACCAACATGCTCCCAACCACGTGTCTTCCAATCCATCAAATCAGGTAATTTCGCAGAAAGCTGTGTCGGCGTTGTAATATCCGACCCTTCTGCAGTGTCAGACACAAGCAAAGAAATGATATGCCGCGATGACGTCGCAACCAATGCAGTGGACACTTCGTACAGACTGATCCATAAGTCCGGCGCGGCAAGGCTGCTGACCTGATGGTTGATCCCCGCGATATCCACAACGCAATCAGGGGTTAACCTATCCAATGCCTGACAATCTGCACAGGAACACCCTTTGTTCGGCCCGCAACGGTTGGTCGAGAACATCTGGCAATACCCACAACGGCACTGCGCGCCGTCGACCACGGTACCACAGTGGTACAACCCATCCTGCCCTTTAGCGGCGGGAATGCCTGCTGTGTTCATCGCGTAGTCGGAGACCTCTCTGCTCTGCTGTTCTTGCGTCTCCGTGGCAGGTGTCGGAGCAGACGCTGCCTGGGGCAGCATCCCGCTTGTCAATGAGACCGGTGTAGGTGAGGTAGACGAGCTTACACTCTGCGGCGTGCCGCCGCCCACACTGCCGGCACCCTGTGCGCGCATTGCGGAGGCAGGCTTGTTGGCGGCAGGTGGCGTTTCCTGGGTGAGGGTGAAGAGAGAGGCAATCTCACTGCCTCCACTGGCCATGTCAGAGGCAAGCGTCTGGAGGTACGTCAACTCCGTCTCACCGCCAGCCTGTGGAATGGTGGGATGGGAGAAGGGAGAAGGGGGAGTAAGTGGGCTTCAAAAAATTAGAGAGTAAAAAGTTTTGTTTGATTATAGACTACTATCACAAGATAGTAGGTTTTTTCTTCACAGCATCCTTAAAAGAGAGCAAAATAGAGAGTAAAAAGAAGAATAGAGATCCGCGGGAAAGGAGGTTCAAAAAAAAATGAAAAAAAGATGTTGCGACGTCGGAAGAAAGAATTGAAAGATGAATTGTGTGTGTCTCTTTTATGAGAGTAACTCTTATCTAAGGCATACCGCAAGCAGCATGGTGAGGTAGGTGCGCGAGGTCGAGATGCTGACGTCGGAGGGTGTACGGGGTGTAGACGGGGTGGGCGGTGCGTCGTCACTGTCGGCAGGGGCCTGCAGGGGGCTCTGTGGGTGGTGGACATATTTTTCTTTTCTTCTTCAAATTTTAACCCTTCATTAACAATCCTTCAAGAGAACTTTGCCAAAATGACACAATAACCTCACAATACATTTGACCACCGCAACGCGGGTATGCTTGGCCACCTTTCGCTTACCATAGCATCCTCAAAAAAAAATATCCACATACCTGAGGCACCGGGGCGATGAGTTGCGAGATGTCAGTAAAGGTATGACCGTGGTCGACGTGAACCACACCACGTCTGAAGCACCTACCACAGAGATCGAAGTCTGTGCAGGTGTTGCAGCGGAACCATCCGATTTGCCAGTCAACGTCGACTTGGAGTGGGTGGTAGCCGCAGCCGTCGCAGCTGTGCGTACCACGTTCTGTCAGATGCACGAAGTCGAGACGCGATTCGATACGGAGGGGCTGACGTACGTTCCCCCTTTTGCGAGTCTTCCACGACATCGGGGACACCTCGGGCACCCCCCAATCCATGCGCTGCAACTGCTGGATCTGATGCACCGACATCACCTCGAGATGCGCCCTGCTCGGTGCCAACGCAACCTCCGGCACCCACCCACGCTTTGGTGTGTACACACTCGAGGCAATCTTTGTCACCAACGCCTCTCTCTCCAACAGAGCGTTTGCCGTCTCCTTCGGGTAGTACAGTGCGTATGCCTCCACCAGCTTCAATGCAGGCACCAACACCCATTTGCTGATGCTTGCAGAGACGACACCGCGAACCTCAGGGTCCTGCAGAACGCTGGAACGGCCGGTCACATTGGGAAGTGCGTAGAGAAGGCCAACACAGTTGCTTGTGGAGTGCGCGTCAGATGCCTTTTCGCAGGAGACCTCGGCAAGCCATTTGAGGTACGGAAGCGGCTCTTTGACCCGCTGTTTGACGGTTTCGATTTCAGTATCATGATGCTCCGACGCAGCGAACGCAGCCTCCGCTACATCCAGCGCAGCCTTCAAGAGGTATCCAGTGTTCGGTGGTGGCATGGGGCAGGACCCTCCTGCAGGTCCGTCTGCAGGTTCGAGCCTGCTGACTGCAACTTCACGGGATACACCATCGGCGACGACGCAAGCATTTGGCAGGGTGGGGTGCCATTCTGTGACAGTTGCCTGCATGGGGGAGGTTCCGGGGCTGTGCACCAAGACCCGCATGCCGCATTCTGTCAAGGCAGGCAGCGCGCCTAAGACGCGCATTGCAATGAAGAAGCCTGTACCCGCTGAGGAGTCGATGACGTTGGTGAAGGAGTCGCGATGGTTTGTGATGGACTCTGCAAACCGCTGGAGGTGCCCGCTGAGGGTCAACGACATTGTCTTCTGCCAGGATGGGGAGGAGAGCAGCGCACGCAGCAAACAGCTTGACGCCACTGCCAACGCAGAGGTCCCGGTGCTCCGGAAGGGCGAGCACTTCACCATCAGGTTCTCAAGCAGTCGGATGGTCGAGCTTCCCGGAAGCTCCGGGCCGATGGGAGCAACCTGGGGTAGTGGTTCCTCACGTATGCCGAGGTGGCTTGCAGCGCGCCCGACATTGCTTGTCCACACCAACGTTGTGTCGACGTCCTTCCCTTCCTGCTCTGCTCTGGCGTCTAGCACCGATTGGATCATGTCTTTCCAGATGTTGCACGGCGACTGCGACACCACAGGACACAGCACACCCAACGCCTGTACCCGCAACACCAACGGCGCATCAGAGTCGCATGCAAGACGGAACAGCGCTTTGGTTGTCCCATCGATGACCAAAGGCTTCAGCACACCTTTCCCTGCGGCAACGCGAACCAGAACGGAGAGGGCTGCGCGGGCATGGATCCACTTCACCTTGTTTCCGAAGGACGTCAGCACGGTTTCGATTCCAGAGGAGATCAGACTGGTGATGGGGTTGATCACATCTGGGTGCGTTACGTCGTACTTTGCTGCCTTGAAGGCAACAGAGGACATCGTACGCCACGCTGCTGCACGGACACGTCTGTTCAGCACCTCAACCTCTGAGAGCGGGCGGACAAATGGATGGCGCGACGCAAACCGGAACGGCGGGCAGAACCTACACTGCAGCACTGCCTTCGACCCAAGCCAAATCGAGGGGTACCACTCCCCACCGGGAATCGCTGCGTGGAACCCAAGAAGATGCCCATTTCTTGTAAAAAACACTTCATTCGTCCCCCGCAGCACACCACACCCAATGGTATTGCCAGGTGTGTACCCTACGTAGTTCGGCCTACCCTGCCCTGGTGCAGGCGACGACGCCGCTTCACCCTCCCCTTCAGAACGAAGCTCTGACGCAAAGGAGCCGTCGGACTTCCACCAAACGAACTTCGAAGGCGCGCCGCCGTCTGTTGGGGAGCGTGCCAATCCAATCGCAATGGTGCTGCGGCGGTCACGGTCGAGGTACGCACCATTCGCAGACCCGACTGGCTGGAGGGAGGAGACTCTCACCTCATAATACTCACATTGGCAGGTCGCATCGCGCGGTGCATTGGGATTGGGCGGGTCCAGCTTCCATGGTGTGACGGTGTGAAGAACCTCTGTCTCTGCTGCTGCCGCTGTCGCAGACGCACCTACCTCGAGAGGTTGGTCACATGCCCATGCGGCAGTGTTGTTCTCTGTACCGGGTGGGTTGAAGACTGCGGCACCTAATGCATCTGCAGTCAGCTTCAATGTGAGGAGACCTCTTCCGACGCAGAAGGCACCACGCCATAGATCCGGTGAAAGATGGAGTTGCTGGTATGTGGAGAAGTTTGCCTGCACCGCAGGCAGCGAGCAGTTGTCGTGTAGCTTGCGGAGTGCCCCCACCTCTACGAGCATGAATAGGTCTGATGCGTTCCAGTCGAACTGTAGAAGTGCCATTTGGAGCGCCTCGAGTTGCGCCTGTTGCAACGGATCTGTCATGCCTTCTGCTGAGAAGGCGGTGCGGAGGATGTCGAAGAAACAGCTTTGCGTTTGGCTTGACGCAGTAGGTCCGGCTCCGTGGCAGCCTGCAAGGGGGTGTGACCCGCTAGCAGCGACGCATGCAGTGACAACCCGGAGGACCTCAAGGAAGATGAAGCCCCGCGGCACCTTCTCCAAAGGAAGCTCCGCAACCTCGTTGAGCATCTGCACGCAGGTGGCAAAGCCCTCACGGCGCTTCTCGGTGAAGTTCTTTTGGGAGACCAAGGCAGAGTGGAGCTCCTTCACCTCGAGATTCGGTGAGGTGCAGAGACGGAGCAGTTCGTGCGCCGCAAGAAGCACGTTGTCATCATGTTGGTCTGGGGAGGCCATGCGTCTGCCCAGCTCACCCAACTCTGCGGCGGACCGTTTGCGTGTGGGTGGCGCGAATCCAGGCCTCCAGGTGTCATTGTCAGTAGACACTCCGGTGTCACGTACACTGCGTACAATGAATTCGCACCGTTTTACGAAGGTGTCGATGACCATGTCGTCACCGTCGTCACCGAGCTTGAGGCAAATGGCGTCTCTGTGCAGTTCTACAACAGACATCAGAGGTGCTAAGGCGTTGATCGTTGCAGGAACCGGGAATGGGTGTGTCAGACGTGCCAGGGCAGCGAGCATTGCCCGCAGCATGGTGGTGGTGCCGTAGCCACCGTTCTGCTGTCTTCCATCATAGAGTTTGGCCTGCAGCTCCTTGAAGACACGAAGCCCTTCCTCTGTCCCGTTGAGCAGATCCAGACAAATGTCGTTATGAAGCGAATCGTCCTCAACAATCCCACCACGGAATATGACCGACCCAGTGACCCACTCCATTTCGACGGTGGAGGACATATTGTTCGGTTGAATGCCAGCGTGGCACGCAATCTGGACAGTGATCATGAAGACGGATGTGATGAGGTCGAGCAGCCAGCCGATCCGGGGGGCCATTTCGGTTCCAAAGGCGCGGAGTACACCGGAGACGGGGCGGGCAGAGTCACGCTCATTGGTGGCACGGCGACGGCGTCTGCCGTCCTTGACCTGCACCTCTGCGATCACCAAACGGGATGTCTCCAACGTAACTCTCGTCGGACGGATTTCACTAATCTCTGCGCTCTGGAGCAGCGACCCCGTTCTGTTCGGGTCCCAGTACACAACGCTGTAGTCCCCAACGGAGTCGATCGTGAGGGCGACGCTTGTGGCAGCGCCAAACTCATAGGTGCTGCAGGACAGCGAGCTTCCAGAGGAGGTGAGACGCAGTTCGTGCCAGAATGTTGACGCAGCCTCCGTGAGGCTGACAATGGGTGCCCCGCGTTGTGAGTCTGCGAGCTTGATCAGTGTGGTTTTGAACCCCATCAGTTCTTTGACCAGGTCGCAGTGTGGGGTGAGGCGTGAATGCAGAAGGAAAAGCGATCCGACCAGAATCGGCGCAAGGTTTGAGATCGCGATCGGGGCGTCGTGGGGTTCATCCTTGGCGATGCTGAAGAGCTCTGTCAGATAGTTGCAAAGACGCTGCTCGGACTCAGCTTCGCCGCGTGTCGCCAACCCGATCACACAACGCTGCAGTGCCGACGCCAACGGAAGCAACGGAGGTGCATCAGCATGGCGCACTGCGGTGACCAGCTGCTTCAGCATCTGGCTCACACTCTCCCCCTTCAGCAGGTAGTGTGCAGAGGCACCAGCCAAGGCGTTCACCAGCACATCCATGACTGTCCGTTCGCTAGGTGACAACCCCTGGGTGCCAGACCCCCAGCCCTGGTGTAGCAGCTTCTGGAATTGCGCGACCTTTGCTGTGGTGGACGGGAAGAAGACCCCGGCGGAGACACCCGACCGCAGCAGCTCCTCCACCGTGTTCGTGAGGGAGGGGGTCGTCCAGAACGCGGAGTTGTCGTTGACAATGGTCACTGCATGGTTGAAGAGCTCCTCAAGCATGTCCTGGTGGCGGTAGATGGCCCGAGAGGACCATCCGTTCTGTGAGAAGCAGGCGTTGAGAAGACGGGCTGCGCCTTTGCATAGATCCACATCGTGTGCTTGGCAGCCAAGCGCAAGCAGCCTGCAGAGTGTCTTCAGGCAGGACACAACCGGGGAGAGGTACAGAGAGGAGAGCACTGAAGGCGCAGTCGGGGTGTGCCGCTGTGCCAGCGAGCCCAGCATGTTCAATATCCCCTTCCCGGCAACACGTGGCCAGTCGTCGCCGGCCTCGCCAAGAGTGGGCATCTCGTCGTCAGCCACAGTGTCCGCCACACCACCAGAGGATCCCGAAGCAAGCAGCCCGGTAGGTTGTGACAGGGCCCACACATCCCCGGTGACGGTGTCAAGCGCAAGGGGGCCGTCCAAAGGAAGCGGGGTGCCGCCCTCGCTTCCGTCAGCTACACCCTGGCAGAGCACCGGAAGGCCGATGGGGATCAGCTTCTCGCGGAGGAGCGTGCCCGTCTTTGCGTCGTAGGTGCTGATGACCCTGCTCGCATTCGCAGTGCCCCCTGTCATCTTCGGGACCGACAGCATCAGCTCTTTGTCCGCCACGAACATCGAGAGGCCGCGGAGGGATGGGATATACGTCGGCCAGTTCTCTGCCTTCGCATCGGTACGTCTGAAGACAGGCATGTCGGGGACGTGCTCCCATCCAGCACCGTCCTGGAGGAGAAGGTGTCTGCGGTGTGCGGAGTGGTCGAAGGCAACGACGCCAACCGACTGGTCCATGGGCCAGTAGGCGAGGAGGTTCGACTCAGTGGAGAGGTCGTGCCCGCGGAGGGAGGTGTGCAGGTAGGCACGCACCTGGTCCGCGGTTCTTGCTTCAGACCAGACGCGGGCTTCAGCAACGCAGCCGACAAAGGCATTTCCAAGCGATCCATGCATGACACGGTCTGACGAACGCATATCAGGGATAGAAGACGTACGCGGTACACGAACACCCCGGAGGGCCGCAGTCACCCCGTGGCCGTCCTCCTGCTCTGCAGGCTTGTCATGTGCGTCCTTGAGGTGCGGCTCGCCAATGAGGTTCCCATTGCGGTACAACGCCCATCCACTCGCACCGTCATATGTCACACACAAATGCACCCAGTGGTGGCTGTCCGCTCCTGGCACGCTTGCGGAGACGCCTCGGTGTTGGTGCTTCGTGGTGCTTCCCACGAAGTACAGGGTATGCCGCTTCTGCCTGTCAATCGAGAGGTGCACACGGTACTCTGGGGTGCCCCAGCACAGAATCGTCGCAGGCGAGTCGACAGCACCCCTCACCCACGCCTCCAACGTACACGGCTGCGACCGCGAGATCTTCGGCAACGCATGCGAGAACTCTGGGAGGGAGTTCCTCGTCAACGACAGCGCACTCTGCCTATGCCTTCCTCCCCTCGTTCTTGTCCCTGGGATGCGCAGAATCACACTCCTTGTTGGCTCAACCGTCGGAACCGGGGTGTTACTTGGCGTTGCCGGTGCAGGAGTAGGATCGTGATGGGTAGGTGACCTGGGTGAATGCGACGCAACACTCCCATTCGCGCTAGACGCACCAGGCGACGTTGCAGGCGTCGACGGCCTCTCCGCAGTGGGCCCGCTTGGGGTGGGGCTGGGACTGCGGGAGTTGAGGTCAATCTCCTCCTCCGCATCCTTCTCAAGCGGTACTGCGTCCTCAAGCGACACCCAATGCGCAGAGGCACGCGAAATGGCGACGTCCTTATCCTCATCAGACTTCTTATCGGCACGGCTTGCGTTCATCAGAAGGTCGGCAATGTTCTCCTGCAGATGCGGGCTCACCTCAGTGTCCCTCGAAATGCTTCCAATCAGAGAGTTCGTTGCTGCCTCCAGCTCGATGTCCCCTGCCCTCACATTTGTCACCATCACCTCCCATTGGTGGTGGCCCTGCAGCTCCATCAGCAGTCTCCGCATGGACGAAGGATTCGCACTACTCGAGGACTTCTCATCCACCGGAACACTCGAAGTCGCGAGAACTACCATCACCTTTTCTTGAGAGAGCTTGGTGTCACTGAAACTCACCACTTTGCACATTACCCTTTCGTTGGGACGGTGTGGATGGCGGATTTTGATACGGTAACGTTTCCACGCCTTTGTCGCTGTGTCGCAAACGTTCACATCAAAGAGAAGGCATTCTCTGTCCTTAGGGTCGTGCACTGCGACAGCAGAGGAAGCGACTGCGATCATCCCGCCACCAAGCAATGACGCAACAGACGGCACGCTATCTGCATCGACCGGGAACGGGGTCAACACTCTTCTGTCAATCCCTTCAGCCATCTGCAACAACGCAGCTCCAGTCTTATGTCCTGGAGTGGCGATCAGAACTGATGCAGTTCCTCCCGACACTGCCAACCCCTGTACAGCGCCTACCCCAACGGCAACCCGCTTTTCTCCACGGAGGAAGGCAGGTAACGCAAGCCGTCTGCTTGGGCAGTAGGTAGAAAAGAGGAATTCGCGCGCATGGGTTAACTCCTCCATCACAGCTTCCCCTGGGAGGAGTGGTACTTTGTGGCGGTCTTTCTTGGATTTTTTGCGGCTTGGGGATGGGGGTGGGATTGCGGCCTTTTCTTGCGTGACGAGCCCCCAGGAGACGTCTACGAGAAGGGGAAGTTCTCCGCGGGAGAGGGCGAGCTGGATCGCAAGCTTCACTGCAGCGGGGTGACCACGTTGCCAGGCGGTGAGGAGGAATGAGAGGAGACGGCGGACGGTGCCTCCGGTCATCATGGTTGCGTATCCGGTATGTGGAGAGAGGGAGCAGGGCACGCAGTGGTCAAGCCATTTGTCGATGTTCCGGAGGACGTCACGGATGAGAATTGGTGATTCCAACGCAACGGAGGAGAGAAGTGACAATGCTACTGCGGCACCACAGTCTAAGGTCCGCTGCGCCAACGACGGCGGGCGATCCAACGGTATACCCAGCATGTTACCTCCACCGGAGTCGCCTATGGCAGCATCGGGGTCCTCCTCGCTCTCGGAGGACGTCTCGCTGTCGCAGTCATCTTCCACTATCTCCTCCATGCTATTCTGCGACTCTGCGAATCTCGTTGCATCCGCCTTCGTGGCTTCGCTCAACACGACCAGCCTTCTGGTGTGCTGTTCTCGATAGCGGCTGCTAGGGATTATTTTCCCATGGTTTTGTACATCATGTGTTTGATCGATCGAGTCGAACTCCCCGCAATCATAAGTGGGGGTCATATGTGGTGCTGTATCATGCCGGTATGCTCGAGCCACCTCGACAACCCTTTC
Organism: Rhynchopus sp. YZ270_cl-10; assembly: GCA_964035575.1. Taxonomy (NCBI): domain Eukaryota; phylum Euglenozoa; class Diplonemea; order Diplonemida; family Diplonemidae; genus Rhynchopus; species Rhynchopus sp. YZ270_cl-10. The sequence goes on along the minus strand of OZ037897.1, from coordinate 1,048,654 downwards.
ATCGTTATGCCACAAATGGTTCAACCCCAGCTTCGTAGCATCCGGTACTGTGGTCTTCCCCGACCCGCTCTGCCCCTGCCTCGAAGGTAAACTCTTTGGCACCAAAATGTCGGACGGCGACAACGGTAGTGTAGCTGGGTTCGCCATCGTGCCCTCTTATTGAAGACCCCCCCTCCGGGATTCTGTTCTCTGGACCAACGCAAAAAAAAAAGGGGGGGGAAGGGGGGGGGAAGGGGGAAGGGGGGAAGGGGGTAGAGGGGGTGGGGACCCTCTGTGATGGGTGTAGTGTAGTGGGGAGGGAAAGGGGAGGGAAAGTGTGATGCAAATGATAAAAAATGGTCGAATTTTTTTTTTTTTCTAGGATTCTAAAAACAGATTTTGGGTCGGTGGGATGTACGTCGTCTCCATTTTTCCCTCCCCTTTCCCCCTTTTTGGGGGAAGAGCTAAGAGAGCGGGAGAGGGGGGGAAATTTTCCTCAAAGGGAAAACTGAGGAGAAAGAAAGAGCAGTTGAAACATGATAAAACGAAAAACGAATCTCAGTTGAGATGCGTTTTTGTTGGGGTTTTTGCGAAAAGAAAAGTTGATAAGATGAACCTTAAGCCTCTCGTTATGCTTCGTCACCTTAAAATACTAATACAACTGGATATCAAACAAGGTCTAAAAATTTTTTTTTGTTTTTTTTGCAATTCACTAACCTTCACCCAATACGCGCTGCTATGGCAGCAATCTCGTTTGCGAGGGTCATTGCTTCTTCTTGCAGCTCGCGTTGGTTGCTGTCCATTCGCGCATCTGCCTCGTGTATACCTGCCTCACAGGTGCTTGCGCGGGCAGCCAAGGTTCTGATACGTTCTTCTACCTCAGCCCCACCACCACCACCACCTCCACTGCTTTGCAGCAAATCTTCGGTAGCGTGCCGCTTCTGTCTTACTTCTGAGAGTCTTCTCTTCAGGGTGGCTCGCTCCTCACGTACACGCTCTGCCTGTCTCTGCACTGAGCCTAGCCGAGCCTGCTTCCCGCGAAGCAGCGCCACATCGTCAGATGCATCCCCTTCCTGCCTCCGGGCAACCTCTGTTGGAGATGGTGTAGCGTCCCTCCTCCGTTCCCCTACCCTCCCTGCAGCGAGGCAACGTTCCTCCGCCTCTTCCAGGCGGGTTTCGGCCTCGCGGAGGTGCTGTGCGGTTTGCGTCCAGTCTGCAGGTTGGAGGGCGATGAAGACACGGAGTTCGGTTAGTGCTGCGCAGACGGCGTGGGTGGCGGCGTCGGTGTGTTGTGCTTGGGAGGCGAGACGGCGTGAGAGGTCTGCCAGCATGCGTTGTCTGCGTGGGTCTGTTGTGGGTGTGGGTGCGGGAGGCGGGGGTGACGTAGAAGGAAACGCCTGCTGCAGCTTGCGGTTCTCGTCAATGAGCCCCGCCAGGGTTTGTTCGTATTCACGTACAGCGCCGACCTCGGCTCGCAGGGATTCGCATTCCCGTTGGAGAAGCGTGCGTGCAGCCTGCTCCGCACGCAGCTCGTTTTGTAAGGAGCTGATAAGCTTCGCCTGCGCTGCATTCTGCGTCTCAAGAACGCTTTGCTCGTCGGTTTCGCTGTGGTGGGGGGAAGGAAAATAATGTCTGTGGGTTCGCTTGACAAATTCGAATATCAGAGAAAAATGAAAGTTGCGTACCTTTGCCCCACATCACGCTCAAAATGTCGGAGCCTTTCGTGCAACAAGAGCTTCTTTGTAGCGAGGGACTGCGGGCTCTCTGATGGGTAGTGCTGCTGTTGTGAGAGGAGATGCGACGGTGTGGTGCTGTCTAGCTCTGGACGGCGCCTTCTCCCTGCGCTGGCACTACGTTGCTGCAGTGCATGCGACGCTGTGTCCCAGGCACTGCCAACCACACTACCCCCATTGCCACCTCCCCCCTGCCCACCATGCGCCTCCACCCTACACGCAAGCAACCTCTGTATGTCTCCGTCCATCCCCCTACCCAACCGTGCGGATAGCTCCTTCACTTCTCGCTCAAGTTGCTCCCTTCGTGCATCCTCCACCAGCTCCTGCGAGGCGATCGGGACCATCTATTCCAGGCAGATTCAGGGAGAGAGAGAGAGAGAGAGAGAGAGAGAGAGAGAGAGAGAGAGAGAGGGATGGGGTATGAAATTCAAGCTAAAGGCTTAGTGGTTTAAAAGGGGATGTGACTATCGCATTGTGTGGTTTGTTGTGTCCGCGTGTCTGTTAGAAAAATGAGAGAAATTGAGTAAAATTCACTGAAATTTGGAGTAAAAAAATAGGCGATATCCTTTATATTTGAGGGCTCCAGAAGGGCACCCAAAAGAGGGGGGAAAGGGGGTAAATCTCTGATTTGAGATTTTTTTTTTCTCATTACTTTTTCTTCACCGGCCCACCCAGAACCCTCCGCCCCAATGCTGGCCCGCAGATGCACGCATGGTCCTCGACAAACTGCATCAGGGTTTCTTCCTCGGGATCGTCGTCGTGCTCACCCCCAAACAACCCTTCTGAAAAGGCTTCCATCTCGCTGTATCCGATCAACACTGACGCCGCCTTCATTAACCGTAGCGGAAGCGTTTCCACCCAGACAAGACTAAGCGGCGCCCTTTTCGCCAACAGAGCTATCAAAGAGAATTGTGTTTGAGTGACCGGACGGGTCAGATCGGTTACCACAGCGGAGTACTGTACCGTATCGAAGGCAAGCGCATGGTCAGGCTCGCTTGCAAGATATCGATTATAAGATTTGGAAAAGACCGGGTGTGGTGGATACCCTGCGATTTTTGGGTGGAATGGAACACCGTGAAGGTGAAGACGGTTTGGGTCGCTGAGAAGCGCGAGATCCGCCACCACAAAGGTCGCACCACTGACAAAGTAGGAGATACAGGTTAGGTGGAGGTGCGAATCGTGCCGTAGGATAAGGCCTCGTTTCACTGCACGCATCCCGCAGGTTATTACTATGGTTTCGTCTTTGACGAATTCCGCCCATTCATCGATCCGTGTGGTCAATACCAGCGTGGTGCTTCCAGGTCTCCCATCACACAATGCGTCCAACAACCACATTGGCACATCATCGCTCACCACAACCGCGCCGTGGCTCTCCGTATTACCTCCCAGCAACATCTCTATCCGATCCTGCATCCACCCATGCGCATCTTCCACCGAGCTGCACACAGGGTCATCCGTACAAGCAGGCAAAGAAGGGGAAGTACTTCGACCCCCTTCTGACAAAGAGCTGGAAGCTCTGCTGGGTGACACTGACATTTAAAAATGAACAAAAAAAAAGGGACTCTAAATTGGTTTGAAAGAAAAGGGTTATCTAAATGCGAAACAAAAAGGTGCAAAACAAAAGGGGTAAAGTATTTGATAAGAGTGCTCGTATGGATAAATACGAGATTTTGGGGCTGTGTTGTGGGGGGGGTGGGGGGTGGGGAATATGTGTGTGTGTCCTGCAGGGAATTTATTTAAACAACGAAAGTGAAAGTGTGAAGCACATCGAACACTTTTTTTTTTTGGAACGTGGCCAGTACTACCACCGGGATGTGGACCTGAAATAAGGAGGGTAAAAGGAGGGAACTCTACAAGGAGAAGCTGGGGGTACGTGTCTGCGCTCAACCAAGCTGGGGGTTTTGTGTGGGAGTGCGGCTGTTTCTTCTGTTGCAACAATGTGGTCATCAGAGTGCAAATGCCTTATCTACCTTATCCTTGAGCCTTTCACAGCGTCAAACCACTAAAAACCATCTCTGAGGGTAACGGGAGATGAGGTGAGTTCAAAATAGCAAATAACGTAGAAAAAAAACACAGAGAAGGCTTTTGTCTTTAGAGTATACGTTGGTTTTTCCCTTTAAACTTTTTTTTTTATTGTTTGTTGTGGGTAGAAAAGAGGGGGGTAGCCATATATGCAAATCATGAGATTCATATACTTTCAGTTCACAGAATTGAAAGCAGTTGAGAGGGGGTCAACAATATGAAAATGGGTTATTTTTGAAAAGCTCAGTTGTATTGGTGGCAGACACCAATAAGACACCCCCGAGGATGCTCGGCACTATCAGGTTATTCTGCTCTGTTTGGATTTATTTTTGCGTCGTTTTCACCCAACACAGTGCATTTGTTCTCTGCTTTGTTAATGTGTGTACAGGGGGGAAAAAAATTGAAATGAAAAAAAAAAAAAAACAAAAACAAAAACAAAAAGAACAACTATGGGCGACACCAGTCGAGGGAGGGAGATAGTGGTCAGAGTCTTCGGTCAACAAAAATCAAATCTTGACTAAATAGACGCGCACATTATTAACCAGGGCTTTTTTTTAATTCATTTTGATTCAAAAATTGAATAAAAAAAATTTGTAGTCTCTCGTGTCGCGTCTCATTTAACCGTACACTACTCTATATAAATAGCCAATATCACTTTGGTATTTTGTGTAAAAGCACTTCCGTGTTTAGATGAATTTTATTGCATAGCGCGCAAAACAACACAAAACAAAGCACACATCTTCAACAAAAAAAAAAAAAAAAAAAAAAAAACAAGTAATTGCTATCGGAAAAAAAACCGGGTGTGCTGTGGAACTCCACTCTGAAAAAAATATAATCTACAACACGCCAGCATTCTGCTCTTCTGCAGGTATGCTAAAACGCTCTTCGTACGCTGGACCCACTGGGATGCCTGCATCTGAAACTTTTAAACAGTGGGGCTGTCCTCTTCGTCCAGCACCATCTGCTCGATCGCGTTATTGGACGTAGCCTCGGCATGCTCGATAAGCATTCGCTCGGGCGGCCTCGGCATGTTCCAGCTCGTAGTCGTCCACAGGCTCCCACGCATCGTCGTCCTCAGAGCAGTGCGGAAGGAACACATAATGCACAGACGACAACACGTCGTCGATCGCACCAGGCATCGTCACATCAGCACCTCCAGAAAATCGCCAGGATGCTATGGTGGTTTCGAAAATCGCGCGGAGTTATCCACAGCACACCCCATTTTTTTTCTTAGCAATTAGTTGTTCTTGTTATTATTGTTTTCCACACACCTTCCTTCAACCCTTGTAGGATCAGTTCGTATTTTTTTCGCGAAAACATACGTAGCTACCTGAGTACAAAAAAAAAAAAAAAAAAAAAAAAAAAAAACATGAAATTACACATTTCAAGAGAACAAAAAATTAAAAAGGGTTCGCCCCCTCAATGGGACGCCGTAAGCCATAATTCCTCAGTGTCAGCCGCATCATTTCAATGAAACCAAAAAGTGGCTTATTTGCATTTTTGGGCTCCGCCCATGCAGCGGTGGGGTCATTTCGGAAAATTGGACAATTTTTTGACCACTTAAATTTTGAGAAATATGAGCCCGGTTCCTTATACGTGGGGCCCATTTTTGGCCAAAATTTTTCTCAAAATCGACGAAATTAAAATTAGACCCCTTACCCCCCCCCAGAATCATTTCAATACACTACCTGTATTGGTTGCTGACGCGTGTATACAGGAAGGTTGGGAAAAAAAAATGAGGGTTTGCACTGTCCCAAAGCTTCTCGTAACTCAGCTACCTGAAAACCAAGGGAGAGACGGAAGAAAAAAAACGTTGGTGATATGAACCTCAGCAGTGTAATGCTTTGGTACATAAGCGGATCACCCACATGGGTCTACGGGGACTTTGTGCAGTCAAAGAGTCCCCTGTCGTAGGCAAATACCAACATAATCGTAAAGAGAGAGAAACACGTTGAACGAAGAAGTACAGTATAAAAAATGCGCAATATTCTTAAAATCAATAGAGCATGTCTGCAACGTTTCTGTGCACACTCAGGTTAGAGCAGAGTGCGTCATGCGCAGGTGTGCAAAGGCAACAGAGAATGAAAATGAAAACGTGAAAAAAAAGTGAAAAGGGGATGTCCTGCACGTATCTTGTGTGCACAGAACAGGATAGAGGTGTCAAAAGGCTGTGGGAAGGAGTGAGTAAGGGAGTGGGTGAGGAAGAAGGCGTCAGACTCACTCAAGGAAGAGCTTCGGGGAGTGCTCCTTGACACGTGCAGCGTTGTCGCCGCGGAGCAGGCTCGCCACTGCCAGGTTGTGCACAGCAGACGCCGCAATCAGTGCAGACCGCTCCACCTTCTCAATCGGGTTCACGTTGTCCTGCACAAGTGTGTCCATCAGTGTCTTGTCGAAGCAGTGTGTTGCTGCCACCACCACGTGCAGTGCAGCGTCCTCAACAGAAAGCGCACCCGAACGTGTCAGTGCGTCCAGCAGGTCGAACGCACGATCCTTCTCCTTCTTCTGTGCGTCCTTCGCCAGCGTCGTTGTCTCCTCCTTGCTCAGAAGCGTCTTCTGGAAGCGCTTCCGCCATGCTCCCTGCGTCTTCAGGATCGTTGGCCGCAGGCAGCTCTCCTCGTCCAGTGCCTCGTAACGCTTCTCCAGCACTTGCGGCAGTGCGCTGATGTCGTACACACCGTCTGCTGCTGTGTTGCTCTCTGCCACCTGCTGTGGTTGGTCGGGCTTCTTGGCAGGCTCAGTCGCTGGCACCTCAGCAGACGGCGCAGGTGGTGCTGGCGTTGGTGCTGGCGCAGGTGCTGGTGCCGATGCTGGAGGCGGTGGTGGAGCTCCACCAGGTGGAGGTGCACTAGATGGAGCTGGCGCTGAGCAGTAACTCATAGCCATCATAGGCGGCGGCGGTGGGCCACCGCAGCTTCGCATTTGCGGTGCACACATCTCGAACGCCTCTGGTGGTGGTGGTGGACCACGTGATGCTTTCGCCATCTCACGCTTCTGCTTTGCCTCAGCCAGCTCGTCGTCCTTGACCTTCTGGACCATCTCACGCATGGCAGCAACGTGTGTGCGCACAGCCTCGACCTTGACAGACGCAGCCACATCAGCCTCGTCCTCAAACGAGTCGCACTGGTACGACACAAGGTCGCTTGGGATCTGGAACTCGAGGAACAGCTCCAGCAGGTCCTGTGTGAGACGGATCTCCTTCGTCAGGCTGTCGGGTGGGAGGTTCAACACACGCTCCAGCTGCGGCTTGATCTGCACAACACACACACCGAAGAGCGTGGCCTCAAGCTGCATCGCACGGTACGCCTTTGCAAAGCGCTGCTGCTCGGGCGACAGCGACTCAATCGCGTCCTTGAACTCCTTCGGTGTCGGGATCTCCTCCAACAGCAGTGGCAGCTTCAGGTCGTCCTTGTTCTGCACAATCATCGCGTGCTGCGGAAGGAACAGGTCTGCACCGCCAATCGCACCCACCATCATCACAAACCCGCTGAACTGGCGTGCACGTCCCACAAGCGACAGACGCGGCATTGCTTCTGTCGAGAACCTGTGGCACACATACGAGTGCACGTGCCGCGTCCCACCAAAGTGCACGTCCGACGACGCGTTCAACGCAAACCGCATCGGCACCACCTCTGCAGCCGCAAGCTCCCGCCCCACAGTCACCACAGGCTCCGCCATGTCCCCACCCACCTCCTGCTCAAGTGCCACAACACCCTCGGGGTTGTGCTCCCCACGCCGCACAGCGTGGCTGAACAGACGTGGTGTGTACGCCTCGTGCATCACCTTCCGCATGTGGAACTGCATGTACGCCGTGAAGTCTGCACTCGACACCTCCTTCCCAATCGCCTGCACCAGCTGCTTCCGCAGCATGTGCTCAATGAAGTCCACTGCCTGCCTGTGTGCCACAGCCACCTCACTCATGTGCTTCCCCACAACCACCACACGACCCTCAGCAGGTGTGATCAGTCCCTTCCCCCTGCCAAGTGTCGTCCCCATCCGCGCCAGACGCTCCTCCAGGCTCTTCCGCTCACCACCCAGCAGCGCGTTCATGTCTCCCGCAAGCATCACAGTCCCGTTCGCAGGCACGTCCGGCGACGACACCTTCACCAGGTCAGACACCTGCACCACTGCCCCAGTCTCAGCACCGTGCTCCCGCACTTCCAGCAGCGGCAGCACAGGCACAAACACATCACCCGCGTTCAGCGACGCTGTGTCCAGCCCGTGGTCCTGCTCAACCGCAAACACACGTCCCTGGAAGTACGTTGCCACTCGCGTCCCAAACTGCCCCACAGCACCCAAGCACTGCAGCGCCTCCTCCACATCCGCGTTCCGACGTGGTGTGTGGCACTTCTTCGCCAGGCGGTCCACCTGGAACCCCACACGCAGTCCCTCCAGCTCCACGTGTTTCACCAGCCACGACAGGTCTGTCTCCATCCCCTCGTGCACGTGGCGCTTTGGTCGTGGTGTGTCCTCGCACAGTGTCTTGATCTGCGTCTTGCGTTCACCACTGCACAGCACCACACGGTCTGCACCGTCCTTGTCGTTCCCTGCATACGCAAACAGCTCGTACGACACACCCACATTCCAGAAGTACTCCGTCACCGTCCGCACCACCTTGTCTGTGATCTTCGTTGTCCCGAGTCGACCTGCCACCTCTGTCACATGCTTCGTGGCGTCCTCCACCTCACGCGTGGTCTTCTTCTCAAACGCACACGTCTCCACACTCCGCAGACTCAACGTCACTGTCCGCTTCCGCCCCACCTCCGCAAGCTTCGCAAGCCCCTCTGCCGTCAGCCCCAATGCTTCCAGACACAGCAGCTGCCCCGCACACGCCGCACCCGTCACAAACTCTGCCAACAGGAACTTGTCCGTGTACTCGTGGTGCACCTCTGTTGCCAGCTGCGGGTTCCGTGTTGCGTCCAACACCTTCTTCACCTCCTGCAGACTGCGCTGCACACGTGCTTCCATGTCGGCCATTGTCTTGTCTCTTCGGTTGTGTTAGTAGTTTTGTGTTGTTAGTGGTCTGTAGTGTGATTGGGTGACGTACGAAGAGAGTAGAATCTGAATAAAAGTATGGGGATGTGTGGGTGCACTTTGTTAGGCATCGCAACAGAAGAACTACACAGCTTGCCAGCCACGACGCAATACTACTGCCACAAAGAGGTGGTGGCAGAAACGTTCAAAAATATAATACCAGAGAATAAGAACCAACACCCCACACCAAGTGTGACTCTCACTCACACCTCTGGGGGGCACTTCGGCGACGTGCCTGTCACGGCTGCCCTGATTAATATACTCAGTAACAAACCAATGCTGCCTGAAAAAATAAAGAAAAAGACGTGTGCATATTTATGAACTAGAGTTTCTCATCCCCTTTGAAAAATTAGAACAATTTGCAGTCTCTCGTGTCCCGTTGTCATTACACTGACACTACTCTATACAATTGTCTAAATACCACCATATTTGTGCAAAAACACTTCTGTGTTTAGATGAATATAATTGCATCACGCGTGCCACAAAACAAAACAAAGCACACATCTTCCAAAAAGGGGTGGTTTCGCTGGCCCCAAAGCTTCTCGTAACTCTTACACTTAAAAACAATCACGGGAAAAAAAGAAAACGTTAGTGATATGAACGTCAGCACTGTAATGCTTTGGTACATAAGCAGATCACCCACATGGGTCAGCTGGAACTCTTTCATTGACTTCAGTGCAGTGAAACAGAAAAAGTTTGAAACTATGAAGTGTGCGTCTGGTACATGGATAGCAAGATCTGTACTCTGCACAAACTAACATAAAGGCAAGGAGAGAAAATCACGTTGAACGAATAAAAATAGAACAAAAACACATATCATCTCACCACAGATAAGTATCAAAAATGTATGCAATTCTCAAAAATCAATAGAGCATGTCTGCAACGTTTCTGTGCACACTCAGGTTAGAGCAGAGTGTGTCATGTGCAGGTGTGCAAAGGCAACAGAGAATGAAAACGAAAACGTAAAAAAAAGTGAAAAGGGGATGTCCTGTACGTATCTTGTGTGCACAGAACAGGATAGAGGTGTCAAAAGGCTGTGGGAAGGAGTGAGTAAGGGAGTGGGTGAGGAAGAAGGCGTCAGACTCACTCAAGGAAGAGCTTCGGGGAGTGCTCCTTGACACGTGCAGCGTTGTCGCCGCGGAGCAGGCTCGCCACTGCCAGGTTGTGCACAGCAGACGCCGCAATCAGTGCAGACCGCTCCACCTTCTCAATCGGGTTCACGTTGTCCTGCACAAGTGTGTCCATCAGTGTCTTGTCGAAGCAGTGTGTTGCTGCCACCACCACGTGCAGTGCAGCGTCCTCAACAGAAAGTGCACCCGAACGTGTCAGTGCGTCCAGCAGGTCGAACGCACGATCCTTTTCCTTCTTCTGTGCGTCCTTCGCCAGCGTCGTTGTCTCCTCCTTGCTCAGAAGCGTCTTCTGGAAGCGCTTCCGCCATGCTCCCTGCGTCTTCAGGATCGTTGGCCGCAGGCAGCTCTCCTCGTCCAGTGCCTCGTAACGCTTCTCCAGCACTTGCGGCAGTGCGCTGATGTCGTACACACCGTCTGCTGCTGTGTTGCTCTCTGCCACCTGCTGTGGTTGGTCGGGCTTCTTGGCAGTCTCAGTCGCTGGCACCTCAGCAGACGGCGCAGGTGGTGCTTGTGTATGTGCTGCGGCTGGAGCTGGTGCTCCTGGTGGAGGCGGTGGTCCACCTGGTGGGGCTCCACGCCCTCTGATCATGGACATCAGAGGTTCTGGTGCAGCGCATCTCGACATTGGTGCCGCACACTTTTTGAGAGAGCCCGTGAACATTGTTACTTGTGGTTGTGGTCGCGGTGGTTCACGTGATGCCTTCGCCATCTCACGCTTCTGCTGTGCCTCAGCCAGCTCGTCGTCCTTGACCTTCTGGACCATCTCACGCATGGCAGCAACGTGTGTGCGCACAGCCTCGACCTTGACAGACGCAGCCACATCAGCCTCGTCCTCAAACGAGTCGCACTGGTACGACACAAGGTCGCTTGGGATCTGGAACTCGAGGAACAGCTCCAGCAGGTCCTGTGTGAGACGGATCTCCTTCGTCAGGCTGTCGGGTGGGAGGTTCAACACACGCTCCAGCTGCGGCTTGATCTGCACAACACACACACCGAAGAGCGTGGCCTCAAGCTGCATCGCACGGTACGCCTTTGCAAAGCGCTGCTGCTCGGGCGACAGCGACTCAATCGCGTCCTTGAACTCCTTCGGTGTCGGGATCTCCTCCAACAGCAGTGGCAGCTTCAGGTCGTCCTTGTTCTGCACAATCATCGCGTGCTGCGGAAGGAACAGGTCTGCACCGCCAATCGCACCCACCATCATCACAAACCCGCTGAACTGGCGTGCACGTCCCACAAGCGACAGACGCGGCATTGCTTCTGTCGAGAACCTGTGGCACACATACGAGTGCACGTGCCGCGTCCCACCAAAGTGCACGTCCGACGACGCGTTCAACGCAAACCGCATCGGCACCACCTCTGCAGCCGCAAGCTCCCGCCCCACAGTCACCACAGGCTCCGCCATGTCCCCACCCACCTCCTGCTCAAGTGCCACAACACCCTCGGGGTTGTGCTCCCCACGCCGCACAGCGTGGCTGAACAGACGTGGTGTGTACGCCTCGTGCATCACCTTCCGCATGTGGAACTGCATGTACGCCGTGAAGTCTGCACTCGACACCTCCTTCCCAATCGCCTGCACCAGCTGCTTCCGCAGCATGTGCTCAATGAAGTCCACTGCCTGCCTGTGTGCCACAGCCACCTCACTCATGTGCTTCCCCACAACCACCACACGACCCTCAGCAGGTGTGATCAGTCCCTTCCCCCTGCCAAGTGTCGTCCCCATCCGCGCCAGACGCTCCTCCAGGCTCTTCCGCTCACCACCCAGCAGCGCGTTCATGTCTCCCGCAAGCATCACAGTCCCGTTCGCAGGCACGTCCGGCGACGACACCTTCACCAGGTCAGACACCTGCACCACTGCCCCAGTCTCAGCACCGTGCTCCCGCACTTCCAGCAGCGGCAGCACAGGCACAAACACATCACCCGCGTTCAGCGACGCTGTGTCCAGCCCGTGGTCCTGCTCAACCGCAAACACACGTCCCTGGAAGTACGTTGCCACTCGCGTCCCAAACTGCCCCACAGCACCCAAGCACTGCAGCGCCTCCTCCACATCCGCGTTCCGACGTGGTGTGTGGCACTTCTTCGCCAGGCGGTCCACCTGGAACCCCACACGCAGTCCCTCCAGCTCCACGTGCTTCACCAGCCACGACAGGTCTGTCTCCATCCCCTCGTGCACGTGGCGCTTTGGTCGTGGTGTGTCCTCGCACAGTGTCTTGATCTGCGTCTTGCGTTCACCACTGCACAGCACCACACGGTCTGCACCGTCCTTGTCGTTCCCTGCATACGCAAACAGCTCGTACGACACACCCACATTCCAGAAGTACTCCGTCACCGTCCGCACCACCTTGTCTGTGATCTTCGTTGTCCCGAGTCGACCTGCCACCTCTGTCACATGCTTCGTGGCGTCCTCCACCTCACGCGTGGTCTTCTTCTCAAACGCACACGTCTCCACACTCCGCAGACTCAACGTCACTGTCCGCTTCCGCCCCACCTCCGCAAGCTTCGCAAGCCCCTCTGCCGTCAGCCCCAATGCCTCCAGACACAGCAGCTGCCCCGCACACGCCGCACCCGTCACAAACTCCGCCAGCAGGAACTTGTCCGTGTACTCGTGGTGCACCTCTGTTGCCAGCTGGGGGTTCCGTGTTGCGTCCAACACCTTCTTCACCTCCTGCAGACTGCGCTGCACACGTGCTTCCATGTCGGCCATTGTCTTGTCTCTTCGGTTGTGTTAGTAGTTTTGTGTTGTTAGTGGTCTGTAGTGTGAGTGAGGTGACGTACGAAGAGAGTAGAATCTGAATAAAAGTATGGGGATGTGTGGGTGCACTTTGTTAGGCATCGCAACAGAAGAACTACACAGCTTGCCAGCCACGACGCAATACTACTGCCACAAAGAGGTGGTGGCAGAAACGTTCAAAAATATATAAAGAACACTTGCAAGATGAATATGCCTCTCGTGCATACACATCACATGTGAAGTTGTTAAAGACCAAAAACAGCCATTTGTGTTTAGTGTTGCCACCTGCAAAAAAGAAAAGCACAACTCACGATGCACGTGCCTCATGGACACAGACATCATATATCATCACCCAAACCCATTATCAAAAAGCTTCGCATAACACTGCAACAAAACAAAAATCCTCCCAGTAAAAAGAAACAAAGGAGAACGCATTGAGAGGAAACTAAGAGCAAGGCTCTTTTCGTTTTATTCTTCCATTTGAGGTGAAAAACGATGTGGTTGTTGGTTCAAAGGTCTTCTTTAAAACAAAAAAAGAACAGAAAATGTAAAATTGTAAGCTGCACTTCCCCTGCACACAACATCTTTACCACAAAAAATGGAAATAGCGACGCCTCACTGATGGACGCCACACAAAAAGAAATAGTTACTATTAAATACAGATACCCCCCGACTGACCCATGTAGCAGCACCCCACATAACAGGGAAGGGACGCAGAGTGAACCCAGGGGGGAGGGAGGAGGGTGGACACAGGAACAAAGGTTAGCGTGCACGCTACACACTGAGAGCTGGTGTGTGCAGAGCTTGTTCCTAGTGGGGTGTCTGGTCACGGTTCTGTTCTCTTTTCCCTTGGATATGTTTATGTGTAAAATAATAAATACGTTGGTAGTGTAGAGTGAAGGATTTTCCTTACATGCAGCTCTTTTTTAGTGTTTCTTTTCCTATATTTTTTTTTTCTCTAAAGCTTGCTTATAATAGCATAGACACGATAATGCGCTACACTATGTCGAGGGAGGGATGGTGGGAAAATGGTGGTCTTTCGGTATGGCTTTCTTTCTTTGCTGGCCAGGGTCAGCAAAGTGTCTTTAAAAAAGTGCTGTGGATCAAAAGCCCCTATTCGTAGAGAAACTCGGAGTCACCTTTATTCGGTAACGAAATTGCATTAAGTTTCTTCGTTGAGCTTAGGTACGTAGACTCATTGCCTGAGGGACGCTCATGGTAAGGAATGAGGTGAAGCATTAGAAATAGACAAATCATACCGATACATCAACGAGTTATTAAAATATTGTCAGTTTCCGAAAATACTTCGTGTGCAACAAAAAAAGCGTGTTTTGAAAAAGTCGAGCACGTACAGTGACTACTCGGCAGTCTGCAGTCTCTATATGCACTCACATGAGCTTCTTGCACGACTATTAGCATTGGTGTAATAGTATCTGCGAGTTTACTTTCCGTTCAGGAGGAGTAAAAGCTTTTGCAGGTTTCGCTCAAAAAAATAGAACAAAATTTTATATTTTTTTCGCACCAAATCAATAGAGCATGTCTGCAGCGTTTCTGTGCACACTCAGGTTAGAGCAGAGTGTGTCATGTGCAGGTATGCAAAGGCAACAGAGAATGAAAATGAAAACGTAAAAAAACGTGAAAAGGGGATGTCCTGTACGTATCTTGTGTGCACAGAACAGTATAGAGGTGTCAAAAGGCTGTGGGAAGGAGTGAGTAAGGGAGTGGGTGAGGAAGAAGGCGTCAGACTCACTCAAGGAAGAGCTTCGGGGAGTGCTCCTTGACACGTGCCGCGTTGTCGCCGCGGAGCAGGCTCGCCACTGCCAGGTTGTGCACAGCAGACGCCGCAATCAGTGCAGACCGCTCCACCTTCTCAATCGGGTTCACGTTGTCCTGCACAAGTGTGTCCATCAGTGTCTTGTCGAAGCAGTGTGTTGCTGCCACCACCACGTGCAGCGCAGCGTCCTCAACAGAAAGTGCACCCGAACGTGTCAGTGCGTCCAGCAGGTCGAACGCACGATCCTTCTCCTTCTTCTGTGCGTCCTTCGCCAGCGTCGTTGTCTCCTCCTTGCTCAGAAGCGTCTTCTGGAAGCGCTTCCGCCATGCTCCCTGCGTCTTCAGGATCGTTGGCCGCAGGCAGCTCTCCTCGTCCAGTGCCTCGTAACGCTTCTCCAGCACTTGCGGCAGTGCGCTGATGTCGTACACACCGACGGGTGCGCCAGCTGACTCTTCCTTCGGTGCCACGTTCTGCTGTGATTCCTGCTGGGCAGGTGTCTGCGACTCCACTGCAGAACAGGGCTGCACGTCGGCAATCTCAACGCATCTTTCGAGTACAGCGCAGTCCATCATGACGGCACGCTTCAGAGGTGCTGCGTAGCAAGCCTCCTGCTCCATAGCCAGCATGCAGCACTCCTCCTCCTCCCTCATAAGGTTATGTTGCCTCATCTCAGCCTCGTGCTGTGCCGCTGCAAGTGCCTCAGCACGCTCCGCCGCAAGCCTCGCCTTCGCCATCTCACGCTTCTGCTGTGCCTCAGCCAGCTCGTCGTCCTTGACCTTCTGGACCATCTCACGCATGGCAGCAACGTGTGTGCGCACAGCCTCGACCTTGACAGACGCAGCCACATCAGCCTCGTCCTCAAACGAGTCGCACTGGTACGACACAAGGTCGCTTGGGATCTGGAACTCGAGGAACAGCTCCAGCAGGTCCTGTGTGAGACGGATCTCCTTCGTCAGGCTGTCGGGTGGGAGGTTCAACACACGCTCCAGCTGCGGCTTGATCTGCACAACACACACACCGAAGAGCGTGGCCTCAAGCTGCATCGCACGGTACGCCTTTGCAAAGCGCTGCTGCTCGGGCGACAGCGACTCAATCGCGTCCTTGAACTCCTTCGGTGTCGGGATCTCCTCCAACAGCAGTGGCAGCTTCAGGTCGTCCTTGTTCTGCACAATCATCGCGTGCTGCGGAAGGAACAGGTCTGCACCGCCAATCGCACCCACCATCATCACAAACCCGCTGAACTGGCGTGCACGTCCCACAAGCGACAGACGCGGCATTGCTTCTGTCGAGAACCTGTGGCACACATACGAGTGCACGTGCCGCGTCCCACCAAAGTGCACGTCCGACGACGCGTTCAACGCAAACCGCATCGGCACCACCTCTGCAGCCGCAAGCTCCCGCCCCACAGTCACCACAGGCTCCGCCATGTCCCCACCCACCTCCTGCTCAAGTGCCACAACACCCTCGGGGTTGTGCTCCCCACGCCGCACAGCGTGGCTGAACAGACGTGGTGTGTACGCCTCGTGCATCACCTTCCGCATGTGGAACTGCATGTACGCCGTGAAGTCTGCACTCGACACCTCCTTCCCAATCGCCTGCACCAGCTGCTTCCGCAGCATGTGCTCAATGAAGTCCACTGCCTGCCTGTGTGCCACAGCCACCTCACTCATGTGCTTCCCCACAACCACCACACGACCCTCAGCAGGTGTGATCAGTCCCTTCCCCCTGCCAAGTGTCGTCCCCATCCGCGCCAGACGCTCCTCCAGGCTCTTCCGCTCACCACCCAGCAGCGCGTTCATGTCTCCTGCAAGCATCACAGTCCCGTTCGCAGGCACATCCGGCGACGACACCTTCACCAGGTCAGACACCTGCACCACTGCCCCAGTCTCAGCACCGTGCTCCCGCACCTCCAGCAGCGGCAGCACAGGCACAAACACGTCAACCGCGTTCAGCGACGCTGTGTCCAGCCCGTGGTCCTGCTCAACCGCAAACACACGTCCCTGGAAGTACGTTGCCACTCGCGTCCCAAACTGCCCCACAGCACCCAAGCACTGCAGCGCCTCCTCCACATCCGCGTTCCGACGTGGTGTGTGGCACTTCTTCGCCAGGCGGTCCACCTGGAACCCCACACGCAGTCCCTCCAGCTCCACGTGCTTCACCAGCCACGACAGGTCTGTCTCCATCCCTTCGTGCACGTGGCGCTTTGGTCGTGGTGTGTCCTCGCACAGTGTCTTGATCTGCGTCTTGCGTTCGCCACTGCACAGCACCACACGGTCTGCACCGTCCTTGTCGTTCCCTGCATACGCAAACAGCTCGTACGACACACCCACATTCCAGAAGTACTCCGTCACCGTCCGCACCACCTTGTCTGTGATCTTCGTTGTCCCCGTCAGCCCAGCCACCTCCGTCACATGCTTCGTGGCGTCCTCCACCTCACGCGTGGTCTTCTTCTCAAACGCACACGTCTCCACACTCCGCAGACTCAACGTCACTGTCCGCTTCCGCCCCACCTCCGCAAGCTTCGCAAGCCCCTCTGCCGTCAGCCCCAATGCCTCCAGACACAGCAGCTGCCCCGCACATGCCGCACCCGTCACAAACTCCGCCAGCAGGAACTTGTCCGTGTACTCGTGGTGCACCTCTGTTGCCAGCTGGGGGTTCCGTGTTGCGTCCAACACCTTCTTCACCTCCTGCAGACTGCGCTGCACACGTGCTTCCATGTCGGCCATTGTCTTGTCTCTTCGGTTGTGTTAGTAGTTTTGTGTTGTTAGTGGTCTGTAGTGTGATTGGGGTGACGTACGAAGAGAGTAGAATCTGAATAAAAGTATGGGCATGTGTGGGTGCACTTTGTACGTCGTAAGCTATGTTGCTATGTTGCAACAGAATGAAATGAAGAAGACTGAGTGACACATCTCACCTCACGCAGTCACGACAACAGCTGCATCACATACACAGCGCTGCCAGCCACGACGCAATACTACTGCCATAAAGAGGTGGTGGCAGAAACTGAAAACTTTTGTGCGAGAGAATATTAATCAAAATTCCACACCAAGTGTGACTCGCACGGACACCTCTGGGGGGCACTACGGCACGTGCCTGTCACGGCTGCCCTGATTCATATTCTCAGTAACAAACGAATGCTGCCTGAAAAAATAAGGAAAAAGACGTGTGCATATTATGAAATAGAGTTTCTCATCCCGTTTGAAATACTGGAAAAAGTTGCAGTCTCTCGTGTCGTGTCGTCATTTACCGTACACTACTCTATGCAAATGTCCAATATCACCTTATTAATTGTATAACTACACTTCTTGGGGTGATCAGGGGTACTTTTCTGGAACAAAATTCGCAAAACCCGAAATCCTAATCGTAAAAAATCGCAAAAAATCGCACTGCGAATAGTTCGCATTTTCTGTTTTCGATTTTTCTTCGTTTGCGAAATTTGTGTTCAGAATACTACCCCTGATCACACCAGAGTTCTGTGTTTAGCTGAATGTAATTACATCACGCGCAAAACAACGCAAAACAGAGCATACATCTTCAAAAAAGGGTGGGATATTGTTCTGGTCCCAAAGCTTGTCGTTACTCGGTCACATAAAACAACGAAGCAAAAGAGAAAAAAAAGAAGAAAAAAAAAAAAAACGTTAGTGGCATTAACCTCAGCAGTGTAATGCTTTGGTACATAAGCAGATCACCCACATGGGTCAGCTGGAACTCTTTCATTGACTTCAGTGCAGTGAAACAGAAAAAGTTTGAAACTATGAAATGTGCTTCTCGTACATGGATAGCAAGATCTGTACTCTGCACAAACTAACATAAAGGCAAGGAGAGAAAATCACGTTGAACGAATAAAAATAGAACAAAAACACATATCATCTCACCACAGATAAGTATCAAAAATGTATGCAATTCTCAAAAATCAATAGAGCATGTCTGCAACGTTTCTGTGCACACTCAGGTTAGAGCAGAGTGTGTCATGTGCAGGTGTGCAAAGGCAACAGAGAATGAAAACGAAAACGTAAAAAAAAGTGAAAAGGGGATGTCCTGTACGTATCTTGTGTGCACAGAACAGGATAGAGGTGTCAAAAGGCTGTGGGAAGGAGTGAGTAAGGGAGTGGGTGAGGAAGAAGGCGTCAGACTCACTCAAGGAAGAGCTTCGGGGAGTGCTCCTTGACACGTGCCGCGTTGTCGCCGCGGAGCAGGCTCGCCACTGCCAGGTTGTGCACAGCAGACGCCGCAATCAGTGCAGACCGCTCCACCTTCTCAATCGGGTTCACGTTGTCCTGCACAAGTGTGTCCATCAGTGTCTTGTCGAAGCAGTGTGTTGCTGCCACCACCACGTGCAGTGCAGCGTCCTCAACAGAAAGCGCACCCGAACGTGTCAGTGCGTCCAGCAGGTCGAACGCACGATCCTTCTCCTTCTTCTGTGCGTCCTTCGCCAGCGTCGTTGTCTCCTCCTTGCTCAGAAGCGTCTTCTGGAAGCGCTTCCGCCATGCTCCCTGCGTCTTCAGGATCGTTGGCCGCAGGCAGCTCTCCTCGTCCAGTGCCTCGTAACGCTTCTCCAGCACTTGCGGCAGTGCGCTGATGTCGTACACACCATCTGCGGCTGTGTTGCTCTCTGCCACCTGCTGTGGTTGGTCGGGCTTCTTGGCAGGCTCAGTCGCTGGCACCTCTGCAGACGGCGCAGGTGGTGCTGGTGCATGTGCTGCGGCTGGAGCTGGTGCTCCCGGTGGAGGCGGTGGTCCACCAGGCCCTCTGCGCTTGGACAAAGTCGGCGCACCACCAGCACGTGGAGCTCCACCAGGGGGAGGTGCACCGCCTGCCGCCATTGGCGCCGCACACATGTCGAGAGACCCATAGTAGTGCTTCACTTGTGGTGGTTCACGTGATGCCTTCGCCATCTCACGCTTCTGCTGTGCCTCAGCCAGCTCGTCGTCCTTGACCTTCTGGACCATCTCACGCATGGCAGCAACGTGTGTGCGCACAGCCTCGACCTTGACAGACGCAGCCACATCAGCCTCGTCCTCAAACGAGTCGCACTGGTACGACACAAGGTCGCTTGGGATCTGGAACTCGAGGAACAGCTCCAGCAGGTCCTGTGTGAGACGGATCTCCTTCGTCAGGCTGTCGGGTGGGAGGTTCAGCACACGCTCCAGCTGCGGCTTGATCTGCACAACACACACACCGAAGAGCGTAGCCTCAAGCTGCATCGCACGGTACGCCTTTGCAAAGCGCTGCTGCTCGGGTGACAGCGACTCAATCGCGTCCTTGAACTCCTTCGGTGTCGGGATCTCCTCCAACAGCAGCGGCAGCTTCAGGTCGTCCTTGTTCTGCACAATCATCGCGTGCTGCGGGAGGAACAGGTCCGCACCGCCAATCGCACCCACCATCATCACAAACCCGCTGAACTGGCGTGCACGTCCCACAAGCGACAGACGCGGCATCGCCTCTGTCGAGAACCTGTGGCACACATACGAGTGCACGTGCCGCGTCCCACCAAAGTGCACGTCCGACGACGCGTTCAACGCAAACCGCATCGGCACCACCTCTGCAGCCGCAAGCTCCCGCCCCACAGTCACCACAGGCTCCGCCATGTCCCCACCCACCTCCTGCTCAAGTGCCACAACACCCTCGGGGTTGTGCTCCCCACGCCGCACAGCGTGGCTGAACAGACGTGGTGTGTACGCCTCGTGCATCACCTTCCGCATGTGGAACTGCATGTACGCCGTGAAGTCTGCACTCGACACCTCCTTCCCAATCGCCTGCACCAGCTGCTTCCGCAGCATGTGCTCAATGAAGTCCACTGCCTGCCTGTGTGCCACAGCCACCTCACTCATGTGCTTCCCCACAACCACCACACGACCCTCAGCAGGTGTGATCAGTCCCTTCCCCCTGCCAAGTGTCGTCCCCATCCGCGCCAGACGCTCCTCCAGGCTCTTCCGCTCACCACCCAGCAGCGCGTTCATGTCTCCCGCAAGCATCACAGTCCCGTTCGCAGGCACATCTGGCGACGACACCTTCACCAGGTCAGACACCTGCACCACTGCCCCAGTCTCAGCACCGTGCTCCCGCACCTCCAGCAGCGGCAGCACAGGCACAAACACGTCAACCGCGTTCAGCGACGCTGTGTCCAGCCCGTGGTCCTGCTCAACCGCAAACACACGTCCCTGGAAGTACGTTGCCACTCGCGTCCCAAACTGCCCCACAGCACCCAAGCACTGCAGCGCCTCCTCCACATCCGCGTTCCGACGTGGTGTGTGGCACTTCTTCGCCAGGCGGTCCACCTGGAACCCCACACGCAGTCCCTCCAGCTCCACGTGCTTCACCAGCCACGACAGGTCTGTCTCCATCCCTTCGTGCACGTGGCGCTTTGGTCGTGGTGTGTCCTCGCACAGTGTCTTGATCTGCGTCTTGCGTTCGCCACTGCACAGCACCACACGGTCT
This sequence comes from Rhynchopus sp. YZ270_cl-10, assembly GCA_964035575.1. Lineage (NCBI taxonomy): Eukaryota > Euglenozoa > Diplonemea > Diplonemida > Diplonemidae > Rhynchopus > Rhynchopus sp. YZ270_cl-10. The sequence goes on along the minus strand of OZ037897.1, from coordinate 1,027,819 downwards.
GCACCGTCCTTGTCGTTCCCTGCATACGCAAACAGCTCGTACGACACACCCACATTCCAGAAGTACTCCGTCACCGTCCGCACCACCTTGTCTGTGATCTTCGTTGTCCCCGTCAGCCCAGCCACCTCCGTCACATGCTTCGTGGCGTCCTCCACCTCACGCGTGGTCTTCTTCTCAAACGCACACGTCTCCACACTCCGCAGACTCAACGTCACTGTCCGCTTCCGCCCCACCTCCGCAAGCTTCGCAAGCCCCTCTGCCGTCAGCCCCAATGCCTCCAGACACAGCAGCTGCCCCGCACATGCCGCACCCGTCACAAACTCCGCCAGCAGGAACTTGTCCGTGTACTCGTGGTGCACCTCTGTTGCCAGCTGGGGGTTCCGTGTTGCGTCCAACACCTTCTTCACCTCCTGCAGACTGCGCTGCACACGTGCTTCCATGTCGGCCATTGTCTTGTCTCTTCGGTTGTGTTAGTAGTTTTGTGTTGTTAGTGGTCTGTAGTGTGATAGGAGTAACGCAGTGTGCAGGTATTATAAAAGAAACCAATGAGAATCGCGTGCTCTGTGGCACACTGCACAGGTGACAGCCACGAAGCAATGCACAACCAACAAGAATAGTGTCTCTTTTTTTTACCTAATCTACAGTGACTAATGTCTCTAAAAAAGAAAGATGGGGAACTTATGCACACCGCAAGAGCACTTCGCACAGACGCATATCTGCTGCGCCCCCTCGGCACAGACCGTCCTCTTACACAAGCTCTGGAACAGAAGGAAACTGTCTCCCGGAGTTACCATGACAGATACACTGACATGACCTGAAGACTGTGTGTGGCCCTCCCCTACCACTCTCAATCCAAGCAACACTGGTTAAGAAGTATGGCCAAGATACACAAAATCACCACAAAAACCAAACTGAGAAAAAAAAATGGTCATTGGTAATCGATGCACACCCACTCTCCTCCGAGGGCAAGCACCCTTTGTATCAAGGGGGAAACCACCAGAGCATTTAGATACCTTAGCTGGCCGGGTTTAACTTTTGCATTTCGTATGAGGCAAAACCCTCCCTAGGACGAAACCAAACAGAACTCTGTCCCGCATACCCCTCCAGCAAACAGGAGGAAATACGTACGGATTTCATCCCCGCTATGAGATGAGGCGTGGTTAAACTCTTTGGTTTTGAGCCCCCAAAAAAAGATCAAAAAATTATTGGGGAAGGAAAGTGCTGAAAGCTTCGAGAGGACAAAACGAGAGACAAAAGTGAGTTTGAGAGGGAGGGGAAAGTGTCAGATAAACGCTTCGTCACCTTTTAAAAAAAAAATGAAATTTGAAATACAAAGCCCTCTGGTGACATGTGTACCTAAATAAAAAAGGATCAGACCCGTCCCACGTTGAGAGCGGTGAAGATGCCTCAACAGACGGGAAGTGGACCTCCCCAATTTCTTTTTTTATGTCACAAGATGCATCTGTCTCCCTCTATTTTTTTCCTCTTTCAGCACCTTTGAAGACAACAATATCTAAACAAAAAGGAATACGTTATCAAACGAACCTGGCCCCTCTGTGCACACCTGTTCAATCAAAAACCAAAAGAGAAAAGTTTATAAGATGATCCTAAGCCTCTCGTGCTTAGTCACCTTACAAAACCAGAACCATAGTAAGACCACAAAAGTACAGTACATCCACAACCCTTAAAAACCATTTTTCTATGGGGAAAACTTCAGGAAAAATCTACTCAAATTTGAACTATTTTAAAAAAAATTTCAACAAAAAAAAAAAAAACCAACCCGCTAGGATCTATCAATTATCGCCCCCCTCTCTCGAAGGCTGTACTTTTCTTTTTCTTCCTTTTTTTTTCCACACCCCTCCCTTAATACACCCCCTCCACCATCTGCCGGGGGTCATGCCTATTAAACCGCGGGGTACTCTGCTGGCTATTTGGCGCACTCGGCATTTCCCTGAGAGGACTGCGACGCCCGACCAGGACCTGCTGCTGCTGCCCTCCTCCTCCTCCTCCTCCTCCTCGGTGCTGCACATTCATCGCCTGGGGACTGCTATGGCTGAGCGACCAGGAGGGAGTAGCTGCTGTGGTGTGCTTCGCAGGTGGTGTCACCGCACCAATCCCGTTCAACCCTAGGGGCGGTACACGATCTGTGATGGTCCGTTCACGATCGGGTCGACCATAGCTTGCGGCAGCCTGGGGCTGCTGCGGTGCCTGCAGTGTGTCGCCACGCTCTGCTAGAATCGCTTCTAAGGCAATGAGGCTTGCTTTCTGGTCTCTCTTCAACACTTCTTCCAAAAGGTCGATGCGTGACGCCAGCTGCTTCATGGTGTCCCCCGACACCCCGGTGGCCAGGGGCCGCTCGGAAAGCCGTTTGCGCAGCTCGCTGGTCAGTGAGTGCGCCTCCTGGGTTTCCTGCCGCAGCATGGTCAGCTCGCGAGCAAGCTCCTCCCGTTCGCGGCTGTGTGTCTCCTGCTCGGAAGCGGTGTACAGCCCAACAGAGTTCGCAGTGCCCCCAGACAGGGCAGAGGCGTTCATAGGTGCGCCGCTGAGCTGTGCGAGAAGGGCGTTGACCTGGTTGGGTTCGTGCGTGGGGTGTGGTTGTGCTTGGTGTGTCGGGTGCTGCTGCTGCTGAGATTGGTTTTGCTGTAGAGAGATAAGAAAGTTGGAAGAGTGCAAAAGAGTGCAAAACGCACCATTCAATCAGTGGACGCAGAATGCATGAAAAAAAGGGGGTTGTAAGCGCAAATCCAGAGGGGGAAAAAAATGGTCTTCGCGCAAAAAAAAGGCTCTGCTCCAATTGGCATACCTCAAGGCTCTGGATGGCCTGTCGATGCGAGGTGACTTGGCCACTGAGCATTTCTAGTCGCTCGAGGATGGCCTGCTGTTGGGAGATGATGGTCTGGACCTGGTCGGAGTACACCTGGGAAGGAGCTGGCGACGTGATCGGTGTGGGTGCAGCAGCAGGCTGCGGCAGGGCGGCTAGCGTGCGCGCCATGACCGCTTGCACATCCTCCTGGACCCGTTCACGCATGGCGTGAACATCGGAGCGGCTTGTCTGCACCTCCTCCTCCACCTTGCGCACCCGCCCTGTCAGCCCTTGCAAGCCGTTCGAGGCAGAATAGAGCTCTTCAATCTGTTTAATTCAATGAGAAATGTGGTAAAGAAGGTGCTTATCAGGACATATTTAATACCCACCCCTACCTATCCTTGGCATTCCTTTTCGACAAAATGCAAGACCCCGGAGGGGAGTTGATGAAAAAAAAGGGGGAAACAATACCTTTGGCTTGAGTGTCGACAATCCGTCGCACCAGTCTGCTGTCACCACCTTGACGTCTTGGGCAAGCTTTTCGTTGCTCTGGAGCGCTTTCTTGGAGTTTGCGAGAGACGTCGCGGTGCGCTGTCTGAGCTCCTCGAGGGGCTGCTGCCAGCCGCTTTCGATGAGGTTTGCCTGGCGCACACTGCCTTCCTCCACTGTGTGCATGCGACTTCGCAGGTCTGCTAGCGTGGAGTGGATGCTCTGCTTCGTGGTGTCACGCTTCTTGCCGTCCGCCTCTACACTGTCGCAACGATCCACCAACAGCTGCAGCTGCTGGTCCACCGTGCTCATGTGTTCAGCCATGCCGGAGAGCGTCTCCTGCTGCTCCTCCACCTTCCCATGCACGCTGTCCAGCTTCACCCGCATTGCGCTGTGCGCCTGCATGATGCCAGCCGCCTCTCGCTCCACCCCACCCACGCGCCCCTCAAAACCTCCCATCTCCCCCTCACACCGCTGCGTCCGTTCGCCCAACGCATCCACAGCACCCTGCACATTGCGTACTGCCTGTGCTGCTGTGTGGCCTATCGTCTGTTGGTCGGCACGAAGCTGTGCGGTCTCCTCCTCATGCTGGGAGAGGCGTGTGCTGACACCTTTTGCGATGCTGTTTTTGAGGGTGATTTTGGTTATTGTGGAGGTGTGAGGTGCTGTTTTTTTTGGTAATCTGTTTGGTGACCTTCTCTTTTTATTGGGCCCGAAAAAAAGTTGACTTGAAATCAAAGCCCTCTCGTGAACAATGTACCTTTGGTACAATGACCGGGTGTACCGGGGGGTGGACCCCAACCATGTAGTCCTACAATCCATTTCGTGGTTTACATGAAAAAAATGCACAGAACGTGCTGCATACTCTTGAAGTGACTGCTCTACAGTGGACACCCGAGTGTGCAGGCTGCGCACAGCGTCGAAGTGCTCCTTGCTCTCAACGTTTGCCGCGTTCTGTGCATCTGCGATCATCGGGATGGACTGCGTGACTGTGTCGTTGAGCGCACCCTGCGCTGCAGCAAGCTCTTCTATACGACGCTGCATGGCCTCCCCTGTCTTGACGTCAAGGCTGTGTCCAAGCACGCCAACAACGTCTCCAATGCGCCCGTCTGTTTTGTTCTGCGACTCCGCAAGCCTCTGTGGTAGAAAAAAGAGTAGTTCGAAATATACCGCCGTTTCTATACACAGCAGGAACCTATTAGGTGCCCCTTTGAACCCTTTTATGAGGTTTTCAAATTTCCATCATGATTGGTTAAGAAAAGAAGAACATCAGCTGCTGAATGAACCTATCACGAAACCATAAAAAGGGGAAAGGAAACCCCCATACCGTGATCTGCTCCTGCAACCCCTCTACAATATCAGCCATATCAGACATCTGCGGCTTGAGCATCTCCTCCAGCCTGCACACCTGCTGGCGCGCCATCAGCTCCATCATTGCAGTTGGTGTAGGTGACTCCCCCAACGCCTCCTTTGCCGTCAACCCTGCAGTTGCACGCACCGACTTTGCTGGCTCACCACCCCCACGCTCTGGAGCAAAGTGCACACGAGGAAATTTGTCCGGCAACTCCCCCCCTGGGAGCGGCGCACCCACTGTCGAAGGGGTACCTACAACCTCACGCCTGGTGTTTGGTGTGGAAAGATCTGGTGGGTGCTGCTGCATCTGTCCCGTCTGCCCTCCTGCAGCCTCCACCAAATCCTCCATCACGCTCTTCATCGACGTCTCCTCCCTGCGATGGGAGTACTGTACACTCCCCACTGCCAGCCCCCTCCCTTCTCCTAGCAGCCCTAGGCTTGCCAACCCTTGCCCCACCAACGCACCGCCACTCATATCGGTCATATCCCCCCCACTGTGTACATCTGTGGGATGAGGGGTAATAATATCGTCGAACGTCATCACCACCACATCCTCAACGTCTTCATGGAGTGGCGGGTGGTGCGCGACAGCAATCTCCACCTCCTCCTCCTCCACCTCCACAACGCAATCCGCAAAGGGCGACGGGGTAGCAACCTTCACCTCCACCGGAGGCGTGCTCGGCGCGACAGAGGGCTCAGCTTCTACAGGAACTGTTGTGTCCAGCACCCCACCCAACTCCATTTCAACTCCTTGGCTCAACGACCACGCTGTAGCGGCAGAAGAAAACGACAATGTCCCGCAGGACACTGCGGTTCCACTGCGGGACCCTGGATGCACCTCGACCCCCTCCCCTCGCACCTCCACACGTACTGAACGGTTCGGAGACGCAGACGCAGACACAGACACAGACACATCAGATTTCTCCTCCCCTTTACGCGGTTCTACAACACTCCGAACCGGAGAAATTCCACGCTCTGAAACCCTCTCTCTGGGTTGTGGTAGAGCCTCTAGTAAAGGAGTACCTGTGGTGCTTGCTTCTGAGTCATCTGCACGCGAGGCACTTTGAGAAATTATATTTATGATCCTTTCTAGCTCCTCCACTGAGATCGGTGTAGACGATTCTGCCTCGGCGAAGAGATGGATCACCCCGGCACGTCCCCGAGCAGGTCGCTTGCTTCTATTGTAGGAAAGAACAGAACGAACCAGCTGTAACAACAGTACTACCCCGACCCTTTCTCCAAAGAACCCCCCTACAGATCCGGCTGGTACACACTCTGTTACATCGTCTACTGCGCCTCCTAAGGCTACCTCCTGTACTTCTGGGTGATTTGCCGCCCTCTCAGCTAACCTCCACAATGTTTCCAGAGGGGATCCTTCACAACCCTCAAAATCTGCATTGAAAAAGATATGGCTCAAACAATTTCCTCCAAGAATAGGGATAAACGAAGCTGCCAGGTGAGCAGAGATTTGTGCACCCTGAACGTCAAGCCGACGAAGGGTAGGTGAATTGCAAGCAGAGGCAATCATATTCGAGGTTGCAACAGCAGAAATGGTGTTGAAACCAATAAAGAGTTCTTCCAGAGGGGTAGGCCCGTCGGTGGGGGTGAAGGTTTTGGTTAAAGAGACGGCCCCGACGTCGGTGATGAGATTAGATCTGAGATTCAGTTTTGTTAAAGAGGAAAGACGTTTTGCAGGGCGGTTCCCCCAAGAAGAAGCTCCGGTCCCACTGCACACAAACTTTGTCAGCAACGCGGCCCCTTCGTCGCCAATCTTATTCCCCCCTAAATCCAAGCTTTGCAACACCGCATGCGTTCCTTCCCCTTTCTCCATTGCATCTACTAGATATGCTACACCAGAATCTGTTATTTGGTTGAAACGGAGTGAAAGATGGATGAGGGTGCTGCTTTGTCCTAACCCCTTTGCAAGGTAAGAACAACCAGAATCATCAATAGAATTCTTTTGAAGTGAAAGCGAAGTCAATCGAGTAGATCCAAGCAAATCCCCGAGAGACAATCCTGACAACCCGGTGAGGCGGTTGGAACGGAGGTCCAGGACGCTTATCGCTGAACCCTCTAACGCAGTGCAAAGCACTTTACAGCCCATATCTTCAACGGTGTTTTCTCCTAGCTTAAGCGTAGCGAGGTCTTCGTTGTGTTGGGTCGCAAGCTTTGCGATGCTTTGCGCGCCTCTCCAGGTCAGCGCATTGCCCTGTAAATCTACCTCTAGCAATGCAAGGTGGGAGGCGCTGGAGGAGGCGAGACCTACTTGAAGCGCTTCCACTGCCTTGTCGTGTAAGGGGTGCGCGCAGTTCGGGAGCAGGCAACGGTACGCACTGCGGTCGGTGGTGGTTGCCTTCGAAGCATAGGACGCTAATGACGCGGAGGAGACCACAGTGGACCCGGACACAGAGGAGCGTCGTGACCCGCCGCCAGCCTCTCTCGTATTGCACCGTCGCAGCTCTGCGACCAGGTCCACCTCTGGGTCGACATTGTAGTGTTCGCAGGCACCGAGATACCCCTTTGCTGGGTCGCTCTTCATAGAGGGGGGATGTGTTCAAAAAGGTGTCAAAACGATTACAACGATTGGGGGAAGGGGAAGGGGGAGTGGGGGTGGGGAGGCTGTGAGGGGGGTGTGTGGTAAAGGGGAAGGGGGGGGTGTGGTGAGGTGCGGGGAGGTTGCCTCTCCGGTATTGAGGTGATCCAGCGCACACTTTTCCACACGTTTTCACACCGTGAAAACGTGTGAAAACAAGTGAAAATGTGTGAAAAGGCGTGAGACTGGATCACCTCAGTTATTGTAAATTATGGTGGAATTTACATTTTTCAGAATGTGGGCAATGTGTTTGTTTGAAACCTTGGTTGTATTAGTGTAGCCACCCTAGCAGTAAAATACAGTTCAGAGGGGGCGATGGTAAGATGGCAGATGCGGGAAAATGGGTTCCAGACCCAAGAGAGAGAAGACGATGTATATTGTTGATGATGGGTGTGGAGGGAGAGAGAAAAAAAAGGGGGGTGAGAAGGATAAGGGAGGGGTAGGGGATGGTAACTGCTCTTTTTCTTCTCCCAGTAGCGAAACAGTCGTTACAATCAATAAAAAAAAAAAGGAGGGAAAAAAGCGCGAATAATAAGGTGGATAGACTTTTTGTGAAAGGTGAAAAAGAAACAAGAGAAAAGAGAAAAGTAGTTTATTTTTTTTTTTTTGGGTAAAATAAATGTGTCTCGCTGTGCAGGGGTGGGGGAAGCTGTTAGTGCCGAAAATATTATGGCAGTTAGAGTCAAACCTACGGCATGAATTAGGTTACAGATGAGGGGAATCAAAAAAAGAAAAAAAAGTTGACTTGAAATACAAAGCCCTCTCGTGAACAGTGTACCTCTTGAAAAAATAAAAAGTTTATAAGATGACCCTAAGCCTTTCGTGCTTAGTCACCTTGGTCACATCAAAAAAAAGGGGGTCAGATGAACAGAAAGTCTCGGCTGTGCCTTAGCCAACCTTGAAATAAAAGAAAAGTTGCCAGATGACTATGCTTCATTGTGCATACACGTCTAAAAAGAGGGAAAATGCAAAAGGGGAAAAATGCACGAAAACGGTAATGTTTCGTAAAGGGGGAAAGAAGAAAGAAGAAAGGCTTTGTAATCGATAGATGAAGGGGTCAAAAAGACGACGTGTACGTCTTTATAAATCGCCCACGTATCCATAGATCAAAAGCCCTTCCCTCTTCTGTGCAGTCTATTATGCTTTATCACAATGGTTACAACGTTATAGTCGCGAGAACCCCATGTGTTAGGAAAGGGGCCGAGCTCAAAAAAAAAAAAAAAAAAAAATAGAAAAAATTGACTTGAAAAATACAACAGCCCGCTCGTGAAAACAGTGTCCCCTGTGTACCTGTGTAGTCTGTATCGTTTATTTCCTCCCATTCCCCAGAATCCCTCACCCCCTACCCACTTTCCCCTAAATAGCCAAATCCACAGTTTTTTTTTTTTAACACTTCTCTTTTGAAACATTTTTCTTGCGTTTTGAAATTTTGGTTGCATTCGTGTAGCCGCATTGATTTTGTATTGGTGTAGCCACCCAAGGATGCACTCTACTATATTTTGTCGATAATCGCCTCAAGCATCCCCCCCATCGACTACTACCAACTACTAGACGTTACTTTTTTGCCTTATGCCATTCTTCAAGAAAGAAAGAAAAAAAAAAAAAAAAAAAAAAGCTCAGAATTTTTGGCTGAAGGGGGCTGATTCGCACTTCTTGCGCACTTCTGCGCACTTTTTTGCGTCTCTCCCCCCTCCTCATTCAGCCACCAGTTTTGCAATACTTTTTGTCTCTCCTTCTCCTCTCTCTCTCTCTCTTCTTGGGCCCTCACGCAACTTGAACCCCTGCAGCCCTGCTCTGCTCCCTCAGAACCGCTGCATTGAGCTGTGCATTCAGTGTAGACACAACACCCTCCTCTCCTTTCAAGTACTCCAGCGCCTCTGTGAACGCGTCCTTATGAATTTCCTTCAATTTGAGCAAAAACTGCGACAACAGCGCGTTTCTGGTGGCCGATTTCGCGGCCCCCATGCTGAGGGCAGTGGCCGCCACCCCTATAGCACTGAGCAACACATTTCTCTCTGCCTCCGTTTCGGTCGGGCCACAACGTAACGCCATGGTCGCACTCAGCACCAACTTCGCGCCTAACAACACTAAGGTCGCACCCTCCTGCGTTTCCGGAAGATCTGCTGCCACGACGATCGCACCACACCCTAACCCAAGCCTTCCCATTTCCCCCGAGAGCACCGCCGCCTTCACCGCATTCGCAAACTGCATTCCTTTCAACAACCCTTCTACTGCTTGCGGACTTCCAGCCACCACCGCTTTCTTCACTCTTTGTATAAAAAGACTTTGTTCAGGTGATGCAGTGCTCCCTCCGACTGCAATAGTGGTGCACCATGCGAGAGTTGCCTCAGTCCAATGCGCGGTTGCATCTCCTTCTGCTTCACCACATAGCGTGAGAAGCGCAGATTGGGCTGGGATAAGCATCGCTTCTGACAACCCTGGTGCAGTGCACGCTGCGGTTAAAAGCCTTCTAAACCCTTCTGACGCTGCGGAACGAAGTGGTTTCGAATCCACCCCCAACGCACAATGCAATGCAGCCAAACAGAACGGCGCATACACACTATGATCCAACGACTCTGTCAATGAAACCTCAACAAGCTTCAAAAGAACGGCACCTGCCATTTCAAGGACCTCCTTTATCTCTGACAGGGCATGTGTGCTGTCGGGGAGAAGGGTTGCAAAGCAGGGATGCGCTGCGACCAAAAGCAGAGTATACGACCGAATCGAGAAGTGCAGTGATTTGACGTATACCGGGTGGCGTGGATCAATATAGCCAAGAAGCGAGGAAAGGCAGGAGGCTGTCAGGAACGTCTCTTGAAGAGACAGCTGGTCTCCAGTACAACCGAGTTTCGACCCGGAAAGCTCCTCCCCACGATCATTCAGCGCGGCCGCAATCGAGGCCGCGTACGGAGCGAACCCCTGCCCCTCCTCCAACGCACGCTGCAGCCCCGCTTCTACATCGGAAAGAATCGCCTGTGGAGGCAGCCCGCCGACACCACTAAGCACCATACTGCAGGCACCTGCGATGAGCTCGACAGAGTCGGGGTTGGAGCAGACTACACGAACCAAGATGCCGCAGCTTTCCTGAAGGGGTGGAGGTGGGGGGTGGTGGTGATGTGGGGGGGGGGGGGGGGGGGAACTGTGTTGGTTATGTGGAAGGAGGTAAGTGGAATATTTAGGGTGAAATATAGCATGATAGGAGCCTCAAGAATAGCATAAGGAGGAAGGATCAAAAATGTTATCATGTTTCTCAGAAGGGGGGAAAAAAAAATAATAAAAAATGTACCTGGTAAAGGGGCAGGTTCGTCCCGCAGAGTCCTTTTGTTTCGTGTGAGCGGTCCTGTGTCCAGCCTGACTGGAACCCGCTGACGATGCAGAGGGAGCGGAGCTGGGTCAATGAGCGGCGTTGGAGCTGTTAGAGGGGGGAGGGGGGGAAGGGGGTACGATGCGGTACAGTGTCATGTTATGTTGAAAGCATGTCATGAAGTATGTCATATAACGTTATATAATGTTACGACCAAAAACCCTAGTAACATCATCACCGTGTGGGATGTGTAGTGTACGTCGAAACTGCGCCCCGCTTAGCACGGAACTGGGCAAAATTTGCGCGAGAAAAGACAAAGGGAAACAATATAAGATGCACCTCAGCTGCACAAACACTTGATGCCACCTTGATTCAAGAAGAGAGGACTGCAAATATGTCTCGTTGTGCTTACACGATGGTGAAGTAAAACTATATCAAAGCATCTTACTTTCGTGTACATCGCGTATCTAGGAAATATTTAAAAAGGGTGTAGGAAACCCCTGTGTGGAGTAGTCCTTATTCATCCCCTATGTGTTTCTCTCTTTTTGCTTCGGATGTTCACACATACCTCCTTCATATCCAGCAACGCACCCCCTTCGGCATCCTCGTGGATGCCCGACACAACCTTCTGCAGGACCAGGTGTGGGCGGGACTGTCCTGATCTGATGAGTGCAGTCAGCTCCTCCAATCCCATCTTGGCAGCGAGTGCCTCCTATGTGTGTGTGTGTGGTGTATTGTGCATAACATACTAATGATAGGTGCACTTTTTCAACATTTCCTCCCAAAAGATTCTTTTCTTTGGGAACGGTTTAAAAAGGTATGAACGAAATGCCTTCATCAGCATTAAAAAAAACATGAACTATTTTTTGTTACATACGTGTCGCTGCCTTGCAGTGTACACTACCTGTGCAACGGCGGTCACAATACCAAGACTCGCCACACCCTCCTGCGGCACTTCGTTGAATCGCGTGACAAGAATGTCGAACTGTACACATTTTGTTTTTGTTATAATTTGAGGACTACATTCTATCTGGATTCCATCTTGCACAAAAAACTCAGACGAGTATTTCAACATTCAATAAATTGATGGACAAAACCACCCCACCACCCCCCATCACCCCCATCTCCACCATACCATATTCGACACACCCCCAGGGGTCAACACATTGCTGTTAATCAACACCGCTGCCAGCCTTGCCGCTGCGTGCCGCACAGGCTCCTCCTGGGACGGATCCAACCCCTTTCTCGCTAGATCCCCTATCCGGGTCACTCTGTACTGATCCACGTGGGGCGTGCCGTCTGCCTCGCCCGCTGTCGGCTTGAAAAGGTCCACCAGGGCGGCGACTGCGAGCACACCAGCACGCTGCAGGGCAACCGGCTGGGTAGGGTCGGCTGCACGCAGTGCGAGGTCTACGGCACTCTGCACCCGACCACCTAGGCCCGTCGGGTCGCAGGACAACCCCATTGCGATGAGCAGCCTGCACAGCAGCTCTGCCGCCACCTCCTTTGTCCCCATGCGGTGTTCTTCTGGCACATCTTCGCTGTCGTTGCTCTCTGCCAGCACTGTCCCCGCCGTTTCAACCCATTCCAGGGAACGTCTGCTTCCCAAATCCTTTTCCTCAGAATTTCCGCGAAGAAGTTGAACGCAGTCATCCAAAATGCAGATCGCAGCCTGCCGCACCGATTCGGTGGTACCCGACAAACCTCGTGTCGCTACCGCATGGAGAAGATGGTACAGCTGCTGTGGACCAAGCGTTTCCGCTGCAGCATGCGCATCACGCCTGCACACTGCCAAAAGCACATCACAAAGTGCTGTACAAAGTGTAAGCTTCGTGGTACCCAGAGATGCAACACGGCGGAGTGTACCCGGTTCGTCAATGTCGTTCGCTTCCTGCATGACTTGAAGGAGCAAAGGGGTAAGACTGATGCGTAAACTGGCATCGCGTTTATCATTGATGATTCGTGCAGCTACGCGAAGCGCTGCAGCGCGAGCCACACTGCTATCACTATCGAGGCCATGAAGGAGGAGAATCCGCGCCTGAGTGGCCCCTGGAGTGGCCATTTCAAAATCATCACCTAGGGATGCAATCATCGCGTCAACGACCAATGAACCTGCTGCAGAGCATTGCGCTGCGTAGCCGAGCACACTGCATTCGCTTCGCACATCGGACACCACGTGTTCACATGCAAAGTACATTATGTCATCTGCTAGGCGAGCCACCTCAAACCCCGAGGCCCTCACAACCCTCGCCAACGCTGCCAACGCAGCAGGTCTGACTGCTGAAGACTCATCGCTTTTTGTGGAGTCGCATTTCGCGAGTTTTTGAAGATATGCAAGAGACAGACCGAGAACGTCAAGCCTGCCTTCAGGGTTGTGCGCATGAAGTGCACCTATGCAATGAGATAAGGCAGAAGCTTCGTATGGCGCGGCAGGTCCGATCATGAATGGGAGAAGTGTGTCTATTGTTTCGACACCTTTGTCAACAAAACCCATGAAGGAGGAGGCCAGACCGATTGCTTCTGCTGCGGCCATTCGGGTTAACTGGCAGGGAAGTGCCAGCATGGTTCGGCAAAGCGCGACGGTCGCTTGGATTGTTTGCAGCAGGAAAGGGTCCTTCGACCACAGCACCTCCCTGCACGCAGGGTCCGCCACCGCCTTCCCCATCGCCAAGAGGAGAAAGGTGGCAACGTTGAGGCACACCGCCTTCTCCTCCTTGCGGACCTCCTTCGCAAGGTGTTCGATGATGCGCTTTTTGTTGTCCTTCCCTTGACGTACAAACGTTGTCGCCAAACAGCAGATCCCTGTATCAATCAGGTCTGTATACCTCCCTTGCCGCTCCTTCTCAAAAAGCAAGGCGCCATGAGAACTTACATCAACCTCCAAGGTCATATGATGCCATTCCCCGAACGATCTGCTTCCATCTGTGTCGCCATGCAATGATTCTGCTGGAGGCAAATCTCTAGTCACAGGGTGGGTCCGATCCGACGGTGCCAGCACACCCTTCAGAAGACTCCGTGTAATGCTGCAACGTGCTGATTTTATGCTACATAACGTTGCTGCCGATGTTTTGGCCGCCTGTTTGTAAACCTGCGCTGTTCTTCCCAGGGTAGGTGGGAGCAGGCTGACCGCTTCGTATGCCAGCGTTCTGCATTTACAGAGAACGATTTCGACAACGCCATCATCCTTCCACGCAACATCATTGTTATGAAAATGTGTGATAGAGTTTTCCAAAGCCACCAACAGCTCTGGGTCCATATTCCCCATCAGCGCAGTCAGGTCTTTACCACTGTTTCTCGCAAAACGCAGAACCGAGACCAAACTCAACAATGCAACACCCTTTTCGACAAAAAGCGCAACCGCGTCGTTGGCGCTCTTTGGAAAAGGCATTTCCTTTTCGACTTTCAGAGATTGGGCGACCTTTTGCGTCAATTTGGGGAGAGTAGTGTGCAGACCAGACACCCCTTCACAGCACGCAAGACACGTTTCCATTAAAAATGCCAACTCCAACCGAGCCAACGGGTCAATCGCTGTAAGGTTTGGGTCTGGTGCGACGGGGTCTTGTTTTGCGCGAGCCACACTGCAAAGCTCTGTAAGATGCGGTTTAATTGATGGCTCAATGTGTGAATCATGCGGCAACACAGAAAGCAGCGCCGCACCCGCTGTTGTCATTGCCTTAATCGCTTGGTGGTCACATGGTGTGCCATAACCGCAAAATGCATTCCCCGCATTGTCAATCAAAATCGACACCAAATAATGTGCTATCGCAAACGTCTCCAACGGACGCACCATTGCCAAAGATTTGACTGCGAAGGCGACATCAACTCTATGGCGGTTCGAAGCACAATGTGACCCACATTGCACCAATGTTGTCATCACCGAGACCGTATCCAACCCCGACAATGAATCGTGTTGCATCTGTTTGAAGATGTCCGGTAATGCATATAGAGCGGTCACAGCAAATGGCGATAGTTTTGGGGCCTCGCTTTGAAGCTGTGCAAGCAGTTTCTTCACAATGTGAACCTTTGCACGTTGTGACCGCACCGTAGCACACCAAGAAGAAATGGCTGCAGCAATGCACCGACAGGAATGCACCATATCCCTATCAGAGGTGGCCCGCTTAATAAACGCAATGCTATTTGACACAAATTTGTCCGCGATTGGCGCAAGAAATGCCATCATCATTTCCGCCACAAACCCAGCAGTAGATGGCACCGCTGTGATCCTCGCACATTTTTGCGCAAAGAGAGACGCACACGATGACACCGCCTCACGCACACCACAGTCCTTGGCATCCGCGTACAGTTTTTGTATAGTTTCAAATGAATGCCGCGCTTTGCCCACAAACTCCACGTCGTTTGGGTCGTTCTGTTCCACCCCTACCTGCAGCACCCTGGCAACAGCCTCCGCAGCAGCAAAGCGCACCTCAAGGTTCCTATCTTCCAGCAGCTTTGCAGGACCGTTCAGTAATATGCCTTGGGAGTCCTTCTCCTTCGCCCCGAGAGGTGTACAGCACGACGAAGCTGCCTCCACGCACCGTAGCGCCGCGATTTTCACGCCAGAATCCTTATCAGAATACCCCCGTTCAATCTGTTTGAGAAGCGTCTTAAAGGAAGCCACCTGAGTTGGTCCTACTCCAACCGTTGTCGCCTTAACTGACCCTTCGATAGCTTTGAGCGCTGCTAAGCGGGTAGCGGTGTCAGGGAGTTTGTCAATTTGGGGGAGGGTGGAAAGAAGGGATTCGAGAAGTTGGTTTCCTAGGGTGCTTTGCAACCTCCGTTCGACGACAGAAGAATGGCAGGCGCCAAGGAGGAGGTAGCAGTTTTGAGCGATTCTGGCGCGTTCGTCCTTTTTGGTGGTGGTGTCGTTGCTGATCGCAAGGAGGCGAGCGTGGGTGTCCTTCAGGGCGCTCACATCGAGCCATCCAAAGGTAGATATCACGGCACGTCGCAACGCTTCCAACGTCCCTGCCGAGGTCCCCGCATCCTTCGCCAACTCATACACAGTCCCGGTCAGCTTCCCCGCAGAATCCCGACAGTCTTGTTGTGTCCCCCTCTCCACCACAGCGTCTGTTAAGTCCTCAATAGAACCTAGCCGCACCACGGCAGACACCAAGCTCTTCTCGCCATCAAGACTCTTTTTGCGAAGAACCCGTTCGATAGCCTCATCCACAGTGGACATTACCCGGGGTGTCGGATGGGAGAAGAAGGAGGGTGGGGGTGGTCCGAGTAAGTGACCTGTTGGAGGTTGGGTGCGTTGTGGAAAAAAAATTGCTTGGCGGATGTGGGAAGATATCGACAATATTTGTAACAACAAAGAACAAAAGGTGGCACGTTGTCGTTCCCCCCTTTCTAGTTGTTTGATGCGTTGCCGCTTCCGCACAATCTCTCACTGTGCGTAAAAACCAGTGCGTGTGTGTACCATAAAAAGGGGGAAATGTGGAGAGAGCGGTTAATTTTTGTTTGTTTTTTGCTTTTTTGTTTTGATTGGAGAGGAAGAATCGTACCTAAGAAGATACATTATGTTCGTAGCGGATAAAACGGTTTTTTTTCTCGATAAATTATAGTAGTGTAGTTTGCCTCGGTTGTGTTTCCACAGTTTTGTGCAAATCCCCACTTTTTTTTGAAGATACTAAGAAATGAGTATAGAAAAACAACGTCAAATGACATTAAGCCTCTGGTGCTTAGTCACCCTTTATTTTTTTTTGAAAAATTTTTTTTTTGAATAATTTGATAACGTGTAGACACCTCGCTTTTTTTCGTGCGAGCTCCACGCATCCGTTCCTCTTAATAGGCGGAAAGCCGTCAATACGAAAAGGAGACAGCAAATTTCCGCAAAAAAAGGCAGCAGATAGCAAGATAGAAAAAGAAGAAAAAAGTTTATCAAGATAAGACCTAAGCAGCCCCCGTCGTTTGCTTATGTCAAAACCTTGAAGAACAATTTAAAAAGAAAAGCTAAAATAACTACTCTCTGCCCTGTTCAGTCGTAGCGGAAGGGGAATTGGGGGGAAGGGCGAATGCGAAGAGGAAAATAAAAATGAAGATATTGATGCAGGCAACTCCTCCTGACCTACGTTCGATGCTAGCTGGATGCACGTATTGCAAGAGAAAAGTGCTTCAGATGAACCTAAAGAAGACACGTGGTACCCTAGGTCTCCTAACAAATGTGATATACCTATACCGTAAATGTAATTATGTGGCAACGTAATAATGTTGAAACTGCTCAAAAAAAAAAAGCGCTCATCCGTTCCAACATTTTTACGGTCCAACATATTGACATTTACGGTAGCATAAAAAAGGGCTACAAAAAGATAGAAAATCAAGTACAAGATGGTCTAAAGTTTTTTTTAAAAAAAAGAAACGTTTTGAAGATGATCACAGTGTATTCACCTTTAAAAAAGGATGAAAAAGTTGGAGAGAAAAAAAAATAGAAACACCCATGAAAGTGGCCCCATCGGCGTTCTACACTAAGATACTCCAAAAACAAAAATCTCTTTTTTGGAAACAAAATAATTCAAAAAAAATGTCCCCGAGTTGCGTTCAGGGACGGAAGCTTTATTGGGGGTCTGGCGGTGTCAGTGCTAAAGGTATTTTTTTTTTTTGTCTTCTTCTTTTTTTATGAGGATTCCTTTCCATCGGAACACATGAAAACAGTTTCTTAGTGTGATTGGAACGCTACAATGTGAAAAAGAGTGGCGACCTCTTCAGTCTGGTTCCGACCACACTAAGTACTATTTTTTTTTACCCATCCGATAAAGCTATGCCCCAGGTAAAGGAGACACAACCAACAAAGAACGGACCTCACAAAAAATAAAAAAAAATATAAAAAAAACTTGAACCTCTGAGCGCATTCATGCCAAAACCGTTTTTTTTTTTTTCCCGAGTCAATAAAGACTTTGCTTCAAGGAAAATTCCGTAACGGGAAGAAATCCTCGTACGGGGGTTCTTTTGTTGCAACGTTCGAATCATTTCATAAATTCAACAAGAAATCGGTTTTAGAGAAAAAGCAAAAACCCAAGATAACAAAAAAGCCTTCTTTTTATAAGACTAATAACTCCTCCTAAATAATTTAAATTTTTCTTTTTTTAAAAAAGCGAGAGAGAGAGGGAGGGGTCAAAAACTGGGGAGTGGTAATTTTATTTTTGGTGATAAGGAACAGTAATGACCTACGAGGTTCTACAATTCGACATTACATTGAACCTTTCCCTCAGAATTCTCATTGATTTTTTTTTATGAATTCACGCTTTTTTTTTTTTTTTTTTTTGGTAAGTGCGAGAAACAAAAAGGACACATGAGAGAGCCCAAAAATATACCTCAAGAAAAACGCGAATCCAATAAAATACCAACAACACCAATTGAAGAGAAACCTTGTAAGGTGAATGTACCCTCTCATGCATACACACATCTGAACACACCAATTGAAAAAAAGGCTTCGTGCAAATAACTCCCCCCTTATCGCCGTCACTTCGTTGATAAGGGTTTTTTTTGTATGCACTACCTGCCTGTAACCAAACAGCAAGAGCGGGAAGGGGGGGAAAGGAGGGAAAAGGGATTATATGAAAATCAAATCAAATCAAGAAGTGGGCGTTGTGTGCGTGCAATAAAAAATGAGCGAATATCGATTCCGTTCATTTGACACCCCCCAAAAAAAGGTCTTTTTAGACCAAAAATAATAAGGAAAAAAAGGCGAATTGTTGGAACAAAGAATAAGAAATACCTAGGCCTCTGGGTGCGAAGTCTAGAGTAGCGGGAATCTTTTAAAAGCGTCGCCTTAAATCAAGACACCAATTCACAAAAAGAGCATATGAAAAGCGAAGGAATGTGTTGAAACACACATTATAAGAGTCGTCTAATGGCAGTGTAAAAACACACTTCAGCTTAGAAATTAAACGAAAGAAAATTTGAAAGTTGTTTATAGCTCGAGGACATACACTTTTACAAAGTGTGCACCAAAATCACATTTTTTTATAAAAAGGCAGAGAGGGAGGGGTCAAAAACGATAGCAGCTGATATGTGTTGTTTCCCCTCCACACAGCATGTCACAATGATGCAGACAGCTTATTGGCCATCCCTTTCGCGTTCTGCCTGTACACGGTCCTCAAAATCCATCATCTTGCTGCCACTCACAGAGGGGTGTCCGCGGGATCCGCTCTCCTCGCCTGTGGAGTCGCTGTCGGTGGAGTTTGTGTGGTTCTGACGGTCCAACTGCTCGACATCACCTTCAACAATAACGTCAACATTGCCTTCGATTTCAGACTCCTCACCCTCAGTGGACTCTTCAGTGGAGTTGTTGTTGTTGCGGTGACGACGGTGGCGACGGTTCATCTTGCGGTCCTCATCACCCTCAGTCTCGTCAGTCGAGTTGTTGTTGCGGTTGCGACGGTTGTGACGGTTGTTGCGGTTCCTCTGACGGTTCTCACCTCCCTCAGTTGCAGACTCAATCTCCGCCTCAGGACGGGTGTCAACCTCTCCCTCTCCCTCAACCTCAGACTCCTCACCCTCAGTGGACTCTTCAGTGGAGTTGTTGTTGTTGCGGTGACGACGGTGGCGACGGTTCATCTTACGGTCCTCATCACCCTCTGTCTCGTCAGTCGAGTTGTTGTTGCGGTTGCGACGGTTGTGACGGTTGTGACGGTTCCTCTGACGGTTCTCACCTCCCTCAGTTGCAGACTCAATCTCCGCCTCAGGACGAGTGTCAACCTCTCCCTCTCCCTCAATCTCAACCTCAGACTCCTCACCCTCAGTGGACTCCTCAGTGGAGTTGTTGTTGTTGCGGTGACGACGGTGGCGACGGTTCATCTTACGGTCCTCATCACCCTCTGTCTCGTCAGTCGAGTTGTTGTTGCGGTTGCGACGGTTGTGACGGTTGTGACGGTTCCTCTGACGGTTCTCACCTCCCTCAGTTGCAGACTCAATCTCCGCCTCAGGACGGGTGTCAACCTCTCCCTCTCCCTCAATCTCAACCTCAGACTCCTCACCCTCAGTGGACTCCTCAGTGGAGTTGTTGTTGTTGCGGTGACGACGGTGGCGACGGTTCATCTTGCGGTCCTCATCACCCTCAGTCTCGTCAGTCGAGTTGTTGTTGCGGTTCCTCTGACGGTTCTCACCTCCCTCAGTGGCAGACTCAATCTCCGCCTCAGGACGGGTGTCAACCTCTCCCTCTCCCTCAATCTCAACCTCAGACTCCTCACCCTCAGTGGACTCCTCAGTGGAGTTGTTGTTGTTGCGGTGACGACGGTGGCGACGGTTCATCTTGCGGTCCTCATCACCCTCAGTCTCGTCAGTCGAGTTGTTGTTGCGGTTGCGACGGTTGTGACGGTTGTGACGGTTCCTCTGACGGTTCTCACCTCCCTCAGTTGCAGACTCAATCTCCGCCTCAGGACGGGTGTCAACCTCTCCCTCTCCCTCAACCTCAGACTCCTCACCCTCAGTGGACTCCTCAGTGGAGTTGTTGTTGTTGCGGTGACGACGGTGGCGACGGTTCATCTTACGGTCCTCATCACCCTCTGTCTCGTCAGTCGAGTTGTTGTTGCGGTTGCGACGGTTGTGACGGTTGTTGCGGTTCCTCTGACGGTTCTCACCTCCCTCAGTTGCAGACTCAATCTCCGCCTCAGGACGGGTGTCAACCTCTCCCTCTCCCTCAATCTCAACCTCAGACTCCTCACCCTCAGTGGACTCCTCAGTGGAGTTGTTGTTGTTGCGGTGACGACGGTGGCGACGGTTCATCTTACGGTCCTCATCACCCTCTGTCTCGTCAGTCGAGTTGTTGTTGCGGTTGCGACGGTTGTGACGGTTGTGACGGTTCCTCTGACGGTTCTCACCTCCCTCAGTTGCAGACTCAATCTCCGCCTCAGGACGGGTGTCAACCTCTCCCTCTCCCTCAACCTCAGACTCCTCACCCTCAGTGGACTCTTCAGTGGAGTTGTTGTTGTTGCGGTGACGACGGTGGCGACGGTTCATCTTACGGTCCTCATCACCCTCTGTCTCGTCAGTCGAGTTGTTGTTGCGGTTGCGACGGTTGTGACGGTTGTGACGGTTCCTCTGACGGTTCTCACCTCCCTCAGTTGCAGACTCAATCTCCGCCTCAGGACGGGTGTCAACCTCTCCCTCTCCCTCAACCTCAGACTCCTCACCCTCAGTGGACTCTTCAGTGGAGTTGTTGTTGTTGCGGTGACGACGGTGGCGACGGTTCATCTTGCGGTCCTCATCACCCTCTGTCTCGTCAGTCGAGTTGTTGTTGCGGTTGCGACGGTTGTGGCGGTTCCTCTGACGGTTCTCACCTCCCTCAGTGGCAGACTCAATCTCCGCCTCAGGACGGGTGTCAACCTCTCCCTCTCCCTCAACCTCAGACTCCTCACCCTCAGTGGACTCCTCAGTGGAGTTGTTGTTGTTGCGGTGACGACGGTGGCGACGGTTCATCTTACGGTCCTCATCACCCTCTGTCTCGTCAGTCGAGTTGTTGTTGCGGTTGCGACGGTTGTGACGGTTGTGACGGTTCCTCTGACGGTTCTCACCTCCCTCAGTGGCAGACTCAATCTCCGCCTCAGGACGGGTGTCAACCTCTCCCTCTCCCTCAACCTCAGACTCCTCACCCTCAGTGGACTCCTCAGTGGAGTTGTTGTTGTTGCGGTGACGACGGTGGCGACGGTTCATCTTACGGTCCTCATCACCCTCTGTCTCGTCAGTCGAGTTGTTGTTGCGGTTGCGACGGTTGTGACGGTTGTGACGGTTCCTCTGACGGTTCTCACCTCCCTCAGTGGCAGACTCAATCTCCGCCTCAGGACGAGTGTCAACCTCTCCCTCTCCCTCAATCTCAACCTCAGACTCCTCACCCTCAGTGGACTCCTCAGTGGAGTTGTTGTTGTTGCGGTGACGACGGTGGCGACGGTTCATCTTGCGGTCCTCATCACCCTCAGTCTCGTCAGTCGAGTTGTTGTTGCGGTTGCGACGGTTGCGACGGTTGTTGCGGTTCCTCTGACGGTTCTCACCTCCCTCAGTTGCAGACTCAATCTCCGCCTCAGGACGGGTGTCAACCTCTCCCTCTCCCTCAATCTCAACCTCAGACTCCTCACCCTCAGTGGACTCTTCAGTGGAGTTGTTGTTGTTGCGGTGACGACGGTGGCGACGGTTCATCTTGCGGTCCTCATCACCCTCAGAGGACTCATCGGTTGCGTTGTTGAAGGCGTAGCCAGGGTTGTGGGACACATGGTTCCGGTTGCGCTGTTCCCTCCTATCGACACGGGGTGCGCCAGCAGTACCTTCTGACGGACGGAGACCTGACACTGCCAGAGCAAGACTCATCATAACAAGAGAATGCATGGTGTATTGACGTACTATGCGAGCACACAATACCTAAACAAAAAAGAGGGCAAAAAAAAAAAGACAAAAGTTGTGTTAGGGGAATCACCTGTAAGGAGTGGATGTGGTTACGGTGTCTGGCACAATGCAATATGAGTAGAGAGGTGGGGAGGCATAAAGAGGTGGAGGGAGGGGGGCATACGTTTTTCCACTTTGCTAAGAAATACATTCCGCACACAGCATTTTTTTTTTCTTTTTTTTTTGTAGATGCTTTTTTTTTGTTTTCTTTTTTTTTATAACTGAACCACTAATCTTCGTTTGTTTGTTCGAATTGTTTGCTTATTTTTTTTGTTTTTCCTTTTTTTGGTGATGTTTTAAAAAAAAAATTCTTTTGATAATCTGTCGCTTTATTAGAGCCACAATGTAGGCAGTTCGCAGTATTGCTGTTGTGTGACAATCACCTAGTAGGATGATGTGATAGTTTTGCTTATTTTTTTTTTGTTGTATCTACACTCCCCTACTAACCCGCTTGGGGAACCTAGGGTCCTGTACTCAATGTTGTTCCGAAGTTTGTACTACGGAAGGTATAGACGCTCAGTCGTCCTGAACCCTTGAGAGCAGCTTTTATGAAAAACTCTTTTTACTGGGATAAGGTTCTCGTTTATTGTTGTGTCGAACAATCACCTGCTAATGCAGGATCTGTACTCAATGTCGCCCGAAGAACTATTTATTTTTGATAAATTGTTGGAGTAGTGTAGGTTGCCTCGGTTGTGTTGCCACAGTTTGTGCAAATCCTCCACTTTCCAAAAGGTTTTATTTTATGTATTTTTTTTTTTGCATTGTGTCAACAAGACTCGACCAAAGTGGGTATGTCTTGTAAACGATAGTACCTTTCTTCAAAAAAACAGCAAGAAACTACTTAGAGACAGCAACACCTCAAAATCTAGAGCGAGGACTTTTATCATTTTTGGTTTTGCATTTTATTTTCCCCTTTACTATTTCTTTGATGATCAGGTTTATTGTAGCTGCCATCTAAATTTAAAAAAAAAAGAGAAAAAATTAATCACCTTAAAAATGTGTGAAGGTGTGGCCCCTCTTGAGAGAAGGAGGGGCTTTGTTCCCACTTCTGCGTTCAAAAAATAGAGAGAAAAAAAAGGAAAAATACGTTGAAAAAAAAAAAAAAAAAATGACGATGATCTTTTGATTTTATTTGTAAAGACTGTCGCAAAAGGGGCTAGGGCAAGAGCTCGTAGACAACAGCTCAATACGCACAAAAACCAAACAAACATCTTTGCCACTGATTTGTCACTAATCTACTGCTGTGTCTTTTTTTTCCCATTGACCGCAGGAAAAAAAAACACAGAAAAGGGTTTATATTGAGATGCACATAAGCCCCACTGTGCTTAGTCATTATCTTTGCAATGAACAACTAAAACCCATACAAACTCTGAGACAAAAAATAACAATGAAGAAAAATCCCCGGCCTCAAGTATGTGGGTCATGTACACAACACACGGCACACCTTTTTTCACGAAAAGGTACTCGGGCCTGGGTGAGAATTTGCAAAAAGACAAAAAAAAGAAAAAAAGGGGGGAAACAATTCCTCGCCGAAGAGACTGAACGAAGAAGAGCGACATATGAATATACTAGGCCTCTCTCAGGCACATATCTGATACATAAAAAAAAAGACAAAAAAAATTCGTGGCAGTACCACCTTTTAAATAAATGCCACAACCAAACGATGACATGCCTCTCGTGCATACACCATCTTTTTTAAAGAAAAGAACCAATAAAACAGTTGCTGTCGATTCGATGATTAACTTTTATTGGGGGAAGGATGCACCATACTTGACTGGGCTGGAGAGCAGTTGCAGTACTGAGAAGGGTGGGTGTTGGCCTCTCTGAGGGGGGGTTTATTGAGGGGGGTGTGTGAACAGATAAAATCATCGACTCTTGAGAAATCTTGTCAAAAAAAATGTAAAGAAAAGTAAGGCTGAAATGTGCCTCTCTCATGCACATAGTATTCCTATCGTTATCATGCTGGAACAACGTTGGGTTTTGAAGGTGGGCTCTCTTTTCGTTACAGAGACGGGTAGTTCGGGGATGGTATCAGGTTGCCCTTGTTGCTTGTATTGCAATGAAAAGAAAAGTTTTATAAGATGATCCTAAGCTCTCTCATGCTTAGTCACCTTGACCACATTTCGTTCTCGCGGAGCAACAGCTGCGCGTTGGGTTTTCCAATGAAAAATGAGCAAGCAGGTACGATGCATGTACCTTCCCTCCCTCCCTTCTCGGTACACACTGTACCGTACCACTATCGGTAGCGGTGTGTGTGGAACTAAAGCTATTTTTTTTCCCATGAATGGTTTTGTTTGACACTGCGTGTACCAGGGGGTAGACCCTACATCCATTTCGAAGTTATCATTTGGAATAAAAAAGCACTAAAACAAGAAGACTGGAATATTTTAGCAAATACGAGTAGTACCCTTAGTACCTTTAGTAAGTTGCAAAGCCTTCTCGTGACAGTGTACCAACTTGGACGGTTGAATTGTCCATGATGTGCCGTGCATATCACACAGTTCCTTTAGGCATCAAAAGACAAAAGAAAAATAACATAAAACTTGCAAACAAAAACGAACAAACAAACGAAACACACAACATACACGAAAAGAAAAAAAAAGGGGGGTCGGGGGGAGTTGATAATGTGTGCGACATATTACGGTGGAATGAAGCACGTTACCTCTCTGTCAAATGCAACTGTGATAATAGAGTTTTTTTTTTAAACAGTCGCTGTGAACTGTTCCAAAAGAGAAAAAGGAAAAAGGAAAACACTCATATGATGAACAAAATACCAGAGAAGATGAACAAGGCCAGTTTTCTCTCCAAAAAAAAAAAAACAACCAAAAAGAAAGAAAAGTTGAATCGACTGAATTGGATGTGCGCATACACCTCGTGTAGGAAACGAAAAAAGAAGAAAAAAAAAAAACACATCCCCGTCCACATCTCAGAAAGAAAGAAATAGCTACTATGCAAGATTAGTCACATTCAAAAAAAAAAAGATTTTAAAAAGATGAACCCAAGCCTTGCGTTGCTTGGGTAACCTCAAAAAATACATTCATATACTTACTATTTATAACACAAACAGTAAGCACTAAAGGGTGTAACACGTACATCCTTCCTTTTTTGTCCTCAAAAAAAAAAAAAAAAGGTAATCCTCGTGTTTTAATAACAAAAACACCCCCATTAGAAACTGTCCCGTTTTGCATATGGGAATAATGTTGACAACTAAAATTCAGGATTTATTCTGGAGGCCGGGGGAGATATTTTTTGTTTTTGTTTTGATAAATTGTTTGGAGTAGTGTAGTTTGCCTCGGTAGTGTTGCCACAGTTTTGTGCAAATCCTCCACTTTCTTCTTCTTTTTTTTCTGAAAAAAAATTGATCTGTGAACTCCACGCAGTTTTTTTTTCATGGGGTCATTTTCATTGGGTTGTATCGCTTTTTAATATACCCGGTTTAGAGTGCAGCTGTCACCCCTCTCTCTCCCCCGTCAGAACAGATCCTGAATATATATTTAAAAAAAAACGTTATCACCCCCCACCTTATTTCCTTTTTGTATTTTTTTTTTTTTGCCATCATCAACAAAAAAAAGCAATTATCACAATACCTCGTCCTCCCATCAACCCATTTTTTTTGGAGAAAATCTGAATCTATTACTCCTTTTATATCCTCAGTCTTATTTGCACAGCACCGCATCGATTACGTACATTGTGTCCCGATTTTCACGTTTATTGAAGGCAACGTTAAAGGTAAAATCAATTTTCGCTCCTTTCCGGAGGGAGACTCCCTTTCGGATTGAACGAGCGTTGTGGAGTTCGGTTTGGTCCGCATAGTTGATCACCGCACTGGCAGTACTGGTACCTCCCAGGGTCGTTTTTCTTTCGATATCCACAGTTCCTGCCTGCTTTGCCTCTGAAAACGAATCGCTCACCATGCCTACCAACCTAGACCACCTTGCATCCAAACTCACCGTCAAATGCATCTTCTGTGCGTGCACATCCTGCTTTGTAATCCGCATCTTCTCCCTCACCCCAGCACGATACGCAAACCCACCTTCCGCTACCTCAGTTATAGTCCCATCCACCTCTTTAAACCCCCAATCATTTTTCCCTTTTGAACGTACAATGATAAGGGTTTGTTCTACAGCTTGACCAGCTTTTGCGCGGGTAGGCGCTACTAAGGCAACGGGGGTAGTAGGAGCGGTTGGGGCAACGCTAGTTGGGGTACGCGCGGTGTCATGCGCAAGCTCTGAAGCATTGAGGTACACCTTCACCCCTTCGCGGTTCATTATGTTTGAAGAGAGCAGACACACCACACGGTCGAGATGGCGGATGTCATAATCCTTCTCTGCGACCAAGGCAGTGTCGTAATCCTTCCCTGCAGAACCGTCCACCTTCACATAAACACGCGCCGCAAGCTGTACCATACCATCGTTCCCACGAATCGTCTTCGTCTCCTTGAACTGTCCAGGAACCGGGGTCGCATCCTCCTTCAGCTGGCAGCATATATGCATTTCTTGTTTGGAAACCTGGTGGCGACTCAGAATAGTCATTCCGGCACGTACCCCCGCACTCCAGCCTCGCCCGCTCGGGATGACGGTGGTCACCTGCTTGGTCTTAAGATCTATGGTAAATCCCCTGACACAGCCGTCCGGTATACGGAGAGTCAGCATCTGGAAGATATCTCCTGGGCTGATCTTTTTGTACGCAAGCTCGATTGCTTCTTTGGAGGACGCGGCATCAAGACCCTGCACCCACGTAGAAGAAGGCGATCCTGGTGTCTTTTTGTCAGTAGCATGAATTACGGTAGGGACTTTCTTTCCTTTTCCAAGCGCTTCGGAAAGTTTCTCTGCAGCAGTCGGAACCTTTTTGACAATGGGTGATGCGGCGGTGGGTGCAGGTTTCTCCTCCTTCTTTTCTTCCTTTTTTTCTTCCTTCTTATCCTTTTTTTTCTCGTCTTTTTTCTCTTTTTTCTCCTCAGGTATCACCAAAGCAGTGTCAAGAGGGGACACAGCCTCCGTCGCCTTCCTCTTCTTTTTCTCCTTTTTGCTTTCCTTTACCGGAGTATCCGGCCGCGGGGGGGTCTCCTCTTCCTCCTTCTCCTCCTCCTCCACCTCTTCTGCCACCTCCACCTCCTTCTGCTTCTTCTCCTTCTTCGAAACCTTCTTTGCTCCCTTTTCTAATGGCGCTGCGCTGAACACACAACTCTTTCCGCTAGGCAACTCCACTACAGGTTCCTGCACAATCTCCTTCGGTGGGGTCGGTGGTGGGGTCGCAATCTGCTTATCACTGCCCAACGGTGGAGGAGGGGTATCCATCATTTCCATCGCCCCTGGCGCAGCTTCTGGGGTGTACGGAGTCTGGTCGGGGAGGGACTCATGAAGGGGCTCCTCGGGTGCATGGGGACGGAGGGGCTCTTCTTCCTCTTCCTCTGCAGCTAGTGTGTCGACCCCCATATGCGCACTCTCTGCTGCACAATCTCTGAAGAGACCAGCTATGCCTTGACCCAGTTCTGGGCGGAATTCGTCATATTCTGGCATGGATTCTGCAGGTTCTTCGAATAGGGTATCCATGGACGGCATAGCTTGAAACCCATTTGTGTCGAAGCTGAAGGGGATATGATCGGTACTGTTGTGCGAAGTATGGCGCATGAGGTCTTCGGTATCCGCATTCCCTTTGCTACCAATGACAGGAAGCCCCAGGGCAGTGCCAAAATGGTCCTCAGGAAAGTCCTTAAGGAGGGCGGCAACTTTGTCGTGGCCAACGTTAATGTCGTTTATGTCATCATCAAGGCTAATGTGGCCATTGGTGTGGCCGAAAGGGGGAAATGACGAAAGATCTTCATCGCGGAAGGGGAACACGGAATTGCTGAATCTGTCGTTGGTATTGGTGGTGGTGGTGTTGGTGGTAGTGTTGTTCGCAAAAGGCTTGCTTGGCGCATTAGATTGGAAAGGAGTCGAAACCCGTTCAGGCTGAGGGGTCATCCTGATCAGCTCTTCCACCCGAGTTTCTAAGTACTCCAACCGATTCTCCGCAGCAACTCTAGCGGAATACTCCTGCTTTATGCGATCAAAAAGCACGTTTATTCCAAGTGCCTGCACCATCCTGTCCTTATGTTCCTGAAAACACACTTTACAAAAAGTGTGTCCACAAGGCAACTCCCCAAATCCTAATTCTGCCATTTTTTAAAAGTCTAAAAGAGAGAAAAAAGAGCGAGAAAAGAAAAAGAGAAAAAAAATAAAGTGAGGAGAGAGAAGACGGGGGGGTTTGATTGAGGGGTCGAAGGGGGGCGGGAGGGGGGGAGAGGGTTAACGGTTTGGGGGAGGTGGGGGGTAGACGGTAAAAAAAAAGAAAAGAGAAGATATGTGTGTGAGTTTTTTGTTGAAAAACTGCAAAGACGTTTTTTCCTGCTCTTCTGTGACGGGGGGGGATGTATGTGAGGGGGGAGAAGTGTTACACCCGTAAGCCCAGCCAGCAAGCTGACTGGGCGAACCGTAGGTACTGGCCATAAGGCTCAAACCCTCGGAACAACAAGGCTCCTCGAAGTGTTACGCCCGCCAGTCCATTCGGACTCGTATAGACCCGGTTGGAGACACGGAGTCTGGATGGAAAGGATTATTTCATATACATTCGTTTTCTAATGAAAAGAAGGAACAGAGGGTGCTAAAGAAGTACCGGTTGGAAAGGAGAAAAATATAGGGGTTGAAGAAGCGGTTGAAGGGGAAAACTCATTAAAGTATTTCAACAGTATGCAAATCAATAAATTGATAGCCTAGGAAAAGGGATCAATGAAAAATGTTCCCGGCAGCAGACAGTATTGGATAGAGAACTCCTTAGATGCAATTGAAAGATAGATTTTGTTTTGTTTTGTTTTATTTTTTGCACTCTAGTGCTGATGTGCCACATTTTTATTTATTTTTCCCCCCAGAATCAGCTATCTGATGCGATAGTCTTCTTTTCCTTTTTTGATAGGGGATGGGGGGGCGGGATGTCCAAGCAAAGTTAAAGCAAAGGGGTGGGGGCGTGGGGAAAAGAAAGAAAAGTTTATAAGAGTTTGAACCTAAGCCTCTCGTGCTTAGTCACCTTAAAGAAAAGTAGGGATAGCTACGGAAGGACGGAAGGAAGGAAGGGGTGCACTTATTCTCCCCCCTCAGAGGTTGAGAAGCTATTTTTTCTTGTTCTTGTTCTTCTTCTTCTTCTTGTTCTTGTTGCTCTTGCTCTTCGTCTGATTCGCTGGTTGCTCCTCTTCCTCTTCATAAGAATACCTCTTAGGGAACACACGATCGGCTGGATATTCAGCTGTTGCTATCTTCCGGTATCCATCCCAGAAGCGGTACTGATTCAGCCCCGACTGACAGTGGAGGTTTTTCACAGCCAGCGTCAGTGGGTCTTTGGTATCCAGCCAGTTCTCTTCGGCGAAGACGAACCCGTAGGTGAAACCTGCTACTGCATTCTTCTTCTCCTCTAGTTGATTTCTGAGAGTCTCGGACACGTGCCCCTGATTGCAACGAAGGTTGCCGCGAAACGTCACATTGCAAGCCGCATCCGGCAGTATCAGTGCCTGTGTGGAGGTGACTGAATCATCAGGGGCGCAAAATTCACACTCAACGAACACAGCGTCCTTCAGTTTCACCAACTGTGAAAGGTCCAGCGTCGAAGGTGATTTCCCCCACTCTTCATTTGCACCGTCAAAGAAGAGGCGCTCGAGGTTGGTCAGTTTCTCAAGGTTCTTCAAGAACGGGCCCACCCCGTCGCGGAGATGTGTGATGTGGAGTTCTCGCAGGTTCGTGAGGGACGCAATCGGGGCAAGCGCGTCCTCCCCTTCGCACATCCACTGTCCAGATAAATCCAATGTCAGGCTCGTGAGGGTGGGGGCTAGCGCAACCAACGCAGTCAGATTGTACATCACTCGAAGGCAGTTTTGCGAGTCGTCGACGATGAGCTCTTCCAGTTCGGGGAATATATCAGAAAGGCCTGAGAGACCTACGTACCCATCGTGGATGTGCAGATGAAGGCGCTTGATATCAGGCCGCGGCCCGACCTCCTTCGCCCACAACCCAACGCGCGCGCCTTCCCTCTCCAGAAGGTGGTCCTGGACAGCAGGGCTGTCAGAGGCATCGAACGCCCACCACCCCTCCTCATCCGCAATCACAGTGGGTGTCCTTGTCGGCAGCGGGCCCCGTCGTTCAGCTAACGACTGCTTCAACTCCACGGCCTCCCGCAGCTCTTCGTCCATATCATCCTCTGGGTCCCATTTGCGGTGGCATTCGATGGTACGTTTTGCACTGTCCGCACACCTTCGTGCTTCGTCGATTCTTTCGAGCTCGGCAAGAATATGTGCATGGCGGAGAGTCAGCTCGACAATTCCCTTTCGGCTCTGAAATCCCTCGCAGTGTGATCCCCGCATCGGCATGAGCTCTAGTGCCGTCGCAAAGTGAACTTCGACATCAGAGATAGACACGCCAGTTGCCTTCATCGCATCGCCACGCAGGGAGACCAGCCGGGCGTACATATTGGGGATGATTCTTGCAGTATCCCACGATGTTCTGTCCTCGCCATGTTGCCCTCGTTCATTCAGAGCCTTCTCGTGGAAGCACGGTAGTGCGAGGCCTGTGGCAGTGTGCTCCAACACTGCGCCATGGTCCTTCGACTCGGCAGCAGCTTGCGCAGCCTCCACACACACCCTGGCATGGCATTGGCTGTGCCAGATATCCCATGCCTTCTCCATCAAGATGCTTCCTCTGCCCTGATTCCAACCCTCTGGGATGACGTCCTCGAGGGTGGCCCCCTTCCATTCCCCATACGGCACCGCTTTCCCCCCCTCATCAGGCAGGTATTTCAACGTCAAGGGTGTCTCCCTTCCGCAGAGTAGAACTCGGACAAAACGCTGTTGCACATCAGCACTCTCCTGGTCAGAGTCTGGCAAGGACCTAAACGCTGCCACTGCAAGCGCGGTCACCACACCGTAATGGTCAAACAGCCAGCTGGTGGGGGGAAGGGGCTCTTGAGTCACATCGCTGCTGATGGAGTAGTGCACCCTGAGGAACGGAAGCTGGTTGCATGTGACCGCCAGGACATCCTGTGCAAACCTGTCGGGGGACATTTTGTTCTGGTCTTTGCCAAAACGCTCTGCAAGAATCAGTTCGCTGATGTCAAGGTTGTCCGGCCTTCCCCACCCACCCTGCAACGCCCGAGACATATCCCACCTGGGCCAGCTGTAGTCACGGATTCGGTCCTCGAAGGAGGGTAATTTCTCACAAAGCTCGTCCAAAAGGTCTTCACCGTCTTCAAAATCGATATCAAAATTCGGTGTGAATGGAGCCTCCTGCCACCAGTACTCATTGTCTTCGAAAGAATCCGGTCCGTCGCTGTAGTTATCATAGATCCCTTCCGTTTCATCGCTGCCACCGAACATTGATGCCAGAGGCCCCACCACCTGAGTTGCAAGGCGCCGCAGTGCGTTCAGCTCCTGCGGCATTCCCAGAGGATCGTAGTGTTTTCTTACGTCGTCAGCTTCCACACAAAACCTGATGGAATGAAACTTATCTTCCGTGGCGAAGGTGCAGAGCTCCTCCAGGTCTGTCTCAATGTCAAACGGGGGCGGGAACGCCTTCTTCTTGGCGCCCATGCGAACGTACCCTCTGAAATGCTTCAGTGGCAGTGGCTCTTCCCCACTGTAAAGCGAATCAACATGCACATCCCCTGTAGCACAGTAGTCATCCTCCATTCGCATACGGTACGAATCAATGATGCGCTTAAATATAGCCTTCTTCTTATCGGGTGCAGCAAGCTCTGCACGGGCGGATCTGAGAAGGCCTATGCCATCCTGTGTATGGACTTCCCCTGCGTCTACTACAGCACCAGCAAAATCCTTCATCTCAAAACGAGCTTTAGCCCGGCGGTAGCGCGCTTTTACATTTGCCCCGTCGGCGTTGATTGCCTTCGTCGCTGCGTCCTCTGCTGCAGACCACTCCTTCTGTCTCAAATAACACTCCGCCATATTAGCCCACACCTTCCCGAGATCTTCGTTGGCCCCTTCGCCCTCTGCTTCCAACAGCTGCGCCGACTTTCCATACAACACAATCGCCTGTGTGTAATCACCTGACTGGAAGGCCTCGTTCCCCTTTGTCTTCTCAGCAATACCCGGTGATACGCTCATTGTGTTCGTCGGATTCACCTGAGAGTGAAGGTGGAAAGGAGGAAAGGAGGAAAGGGTGGGGTGGGGTGGGGTTTATGAAAACAGGCCGTTTTTCTACGCAACTATTACACCTTTTTTTTTGTTGAAAACCTCGGTTGGTATTGTAGTCAACCCGAGGATGGGCTCCACCTTTTTTAAATTTTTGTGCCTTTTTCAAATTTTTCAATTTTTTTTTTTTGAATAATTGATAACGTGTAGACACCTTGCTTTTTTCGAGCTCCACGCACATTTTTTTTTGCGGAGGAAACAGCATTTAGCGCTCAGAGAAGACAGCATACCCTTCGCGACTGTATAAAAAAAAACTAACAAAAACCAAAACAGAAAATGCAAATGCAAGACCTTTGTGGACCATAGATACCGGACCATTTTTTTTAAAATAGAAATCTACTGAAGCATACTACCGACTGACTCACATACAATACCAGCCATCCGGATGGATGGCACAAAAAAAAAAAGTTGAAAGTGCAAACGCCTCACCGTTCATCGGCAGACGCGGGGACTGATTCTCCGCGGGGTTATCGAACCCCCAGAGAGCACTTCATTGGCATGAGAAAAAAGAGAGAAAAAAAAAAAGGAAGAAGAAGAAGAAGAAATAAATTTAGCAACCACCTCCTTCCCCGAGTAGCTCGCGAGAGATAGAAAACTGATAAATTGAACCGTACCTTACTGTGAGGTTCTTCACGACTCTCGGGTATTTTTTGTTTCCCCCCTCCTGCTTCCCTCTTATCCAAACCCCCGCTTTGAAGAAAGGTCTTAGCTCCCCAATGAAGGGGCGATGAGGTGTGGGAATTGTGTTTGTCATGAGAAAAAGTTAGGGGGGGGGGGGGGGGGGAGAGTTAATGAAAAAAAAATTGGTTTGAAGAAGAAATAGTAACTCTGATAGGTAAAAGGAAAAAAAAAAAAAGGTTTTTTTTTTCGTTGATTGCACAATTAACCTTTTGGAGGGGTGAATTGGCGGCCGTATCTGAGGACCTATTTCTCCTTCGCTTGTAGGTATAAAGGAAAATACTGGTTGGTTCTCCTCTGTATTACTTTGGCGTTTACTATTATTTTTTTTTACCGAAAAAAGGCATTTTCCACCTGATTTTGCCCCAAAAAAAAAACCGGCTTTTGGCCCTATCCGGTCTATCCTTGCCCTATCCGGCCATATCCGGGCCTATCCGGACCTATCCGCGCCTATCCGCGGGGTCGAAAAATCAGAAAAAAACTATTTTTGCACTGTGTGTGTACTGTGTACTGTGTACTGTGTACTGTGTACTGTGTACTGTGTACTGTGTACTGTGTACTGTGTACTGTGTACTGTGTACTGTGTACTGTGTACTGTGTACTGTGTACTGTGTACTGTGTACTGTGTACTGTGTACTGTGTACTGTGTACTGTGTACTGTGTACTGTGTACTGTGTACTAGGTACTAGGTACTCCTTGTAGGGTTTTGTTGCCTTTTGGCACATGAATTTTGCGCCCAGTGTTGTGTTCACTGCTCTGAAGGTGCTGGCTCTCATCTACCGATGCATGGGGTAAGTGACACAGTGTCTGACCCGCCATCTGTAATCTTCTGGTTTCAACACTGCCTTTCAGTTCTGCATGCTGCATTCGCAGCGTCCCGAGCGTCTCACAACCTCTTATTACTCTTTGCCTGAGAAGGATGTGTTTGGACTCACTCAAACCCCGTTCATCACTCTTGTGCCAAAGAAAACATCGGACAAACAGTACAAGTTCACGGGAGCAAAGGGGTGGACCCCTCCCTCTGCGCGTATCGCACTAACGTAGCGAAGAAGATCCAGAGGTGTGCAGAACGTGATGCTGAAGGACTCTGGGGGCATGCGGATGACAAACGATCATCTGCGGGGTGGAACAGCAGCCCGAAACTTCCACAGCCCAATCCGACTTCCTCTTCCAACCCTTTGTCTTGGAGTTTGCGAAGAAGATTGCTGACGAGAATGAAACAGATCTCTAACGTAGCTACCCAGTACCCAGTACCCAGTACCCAGTACCCAGTACCCAGTACCCAGTACCCAGTACCCAGTACCCAGTACCCAGTACCCAGTACCCAGTACCCAGTACCCAGTACCCAGTACCCAGTACCCAGTACCCAGTACCCAGTACCCAGTACCCAGTACCCAGTACCCAGTACCCAGTACCCAGTACCCAGTACCCAGTACCCAGTACCCAGTACCCAGTACCCAGTACCCAGTACCCAGTACCCAGTACCCAGCACCCAGTACCCAGTACCCAGTACCCAGTACACAGTACCCCAGTACACAGTACACAGTACGTATGGGAAAAATACGTGGGGTTTGGCCTGTACGGTCCTATCCGGCCATATCCGGCCATATCCGGCCCTATCCGGGCCTATCCGGACCTATCCGCGCCTATCCGGACCTATCCGGGCCTATCCGCGGGGTAAAAATCAGGTGTATTTTAATTTGTTGTTTTAACTCCAAAATATATAAGGACAAGCAAGATCGCTTTAAACTTTGTTGAGTAGGGGGGAAGGAAGAAAAGAAGAAGAAAAAAAAAGAAAAAAAAAGACCTGAGTTGAAAGTTGCATAACTCCTCTGTGATACAGAGGCACTGAGAGAGGGAGAGAGACGGGAGGAAAAAAAAAGAAGGGTTTGTAAGGATGAACTTAAGGCCTCACTATGTTGAACGTCACTTTGAAAAGAACCACTCGCTCAAAAATCAAAGTGCCAAAATATGTGTGTAAAAATAAAAAATTGCCTTGAAATACAACAGCACTCTCACAAACAGTGTACCTTGGTATGACCGGGTGCGTTGTGGGATGGACATCCCCAACCATGCAGTTGTCTTACATCCGCTTCATGGGGTACATCTGATATTGCTGTACTCCCGCTTCCACTCATCAGTCAGACGAACCGGAACTCATTGAAGACACAGAGTCATAACTCCTGTGTGCTGATAGGGTCCGGGTTGGGGAGGGAGTTAGGAAATACTTTGGACGATAAATGCTGGTCACTATGAACACCTATATTTTGCTTCATAGAAACGTACGTGAGATGACCCACAAGCCTCTCGCATTGAAGTCACCTCTTGAAAAGAAAAAACCCCACCTTTGTGGTCTGCTAAACTCCGATAGGAGAGAGTGTTCGCAGACGTGCCACACCTTTTTTTTGAAAACTTTTTTTTTTTTTACCATTCCTTTTTTAGAGAACGGAGCATTGTACTGCCCTGGAAGCTCCAAGAAAATGGAGTCGGCGGGCTTAGTAGGAAGTTACCTTTTCCTAAACGTGCACACAAAAAAAAGGGGGAGGTGTCATCACTCACCTATATCATCATTGAAACACCATTGCTTACCAATGGTAGACTCCAATACTGTTGCCACCTTTGTTTTGAAAGCTTGATTTTTTGTATTGGTGTAGGCACCCAAGGATGCACTCCACTATATTTATTTATTTTTTTCTAAAGGCCCACAAAACAGGGCTTGGTCGTTTAAAACGTGTCCAAGCGTCGTGGAGTGTGTCAGAAACAAAAGATTGATGCGATGAATATGCTTTACAGTGCATACACATCTGAGAAAGAGGGAATGGGTGTAGATGCAGACACACTTCCGATTGACATAACGTCAGCCATGGATGAAAGCACAACAAAAGAAAAGAAACAGATTGGAACATAAATCTAAACAAAAAAAAAGAAAATCATCCTTTGTTGGGTAAAAAAAAAATGTCGGTGGTGTTATACGGGACGAGGTTTCTACAACTTTTCACACCCACATAAGTCTGTGAAACGTTGTGAAACCCCGCCCCCCCGTATAGCACCAGTCAGTCAATTTTTTTTTATAATCTGAAATGGTCAGGCCACACATCTACAGAAAAAACAAAACACATATTTCATGAAAACAGGAAGTCAATAGAGTACAGTGTGGAGACGAAGCCGCTCAGTTATCCCCCCCTTTTGTGCCAAAAGGAGCACAAGGACCTCCAGGCAAAATGTCTTTGCTACTATGATGTGACTGAAGTGAGGGGTGATTCGCACTTCTTGCGCACTTCTGCGCACTTTTTGCACACCCCCCCATTCAGCATACCAGATTACCTTTTTTTCTTCCTCCTCCTTCTCTCTCTCTCACTGCATTGTAAGGAGGGAGAGAGAATGAGAAGAAGAAAAAAAAACATCAAAAATAACAGAACAACAAAGTACGGGGATATGAGCGCGGTTTTGGATCAATAATCGCGGCATCTCAACAGGAAAAAATAAATCTTGAGGCCTTTTTGTGAGTAAACTTATGAACAGTGGAGATTGCGCGACTGTGGCAACACTACCGAGGCAAACTACACTACTCCAACAATTTTATCAGAAAAAGAAAAAAAAAGGGGAAACGACAATGTGGACTCTAAAAATATGGATTGCGACAATCTGGATTAATCGGGATTGTCGTAATCCTTTTTTTTTTTTTAGAGCCCCAGGGCTTCCCGCAGGATCTGGGGTTTTGGCCTCCCAGGGGGACCAGCCAAAAAAAGGTGGAATTTTTTTTTTTTTTCAATGATTTTAATTTGTGTGGTGTGTAGCATTAACGCTGACGCTACGTTACGTTACGCGCCTTTACGCACTTTAAGTGGTCAAAAAAAATTTTCGACTTCGGCATTAACTCGCATATTGCATATCATCTCACGTTCCCCACCTTTGCGGAATAAGAAAAAATATGTCAGGTCGGTAGCGTGCAGACGTTTCCTCGTATAGACATCTACAAAAAGAAACGACAGTCATGGCAAAGGTTCCTGGCGAAGCCACGGTACGCAACATTTCAAAATACTGTGATTAAAATTGCACATTTTACAGCCACACTATGTCATGGGTGGCTTGCAATCTTGCGCCGCAGGCGCACGGTACGCTACTTTTTTCTTTTGCCATGCTGCATGCTTCCTTTTCCTTCGGCGTTTGACCAATTGAGTCGCGTTCTGGCTGTGACGGGGTCACTTTGCCCATGAGGCATACTCGTGGTTCTTTGCAACCGTTATTTTCTGCCTCTTCGGAGCCTGAGCCGATAACTGGGACTCCGCCGGTCGCTTTGCAAATTCCATTATGGAAATCTGTCTTGGTCCGGAGGACTTTTTTGGTGCCATCTTTTCCCCCTGTTACACGACGGTGATGTAACGGGTGTTACAAGTGGAGTTACAAGTGAGTTACATGTAACTTTTGTTACATGTAACTCACTTGTAACCCACCAGTTACAACCTGATTTTGCCTGTAATTCATGTATCCCACTTGTAACTCACTTGTAACTCACTTGTAACGGTTTTTCACTTGTAACGTTACATGTAACTTCACTTGTAATGTACTGTACATCACCGTCGTATAGTTGCCTGTATTTGGATGCGCGGGGACGGGAGGGTGGGAAAAATTAAAAAAAATGTGGAAAATTCCTAATAGGCAGCCTCGGAACACTCAAGGGCAGGCTGGTCCCCCCTGGTCCCCCCTTATTATTTTTATTTTCCCCCAGGGGGACCAGTGGTCCCCCCTGGTCCCCCCTGTGGGAAGCCCTGAGCCCGCATTGTCGTTTCCCCAAGAAAGAAAGAAAATGTTGGTTTTTAGTCAGGATAGCAGCATTTTTTGTTGACAGGGAAAAAAAAGAAGTGGAGAAAAATGAAATTTGAAATACAAAGCCCTCTCGTGACAGTGTAACTAAAAAGAAACCCGGTTATGGTGTGATTCAGGGGGTACGGACAACCCACGGAAGAACACGGAGAACTGTTTCGGGCTATATTAAGATTTGCGGAGCACCTTCGGGAGAACCACGGGGGAACCACGGAGAATCCGTTTGGGTGATCACACCAGTTTAGTTTCGTATACTTTCAAAGAGAAAGTATACGAATTTCTATACAGATACCATCCAATTATAGAATAATTTATAAGATGACCCCAAGCCTCTCGTGCTTAATCACCTTATATTTGCAAAAGAAAAGGAAGTGAAAAGAAAATAGAGAGAGAAAACAAGTAATTGCTATCGGAAAAAAAACGGGGTGTGATGTGGAACTCCATCCTGTAGAAATAATCTACAACACGCCCAGCATTCTGCTCTTCTGCAGGTATGCTAACGCTCTTCGTACGCTGCCAGACCCACTGGGACGCCAGCATCTGAAACGTTCAAGAAGGGGGGCTGTCCTCTTCGTCCAGCACCATCTGTCGATAGCGTTGTTGGACGTCGGCTCGGCGTGGTCCAGCTCGTTTTTGTCCACAGGGTCCCCACATTGTCGTCGTCGTTGGAGAAGTGCGGAAGGAACACAGAATGCACAGACTACAACACATCGATCACACCAGGCGCATCAGCACCTCCAGCAAATCGCCAGGATGCTACGGTATAGAATCGCGGAGTTTTCCAGCACACCCCGTTTTTTCTTGGCAATTACTTGTCCTTGCTACTGTTGTTTTCAACCACCTTCCTTTCAACCCTTGTAGGATCAGTTGTTATTTTTTTCGCGAAAACATGAAATTACACATTTCAAGAGAACAAATTAAATAGGGTCCTTATTTGCATTTTTGGGCTCCGCCCGTGCAGTGGTGGGGTCAATCTCGAAAATTGGACAATTTTTTGACCACTTAAATTTTGAGAAATATGAGCCCGGTTCCTTATACGTGGGGCCCATTTTCGGCTAAAATTTTCCTCAAAATCTGGTTTTGTAAAATTGACCCTTTACTCCCCCCCCCACATCGATTTCAATACTATACCCTACTTCACCTACGGTTGCCCTTACAGGGGGGGTGAAGGAAGGTAAGTTGAAAAGCAATTGGTTCAGTGCATAAATTGAAACGTTCAGTAGATTGGTTTCTAACATTAACCGAAAAAAACAGAAAACAGGGGGAAAAAGAGAAACAGATATACTACAGAAAGGTTGAAAGATGGATGAGTGTCCCACACAGAGAAGGTAAAAAGTGATAACACCTCAGCAGACTGTACTCGATAATAAAACCCTTTCAAAAAGAAAGAAAAAGTTAAAAAAGATCCCTCTCTGTGATTAGTCACCTTGAAAGAAAATAGTGGATCAGCACGCACATTGGTCACTCCAAATAAAATAAAATGTGGCTCAAAAAGAGAAGTTGAAAGTACAAACGCCTTACAAGAAGATAGGACGCAGGGTTCCCAGCCACTTAACATAAAACACCCCGACCTTTTAGTGTTTGACTAAATGGAGGGGTTGATTAAATGTTTGTAAAACGAAAAATTGGTTGGCTCTCTCTGTAAATGGAGGGGAACCCGAAACCAAACATCCCTCACTTTTTTTAACACAACACAATCTGTTCGTCTTTCATTTCAAGCGTTTTGCAGAATGCTGTGCAGGCGCTGTTGAAGGCTGGGGTGCCGCAGATTACTACTTGGCCTACTCCTTCTGCACGGGATGCGAAAAGATCGTGTGTGACTCTGCCTGCATGCAGTCCAGAATCCGGTGTCACCTCTTCTCGTGTGATGCAATAGTCAATGGAAAGGAGGACTTCAGGGTGCTGCGCTTTGAGGTCGTCGAGCTGCTGTTTGAGCAGTACATCCGCTGCGGTTTTGTTGCTGTAGATCAGCCGCACGGTGTGGCCTTTCCTCTTCCCAATGCATGCCACCTCGGCTACCTGAAAGATCGGTGCAATCCCTGTCCCCGCGCACACCAACAACAACTTCTTCGGCGTCACCTCCGACCAATGAAACGCCCCCGGGGTCGGTCCCTTCACCTCCAAGCTGTCACCTTCGGACACCCCGCATAGTGCTGGCGACACCGCACCGTTCGCCACCAACTTCACTAACAACAGAACCGTCCCGGTGTCGGCGTTGTAACTGATCGGGGTGTAGGGACGTACCTTCCCAGAAGCTACCCTCACAGAGAAGTGAAAGGAAACCTCCTCAGACCCTGGCGCGTCGGTCCCTTCGGCGCATTTAGCGGCGATTAGAACGGTGTCGTGGTTGACCTGTTGCTTAGAGAGAACGGTGTAGATCTGAAAGTCCATGTGTTTGACGCGTCTGCCGCCGGCATCGCGAGGGAGGTGTACGTGAGCACCGTCGCATACTGCACCCAGCTTGGAGTGGCGGCAGCCGCAGAACCCGACAGTACCGCTTTCTTCTTGCTGAAATTCGGAGGGGGTGAAAACGTTTTTGCCGTATTGTGCGTTGACTCCTCGGTGCGAGCCGTCACAGAACGGCTGGTTTTGACTGTGCCCACAGGTGCAATAGGAGTATATCGTGCCGCCCTGGACTTCGATATTGATTTGCCCACGAAATGCGATTTTTGGTTGTATTTGGACCCCAGCAGCTGCCTCCACCTTCTCCGACAATGTGGTATGTGAACTGTCGCATATCGGAGGTGCCTTAGAGGTCCTGCACCCACAGAACGGCACAACCCCGTCCGCCTCTGCCTCGTACATCACTGGTTCAAAGCTGGTCCCAATCCTCTCATTCAGCTCCCCATGCCCTCCGTCACAGAACGGTTGGTTTTTCGACCCTCCACACGCACAATAATAATATACCCGCCCTGCCTGTACGTTTATCTCAAACGGGCCCAGCCTCGCTGCCTTCGGTTTAGAGACAGCCAGATCTTCGATGTCCCCCACAGCCCCTTGATTAGGACACGACGCGCACGCGGTGCTATTTAATCTCACCGTCTCCGGTTTGTACTCTGGGTGGGAGGTATGCGTGCCGTCACATAGCGGCAACCGTTTTGAGCTTCTGCAGCCACAGAACGACACCGTTCCGGTTGTGGTTGGGGTGTATATTAGCGGCACAAAATTCACCCCAGTTTCCACCCTGACCTGAACATGAGAGGAATCGCAGTAAGGCTGGCTCTTCGACACCCCACAGGTACAATAATAATATCGTTGCCCTGCAGTGCACTGCATGTTCACCGGGGCTGCCACATGGCATACACCTTGAGGCAACGCCTGCGGTTGCCCCTGTGGCACTACACCAACATCCTGGCTCGGGTCTGGGTTCCCCTCTCCTGCAGAAACAACCCCACCAGCGGAGCCCTCTTCCACTGCCGTCTGTTTTGTTGACATGCATGCACCCATTGTTAATATTTAACCCAAAAAGGGGGGGAGGAGAGGGGGGAAACCCCCCCTCAAGTTGCCTCAAGTTGCCTCAAGTTGCCTCTCTGCTGGGTGGTGAGGGATAAGGAAGGGGTAATCAAAAGAAAAGCTTATAAAATGATCCTAAGCCTCTCGTTGCTTAGTCACCTTAATCATATTCAATTAATCAAAGAGGGTGCAGAGAAAGAAAATCCTTTTTATTAAAGTGGCAAATCGACTTTTATAGTCTATGAAGGGAAGAGTGGATGGGGGCAGAAAACCGGCGATACAAAAAAAAAAAAGGTTAAATCAAAACAGAGAAGTTGAAAGTGCACAAACACCTCACCGTTCCATGGGATGCAAGCACTGAAACGAAAAATGGTACTTAGTGTTAGGGTAACTTAGGCACCACAAAAAAAATACTTCGAGGCTTAATAGGAAAGCAGGGGGGGAAGAGTAGGCAAGGAGGAAGGTGCGAAAAGGAAGGGTGTAATGCCCACCACCCCACCCCATCCCCCCCGGTCTAGATCCCACGTCTCCCCCCCCCTAGGGTCTATCAAAAGCTAGTGGCAAACGTCATTTTTTAAGAAACCCCAACCACGGCTTTCATAGTGTTTCTGACCATACCAACCCACCCACACCCCCCCCAAAACCGTCTCAGGCCCCGAGTTTACCCTTTTTTGGCACTTTAGTGGCCCTGATTTTAAAAATTCAAAAAAAAAAAATGGGTGTCCATGACTTCGTACCTTTTCACCCCCCCTCTTTTCCCATATTTATTTTAAATTCAGTTTCCTCTTCTGCTTTGGGAGAGTATTGCTGGATGAAACCAGAAAATATGTCCATTGGGACCCCAAAAATCGAATTCCGCCCGGTTTTGTGCACTTTTGACCACTTCTGAGCGACTTTTTTGCATTTTTCAAAAGTGACCACCAACTTGTACCTGCCCACCCCCCCGTAGGTAGAGCAACTCACACATTCATCACGCCTCGCAGTGGGCCAGGGGCCAGAAAAGCCCCCAAAGCCACATATTTTCACCCCAGAACCTATCCCGAGGGGTACCCAGGCGGTTTCGGGGTGTTTAGAGGGACTTGGTGGAACTTAGAACCATGTTTCAAAAAGGGTACAAGTACTTGGTCCCTTGGGAGGGCAAACCCTTGGTTGGGAAGTCCCTCTAAACACCCCGAAACCGCCTGGGTACCCCTCGGGATAGGTTCTGGGGTGAAAATATGTGGCTTTGGGGGCTTTTCTGGCCCCTGGCCCACTGCGAGGCGTGATGAATGTGTGAGTTGCTCTACCTACGGGGGGGTGGGCAGGTACAAGTTGGTGGTCACTTTTGAAAAATGCAAAAAAGTCGCTCAGAAGTGGTCAAAAGTGCACAAAACCGGGCGGAATTCGATTTTTGGGGTCCCAATGGACATATTTTCTGGTTTCATCCAGCAGTACTCTCCCAAAGCAGAAGAGGAAACTGAATTTTAAATAAATGTGGGAACAGAGGGGGGGTGAAAAGGTACGAAGTCATGGACACCCATTTTTTTTTCCTGAATTTTTAAAATCAGGGCCACCGAAGTGCCAAAAAAGGGTAAACTCGGGGCCTGAGACGGTTTTTGGGGGTGTGTGGGTGGGTTGGTATGGTCAGAAACACTATGAAAGCCGTGGTTGGGGTTTTTTTAAAAAAATGACTTTTTGCCACCCTTTTTAGTACCCTTTTGATAGACCCTACTCCCCCCCCCTCACCCACGCGCACACCTCCGCTCGTAAGAGCAGGGCCTGTCTGAAGCACACTTGAAAAAAGACGCAAAGTCTATCCTCAACTCACGAAAAACCTCACAAAGAAAACTCCCCTCCTACACCACGATCCCTGCAACGTCTCTCTGTAAATGCAATCATACAAAAAACACCTCCAAAATTGAAAAAAACTGTTTTTTTTTTTTTTCTTGCTTTTCGTCAACTAATCTACTGCCTTTATTTTCCCGCCATTTTCGGCTCATTTCCCCCCCACCCTAACGCTCCCATTTCGAGATTTTTTCTTGCAAACCCCCCCTCCCCCCTCCCCCTGTTCCCATCACATCTCAGCCTTCGTCATAGGTGCAGTTCTTCTCCGTGTAATAGCAGAGTCGCCCTGAGGCCCGTTTGGATTCCTCCTTGCGTTCGAGGGTGCGCCAACGCTTGCGGAACTGCGAAGCATAGCTGTCGATGTGTTTGGTCTCGGTACGCGAGAAGAGTAGCTGCCAGATCATATAGTATGCCGTTCCGACGTCTGCCGCAACGGACGCCTCACGTATCCACCCCCGCTGCCCACTGAGCAACGTCTGTCTCCCGGTACTACAGTGCGGCTCCCAACGTACACGACGCAGATATGCCTCCTTCGGCGCGACGCTCACTGCATGCACCAACACTGGGGACAACTTTAAGTCCTCAAAATAGCTTCTCTTGAAGTAATCATGTCCATGCGCAAACCGACACCGATCAAACTCCCCTAGGCGCGACCATGTTGTATTGTCCGACCGCACAACAATATTCACCCCATACTGCTCGTGGATGTATGCCGCCTGGAAGCCACCCCTCCGGAACATCGATTTAATGGCCCTTTTCAATACAAAGGAATCCGCGTGGTCTAAAATGCTGATGCTCATATTGGTTGGGCGTGCCGCGTATATCCCCATACACTGCAGCCCTGCAGCACCACGTTGTGTAGAGTTTAAATGCTGGTTCGGTTCGTCTGCACACATCTCCGCAGTGAGGTTCGGGAGGAACGGTGCTTCTGCTTGAAATACCATGTCGTAAGCAGGTGTGCCGTCTGAGGTAGTTTTCGCAAGCTGTAAGGCAACCTCGGGGATGGGGTCTGTCAGATACGAGATGTCTGCCTCGGCGCAGAGCAC
This sequence comes from Rhynchopus sp. YZ270_cl-10, assembly GCA_964035575.1. Classification (NCBI taxonomy): domain Eukaryota; phylum Euglenozoa; class Diplonemea; order Diplonemida; family Diplonemidae; genus Rhynchopus; species Rhynchopus sp. YZ270_cl-10. The sequence goes on along the minus strand of OZ037897.1, from coordinate 983,854 downwards.
CGTGAGGCCCCATAAGAGCATGAGGATGACACCACGTAGCTTGAGGAGGGTCAGGACTATGCGGCGTGAGTCGCGTTGGCGGGCGATGCCGTCCATGCCTGGGAAATGAAAAAGAAAGTGATTTTTTTTCACCAACATTTGTTGGACGTCTGTAATTCAAAAAAAAGGGGGTCAGCAGTGATTTATACACTCCCCCAGAAGGCCTTGAAAATTCAAAAAAAAAAAAATACCCACATCACATACCCAACCCTGCTGGCGAAGGGAACGCCGGGTATCCAGTCTCCGTGAGCTCTGTGAGGGTGGCGAGGTCGAGAGCCATGAAGAGAATGGGGCGGGTAGGTGCTGCTGTACGGAAGGTGCAGAAGGACGACCGAGCCAGCTCGAGGTGCGCTAGGTTCGTGGGAACCACCGTAACCACCTGCTCGCGCCCTGCCCGCTCCACAACAGCCGCACAGATCTCCTCCTGGACCTCCACAGACAGCGTCCTCACGGCCAGCTTCTTCGGCGCCCCTTTCTGCTTCCTATAAAACCCCCCCGCAACATTCCCACCCCTACAACGAGCCGGCACCTTCTCCATTCCCTCCACACCACCCACCCCCACACCACATAGCAACACCAATAGCAGCGTATGTATCATCGTTAACATTAGGGGAGGCAAGGAGGAAGAGGAAAAGAAAAATGAATGGTGCTCCGGGAGGGGTCGATATTGACAGGTCGCTGACACAGTGACTTTATACACACCCCCCCTGATATTGACAGGTCACCGACAGGTCGCTGACAGGTCGTTGACCGACTTCCGAAAGCACCAATGAAGGGGTTTTTTTTTTTGTAAAGATCTAAGGCCCTTTTTTGCAGAGTTTAAAGGGGTAAAGGTAAAAATAATAGGGTTCGATTTTAAAAAAAAAATCGGTTGTTTTAGAATATGTGTGTGGTTGCAGGGAGGAGATTGCGAATTTGCGGGGGTTTTGCTGGAGAGTGGTGTTGCAAGGGGGGTGGGGAAAAGAAGGAGGGGGGAGGGAATGGGGGGAAAAAGGGAGAGAGGATGGAAATCAATTCTTTTTTTTTTTTCATTCCTTCCTTCTCCCACTGTGTTTAATATTAAAACGGCGTTAGTTTTTTTTTATTTATTTTATCTTTTTGTTGTTGTTGGTTCTTGCTGTGCCCCTTAGTGGGTATGCGTGTGGCCATTCCTGTTTTTTTGTGTTTTATTTGGAGCTTTTTTAAATGAGATTCTTTCAACGCCACACACACGCACACACCAACACCCAACACCGCAAGTCTGAAGAGAAAAAACAAAAAACAAAAAAAAAAGGGGGGGGAGAGAAATTGTAATGATAAAACAAACTCTCTTGTGCTTTTGTCACCTAAACAAAGAAAGAACTTGACTTGAAATATACCAGCTCCCTCTCGTGAACAGTGTACCTTTGGTACAATGACCGGGTGTACCGTGGGGTGGACCCACCATGTAGTCCTACAATCCATTTTGTGGTTTAAATCTAAACAACAGTTGAAGAGAATGAAATGTGCCTCTCTCATGCACGTCATTTACCACTATTGTTATCGTGCTGGGACAACGCTCGGGAGGGGGTTGAAATTTGGCTTTTGTCTCTTCTGCCAAAAAGAAGACACTAGAAAAGATGGACACATTTCTCTTTCATGTGCACATCTTTAAAGAAGACGTAAAAATTGAAGAAGAAAAAGATCGGGGTCTTTTGTTTGTGCGTTCAAAGCCGGAAAACAAAAAGGTGAAGAAAAAAAAAAAGTGTTAAACTGAAGTACGGTTGTTGTGGTTAATTGAGTACTCAAAGAAAATAAGCAAAGCTTCTGTTTTTTTCAATCCGTTTTGTTTGCCCTGCAGCGCTGCCTCCAATCTTTTTAGAATTGACAACAAGTTGTTTTATCAAAAAACGCATAGTTTATAATGTTCCACGCAGTCGAGTTTCCTCGGGGGGGATGGAACAAAATGTGGGATAGTGTAATGGCCGCTTTGTGCGATAGTCACTTTTCCCCTTTTGTTCCCCCGGTTGAGTTCCGACTAACAACCCCAAGCTCTAATAAAACTCGAGGTCTTTAGCCTGGGGGGATAAAAAAAAGATTGGTCCCGGGGTATCGGAAAATACAAAAAAAAATTTCATTTCAATTCACAAATCTTCGCAAAAATATGGCACATGCTATGTTGTGAAAATTTGCGAAAATTTTTGTGAAAAGTTGTGAAGATGTGTGAAGTCCCATTACCCCGGAACACACCAAATATTAGATATGAAGTTAAATCACCGAAACAATTTTTACTTTTACCGATCCTATTTTTTTCCCCCTCCTCCTAGTTAGTGTGCACGATGTGTCGCGATAGTTATTTCTTTTCTCACTTTATTTCTTTTGCGAAAAAAACCACAGCTCTCGTAACGAGACAGACAACAGAGCAGAATGGGGGCGGCTTTTTTTTGCTTTTTTGCTTATAGTGAAGAAATACAAAGAACTGTACACAACGACACACACTACGGGAAGCGAGAACAAAAAAAAAAAAAAGTTGACTTGAGATACAAAGCCCTCTCGTGAACAGTGTATCTTTAAAAAAAGAGGGGAGGAAGCTGAAAGCTCACTACAGAGTAAATCACACATCCTCCGAAGAAAGCAAAAAAAAAAATAGGCTGCCCGAAGAGGACAGATGATGGCAGACAAAACAAAAAAAAACAAAAAATTGAAAAAAATGAATGTGTCTCGCAGGTACACACATCTAAAGGGAAAAGAAGAAAAAAAAATTGTCTATTTATTGGAATGGTGTGGTCTGGGGCCACACCAAGGGCAGCCAGGGTGCATACATTTTTTTAAAAATAGAATCCGTAATTTGCAATTTGCAGACACCTTCGGTAATTTCTATTTACTCTGCCAATGCTTGGAATAAAAAACTTTTTTTTGTTTTCGTTTGCTTTGTATCAACAAACCGCACAACGGGGTGCGTTTACAATTTAAAAAAGAAGGGGGAAAAAAGCGATAATAAAGTGAAGCTGTCAATGCAGGCACCTCCAACCGACTCATACACGACGACGCTTGTCATGACGTGGGCAAGCAGTTATCGTTAACGCTTTTTGTGCTTATTATTGTGCTTTTTGTAACATATACCATACTATGCATACGGCCCGAGTCGGGGAGAAAAATACTACCCCGAATAAATAAATACTCCAGACTGAGTCTGGACTGACTCACTCAGCCTGGAATCAGTCCGGTAAATATAACTCAGCCTGGGCTCAGCCAAAACTCAGGTTGCGTCGGCCCGACTCGGCCCGTATGCACAGTATGGTATACTTGTCATGACATGACAAGGGTCGTCGTGTAGGCCCAACGGAAGCAAAAATAAAAGGGGAGAAAAATAAAATGTGGACAAAAAAAAAAAAAAACAACTTGAAAAAACGCAATGAGGGACCATGCATCTTTAAAAAACTGGGGGGTTGAACATATAAGCGGACGGTGCTGTCTTAACAGACAAAAGGAAGAGAGACACAAGAAACACACAGACCAGAAAACATCACACAAAAAAGGGGCATAATTCCGTGCAGGAATTCTCATTTGATTTCAAACAACACATACATTGAACATTTTTTGTACAATACACCCAAAACGCCCTTTTTTTCTACCCAAAACAAAACTCCCTCCGGAAAAATGTTTTTTTCAAAAAAAATCACGTATGGCAAATGATAATTTATTATGAGATCTCATAATAAATTATGAGATCATTATGCGCTATTATGCGCGCTCATAATAATCGCATAATGCATAATAGCGCATAATAGCACATAATAGCACATAATAGCGCATAATGATTATGCGCTATTATGTGCTCATTATGTGCTCATTATGTGCCCTACCCCAATGCCCCAAACCAGAAAATACCACCCTCAGATGTCCAAAAATCCATCTGCGCCCGGTTTTGAGCAGTTTTGAGCCTCAAGAAGCCCCGTATCTGCTTTTTTCAAAAATGTACATACAACTTGTACCTGCCCACCCCTCGTAGATAGAGCAACTCACACATCCATCACGCCTCAGTGTGAGCCAGGGGCCAGAAAAGCCCCCAAAGCCACATATTTTCACCCCAGAACCTATCCCGAGGGGTACCCAGGCGGTTTCGGGGTGTTTAGAGGGACTTGGTGGAACTTAGAACCATGTTTCAAAAAGTGTCAAGCACCTGGTACCAAAGGTTTTCCCACCCAAGGTATCTTAAGCCGTCAAAAAACGTGAAGTAGGTAATAAATCAAAGAAACCCCCCTGAAGTCAATAAAAACCACACCATAGGCCCATTTGTACCCCAAAAATCGAATTCCGCCCGGTTTTGGGCACTTTTGACCACTTCTGAGCGACTTTTTTTGGGTGGGGGGGTGGGGGGTACGGCACATAATGAGCGCATAACGCCGCATAATTGGCGCATAATAGCGCATAATAGCACATAATAGCACATAATAGCACATAATAGCACATAATAGCACATAATAGCACATAATAGCGCATAATATCACATGTATTATGAGATCTCATAATAGCGCATAATATATTATCATTTGCCATACGTGAAAAATAGTGAATTTTTGATAGTGCAAACGCCCCCTGGGACGCACACTGACAAAAGAAAAAATAGAAACAGAAAAAAAAATAAGATGGAGCACACACCCCCCTTTCCAAATGAAATCACGGGGAATTGCAACCCACCCCTCCTCCCCCCTCCCTTCCCTCCCTCCCACCAAATTAGGAAACCCCTGACTCCCAAAAAATCCCCCCCATCACCCCTCCAAAATCTATTCCACTTTAGGTTCAGCTTCTTCCACCGGGCCTGCCCCCGGGGTAAAGAGGAAGTCTGGCCGCACATTCCCGATGTGGTGTTTTTTGAAGGCCTCCTTAGCGGCAGGGGTGATGTCACTTTCGTCTATTGTGGTTCCCGCTTGGTGGAGGTGCGCTGCTTCTAAATCTGTGTTAGAAATGTTGTATACTTGAGTTCGAAGATCAACTGGCATGCTAATCCAACAGTCTCCTGCCGAATTATGCTTTGAGACATCCGCAGCGGTAAATGTTGGGGCCATGACAAACCGTCCGCTATCACTTTTCTTCAGCTTTTCGATCGCAGAGGTCAAAGTAGGTTGGTCAGTAATTTCAATATCCCGTATCTTGATTGCCTGCCAACCAGCCAGCATCCCTGCTCTAGCCGCAGGTAACCCTTCCTTAACGTGAGTCGCAATAATGCAAGAACCGTGCCCCGCCCATTGAATACCCAACACAGAGTCGTCCGCATGAAGTCTGATGTTCACCTCGACATATGGGGTACGTTCCTTTGGTGCTGCAGGCTGCTTTGTTGGGGAGGGCGGTGCCGCTACAACCGCATTCTGGGGGACCGGTTCCTTAGTAGGCTTCGGGGGTGTGGTTGCTGGGGCAGGTTTGGTCGCCTTTTGCGCAGGTCTTGCCTGTGGTTTGGTTCCGGTCTGGCCCTTCGAAGAAGGAGAAGGGCTGTCCTTAGTGCAGCATCCACCCATTTTATTGGATATTTACAAAAGGGGGTGTTGTCGTGGAAGTGTAAAGACCCAACCCTTTTCTGAAAAAAAAGATGTGGGTGGTGGGTTGGGGATTGGGGGGAGAGATTTGGAAAAAAGAGGGATTTTTTTTGGTAATAATCTAATAGGATTGGATCATCCAGTCTTCCGCTTCATCAAAAGCTATTTGGGAACAAAAAAAAAAGATAGGGTTTTTTTTGTGTTCCTTTGGGAAAATGCACCTGATTTTTTGCCTCGCGGGGAGGCGCGTCCAATACGGTCCTAAACGCTAAAAAATCAGGTGAAAAAATGGGTCTAAATACATTTTTGCATTTTTTGCATTGCTATTCACGCATAAACCGCCAACGCTAAGGCATTGTCAACGTTCTGCAGCAACGACACGATGCTACGTTGCTCTGAAAGGAGGGTGGCATGCTGCGTACACCTTGCAGTGTACTCCATTTGGCTGGCACGAAGACCCTGCTGGCTTGCACCTGTTGCACCTAGCAAGACCACAGCGAACCCCAGGTACGGAGCCACAGTTCTGTTTGCACACCGTCTGAACAGCTTCGACACATCTGTGGTGTATGAACGTGAGTACACAACATCGGGCTGTGCCTCTATCTGCGTAGACGGGACAATAGCACCTCCCGTTGCGTCTACAAAAGGAAAGATATGGTGATACACATGAGCCAGTGCTGCCGTCGCCCCCAACCCTGCCGCAAAGATCAGCTGTTTGAACCGACGTGCCCTACTCCATTCGATTGCCATGCCCTGGTCAGAGTCGACAACAATACTTTCATAGCGTGTCACAGCGTCGCACAGACCATCGCGCATCTCACCGATCTCAGCAGCACTCATGAGCACATCCCTACCGTTCATACTTTGGAACATCCCCTTATCGGTAAAAAGGAAGCTCGGGGCAGGGGTAGGGGTTGGGGTAGGGGCAGCTTTTTCATCACCCATTTTTGAGGATATGCACGGTGTGTTGTGTGGGTGTGTGTGCTGAAGGTTTTTGTTTTGTGAGGGAAGAGAAGGGGATTTGTCTACTGGGGGGGAGCTATTAAAGTATACGTATACTTTATTCGGCGGGAATTACTGCTTAAATGGCCAAAAAACGAAAAATGGAAGAAAAAAAAAAATCACTGTTATTTTGGGGTTTCTAGTAGCCGAAACCTCGCGAAAACACCACCATTGGCATTTTTGGGCCAATCCCAGCCAGTGGTGGGGTCAATGTGGAAAAATGAACAATTTTTTGGTGACTTAAATTTTCACAAATCTGAACCCCATCAGCACCAATCGTGTAAAAACTGATACACGCGTTTTAGGTCAAAAATACTCGTTTCTCAGCGCAAAGTGACCCCATCACAGCACGTACAGAATCCGGACCACCGAAATCAAAAAAAAAAATTTTTTCGATTTTTTGTGCAAAACTTGCTGAAAAATTTTTTTAGTAAGAAAAATGTACACAAAAACCGTATACTTTATTTCACAGATTTCCACGCTCAAAATGGGTTTCCGCACCGTATACTTTATTACCCCCGTATACTTTATTAGCACCGTATACTTTATTAGCCCCCCCCCCCAGTAGCTACTGGGTTCGGGAAGGGGGGAAAAAAAAAAAGGAAAAATGCAATGTCAAAAAAGGAATTGGTACTTTTTTTTTTCCTCATTCAGAAATATCCCGTGTCGTAGACAATTTTTGCTTTTTATTAAATTGGCGTTGAGTGGCCCCCGTTTTGCGTAGAGAACGCAAAATTGTTTTTATTTTTTTTGCTTTGTTTTATTTTGAAAACATGGTTGTATTAGCCTTGATGTTGTTATCGTTTTCGTTGTTTCAAAAAAAAAGAAAAGTTTATAGGTTGAACCTAAGCCTCTCTGTGCTTAGTCACCTATAAGAAGAGAGAAAAGAAAACTGGTCAGATGAACGTGTCTCTCTCATTGTACACATATCGGTTATTACCGCTATCGTTTATCTCGCTGGAACAACGCTGGGTTTTTGAATATGGGCTAATAATGAAAGTAGAGTTGAAATACAAAAGCCCTTCTCGTGAACAGTGTATTTTTGGTACAATGACCGGTTGGACCGTGGGGTGGACATCCCCAACCATGCAGTCCTACAATCCATTTCGTGGTTTACATCTGATATAATGAAAAAGCTTGGTAAGATGCAACAGAAAAAGCATTTTTTGTCTGTAGTCAACCGACAAAAGGGGGAATCCATTATTGCACATTCATGCAATCTTCCTGCGCTTCATCTGCGGTTCTGTTAGTGAAGGGGAGGAGAAGGATGGTAGGATTGTACGAGAATCATTGGGGGGAGAACACTATGGGATAGTAGAGCCATCCATTCATAGGGAAACAAAAAACCAAGAAAAAAAAAAACTAAAAGAAAAATAGAAACTTAACATTCATTCACACGATAAAATCGGGAGAGGTTGTGAAACGCACACACCGACCTGTTTGGTGAGGAGTGGCTCTGCGCGGTTCGTCCCCAAAACCGCGTGGTCAAAATGCTTTGTTTCTATTTCCTCCTTCATGAGGTGACAGGGGGGAAAAAAAAATCTGACCATACCTTCGTCATCCAGCTCCACAACATCAGCTGCAGCTGCTCCCCCTGCTGCTTCCCCTTGCCTGTTCAGCTTCTTCGGGTGAAACACCATCACCTCATCCTCACTGTCCACCTCTATCGCGCTGTCCTGTTGTTCCACTTTGTCCCCGGTTTTGAGCACAATCTTTTCCTCTTCACCTTGCGGCTTGAGAACAAACTCTGTTGCACTAAGCTCTGGAGCGTGGGTCAAGGTTATTTCTACTACAAGCTCTTGCATCATATCCTCAATGAGAAGCGCCCAGGAGAGCACGTTGTGACGACCCATATCACCCCCCTCCATATCAACAAACTCTGCCAAGGCACGGTCAGAGTTGTGCGTCATCTCCTCGTCTTCGTACAACACCTTTTCCTCTTCGCCTTTAATGAGAGAAATCATTGGATGCGGAAGCGCCAGCTCATTTTCGCAGACACTCCTGGCAATAAATCCTATCGTGGTTGCGTTGAGGTTTAGCCGCATTTTCAGAAAGTTTCTTCCGTTGTTTTCGTATTGACAGACCATGCATTTGGGGTTAAGCGCCGGCGGCTTTTCAGGGACAATATAACAGTCCTTCCGCTGGACCCTCGCAGGGAACCGCCTCAGAGATTGAATCCTTACCTTCTCTGTCTGCTTTGTGATGACCTTGATAGCCTCCAAGACAATTCCTCCAGAAATCACCGCATTGCTTGTTGCAATAGCGGGAATGATACTTCCAGCGATGCTCTTAATAGAAAACTCAGATTCCATCGCAATATTAAAGTTGTACGCCCTCAAATTCGACACCGCAACGGTAAATCCCAATGCCATCGCATCGTCTTTATCCCAAGCCAATTTCTCTCCATTTTGCTGTTCTCTTTTGTGCAGCGATTTGAAAAATGAAACAAAGTTTGAAGCAAGCTCGTTGATTCCTAATACTCTTTGCGACTTTAGAGCGGTTGTGGTAGACGAAGTGGTTTGGATCTCTGAGGCGGAGGAGAAGGTGATTGGGCGGGGTCGGTTTTCATCGGTATACCCTGCAGCTTTGAGGGCAATGAGATCCTCAACTTTGCCGGAAAATATTTTGTCAAAGACGGCGATTATACCCTCAGTAGGAAGCTCTGCCTGGGTGAAATCTGCTGCTTCCATGAGATCCGCAAGCTCAGGGTCGGTATCAACCTGTTCACCAAAGAACCGTTTGTAAAGTTCTTTGGCATAATGCGTGCAATGCACCATACTCGACGGCTTCTGATGAATTGTACACACCGCAAATGAAACCTGCCCCGCCTGTTTTGGGTTGCAATCATAACATTGTGTCACATCCTTCAAGATTGGCTGTACCTGCCCATTGAACCCCATGGTTCCGCTTTCAATGAGAGGTACTCCTGCCTTCATCGCCATTCTGTTGACATGAGAGCGTGCAGACCGGTTGTCAAGACCGTTCACAATAATCCCAAATTGAGCAAAAAAGGGGACATCGTACTGAGAGTCTTTAACGTTCCCGTAGTGTGCCTTAAGGGAGATGCTTGGGTTGTAACGTAATGCGGTTTCTCTGGCAACCTCGCTTTTTGGTTTGTCAACGTGTTGTGGACGGAAGAGAAATTGGCGGTTCAAATTGCTGCTGTCTACAGTGTCCATATCAATCATTTCGATGTCGCGGAACCCTGCAAGGATCAAGCACTTCAAGAGCTCGCAGCCGATGCCGCCTGCTCCGCACATAAACACCTTTGTGTTTTTGATCACCTCCATCGTGCTGCCACCTACCACCCGGGTGGCATCTTGGTAGCGGTCGCTCATCGTTTATAGGTTTTTTGTTCTGTGAAGATGATGGGGAGAGGAGAGAGAGAGAGAAAAGTGAGGTTGAGTTGTGCAAAAACACCTCGGGGATGCAGGTACTGACACTCCGGGTTATCGAACCCCCGGAGGGGGGAAAAAAAGGAGTTGAAAAAGTGTAAAAAGTGTAAAATACCCTCTCCGTTCATTGGCGGACAGCAGCTTCTTTGCGGGGTTATGGAAACCCCCCACAGAGTAGTTCGTTTGACTTCATTTGGCTATGTACGTATGTGAGACCTTAAAAATGATATAAATCCTGCATCAGCCAGTTTTAAATCAAATTCTCATGAAAACAAAGAAAAAAAGAGTAGCTCTTTTTAACTTGTTCGGACAGAAGATTAGCCTTGTGTTATGCATCATGTGTACCGGGAGGAGGAGGAGGAAGAGGAGGGGAAACGAAGGAAGTGACAGATGTAAAAAAAGGGGGATAAATGTATTCTGTTGTTTCTTTTCAACTCTTTTCAATTTAAAACAAGAGAGAGAGAGAGAGGGGAAAACACACATGGACAGACAATGCACGAACCAACAATTCTCTCTGTAGATAATTCTTCTTTTCCCCCATTTCCTCTTTCCTTCACAACAGAGGAGAACAAAAAGAATCCATTCTGTATTAGGTGCATCAACACCCGTCGTTTCCCCCCACCACAATCCCACCTACCCTGCCACTTGCGGAGCCGCCGTTTGCCTTGCCTTGAGCTTTGCCAATACTCTTCCGCCGTAGAAGGTGCGCAACGTCCGAGACGCACCCTTTGTTCCCAAGAGGAACGCTTCCGAGCCACGTGCACCCTGCACAAGGGGCTGCCTGCCGGATTTCTTGAATTTCGCGGGGTCTCTCCCGAAGTCTGAACTGAACCAACCCCAGGCCCCGTAAGACCCTGTGTCCACTAGGCTATCACCAGAGAACCCTGGGGTGTGTTTCACTGCAGAGCCACGGCTAAGACGGTATGTACCCGGTAACGCGTAGACGCGGTCCCCGTTGACCTCGCTGCGGAATTTGCCTTGGAGGTTGCTTCGGGAAAGGTGTCGTCTCATCTCTTCTTGCGCGCCGACGCAGCGTGCGAAGAGCTCTATGTGTCGGAATATTTCGCCATGTTTGTCGAGCAGCATTCCCGTCGCTGCCCCATTCCTGTCTAAATGAATAAGTGTCAGCAGGTCGCCGACGGTAGGGTATTTCTTTGCCAGCCGTGACACAACGGTTGCCACTGCCGCTGGGGTCGCAAACCGCATTCTCGTTGCAATAATTGGCACCAAATCAACCAAACGGGTGTGCCCACCCATTCTATAGTCAACCCCAGTGGAGTAAGGGTTTTCGTCCATGAGTGGAACATCGGTTGCTTTGCGGTGCTGGTCGTGCCGTTCGTCTATTTCCCGCTCCGCCAGGTCTGTGAGAACGTAGCGTTCAAACATTGTTTGCTTCGCGCCCTCCTTCTGCGACATCTGATACAGCCTCTTCGACAACGGCACAGACCCCATAGTGTCCATCCTCTGGTCCCTATCGATCTTGCCGACCCACCCCTTCGCAAGAAGCGGGCGCTTCTTATTAACCAGGCCCTCTGCCAGGCGCTGCTTCTTCCCTACCCACGCTGTATTGTTCACATCAAGCGAGTCCTTAAACCACGAATCCTGAATCGGGAGCAACCGATGTCGTGCCATCATATGAACTGGCTTGGCGATATGTCCTTGCGAAACGAGAGGCATCTTGGCAGAGTGGGGTTAAAAAGAGGTTGTGTATGATAATAGTGTATAGTCTGTTAAGGTTGTGTGAGGAAAAAGAGGGAAAGACGCACAAAACAAAGTTTTTGCCACGTTGTCAAGTCACTATGTGATGTGGAGGGATTGGTGTGAAATAAGCTAAAGTGTGAAAATATATCATGGGGTGGGTGGAGAGGGTATGTCTTTGTGCCAAATCTAGTGCATCCATTTGACGTTCCCTTTGGGTCGCTTCTGGCTTTGCTCGGGGGATTCGTCTCTGCTTCGTTTTGGACGTGCTTCAACCACAAGCTTCCACAGCTCCTCGTCCTTCCTCACTTCGTTGGACACAACACTGCTGCAGCCGGAAAGGTAAATGCTCGTTATTCTCCAGCAGTCCAAAAGGAAGCCCATACCAACCTGCGTCACATTGCTGAGCGGTGACACATTGAGGGTCGTTAAGCTGCTGCAGTTCTGAAGGAAACCCGTACCAACCTGCGTCACCTTGCTGAGTGGTGACAAATCGAGGGTTGTTAAGCTGCTGCATCCGTAAAGAAAGTAGTTCATAATCGACGTCACCTTGCTGAGCGGTGACAAATTGAGGGTCGTTAAGTTGCTGCAGTTCTCAAGAAAGCACGCACCAACCTGCGTCACATTGCTGAGTGGTGCCAAATTGAGGGTCGTTAAGCTGCTGCAGTTCTGAAGGAAACCCGTACCAACCTGCGTCACCTTGCTGAGTGGTGACAAATCGAGGGTTGTTAAGCTGCTGCATCTGTTAAGAAAGTAGCTCATAATCGACGTCACGTTGCTGAGTGGTGCCAAATTGAGGGTCGTTAAGTTGCTGCAGTTCTCAAGAAAGAACGCACCAACCTGCGTCACATTGCTGAGTGGTGCCAAATCCAGGTTCGTTAAGCTGCTGCAGTTGTGAAGGAAGTACCCATCAACCTGCGTAACATTGCTCAAACCAGAGAGGTTGACACTTGTCAACGAGGTGCAGCCTTGCAGGAAGCAGTCTCCAATGCGAGTCACAATGGACTCAGTACTGAGATCAAGCCTCGTCAACGAAGTGCCTCCCAAGAACCGATTCGGAATGACAGTCGCAACCTCCGCCTGCAGAAGCAAACACGCCACCTCAGGATCCTCCACACTGTTTAAATCCTCGGCTGTGATGTGTGTCACACCCAACGCATGAAGCTCTGCAATGGCTTCGTACTTCTGCGACTTCTTCGTGAGGATGATTGTGTCACCAGCACTCAGCTGCGTCATGTCCGCTCCTTCTCCCATCGCTTCGCCTCCGAAACTCATGCAAAAGCCGTCTTCAGGCAACCCCATTGCAGACGCCACCTTCCGCCGCAAGCCCTCCACTGTGTCATCTACACCCACCTCGACTGTGTGCTGATTCGTGTCGAAACCCTTGATGTTCAGGTCCATGTCTTTGTTGTGGTTTTGTGTTCTGATCTGTGTGTGGTGGTGGGGTGTGGAGGACAAGCCTGCTGTCATTTTCAATGAAGGGTTGAAGGGCAGGGGTTCTTTGAGAAGTCAGCAAAGTCCGAAGAAGTAAATGGGGTGGCCCGGGGGTACGGCGTTTTTTTTCAGGCCTTTTGCTAACTTTGGGATTTTCCCCCTGAATGGCATGATGACATGATGGTTAGCAAAAGGCCTGGCGATATGGGATTTCTGATCAGGGAAATAGCTCCATATACCGAATTATGCGACATCGCATAATTCTGTATTTTTGGGGGAAAAAAAACAGTGGAGATTGCACAACTGTGGCAACACAACCGAGGCAACTACACTACTCCAACAATTTATCAAAAAAAAAAAAAAAAGAGGGGATTTTTGGGCACTTTTGGGGGCCCCTCGCCCGCGGACCCCCAGATCTCCCAGATGACTGGAATGATGGAACTTAAAATTTTCGCTCGCTGCGCTTGCAGATGTGCCGTACCCCTTATTTTTTTTTTGCCTGCGGCGCCATTTTCCTTTTTTGCTCCGCAAAAAGGGTTTGTTGAGTGACTGTGTGGTTGTAAACCAGCATTTTTACACCGTACCCTATTTTTTTCGCCTGCGGCGCCATTTATTTTTTTCCATACGGTTAGTGGAACGTAAGGTGCAAGACCAAGCTCCGTAATAATGGATTACATTCCGTTTTTGGTTATCTCGCAATTTGACCTTTCGCCTCTCCACTCAGGGAGGCTTGCGCGAAGCGCAACGACCGCTTTCGACCGGGCGGAAAAAAAATTTCGTTTTCGCATAATTCCTGATTTTGGAGGAAAACCAAGCTATTTCCCTGTTTCTGATGACAAAAAAAAAAAAAAACTGTTTCTGTTTCTGTTTCTGGGAAACACACCAAAAATTCTCCATCAATGGGAGTGTTCATCTGTAAAGATTGAACACCCCCATCGATTGGGCTGTAAAGCCTGCCGGACCCAAGAGTTGGCGACTCATGTCGAAGAAAAATGTGCTTCTCTGTACACATCTGAAGGAAGATAGAAGAGAACAAGAATAAAAGTTGATGAATACGCCACGCTGTACAACACATCTAACAGAAGAACAGTTTATAAGATGACCCTAAGCCTCTTAGTCACCGTATCATATTCGTTATCGCGGAGCAACATTTGCGCAGGCAAAGAAAGGTGAAATTGATAAGTAGCAAACGCCTCTGGGACAGCAGGCACTGACACTCCAATGAGATATTAAAGAAAATAATCGCAATATACGCAACAGATATGGTAGAAAAGATATCAGTACAGGCTTTGAACGGTTTCCTCCCTTCAAAGCAACGAAGAGAGAGAGAGAGTGAGAGAAGACAGGACAAAGTCACTTGGCGATACTCAAATCGAAGTGATGTTGGTTGAATTAAAAGAGAGACATTGAAAGCGCACACACCTACCGCGCAGAGGCGGACAGCAGGTACCTGGAAATAAAAGAAATAGTAGGATCTGGGTAGGTAAAGTTGTTTTCGTTGATTGCACAAATCCTCCTGTTTGAGGGATGATTTGGCGAGTGTACCCGGTAAATACTATTTTCTCCTTTAAAGCAAGCTTCGTAGGAATAAATTTATGAGATGAACCTAAGCCTCTCATGCTTAGCCACCTTGATAAAAGTTGACATAAAAAAAAAGGGTTGACTTGAAATACAAAGCCCTCCCGTGAACAGCGTACCTTTGGTACAATGACCGGGTGTACCGGGGTGGAACCCCAACCATGCAGTCCTACAATCCATTTCGTGGTTTAAATCTGATAGAGAGAAAACAAAAAAAACTGGTATTAAATATTGAAAAGGGGGGCGGCAACCACATCATCTCACCCGTTTGTCGAAATCGGTTCACCTCTCCAAACAAAACCCCCCCTTTCCCTCAGTCCCCAATATCCAAATAATTAGAACCCTCAGACCCTGTCATTAATGAGAGCGACTTCCCAACCATGGTCTTCTTTCTTCGCGTCACGCCTCCACTATTCGCACCATCGGACATTATTGTCTTCTTCCTTCCCCCTGGCACATTCAGCAGCGCGGTCTTCTTCTCCTCCCTCTTCCTCTTCATTGGGAACTCTGGAATGTCAAACTGAAACAACGCAGTTTCGTCTAACGTAGAATGCCCTGCTGAGGTCCCACCCCTCCGCGACTCTGGCTTGGATATCACCGAACCTTCCGGCGACGGCGACATGAACTGCCACATGAACACCCCGTTTATGTACTTCCCTGCTACCCCTGCCTTGCCTTTCCGACAGTTTCCTCTGCGTTTGGTCAGTTCGGGCGGGGTTTCGACTGTAGGAGGGGTTGGAGCGATGAAGGTAGTTCTGTGAGTGCTTGGTGACGCGGCTTTATGAGTGTGTTTGAAACGCATGACGGGGCGTCTGGTTGGAGCCCGGTGGTGGTCTTCAACAACTCTCGGAGGCATCTCCCGATGTGGTATCGGTGTTGCCAGAAATTTTGCCAAGAATACCCGCTGTTTTTCGACCTCAGTAAACACCTCCTCCTCCTCCCCATCACTCCCCGAGGACTCCACCTCCCCTAGCTGGTCTTTATACATCGAATCGATCAGACTGTTTTTCTTGGTCATCCCCAACACCTTCCAGGGGTTTTTATATATTACGCTTTTTGCCGTTAGCCCTTCTGGTTCCAATATTGGAATCATTTCGAACTCGGGAAAGACCTCTTTTGCCTCATATGGTTCGCATATTTTGGTTAGCCTCTCTGTTAATTGCGTTGTCGTAGAAGGTACAGATTTTGTCACCGATTTCTGCACCTTCTTTTGCTCAGACTCTGATTCATCTACATGTGGTTCTACCCAATTCTTTTGAAACATCGGCGCCCGGTGTGACAACAGCCGATCCCTATAATCGCTCATATCTGGAGACGGATACGCAAACACACCCTGATCTCTTGACACTGCTGTCTTCAGGAGGGTATCCATCCAGCTAAGAACCGGACGAATCGCGTTTTGGTGGCGGAGGAGCTGAAGGGCCTTCGTCCGGCTTAACTCCCAGACATTACAGTGCGAAGTGGCGATCATTGTGTACACCCAACGGTGCTGTGCAAAGCAGGTTAGACCTACAATTTCGAAGGGACTACATGGTATCCGTTTTCCAGAACAGCGGAACACTGCTTCGCCGGTTATTAGCAAAATTCTGTCGCAGATGGCGACACACGAAGCAATCAGCTCTCCAGGACGGACAACTCGGAGGCGCAGTGCTCGAAGCAACTCTATTGCGCAGGTTTGTCCAATTGCCCCTGCAAACGGAAGCTTCTCCAGCCACAGCCTCTCTACCTCTCCCCCACGCATCTGCTGCAAGCGTATTGCTCTGTCCATACGATACTTCAACGCATTCTTTTGCACCAACTCCAACGATTCTGCGTCAAAACTCCGAAAAAAATCGCCCCGCTTTATCACGAACAACACACACGATTGAGACCTCACCTGCAAAGTAAACGGCGTCTCCTCTGCGTACATAAACTCCACCTCCGCAAAGCACGATGTGTTTGAAGAGTCGTACACCACATCCTGGACAATACTTTTTGGGTTTACTGCAGTCACCGCGACGTGACCTGATTGGAGGAGGAGAAGCGCGTCGAAGCTTTGCCCTGCGGTGCACAATATATCACCTTGTTTGTAGGTAACTGTCGTCATTGCGGCCTTTAGATGTGTGTAGCAGTCTGGTCTGACATCAGAAAGGACTACCATTGCGCGGAGTTTGCGATCTTCCGGTTTGAGGAGCAGGACATCTTCAAAGATATTAGTTGAAGTGCGACATTCTGGTGGAAGCTTTGCCCGCAGATTCAACGCTGCAAACATTGACATATCCAGCACCTCTACAGCTCCTACACAGACCACATTCTTTGCGCACAGACTCTTTGATAATGCAGCTTTCGTCGGCATCGCGACACATGGTGCTTCAATACGCGACACAACCCCTCGCTCATCACGCACCTCACACTCTCCTGACAAAATTATCCCAAAATAGGAACTATCATTTCTTGCATAAAGTGTTTCGCCTGCCTTCAGATGAAGCAATGTACCGGCAAGGAAGAGTTCTTCTAAGAACGGTAACGGCCATTTCGAGAGATGGGGGCACGCCTCTGAGGCAGTATAGGCTGCTTTTAGAATGGGTTTGTGCGCATTTCGGTGAAGCTGTTTGATATTTCCGTAGCGAAGCGAGCGGAGATTATGACCAAAAACCCGTCGAATAGAGGTCAACGCCACTCCCTGCAATGCCTTGTGTACACAGTCTGGTACAAGAGCTACCTCCTGTTGCGACAGCCTTCCGAATCCTACATCTGCAAGGCGGGTAGGAACTGCTTCTGACCCGGTCAACGCAGAGGCTGCACGCCAGACCTCAGACCCAACCTCACTCTGCAGAAGATTAAGAAATTCATCTTCATCAGGTTCGCAACCTACCAACGGAGGCATTTTTTTTGTTATTGAACAAAAAAACAAAAAAAAAAATCAAAATGGGTTTGCTTGAGAGATTCCTTCCTCTTTTTGCTTGTTGCTAAGAATATAAATGGGAGAAGAAAAAAATAAAGGTTGGTTGTAGAAAAAAAGGAAGGTTTTTTTGAAAAAAGTTGAAATACAAATCCCTCTCGTATGACAGTGGAGCTTGGGATGGTAAGAAAGTGTTGGTCAAAACAAAATGAGATGAAGGGGGAAAAATGAGGGTGAGAGTAGTAGTTTACATGGTTGTGAACAAAAAAAGAGGGGGTGGAGGGTTCGGATGTGTTGTCTGTAATGATGTAGTGTGTGAAGCAGGATTTTTTTTTACTCTGTGGAAGAGGAAACGCATCTACGGGTGAGGGGGTTTGTGCATTTTTTTTTTTTTTTTTTTTTTTTTTTGGTTTTTGTTTTTGTCGTCGTTGTTGGAGGGGAGGAGTTGAACGTAAAGAAACTCTGCGTCAAGTGAGGGGGAAAAAATGCGGCTACACCAAGGTCTTTAAAAAAAGGTTGACTTGAAATAAAAAGCCCTTTCGTGAACAGTGTACCTTGGTGTGTGATCCGAACACCGGGTGGATCCGCAGTAATGCTTTTAAAAAAAAAATTTTTTTTTGAAAGATGAAAACAGCCATGTCTCCATGATGGATGGATCACATCTTAAACGTTAAAAAAAAGGGGAGAAAAAAACCAACTTTTTTTTTTCGTTGTGTAATACAAATTAAGAACAAACAACAGCAACCAAGTTGTGTGTTTTGTTTGTTTCTCTTGTATAAAATATCAAACACATTTCAAATAGATCGTTTGGAGGGGAAAACGAAAATAACATCATTCCCTTGCAGGTGAAACCCACAAGGGAATCGGACCGGAACCAGCAAAATATATTTTGCAAGTATAATGCTCGTGGGTTAGAGGTACACGGCACAGTCTCAGTTACAAAAAAAGAAGGGGAAAAAAAAACGTACTCAAAACGGTATCATTCAGCAGTGTGCAGAAAAGAGACAAAAAATAACAACAACAATAACCAAAGGTAAATCAGATTGAGGAAGAAGCAAAGTCAGTACTTTTCACATATTTTAAGTATGCAGCACAGCATTCGTCCATGTCGCCACGAATCCATAGAGTTTATGAACACTCCAGATAGAGCGGAGTGTGCCATGTGCATGTGTGCGAAAAAACTTTTCAAAAAAAATGTAAAAAATGGGGCTAAAAGGGGAAGTTCTGTAAGTATCTTGTGTGCACAGAACAGGATAGAGGTGTCAAAAGGCTGTGGGAAGGAGTGAGTAAGGGAGTGGGTGAGGAAGAAGGCGTCAGACTCACTCAAGGAAGAGCTTCGGGGAGTGCTCCTTGACACGTGCCGCGTTGTCGCCGCGGAGCAGGCTCGCCACTGCCAGGTTGTGCACAGCAGACGCCGCAATCAGTGCAGACCGCTCCACCTTCTCAATCGGGTTCACGTTGTCCTGCACAAGTGTGTCCATCAGTGTCTTGTCGAAGCAGTGTGTTGCTGCCACCACCACGTGCAGCGCAGCGTCCTCAACAGAAAGTGCACCCGAACGTGTCAGTGCGTCCAGCAGGTCGAACGCACGATCCTTCTCCTTCTTCTGTGCGTCCTTCGCCAGCGTCGTTGTCTCCTCCTTGCTCAGAAGCGTCTTCTGGAAGCGCTTCCGCCATGCTCCCTGCGTCTTCAGGATCGTTGGCCGCAGGCAGCTCTCCTCGTCCAGTGCCTCGTAACGCTTCTCCAGCACTTGCGGCAGTGCGCTGATGTCGTACACACCGTCTGCTGCGGTGCTCTCTGCCACCTGCTGTAGTTGATCGGGCTTCTTGGCAGGCTCGTGTGCTTTGTCTGCTTGCTGCATTGCTCCTGGTGGACAGAACGGGTTTGGTGCTGCTGCAGCGCCGAACCCACCAAAGGCAGCCGCAGACCCTTGCGGCATTCCGAACGCCGCAGACGGTTGCGCCGCTCCGAACGCCATGGGCGTAGGATTCACCGCAAAGCCACCACCTCCACCGCCCCACGGCGCACTTGACTGAGAAGCCATGCCACCCATCGCTGCACCTGCAAACGGGCCACCTCCACCTCTGGCCTGGTGAAACTGCGGCACTTGCTTCTGGCACATCATCTGCTGCATTTGGAGTTGCTGCTGCTGCTGCTGCTGGTGGTGCTGCCTCATCGCAGCCTGTTCCGCCTCAAGCCTCGCCTTCTCCATCTCACGCTTCTGCTGTGCCTCAGCCAGCTCGTCGTCCTTGACCTTCTGGACCATCTCACGCATGGCAGCAACGTGTGTGCGCACAGCCTCGACCTTGACAGACGCAGCCACATCAGCCTCGTCCTCAAACGAGTCGCACTGGTACGACACAAGGTCGCTTGGGATCTGGAACTCGAGGAACAGCTCCAGCAGGTCCTGTGTGAGACGGATCTCCTTCGTCAGGCTGTCGGGTGGGAGGTTCAACACACGCTCCAGCTGCGGCTTGATCTGCACAACACACACACCGAAGAGCGTGGCCTCAAGCTGCATCGCACGGTACGCCTTTGCAAAGCGCTGCTGCTCGGGCGACAGCGACTCAATCGCGTCCTTGAACTCCTTCGGTGTCGGGATCTCCTCCAACAGCAGCGGCAGCTTCAGGTCGTCCTTGTTCTGCACAATCATCGCGTGCTGCGGGAGGAACAGGTCCGCACCGCCAATGGCACCCACCATCATCACAAACCCGCTGAACTGACGTGCACGTCCCACAAGCGACAGACGCGGCATCGCCTCTGTTGAGAACCTGTGGCACACATACGAGTGCACGTGCCGCGTCCCACCAAAGTGCACGTCCGACGACGCGTTCAACGCAAACCGCATCGGCACCACCTCTGCAGCCGCAAGCTCCCGCCCCACAGTCACCACAGGCTCCGCCATGTCCCCACCCACCTCCTGCTCAAGTGCCACAACACCCTCGGGGTTGTGCTCCCCACGCCGCACAGCGTGGCTGAACAGACGTGGTGTGTACGCCTCGTGCATCACCTTCCGCATGTGGAACTGCATGTACGCCGTGAAGTCTGCACTCGACACCTCCTTCCCAATCGCCTGCACCAGCTGCTTCCGCAGCATGTGCTCAATGAAGTCCACTGCCTGCCTGTGTGCCACAGCCACCTCACTCATGTGCTTCCCCACAACCACCACACGACCCTCAGCAGGTGTGATCAGTCCCTTCCCTCCGCCAAGTGTCGTCCCCATCCGTGCCAGACGCTCCTCCAGGCTCTTCCGCTCACCACCCAGCAGCGCGTTCATGTCTCCCGCAAGCATCACAGTCCCGTTCGCAGGCACGTCCGGCGACGACACCTTCACCAGGTCAGACACCTGCACCACTGCCCCAGTCTCAGCACCGTGCTCCCGCACCTCCAGCAGCGGCAGCACAGGCACAAACACATCAACCGCGTTCAGCGACGCTGTGTCCAGCCCATGGTCCTGCTCAACCGCAAACACACGTCCCTGGAAGTACGTTGCCACTCGCGTCCCAAACTGCCCCACAGCACCCAAGCACTGCAGCGCCTCCTCCACATCCGCGTTCCGACGTGGTGTGTGGCACTTCTTCGCCAGGCGGTCCACCTGGAACCCCACACGCAGTCCTTCCAGCTCCACGTGCTTCACCAGCCACGACAGGTCTGTCTCCATCCCTTCGTGCACGTGGCGCTTCGGACTGGGCTCATCCTCGCACAGTGTCTTGATCTGCGTCTTGCGTTCACCACTGCACAGCACCACACGGTCTGCACCGTCCTTGTCGTTCCCTGCATACGCAAACAGCTCGTACGACACACCCACATTCCAGAAGTACTCCGTCACCGTCCGCACCACCTTGTCTGTGATCTTCGTTGTCCCCGTCAGCCCTGCCACCTCCGTCACATGCTTCGTGGCGTCCTCCACCTCACGCGTGGTCTTCTTCTCAAACGCACACGTCTCCACACTCCGCAGACTCAACGTCACTGTCCGCTTCCGCCCCACCTCCGCAAGCTTCGCAAGCCCCTCTGCCGTCAGCCCCAATGCCTCCAGACACAGCAGCTGCCCCGCACACGCCGCACCCGTCACAAACTCCGCCAGCAGGAACTTGTCCGTGTACTCGTGGTGCACCTCTGTTGCCAGTCGGGGGCTCCGTGTTGCGTCCAACACCTTCTTCACCTCCTGCAGACTGCGCTGCACACGTGCTTCCATGTCGGCCATTGTCTTGTCTCTTCGGTTGTTAGTAGTTTTAGTAGTTTTATGTTTAGTGTGTTAGTTTATATCTGCATGGTTTGGATCGTTGTTGATTATGTTTGGGTGGAGATGAGGAGAAGCAAATGGTTTGCGATTTCATTGATTTCATTGAGAAAGCCAGCGAGCTATGAAGTCTGGGTAGGGTGGGGTGCACCGTCGACACCTTGGGAAAGGCTGGACGGTTGTGGGATGTGGTTCTACGGTTATGTTTTACTGAGGGGCGACTAAAGCTTACGTATACTTTATACGGCGAGAATTATTGTTTAAATGGCCAAAAAACGAAGAGGAAAAAAAAAAAGAACGCTGCAAAAAGTTATCTCGCAAAACTAGCCCTTCGTCTCTCCACTCTAGGTGGCAGGGAGGCGCACGAACGTTTTCTCGGCAAGGGAACCATTTTGTGAGCACTTTTTTGCCTGAAAAAACACCCCACATCAAAATTTTGGAAACTCAAAACAAAAACAGTGAAAGGTCAAAAAAAAAGTTTTGAGACATCGGTTATCCACGGGTACGGGGGAAACCAAAGAGAAATTACATTTTTTCATTATTTCTTGAAAGACGAACACACAGACGCTCATACATCACCACGGGACACACCACTGTCCACCTCAGCCTTACTCTTTACACACCCCCCACACCGTCATTCCACGAACCGGGAACCCTCACAGCACCGTGACACGGAAGCATCTTGGTCGAAAACGCGACGTCGCCGTTGCGCTTGACTGCACAGGTTGTGGTGGGGGGGCCTACCTCCGCTGCAGGACCTCCACCTGCAGTTGCGACCACCTTTTTCCCCTTCTGCCGCCCTCCACACGCCCCTGCCACCTTCTTTAACTTCTTCACCTTTTTCTTCACCTCCTTTGGCACATTGAGCACCACCTCTTCTTCCCCCATAGCCAACGCAGTCTCACCCGAGAACCCCAACCGCATGCTCGGACGTGCACCTGCATCCGACACACCCATCTGCGTCAACGACAGCAGCTGCGATGCTCGGCTGTTATCCCACATGGTCGCACCACCACCTCCACCACCAGCTCTAAGCCCTGGTGAACAAATCAGCGGTGTAAACTGACATATCAACGGAGTAGGACTGCCTTCAACCGCAAGCTGCGGCGGCTGCAACGAAGTCATTCGCAACCTATTCCGCTTCGGCTCCGTCTTCGGAGGATGCGGCGGCGACACAACAACCCCCTCCAAGGACAGCACATCAACGTCTGGCTGTGCCGGCTTTACAATCTGCAAATATTTGAGATCCTCCGCCAACCTCTCATCTTCATGAAACGGCGTCAAAATGTCTGTACACGTCGACAAAATCCTGCGTCTTCCACTCCGTAAGGCAGATTCATGTGGCGGTGGGGAGGTCAATGCCATCAGACCTCTTCTCCCATTCCGCTTTGTATCAAAAAAATGCTGCACGTCTTTGTCGTGTTTGGAAATCTGAACGCGCTTTGGGATCACGATTGGTGGTGCCTTCTTCACTACCTTTACCTTAGTGGCTCTGCGGGTAAATCTTCTGGAGCGTTGTTTAGAAGAAAGCAGTGGGGATGCAGCAAGGGGTAGGTCCAGTGCGTCGCTCATCTCGCCGAGAAAGGAAGGGACCTGCATGGTTTTGTAGCCGCCCAACCCATCGCTGGCAGAGCCAGAAAAATCGCTGAAGCCCACCAACTCATCGACCTCTATAGTAGGAGTCATGGGTACACTGAGAGACGTCGTGACTGGAGTGTCTCGTATGGCGCCGGTTGTGGTGAGGGTAGCCCTGCGGCCGGAGGTCGTGTTGCCTCTGAAGACAACTCGGTGCTTTGGGTGTTCGGTTCGACGAATGCAGGATACCAATAAATTCTCTGGGGATGCGGGTGGACGGTACGCATGCACTGCAACCCCTTCATCGTCATCGCACGAAGGAATGTCAAAGGCATAGCTCACATCAGGGTTGCTCGCATCGCTTGCAATACTGTTCCGTCGTCTCCTTCTCCGCACTCTGCGCTTTCGTTGGCGTGGAACGTCTAATGTATTTCCCATCTCCTTTCCTGACTCAGACTCATTCTTGGCGCTCCCTCCTGCGCTACTGTACTCGAGAGGTAATGGTGGGATTTCTGGTTCAGGAGGAGCTTTTTTTCGTAGAGTGATCGGAGCGGTCTGCACCCCCCCAGCAGCCTCCAACCGGCAGATCGAATTGGGGATAACCAACGAACACTTTTGCTGCGCCTCAAACACAGCCCCGACGGACACCCCATTATCCCTTGATTTTATGAAATCCGCAAAGTGAAAGGGAGACTCCCGCGGTGGGCACACCGCGTCCTGGTCTCTTCTACAAGGATAGGGGAAATACTTAAAATCTACCCTCGTATTTTTCGCCATCACATCGCCAAAAGGCTCTCTCTCCCCCAAAGGAGACTGTAGAGGAGGTTCAAGCACCTCTTCAAGAGGGGGTTCAGGCACCACCGGAGCTGCCACCCCCTCCTCAGTGTTCTCCACAACAGAGGACTGCCCTGTAATTGACGTGCCACCGGATTTGATGGTTGGCGCGGCTTTGTGTTGTTTTTGTCGTGCAGTAAGAGGAGGTGGTGGTGGTGGTAGTGGGGTTTCAGGCATAGGGCTAGGTGTACGCCCCCTTCTCGCTATGGTGACTGAAGTGGAGAATCTCACTGCAGGAGCGATACTGCCAATTCCAAAGGTGCTAGTGGCGCGGACTGTGGTGATATAGCAGGTTCGTAAGGTAAGATTGGTAAGGGAGAAGCGGCTTTCTGAGGTGGTGGCAACTTTGCGCCATATTGAGTCGACACCGACCTCACGGAGAAGAACCTCAAATTGAAGTTGGTTCTGCACCGCAACGTTCTTTGGGGGGAGCCAACAGACCTGCACTGCGTTGTACTCTATATTCGACACCGTCACCCCTCCACAGACCCCTGGCGGGGGTGGGGGTGTCCACGAAATGCAGGGAGAAGGCTGCGACCAGACCTGAGGGATTTTGGAAACGCATTTAGCCATGAGCCTGTCAGCTTCTACAGAGCGGGCAAAGACTCTGAGAACAAAGTCGGATACCTTTGTTCTGTGAGGGAGAGCTAAGCGGACGGTAGAGGCTCCATCGATTTCACCGACGCTGACCCAGTTGGGGTCATGGGAGGAGAGGGAGTGAACTGAGGCTACTTCAATTTTATAGCAGAACCGGTCGCTTTGAGAGCGGGGTGGAGCAAAAAGAGCTATTTTTGACGGTGATTTTGTAAGAATTTTTTTGGTTGTTTTCGCACCATCGGTATTGGTTCTGGCAAAGACCTCCGCCACCTGACAGTTCATCATCAGATCCGCAAAAGCGTTGTACAACAGAGGGTAAAACATTGCCTCCCGATCACGCCCCTTTCTCGTCTTCTTCTCATCCTCGACTTCATCCTCCATCTTATCGATGCTCGAAGACTCACAGCAAAACCCTATAAACCGCTTTGTAGCTTGCATTTGATAAAACAATGTTCCAGCCTGCTCCGCCATATTGTTTTTTGGGTGCATTACCAGCTCCGCCCCTTTTGGTATCCCATCCGCCTCGCACCACCCTGCAGGGGACACAGTATTCTGCGAGCCTCTCTCCAACGGATCCATCACTCTATCCTCTACCGGTCGTACAGATTTTCTTTTCACAGAACAATGCGTTTCACTCAAATTTGCGAATCCCATGACTGTATAGTGTTTTTCTCTTTCTCCGGTTACGATATCAACAATAAGACAAGACAACTCCGCGGTTGACATGGTAGCATCAACAGGGATACCATTCGGCCGCATACTGTTGAGCCATGATTTGAGATTTTCTCGTGACTCATTTTGCAGGGCACAGACCTTATCTGCGATGGTTTCGTGAAGAAAAAGCATCGTCTGCAGCCTCCGAGGGACCTGAAAGGTAGGTTCGGGGGGTGCCGCAGGAGGACCCCGTGGAGACCTTGTCCCACCTCTCGTTAAAGACCCAGGGGATTGGGTTGGGTCGAGCGACAGTATGGACCGCTCTCTTTTATCTTTCGGTGACGCGGCGGCGACCACCTCTGGTATTGGGGGTGCCTCTTCTTCAGTAGGGTCGTCCCTGAGGGGGATGTAGTCACAGAGCTCTTGAAGCTGGAGCAGCAATTTTTTAAGGAGCGTGCAGTCCAGCGCAACGTACTGCTCATCTGGGTGCCTCTGTGCGATTTGTGGAAGTGCCAGCCGATCCCTTGGTGTCTCCTGCTGAAAGAAGAACCCAACCACAACCGGGTGTTCCCCTCCTCCTGGTCCCCCCGAATTTGCAGAATCATGAACTCTTTGTACGATTTCCTGAGATTTTCCGGTTTCCCATACTGCCGGCCGATGCTCATACAAAATAGGTAGCGACGGACGTGCCGGAGGCGTTCTAAAATCAAAGCAAAACGCCCAATCATCAAACGCATCCGCACTCAGCTCTGTACCTTCAAAGCAAAGCTTGTTCCGGACGTGCACCGTATAGTAACAACCAATATCGAGACAACGTAACTGATACGTCGTCTCCTGCCGAGACAACACGTGGTCACCTGGCAGTGAAGATGAATTGACCGCAATCTGGTACGTAGCTTCTCGCCCCTCTGGTGCATCCTTCTGAAGACCAAACACTATATGATTCGCGTGCACCTCATGAACGGTCACCAACAGCGGGGCTGGAGTGCTGAACACCACTGGAGTCCCCCAGCCTCCCCACTTTGTCTCCGCTTGAGCGGACCCTGAGACCGACCATAAATGCAGTCCTCTCGCATAGCAACAATACGCCGAGCCTGGGGTTAAAGAGACCAGAATCTTGGTGTGCATCAGATACGTTTTGATGACCGTAACATTGTGGTCCGTTGGGAGGGATTTAATGGGGTGGTCGCCTCCATCCCAAGAGGACTGTTGTACAGCGCGGAATTCGTAGTCTCGGTCGAGACCGTCCTCGACGAAGAAGGAGGCGCGCTCGCTTTCGTACAGTGCCTCCTCGGTGGTGAAGGTCACAGGAACGTTCATCTCTATTTGATAGCGTTTTATCTCGAGGTCGGTTTGTGTCGCAATGAGGGCCTCTGATGCAGCACAGCGTTCCCTCCTGCACACCACTACTACTGCATGGCGTTCGCTTATCGAGCTGATTCCAAAAGAAACCTCGGGCTTTGTTATTACGTAGAGAATAGGGGAGTAAGGTGATGTGATGCCCACCCCATCCACAGACCGTACTGTAAAACGGTAGATCGAATCCGCTTTGAGTCCTGTCAGCTCGCAGGAGTTTTCGGTTTGAGAATAGCGGTGTTTAGCACGCATCCAGCCTTGGGAGCCTTCATCGTACAGCTTGCCTTCCCATTGGACGTTCCACATAACGACGTTTGTTGTGATAACGGATTGGCTTTTTGTGGACGAGTCGTATTCACCATTGGCTGTGATTGCGGCAGATGGCTGTATGGTTCGAACCGCTTCTAAAGCGGGACGTTCCCATTTGAGGGCCATACTATGCTCGGAGACGAATGTTGCCGTGATTTTGATGGGTTTTGCAGTGCGGAGCGACACCACTTCAGACCAATTCCCCCAGTATTCATAGGCCACTTGGACGCGGACACAGACGCAGTAGAGGCTTGCGGGGGTCAAACCTCGGACCAAAAGGTTGTCAGTACTACCATCCGTTGCGATATCGTGTATCTTCCCTTCGTCTTGAACATCCCCCGGTCTCGGTTTGGTGTTTACCACGACCTTCGCTGTACGGACCTGGTATCCGGTGACCTGCGACCCCTTCGATTTGAGGACAACCACCTTCGCTTCTTCAGCATCCTCTTCGTTTTCGAACTCGGTGCTGGCCCGGCTGCAGGAGAGCGCGACATACTCCTCCCCAATTTCATTTACCTTAACACGAACGTCGGTTAGCGTCTGAACGACGATATGGTTGGACCATATACACCAAACTGCATGGGGATTGAGATCTCTTGCTTTGAGGATGTGACGGACCCCTGGGGTGAGACCTTCTACTAGGTAGTGTTCGTCGCCTTCGCTAGGTTGGATGAGGATGGGGGAGGGCTGGCATTCGATCCGAACGTTGAGCATGGCTGAGGTGCAGGACTCATAGATGTAGCGGAGGTAAGGGTGGTAGTCGCCGTTTTCTGATGAATCAGAGGATACGTTGCATTCCTCGTGTATCGCTGCTTCGTCCTCTGGGGTGAGTGTTGCAGTGTGAAACTCACTAAAATGCGCGATGTCCTCCTCCTGAATCCGCAACCCATTCCGAATCGCCTCCGCCAATTTTGCCTCCATCTTCTCCCTCAACCGTTTCTCCCGTAGTAGCTCCTTCCGCTCCGTCACTTCATCCCTTTTCTTCCTTTTCGAAAGCCTCCTCGCCACCTCATAGTCATACTCTGCATGGTGCCTTTCCACCTGAACACGAAACGCCTGCGATTCAATCGGAGGTAAAACCTTAGGTTCCCCTAGAGACTCCTTCTTGGTTCCTTCTGCAGTCGGATCGAGAAGGGGTTTTTGGTAGGGCTCGGTCCGCAGTTCTCCGGCAGATATCTGCAGGTTTTGAAGAAAGGTAGACTTAAGCTGAGCACGTCGTTTCCTCCTTCTGGTGCGGGCTTGGGCATATGCTTCGCGTCTTTGCGGTGCACCTTCCTTTTCTTGGCAATACGCCATATCCGCCTCCGCCTGGCTCAGCGAGGATTTTTCATAAAGATACCGTTTCGTTGCTTTCAGGTATTGATGTTCATGCCGTTGGAAGAGACTCTTATAGGGCAGTGCACGACCCCAACGGACGTGAACAAAGTCTTCCCCGATTACATCCGCATCAAGCACCAGCCTTCCGGCAGTAACAAATTCTATCGCAACAGACCAGGCCCCCCAATACGAGACATCTCCACAACACAGCTGAGGCCGCACCATCAATTTATACCGTGTTTGTGGAACCAATCCGTGGATCATCGCGCTAATCCCAGGCCCCGGTCGTACTACGACGATATAGTTCTTTTTGCTGGTGAGGGACACAAAGTGGCATTCTATGGCAGCAATGTCGCGGTCAGGCTTTGCACTAAGCTCCTTCTCGAGGGCACGAAGACCTGCTAGCAGAGAGGCTTCTTGAGTAAAGTTGATGTGCGCTGAATCCACTACATATGGTGCTGGAAACTGCATAAGCAACTGTTTATCAGGGCTCTCCTGAATCCGACGTTGCGTACTATAAAAAAAAATGTGGTCTTCACCTACCTTTCCGAGAAGCACTTCAAGCTGGTGAATCAGAGGAATAGACGCATACTCTTCCAACCAAAATTGACGGCGTATGTTGAACCATGCTGTCTCATCTGTTAACACCACAGTCTGGAGGAGACGGGCTTTATATCGATCTGGCTGCATCTGCTCAAAGAGAATCCTCCCTTCTTCCGGTAAGGCTGCGTGCTCCACAACGTCACTCTTTTTTGATGAATTCGCGTCAATAATGACGTGAAATTTATGAGAAATTCCGTCAGGAACACAGTTAACCCGGTCATTATCCCAGACAACGTCAAACCCATCCGTACCTACAGGGTCCAAAAGAATGGGAACCAGCCGCATTGCGATGAGAATCCGGTTGGAAAAGAGAACAGCAGGTTTTTGTGCGAAGGTATCCTCCTTTTCATTGATTTCTTCGTAAGAACGGACCCGGCGGGCCTCAAAGCAGTACAACGTATTGTAGGTAGAGGCGAAGGAGATGCTTTCGTTTGGGCCAAATGTTCGTAATTCCTCTTCGTTTTCGTATACAGTTTCCCCCTTCGCGGTGGTACCAGGTATGGGCCGTATTGTTTTCACCCGGACCTCTGTGCTGTCTGTTGTAAAGCTCCCTAATTTTAATGTAATTTCATTGTGCTTTAGTGATTGGACCGCAAGTTCGGCTACTCTCTTCGTTTTTAGAACTATAGCGGGGGTCCATGGAAGCCATGTTTCGGTAGTAGGGTCGAAGGCGCACATTTTTATTCCAAAGGATGCATCGCTCTGAAGTGCGGGTAATGTATAGTCTTTGCGAGACACTGCGAAGGTGGCTTCGAAGGTCCGTCTCCCATCGTCCACATCCTGTTTTTTTAATGGAGGGGGGAATTTTGAGCGTTCGCGAATGCTAAAGGTTTTCTCCTGCGTTTCGTGGAGAAATCCGTACGGCAGTTTTGTCTTTCCTTTCAGAAGCTCGAAAACCTTCACCCGATAGGTGTGCATAGTAAATCCTGCTGAGGCACCACGCCATTTAAACGAAACCGAAGATTCTGTTGCAGTATGCCCAGTCAACGCTACTACTGGATTTGCAAACTTTGGGGCCTGATACACCTCTGTCCCATCAGTTGTTGGTAGCGGTTCTTCTGGGGGGACTTCCTCCTGCACTTCTTCCTCCTCCTCCTCCTCTTCCTCCTCCTCCTCTTCTTCTTGTTCTTCTTCTTCTTCTTTTTCCTCTTTTTTTTCTACAATGATCTCCTCGATCGTCGCTTCTTTCTCTGGGGGTGCTGCAAACACTGCAGAAAGATCTACTGCTACTGGAGGAAGAGTGGAAAGCCGTTCCTCCAACTCCGCTGCGGAGGGAAGCATGATGTCGTCATAATCATCACCAAAGTGAAAGGTACTGTCGCGGAGCAGTGCATTGTTTAGCGTGATTTGTTCCCGTTCTATGCTGGAATGACGACGTGCCGGGGTGGTTGTGGTACATTGGAGGGAACACGAGGTTGAGATCCTTTCCCCTTCAATATCCCTCGCATGCACCACTACCTCTATCGCCACTTCGGTTGCATGAGGTAAATCTTCAAAGTGATGCTTCATCCCATTCTCAAAATCGTTCTCCTCCAGCGTCAACTGAACCTCCTCCACGTCAGACTCTTCATCCGAAGCGTGCTCTACCTTGGGTGCTGCCGATATCACTGCAGACAACCCACCTTGAAACGCCTCCATCGCCAACGTCTGGTCAAAATAATCCAAGCCAAAAGATACGTCTCTCAACCTCGGCAGCCCAACACGAAGAAACACCTCTGTCGGCGTCGTTTTCACCAGCTCAACACACGGTGCAGAAGGTGTCATAAAATACCGCCGTTCACTCCACTCCCCATATAGCTGAGTATACGAACACCGAGACCGTACTTTAACACAATATAATGTGTCTTTTGAGAGGCCTGACGCGTGCAGAGTAGTATCAGTAGTGGAAATGGTTTGGGTTTCATCTTCGGATGACAGTTCAATGAGGTAGGAATCCCCTGCAAAGCTTGCACGGTGTGGGGTTGACACAGCGAGCTTCCTTTTTAACACCTCGGGGGGGTCGTGGACAATCCCTTTCCGTTTGTCGCGCTCCCTCGCAGCTGCTTGCTGTCTCGCTGACGTACATGAGGAGATGACTGGAGGCTGCGGTGGCTGCCACCACGATCTTGCCCAGGAAAACACCGCCTCCGTCCACGACACTGCCATTAACCTATGGGATTCAACCCTCGCAGCGGTCGCAAACTCATGTCTCCACACCACCTCATCGCTCGTTATCCGTAGATTGTGCATTGCACCATTTTTCAACCCTGTTGCCAAATGCCGAAATGGAAGCTTCTCCACTACAACATCCTCTCTAAGGGCCCCATCGCCTACGCTTAATCGAAGTGGAGAACTGAGTTGTTCTGTTGCACCTGCCGACACATCAAGGCCAGGGGGGAACTCTGCTTCGCGTGCAAGGTATATCGCTGCGAACAACTCTTTGCAACAGAGAAACACATGAACGCCGTGAGGTGCGACCGGGACCACATGCTGTGGGGGAGGGTACGCCGCAGTGTCCTCGGGGGGTCGCATGGGGATGGAAGAAGCGGAGGTGGAGGTGGAGATGATGGACAGAAACGGAGCACTACAACGGAGCGAGTTGATAGAGTAACAGAAAGCGTGAAGATGTGCGAGGGGTTTGCGAAAGAAAAAAATTCGCTGAAAAACGCTTCAAGATGGGGAGCAGAGGGGGTGTTGGGTAAGAGTAGATAACCCCTGTTTCGATCCCTCAAAATCCCTTCTCTGCAGGTCGGGCCTGCGTGTCCATTTTTACTCCAAGATGTCCATGGTTGTTCGAAATTTTGGTTGGATTTTGTGTAGGCAACCTGAGGATGAGTCCTGCTATTTCGTCCTGAGCTGCTCGAAGTAGAGAACTGATATTGATGCAGGCCTCCCTCCTATTATCCACGCACGATGCCAGCCCCGGAAAAAAAAAAAAAATGACAAAAAAAACCACGTTCAGAGCACCCCTTTAGCGTACCCCCTTCACAACAGTTTGCCCTCTCTAAACTATTGTGTCTGAAGATACAAGATGGGGGGGAGCAAAATGTGTTAATGCACCTGGTGTTTGTTGTGTGTTGTGACGGAGAGGACGTTCACCACGATACCATAGGGGGCAGGTGGTTTGGGGGGGCGAAGCCTTACGGTGGAGTCCAAATGGTGAGGGGAGAAAAGTCGTTTTGAGTGTGCTCTGGGAAGTACCTCGGTGGACCGCGCCATTAAAGGGGAAAGGGGGTGGGGATATCTGGGTAATCAAAGAAGTGAGAGAGGGAGAGGTGTGGGGTTCGTTGTGAATAAAACTGCTTCTGGTATAGGGCCTTGGCAGCGCCGCAATTGGGTTAGAAGAGCGAAAGACACAACGTTCAAACGTTTAAAAAGAAAGTACGCGGGTGCAATGAAAAGGGGTTGTTTTATTGTGTTTGAAACATGGGGGGGAAAATGTATGTCTCTCGTATTGAGTCCTCTTTAACCTTTCACTACTCCACCACTTGTGCGAAAAATACTTCGGAATTTTATTGCATCGCGCGTAAAAACAACAAAAGCACACATCGTCGTGAAACTCACAACACCTCGACCTGTTTGGGGAGGCGTGGCTCTGCAGGCGCGGTTCGTCCCCCAGAACCGCAAAATGTGTTCAAAATGCTTTGTTTATATTTCCTCCTTTATTTCATGAGGTGACAAGAACAGGGAAATAGCTTGGGTACTTTTGCTGGTTTCAAAACCAGAACGAGCTGGTTTACTGGTTTGGGGAAAAAAAAATAAAAAAAGTGGGATTCGGGATTCAGTTTTTCGCCTCCCCCGCACCACTTTCCCACTCACAGAAGAAAGCCTCACACATAAGCGAACCCCTAAAAAGGGTTCATTAAGTGACTCTGTGGTGTAAAAAGCTGCATGTTTTGCACTATGCCCTAATTTTTTTTTCGCCTGCGGCGCCACTTTATATTAATTTTTTGCTCCGCAAAAAATAGACTTTACAATGTCTTCGGGAATCCCCTTGCATTTTGCAGCCGCAAATGCAACTTGACCAAAGATGCAAAAAGTTGACCATTTTTTCAAAATGACCCACCGTTGCAACGGCCCCTGCTTCTGGAAGACGTATTGACTTCGTACGTGGAAATTAGTGGAAGGTGCAAGACCAAGCGCCGCAAACACAGGATTATATTCCATTTTCTTTGTTGTCTCGCAAAATTTACCCTTTGCCTCTCCACTTAGTGGTTGGCAGGGAGGCGCGCGCGAAGCGCGCGACGACCGCTTTCAACCGGGGAAAAATTTTTTCTAAACCAGCAAACCAGCAACATTTGAAAAGTGCACCTTTCAAGCTACTACCCTGGACAAGAAGAAGAAAAAAAAAAACGAGTCGACACAACAAAAATAAAAACTGTTATCTGAGTTTAAGCTAGTCTGATAAAGAAAGAAACGAAATCAGAAAAAGAATTTTTCGTTGATCGCACCGGATTTTTGTGGAGTGTGTAGGGACAAAATCAAAAACTTTTCTGTGAATAAGTTGTGTCGTGTTTACATCGCTCACACCAAAAAAATTCGGGCACAACTCAGATATGTTTTCATTTCCTCCCCTACAACCTTTGCAAGGCAGTTGTCACAAAAAAAAAAGGTTGCGCTAGCTCCAAAACTTCTCGCAACTCAGCCACTTAAAAACAAGAGGGAAAAAAGAAAAGAAATGTTTATAAGATGACCCTAAGCTTCTCGTGCTTAGTCACCTTAAAGAATACGTTAGTGATATGATATGAACCTCAGCAGTGTAATGCTTTGGTACATAAGCAGATCACCCACATGGGTCAGCTGGAACACTTTCATTGACTTCAGTGCAGTGAAACAGAAAAAGTAAACTATGGTTGGAAACTATGAAGCCTCTGGTACATGGACGTCAAAACCTAGGATAATATGCACGAGAGAGAATCACATGGAACGAAGAAAACAGAAAAAGAAAAAGAAAAACACATGTCATCGCACCTCAGATAAGTATCAAAAATGTATGACATTCATCAATAGAGCATGTCTGCAACGTTTCTGTGCACACTCAGGTTAGAGCAGAGTGTGTCATGTGCAGGTGTAGTTGCAATAAAAACCAGGGGCTCCGCTACCGTATAAAGTTCTGTTGCGGCGCAACAGAAGTCTGAAAAAAAAAAAAAAAAAAAAAAAAAAAAATCCCGTGGTGTTGAACCACGGGAGTACCATGGGAACTGGGTTGCTGACCGCACCATCCAGGCTGTACCTCAATTTTTTTTTTGCCTGCGGCGCCATTTTTCCTTTTTTGCTCCGCAAAAAAGGATTCGATGTGTGACTCTGTGCTGAAAAAGCTAGATTTTTACACCGTGCCCTAATTTTTTTTTCGCCTGCGGCGCCATTTGTTTGATTTTTTTTGCTCCGCAAAAAAAAAAAATACAGTTCCCTATGTTCCAATGTCCCTGGTCAGGGCTGAAAAATTTTTTGGGCACAAAAACAGCTGACCCCCCAATCTTGAAATCTGAATTCCTGGATAAGACACTGGCGCAGGGTGAAAAAAAAAACCCCGCAACAGAACTCAAAAAAAATCTGAAAACGTAGCGGAGGGGCTGATAAAAACGTAAAAAAAAAAAAAAAAGTGAAAAGGGGATGTTCTGTACGTATCTTGTGTGCACAGAACAGGATAGAGGTGTCAAAAGGCTGTGGGAAGGAGTTGAGTAAGGGAGTGGGTGAGGAAGAAGGCGTCAGACTCACTCAAGGAAGAGCTTCGGGGAGTGCTCCTTGACACGTGCAGCGTTGTCGCCGCGGAGCAGGCTCGCCACTGCCAGGTTGTGCACAGCAGACGCCGCAATCAGTGCAGACCGCTCCACCTTCTCAATCGGGTTCACGTTGTCCTGCACAAGTGTGTCCATCAGTGTCTTGTCGAAGCAGTGTGTTGCTGCCACCACCACGTGCAGTGCAGCGTCCTCAACAGAAAGCGCACCCGAACGTGTCAGTGCGTCCAGCAGGTCGAACGCACGATCCTTCTCCTTCTTCTGTGCGTCCTTCGCCAGCGTCGTTGTCTCCTCCTTGCTCAGAAGCGTCTTTTGGAAGCGCTTCCGCCATGCTCCCTGCGTCTTCAGGATCGTTGGCCGCAGGCAGCTCTCCTCGTCCAGTGCCTCGTAACGCTTCTCCAGCACTTGCGGCAGTGCGCTGATGTCGTACACACCGACGGGTGCGCCAGCTGACTCTTCCTTCGGTGCCACGGTCTGCTGTGTCTCCTGCTGGGCAGGTGTCTGCGACTCCACTGCAGAACAGGGCTGCAGGTCGGCAACAAAGCAGTTGTCGAGGTTCGGAAGGCAGTCCATCACCATCGCACACTTCTCAAGAGGAGCTGCTGAGTAGCACCGCTCGCTAGTCATGGACTCCATCATGCAGCGCTGCTGACTCATCTCAGCATAGTGCCGTGCCGCCTGTGCCTCCTGTTGCCTCATGGCAGCCTCGTGCTGTGCCGCTGCAAGTGCCTCAGCACGCTCTGCCGCAAGCCTCGCCTTCTCCATCTCACGCTTCTGCTGTGCCTCAGCCAGCTCGTCGTCCTTGACCTTCTGGACCATCTCACGCATGGCAGCAACGTGTGTGCGCACAGCCTCGACCTTGACAGACGCAGCCACATCAGCCTCGTCCTCAAACGAGTCGCACTGGTACGACACAAGGTCGCTTGGGATCTGGAACTCGAGGAACAGCTCCAGCAGGTCCTGTGTGAGACGGATCTCCTTCGTCAGGCTGTCGGGTGGGAGGTTCAACACACGCTCCAGCTGCGGCTTGATCTGCACAACACACACACCGAAGAGCGTGGCCTCAAGCTGCATCGCACGGTACGCCTTTGCAAAGCGCTGCTGCTCGGGTGACAGCGACTCAATCGCGTCCTTGAACTCCTTCGGTGTCGGGATCTCCTCCAACAGCAGCGGCAGCGTCAGGTCGTCCTTGTTCTGCACAATTATCGCGTGCTGCGGGAGGAACAGGTCTGCACCGCCAATCGCACCCACCATCATCACAAACCCGCTGAACTGGCGTGCACGTCCCACAAGCGACAGACGCGGCATCGCCTCTGTCGAGAACCTGTGGCACACATACGAGTGCACGTGCCGCGTCCCACCAAAGTGCACGTCCGACGACGCGTTCAACGCAAACCGCATCGGCACCACCTCTGCAGCCGCAAGCTCCCGCCCCACAGTCACCACAGGCTCCGCCATGTCCCCACCCACCTCCTGCTCAAGTGCCACAACACCCTCGGGGTTGTGCTCTCCACGCCGCACAGTGTGGCTGAACAGACGTGGTGTGTACGCCTCGTGCATCACCTTCCGCATGTGGAACTGCATGTACGCCGTGAAGTCTGCACTCGACACCTCCTTCCCAATCGCCTGCACCAGCTGCTTCCGCAGCATGTGCTCAATGAAGTCCACTGCCTGCCTGTGTGCCACAGCCACCTCACTCATGTGTTTCCCCACAACCACCACACGACCCTCAGCAGGTGTGATCAGTCCCTTCCCCCTGCCAAGTGTCGCCCCCATCCGCGCCAGACGCTCCTCCAGGCTCTTCCGCTCACCACCCAGCAGTGCGTTCATGTCTCCTGCAAGCATCACAGTCCCGTTCGCAGGCACGTCCGGCGACGACACCTTCACCAGGTCAGACACCTGCACCACTGCCCCAGTCTCAGCACCGTGCTCCCGCACCTCCAGCAGCGGCAGCACAGGCACAAACACATCACCCGCGTTCAGCGACGCTGTGTCCAGCCCATGGTCCTGCTCAACCGCAAACACACGTCCCTGGAAGTACGTTGCCACTCGCGTCCCAAACTGCCCCACAGCACCCAAGCACTGCAGCGCCTCCTCCACATCCGCGTTCCGACGTGGTGTGTGGCACTTCTTCGCCAGGCGGTCCACCTGGAACCCCACACGCAGTCCCTCCAGCTCCACGTGTTTCACCAGCCACGACAGGTCTGTCTCCATCCCCTCGTGCACGTGGCGCTTCGGACTGGGCTCATCCTCGCACAGTGTCTTGATCTGCGTCTTGCGTTCACCACTGCACAGCACCACACGGTCTGCACCGTCCTTGTCGTTCCCTGCATACGCAAACAGCTCGTACGACACACCCACATTCCAGAAGTACTCCGTCACCGTCCGCACCACCTTGTCTGTGATCTTCGTTGTCCCGAGTCGACCTGCCACCTCCGTCACATGCTTCGTGGCGTCCTCCACCTCACGCGTGGTCTTCTTCTCAAACGCACACGTCTCCACACTCCGCAGACTCAACGTCACTGTCCGCTTCCGCCCCACCTCCGCAAGCTTCGCAAGCCCCTCTGCCGTCAGCCCCAATGCCTCCAGACACAGCAGCTGCCCCGCACACGCCGCACCCGTCACAAACTCCGCCAGCAGGAACTTGTCCGTGTACTCGTGGTGCACCTCTGTTGCCAGCTGGGGGTTCCGTGTTGCGTCCAACACCTTCTTCACCTCCTGCAGACTGCGCTGCACACGTGCTTCCATGTCGGCCATTGTCTTGTCTCTTCGGTTGTGTTAGTAGTTTTGTGTTGTTAGTAGTCTGTAGTGTGATTGGGTGACATACGAAGAGAGTAGAATCTGAATAAAAGTATGGGGATGGGTGGGTGCACTTTGTTAGGCATCGCAACAGAAGAACTACGCAGCTTGCCAGCCACGACGCAACTGCCACAAAGAGGTGGTGGCAGAAACGTTCAAAAAAGATCGGGTCTTTTGTTTGTGCACTCAAAGCCGGGAAAACAAAAAGGTGAAAAAATGTGTTAAACTGACGTAAGGTTGTTGTGGTTAATTGAGTACTCAAAGAAAACAAGCAAGCTTCTGTTTTTTCAATCCGTTTTGTTTGCCCTGCAGCGCTGCCTCCAATCTTTTTATAATTGGCAACAAGTTGTTTTATCCAAGCATGTCCTTAAATCCGGGAAAAATCAGGATTTTTCTGATTTTTAACCCTTTGGTTCCGAAGGACTTTTTTTCAAAAAAAATTTTTTTGGACCCCCCCCCCCCCCCCCCCCCCCCCCGGCTCTTTCTGCAGTAAAAAAATTTCTGGTGTAAATTTTTGACCGATTCTGGTCGCATTTGAAAGATTTTGAACACCGCTTTCAAATTTTCAAAAAATCGAAAAAAATCGGGAAAAAATCAGTGGTCAAAAAAGTGGGGAGCTTGTCATGAACTTTTTCAAAAATTCCAAAAAATCGACTTAAAAAATTCGGAGTGTTTCAAATGTGGTCGAAACATGCTTTATTTGAAAGATTGGTGACAATCTACATATCCCGGAAAACTTACACCATGGACTTGTAATGACATTACGTGACGAGGGACGAGGGAAATTACGTGGGAAATTACGCGCGCAATGACGTCGTCACGACGCGGGCACCCCCTCGTAATGACGACGTCATGACGTGGGGTTTTCCTCGTCACGACGACGGCATTACGACGTCATGACGAGGGGTGCTCCCGTGGTCATTGTCTGGCTATTGCCTCCCAGGGAAAGGGACTCTCGAATTTTTTTTTTTGCCCCTATAAAGGGCTAATTTCGACGATTTGAGGCCATTAAAAGCAAAATTTGATGCTTTTGAGCATCTGTGGGGGTCTAAAACGCGTTTTTGCGGTTTTTTTTCCTCCTTCCCCCATATTTTTCTTTACCGACTACTTTGGCTCAGCATAAAAAAAATTTTAAATAAAGGTCGAGATTTAGGTAGTGGCCAAGTAAAAGAACACAATTTTTTAATGGACCATCTGGGGGTACACAAATACGCAGTTCTCCTCTCAAAAACCACGGATATTTTACGATATCCTGTGTCCATTATAATACCGTAATCGTAAGAATTCTGGGAGGGTAATATTTCTTGTTTTTTTCTGTTCCTTTTTCCACCACACCTCCAAAAACACCCTCACAGGATGACAGTATACAAAAACATGATAAACGATGAAAACCCGCAACTCTACGCCACAGGTTCTTTCTTCCTCTGGGAAACTCTTTGTCAGTCACTGCTATAGCCATTTAACCCAGGGAGCATAGCTAGTGCAAGAAATTCGACTTCGGGATCCGGAAAGTCTGTCCTCTGCTCTTGCGGAGGACTAGGCACAAGAAAATATTGCGTTCCCCCAGGAAACTAATTTTTGTCACAGTAATTTTTGCCCAGGGCATGCTCTTGAAGCATGGCGGCTTGGTGTGAGAAGGGGCAGTGTGTTGTTTTGTTCTAGATTTCAACGGTTGTTAGAACGAGTCAAGTGGATGCTTATCTAAACACTGACTTTAGTACAGACCCGAGAGATCACACATGACTTTGAGGAAAGAACAAAGCAATGCATCTGTACCCGCACGCCAGGTTGTAGTTACTTCAGAATTTTCTTAAGTTTGCATGAAAGAGAAGGGGGCGAAACCTTTGTATACGTCTACGACGAAGGTAGTAGCCTAATGACAACCATGTGGTGGCTGTAATTCACATCCCTTAGAATTACCAGAATTCAGCCTTTGTTGAAGTAATGTGCATACTTGTATGTGCGTGTCACGCTTCTCCACCCTTAAATGGGTGCACCGCTCGGTGAGCAGTGGTAACCCTTCTCGACTAGTGCAAACTTAAGAATTTTCTGCTGTAACTTACCAAAATCGATTTTCTCACCCCAAACACCCGCAACACCCCACCTGCTACTTCGGTAGCCTGTGTTGTTGGGAGTTGGTTCTCATGTTGATCCCCAGTGTCTTGCACTGCTTCTTCTGAGCCCAACGCTGTTTGGCCTGTCGACGTAATAAATACGAAGACAGGGCGGCGGTGCCAACAATTTTCCGATGATGGAACGTTTTATCTGATTGATTTATCGTTTGATATACCTTGTGTGTGCTACTTCATGCACACCCAAGCAAGGTATATTGAAAGGTACTTTCAAGCGATACTTCGTTATGTCATTGGGGGTACCTGGGTACCTGGGTACCTGGGTACCTGGGTACCTGGGTACCTGGGTACCTGGGTACCTGGGTACCTGGGTACCTGGGTACCTGGGTACCTGGGTACCTGGGTACCTGGGTACCTGGGTGCCCACGTCATGACGACGTCATGACGACGTCATGACGAGGTAATTACGAGGGGGTGCCCTCGTAATTACCTCGTCATGACGAGGGCACCCCCTCGTAATTACGAGGGGGTGCCCTCGTCAAGGCACTCGTAATTACCTCGTCATGACGCGCGTAATGTCATTACGAGTCCATGGTGTAGTAAAAAAAGTTTACACAGAAATGAGCTCACAGCATGTTGCTGCTTGTTGCCGCCAGCAGATTACCCGTTTTCACACGTTTTGCGTTGAAAACCCAGTGGGAGGGGGTAAAAGGGGGTTGGGGGTAAGGTGACCTAGGGCTCTACACCCGAGTCTCTTTTCCTCTTCATTGCGTTGCTGTTCTCGGTGTGGTACTTGCGATGACACTCGGCAGGGCATAAATAGACGCCGCAGGTCATGCAGCGGTACGTCATCCGGACTCTCACAGGTGCCTTTGAACACACTTTGCAGTTCCTGGGAGTATCCATCTTTGCCAGGTCCATACCCACGTGGGGGTAGCTGGCCTTCATCCCAGACTCGTACGGACACTCCCGCTCAGAAAGTGCAGGGGCGGGCATAGCAGCACGGATGTCAAATGTGGGCTCCTTGGACAAACCACACCAGCTGCAGTGGCCACGGTGCTTGTCGAACGACTCTTTCGACACGTCAAGGATTGCAGCACGTTTGGTCTCATTGGGCGGGTACAATGCCATGAACTCGTAGTGTCGATCTGACGTCATCTTCGGACCCGAGCATTGCACAGGATGGCAACCACCAAGCGCATTATTCGTTTTGCGGTTCAACCCGTCAATCGCCTGGTTCAGGTAGTTCACCGAGTACGACAGACCTGGCTTGTGTACCAGCATGATGAAGCTTAATGGTTTCGCCCCCCGGGCTCCCCCCCTTCTAAAATATTAAGGGATGCACAAAAGTTTTCGATTTTTGCTTCTTTTGAAAGATTTGTGGAAAATATTTGAAAATATCAAAAATGTTTTCCCGAAGTTTAGTAGAAATTTATTTAAAGCA
The DNA here is from genome assembly GCA_964035575.1 of Rhynchopus sp. YZ270_cl-10. NCBI lineage: Eukaryota > Euglenozoa > Diplonemea > Diplonemida > Diplonemidae > Rhynchopus > Rhynchopus sp. YZ270_cl-10. The sequence goes on along the minus strand of OZ037897.1, from coordinate 942,820 downwards.
TGTCGCCATTGGAGGATAGGGGACTAACACACTTTTTTAACCATGTTCCGATTTCACCCCCCGGGCTCTCCCACTTCTGAAAAATCAACAGATGTGCAAAAAAAATTGATTTTTGCTTCTGTTGAAAGATCTGTGCAAAATCTTTCAAAATGTGTAAACCCGAAATGTTCCGAAATGTAGTAGAAATTTAGTCAAAATATGTCGCCATTGGAGGGCCGGGAAATATCACATTTTCCCCTTCATTTTCCCATTTTACCCCCCGGGCTCTCCCACTTCTCAAAAATTAACAGGTGCACATTTTTTTTTGATTCTTGCTTCTTTTGAAAGATCTGCACAAAATCTTTCAAAATATAAAAAAATGTTTTCCCGAAATATAGTAGAAATTTATTTAAAGCATGTCGCCATTCGTAAAGCCACGTATGTGGCTCGCAGGAACTAAAGGGTTAAATCTCAAAATTTTCTTAGGGTAGCACAATTAAAAACCTTGTTTAGTGTCCCACCGCTCCCCAAAAATCTGTTCGCACGCACGCAAAAAAAAAATAACTAGTCAAAAAAAAATAATTTTTCCCTCACCTATTTTGCCCTCTTTTCAGGCTATTTCCTATCTCTGGGGCGTTTTGTTGCATTTCTGAGCCAATCCCGGCTTGTGGTGGGGTGAATACGGAAAAATGGACAAAATTTTAGTGACTTAACCTATTAGCCACTAAGGGGGGTGGGGGTTTTTTTCCCGTTCTTTGTTTTGGAATCATCTGAGTGTTTCTGGGTCAAAACTGGGGCGATGGCGCATTTTTTGGGTCCTCTAGGTGGTTTGGTATGGTCTTCGGGGACTTCTGCGGTTCTGAGAATCAAAATCGAAAAATCGCATTCGTTAGGCTGTGACCGTCCCTGTTTCACGCATTTTCCTTGGTGTGCGTGTTGTGGGTGGCGGAAAAAATCAAAAACAAAATTCTAAAAAATCCAAAAAAAATAGGGGAATCACACATTTCAACCTCCCGGAATCTATTAAAAAAATTTTTTTTCACTTTTGACAAAATTTTATTGTCTTGGAGACTCTTGCCATGTTTTGATAGTGCGCTGAAAACCCTAAAAAACCCCAAAAAACCCCCTTTTTCACGAATTTCCCTAAGTGGTGGGTGATTTTGGGTGGGTGGGGGAAGGAAAAAAAAAAAAAAAAAATGGGGGAATCACACATTTTTGGTCAGCGGAGGCCTATAAAAATTTTTTTTTTCACTTTTGAAAAAAAAAAATTGTCTCAGACGCAGGTGCTGATTAATGTGCCCATATATGGGCACCTAGTGGCTAATAGGTTAAATTTTCGCAAAATATGAACCCATACTCGTAAACAAGGGTCATTTTCAGGAAAATTCGGAAAATTCCGACATTTGGAAGCAATTTTTTCCCCTGAAAAAACAGTGGGTTTTCAGCCCGAAAACATACCGCGATTGGGATTTCCGGAATCCGTCCGCACTGTGGTGGGGTCACTTTGCCGAAATGGCCAAATTCTTGGTTTTGGTCAAAATCCATGTAGGGTAAAGAGGGCCAAGGTAAATCCCACAACCAGATTTTCTCTCCCTGATCCTGACGTCTTGAAACATGAAAATGCGCGAAAACACCGGCATTTGCATTTCCGGAATCCGTCCGTTCTGTGGTAGGGTCAATTTGCCGAAATGGACAAGTTCTTGGTTTTGGTCAAAACCCGTCAGTGTAAGGTAAAGGGGGCAAGTGTTTGCCTGTAGAAACTGGAAGGGAACAGGCAGCGCCGCAGGCGCACGGTACCCAACTTTTTTTATTCTTGTACCTTTTCTCCACTTTCTTTTGATTGCACGAGTCGATTGCTCTCCACGGTGGGGTCACATGTGTGTCCAAAAACACTCTAAGGTACTACTATTCTGAAATATGAGATTCAATGGTTTCTTAAGGAAATCTTCATAACGTGAGATCTCTGAAAATCCTCGAAAACGAACCCCGCCGGAGGCGGATTTTTTTTTATACACGTGTGCGCAAAAATTCTTATTTCTTGCTTATTTCGCACATTTGGGAGCACGGGACCCCAACATTTTTTTTTTTTTCTGGTCACTTTTTCCCAGACAGAAGTGCCCTACCTACCTTCCCCCTTAGGGCCCTCCGAGACTTCGTCCGTCCTGACTTCAACCTACCAACCATAAAAATTATTTTTTTTGTAGTTGTGTCCCAATTATTTTTTTTTTTTGGATTTCCAAAAATCTGTTCGCGCGCAGGACACTAAACAATATTTTTAATTGTGCTACCCTTATAGAAAAAAAATTTTTCGCGCACAACAGGAGAAGATATTTTTTTGTTGTTGTAGGCCCGCAGTGCAGGGTGGTCACATTTTTCTCCCCACCACAGTGCCTTATCCAAGAATCAGATTTCAAGATTTTTGGGGTCAGATTGTGTTTCCCCCAAGATGTTTTTTCAGTTCTGACCCGCGATAGCGAAGACATTGGGAACATAGGGAACTGTATTTTATTTTCCTTTTGCGGAGGAAAAGGAATAACACAAAATGGCGCCGCAGGCGAAAAAATAATAGGGTACGGTGTAAAATGTAGCATTTTACACTACAGAGTCAGTCAACGAACCCTTTTTTGCGGAGCAAAAAAGTAATAAATAATGGCGCCGCAGGCAAAAAAAATTAGGGTACAGCCTGGGATTTCACGGTGCGGTCAGTAACTCAGTTCCCAGGGTACTCCCGTGGTTCAACCCGGTTCTACCAGGAAATTATTCCGACCTCCCTAAAAAAGACACTGCCCATATCCATATGAAAATTTTTTCACCGGCAAAAATAAAAATTTCTTATAAAATTTTCTTATAGAAAATTCCTGAATCCTAAATCCGATTTAGAGGACAGCATGGTTTTATCAAAAAACATGGGTAGTATCTGGATCCAGTTCCAGGTGATTCCAGGTTTCTCAGATTTTTCGTGAAATTCCAGGTTTTTTCCAGGTATTCCAGGTGATTCCAGGTCAATTCCAGGTAATTCCAGGTTAATTCCAGGTGATTCCAGGTAATTCCAGGTCAATTCCAGGTAATTCCAGGTGGGTTTAAGCAGAAATCTGCACGCAACACAAACACGCATTCCGATCTGGAAGTGTGGACGATGACAAAACACTCGGTTTTTGACACTGCTGCTTCCACTGCTGATGGTGCTGTCGCTGCCACTGACACTGCTGCCGCTGGAACTGCTGCTGCTGTCTACCCTCTTCCTTTTCTGTTCCCTCTGTTTCACCGCAATCTTTTTCACTTGCGTGATCATTGCGTTTGGTTTCCTCCCCATGGTTTTTGTTGTTCTCTCTACACAGTGTAAATGTGAATAGGAAGAGAACTCGGGGATAGAGGGAGTGAGCGCTTCAGCGACAATGGCAAAGACTAATAAACGAAAGGTTTTTTAGAATTTCCATCACATGGTGTTCCGGAGGGGGCCAAGATTGACATGTCCTTGACGAGTGGGGGGTCCACTTTATAATTTGTGCGGGTTATTTTAGCCGGGAAATATGCATCTTCCAAAAACACCGACATTTGCATTTTTGGAATCTGTCCGTCCAGTAGTGGGGTCACTTTGCCAAAATGGACAAATTCTTGGTACATACGTGAAGACACCAGTAAAAAAGCCTAATTCCAGAAAAAATCCAGATCTGGAATACCTGGAATTTTTCTGGAATTTTTCTGGAATTACCTGGAATCTGGATCCAGAAACTACCCATGAAAAAAAAAAAAAAAAAAGGAACAGAGCTCGCGCTAAAGTCCATCCCTCATCCCGGGATTTTTGGGGGTTTTGGTAGGAACGTTTTTTTTTTGCAGTACGGGGATTTCATTAAGAAACCAGAAGTTCTAATATTGTTGAGTAAGACCACCACATAGTGGACTTGCATGTACATGTGACCCCGCCGTGGAACGCAATTGGCTCGGAAAGTCAAAAGAAAGAGGAGAAAAAAGAAAAGGGGAAAAAAAAAAAGTTGGTTACCGTGCGCCTGCGGCGCTGCCTGTTCCCTTCCAGTTTCTACAGGCAAACACTTTACCCCCTTTACCTTACACTGACGGGTTTTGACCAAAACCAAGAACTTGTCCATTTCGGCAAATTGACCCCACCACAGAACGGACGAATTCCGGAAATGCAAATGCCAGTGTTTTCGCGCATTTTCATGTTGCAAGACGTTCAGGATCAGGGAGAGAAAATCTGGCTGTGGGATTTACATTGGCCCTCTTTACCCACATGGATTTTGACCAAAACCAAAAAATTGGCCATTTCGGCAAAGTGACCCCACCACAGCGCGGACGGATTCCGGAAATTCCAATCGCGGTATGTTTTCGGGCTGAAAACCCACTGATTTTCAGGAGAAAAATTGCTTCCAAATCTCGGAATTTTCCGAATTTTCCTGAAAATGACCCTTGTTTACGAGTATGGGTTCATATTTTGCGAAAATTTAAGTCACTAAAATTTTGTCCATTTTTCCGTATATACCCCACCACAAGCCGGGATTGGCCCGGAAATGCCACAAAACGGGGTTTCCGGGCCTCCCCAGCTAACCTTTTCAAGGAACGTTTTTCCGTACCCGAAATCCATTTTTTCCCCATTTTTTCCCATAATTAGCGCGACCACTGAAAAGGAACACTTGAAAGGTAAAAGTAAATCATGTAAATGATCAGTATTATTATTAGCACTGCACAAAAAAAGCGGGTTGGAGACTAACAAGCTTGACTTGAAATACATCAGCCCGCTTGTGACAGTGTACTTTGGTACATGACTGAGTATACCGGGTGGACACCACCCATACAGTCATACATCCATTTCGTGGTTTAAATCTAAACAAACGCGGGAGATAAATGTGCCTCTCTCATGCACATCGTTTACCACTAATAGGTGGTGTGGCCGACGACCCCAAAATACCACAAAATAGCACAAAATCGCACAAAATAGCACCCCCTCCTTCAGACACACCAACTATCGTTATCGTGCTGGAACAACTGGGGAAAGATTTGAGATTTGGCTTGTCTCTTCTGTCAAAAACGGTATTACAATACCCCAGGCATTTGAAAGTCATCGGATGTGGACGGGGTTATGACATGTGGGAAGTGTGTCGCGGTGCTCGGGTTTCGACTCCCCACCGACGTCTGTAAGGAGCACGTGTAGGGCATGGCCGACGCGATCGCCTCGATCTTACAGTGCGTCTTTGTTCTGACCAGCGCTGCTATCTTCGTCACCACGTGGGTGTCATCATGCAGCCCCAACCCCTCCAATGCCTCAGCATCCCTTTCACCATACGCTGTGTGGTAGGCCTGCCCCCAACAGGGGTCCTCCGCGACGTCCGAACCCTCCCCGAAATCATCATTGGTCACAAGCTTTTCACAGTCCTTCAACTTCTGCCCTCGCAACTCATAAATGATGACGGGAGCCGTATTATCCCCTTCCGTCAACTCCCAGGTGTCTACCGGACGAATCGATCCTTGAAGCATTGGATCCGCAGACAGAACAGAGGAAGGTGCCAAGGTACAGGTCAGTGCAAAGGTGTTCAGTTCATCTGCGCCGTAACAGAGGAGTTGTGCGAGATCGACGACGCGGCTGAATATGTTGACAAATTTTTGTGTAGGTGTGCCGACCTTGCCGTGGAGAGTGGATCCGGTGACCAAGGCCACGCGCAAGGTGAGCTCTGGGGTGTTCGACACTGTGTGCAGCATGCCTGCAAAGCGGACAGCGTTTTGGTAGTGCAGCTGGCATTTCTTCGCGGTGTTCCAGGAGGCACAGACTGTGTGCCCGCAGACAGAGAGCATCGCCCCCTCACAACGGTCAAGCGAAACAATCACCGTCGACATCACCATGTTCACAACCTGCGCTGTGTCCACCTTCTTCCCCCACGTCAGCCTCACTGCACCTACCGTAGCCGGCGCACGCTTGAGATTGTCTTTGCATAAGTCTGGCCGCGATCTAGATTTTACCAACGCTACAGGAGGCCCCGCACCCTGAATTGACCCGGCCGGAGGCACAAACGAACTAGATTTCGAAGACCGTTTCGGTGACGCTGCAGTCGGCGCTCCACCCTCCAAAATAGGTTTCCTTTGACTCAATGTTTGGGGGACGATGAGAACCACAGCATGCTTGCCTGGAACACCCTTGAGGACAACCTGTTCGCGCAGGACTACGGTGAGCGGGTGTTTTGCTGCAAAGTTGCTGCTCAGCTCAAGATACGCGCCCTGGGAGATACAGACAGCGCCGCCGACAGAGGCTGCTTCCAACCTCGCTGCTTTGTTCACTGTAGGTCCGGAGTAGTCGTGCCTTGCTGTGATGGGGTTCACTTCTGGGATGACACTCCCGTAGTTCACCCCAATCCGCACCCTCAGACCGTGCCACCCTGGGGACACAGCACATTGTGGTATCTGCGACAACTCTAGCGGCCATTCCTTACCTACCCTATACAGCCCTTCCTGAACGTCCAAGGCAAAACCCAAAGCAGTCTCCACTTCCGCAAAGGCAACCATAAAAGAATCGCCAATGGTCTTCACCTCATACCCCCCATGCGTGCAGATACACTGTCTAATGATTTTGTTGTGAATTTTGAGTGCTTCTTTCATTTCATTTGGGAAGGCTTCCCAGACTGCAGTGGAGCCTTGTATATCGGTGAAGCAGATGGCGGCTTCTCCTTCCCCTTCTAACCCTGGGGGAAGCGCAGTTTCGGAGGTTTCGGTTGTATCGTCATCATGAAATAATGAATCTGGTAAAAACGGCCGATATCGTGCTAAATTGTCCATAAGACGCAGCATTTCGGCCCGCAAATCGATGAGATGCTCTGAGGGTTTCTCCTCATCCTCCTCCTCCAAGTATGCCTTCGCTTCCTCCAAATCAAACCGCACCAAACTCCGTGCAACGTTCCGCGCAATTTCAATGGCCTTCTGCTTCTCAAGCCTTGCAATATAATCATACGTATGCGCTCTGTGTTCCATTATATCAATACCACGTAATTCCGATGCAACCGGTATTCGAACCCCTACTGTGAAAACTGCAATGTAATATACAATCACCGAGATGAAGCAGCACCAACTCAACACCGCGACCATCCCCAGCATCTGCATTCCTAGCTGCACCCCCCCACCTCCAAGAAAAAGACCATATTCCGTCACATCAACAAGCCCGGTCGCAATTTCGATCCGCTTTGCGTCACAGAACAACCCTGTTGCTATGGTTCCCCATATTCCTCCACCGAGATGAACCGCCCCTGCATCAAGAACGTCATCAATTCGAAATCGCATTCGAAGGGACGCTACGAGAAAGTAGGGGAAGATGGAGAGCGCGCCTATGATAGCAGCGTATCCTGAAGAGACGTAGGCACAGCCTGCGGTTATCGCAACCAGACCAGCTAGGGCCGTATTGCAGGCATGACAGATGTCGAAATACCCGAGGGTGATCCTCATATAAACGAACCCCGTCAGCGTTGCTGATGATGATGCGATAAGCGTTGTGATGATGGCGGTGGCGGCAACCTGGGCGCCACCGTTGCTCATGGTCATGACAGAGCCGGCGTTGAAGGCGAACCAACTGAACCATAAAATGAGAGTTCCGGTGGCAATCTGGAATTTGTTGTGCGGTGCGACTGTGGCCTGGCCTTTTTCGGAAAACACATCAATATTATCAGGAAGCATCCGAGGTCCTACCAACCACGCTAAACACAACGACATCGCACCGCCAAACATATGAATTGTAAGAGAGCCAGAAAAATCCAACACCCCATTTCCCGCAATCCTCCGATCACTAAACGGTGAGAGCCAGCCGTCACCATGCACCCAATGCGCTACAACCGGATAAGCAAAACACGCAATCACCAACACAAAAATGAAATACGCCTGCAACGATACCCGCTCAGCAAGAGCACCAGACAGAATCGTGGCCGCCGTTGTCATATAAGTAAAGGAGAGGAAGAAGTGCGCAAGATTTCCGTGAAAGACATCACCCGGGGCAGGGGAGAAGGCAAAAAGATTCGCATCATATCCCATAAATGCGTTGCCCGACCCAAAGGCAATGGAATAGCCAGTCAACCACCAGGCCACCGCACCGATCGAGCAGTCTGTTAAGTTCTTGAAAATGATGTTGATGACACTCCCGCTACGTACCGAACCGGATTCAAGAAAACAGAACCCAAGCTGCATGAGGAAAACCATTATACCACATGTCAACGCCCATATCGTGTCGAGGTCCTTCATGCTCGCCGTGAGCAGTGCTTCTAACAGAGAGACCTTCGCGGCGAGAAGCGTTTCGTTCATTTCCGCAATCCCTTCTGCGGCATTGCCGTCCTCATTGTCAGACAAAGAGGGAACGTTCGACACTGCGGTGCACCCTGTTACCAAACAGACGTACAACGCTGCACGAAGCACACCACGCCAATGCACAGACCCCTTCTCCCCCTCATAGTTGCTTGAACAATTATCCAACGTAATCTCTGTTTTACCACCTCTTGGCGACCCCGACACCGACACCGTATACTCCTTCGACCTGGATACCCAAAGCCCTTTTGGGGAAAGATCCAATTTGGGAGAACCTGGGGCCTCATCTGTGGGTGCGTTTAGGGTCACCTTGGGCGCTTCTTCCGACAGAAGCTCACTTCGAGGCTCGGTGTACCCAATGCTTTGTGCGAAGTTGGTGTTCGTCCATGCTGCTGCTGGGTTTTCCAGGAGGACACCGGGTCCCCCATTCGCTTCGCAGAGGAGAACCCCACCACCTGCCTCAGTCTGATCGTAAGTAAGCAGAACCGAAGGCTCCCTTGAGACAGGCATCACCAACTCCCGATACACGCCGTTGTGGTCCATTATATCTATACCGTTGTGGCAGGCTACACCTAGTATTCTGTTCACCCCCCGCATCGTCGCTGCAGTAACCCCATAGGTCCACAGCACTGCCGCGAGGATACCAAGCACAGTGTACCCTACGACCTGCCCTCTGTCTATCGCTGCCGCTTCGTCTCCCAACTCCATCGAAAGAAGGGGTTCGGAGTACAGAACTGCCGTACTTAATAGCCCCCAAATTGAAGGGAAAAAATGCGCAGCAACCACGTCATTTCGGTCAGAAATGCCTACCCGATGTAAAATCACCGCTGAAGCAAAATACAGTGCTGTAGAAACAGCACCTATAATTGGCGCGTACGGCAATGCAACGTGGTGCGCTGCTGCAGTCGAAGCAACTATCCCTGCAAAGGTTCCAGGCACGGTCTGTTCCAAATCGGGATACCCTAATAGCTCTACCGATAGAAATAGTGCAGTCAGAACACCAAATGAAGTTGAAACAATAAAAAAGCAAAGTGCGTGAGAAGATGTCGCTAATCCCACCCCATTTTCCAACCCAAGCAGCCCGCACCATCCAAACGCTGTTAAAAACACCCCCGCTCCAACAAGAAATTTATCGTGTGAAGAACGCGCTGCGTTGTCTCCAAGCGCGTTGCACGGCGTTTCCCCTGACTTCATATACGGTGCGGAGGCAAGCAGTGCGGTGCTACCTACCAAAAACAACAGAGTACACCCCGCACTGTCCAGCACCACCCCCACCCTCGCGTTGTTCTCGATAGACAACCATCCTTCCTCGCCCCAAATCCAAAACATAATTGGAGGGTACACCACAGCGGACAACACACCGATAACAACGCAGAAGGGCCCCAGGCGCATTACCCCGGCCACACCCTTTGCGTAAACCGAAAGGGAGATAAATAAAAAAACGCAGGTTTTGAAAAAGTGTGTATTGCGTTTTTCGGATGTCAAACCCAGCTCGTCGGTGGAGAGTGCAATGATGTAGTGTCCATCCCCAAAGGCGAATGAATAGCCAAAAAGGAAAAAGGTGGTCCCGGTGATTGCGATGATGGCGAGGTTCTGGCAAAGGCAAGAGATAACATTAGCTTGTGCAGCAGATCCGGCTTTGATGAAGATGTCGCCAGCAAGAACCATAAAAGCGAATATGCCACAAACAAGCCCCCAGGCAATGCCGATATCACGTCGTAATCCATCCAGAACCCCTTCGATGCCCAAAACATTTATAAGCAACGTCTCGGATTCATTCATTTGAAAGGAGGGGGGGGTTGTTTTTTTTTGTACTTCTCGAGTTACACTATTTTCACCAAATGGCGCGCGTAACTTTTAATAGTTGAGACGAGGGAGGAGGAGGAGGAGGAGGAGGAGGAAGGGGGAAAGGTTGAGAATGAGAGGGAGAGGATAAAGTTGTTAAGATGTGACCTAAGCTTGTGCTTGGGAAGAGGGGAAAAAAAAAAATCTCAATAAGGGGGACAATGGGTGGGGGAGAGTGGGGGTTCTAAAACCTGTGTGGTGGGGGGATATTGCAAGCAGCGATATTGAAGGGGGGGAGGAGTTAAGAATTAGAAGTGTGTGGCACAAAGGCTTCTCACGAATAGTGTACCTTTGGTACAATGACCGGGTGCACGTGGGATGGACACCCCAACCATGCAGTCCTACAATCTATTTCGTGGGGTACACCTAATCTGCCGTACGCCCGCTTCCACTCATCAATCAGATGAGCGGAGATGAGTGAAGGCACAGCTTCATTAAGTCTGTGTGTGATAGCGTCCGGTAAAACTGTTGCGGGGAGGATGAATAAAAACGGATTTTTTTTTCTCGTCTTTCTTTTTCCATTTTCGTTGTCTAGGGGGTGTCCTGAGACTCTAGAAAGAGAAATTCAAAACAAAGGAAGTGTGCACAACGCCATACGGGCAAGAGGGGAGGGGAGGAGCAGCAACCAGAAAAAAGCAAAAAAAAAAGCAAATGAAAGCATGCCTCCCTACCCCCGTGTAAATGTTATACTTAAAAAAACTGTAGTTGATACAGACACCTCCGACTAACTCACATACGATGCCAGCCCCGGATGAAAGCACAAATACCCTGCAATCAACAGAAAAAGAAGAAAAAAAATGAACAAAACGGCTTTTCTGTGCAACTCATTGGGAAAAAACCGTTTTTCTTCCCCGACAACCACCGGCATTTTATCATTTCCACTCCTTTTTGGATAGTGTAGCCCCCTCTCACACCACCAATATGCACTCCAACCAACTCTACCTTTTTTCCACCCCCGACTGAGCATTATACGACCATGGGTACGACCCGGGGTAACATTTTCCCATGCTAAAAACATAACATTTCTTGCATGAAACCCACAAAGCACATGAACCACCGTGTATACCTACACTTCCACCGCCCGCCCCCTCTCCCCCACATGCTCTCGATAGAGCCGCAATAGGTCCTGCAGGCCTGCTACTGCAGTGGCGTTGGCACGTACTGTGTCTGCTGTTGCGTTTTCTGCAAACACTTCCACTTCTGTATGCGGCCGTGGGACCAGGTAGTGCGGTCTTCGTATAGCACCTTGGGTGATCTTGGGGGTGATCTCCCTGCGTTTTTTGGACGTCTTCTGTATGCGTGGTGTGTTCGGAAGCGGTGCTGCCGGCTGCTCGCAGTATGGGTGTTGGTTCAACGCACTCCTCGGCAACGTCGACTGACCCAACGCATGCACCTCCGGTGCCCCTTGCTCCTTCGGCTTCCCCTTCCGTCTCTCCCGACTCGCCCCCAACCGCGACTCCCACCTATAATACCATTTCAACGCCCGCTCCCTCTTTTCACACAACACAGGTTTTCTGCTTCGATACGATTTTATTGGATCTCCAGTTTCTGGTTTTGGGGCACGAAATCCAGCAGAGTCTGGGGTGGGACACGCAGCACGGAGGGCAGCACTGCTCATAAGGGATTCTGAGGGGGGTGGGGGGGTAGGTGGTGGAGCAGCAGCAGCAACAGCAGCAGCAGCAGCAACAGTAGTAGGTTCTGCAGGCTCCTGAAGCAACGGTGCGACGCGGTTGTGAAGCCCTGCGACACTGCGTTTAAACTCCCTCCAACCAGCGCTTCTCGATCGCTGCTGTGGACGCTGTACAGAAGACCCCGTATGCGATGCTGTCAATTGATCAGCAGAACAAAGCGACGGCGACTGCTCTGACGCCTCGCTTGGATACGCCGCAAACGATGTAGCACGTTGAGATCCTCCTCCTGGACGTCCACGTGCACTCCCCCTAGGCCCAGGAGGTGCCGGACATAAAGATCGAACCGACATTCAAAAGAAAAAAAATATTTTTTTTTAAAATCTGGATCCAAAAAAAGATCTGCAGATGTCAATATTTTTTCAAAAATAAAATTATAATGTCGGCGGTAGTGTATCCCCAGGGAGAGGAGGGTGGTCGGGGTGGGAGAGGGGAACGAACCTAGTGTGGGGTTAATGTTGGAGAGAAGAGGGGGGTTTTGTTAAAAAGGTTGAGGGGAGGAGGAGAAGGGGAAGAGGGCTGTGCCGTAGACACTTCTGTATTTTCTTTGGTATTTTTTTTTTCTTCTTTTTTTGTTGGAAGGTGAATTGAAGGATTGGGTGGGGAATGAGGCTGTGGGAGTGGATGGGGATATTGAAGAAAAGCAATAACTGACAAAGGGTATAAAAAAACACTTTTTTGAAGAGTAAAAAACAAAAACAAAAAAGTTACAATGAGGAACCGAAATCCCTCGGTAGTGTGTACACGAGTGTATTGTCACACGTGTACAGACGTACAGCTTTCAAATTAAGTAGTGTCCACCTAACGTCATCTTTAGTGAAGTAGTAGGTAGTAAAGGGGAACGGCATTCGTCCCCTGAAATAAGGGTACTAGAGATTTGCAGATGATTGGTGCTCCGAGAGGGGTCGATATTGACAGGTCGTTGACCGACTTCCGAAAGCACCAATGATGGAACCTATTTTTGAGTTTTGCTGATAGTTGTTATAAATCAAACCGAAATAAACATAATTTTCGACGAGGTAATCAATTAAACATTTTTTTTTGACAATCAAAAATAAAATAAAAATAAAATGTCAAACGAATGTGCCTCTCGACACAAACAACAACGAAACCACCGAAGTACATATAGTTTACAGTGAAAAATTGGTCAACGAAAATGGTACAAAAAAAATATATGAAAAATCCATTGTATTCGAATAAATGGGTCCGAGAAAAGAAAAATCATAGATAAATAGAATTACCCCTCCGAAAAAAAAAACCAAATTAAAAAAAAAGGAGGATGGGGGACAATGTGGTGGTTTTTGTTTTGTCTTTTGTTTTTTGTTTTTTTTTTTTTTTTTGAAAAAAAAAAAACAAAAAACAAAAGATAATGATGAAACTTCAATCTTAAGTCCACACCCATGTGGCGGCCGCTTTGGCATGCGTCTGTAAGGACAGCCTTGACTGATACTTTCTGTATTAGCACACGATTGCCTCCCTGAAGGCTACGTAGCTACCTGAGTACAAAAAAAAAAAAAAAAAAAAAAAAAAAACCTAGATCACTATCTCCACTCTTTCCTTTGCAGAAGCAAATCAGAGCTCGATAGGGAGGGGGAAGGGATTGAGGGGAAAACTTTGTCGGTATTGCATTTTTTCTTTTTCTTTTTTTTTTTCTTTTTTCTTCTTTTTGCGCAGAATGTGTATTTCATTGTATTTTTTGGTCACACAAAAAAAATAAAGAGGGAGGGAAGAGGGGATGATAACCAAAGCCAAAAGGACGATGGCATTTTTTTCCCCCTATTTTTAAAAAATTCCAGATTATATGAATCTCTCTCTCTCTCTCTCCCCACTCTCTAACTCTTTCTTCTTACAACACATTCATCCCATCCTGTATTGACAAAGAAGAAGAAGAAAAAAAACTGGAAAAGACGAGGTGTATCTCTTCTCTCGTATACAATAGCGAGCAGATAATAATCCAACAATAAAGTAACGTATCCCAAACTAAAGCGAACTTCATTTTAACTTCGATGATTGGGTGTGAGTGCACAAACTGAGAATAACGTGATCCCCTCATTCGCTAACGCTTTGTGACATCATTCAGCTTCAATGATAACACTTCGCTTCGCTTGTGAAGTTTTCAGTTTCAGTTTGTACCCACCCACCTCGCGAAAAATAATGTTCACTTTATTTCATTGAAATAGTTATTTTTTTGAAAGGTAATCCTAAGCCTCTCGTTGCTTAGTCACCTTTAGGAAAGACAAAAAAAAGGGGGGGGGGGGGATCCTCGGGGTAAATAATCACATATGGGTAGTGTAAATATGCAAGGGGGAGGGGAGGGGAGGGGAGGGGCTAAAGTGCGATTTTGTTTTGTTTTGTTTTTTTTTGTTTTTGTTTTTTTGTTTTCTTCTTCGTCTGAATATAAAGGTAGGAAATCAATATTCTCTACATTCATGGTCTGTCCTACGCTGCATCAACGTTGCGCGATGCTGAGAATGACACAGCAAAATTCCTCAAAATCGACACGCCCATCGCTGTTGGGATGTGAGGTAGGTTTCCTTGTTTGTTTATCCCTATTAAATTACTACCCACTCTGCGAGACCCACACAGACAAACATCAGACCAATTCAATGCACACACGACTAAAAAAAAAAAAAAAGAAAAAAAAATGCTGACATCCGTAAACACCTCCGCGAACCACGAGGAAGAAAAGTATTGTTCAAAACACAAGACCACACGATCCCTTTACGTACAGAGACGAGCCGACGTACGGCACGTGCATGTCCTACTCGGACGTAGCGCAGCAGGTGGCAAAGCTCGCCATCTGGCGTGGCGGGGCGAACCCGCACACCCGACAGGAGTACTGCGCACGCATGCTCCGCGCCATCGAGGCCGAGGACGTCGCGACAGCGATTGACGCGCTTGGTGCAGTACCCAGCAATTGGGGGTCTGCGGGTTTGTGCTCATTGCGGTATGCTTGAACTTCGGCCCTCGGGCAATTTTTCTTCCTGCACTCGAGTGCTCCCTCCGGGTCCGGCGGGAGGGCCGAAAATAGCTAGTAGTTTTTACTTCTTATCTTATTTATACAGGACGAGCGTACCTCTGATGGTGGAGTTGGTCAGCCCCAATGGGCACCTGAGATTGCAGAAGAGGACCCTGGCCTGCCTCTCGGCAACCGGCACGATTGGATGAACCGATTTTTTTGAGAATAAAAAAGACAAAAATGAACAACGCGTAAAGTGGGAAGGGTTTCCAAATGATAAATTAAAGTGCCCCCTCTTTTGATGTTTTTTTTTTTTTTTTTGCTTTTTTCCGTGTTTCTTAAGGAATCCTTATGGAATTACCGGCAATTCGGGTTACCGGTAACTTATTTACCTCTCGGGGGGGGATCCATCAAATTTGTACTCGGTCTTTTTGCTCGATTTTTGTTTTAATGAATTACTCCGAATCCATTAAAACAAAAATCGAACAGAACGTCCTAGTACATATTTGATAATATCCAAATAGTTGCTGAGGTTTACCTTTCAGGTGGGGGTTTATGGACTGAGCCATATGGAGAATTTGGGTTCCGATCAGAAATAAATCAAAACCTTCAAAAAAAAGGGGGTGTAAAGCATACTGGAGGACTGCGTATTTTGCAATCTGCGAATCGACTTCGCGGTCGCTGTAGGAAACGCCGAAGTTGTCGAACTCCTTGTAGAGGCGCTTCACCTCCTCGCGTTCGAGGAAGCCGGACCCGTCCTTGTCGAATGTGTTGAACAGCTCCTTCAGACGGGTCTCTGTGATGGGCAGCCCGCCAATGTTGTTCTCCATCTCCTCAGGGCTAAGGTGTCTGTTGTTGTTGTGTCCCGTGATGAAGGGGTTCACCTTGGCCTGGACGGTTGCCATCTTAGAAAAAGGGGGTGGTGCAAAAAAGGGGGCAGGAAATCTAGGTGTTTTCCGAAAGGGCAAGGTGTGTGTGTGTGTTGGAAGGGAAGTGGGCGCACCTGGTTGGTGGTGGTGGGGATTGGACAAAAAAAAAAAAAAATGAGTAGACTTGAAATACAAAAGCCCTCTCGTGAACAATGTACCTTTGGTATGACCGGTACCGGAGGGGGTGGACATCCCCAACCATGCAAGTCCTACAATCCATTTCGTGGTTTACATCTGATATGCTCTACTCCCGCTTCCACTCATCAGCCAGGACGTACGGCAGGGACTGACGGAAAACAGTTGTACAAGACACACTCAGTGACTGCTCCAATAACGGGAATAGAAAAAAAGAGGGGAAAAAAGAGCCTCGGGGAGGGGGGCTTTCCGCATTATTTTCGGCTTTTGTTGTTTTTTTTTTTTTTTGAAAACTTGGTTTGTATTAGTGTAGCCACCCTAGAGTGTGCTCCACTATTTTTTTTTTTTACTCCTTTTTTAAAAAATGAAAAATACGGAACGGATCGTGAAACACACACCAAAACCACATAGAAAGGCTCCGAAAGACGAACATGCCTGACGGCCACACAGACCTCAAACAAGGGTGGGTTGTGAGGATGAGGGTGACTGGGCCAAATAGGAAACCCGCGATTACAAGAAAAGAGACCCTGGGGACATGTATGACCCTCAGCCCTTTCGTTGTTTCGTCACCACGAGAAACAAGAAAAAAAAAAATCCCCTCGCCCTCAATCATCTAAATTACAAAAAGCCCCTTCATCGCCCCCTCACACTACGACATTTCCCCCCCATTTCCCTTCACCATTTTTCTCTTCGATTCTTCCACTAACCTCCCTATTCACGAATAACACAAAAAGAAAGAAAAGTTTATAAGATGACCCGAAGCCTCTTTGTGCTTAGTCACCTGAAGAAAACTTTGAAAAGATGAAATGTGACTCTCGTGTACACACATCTGATAAAAAATCCCAGAAAATACCCTTTCCTTTTAAAAAAAAGGACATACTTTAGGGGGGGGAGAGGTTGTGCAGCGTTTTTTATTTATTTTTTTTGCCCCTTTTTTCGAGGCGTTTGCTTTAGTGCACTGCAGAAGGAAAATTGGACAAATCAAGATGTCATCAAGCCTCCCCGCAGAACACTGTTCTAATCAAATGATTAATTTTCGTGGTGGTACCACAGCAACCGTATTGTTTTTTGACCCCCACCCCCCTTTTAAATAGCCCTCATTTAAATAAATATCGGGTAAAGTTAATAAGATAAACCCTCCCGAAACCTCTACATGGGTGGTGTTGTTACCAAGCAAATGTTGCTTGTTGTGTAACAAAAGACCAATTTAGGTCAAACAAATGTGTTAAAAATGAATATAAAACAAAAAGAAGGGTCTGATCAGATGAACCGGCTTCGTCACCTAAGAAAGAAAAGAAAAAAATATCGCCCCTCATCAACCCACCAACCCAGACCCACCCAACTAGAGAGATTGTTTAAGTTCGTATCGATAACCCCACCCCACCCCACCCCTCCCACCCACCCACCAACATATAGAGGGAAAAACAACGGCTTGAAAAGCTTACTCCTGCAGGGAATTTTTCTGTGTAGGGTAGTGGTATGTGGTTGTGAGGATAGGTTGGTATATTGGGAAAGTTTCTGGGGGAGGTTTATGTGGTGGGTTTCGTGAACACCAAAAATAAAAATAAAAATAGAAAACGTAGTGTGCACTTTCTTTCATAAGCAAAGAAGAAGCAAGAACACAGAAAGTACACAGTGCGTTTATACAGAAAAAAAAAAACAAAGAAAAGTTTATAAAATGATCCTAAGTCTCTTAGCCACCTTGCTCACATTCGTAATTAAAAGCCTGCATCAAACAAACTGTAGTTGATGCAGGCCACCTCCGACCGACCCACTGTCCTCACCATCCAGATGAAACCACAGAAACAAAAAGGGAGGAAAGTCTTATGGTCAATATCTACAGTGGTTTGCAAAAAAATGTTTCTTCAATTTGCATACGTAAACAATCGGCCTCCACATGACACTCATATTTCCTTTTGCAATGTAGGTCGTTGTGATGAAGGGGTGTGCCCACTGTTCGAGGCATGCGTCCTCTATTGTTACGTCGTCGAATCCGTTCATCTCTCTGATGAAATCGTCCATGTTAGCGTGAGAGAAGATACCAAACTCGTCGTCATGGTAGAGAAAGAGAAGCAGGGCACCAATCCAGAGACCGTGGACGATCTTTGCCTGAATGATATCATATGGGTCGGTCGGCTGGATGTAGATGCCGTACTTCGCCGCAAGTTGCTCAGGGGTGAGGTTACGCTTCTCCCAGTTGTCCTTCGCCCACTTCTCTTCATGGTTGGCCCCCGGTTCGGTGTTCCAACTATGAGAAAACCGATCCCCATGTGCCCCAGGAACCGGATGCTTAAACTTCAACGGCTGCTCCTCCGCGTATATGTTGTCCTTCATAAACATCCTTGTCTCTGTCCCCACAATCAACGCGCCCCACCTTCTCCACCAAAACATATTCCTTGGGTTCTGCCCCCCAGGTGCCGCCACTGTTGCCACATCGTGGTCATCCATGTACTCAGCCCTCTTCCAGTGGAAGTAGTCAATCATCCGGTTGGGCCACAGACCAACTTGCACCGGGCGTGTTGCCGAGAGCGCTCCACGCATGGCGCTTCTGGTAGGCGCCAAGGCATGCACAAAGGCAGTAGGCTTCATTGTGTGTTATGATATTAAAAAAAAAAAAATGGAAAAGGAAAGCAGCAAGGTGTACGCAGCACACCCTACACCGGGTGATATATGGTCCTAGAAGGGGGTGCGTTTTGATAGGGGGGGGTAATTCTTTGCGAATATGGTACCAAAGAGGGGGAGCTGAAAAAGGGTTTGACTCAGCTATCAGGAGGGAAATGGATTGGTTGGACGACCCGTTTGGTGAATCTTACTTCCCATGAGGAAGGTGTGAGAAGTTATGAAAATGAGAGTTTCCGGAGCAATCGAAATGTGGTTGACAGCATGGAGGGAAAATATGTGACGTGGCGTAAACAGAAATTGATGATAGCGAGTCGGCACCCTCGGAAACTCCTTTAAGCAATAACGTTGAACATCAACCTTTCATCAACCATGAAGACAGAAGAGGCTGACGACTGCGAAGCACCTTTGGAGGAAGGTGAAATGAAGAAACTGTCGTTGTTGCATACACCAATTGTGAGACGGCCAAAAAAAAAAAAATGCTATCAGATGAAGCCGTGTTCTAAAGTGTTTATATTGCGGTGAAGAGACCAGGGGACCACGTTCATGGATATGATGAACAGGGAGAAAGGAAGGAGTGTTTTCATTATTTTTTTTACCTCTTTTTGTCAGTTTTTTTATCCTTCAAAGAGCTTGCTTTAAAGGAGACATAGTTCAACGGTATGGTATGACCACCAATCGCACCTAATACAGGAGGGATTGTGCAAATCGACGAAAAATGCGTTTATTTTGCCCGTTCTTACTATTCTGCTTATTTTGATAAATTGTTGGAGTAGTGTAGTTTGCCTCGGTTGTGTTGCCACAGTTTTGTGCAAATCTCCACTGTATCTTTTTTTGTGTTTCAACAATGTTCATCCGTTTCTTGTATTGACCACATTTACATTCCCTCTCGCTTCAATCACAAGAAATAGGTTTAAAAAAAAAAAATCGTTTGACACACAAAGCGAAAAACTCCCTACTGGAATTCTGAAGAGGTGAGTTGGAAAAATATTTTAAAAAAAAGCAAAAATGAAAGCGTTCCTTGCAGAAAGATTTTTTTGTACTGAGGGAGCACATTTCTTCTGGCAGCGGAATTGAGTTGCCTTGGCAACGGGAGGAAAAAAAAAACAAAGAGAAAGGAAGAAATACGCAAAAAGCGCAAAAAGTGATGATATAGGGGATAATAGGGGGCATGGTTCTCCTGGAATGCCATTGAAAGGCTGATGGGGAGAAGGGGGGGAGAGAGGGAGGGGGAAGCGTGCAACAGCAATACAACAATCCATCACACCCAGCCCGCTTGTGGCTGGGGGTGAGACACTCATATGACTCTCGGGCCAAGCAAACCACACCATGCACCATGCACCATGCACCATGCACCATACACCATACACCATGCACCATGCACAATACGCTACTAAAACGGTGGTCGGACTCACTATCAAATAGAGTCGTCAATGCTGCGCACGCGAAAAAAGAGAATGTTGAAAAGTGCACAAACGTCTCACCGGACACCAGCGGACGCAGGGCACTGTCTTCAAAAAAAAAAAAAAGGTTTTTTTTTCAGATGAACATAAGACACACTTGAACGTCACCTAAAACAGATGTGGAAAAAATATAGTCAAAGTATTGCCTTATTTGTGCGACTAATGAATCGGCACAAAAACAGCAAAGAAAGGAAAAGGGGAGGAGGGCAGTCTGCAGACTAAGGATTGGGGGGTCTGGTAAGTAATTAATTAAATGGCTAGTCTGCACGGGTTTCGTAACCAACAATACAGGCGAAAACGCCGTTATTTGCATTTTTGAGCCAATCCCAGTCAGTGGTGGGGTCAATCTGGAAAAATGGACAAAATTTTAATGACTTAAGTTTTGGACAATATGAGCCCGGTCACTAATAGCTGGGGCCGATTTTCGGCCAAAAATTTCCTCAAAATCCGGGTTTGTAATATTGACTTCACCTTCGGTTACCCTACAGCGGGGGGGTGAAGGAAGGTTGTGGAAAAGGGTCATTATTTGCATTTTTGGGATCCGCCCGTGCAGTGGTGGGGTCAATCTCAAAAATTGGACAATTTTTTGACCACTTAAATTTTGAAAAATATGGGCCCGGTCACTAATACGTGGGGCCATTTTTCAAAAATATCGGGGTGGTATGGTAAGTAATTAAATGAAAAAATTAGTCTGCAGTCTGGAGGAGGGAGGAGGGAGGAGGAGGGTGACCGAAGACGCATCAGTCGAAACGCGACGTCATGACAAGCTTGATGTCGGTGATGGATCCTGTGGCAACACCACCGGGGTTGGTCACAATGATCTTCCAGGCGCCGTTGATGGTGTCGTCTCCGCTGTGCGGCACCTGGATCGTGGTCGGGATCGACACGTACGACTTCACCTTGGCAAGCTCAGGGCCGTCGAACACAGTCACCTGGGTGCCGTTCGGGTCCTCAACAACAATCTTCACGCTCTCGCGGTTCTGCACGCTCCACGGGTTCACGGAGAGCAGAGCATCAACGGGGACGGTGGCCTGGCCGTACACAGGCACAACAACGGTCGAGGTGGGGGTAGCGTCAGAGAGCCCAAAGAAGTTGGCACCCATCCAAGCAAAGTCGCACGATCCGCTCAGGGCGTTCATGGTGAGCCCCACGCAGACGAGCCCGGTGTTGCAGCTCTCGATGATCGTGCACGTCGCACCCATGCCCTCAGGGGCGGCCTTCACAACGCACAGACCCCACGGCACAACGTTGTCGTGCGGTGCACCCATGCAGGTGTGTGTCGCGTCGCAGTCGTCGTTGGTGAAGCACGTTCCGGGGCGCAGCACGAAGTCCGTCAGCACCTGCACCTCCTGGGAGGACAGAACGCTCTCCAGCTGTGCCACCGAGCAGATCGGGCGTGCACGGAACACAGCCTCCGCCGCAGTTGCCGACAGACCACCCATGGTGACAAGCACGGGGTACATCACGTTGTTAGCGGCGCTCACAATCTTCGCATCGAGAACAGAGTGCGTGGCAGGGGGGCACACCTCGCTCACCTTCGTCTTGAAGAGGTTCAGCACGAAATAGTTCACACCGCTCACCGCTGCCAGCTCGTCGAGTGTGGCGTAGGTGCGTCCGTTCACAACGTTCGTGGCCTTGTAGTCGTGCAGGTCGAAGGTGTAGTGCAGCGTCTCCCACGACGCCTTGTTCGCCGCCTCGAGGGTCGCAGTCTTCTCTGCGTCGGTGAAGGTCACACCCTCGACAGTTGTGTCCGCAGACACCACAGCGCTCGCAAGGAGCAGAACAAGGGCACGGGTCATCATTGTCTTGGCTTTGGTATAAGAAATGCTATGTCTGTAAGGGACGTCTTATTGTTGTAAAGGGGGCGGAGGAGCAACCCGGTCACTGCCGTACCAAAAGGAAAGTTGTGTCAGTACACGCGATCATTGATTGCATCAAAAAACGCTGTAAGGAAGACAGCACCGTCTCAGAATTGAAAAGCTCGGCTTCTTGGATGTCATACGTACGGC
This sequence comes from Rhynchopus sp. YZ270_cl-10, assembly GCA_964035575.1. Taxonomy (NCBI): domain Eukaryota; phylum Euglenozoa; class Diplonemea; order Diplonemida; family Diplonemidae; genus Rhynchopus; species Rhynchopus sp. YZ270_cl-10. The sequence continues at coordinate 920,908 of OZ037897.1, read as the reverse complement.
GTGGGTACTGACAAATAATATGCACGGCGGAATTTAAAACTAAAAAAAAAAAGGGGGGGAAATGCCGTCGTTCATTCGTTTGTTCGTTCGTTCATGGGGACGGACCCTGCTGTTTAACGTAAAAAAAAAGTTTTTACTAGGATTTTGCGTGGAATATTAAACACAAAACTCCAAAATATAATGTACTACACACTCTCTCTGGCACATCACATCTAAAGAAAGTCGGCGGGGAAAAAAAATATATGACATGGGAAGGCTGGGGGAAGAAAGCCTTCCCATATGCAAAGAAACGACGCTGTTCTCATGGCACATAATACACGCTGTTTTATTTTGCTTTTTTTTTCTCGCGAATCGAAAGCACGCCGAATCTAAGACCCGCTCACCTACCCCTCATCAACCCCGGACATCAGCAGGAAAGAGCCTGCAATCCCTAGAGAGTGTCGCTATTCACGCTTGGAGCCCTTGTTGCGGGCAGGAACGGTCTTGGTGCCTGTGGTGAAGACCTGACCGAGAACGATGACCTGTTGGTGGTATGTGGTGCGTGTAGTGTCAGTTTTTGGGGGGATAATTCCCGTAGTGCAGGATATGGTGGAATTTTTTTACTGGGTATATTTTTCATGGATTCATGTTCATATATTTTCAAAAAATTGGCCTAAAAAGATGAAAAAATGTGTCTCTCATGACACACACAGCATCGTGAGTTTCAAGGTGCCATGCCAAGAACCTATAGATCGTTCTTCGACGTCGTTAAGACAACGGCAGTTTGCTTACTTGAGAGAAAAGGAGGAAAACTGCCCGCAATCACTGGGGGTCATATCACTCACATTCCCTTTGGGGGTTGAACAGCAATGCTCCACTCTGGGGAACTACCCGCAACTGCTGTCAACACATACACATCTAATAATGTTTGTTGGTTCATATACATTCTTTTTCTGACGAAAAGAAGGCATAGAGGGTGCTAAAAACATCTCATAATGGAAAGAGGTAGAGTTGAAGTACAAAGCCCTCTCGTGAACAGTGTACCTTTGGTATAGGACCGGGTGCACCGTGGGATAGACACCCCAACCATGCAGTCCTACAATCCATTTGGTTTGATAAAAATAGAAAATGACATACAAAAAGCAGTACATGCGCACCTGCCAACAACCCCACAGCTATCCAGACGCTATCAGACACCCCCAAGACTCCTGTTGCACTCACACCTACGCCTTCTCCTGCCATCTTTATATAAAAATGAAGCAAACGAACACGAAAACCTCAATACCTACAGCACAACGTTCAACACAATCTACGCTCTAAATACAAAAGGGGGACTTCCTTATCGGTTAGGGTGAGAACAATTAGGTTATTAAGCTCTGTTTGGTTGTTTGGATGTGGTTGTGTGGTGTGGGGGATGGGGGATGGGGACAAAAAAAATCACAACTTTTTTTTTTTTCTTCCTGAATCAGCCCAACACAAGAACTAACAGAGAGGGGTCAAATCGCCCCGGTCATGGCAGGTTCTTCTTCGCCATCTCTCACCCTCTGCGCGTCCGGTTGTGAGTCTTCATTTTTTGATTGATGCTAAAGCTCCCGTTTCCCTTGAGGGGGGCAAGGTGCTTATGAGAACTTCCTCCATCCGAGCATCTCAGCGTTTTCGCGGAAGGACTGACGGTCAATGTTGAGGCCGTACTTGCGGATCAGAGCGTGGGTGCTGCCGGAGATACGGCACCTGTTTTGGTTGTGTTGGAGTAAGGTTTATTTTTATAGTGTCAACAATCACCTATCCGAGGACGGCTTCTGTACAACAAAGGTCACCCGAAGGCTAATGAATTTCGATATAAATGCAGTTCATCCCCAATGAAATTACCTTCAAGGCAACACATTGTGCCCCCTTTGCAGGAAGACTGTCAGCAGGCACAAAAAAAAAATAACACAAAAAACTTAAAGGCACATACTTGCGTCCACCCTGCTCGGTCTTGGGGTGCGAGTTCCAGATGTCACGGTGTCCCATTTTGAAAAGGTGTGTGGTGAAGGTGGTTGGGCTGTTTCGAGGTGTGAGAAGGTTAATGCAGGGAGGGATGGATGGGATGGACAACTTCTGTTCCAGAAGGGGGGGAAAATTGGCTTGATTGATAATACAAAAAGCCCGCTCGTGGCTGTGTACCCCTAGGTACATCACCAGAACACCAGGGGGGTGAACCCGAACCATGCGCTCCCTGCCATCCATTTCGAGGTTTAGTTTACATCAGGAAAAGAGAAAAAAATACCCCACCTTTTTTTAAATCGAGATTTAGTTACCCCCTTGTTCTTCTTCTTCCCCCCCTACCTTTGGACTTTGTATTTACCCCTTCAAAACCCTAAGGGAATTTCATTGATCAAAACAAAACAAAAAAATAGTGAGGAAAGGGTGATATAACGCAACCTCGTCTCTCTTCATTGGATAAGAGTCTCTCTCTGGGCCACAAAAATAAACCTTTCTTTTTTTTCTTCAAAGAGGAAAGTGTTCAATATTACATCTTCCCCCGTTTATAGTCGACAAGCAATTTTCAACAATTTGTTAAAGCTCAACATAGGGTCCATTTTTGAACCGTTATTTATTTATTTTTGTAATCCTGATACTGGGTTTTCCCCCCTCCGCTGATGGGTTGTTAAAGGGGGGGCTTGTTTTTACGACGTTATTTTATTTTTGAAAGAAAAAAAATGGGTTTATTTCATATGACGCAATGATGCAAAAGCAGCCTGACCGGGTGCTTATGAGAACTTCCTCCATCCGAGCATCTCAGCGTTTTCGCGGAAGGACTGACGGTCAATGTTGAGGCCGTACTTGCGGATCAGAGCGTGGGTGCTGCCGGAGATACGGCACCTGTTTTGGTTGTTTGGTTTTTAAAAAAAAACTCTTTTTGAAATATTTTCTATCGATAAAAGCCCTCAAAAGAGGCTGCTTTTTTGTTATTTTTTACTTTGTGCACTAAAAGAGGGGAGTTCGGATCACTCAAATATCACCAAAAAAAAAGGGGGTTGTGCGTTTAATAACGGTACGACCTCATCCCTTGTGGCGGAGAGATAATATTAGCAAAACACTAGTCTCGCAGAGCAAATCATGAGAGACAGGTAGAAAATCATCAGAAATAAAAATTAAAAAAAAACACATACTTGCGTCCACCCTGCTCGGTCTTGGGGTGCGAGTTCCAGATGTCACGGTGTCCCATTTTGAAAAAGGTGGTTTTGGTGATGGGGGTGAGATGCCTGAGATGAGGTTGTGTGTGTTGTGTTAAGAATCGGGCATGGAATATTTACTAGGTACGTACTGGCGGAATACCTGAGGACAGTTGAGAAAGTCACGAAATAAAAATGGGAGTTTTGCGGGGGGGTCGTTTTCTTTTTTGTTTGAGAAACAGTTTCTCTTCATTTTTGCATGACGACAAAAATCTATCAGCAAAAAAATTGTGTATTGTGTGGCTCACGCCAAATAAAGTGTTTATATGCACATAGTCACCACGTCGCCCAGCAGTCTGCACCGTGTGCACAGCTTGCACACAGCCTACGCATGCCCAGCTCCCATCTCCTCCCCCATATCCGGCGTGATCATCGCCCCCGGTCGGAAGGGCGCTATCCTCCATGCATTAGGAATGCCTCTCAGTGTGCTTGACATGAAGACTTCTCTCATGAGAGAGGACCTGTGTGTGGTGGTAGTGGCCAGAGGTTACTAAAGGTTTAGACAGCATCCATTGCAAAAAGACACATAACAACGCAGTGGCCAGAAGGTACTATAGGGCTAGGCTTAATATACGCTATTGGTGCTGGAAGTACCGCGGGTGCTGGCACCAGACTTTTGTCCACCAATCGATACTCATTGAATAGCTTTAGATATCATCCATTGCAAAAAGATCCATAACAACGTAGTGGCCAGAAGGTACTATTTCCTCTTTTTCGCTGCCCTCAGCAGTGTTGCTATTGGGAAATTTGCGCGCCTGCTGCCATCCTTAGATGTGGTAGCCGTTTTCTCAGGCTTCTCCGTGGAAGCAATCCAAGGAGTTGCTCAGGCTGCAATGGTAGGGGGTCATCTGCAAGTCTCAGAGTGTTGTTAGATCGTATAGATCTTCATGCCCTATAGGGTCAAGGGTGCGAGCATGGCTGGCACCGTACGTCTAATGTAATCATTTCCCTCAAAAACCTACAAAACAAACAACTGTTTTTGCCCCATTGTCGTTGTACGCTAAAACGCTAGAATATCAAGCCAATGGTTTTTGTTTTTTCAGGTTTGCTAGAAAAGGGGCATATTGAGTTATTGATGAGGTCTCCTTAACCCCTTTTGAAGCATACATGTGGGTAGTGTTCGGAAGGTCTGCTGTGATGACGATCTTCTGTGCAGGCGTCTCCGGAGGGAGGTGCAGCGGTGTGCCGATGTCGATGTTCGGCAATGTCTCGAGGAAGTGCACGTCACCCCGGTCACCTTCCACAACGTCGTTGTCCACAAAGCGCCACTTCAGGTCCAAAGGCTTCACTAGGATATGCCGGTAGCGCTCCAGGTTCAACCCGGCAGGTATCACTTCCTCCCACTCTTCGTAGTGGTCCTGGTCGCTGTTCATCTGTTAGATGTGGTGTGGTGCTTTAAAGTAAAGCCGATAGTGCAAAACGCCTCTGGGACGCAGGCACTGACACTCCGCGGGGTTATCGAACCCCGGCTTTAAAAGAAACGAAATGAAAGTTGATTTGAAATCCAACAGCCCTCTCGTGATAGTGTACCTACGTATATAACTATAGCTGAAGAAGGGTATTCTTCCGATGCTCCAGCTCTTCTGTTCTTGACTTTGTCAAAAAAGAGAAGTTGAAAGTGCAAAGGCTTCACCGTTCATCGGACGCAAGGCACTGAACTAAAAAAAAAAATACAAAGGTACGCTACTCTATGGAATCGCATTTCTCCAAGATTTTTTTTTACGCTTTTTTTTGTCAGAGGGATGGAAAGGGAGCATGCAGCAGAACCTCGAGACGTCACCACTGACGAGTTGACGTCCTACTTTAGGAACCATGCTATGCACAAGCTTGGGGGAAAAAAGCGCGACAGCCATCTTTATTGGCTGTGCACCGCGTGCTGCTTTGGTGGCTGCCGTGGTATGGGGGTTGGCTAATCAGGTGGGAGATGCGACTCTCATGCTGACCTTGGATTCTGGGTCGCATTTGACCAACTAAAGCATGGTCGTGAGATTGGTACAGGGCTTGCTGTGTGGCCTTTTAGCACTTGGTTCGTGATGTTGCTGAGCTACGCCCCAGGATCTTCATGAACCCGAGTGCTCAGGCAGGAGGGTGACGACACAACAGCACAGGAAGACCGCAACACAGGCAAGACGACGAGATATGGAGGATAATGACGAAATAAAAAAAAGAAAAAGTTTCTAAGATGATCCTAAGCCTCTCTGTGCTGAGTCACCTTATAAAAAAAGAGAAGCTGAAAGTGCAAACACCTCACCGTTCAACGGCGGAGGGCAGGGTGGTTCTCCTCGGGGGTTTATCGAACCCCCCAGAGCACTACAAAAACGACATACCTCTGACAGACTCACCCCAAAGTCCGACATCACCTCTTCCACCAACCCCTCCCCGACCTCATGCTCAGGGAACACCACACTCCCATCCGCATACGGCAGCGTCACCACCGGGAGCACGACGTCGTACGCTGAGAAGACACCCTCTGCCGCTTCCTCTGGGGTAATGTGCCGTACACCAGCACCATCAGGCAGCACAACAAGATCCCCCGCCACAGCAAGCGTCCCATACAACGCAATCCTCGCCGACGCCATATAGTTGAAGATATGCTCTCGAATCGCGAGAAGCGGGAGCGCGCGGATTTCCTTCGGGATAAATCGGTAGGCAGTACGGTAGTTCTCTCTGCTTGCGTCTGGCTGTAGAAGCTGCTCATATATACTATACGTTCTTGGAAAGTACAAATTCGAATTAGGGCTTGCCATCAACAACGCATGATAGTCAGCAATATCAGTATTACCCCCACGGTATGCATGATAACACCCTTTCGAGACATGCCCCGCAGTGCTGGATCGCATAAGATAAGCCTCTACGGCAGCACGGTAGTCCCCACCTAATGCACACCCAGCAGTCATTGCGGCAGGAAACTCTGCCCGATGGTGCGGAACTGAATAGTAGTTTACAAACCCCTGCGATTTGATGCGGGACAATGCCTTCACCAAATCCCGCTTTCTATTCATTTTACGAGCTTTTTTGGTTTTTTGACGCAACCTCCGTTTCCATGGACGAAGCGCAGGGCGGATTAACTCCAGAATATTCTGATGTCTCATACAATGCAGGCCTTCCCATCCGATACGGCTGTCATTCGCGTGGGTTACACACCATTTGTCTTTTCCTTCAATTCCTGCAACGTTTCGCGCACCAAAGCCTCCAAATAGCTCAGTATCCAATCGAAACAACACCCCTTTCCGTTGATTCAACCCAGTCACCGCAGTGGGTTGGATCTCAAAGGTGGGTCTCTCAGAGAGGGCGTTCTCCTCCCCCCATCTCTGTGATGCCGTGCTCACCGCTTTGTTCAATATTTTGACCAAACTCAACACCGAGCTCTCCCCCACAGCCAACGCGTATTGATACCTCCCCTTCTTCGCTGCTTTCGACTGTCTAAAATGCCCTGTAACATCCTTATCACCCACCATCGGTAAGGAGCTGTCAAAACTCCCTCCTTTATACGGTTTCGCCAAGGTCCGAGCATGCTGTGAGTGGAGACGGTGTCGCAGGCCGTGATCGAACTCTGCAGTGCATTGTACAAGCGCTTTGTCAACAGCGTGGTGGATGTGATTGGCATAGATTCGCCGTCCGAGTTGACGGTACTGTCGCAGAGGAATGCCTTGAGGTACTACCATTTTGTTAAAGAAATCAGAAGGGGAAAAAGGAAAAGGTGGCTGGGGAAGTCAAAAAAATAGGGGGTAAAGAAGTATACTATGTGGGTATAATGATGTGTCGCTGGAGAGAGGTTGTGGTGGTGGGGGGCACAGCAATAAGCTGGGTTCCCGGTCCAGGTCCAGGTCCAGGTCCAGGTCCAGGTCCAGGTCCAGGTCCAGGTCCAGGTCCAGGTCCAGGTCCAGGTCAATTCCCGGTCCCGGGTCCCAGTCCGGCTGAGAATAACCGGGTCCCCGAGTCTCTGCTGTGGTGGGGGGCAGGCATGAGAATAAGGCCCGGACCCCGGACCCCGGACCCGGCCCCCCGGAACCCCACACCCCCCTACCCTACTCTTGCTCCCTTCCCACCCTCTAAGAACTTGTCCATTTTGGAAAAGTGACCCCACCACTGGCCGCACGGATTCCGAAAATGCAAATGCCGGTGTTTTTTGGTATTTTCATTTTGCACTCTGCCCGGCACCTTGCCCGGCACCCTGCCCGGCACCCTGCCCGGCACCTTGCCCGGCACCTTGCCCGGCACCTTGCCCGGCACCTTGCCCGGCACCTTGCCCGGCACCTTGCCCGGCACCTTGCCCGGCACCTTGCCCGGCACCTTGCCCGGCACCTTGCCCGGCACCTTGCCCGGCACCTTGCCCGGCACCTTGCCCGGCACCTTGCCCGGCACCCTGCCCGGCACCCTGTCCGGCACCCTGTTAAACCCCGACACCCCCACCCATTCCCAGCACCAACACATCCACAACAGAAATTTTACTATGTCATCACCCCAGGCAGCTGTACATGACAGCCTGTCCGGCACCCCCGCTGTCAAGAGGGGGTCCCGAGAAAGCCCCATTTGTGAATCTTTACATAGATTAGAGTCAGCTTAGAGATCCCCTCACCCCACCCCACACCCAACGTGTCGTTCAGCACTCCAAAAAACCGAGACCCCCTCACCCCCACCCCACCCCTTGTGAGAATAGCCCGGACCCCGGACCCCGGACCCGCACCCCCCTAACCTTATTCTCATGCCTGGTGGGGGGTTGTAAGAAAAGTTTTAAAAAAAGGGGGGGGACAAAAATCAACTTCTAACTGGGAAAAAAGGGGGGGGCTTCATACTACAGAAAGGTGGAGACGGAGAATAGACGCGGTTGGTGTTTTGTTTTGTTAGGATATTCTCTTTGGAGACAGAAGAGAAATATCGCTTGTGAGGTTATGTTTTTTATTTGTGAAAAATTGCAATTAGACCAGTTGCGTAAAACTCCATTTCTGCGTTACAAAAAAAACTGGAAGAAAAAAGAAAAATAAACCATGCAAGATGAATGTGCCCTCTCTACATACACATCCATTTATTGAAGAAAAAGAAGTTCGGACCAAAAATGCAAAAATAGAAAACGACTTCAGGATATGACAGTTAAATGAAATAAAGAAAACACTTTTTCGTTTATCGCACCGCAAAAGGTTTGTGTTTTTCACTGATGAATGTGAGTGATGTTAGTGGAAAAACAATACGCTAAAGCGGGCACGCACCATCCGTCGTTTTCCATTTCTATTCGTCAATGCTTGATAACACAAAAAAAAAAATAGCACGGCACGTTCAAATTCTGGTGTACATTTTTTTGAACATATGAACTCCATACAACACACATTTCTTTTTCTTTTGGGTACCACTCAAGGAGAAAAATGCTTGTTAAGATGAACTTATACGGTTTTTCTTTCTCTCTCTCTCTCTCTCCCCCTCTCCACCTCATAGCTGACTCACAGACAACCCACTTTCTCCTGCACATAGGAGAGATCCGAATGTGAGCCCACCTCCAAAGGACATGCCTCTGTCCTGAGTTTCAACATCACCACCACCACCACGCACTGTCTCCATGCACCGACGCACAGTGCACAGCACGTCCCCTACGGTGGGAGCCTCCTTCTCACAAAGCTGCTGCGCAAACGCCCGCCACGCGAATACGGTGTCATCCGAACCGTCCTCTTCGTGAGCCTGCAGCTCTGCTTCGTCCGCTTCCGCTTCGCGAACTTCAAGAGAGGTACGTATATCAGCCAAACCTACACCCTGCAACCGAACCCTTTCCGCAAATCTTCTATTCGCCTCCAACCTAAGATACACAGGACGCCAGCGAAGAAGCGGTGATAACGGAAGGTCCTTCGGAGCGGTGTTGGAACCTCCGCTGATAACATTGAGTGCGTCAATCAAAACCCCCAATTCGCAGCCCCCTGATGCAGTTCCCGTTAACCCTGCGGGGTCGGGTGTGTCATGAAAGCCTCCATCCGACTCATCGCTTGAAAATAACGATACCACCTCCTCCTGCATCCTCCATCTGAGGCAATGAGACACACATAACCCCGGTCTCGCTGCGCTGAGAAGGTCACTGAGAACTGCGCAGTCTTTGGTAGAATCTAAAAAATGGCCGAATTTGAGCCGCAAATTCCATTTTCCTTTGATAGAAATAAATGAAGGGAGTGCCATATCGAACAAAGTAATTCCCTTCTCATGAAACCGATGCACCAAAAAAAGCAGCTCCGCTCCCAAGGAGAGCCCCGGACAGAGAGGAGGGTGCGAATGGGGTTCATCCCGACCGCATTCCTCTTCCTCCTCAATTACTACCAAGACCCCATTCCCCCAAAGGAGCTGCACCGGGTTGATCGAGAGGACCACATTATTGTTCGATGTGACCCCTTCTTTTAGGACCTCCTTGACGGAGGCGAGGCGTGCGCACAGTGCTGTGTATTGTTCCCTTTTGAGCGGGCAATAGGATGCTTCTACCGGGGGTGCATCATACGCAAAGGGGACTGCCTTCACAAAGGTGTGCTTGGTGTAGTGAATGCCTAGTGAGGGGAATTCTTGCGCGGAATATGGTTCGTTGTGCTTGGTGTAGTGTCGGTGTGGGTCTGAGGGATGATCCTCTAGAACTTCAGTAACGATGAATCCGTGCTCCAGAAAGGCATCTTTTGCGTCGTTGGAAAGAGGTGAAAGTGAAAGTGGAGGTGGAGTGGATGAAGACACCCCCGAGGCACTCATGAGAGGCGCGAAGTCTGTTGTGCTCATGTCCTCATTAAGTATCACTCCTTCGGTTGAGAGAAAATGAGTGGGTTTTTTTTTTTTTGATAGAACTGCAGTTCTGATTGAGATCAAAGAGCGCTTTTTTTTCCCTTTAGAAATTCCTGGAAAAACAATGGCCCAATAGAAGAGTGTAGAAGTGTATTGAGAAAGAGGGGTGAATTAACCTTAAAGGGGGTTTGCATTGAAGCGTGGAGGTGATGCAGGGGGGAAGGGGTGGTGGTTGAAAGGAGAGGGAAAAGAAAATTGTAACCTGTTTTTTTTATCTAATACATTACGTTGCTTTATGAAGTTTCTAAACAAATGGTCTCCCCCCGCCCCCTCCCCGATCTATCAAAATGCTAGCGAATATAGTTTTGTTCTGTCAAATAAATCGCCTTAAATCACCCAAAGGTGGGTTAACCACATTGTATCGACAAACCTACCTAAAACGGGTTCAGTACACAAAAAAAAAATCTCCCACGGGGGGTTTTTTTTTGTTTCTCACATCAATGCCGCATCTGCTCTATTCTCCAACCGATCCAACGCTATAAGCAGTGCGTTCAGCTCTTCAAAGAGCGTGTCTGTCTGCGCAGTCAGCATCCCTGCTGCCACTGCTGGGGTACGCGGGGACAGATGCACATCACCCCCACCACCACCACCCCCACTCCCCTGCAAATACCCTAATGCCGCCGCCGTCGCCTGCGGACCATGCGCAAGAAACCTTGTCATATTATGACATAGATCAACAAGGTGCTCTCTGTGTCGGTAGTCTGGGGTGCGGTTTGCACCGTGGTGGACATGATGCGCCTCGAGGGCGCGTTGGAGCTGAGGGAGTTGGCCTTCTAGGCTGGCTAGGTTGTGCCGGAGGGATTCTACGCGGCGGATCTGTTCGTCCACACCGTTCGCGTCGACCATGTACGCGACATCATCAGACAGCGTCGCATGCGCAAGAGTCTGCCTTCCTTCCAACAACTCCCTCTGCATCTCCTGCCCTTCCTGCAACAGACGTGCCTCCTTCAGCACCGCCCTCGACGCTTCATGCCCAGAGTGCATAAACCCCGGTGCAGGAGCCGTCTTTTCTAACAACCTCGTCAGCGCGCAGGCACCATCCATCCTATAAGAATTTTAGGTCTAGAGATTGTATTGTATCTCTGTGTATTCAAGAGGAACAGAGTTTTTTTTTTTTGGGTGTGTCTTTCTGATGGGGTTTGAAAGGGAAGGGGGGGAGGAGGGAGGGAGGGAGGTGGGGGGGTTGTAAAAAAATGAGGATGAGGGGGAAAGAAAATCTGTCGTACAACGAATAACGCAACAAAAAAAAAAATTGCGTGGAGTTCACACGAGAGAAAAAAGCGAGGTGTCTACACGTCATCAATTTTTCAATTTTTCAAAAGGAAAAAAAAAAAAGAAAAAATACAAGAGTAAAAAAGATGAGAAAAATTTGAGAATAAAACTTTTTATCCGATGCCTTGACTGCACCCTATCTACGGTGGTTTGCGCTATCAATTTTTTCCATTAGAGAGGGTGTTTGACAGCTTCCCCCCCTCCCCTCCCCTCCACCTGGAAAACCCACAGAATCTAGGATTTTTTGGAAAGATTACCCTTTTTTCACTGAAGCTAGAAAAGCCCCACTAATACCAATATTTTCACCCTGCATCACACCCTCCCCCCCTCAGCATTCCATTCCAATATGAAAACACTACTGAATTCTATGACAGTGTTCAGGCTGCCTTTGCATCCTTTTTTCTAAAATTTGCCATTTTTTTTCACCTCCCAAAACGATAGTGCCGCACAGAGGAGGGATGGGTCGATGCATCTGAATTTTCTGCGAAGTATTTCCCTCCACCTACTCCTCCTCCTCTCCCTCCTCCTCCTCCTCCCCCCTTACCCCCTTTCCCATTATACACTACGGCGGTAGAGGCTGGATGTGGTCTAATTCTTGGAGCAGGGCTGGTGTGTGGTGTATGCGGAGTTGGTGCAATGCTGACCCGACGACGCGGTTGTCGTGGCTGGGGTTGTGGTGCACAGGCCCAACAAACGTCATAATCACATATCCGACAGCCCAGACCATTCGCTATGGACCCGCATTCATCGCATTGACCACCTACGCTTCCTTCTAAACGATGTGCTAGCGGGCAGCGACGATGTTCTATATCAGGTGGCTGTTCGACTACCTGTTGATGTAACACACCACACCCCGTACTGTCCACCGTTCGGAGCAGTTTTGCGACCTTCTCCTTTTCTCTTGCAAACTGCCAGTCCACGTCACGGCGTGACATCTTCTTTGCTTTTAACGCAATGCGTACCGGAGCGTTCTGCTGCACCAAACGCTCCATAATCTGTGCAAGCTCGGAATAACTCTTCACAGAAACACCGTTGACAGCCTGGACAACCTGCCCGCTCCATTTCGAATCCCCCAATAACCGAAGCTTTGAATCTACCTGCACTGCGTTCGGGTGGCGGAATTGTAGTTCTACCATTTTGTTTTATATTGAAAAACACACTTCGTTTTTGTATTAAGTACACAGCCGAAGATGAGATCCACTATTTTTATTGAAGCGTGCAACAGTATGCCCCCAAAAAAAGGGAGGATTTTGAATAAGAAAAGTATGCGTGTGTCTTTTGATAACGAATAGGGGGGTAATATAGGGGTAATTCCTCAAAAAGTATGCGTGTGTATTTGGAGGGGGAGAAATGTATGGGTTATTATTCGACTACATGAAAAGAAAGAAACAAGAGATGTTGTAAAGTGCAAACCGCCTCACAGAAAAAAAAAAGAAAAAGAAGTTTAAAAGATGGAACCTAAGCCTCTCCACAAAAGGGAAAGAAAGAAAGAAGAAAAGTGTACAGGAGGAGGGGGTCTGTTGAGGTTTGTGGTAGGAAATTTCTTTTGAGGGGTGGAAGTGAGAAGGGGGAAAACAAAAAAATTGAGATTAGGGGAAAAACCCCATATTTCTATTTTTTCTCTTTTTGAAGGTGATGACCAAAAATAAAAAATCCCAAAAAAAGAGAATTGGTGCACAAAAAAAATGAATTCCTTTACTTGACATCGGTCGGACGCACCGGGAAAAAAAATAAAATCAAAAAACTACCTCCCCCCCTTCCCCATTTGATGATCCCATCCACCCCCCTACCCTACCCACCTTTGGATGAATCTTTATTCAGCACTTTGGGTCACTATGTTCCACTCTGATATGGATTTGTAGAGAGAGTTTCCGTCGTTTTGGCATTGGGAAGGGTCGAATGTTTGGAAGAGTTTCTTTGTACGTCCGGGGAGAAGCTTTTGCGCGAGATATGCATTATGACATGCCTTGATGTGCGGTTTATCCGCAGTCACAACACCAATGTGAACGTTCCGCATGACCCCAACGACTGCCTGCATTGCTAAATCCGCCGCTTGCGGGTAGTTCCCACACGGCGAAAAATGGACCTGCCCGGTTCTCTTCAACGACCCAAACAGAGATTTTCCTGCAACAGCATCCTCTGGATCCCCTTTTTGTCCATACTCCGCAAATCCCAATCCATAAAAGCACCAAAAAAATATATTCCCCGGCGCCTCTCCCGCCTGCGCTACACTCGAAGGAGCCGGATGCTTCACCCACTGTGGGTATCCAAAGTTGTCAAGATCCACAATCACTAACGTCGTTTTTTGCGTAGTAGACATTTTTTGCGCGACTCTAGTTGCCTCACATTGAAGGCAATGGCAGACCGCGCCGATCCAAGCTCCAGAACGAAGCTTGGGGTCCGCTCCAGGTCGTGGAAGGCATACGTCAGAGTATTGAGGATCCATGACGGTGTGAAATTTGCCTACCCCGTGAGGTGTTGGTGGGGCAGGGGGTACGGCTTTGCCTGAGTTGTCACGCATGCGTTTTCTAGCCTGGGTGGTCCCCTTTTCTGCCTTAGGGGCTTTAGTGTCGGTTGTGGTGCTTGCTGAGTCACGCATGGCGTCTCCGTCATCATCATCGTCACGTCCACGCTTCTGTCTAATCTTTGCCGTCACAGCAGCCTCACGCATTGCGCCATCAGCAGCAACAGCAGGGGTCCTCCGAATCAATTTGTACTTCTTCTTCGGCGCAACTGCCGCCTTGGTGACTGGAGCAGGCTTTTCATCATCCGACCATTCCGAGGCACGGAAAGACATTCTTTCTTCTTTGTAGATAATAATAGTGTACTGTGGAGGTGGTGGTGGATAATTATGAAACTGTTTATGAAACTCTTCAACAAAAGGAGTGTTTGTATGAAAGTGAAACAAAAGGGGGTGGGGTGGGAGGTGGAGAAGAGCGGGGGAACCTTTAACGTTTTTCTATGATTCTCTTCCAAGCGGAAGAAGAAAGGGAAAAAAACTGCGTTGGAGAAGGTACAGGTAGTGAAGGGGGTGGGAGGGTATGGGGGGCAAACACATATCTGACACAAAAGGAGGGGTTTGAAAGATGTCTTGAAATCTCATGGAAGAAGGCACGCAAAACACACAATCTAAAAGTTGACTTGAAATACAAAAGCCCTCTCGTGAACAGTGTACCTTGGTACATGACCCGGGTGTACCGTCTAAATAAAGTGAAGTTGATATGTGCAAAACACCCTCTGGACGCAGGCATTTCCACTCCCGCGGGTTATCGAACCCCCGGAGTGTTGCATTTGGGAGTGGTCTACAGAACAAATAAAATGTAGTTATTGATGCAGGCACTTCCGACTGACCCACATACGATGCCAGCCATCCAGATGAAAAGCACAAAGTACCCTGCGACCTACAAAATAATAGTGGCAGAGATGCATGTGTCTCTCTCATGTACACACATCGTTTACCACTATCGTTATGCTGGAACAACGCTGGGTTTTGAAGATGGGATGTCTTCGTCACAAATATGGATCTAAAAGAATAAAGAAAAGATTGGTATAGATGAACCTAAGTCTAGCATGCTTGCCCACCTTACAAAAGAAGGAGTGAAATAAAAAAATAAGTACAGAGGAAAATAAGGGATCTAGAGTTGAAAATATGACGTTTGCTTTGTTTTTTAAAAATATTTGTTTGTTCCACAGTGTCAACCATCTTTCTTGCATTTTTGGGAGAAGGGAGAAAAATTTGATTCGCTCATCCTTCTGCTGAATTGCACACCAAAAAAAAAAGCTGACTTGAAATACAAAAGACCTCTCGTGAACAGTGTACCGTGGGGTGGACACCCAATGCATGCAGTCCTACATCCATTTTGAGGTTAACAATCTGAAGAAGAAGAAAATACCCCCTCAAGCATAAAGGGGCTGCCCTGGTGAATGCGACCGTCCTCGCTGGGATCTGTGGGAAGTAAAGAAAAGTTTATAAGATGATTCAGACTGTGCTTAGTCACTTTAAGGAGAAGTTGAAAGTGCAAACGCCTCACCGTTCATCGGTGGGCGCGGGCACTTTAAAAGATAAAGGATTTGTATCGTGACAATGGTGTGGCTGACGACCCCAAAATAGCAGAAAATAGCAGAAAATAGCACTTTGGGGGGGTTTTTTTGGGTTTGGTGGCTGGGTGGTGGTGTGGCTCATGATGGACGAGGGAAGGCAACTTGGCCAGCCCGCAAACCCGGAAACCCCCTCCCACTCCACAAACGGATCATAAGGTACACAGTACACAGTACACAGTACACAGTACACAGTACACAGTACACAGTACACAGTACACAGTACACAGTACACAGTACACAGTACACAGTACACAGTACACAGTACACAGTACACAGTACACAGTACACAGTACACAGTACACAGTACACAGTACACAGTACACAGTACACAGTACACAGTACACAGTACACAGTACACAGTACACAGTACACAGTACACAGTACACAGTACACAGTACACAGTACACAGTACACAGTACACAGTACACAGTACACAGTACACAGTACACAGTACACAGTACACAGTACACAGTACACAGTACACAGTACACAGTACACAGTACACAGTACACAGTACACAGTACACAGTACACAGTACACAGTACACAGTACACAGTACACAGTACACAGTACACAGTACACAGTACACAGTACACAGTACACAGTACACAGTACACAGTACACAGTACACAGTACACAGTACACAGTACACAGTACACAGTACACAGTACACAGTACACAGTACACAGTACAGCACCTGGTCTATATCGGGACAAGATACATTTTTTTTTTGGTAAAATTGCTCTTATTTTTTACGCGTTTTTGCTCGAAAAAAACGTTGTCCTGCATCTTTGGTAGGTGCTTTGGGGACTGGCTGGGTCAGGAGTCCCTCATTTCCCTTCCCTTTAGCAAAAGCCCAAACCACGGCCAAAAAATAAAAAAAATCCAGACCCCCAAAATAGCAGAAAATAGCAGAAAATAGCAGAAAGTAGCAGAAAATAGCAGAAAATAGCACCCCCCTTCAGCCACACCAGACAAGGTGGGGAAAATAATAGAACAAATTTTGAAATATTGTGTTCACTTATTTATCCCTACAGTTGACGGGAGTCAGATGTCGCATCCACTTTCAAGGATTTTCAAAAAATGCTATGTGTCCTGTAGACCACACATAACTTGCCTTGTGGTGCAGTCTCAACAAAATGAATACCTGAGTGGGCTGTCGAGACGAGAGCTCCGTCCTGAGTACGGAGGAGGTGCTGCAGGTGCCGCGGGTGACTGTGGTGGTGTTTGTTGTTCGGTGTGTTTTTTTTTATTTGAAAACTTGGTTGTATTAGTGTAAGACACCCGAGGATGAACTTCACTATATTTATTTTTGAGTCAGACCACCACATAGCGGTTTTGCTTGTGCATGCAAGGGAAAAACCACAAGATGCATCAAAGCAGTACCAGTACTCTGCTCACAAAAGCAGCATCTTGCGGAAACTGCACCCACACAGATTCCCCAGATTTACTGATTATCAACGCCATTTCGACCCCTTTCCCCCGCATACCCCTTGCAACGGACGCTGCTGCGATGAGACGTGTGTCGCAAGCACGCGCTGGAGCTTCTGCAGCTCTTCGGACAGTTGCTTCTCACTCTCGCGGAGGGAGCCGATCTTCTTGCGCAGGCGGCTTCCCTCCTCCACGAGAAGGCGTTCACGCTCGTAGAGGTTGCTGTGGGTTGGCAGAGGGTGGGGTAGAAAAGGGGTATGGAAAAGGGGGGGGGAAAGAGTAGTTGAAATGTGCTTAAACGCGAGTCGGTCGCGCTCATGAGGGGGTGGGACGTACGTGGTATGGAAAAAGAAGAAAATGTTATGAGATGCACCTAAGACTCTCGTGCTTAGTCGCCTTAAAGAAATAAACGGAGGCAAAAAGAAGAAAAGGGAGGGGACATACTGTTTGCTCTTCTTCAACTCATCTACGACATGGTTGAGCCTCTGCTTGACTTCGTCTGCCTTGGAGGAGCCGTCCTCAAGCTGTATGGTGGGGAGGTGAGATTTGAGACCGCATTTTGCGCAGGCTTCCACAAGTTTGTTGTCAGGGATGATGAAAATAAAACTCAATCATTTCAACAACGGCTGGGCAATAGAATATTTTCGTTGCACAAAGTATGGCTATCTTAGAACTATTTTCTTCTTTATAAATCAAAAAAAAAATGACATACCGACGCGAAAAACGGCGACCGCATTCCCAATGCCCCTTCCTTATCCGCAACAGTCTGGAAGGCCATCTGGTTGAAGGCGAGGTGTTGGTTCACCTTTTCTAGGTCCGCCTCGAGACGACGTCGTTCTTGCGTTATGTCACGCGACCTCACCAACCTCTCCTCCATTGCCTGCTTCACCTCCGCCACCGCTGCCGAACTCTGCGGCATCACCAATGGCGTCAACAGCGGCACCACCGGCACCACACCCCCTCCCCCAGACACCGGCAGCTGCGCCCCTTCCAACGCCGTCGAAAACGCTGCATCAAAATCCCTCTCAAACGCACTCTTCGCATCTGCCACTGGGTCATACCCATCCCCCACTCTCCCCCTCCCTTCCTGCGGCGACAACGAATCCCCTGACGACGTCGACGAAGACTGCTGAGGCGAAAGATGCTGAGGTGGACGCCCTGGCGGGGGCGTACCCGAGGACCTCCTATGAGCATGCGACACATTAACGTTCTGCAATGCCGGCGGTGGCGTCGCGCCACGTGACCCAGTAACACCCAACCCCCGCATATCCAACGTCTCTGCACCATATGACACAGTATGCGAGTGGGTCTGTGGAATCGGGTCTGCAAGCCGCCTCCCCGAACGCATAGGAGAGACCGCAGCGCTCTGCCTCTCATCCTGCTCCAAAGCTGATTCTAGCGTTTCCAAACGGCGTTCGAGGGATCCGCTCTTTTCGTGTAGTGTTTCCCGCCCCCTAGGTGATCTAGGTAATATGACGCTTTCGGTATTGTAGCTTTGTCTTAAGGAGGTGCGTGGATCGCGGAGAAGCTCGATGGACTGTTTGTTTCGTTCTACTTCGGAAACCAATGTTTGCAGTCGGCCTTCATCGACAACAGGGCTGGCGTCTTTTAGAAGTTCGATTTCTTTGCGAAGATCCTGCAAATCGGTTCGGTTAATCTCACTCATACGACGATCCGCAGCGCTTTCCTCCTTCGCACCTTGACGTCTTTTCTCATCAATCACAGACAAATCTGTTATGACCGTTGACAACATTTCTTCTAATCGTGTATGTCTTGCCTGGTTTTCTGCTTCGCTTGACTCAACCTCTTCTTTAAGGCTTCTGAGTACCGGATGCATTTCCTTAACCTCTGTGGAAAGTGCGATGACATTTCCCGCATTTTCTCCTAAATTGGCTTCCAGCTTTTCGGTACGAAGACGGGTTTCGACTGAGCCTTCGACGCTTTCGATGAGCTTGGTTTGGAGTTGATATAACGTACCTTCTACTGTGTTGAGACGGCCGTCAACTGCTTGGACGGCACCTTCTGCGCGGGCGGCGGATTCATTCGCAGAGGTATCCCTTTGTGCAATGCGGGACACAGATTCGGACATCCCGGAGAGCTGCGTTTTGTAGGTCTCAATAGAAGCGTTCTGAGTGTCCAAAGAGGCCTCTAAAAAGGCAAGACGGTCGCTTACTGTGTCCTGGTTGGTTCGGTGGTTTTCTTCAATGCTTTTATGTTGAGCATCAGAGTGGATAATCCGTTCCGTCAAGCTGGCCAGCTGTTTTGCGACCGACCGTTTGTCCCCTTCTACCTTAAGTTCTGCAGCTTCGAGAGATTTGGTGTGTTCTTCGGAGACTCTTTGCAGTTCTTCTTGCAAGGCTACTCCACCAACCCATTTTGCGACGGAAGCAAGTTGGAGGTGGAGGCTGGTGATTGCGGTGTCCTTCGCTTGAAGCTCAGCTTGAAGGGAGGCAATGCGGTCGTTGGAGGTCTGTGCTGCGTGCGCCATGGCTTCGACGATGAGCTTCTCGACCATCTCCATGTCGAGTTCGCGCTCTTCGCGTACGGCGTTGGCTGCGGATGCGCTCTGTTGCACTCCCCTCATGTCGTTTTCAAGGAGCCCGAAGCGTTCTTCAATGCCCTGTTCTAGGTAGGTCATTCTGCCGTTGTGCGCCTGGGTGGTTTCCTGTGTGGTGCCCTGGAGGTGCTGGCACACAGCGTCTGTGGCTGAGAGGCGTGCATCCAAATCCCCAAGGCGCGCCAGAAGCGCCTCGCGTTCGCGTTCTGCGTGGAGGTTGGCCTCGCAGAGTTCCTCGTTCTTTGCAACAAGAGACTCAAGTTTTTTGCTATTCTGCTGCTCCCTCTGTTGAACAAGCATTGCAAGGCTTGCGCCTCCAGGGGATGCTCCGCTCATTTTCGATGTGTATTTTTTTCTTTTTCTGAAAGGAAAAGGGGGTGGAAGAGAAGGGATTTAGGAGGAAATTTAGACTTAGAAAATCTGAAAACAGGCAGTTTTTTTTTTTTAATTTTTCGGTTCTCCCTGTTTCCGAATGGAACAGGTATGAGGGAGGTGGGGTGATAGGGGGAAGCATGGAGGGGGGGTCTTACTCCGAAAGGAATTCCTGAAGGAATTTCCACACATCTTCAAAAAAAACGGGAGTTGCTCATAAAGGGAAATGTGAAAAGATTTGGTAAGGTCATTACTAAGCCTCGCTGTGCTTAGTCTCATCTTACAATGGGACGAGGGGTGTAATTGATAGCCACGGCAGACTGGTCTTAGGGGGGATGCAAGGGGGATTACTAGTTGTTACTAATCCATAAAATGACTAATATGTTACGACTATCGTTCCACCAGTAACACTACTGGTATAGGATTAGTCGTAAAACACGAGCATCGTATCCATAAAAATGTTCGACCGTAAAAAAAAGGTCGAACTTCCAGAAAAAATCTTGAAAAAGGTCTGAACATTAGTACGGTCGATACTTTTGTACGAAATACGGTAGTTCCACTAGTAGCCCCCATACACTACTCTGCCGTGAGTGCAAAGAGACGTCGCTACCTCTCTCTTCTGTAGCACGCAGGCACTAAGGAGGAGGGGTTTTTTTTTTGAGAAAAAAAGAGAAAAAAATTTTAGAAGGTGAACCTAAGCCTCTCATGCTTAGTCACCTATAAGAAGAGAGCAGCATTGTAGTACTAACAACTCTGAAAGGAGCAAAGCAAACCCATTGGAAATCCTGCAAGGACTTTCTTCGGGTCAAAAAAAAAAGGAGAGAAAAAAAGGGAGAAAAAGATCGGGTCTTTTGTTTGTGCGCTCAAAGCCGGGAAAACAAAAAGGTGAAAAAATGTGTTAAACTGAAGTACGGTTGTTGTGGTTAATTGAGTACTCAAAGAAAACAAGCAAAGCTTCTGTTTTTTTCAATCCGTTTTGTTTGCCCTGCAGCGCTGCCTCCAATCTTTTTAGAATTGACAACAAGTTGTTTTATCAAAAAAAAATGCCAATGATGGCCCAGAGCCTCTCTTCTCAGACTAACGTGATAACGCTAGCTATGACTGCGTAGGCAGAGCGGAGGGGGGGTCCCAAAACGGTTCACCGGGGGGGGTGATCCTCAAAAAGGAAAACACATAGACAGCAAGAAAGGATCCAGGAAAAAAATGAAAAGAAAAAAAAATTTTTCTCAAGATGACCCTGGGGCCCTGAACCTCTCATTGCTTGGTCACATTCGGGTAAATAGTAGGGGATAAAAAAATTGGTAAGACTGATGGTGTTCGTGTGTTTACCCCAAAAAGCATCGAAAGTGTTACGAAATAGCGGGGTGGAGAGGGGGGGGTTGTCAGGAACACCATGTGATGGTTCATGATAGTTCATCAAGGTAAAGAAAAAAAGAAAAAAAATCTGTAATTTTTCGAACCCCAGAGGACGCTTCATTGGCGTGTACACGGTTTTCCGCAGGAGAAGTTGTAACAAAAAAAAAAAAAAAACAAAAAAAAGCAATGTCATTTCTGACCAAAGAAAACGAATGGCGGCGGGGGAAAGAGTTTACGAAGGGGAAGGTAAATGGTAGGGGGGAGAGGAGTTATGTTTAACTTTCTTTGTTTTTTAAAAAAGAACCAGAACGTATTGCTGAAGAAGGGGGGGGGGGAAGGGGTGTTATTTCGTTCTCGCAGTTTCGAACAGGTTTTAACCAAATTTATTTATATTTCTTTTTGTCGCAACGGGTCGTTTTGACAAGTCGTTTAACAAAAAAGAGAAGTTTAGATTCATATACTTTCAGTTCACAGAATTGAAAGCATTTGAGAGGATCAACAAAAGTGCAAACGCCTCACCGTACACCGGCGGACGCAAAGCATTGAAGGGGGAAGAAAAAAAACTGTTACCCCAAAGGCTCGAATGCTTTACAATAAAAAAGGGGAAAGCGGTTACCTACGGTTGAAACATTCTGGTTCCTTTTTTATTGTGTCGACAATCGCCGAGTCAACCAACCAGGTGGGAGAATTCGGGTCTGTACTCAATATTGGCCAAAGCCAAACTTAAGCTGTATTCACACCAATGCATCAAATACACCTTCATGAAGGTGCGGAGCAACTAAACAATTTTAATAGCCATGACTCGACTTCGTGTAAGGCAGAAAAAGCCGGGTTAGGTCACCAAATCAAGGGGAAAGAAAAGAGAAAAGCTTATAAGATGAACCTAAGCCGTTGCTTAGCCACCTTAATGAGTGTAAATAGTTGTGCGAGTCTTGGATTGGAGCAGTGGTCGCGCTAATTATGGGAAAAAATGGGGAAAAAATGGATTTCGGGTACGGAAAAACGTTCCTTGAAAAGGTTAGCTGGGGAGGCCCGGAAACCCCGTTTTGTGGCATTTCCGGGCCAATCCCGGCTTGTGGTGGGGTATATACGGAAAAATGGACAAAATTTTAGTGACTTAAATTTTCGCAAAATATGAACCCATACTCGTAAACAAGGGTCATTTTCAGGAAAATTCGGAAAATTCCGAGATTTGGAAGCAATTTTTCTCCTGAAAATCAGTGGGTTTTCAGCCCGAAAACATACCGCGATTGGAATTTCCGGAATCCGTCCGCGCTGTGGTGGGGTCACTTTGCCGAAATGGCCAATTTTTTGGTTTTGGTCAAAATCCATGTAGGGTAAAGAGGGCCAATGTAAATCCCACAACCAGATTTTCTCTCCCTGATCCTGACGTCTTGCAACATGAAAATGCGCGAAAACACCGGCATTTGCATTTCCGGAATTCGTCCGTTCTGTGGTGGGGTCAATTTGCCGAAATGGACAAGTTCTTGGTTTTGGTCAATACCCGTCAGTGTAAGGTAAAGGGGGCAAGTGTTTGCCTGTAGAAACTGGAAGGGAACAGGCAGCGCCGCAGGCGCACGGTAACCAACTTTTTTTTTTTTCCTTTTCTTTTTTCTCCTCTTTCTTTTGACTTTCCGAGCCAATTGCGTTCCACGGCGGGGTCACATGTATATGCAAGTCCACTATGTGGTGGTCTTACTCAACAATATTAGAACTTCTGGTTTCTTAATGAAATCCCCGTACTGCAAAAAAAAAACGTTCCTACCAAAACCCCCAAAAATCCCGGGATGAGGGATGGACTTTAGCGCGAGCTCTGGATTGGAGTAAGGGTTTTTTTTTTTGTTTTTTTTGACACGGGAGCACAGTCAATACCTCAGTGTGTTGTGTTGTGTGTCGACAATCACCCCCCCTCACCAATAGGTTCTGAGTGCTCACCTTGCAAAAGAAAAGTTTATAAGATAACCCTAAGCCTCTTCGTGCTTAAAGGGGGGACCCGTCGATTATTTACCTTCGTGTATTATTTACCTTTTTAATGCCAAACATTGTATTATTTACCTTTCGTGTATTATTTACCTTTTGAATTGGCATTTAATTAATTAATTTTCCGCCCCGCTTTTTTTGGGTGAAGTTCTGAGGCACTGGACGTGTCGCTGAAGCTCTCAACGTCCAGGTCCAGGCTCGCCACGCTTGCCTCGTCGAGGCCGACGACCATCTCGCAGCGGCCACGGCGCTCATCCCACTGGTGGTTCAGCTCTGCAAGGGTCGAGGCGTTCAACATGACGGCGAGAGGGGTTCCGGGGAGGGGGAAGGGCGGGGTGTGAAAATCTGTTGTGCAGTGAGTCGGGGGTCTAGTGGGTGTGCATCGAAAACAGGACCGTTTACCCGCAATAGGTCAAACCGTATATTATTTACCTTTTGAATTAATAAAGTCCAAATATTGTATTATTTACCTTCCATATATTATTTACCTTTCGTGTATTACCCTCATAGTATAAATTATGTTATTGTTACAAATAAATTATTTCGGCGATTTTTATTTTTTTTATAACATTTTTGCATTTTGTTACTTTTTTCATTTTTTGCATTTTATTTTTTTGTAACATTTTTGTTACGCCGCAGGCGTAACAAAAATGTTACTGGGGGGGCTAATAAAGCATACAGCGCGGAAACCCCTGCCACATGATGGTGTAAAAATCTAGCTTTTTACACAGAGTCACTCAACGAACCCTTTTTTGCGGAGCAAAAAAGGGAAAATGGCGCCGCAGGCAAAAAAAAATTGAGGTACAGCCTGGATCGTGTGGTCAGCAACCCAGTTCCCTATGGTACTCCCGTGGTTCAACCATGGCTCTTTATTTTTTCTTTGTAACATTTGTTACTTTTTGCCCAACTGCAAAAAAACGAATAAAACATTTTATTAAATTGTTACAAAAAAAATGTTACTTTTGGGTCATTTTTTTATTAATTTATTTTTGAAAAAACATTATTTTTACTATGAGGGTATTTACCTTTCGTGTAATATTTACCTTTTCAAAAGGTAAATAATCGACGGGGCCCCCCTTTAGTCTGATTAGATTACTTAATATTCGTGCTTAGTCACCTGCAAAAAATGGAGAGGCTAAGGATGCTTGCAGGGTAACACCGTTGCTTCATTTTTAAGCATGTGTAGCAATGTGAGATGAGACTTTTTTTTTTTTTGCCACTTTTTTTGTTTTGCTTTTTGCTTTGCTTTTTGTTGGCATCGACAGCTCCCCACCCACTCCCCAAAGTGTGTTGCTTATAACAAAAAACTCAAAGTTGAATTGAAATACAAAGTCTCCGGTTTTTCAGGACTCTCCTTTTCCCACCTCTTGTAGTTGCAACGGCATGCGTGGCATACGCATGCGCCCTGCTGTTGTGCGGCGCTTCTCGTCTAGCATTTCCTCAATCTCACGCAGACGAGCGTGCATCAGATTCCCCACAGCCTCTGTGCTGAAGTGCTTATTGATGAAGACTCTCGCACGCTTCCCCACCTGAGAGAAATATAGGGTTTTGAAATACAAGCATGCGGCCAGAACATCAGATGGGGGGAGGGTTGATTTGATAAAGTAGAAATTAAATTCTGGTATTTTTTTCCAGGCAAAAAAACGTCATCAGATGGGGGTGTGTGGACCCAAAACCATGCGCTCCCATTTCGTGATTTACATTTAACATGCCCCTCTGTTCCACTCATCAGCCAGATGAACGTGGAAGCATTGAAGACGCAGCGTAGTTAGTTATGATACCCCTGGCAACACTACGGAAAAAGTTACCTCCCAGCGGACCATGATGAACCTCAGATTTCGCGTGAGAGCAGCAACAACAGATAGAACCGTTCCCGTTGGCAGACGTGGTGTCCGAAGGGAAGCGGTGGCTCGCCCTGCTGGAGGAGGATGCTGGCGGGGAGCCTCCCCCCCAACTGGTGGTAAACATGGATGAGTTTTTCGTATTGCTCGACTCAGCCCACAAATGGACCTGGGAAAGGGTAAAGAAGGGCGAACAGAAGCAAGTCGCCAATCGGGGAGGAGACGATTGGGTGCCTCCGCCTTGACCGGCATGGACGGGAGGTTTCATCTCCTCCAGATGATCTGGACCGGCAAAACGAGAGAAATACATGCCCGAGTCAAGCATGGGGAAGATAATGCGCGCATTTTACAACAGAACAGGGAGGGCTCCCACTTCCAGAACGAGCAAACCTTCAAGGAGTGTGGTGCAACGAAGTTCGTCTCCTTGACCCCCGATCAGAGAAAAAAAAATCATCGCCAACACCACCCGGCACCACCTACGCAACCACCGGGGTGGGGGCTAGGTTGTAAAATTCAAATAATTCGCATGATCTAATTCTACGAATTATACGGTATTCGGTCCCCAAGCAGCACCGTATAACATCGTATAATTCTGTATAATACCGTATTATACGGTAATCGTATAATATGAATTATACGGTATTCGGTCGGGGCCGAGCACGTATAATACAAGGGTGGGGGGTGGTGTGGGGTGGATAGCAATACCTTTGCTGCTGCCGTCGCATTGGTAACTACCTCTTGCAGTCGCATCCTTAGGTGTGCAAGGTCGGGCTGTGGTTGGGGATTGTAGTGAGAAGGGGATAGGGGAGAGCAAATAGAACGGTGACGTTGTACAGTACACAACACCCTCTGGGACAGTAGGTACTGACATTCTTTTCGGGTTATCGAACCACCGGAGTGTTTTCAAATAGGGGGAGGTTGCTGACAGGAAAAAAACCCTGAATCGGAAGGTTTGTTACACGGCGGGGCTGTGTCACATGTGACACTGTCACGGAGACAGTGTCACATGTGACACTGTCACATATTTTGTGACACTGTCACGGAGACAGTGTCACAAAATGTGTGACAGTGTCACGGAGACAGTGTCACACGACTTGTGACAGTGTCACATACCTGTGTGACACTGTCACAACCTTAAGGAATACCCACTGGGTACTGGGTACTGGGTACTGGGTACTGGGTACTGGGTACTGGGTACTGGGTACTGGGTACTGGGTACTGGGTACTGGGTACTGGGTACTGGGTACTGGGTACTGGGTACTGGGTATGGACCCCTTTGTGTCAAAGACCTGTCAATATCGGCCCACACACAGGGCGGGTTTGCCCGCACCACTGGCACGAGTCTGAGCCCACCGAAGGTGGGTTGCGTTTTGTAACCACTCGTTGCGTTGGTTGCGTTCGGTTTGCTGCGTACAGATCGGTTGCATTCGTTGCGTTGCGTTGGTTCCGTGCGTTCGGTTCGGGCCGTTGCGTTCAGACCGGTGGCGTTGGGTTGGTTCGGTTCGCAACGTTCACATCGTTGCGTTCTGATCCGCTCGATCGGTTGGGTTGTTGCTTCGAAGAGAAAGAGAAGAAGAAAGAAACGCCGGGTTGCGGGTTTGCCTATTCCGACATTTGACCCAACATAACAGCTTGCAATCTAAAATTTTGTTTTGCTGAAACATGTTGCCTTATTCCCACTCTTTTGTTGTTGTTCGTGACGGTAAAGGAGACTTAACGCTTGTTTCCGGAGGGCCCTTCGAGAAGGAGCTCTGCACTCGCATCGAAGAGCGGTGCCAGCGACGCAGGACGAGGTGTTTCGCATGATGCAGGTGCTGCACGACGAAGCTAGCCATCTGGCATCTGGATGTGCTGGGTGGTCGCAGCGCGGGCTTCAGATGTTGTGCGCCTGAAAACAGCAGAGGTGACGGAAGAATCAGAAACTACTGCACTGGTGCCAAACGAAAGCCGACCCTCCAGTTAGGCAGATACACGGGACGGTCCCTACTACCGGAGCAGGATCATAACGTCCCGCTCCCTCCGCAGAGGAGCAGCGCAACCACTGGAAGAGATCATTCTCCTGACCCGACACTCCACAATGGAGTCGGTAGTGCGTTATTTTGCGGCAGCGGATTTCAAAACCGTACACGCAACGAGAACGCAGTCGTTATGGGAGGTTGGCTGAGTGGACCATGCTTCCCGTGGGGACCGAAACCTTCTTTCGTCGCCTTTCGTTGCATATTCTCGCCCACCATGCAGAAACGACATAAGCCTAACGAGGATCATCGTAAAGATATCCGAGAATCACCTCAACCTGGTGGCTTTGTCCAGTCTCGACACGGCAGACTTCGTATCACCGCTGTTGAAGATCATCTCGTACAGGGAGGTGTTCTTGTTGCACGTACATATGCTATACAAACGCATGCGTACTCAAAAGCGTGTGGAGGGTGCGAAGGGGGCGATGGCATCGGGAGGCGGCATCGCGACCGACGTCCACACCACACGCACATCCAAACACAACTTCACTTCTCCAGAGAGCTGCGTGACAGAGAGACTTGACGTAGTGGAAGGTGTGAGATTCTGCAATGTGGACAGGCCAAGTGCGGCAGGCCTGCACAAAAATGACACACGATGTGACGATTGCAACGTTTGAGAACTGCCCACAGGGGAAGGTGGCGATTGCAGGGGACGTGAATGCGCACCACCGTATCCTGGGACACACTAAGACGCTATGGGGCCCGACATTGTGATGACTTCTGAAAGGTTGGATACGAAGGGATGGATTACACTGTCGAAGGGCCTCCGACCACGTTCCGATTGAATTCTCGGAGGAGAGCACTGCAAAAACGGCGAAGCGCACAAACCTGAACGAGACCTACTCCCTCTGGTTCGGGATGGTCAACAAAGCAGCAGCACAAGAAAAATATTGATTTGTTGATTTGTTTCTGCTGGAACACGGCCGCTAGGTTAGGAGATGTGAGGTCGGGTCCACTGGCCCAGACGGGGTCCACAACGAATGGCTTCAACACCTCGGTGATGGAGCACCGCGAGCACTCCTACATATGCGCGACCTCTCCTGGACGACGGCAGTTATCCCGGAGTCGTCGACGACAGTAACGGTGATCCCACTACACAAAAAGGAAAAGACACGACATGACCCGCGTCGTGCAGCCCGATCTCCCTCGCCAGCAATGTGTCGAAGGTGATGGAAAACGGGTGTCGTGACATGCACCAACTGATGAGCCAGACTCTTCAGTGAACAACCTCCACTCAGCTCAGGACGAGCTGTCTACCTGACGGCAGCCGACTCCCTGCGACCCACATGACACCCTCGTGCTCCACCGGAAGGCAGCGAAGGTGCTCACGGGTGCGACATACATGTCGCCCGGTCAGCACGTGTTGGGAGGCCTCCTGCAGACCACAAGCCGCCTCCGACGCGTCGCAGCCAACGAGTACTTGTGCGACTGTCCGGCTCGCCTGGGCATGCTGCCGTGTTTTACGAAAGCTAGCTATACATTGCAAACATTATGGTCATACAACCAAACCAGGCAGTATCATCAATATATGCTGGAATATTAGTGACCTGAACAACTGAGGACTGAAATGAAATAAAGCAACAATACTCTGTCATTGCATCGCATCTAATGAAACAACAGTTTGCACTGTATAAACTGTGCAATTATATACATCATATGACCCTTTACCCGGGCAACATCTGGGACCCCCGCAACCTGTGGAATGGACATGCATGTATGTCAGCACCAGCCCCCAGAACCTACCTAAACAGTGGTTAGATAAGGGCGATTTTTGACTAAAAAAAAATTTTTTTTTCCCCGCCCGAGATCCAGGGCGCGCGCTAAATCCACACCCTCACACCCTCACACCCGGTTTTTTCGAGGTTTTTTCGCGGTACAAAAATTTTTTGATTACACGATTCCTTAAGAAAATCAGAGAATCCCATATTGTACAGTAAGGGCACTTCAGATAGTTTTGGACACACATGTGACCCCACCGTGGAGAGCAATCGGCTCGCGCAATCAAAAGAAAGCAGAGAAAAGGGGAAAGAAAAAAGAAAAAAGTTGGGTACCGTGCGCCTGCGGCGCTACCTGTTCCCTACCCCCCCATGATGTGCTTATGTATATTCCACCTGATTTTGACCATGTTTGCCGGTGTTTTCCGGTGTTGGTTGGTGAAGTCACGGTAATGGGTACTGTGTACTGTGTACTGTGTACTGTGTACTGTGTACTGTGTACTGTGTACTGTGTACTGTGTACTGTGTACTGGCTGTCCGAAAGACCTGAAAATGACCCTTGTTTACGAGTATGGGTTCATATTTTGCGAAAATTTAAGTCACCAAAATTTTGTCCATTTTTCCGCATATCCCCCACCACAGCCCGGGATTTTCTCGGAAATGTAACATGACCCTGATTTTTCTGCCCCCCTTCACATACTTCCTGTAGGTACATTTTTTTGGACCCGATATCCATTTTTTCGGGAAATTTCCGAAAAGTTAGCGCGCGCCCTGCCGAGATCGGGCGTGGTAGGTCATAAAATGGCCCAAAAAATCCAAAGAAAACCTCAGATTGACTTTTTAAAGAAAAAAATTGTCTACGGCAAAAACCACGAAAAATCGGGTGCGCAAACCGCGTTTTAGACCCCCACAGATGCTCAAAAGTGCCAGTTTTTGCTTTTAATGGCCTCAAATCGTCGAAATTAGCCCTGTTTTGGGCAAAAAAAAATTTTTGAGAGTCCCTTTCCCTGGGAGGCAATAGCCACTGTGACTGTGTCACACCACTGTGACACTGTCACGGAGACAGTGTCACACGACTTGTGACAGTGTCACCGTGACAGTGTCACACGATTTGTGACAGTGTCACACAGCTTGTGACAGTGTCACGGTGACACTGTCACAAAATGTCGCATATCATTGAAAGTTACACACCCTCAGCTGTGTCACAGGTGTGACACAGCCCCGCCGTGTAGGATGAACGTAACGTTAAGGAAATCTTTGAGTCAAGGGAACCTCAGAAAAACGGAATACATATTTTCACAGACAAAA
This sequence comes from Rhynchopus sp. YZ270_cl-10, assembly GCA_964035575.1. Lineage (NCBI taxonomy): Eukaryota > Euglenozoa > Diplonemea > Diplonemida > Diplonemidae > Rhynchopus > Rhynchopus sp. YZ270_cl-10. The sequence continues at coordinate 890,965 of OZ037897.1, read as the reverse complement.
AAAAAAGATGAATTTTTTGCCCCAAAATAGGTAAATATAAACACCACGATTCCTCCAAAAAAAAGGACATCATAATTCCCCCCCATCCCCCCTTCTTTTTGTCAATCCATACCACTGCCCAGCTCATTCCCTCCACTTGGTATAACTCTGCTGCATGCTTTGGCAGCTTCTCTACCCCCTTTACTCTGATAGGGAATGCCACCGGCTCAGTCTCCCCTGGGGTCGTATCGTGGAGGAATGCTGTTGATCCGCCCCAGTCTGTGGCGATGGTTGGGAGTTCCATGGCCATGGCTTGGACTATCGGGAGCCCCCAGCCTTCTCCACGGGTGGGGAGGACGAAGGAGCTGGAGAGGGAGTAGAGGGCGCGGATCTCTCCCTCTGAGAGGTGGTCAGTGATGATGAGCAGGCGAGGGCAGTTGGGGGACGCCATGCCTTCGAGGAGGAGCTCCTCCTTCAGCTTCTGGTCCCGCTCCTCTTCCGCAAGCTGTTTTAGCGCGCCATTGATTTTTTCGACAAATTGCTGTGGATCCCGAGTCGATCCCCAAGTGTCAGGTGCACCAGAAAACCACATCCAAGTAGAAATCATCAACGTAACATCAGGTTGTCCCCAAAACTGCTTCAAAAAAGCCTTCAATAAAAGTCTCGCCCCTTTCCGAGGCTCCCATTTGAAGATGGAGAGGAAGATGTGGTTTGGGATTCCGGAGAATTTTTTGTTGAGGAAGAAGGTCCATTCTTTGGGGGGGAAGGTTTGGTCGGCGTCTGCGTGGGCTGAGGCCTCGAGCAGGCTGTGCAAATTTTTATACTCAGGAGACGCGCGGGACTGCGCAGGCTCGTAGTAATTAGTATTAATCGCCTCAGGGATGATCACAAGCTTAGCAGTCACCCCGCTTGCACGAAACGCATTCAACATAAACGCTGACGGCACCCAAATCTCCCCCACATTCTTATCATTGCAATGCGGAATCCACGTGTCCGGGACTCGGTCAAACTCATACATGGAACGTCCAATGAAATAGCTGGGACGCCGTTTCATGTATTCCTTGTACAATGGAGTGTACGAGAATGGGGTAGTATGCGAGACAATGACGAGAAAGTGGGAGGCAGGGATGTCTAGTGTGGTGGAGGTGATGTGGGCACGGTCGATGGTTCCTAGCACGTCGTTGGAGTATCCTTTGCAGTGACAGTCTACACCGGTTGTGGCATGGATGTTGATCCGATCCTCTAGAGCGTATAGGTAATGCACCCACTCATTGGAGAAGCCACAGCATTGGCAGCACCAAGCCTTCCAGATGACGTGCATTTTGGAGTTGTACTTTGTGCTTGGGATTTGTCTCTGATCCTCAAGAAATTTGAGGCGTGTCTCCACAACACGATGCATATCCTGAGGGATCTGCAGCGCATTCGTTGAAAATGACACAACCGACTTCCTCCCGTTCATCTGCGTCTTGATTGCATGGTCGCCCTCCACATTGTACTCCATAAACGACGCGCTTGAAATCTGTGGAATCCGCTTTCCTGTCACGTCCTCCTCAAAGCTTGTCTGCGTATAAGCGTTGTAGGCTGTACTCAGTGTCGACGACGGTGAAATTATCAGCTGGTTCACCAAAAAGGCGGAGGAAAAGACAGGGGTTGGGTTGCAGCAGGTTACATATACGGGAAGAGTCAAAAATTTGGGGTGAACGGACACTCGGTTGTTGGTTTGGAGAAGACCGCTGGGCTCCCCGGTTTCAATAAGAAATTCGAACATGGAGCGCAGGCGGAGTGGTGCGGCTCCTTTATCCTCAAAAAAGTTGTGTTGCAGAGCGGACAACATAACACCAATGAATTTCGTAAAAAACTCCTCTAAATCGGTTAAAAGCCCGAGCAAAGGCGCTTCTACAAAGCATGTGGACGTGGCCACTTCCTCTCCTGTCAATGAAGTGGAGCAGGCTTTGATCGCGTCAATCAGCTCCGTCTGCTTCTCCGACGCCCTTTGCGCGTAGGAACCGCTCTTTCTGGATGATGTGGAGTGTAATAACAGTTTTGTCTCCAAACTGCTTTTCAGTTCCCTAAAATGCTCTGTCCGCTCTGCAGCGTAAAGTCCCAATAATCCTGTTTGTTCGAAATCCAACTCCCCAACGTTGCTCCGGATCTCCAGCTTCGTAAACATCGCAACCACAGCAGTCGGGGGCAACGGGAAGGTGTCCACAACGTACTGCAGGGTAAACAGATAAATGTCGCCTGCCTTCCTCATATCCAATAGCGTTTCCTTCCCACTGAGGTACGTGCTTTCTTGGGCTTGGATTGTGAATTTGTTTGCGAAAATGTCGAGAAAATAGTCGGGGGATTTTTTGGAGAGGACGGACCGCTCCTCGCGCGTAAAAACCCTTTGTTTAAATTTATGCAGAATCGGAGCAAAGGGGAGAACGGAACAGATTGGGTTGACCAGCGCCGATTCTTTCACCTCTGCGGCGCGTTTATCGTGCGATGACACGCCGTTCAGCATGCTCTTCAAAAAAAACTTTTTCTTCTCCGCCGAATCTGTTGCAGGGTAGTACCCATGACCCATCACCTTTGGGGCCAGACGTTCTCCTGACTTATCTTTTTCCGCTTCCTTCAACCACGAACACCCTAAGATGTCAAACGGATTCGCTTCCACATAACGCAACAACTGAGTGAAAAACCCATCCCCATTAGCTTCAGATGGCGCCACCTCCAAGGACAACAACAACACATGGGTAGGCGTTGCACGACGTCCTACCAATGGTTTGCGTGCCATATCACGCAATGCAGATGCCACTACCATATCATAAGACGGCACTACCCCAGACGTAGAGTTGACCTCACCCCATTTGTGAATGAGAAGGCGGTTCGGAAATGCGTCTTTTAGGATTAATGGAAGGGTTGGGTTGTCACCTTCTGCATCAAACCGTTCGTTGGCACGACGTACAAAAGATTTGGCACACTCAAGAAACCTCTTTTGCATTGGAGCATCTGAATGGAATATAAACACATCCGCCAACCGCGCACCACGGTCAACCGAAGAGGAGGAAGAAGAAGAAGAAGATACCACCTTTTCGCCACCAAACGCCTCATCCAAGAAACACACCCCCTTTGAAACCTGCATTTTGTCACTAAGCCCCTTCATCTCTTGAAGCATTTCTACAAAACGTTGATGTCTCTCTGCAGGATCTGCTGGAAGTTCTGGGGATAAATGCGCCTCCAAATGCATTCTTGAAAGCTCACGGAACTCCGCCGCAGAAGGGATCGCTTCGTGAAGAATCCTCTTCACCACAGCTACCAACGATTCAAACCCATTTGCAACTCCAGGTCGATCGGTGAGTACCACGCTGACCACATGCCTTTTGGAAGGATCTGCCGGAGTGATTTTCTCGAGGATATATTCTGCCTCATTAGTCTCCTCCGAATCGGGCACCAAAAACTCCGGGCGGTCTTCCTTCTCCACTTCCTCAGGCATTGCAGTAGGTTTCCCTTTTTTGCCTTTCTTTTTTGGTGCAATCTCCTCTTCAGCTTCAGGAAGCATTGCGGGTTGCAACAACGGGATTTTTTTTAGATTTGCTGAAGCCGAAGAAGCCGAAGAAGCTGAAGAAGCTGAAGGAGAAGGTGTCCCAATCGGCGCCTCAACGTTAGGGGTAGTAATAGTTAGACCGGTCGGAAGTATATCGAGGGTTCCCCTGGAATGCATCGAATCTACAGTGAAAAGGACGGCAAAAAAGGCGAGCGCGGCGAAGAATGGGTATTGCAAGCGATTAAGCACGTTACGCCGAATGGAAGGTTCTACAGAAGACACTGGAGCGAGAAGTGTACGAAGTGACGATGCCAGCACCACCCCCACAGGGGACGTCACGATATCAAGCCCTGTCTGTGCTGGAACCTCAACGAAGTCAGGTACGCTCCTCCCGGTAGCCACTTTAGGACTCCTCCGTGCAGTTAAGCTCCTCTGCGACATTTGTTAAAAAAAAGGGGGTTATTTAGAATAAAAGAAAATGAGATTTTTTAAAAAAAATTAGAAAAACAGAATTTTTGTTTTATGAGGGGAAAAAAGGGAGATCGGTTATTGTGCGTTGGATCGTTTGTTCGTAAAAGTCATCGCTTTGTGTAACTTATGAAAGAAGAAGGGGTCCTTCTGAAGGGGTTTAAATGGAGGGTGTGTGAGAGAGAGAGAGAGAGAGGGGGTGTTGAAGTGAAGGGATTAAAAGGGGGGGATTTTTTTTGAAAATTTTTTGGTAGTGTTAACATTGGTTTACCAACATGCAGTAAAACAAAAAAAGAATGGAATCAATCCTGTGGGGGGGGGAGGGTTGCGGGTATCAACGAAGACAAGACACACGTGATAGTGTTGTGTGTGTGCGAAAGTACGTCGATTTTCCACCGCAAAGCGGGTTGAACTGATGGACGGTCCATACGAGGACGTTCCAGGTGGGGAGAAGGGGAAAGTGATCAGAGCATGTTTGAACACAAAAGAGGAGTTGAAACTGGGCTAAAACGCGGCTGAGTCGCGATCATGCAAGGCATAAAATATGTCTCAATGTGAGCACAAGAAAAAGTTGCCCTGAAAAACAAAAAATCAGAAAAAAAAAAAACGTGAAGTTGTTAGCAGTGTGATGCAAACAAGCTTCTGGGAACGGAGGAAAAGGGGGGAGGGAAGGAAGAGCTCGTAATGCGATAACTGTGTCTCTACTGCTTAGTTATCAAAATGTAGACAGACAAAAACCAATTCTTCAGTAGAATGTACGTCTCAAATCTATAGAGCATGTCTGTTTCTGTGCGCACTCAGGTTAGAGCAGAGTGTGTCATGTGCAGGTGTAGTTGCAATAAAAATGTAAAATGAGCTAAAGGGGGTGTCATGTGCGTATCTTGTGTGCACAGAACAGGATAGAGGTGTCAAAAGGCTGTGGGAAGGAGTGAGTAAGGGAGTGGGTGAGGAAGAAGGCGTCAGACTCACTCAAGGAAGAGCTTCGGGGAGTGCTCCTTGACACGTGCAGCGTTGTCGCCGCGGAGCAGGCTCGCCACTGCCAGGTTGTGCACAGCAGACGCCGCAATCAGTGCAGACCGCTCCACCTTCTCAATCGGGTTCACGTTGTCCTGCACAAGTGTGTCCATCAGTGTCTTGTCGAAGCAGTGTGTTGCTGCCACCACCACGTGCAGTGCAGCGTCCTCAACAGAAAGTGCACCCGAACGTGTCAGTGCGTCCAGCAGGTCGAACGCACGATCCTTCTCCTTCTTCTGTGCGTCCTTCGCCAGCGTCGTTGTCTCCTCCTTGCTCAGAAGCGTCTTCTGGAAGCGTTTATACCATGCGCCACGCGTCTTCAGGATCGTTGGCCGCAGGCAGCTCTCCTCGTCCAGTGCCTCGTAACGCTTCTCCAGCACTTGCGGCAGTGCGCTGATGTCGTACACACCGTCTGCTGTGTTGCTCTCTGCCACCTGCTGTGATTGGTCGGGCTTCTTGGCAGGCTCCGTCGCTGGCACCTCTGCAGACGGCGCAGGTGCTGCATGTGCTTTGCTTCGTCTGGGCGCACACATAACCAGCTCAGATAACGAGTGTTCTACACTTCCCCGTCTCAGCTGTCCCTCCACCCCACACTTCTTCATCTTCTTATTCACACCGATCGAAGCACACGATCTGGTAGGTGGCATTCCCTGCTCATACACAGCCATGCGCTGTTGCCTCATGGCAGCCTCGTGCTGTGCCGCTGCAAGTTCCTCAGCACGTTCGGCCTCAAGCCTCGCCTTCTCCATCTCACGCTTCTGCTGTGCCTCAGCCAGCTCGTCGTCCTTGACCTTCTGGACCATCTCACGCATGGCAGCAACGTGTGTGCGCACAGCCTCGACCTTGACAGACGCAGCCACATCAGCCTCGTCCTCAAACGAGTCGCACTGGTACGACACAAGGTCGCTTGGGATCTGGAACTCGAGGAACAGCTCCAGCAGGTCCTGTGTGAGACGGATCTCCTTCGTCAGGCTGTCGGGTGGGAGGTTCAACACACGCTCCAGCTGCGGCTTGATCTGCACAACACACACACCGAAGAGCGTGGCCTCAAGCTGCATCGCACGGTACGCCTTTGCAAAGCGCTGCTGCTCGGGTGACAGCGACTCAATCGCGTCCTTGAACTCCTTCGGTGTCGGGATCTCCTCCAACAGCAGCGGCAGCGTCAGGTCGTCCTTGTTCTGCACAATTATCGCGTGCTGCGGGAGGAACAGGTCTGCACCGCCAATCGCACCCACCATCATCACAAACCCGCTGAACTGACGTGCACGTCCCACAAGCGACAGACACGGCATCGCCTCTGTCGAGAACCTGTGGCACACATACGAGTGCACGTGCCGCGTCCCACCAAAGTGCACGTCCGACGACGCGTTCAACGCAAACCGCATCGGCACCACCTCTGCAGCCGCAAGCTCCCGCCCCACAGTCACCACAGGCTCCGCCATGTCCCCACCCACCTCCTGCTCAAGTGCCACAACACCCTCGGGGTTGTGCTCCCCACGCCGCACAGCGTGGCTGAACAGACGTGGTGTGTACGCCTCGTGCATCACCTTCCGCATGTGGAACTGCATGTACGCCGTGAAGTCTGCACTCGACACCTCCTTCCCAATCGCCTGCACCAGCTGCTTCCGCAGCATGTGCTCAATGAAGTCCACTGCCTGCCTGTGTGCCACAGCCACCTCACTCATGTGCTTCCCCACAACCACCACACGACCCTCAGCAGGTGTGATCAGTCCCTTCCCTCCGCCAAGTGTCGTCCCCATCCGTGCCAGACGCTCCTCCAGGCTCTTCCGCTCACCACCCAGCAGCGCGTTCATGTCTCCCGCAAGCATCACAGTCCCGTTCGCAGGCACGTCCGGCGACGCCACCTTCACCAGGTCAGACACCTGCACCACTGCCCCAGTCTCAGCACCGTGCTCCCGCACCTCCAGCAGCGGCAGCACAGGCACAAACACATCACCCGCGTTCAGCGACGCTGTGTCCAGCCCGTGGTCCTGCTCAACCGCAAACACACGTCTCTGGAAGTACGTTGCCACTCGCGTCCCAAACTGCCCCACAGCACCCAAGCACTGCAGCGCCTCCTCCACATCCGCGTTCCGACGTGGTGTGTGGCACTTCTTCGCCAGGCGGTCCACCTGGAACCCCACACGCAGTCCCTCCAGCTCCACGTGCTTCACCAGCCACGACAGGTCTGTCTCCATCCCTTCGTGCACGTGGCGCTTTGGTCGTGGTGTGTCCTCGCACAGTGTCTTGATCTGCGTCTTGCGTTCACCACTGCACAGCACCACACGGTCTGCACCGTCCTTGTCGTTCCCTGCATACGCAAACAGCTCGTACGACACACCCACATTCCAGAAGTACTCCGTCACCGTCCGCACCACCTTGTCTGTGATCTTCGTTGTCCCCGTCAGCCCAGCCACCTCTGTCACATGCTTCGTGGCGTCCTCTACCTCACGCGTGGTCTTCTTCTCAAACGCACACGTCTCCACACTCCGCAGACTCAACGTCACTGTCCGCTTCCGCCCCACCTCCGCAAGCTTCGCAAGCCCCTCTGCCGTCAGCCCCAATGCTTCCAGACACAGCAGCTGCCCCGCACACGCCGCACCCGTCACAAACTCCGCCAGCAGGAACTTGTCCGTGTACTCGTGGTGCACCTCTGTTGCCAGTCGGGGGCTCCGTGTTGCGTCCAACACCTTCTTCACCTCCTGCAGACTGCGCTGCACACGTGCTTCCATGTCGGCCATTGTCTTGTCTCTTCGGTTGTGTTAGTAGTTTTGTGTTGTTACGTATCGGCTGTTGTGGTGTAACAAGTGGTCTGCATTGGTATGAAACAAGTATGTTGGGGTGGGGAATGTCGCTATATTGCAATGGGGGGGGATAGTTACATTACACTTGTACAAGAGGCTTACATAGGCTGTGGTGCGTAGTTGCACCCCCTCAGCACCCTCATGTTGGTGTGAGGTGAGGGTTCAAAAAGACAAAAGAGAAACAAAGTGAAGTACGTTCGTACGGCAGAACACAATTACTTCTTCGGGGACGACTTCTTGGGGGAACCCTTCGACTTCTTGCCCTTCTTTCCACCCTTCTTCCCCTTCGACTTCTTCGTCACGCTGCCAGAGGACTTCTTCCTGTACTTCCTCTCTGTCGTCTTCAGCGCATCGTGCACTCCTCCACCCACACCTCCACCCGCAATCGTCACGTTCGACAGAAGGTCACCAAGGTCCTTGTCCTCACGCACGGCAACACAGATGTGGCGGGGCTTGATCTGGTGCTGCTTCTTGTTCTTTGCCTTCTTCCCCGACGTCGCTGCCTTCGCAGACACGTTCAGAAGCTCGCCTGTGCAGTACTGCAGCACAGACGTCAGGAACACTGCCGCAGTGGGGCTCACACGCTTTGCGTACCTTCCCTTCTTCAGCGCACTCCCCACACGTCCCACAGGGAAGGTCAGACCAGACATCTCAGACAGAGACACAGACGGTCCCCTCTTCACTCCCTTCTTTGCGCCGACCATTGTTTGTCTTGAGGGTGTGTTGGTTGTGGAAATATATCTGCGGAATGTGTGTGTGGGTGGGTGGTGGGTGTAAAGGGGAAAGGGGAAAGGGGAAATGAAATGAAAAGGGATGCTTGTTTGTTCAGACATTGTTTTTCACGGTGGCAGTACCACCCACGCCCCCGTGTACGAAACAGGGGGTCGTGTCTTCACCCACAAAACAAAACAACACAACTCATCAGGTCACATCACATTACATCACATCTCATGACCCGCCTCACTTCCTCGGGGAAGACTTCTTCGGGGATCCCTTGCCCTTCGCCTTGCTCTTCGCCTTCAGGGCCTTCGCGTACTTGGCCACGGAAGCAACTCCTGCAGACAGGGCGTGCGACGCCATCTCGTCAGGGAAGTGCATCTTCACACCCGCCACAATGGCACCGCTGCGCAGTGTCTTCTGCCCCGCAAAGTGGTTTGCACGGCCCGCCTCCTCCGCAATGCGCTCAAACAGGTCCACCACGAACGAGTTCACAATCCCCATCCCACGCGACGTGATCGCAACAGAGCTCTTCTTCCCCGACTTCGTCGACGCCTTCACACCAAAGGTCTTCGTCATCAGCTTGTGCACGAAGCTCGAGTAGCTCTTGAAGTTGTGCTTCTTGATCCTCTTCCCGTTCTTGTCCAACTTCGGGCCTCTCTTCGCTCCCTTCTTTCCAGAGGACTTCTGTGGCGATGGTGTCATCTTGTTTGGGTTTTTTGTGTTTCGAAAAGTTATCTGAAAATGGGTGGTTATGTTGTGTTGCGTTGTTTTGTGTTACGTGCGCATCTTCAAAAGGGAGGGGTTTCGTTTCGAGTTTGTCAACAGAAAAGCGTTGGCGTCAATTACGCCACTGTGCTGTGGCAGGAAGCAATACATGCAGTCCTGCACAACTGCACAGCTGAGGGGTGGGGTGGGGGAGGAGGGGAAGCAAAGCAAAAAAGACAAGTTCACTTGAAGCAGTCACGTCTCGCACATCTCCTGGCAACGTGTCTGCTTACTTGGAGACGTACAGGGTGCGGCCACGCTTCTTCAGGGCGTACAGGATGTGCTCCACACGCACCGTCTTCGCAGGGGCGTTCTCACGCACCTCCATCAGCGCGTGGGTGTCCTTCATCACCTGCTCAACGAAGTTCCTCAGGATCTCCCTTGCCTCGTCGTACACGCTGCTCGCAAGACGCTTGCACCCTCCACGGCGGGCCAGACGGCGGATGCTTCCCTTCGTGATACCACGACCCTTGTTCGACTTTGCGCCCTTGCGCTTCTGGCTTCCGGTTGTCTTCTTGTCAGCCTTTCCGGAGGCAACCGACTTTCCCTTGGCAGACTTTGACGGACCCATCTTTGTGTGTTTTGCTTTTAGATATTATCTGGTTGTGGGATAGGAGCAGCAGAGCATAAGGGGATGAGGGTGAGGAATTGCTTCAAGCTAAACAACAAAAAGAAGGCAGCGTGTTTGTCTCTGTTTTCATGAAGATTATTGTTCTTCAGGTTTGCTGTGGTGGGAATTTCCACCCCTCAGTGTGGCCTGCATGCAAGCCACAGAGGTAAATATTACGAAAAGGAAATACACAAAAAGTTACAACACAGTGCACACCACACACTGCAACATCACACCGAACCGCGTTCTGGTTGCCTTGAGCTTACTTCTTCGTGGTCTTGGCCTTCTTCTTTGTTGCGGTCCCCTTCTTCTTTGTGGTGGTCTTCTTGGCCTTCTTTGCCTTCTTCGCCTTCTCCTCCTTCTTCGCCGCCTTCTTGGCCCTGGCGTCCGCACGCTTCTGCTTCTCAGCCTCCTTCACCTTGTTCACTGCAATTCTCACAGCGTCCTTCTTCGCCTTCGCTGCTGCCTTGATCTTTGCAGAGCGCTTCTCATCAGGCTTGGCAATCGCAATCGACTCAAACCTCGGCATTGTAAGTGTTGTGGTGTGTGTGTGGAGTGGGTGCTGTGTGAGAGTGGTCATGAGGTGAGATGGGGAGAAGGTGCTATGTGTGTTGTCACAAAAGTGCATGTTCTGTGGTCTTTGTTTTTGCAATATCAACAAGGATCAGTCAATGTGTCGTCAATGATTTTGTTGTCTCAAAAGGCAAAAAGCAAAAAGCTAAAAAAAAAGGCAAAAAAGCAAGAGAAAAAATAATAAACGATAAAATGAAAGACCAACCTTGTCACGTGAACGTGATGTGCTGATATCACTTCCTTCCTTCACTCCAGAAGTATCTGACTTGTTTTCTTTTGAGATTATTCAGCCTACACATGGAGAAAGTAATAGAAAAGACAGTGACCACTGCACACCCATCACCGCAACGTGGATACAAAGAATAGAAAACATTGAAAAGATAATTTGGTCGGACATCTTTAAAGAATGAAAACGGGTTTTGCGAATAAAAACTCTTAGCCTCGCCGAAATGACACCGTTGTGTCATTTGTGGGCAATCTGTTTGTATTTCTTGGGTTTTGATTTTGAATATTCCACTCGACAAATGTGGACGGGCCATTGGCACACGACACATCTGTCAACAGTAGGGAAAACCGAATCAAATGAAAATGGAAATGGAAATGAAAGAGAAAAATAATAATACGGTGTTTCTGCCAAGCCCGTTCCGTGCGTGGTGTTGCATTGCTGTGTGGGGGCTTCAGAAATTGATTGTTGCAGACAGCTCTGGCACTGTACCCCATCAACCACCACGTGGCGGACAGGGCACGCGCTTGTTACGTCCGCAACACCCACACACACACACAGCGCACGCACACACAGAAACGAGCAGAACACACACACCTTGATAAAAAAGAAAACGTATCAGATGAATCTAAGCCTCACGTGCCTCGTCATCCAATAGAAAAGCATGAAAGAGCAGAACAGAGAAAACACACCACTTATCTTTGACACGCTTTCGCCTGTGATGAGGGGGAAAGCGTGGGTGCACTATAAAAAAAAAACAAAAATGAAAACTATAAATCAGCAAAGCTGAATGTGTGCAAAACGCCTCCACAGAAGCAGGCACTATAATAAGAACAACAACAGTGAAGCTCAAAGAAAGACCACTGCCCTTCTCCGTGTTGTGTGCTCTCAACACTTCACCACACTACTTCCCACCCAGAAGTGTGGGTGGCCTTGCCACAAACCAGTTGGCCTGGCCGGTAGCATCAACGTTGGGGCATGCGGAAGTCCAGGCACTTCCTCCGTTGAAGTCGTTGATCTCGTACTGCACCTTCGGGCCGGTGGGACCGGAGTGTGCGTACAGGTCTGCGTGGTGGAGGTCCCACACCTTGGCAGGTGTGAAGCTGCTCCACTGTGCAGGCTGCGGGTCTGTTGTTGCGCCACCTGTGCGGTCGTAGAAGTTGTGGTAGCTCATCTCGTCGTTCAGCCCTGTGCTGGTGCCTGCCACGGGTGGGCCTGCGTTGTACTGCGTGTTCCCGGCTGCGCTGTCGTGTCCCTGGCACACCTGCCACATCGCCCACAGACGGTCAATGTTCGCGTGGTGCAGGAAGAAGATCGGGTCCTCGGGGCTCCAGTTCGTGGCCATGTAGCCACCAATGCGCGAGTGGATATCCGAGTGCTCCTTGTCCTCAAGGACGTTTCTGAACCCAGGGTTCGTGTTTGTGTCGTACCCGTAGGTTGCCTGCGGGAGGAAGTCGGCTGCCTGGGTTGCGGTGCTGCGCACCAGTCCGTCGTTCGCAAAGAAGCGGAACACACACTTGTTGTCCAGAGGCCAGTCCCCCTTGTCGCCAACCGGCAGAGAGCCGCTTGTCTCGTGTGAGTGCACCCACGCACCCTTGCGGAACGGACCGTCCGACACACAGCATCCATCGTTCGAGTTCCCTCCCGTCCCGTCCACAGGACCGTTGCACTTGTCCTCCTTCGGCCGTGCGTTGTACACCGACCCGAACCCGATGAACTCGCCGCTTACAGGGTCTGTGTCGCCGTTCCACAGGGCCGGGTCCCACGCTGCCCCAGCCGCCTCCTCAATCGACCAGTCCCAGTACGGGAGCGTCACACACGCAAACTCTGCACCAAGCGCACGCAGGTCGTCCTCAAACTTCTGGATGAAGACTCTGTGCCACGGGAGGAACATCCCTGTCCCGTGTGCCTGCAGGTACGACGAGTCCTTCGAGTGGATCGTCGGGTACTTGTCGTAGCCACCCTTTGCCGACTGTGTGGCGGACCCTCCGGTCGTCGTCTTCAGCAGCTGCACAGCCTTCATGAAGAGTGCCTTCTCTGCCGTCGACAGCTGTCTCCACTCCTTGCGCACACGCGACGTGCATGTTGCAGGTGGGGTTGGTGGGGTTGGTGGCGTCGACGTGTCTGTCCCCCCACCACACACGCAGCACGCACCACTTGCGGTGAAGCCGTCTGCTTCGTAGCTGTTCCCGTACTGCGAGCACCGTGTCGACACAGCCCCGTACCACGCACACGTGTAGGTGCTTCCGTCTGCGTCGTACCAGGCCCTCTCGTTCCCGGGGGACCCGATCATCACATCCGTGCACGTCGGTGGTGTGGGCGGTGTGGGTGGTGTTGGTGGCGGTGGTGTCGACACGCACTGGTACCCCACAGAGAACCCCTGCTCTTGCACAGACCCGTCAGACTTGAACTGCATCAGCGCACCACCACCGCCGTTGAACACAGTCGGGTCAAGCGTCTTCACCCCCGACTCCCTGAAGACCGCTGTTGCCGATGTGTCCACAGAGCTGTCGCTGGCGACAGGCCACATCGACACGAAGTCGTATCTGTTCTCTGTGCGGAACGTGTTCCATGTGAAGGTCAACGTCCCGTCGCACTCCACGTACCAGCACGGCGTCTGGTCATCCAGGTAGTTCCCCGATCCCGCTGGGTACGTGATCGTGCCGCTTGCCCCAGACATCTGTGTCTGTCCAGAGGCACCGTCCGGGCATGTGTTCGAAGGAAAGGTAAACTGCGCCTCCGCAAAGCTGCAGCACATCGCTGCAGCCATGCTCGCAAGAGCTGCCACACGCACCATCTTGTCTTCTGACGGAGGTGTTGTGCCTTTGTTTTGTTTGTGTGCTTTTGACTGTGTCAACCTGTTGTGCGGTGGTGTAAGGAGATGGGAGGAGATGGGAGGAAGGGTGCGAAGTGTTTGAGAAAACACAAAGCAAAACTAAGTACTTCATTTTGTTCATCACGGTGGTCAGGTCCACCCTCCACAGCACGAGACTGTCGGAGAAAAATAAAATACAAAAATCACATCAAAACGTCTTGCAAATAACACAACCACGGAACATCACGGGTGTGGTGCTCAGAGGTTGTCTCCACGGATGCGGATGGTGTAGCTCAGGTCCTTCTGGATCAGGGTCTTCTTCTTCCTGTGCAGCTGCAGGATCACGGCACCCTCAAACACGCTGATCAGGTACTGCTCGCTTGCCTCCTGCATCGCCTCAAGGGCAGACGCACGGAAACGCATGTCCTGCTTGTGCTTGTCCATCACGTCACGAACAAGGCGCTGGAAGGGCGCCTTCTGGATCAGCAGCTGTGTCCCCTTCTGCAGGGCCTTGATCTCACGCATCGCAACAGTTCCGGGCAACCAGCGGCCAGACTTCTTCACCACCTTCCCCTTCTTGTCCTTCTTCTCAGCGGGCTTGTAGTTCAGCTTCGTCATCGGCTTCCTCTTCTTCTGCTCACCGTCCTTTCCGGTCGACGACTGCGACTTCTTCACAGACTTGGCAGGTGTGCGTGGCATCTTGTTGTGTTGTTATGTGTGGCTGTTTTCTTGGTAATCTGAGGGGTGGTGTGATGTGTGGGATGGGATGACAAGGGCACAAAGCAGGGGAAAATAGTACTTCAGTACTCTTGTTTGTTGTTACATGCGGTGCGTAGTTGCACCCCCTCAGTACCCTCATGTTGGTGTGAGGGTTAAAAAAAACAATAGGTGGAGACAAACCCCCACGCTCAGACAAACACAGCAGAACACCAGAGTGTGCTTACTTCTTCGGGGACGACTTCTTGGGGGAACCCTTCGACTTCTTGCCTTTCTTTCCACCCTTCTTCCCCTTCGACTTCTTCGTCACGCTGCCAGAGGACTTCTTCCTGTACTTCCTCTCTGTCGTCTTCAGCGCATCGTGCACTCCTCCACCCACACCTCCACCCGCAATCGTCACGTTCGACAGAAGGTCACCAAGGTCCTTGTCCTCACGCACGGCAACACAGATGTGGCGGGGCTTGATCTGGTGCTGCTTCTTGTTCTTTGCCTTCTTCCCCGACGTCGCTGCCTTCGCAGACACGTTCAGAAGCTCGCCTGTGCAGTACTGCAGCACAGACGTCAGGAACACTGCCGCAGTGGGGCTCACACGCTTTGCGTACCTTCCCTTCTTCAGCGCACTCCCCACACGTCCCACAGGGAAGGTCAGACCAGACATCTCAGACAGAGACACAGACGGTCCCCTCTTCACTCCCTTCTTTGCGCCGACCATTGTTTGTCTTGAGGGTGTGTTGGTTGTGGAAATATATCTGCGGAATGTGTGTGTGGGTGGGTGGTGGGTGTAAAGGGGAAAGGGGAAAGGGGAAATGAAATGAAAAGGGATGCTTGTTTGTTCAGACATTGTTTTTCACGGTGGCAGTACCACCCACGCCCCCGTGTACGAAACAGGGGGTCGTGTCTTCACCCACAAAACAAAACAACACAACTCATCAGGTCACATCACATTACATCACATCTCATGACCCGCCTCACTTCCTCGGGGAAGACTTCTTCGGGGATCCCTTGCCCTTCGCCTTGCTCTTCGCCTTCAGGGCCTTCGCGTACTTGGCCACGGAAGCAACTCCTGCAGACAGGGCGTGCGACGCCATCTCGTCAGGGAAGTGCATCTTCACACCCGCCACAATGGCACCGCTGCGCAGTGTCTTCTGCCCCGCAAAGTGGTTTGCACGGCCCGCCTCCTCCGCAATGCGCTCAAACAGGTCCACCACGAACGAGTTCACAATCCCCATCCCACGCGACGTGATCGCAACAGAGCTCTTCTTCCCCGACTTCGTCGACGCCTTCACACCAAAGGTCTTCGTCATCAGCTTGTGCACGAAGCTCGAGTAGCTCTTGAAGTTGTGCTTCTTGATCCTCTTCCCGTTCTTGTCCAACTTCGGGCCTCTCTTCGCTCCCTTCTTTCCAGAGGACTTCTGTGGCGATGGTGTCATCTTGTTTGGGTTTTTTGTGTTTCGAAAAGTTATCTGAAAATGGGTGGTTATGTTGTGTTGCGTTGTTTTGTGTTACGTGCGCATCTTCAAAAGGGAGGGGTTTCGTTTCGAGTTTGTCAACAGAAAAGCGTTGGCGTCAATTACGCCACTGTGCTGTGGCAGGAAGCAATACATGCAGTCCTGCACAACTGCACAGCTGAGGGGTGGGGTGGGGGAGGAGGGGAAGCAAAGCAAAAAAGACAAGTTCACTTGAAGCAGTCACGTCTCGCACATCTCCTGGCAACGTGTCTGCTTACTTGGAGACGTACAGGGTGCGGCCACGCTTCTTCAGGGCGTACAGGATGTGCTCCACACGCACCGTCTTCGCAGGGGCGTTCTCACGCACCTCCATCAGCGCGTGGGTGTCCTTCATCACCTGCTCAACGAAGTTCCTCAGGATCTCCCTTGCCTCGTCGTACACGCTGCTCGCAAGACGCTTGCACCCTCCACGGCGGGCCAGACGGCGGATGCTTCCCTTCGTGATACCACGACCCTTGTTCGACTTTGCGCCCTTGCGCTTCTGGCTTCCGGTTGTCTTCTTGTCAGCCTTTCCGGAGGCAACCGACTTTCCCTTGGCAGACTTTGACGGACCCATCTTTGTGTGTTTTGCTTTTAGATATTATCTGGTTGTGGGATAGGAGCAGCAGAGCATAAGGGGATGAGGGTGAGGAATTGCTTCAAGCTAAACAACAAAAAGAAGGCAGCGTGTTTGTCTCTGTTTTCATGAAGATTATTGTTCTTCAGGTTTGCTGTGGTGGGAATTTCCACCCCTCAGTGTGGCCTGCATGCAAGCCACAGAGGTAAATATTACGAAAAGGAAATACACAAAAAGTTACAACACAGTGCACACCACACACTGCAACATCACACCGAACCGCGTTCTGGTTGCCTTGAGCTTACTTCTTCGTGGTCTTGGCCTTCTTCTTTGTTGCGGTCCCCTTCTTCTTTGTGGTGGTCTTCTTGGCCTTCTTTGCCTTCTTCGCCTTCTCCTCCTTCTTCGCCGCCTTCTTGGCCCTGGCGTCCGCACGCTTCTGCTTCTCAGCCTCCTTCACCTTGTTCACTGCAATTCTCACAGCGTCCTTCTTCGCCTTCGCTGCTGCCTTGATCTTTGCAGAGCGCTTCTCATCAGGCTTGGCAATCGCAATCGACTCAAACCTCGGCATTGTAAGTGTTGTGGTGTGTGTGTGGAGTGGGTGCTGTGTGAGAGTGGTCATGAGGTGAGATGGGGAGAAGGTGCTATGTGTGTTGTCACAAAAGTGCATGTTCTGTGGTCTTTGTTTTTGCAATATCAACAAGGATCAGTCAATGTGTCGTCAATGATTTTGTTGTCTCAAAAGGCAAAAAGCAAAAAGCTAAAAAAAAAGGCAAAAAAGCAAGAGAAAAAATAATAAACGATAAAATGAAAGACCAACCTTGTCACGTGAACGTGATGTGCTGATATCACTTCCTTCCTTCACTCCAGAAGTATCTGACTTGTTTTCTTTTGAGATTATTCAGCCTACACATGGAGAAAGTAATAGAAAAGACAGTGACCACTGCACACCCATCACCGCAACGTGGATACAAAGAATAGAAAACATTGAAAAGATAATTTGGTCGGACATCTTTAAAGAATGAAAACGGGTTTTGCGAATAAAAACTCTTAGCCTCGCCGAAATGACACCGTTGTGTCATTTGTGGGCAATCTGTTTGTATTTCTTGGGTTTTGATTTTGAATATTCCACTCGACAAATGTGGACGGGCCATTGGCACACGACACATCTGTCAACAGTAGGGAAAACCGAATCAAATGAAAATGGAAATGGAAATGAAAGAGAAAAATAATAATACGGTGTTTCTGCCAAGCCCGTTCCGTGCGTGGTGTTGCATTGCTGTGTGGGGGCTTCAGAAATTGATTGTTGCAGACAGCTCTGGCACTGTACCCCATCAACCACCACGTGGCGGACAGGGCACGCGCTTGTTACGTCCGCAACACCCACACACACACACAGCGCACGCACACACAGAAACGAGCAGAACACACACACCTTGATAAAAAAGAAAACGTATCAGATGAATCTAAGCCTCACGTGCCTCGTCATCCAATAGAAAAGCATGAAAGAGCAGAACAGAGAAAACACACCACTTATCTTTGACACGCTTTCGCCTGTGATGAGGGGGAAAGCGTGGGTGCACTATAAAAAAAAAACAAAAATGAAAACTATAAATCAGCAAAGCTGAATGTGTGCAAAACGCCTCCACAGAAGCAGGCACTATAATAAGAACAACAACAGTGAAGCTCAAAGAAAGACCACTGCCCTTCTCCGTGTTGTGTGCTCTCAACACTTCACCACACTACTTCCCACCCAGAAGTGTGGGTGGCCTTGCCACAAACCAGTTGGCCTGGCCGGTAGCATCAACGTTGGGGCATGCGGAAGTCCAGGCACTTCCTCCGTTGAAGTCGTTGATCTCGTACTGCACCTTCGGGCCGGTGGGACCGGAGTGTGCGTACAGGTCTGCGTGGTGGAGGTCCCACACCTTGGCAGGTGTGAAGCTGCTCCACTGTGCAGGCTGCGGGTCTGTTGATGGCACGATGGCACGATGGCACGATGGCACGATGGCACGATGGCACGATGGCACGATGGCACGATGGCACGATGGCACGATGGCACGATGGCACGATGGCACGATGACACCTTACAATTTTTCTGCTCGCTGCGCTCGCTGTACGCTATTTTCTTCCTGCCTACGGTGCCATTTTACAATGTCTAAGGGGATTCCCTTGCATTTTGCAGCCAGAAATGAAACTTGACCCAAGCTGCAAAAAATTGACCATTCTTATTTCAAAGGAACCCAACCGTTGCAACAGCCCCTGCTTCTGGAAGACGTATTGATTTTGTACGGTTAGTGTACGTAAGGCGCAAGACCAAGGACCGTTAATAAAGGATTATATTCCGTTTTTTGTTTATATCTCGCAAAGCTGACCCTTCGCCTCTCCACCCTGTGGCTGGCAGGGAGGCGCGCGCGAAGCGCGCGACGACCGCTTTCACCAGGCGGGAAAGCTCGGAATGTACTTTTTTTTCCAGGAAATTATTTTTTTTTGACCATCATGCCATTCAGGGGGAAAATCCCAAAGTTAGCAAAAGGCCTGGAGTAAAAGTGCGGTTCCTTTTGCTGTCAAGATAACCCGACTTTAGTCTGTCTTGCGCACAACGAGAAACACACTAACATGCTACTCGCAACACGGTGCACAAGGCAAACCTGCGGTAGGCACACAACTAATACCCAAAAAAAATCACGTTGGAATACTAAGCGTCCATTGGTCACAGCGCGTGGACACCTATCTCGGCTGTTGAGCTGTAGAGTAATAAGCAAAAGGAATAAAATTCTTCCTTTTTAAAACAAAGGTGCGTTTCGGATGGAGAGTGGTGGTGTGTATAAGACAACAGTGGTGTTCGACTTTGAGGGCTTAGAGAAAGGAAACAACAGAATAGTCTAGACAATAATACCATGTTTTGAAAAAATATGGACCAGAAAAATTGGTCCATAGAGAAAAAACCCCAAAAGGTCCATAATTATTCTGGTCCATATTTTTTTTTCGAAACACGGTACTTAAAAGTAGCGTTGTCTTCCCCCTTCCTGTGAAGGTATCACTCAGTCGGTTGGCCAGGACCCGACGTATCGATCGTGAGGTCACAAAAGAGAGTGACACAATATGTGTAACCCTTTTTTCCTAAAACGTCGTCTTTTCCCCATTTTTGAGCATTTCTCTGGGGCAGGGTGACCAAGACAAAAGAGAGTCGAAGTGTATTAAAACGCAGACTCGGTTGTCATCAAAACGAAACGTCATTCTAACGGGTTCTCTCGTCGCCAATAAGAAAGTTCACACAGGACAGGTCCCGACGGATGAGGGTGCGCTTCCTTCTGTGGATCTGCACGACAACAGCACACTGGAAGAGTTGTATCATGTACTTCTCTGCTGCCTGCTGCACTGCCTTCAGTGCAGATGTGTTGAAACGCAAGGAATGCTTGTGTTTGTCCATCACGTCACGAACAAGGCGGTGGAAAGGGGCTTCTTGGATCAGCAGCTGCGTCCCCTTCTGCAGTGCCATGATCTCACGCAGAGCGCGCATGGTTCTGGGCAACCAGCGGGGTTTCTTCTTCACCACCTTCCCCTTCTTGTCCTTCTTCTCAGCGGGCTTGTAGTTCAGCTTCGTCATCGGCTTCCTCTTCTTCTGCTCACCGTCCTTTCCGGTCGACGACTGCGACTTCTTCACAGACTTGTCAGGTGTGCGTGGCATCTTGTCGTGTTGTTATGTGTGGCTGTTTTCTTGGTAATCTGAGGATTGCGGCCCGTTGTCTCCCTCTCATCGTGTGTAGCCGCCCGCTCTGGGAAGGGATGACGTGTATTTGAAATAAAAGTTGACTTGAAATACAAAGCCCTCTCATGAACAGTATACCTTTGGTACACTGACCGGGTGTACCGGGGGGGGTGAACCCCAACCATGTAGTTCTACATCCATTTCGTGTACATCAGATCATAAAACGTTAGGCACCTCATACGCGGAATTCAATGGATCGTACGGCACGTCGCAAAGAGAAAGACCAGATCCCCACAGTCAGTATTTTTCCGTTTTATCTACACGTCACCCCAACAGAGTTTGGCTAAACCTCTTGTTTTGTTTTGCTTTTTTTTTGAAAATTAGTTTTTTTTTTTTTTTTTTTTTTTTTTTGTGGAGTGTGCAGAACTGCGCAGTGCATTCGTACCCATTCTCTGAGAGGAAGAAGAAAAAAAAAATGAATAAATTACACTCGTTCGTTTACCTCGGTATGCTTTTTTTTGCTACCATCACGTCACTTTTTTGCCCCTACTTTTTATTATATGGACTCGTCCGGAAACCCCTCTGGTAAGATTCATCCTTTTGGGTATTTTTGGGTTTTTTTGATGATGCCCCCCACAAAAAGTGCATCTAAGTGATATTCTGATATGAAAATAGGTTTTTTGGGGGGTCTGAGGCTATATTTTCGCTTTTTTAATCAGATTTTCAGCCTTTTATTGTCGTTCTTCTGGATCTCTTCTCTCTTTCTCTTAATCCTGTCATGCCGCCTTGACAAGGTTTCATTGACCTCTGTCAAATCTACTAGATCAATGCCAGGGACTTTTGCTTTGTGGGTCACCTTGGATGTGGAGACTCCATAGTAAATACAGGTCCTCCGTGTCAGAGTACACGCTGAAATGACACGACCGTTGCTCGGGTAGCAGTACACAGAAGAAAAGAGATTGATGGAAAGAAGGGTGCGCTGATACGTATGAGTACGAGGGAATGAGATAACAAAGGCCTCTGTGTGAGGAAGCTCGCGCAGGGCACCGACAATGACCCCTACGGTAAGGATCTCCTGACAACAAGAATCATCAGAGAGATGGTTCGAAACGACACCAAGTGTGCGTCGCACCCATTCTTACCGTGTTTCTCGACAAAAAAGGGAACTTCACTGCTGTCATTGCCACGTTTATGAAATGTCCAAAAATACGTAAAAAAATATAAGTAAAAAGGGGGGGAGGGGAAATAAACAAAAATAAATGCCCAAAATATGCCCTCTGGGGTGGTAGGTGTATGGCGGGTATCAAAAAATTGGGTTGTTTGGGTGTTTTGAGCAGAAAAACCATAAAAAACCCCAAAAGGATGAATCTTACCAGGAGGGTTTCCGGACGGACCCATATGTATCTTGGGACTAGGGGTTCCATGTTTACCTGGCTACTGCTCATAAAGCTGTTGAGAAAATAGAAGGGAAAAAAAACACAGTGGAGATTGCACAACTGTGGCAACGCAACCGAGGCAACTACACTACTCCAACAATTTTTCAAAAAACGGAATATTATAGAAAATAATACTGAAAAGTAAAAAATAAGAAAAGAAAACACACCGATTTTTTTTGGTATTCTCCACACAACGGTTACACTGAATGAAAACACATGGGTGTGTACGTTTGCACCGCAGAGCGGAACATTCTCCAGGTAGGTGTACGTTTATGCGACCTTGGCAACTCCACGGGGGGAAACCAATGCCTTTCATGGGGTATCCTGGTTTCCCCCCTAGAAAAAGCCCTGAGATTTTCAGGAAAGAAAAGAAGAAATTTTGAGATAAATTTGCCTCTTCAATACATCACCAATAACTCCCGATTTGAGGACAAAAAAGACAGGCGGGCGAATTGCTCACCCAAAAAGAGGGGGGAGTTGGTAATATGACCTGACGCCTTGTTCAGTCATCTTGGTATCTAAAAAAAAAACAAAACAAAAACAAAACAAAAGCGTGTACAACACGCCTCTGTGGACATCTATCTCGGCTGTTGAGCTGTAGAGTAATAAGCAAAAGGAATAAAATTCTTCCTTTTTTAAACAAAGGTGCGTTTCGGATGGAGAGTGGTGGTGTGTATAAGACAACAGTGGTGTTCGACTTTGAGGGCTTAGAGAAAGGAAACAACAGAATAGTCTAGACAATAATACCATGTTTTGAAAAAATATGGACCAGAAAAATTGGTCCATAGAGAAAAAATCCCAAAAGGTCCATATTAATGGTATCATTATTCTGGTCCATATTTTTTCGAAACACGGTACTTAAAAGTAGCGTTGTCTTCCCCCTTCCTGTGAAGGTATCACTCAGTCGGTTGGCCAGGACCCGACGTATCGATCGTGAGGTCACAAAAGAGAGTAACACAATATGCGTAACCTTTTTTTCCTAAAACGTCGTCTTTTCCCCCCATTTTTAAGTGTTTCTTTGGGGCAGGGTGACCAAGAAAAAGAGAGTCGAAGTGTACTAAAACGCAGACTCGGCTGTCATCAAAACGAAACGTCATTCTAACGGGCTCTCTCGTCGCCAATAAGAAAGTTCACACAGGACAGGTCCCTACCGGTGAGTGAGTGCTTCTTTCTGTGGAGCTGCATGACAACAGCAGCCTCGAAGAGTTGTATCATGTACTTCTCTGCTGCCTGCTGCACTGCCTTCAGTGCAGATGTGTTGAAACGCAGGTCTTGCTTGTGTTTGTCCATCACGTCACGAACAAGGCGGTGGAAAGGGGCCTCGTGGATCAGCAGCTGCGTCCCCTTCTGCAGTGCCTTGATCTCACGCAGAGCGACGGTTCCGGACTGCCAGCGGCCAGACTTCTTCACCACCTTCCCCTTCTTGTCCTTCTTCTCAGGGGGCTTGTAGTTCAGCTTCGTCACCGGCTTCCTCTTCTTCTGCTCACCGTCCTTTCCGGTCGACGACTGCGACTTCTTCACAGACTTGGCAGGTGTGCGTGGCATCTTGTTGTGTTGTTATGTGTGGCTGTTTTCACGTGGGGTGAACCCCAACCATGTAGTTCTACATCCATTTCATGTACATCAGATCATAAAACGTTAGGCACCTCATACGCGGAATTCAATGGGATCGTACGGCACGTCGCAAAGAGAAAGACCAGATCCCCACAGTTAATATTTTTCCGTTTCTACACGTCACCCCAACAGAGTTTGGCTAAACCTCTTGTTTTGTTTTTTTTTTTTTTTTGAAAATTAGTTTTTTTTTTGTGGAGTGTGCAGAACTGCGCAGTGCATTCGTACCCATTCTCTGAGAGGAAGAAGAAAAAAAAAATGAATAAATTCCACTCGTTCGTTTGCCTCAGTATGCTTTTTTTTGCTACCATCACGTCACTTTTTTGCCCCTACTTTTTATTCTATGCATCTTGGGACTAGGGGCTTCATGTTTACCTGGCTACTGCTCATAAAGCTGTTGAGAAAATAGAAGGGAAAAAAAACGGAAATATTATAGAAAATAATACTGAAAAGTAAAAAAATAAGAAAAGAAAACACGCCGATTTTTTTGTTATTCTTCACACAACGGTGACACTGAATGAAAACACATGGGTGTGTACGTTTGCACCGCAGAGCGGAACATCCTCCAGGTAGGTGTACGTTTATGCGACCTTGGCAACTCCACGGGGGGAAAGCAATGCCTTTCATGGGGTATCCTGGTTTCCCCCCTAGAAAAAGCCCTGAGATTTTCAGGAAAGAAAAGAAGAAATTTTGAGGTAAATTTTCCTCTTCAACACATCACCAATAACTCCCGATTTGAGGACAAAAAAGACAGGCGGGCGAATTGCTCACCCAAAAAGAGGGGGGAGTTGGTAATATGACCTGACGCCTTGTTCAGTCATCTTGGTATCTAAAAAAAAAACAAAACAAAAACAAAACAAAAGCGTGTACAACACGCCTCTGTGGACGTAGGTACTGCAAAAAAAAAAAAAAAAAAAAAAAAAAAAACTCGACTCTTACAGTCGCCAACTGATCTTGATTACTCGACTAGAAAAAGGGGGGGAAGATTATTTTCGTTGAACGCAGCCAAAAACAGTGTATGAGATCTGAATTTTGGCGCAAGTGATTTTTAAAGGGGAGGAGAAAATAGTCGGTATCAGGCGATTAAACGTTGGCTTTATTACTCGAGTTTCTAATAACACTACGTGTAAGGAAAAAAAAAAAAAAAACCCACATTTTTTTGTAGGGGTAAGGAAGACAAAAACAGTCCGTCATTCTAACGGGTTTGCTCATCCCCTCTTAGGAACGTTGTGCAGCACAAGTCCTGCTGGATAAGGGTGGACCCTTTTCTGTGGAGCTGCATGATAAGAGCAGATTGAAAATAGGTGATCATGTACTTCTCTGCTGCCTGCTGCACTGCCTTCAGTGCAGATGTGTTGAAACGCAGGTCTTGCTTGTGTTTGTCCATCACTTCACGAACAAGGCGGTGGAAAGGGGCCTCGTGAATCAGCAGCTGCGTCCCCTTCTGCAGTGCCTTGATCTCACGCAGGGCAACGGTTCCGGGCTGCCAGCGGGTTGTCTTCTTTATCGTGTTTCCTTTCTTGTCCTTCTTCGCAGCAGCCTTGTAGTCCAGCCTCTTCATTGGCTTCCTCTTTTTGCAGTAATCTTGCTTTGTTGACTGCTTCGGCCTATTATTTGAGCAACGTGGCATATTTCCTCCCTTTTTTAGCCCTTTTTTCTGCAAAATATGATACACAATGTGTGGGGATTGACGGCAAAAAAAAAAATCAAAAAAAATCAGGCATGGGGCGGGGGTGGTGTCATTGAAGACGAGGCTACACCTCCTCTGTTGCATCTTTTACAGGGTGGGGGATGGGGATACACGGTAGAATCTGCCTAAAAATGGCGGACTCTTTAGCCGGAGAGCCGCCTAAAGAGGGAAGCCCAAAAGGGTCCTCCCATTTTGGGCGGACTCCACCGTGTGGGAGATGGGATGTATTAATCGATCTGTTCTTTTGTGTCTTTCGACATTATGTTGGTCCAACACATCGCTATAAACGTCGCCAGAATCATTAGGAACGGGAGGGGTGAAGGACGCTTCTGAGGGAGCGTTGTGGTGGTGGTGGTTGCCTTGAGAGCTGTAACGTCTCCGTCCTTGGTTTGAACCGGCACCTCCACAGCTTCTTTGTGTTCGCTGGTAGAGGAGACCTCTGTTGCCACCACCTTCTCCTCGCGCACAACGTTGCAGGACTTCATAAAATCCATTTTGGGAAAGTTCTTCGCGACATAAGCATTTCCTTCCCCCCAGAGCCTCCCATTGTCAGGTCCATGCTTCCCAAAGGGGTGGATATCACCATAGCCATTGTAAAAGGCGTCCACATTCTCCATCCCTTCAATGACAGTACCAAAGGGGGTCTCGTGTGCAGCGGTGCCCAGTCCGTTGTGGTCGGAGAAGGTGATAAACATTTGGGTCGTGCGTGAGTTGGGTCCGGCCCCTG
The DNA here is from genome assembly GCA_964035575.1 of Rhynchopus sp. YZ270_cl-10. NCBI lineage: Eukaryota > Euglenozoa > Diplonemea > Diplonemida > Diplonemidae > Rhynchopus > Rhynchopus sp. YZ270_cl-10. Next base: position 865,514 of record OZ037897.1, on the reverse strand, counting down.
CAAAAGACATATCGCCTCGTTTCAGCTGTTAGAGAGAAGGGGGGTTTGAAAGTTTGTGATATTTTTGCTACTCTGTTTGTTTTGTATTGCAATGTAGTAACTTTGTAAGAGAGAGAGGGGGGTTTTTTAGAGTGATAAGTAAAAGAAAGTAGAGTTGAAATACAAAGCCTTTGGTTGCATTGATCGGCTTGTCGGTTGAAAGCCTTTTTGTACTTTGTTTTGTTTTGCGTTCATATCCAAACTCTTTGCTCTCAAATAATAGGAAAAAAAAATTGAGTATAAAAAGGTGAATTTTGGTAGGTTCTCTCTGTATTGATAAAAATACATACCACAGAGCGTCCTGCTGGCTGTGGGTGTGGATCATCCTTGATGGTATGGTCTGTCCAGCGTTTGTTCTTCTCTGCATAGTGCCCTGGTATGCCGTATTGTACAAGGAAGCCCTTTACCACTCTGAAGAGAGGCACGTCTGCGAAGAAGCCCCCTTCTACCAACTCCATGAAACGCTGTGCACCCAGTGGCCCCCGCTCCGGTGTCATCTTGATAAGAATTGGGCCGGTCGTGGTCTCGCACCGTACCCGCACCTCTTCTCCCACTACCCCCTCAGGCTGCACAGCTGGCACACTGCACAACACCGCAACCACGCAAAACACAACCCGCGACATAGTTTTTCCCTTCCCTTTTTTCCCTTTGCAAAAAATTTTGTATGTTTCGTTTGATTAAATTGATCAAATTGATAGTAGTCAGTTCGCTTCCGTATGATCTCCACGCATACCGTCACTTTCCTCGCGTTTTATGGATACCGTTTGCGTCCTACTCCCACCCTCTCGTCAGGTAACGAATGAATGGGGCTAATTAGATGCCCAGAGAGTGATCCAGAGAGTGATCGATTCCCGGGAAATGAGATAGGCTGGCTCAGGTTTTATCCCTATATCAGAGTGTGGGTCAGAGGGCTGTATTTATTTTTGCAGTATTTTTTTTTTTTGGGGAAAACGATCAGACCAGGGGGGGGCTCTCGTCTACCATATAAAGTTCTGTTGTCGCGAGAAACAAAAAAAAAAAAAAAATACACACTACAGGGAATGGAAGTGGTGGTGGGTTCTATTATATTCCGTTTGGGTAGGGGAAGAGGGAGGGAACGGTGTTAAGCGCATCGGCAGTGGAGGGGAGAAAGAGAGAGAGAGAGAGAGAGAGAGAGAGGGGGAGGGATGCAAAAAAACCCTCTCCCCCGTAAACTCAAAATAAAATAGAAACTCTGATAGGTACAGTCCCGCCTATTATTAATAGCGTTTTATTTTATAAAATCCTAATTAGTGACGTTCTAATTTATAAAGTCGTGAATTAATTTATTTTTCGGGGGGGAATACTAAGTTATTGAATTTATTTTCCCCGGCGGAGCCGAAGAAATTTTTTTTGCCTGCACAAGTGACGACGGGTTTGTGCGGGTTCTGTTGGAGGAATATGTGGAAAAGGAGGTGTGTAATCAGTGATACACGGAGGTAAAAAACGGTGCGGTCGGTGGTGGCTGTGCGGACGCGCATGCCGTTCACCTCCATGGTCTATTTCGCCCACGAGATGAAAAGACCTGGCACCAGGAGTCGGTTACACCGAGGCGTGTCCCGCCTCGTCTTCACCACCATCCCCCTCGCAAGCGACGCAAATCGGTTGGCTGTTGAACTTGCGGGTCATCCCCGTAAGGTTGAGAAACCTCTTCAGCTCCTCGGGGTTCAAAAGAGCCTTGGGTGAAGTACGAACCGCTCTCTTTTTGTGGGTTTTGTACTTGGAGATGGTGGGAGCAGAAATATGGCGTCCTGGGTGAGCGTCATTCCACCACGCCATCACATCAGCGTGCGGTCTGTCATCAGTGCCTGCGTCCGCCGATGAACGGTGAGGCTGGCACTTTCAACTTCTCTGTCATCCGCCATGGCGTTGTCTGTGATGGTGACAATCTCCGGGGCGGTGAGGACAGCCTGCTCGACGATGGTCACATCTTCGGCATATTTCTTTCATTTTTTCCGTTCATTCCGTGGTGGAGACAGACATGATGGTCGGAGAGAAAGATGCAGATAGTCTTGTAGAGATTCAGACTGGGATTTGGGTGGACAAGCTAATTTATAAAATCTTAATTAGTGACGTTCTAATTTATAAAGTCGCTAATTAAATATTTTCAGATTTGGTCGAATTTATAAATTAGAAATTCACTAATTAGAGGCGGGACTGTAAGTAAAAGGAAAAAAGGTTTTTTCGTTGATTGCACGAATAGAAACAAAGGGTGCAACGTCTTCCCTCCTTCATCCCTGCAAAACAAAACTGTAGTTATTGATGCAGGCACACCTCCGACTGACCCACGAAGTACGATGCCAGCCATCCGGATGAAAAGCACAAAGAAATAGAAACGTAACACTCATCACACGATAAAAACCCCATGGGAGACAGGTTGTAAAACGCACAACACCTCGACCTGTTTGTCTGCAGGCGCGCCGTTTATCCCCAGAACCGCAAAATGTGTTCAAAAAATGCTTTTATTTCTATTTCCCCTCTCATTTCATGAAGGTGACAAAAAAAATAGGGGGGGGTGCAGGTAGTGGAGAACGATCCCTCCCCTCCCCATCCCCTCCTGACTGTCCTCTCATCTGTCCTACCCCCCCTATGTAAAAAGGGGGGAAGTGTCAGAGAGGTAGAGACGGAAACATTGTGGGCAGGATATTGAAAAAGAGAACAGTTTGCAGGACACACAACTCTGAACATTTTTTTTTGTATACAAGGCAACAATGGAGCCCCCCCTCCACACACCCTCCCGCATGTTACACTGTGGTGGCTCTTTCTGTTCACCATTTGGCCGCGGAACAGTACTCCAAAAGCGATGTACTATTTCGGTAAGGGTAACTGTATAATTTTTTTTGTTTCTTGTCATTTCGTCTCAGAAATTCTGTACGTACGTACGTTTAAAAAAAGAAAAAAAAAAAAAAAAAAAGCCACAAACCCAGGGAAGTTCCTAAGTGGGACCGAGAACATGAAATTCTGGATTTTAGTTTTTTTTTCCTTTTTTTTTTTCCTTTTTTTCCTTAGGGGGCTTTCTTGTGGTTTCTGGTGGGTTTCACTGTAGGTGACACACCACCAGTGTGGTGAAATGGTCGAAACTCTCAAAAGCAAGAGTTTTCAGGGGGCAAGAAAAAAAAATTGACAACAAAATCCTTCACTGTCCAGGGCTGTACCCCCAATTTTTTTTTTGCCTGCGGCGCCATTTTTCATTTTTTGCTCTGCAAAAAAGGGTTCGTTGGAAGCTAGATTTTTACACTGTACTCAAATTTTTTTGCCTGCGGCGCCATTTATATTATTTTTTGCTCCGCAAAAAGAGAAGTGCAACGCCTCACCGTTCATCGGCGGAAGCACTGGTTCCACGGGTTATCGAACCCCAGAGAGCACTTCATTGGCATGCACGCGGTTACCGCGAGGGAGCGTGTATGCAGGTACAAAATCACTGCCCCATCCAAATAATATTCCCAACGTCTTTGGGGATCCCCTTGCATTTTGCAGCCAAAAATGCAACTAGACCAAAGCAAAAAGTTCCGCGCGAGTGTAGCGCGCCCGGGTTTGGGACCCCTTTTTGAATTTCGAGGGGCGGTTAAAGTGGGCCCAGAATCACAGTTCTGACACTCATTTAGCATTGTGAGCAACTCACTAGTGGTCGTAACCAAAATTTGTATCAATCAAGAACTTGTCCATTTTCTCGAAATGACCCCACTACAGTGAGGGTAGAGCTCGGAAAGCCCGAAAAAGGGCAAAAAACCCCACCCAAAAAAAGGAAAAAAACGGGAACATAAATCCAGAATTTTGCTGTTTTTTCCGAGAACAAGGAACAACCCTGCACAAACCAGGCTGTTTTCAAAAAATAGTGGGTTTTCAGCCCCAAAACATGCCGCGATTGGCATTTCCGGAATCCGTCCGCGCTGTGGTGGGGTCACTTTGCCGAAATGGCCAAGTTCTTGGTTTTGGTCAAAATGAGTGTAACGTAAAGAGGGCACGGTAAATCCCACAACCCAGATTTTCTCTCCCTGATCCTGACGTCTGAAAACATGAAAATGCGCGAAAACACCGACATTCGCATTTCCGGAACCCATCCGTTGTGTGGTGGGGTCAATTTGCCGAAATGGACAAGTTCTTGGTTTTGGTCAAAACCCGTCAGTGTAAGGTAAGGAGCCAAGTGTTTGCTTGTAGAAACACGGTAGCAGAGGGGCGAGATTTTAGAGGCCCCACCCATGCGTGTATATTTTGCCGAAAACACGGGCATTTGCATTTCCAGAACCCGCCCGTTCTGTGGTGGGGGATATACGGAAAAATGGACAAAATTTTAGTGACTTTAATTTTCCACAAAATATGAACCCACACTCGTACACAAGGGTCATTTTCAGGTCGGAAAATCCAAACTAGGATAAAATTGTGGTGTTTTTGACTGGGAACAGGTAGCGCCGCAGGCGCATGGTACCCAACTTTTTTTTTTTCTTCCCCTTTTTCTTTGCTTTCTTTTGATTGCGCGAGCCGATTGCTCTCTACGGTGGGGTCACATGTGTGTGCAAAAACACTCTGAAGTACCTTTACTCTGAAATAGGAGTGCAGCACCAGCCACCTTTTTTTTTTTTTCCAGATTCCAGAAAATCGTACGTACGTTGACAAGAAACAAAAAAAAAAATACAGTTACCCTAACCAGGCCTGGGCCTAAAGTGGGTGCCCGGGGCCCGATTTTGATTTGATTTTATTTTTTCTAAGGATTTTACACGGGGGGAAAATTATTTTTTCTAAGGATTTTATACGGGGAAAATTTATTTTTCTAAGGGTTTTTCTTAGGGGAAAAAGTCTGGGGGGTCGGGCAGGGCCCCGTGTGGCTGAGAATAACTCGCACTCTGCCCGGGGAGTGCGGTACCAAGCCATAATGAACAAAAAAAGTCTCCACCCCGCTTCCTTCGGTCTCGTCCCTTTCACCTCCCGCACAACAGAATAAATAATAATACAGTATGGTGCGTGTGACTGCAAACGTCGAGGGAACCTTGCTTCTTGCAGTGCTGCAAGTGCTCGCTACCACGGTGGTAGCAAAGTGCATTGCGTTGGCGCACTTGGGCAGGCCCTGACGGCACTGAGGAACGAAAAAGAAAATAATTCCGCGCCGCCCAGGGCTGCACCTTATAAAAAAATTTGCCTGCGGCGCCATTTTCCCTTTTTTGCTCTGCAAAAAAGGATTCGCTGAGTGGCTTTGTGGTGTAAAGCTGCATTTTTTATACTGTACCCTATTTTTTTTCCGCCTGCGGCGCCGTTTTATATTCCTCCCGAACATTCGGGGTGCACGTAGCGCGTAGCGCGCCCGGGTTTAGGACCCCTTCTTGAATTTCGAGGGCGGTTCACGTTACAGTGGGTCCAGAATCATAGTTCAATTTAACCCCGCTAAGCAACTCGCTGGTGGTAATGACCAAAACGTGTATCAGCCAAGAACTTGCCCATTTTTTCAAAATGACCCCGTGACAGTGAGGGTAAAAGCTCGGAAAACCCGAAAAAGGCCAAAAAAAAAACCCCCCGAAAAGGGAAAACCGAGAACATATTTCGGCAGGGGGGCAGCGTGTTCTCAGAAAAATCCAAAAATTGCCTGTAAAAATCCTTAGAAAAAACCCGGGTGCCCGATCCAAAAAAATGGAAAAAACCCCAGGGTGCCCGCCCACCCCTGACCCTAACGTAGCTAACATGTGGCCTTCTTTTGGGGGAGAAGCGACAATTGTTTGGCGAACAAGACCAATGACTGAAGAACTTGCGGGACTACCGGGTTGCTGAAACCGCCGTTCTGCACATCATGGATGTGCACAAGACCGCGTGCATGTCAGATGAGGAGATCACAGAATACTGCAACGGAGGCGCGGTGGAGTCACTGAAAATGCAAAAGGGATTCGAAGAAAAAAACCGAGTTCAACAGGGACCAAGGAAGACATAACGCTGGGAACGTGGGGCGGGTGGTTTGCATTGTTGGACAAGGTGAAAGGCCGGGTTCACAGGGCGCTGCAATACACCCTTATTATTTCCTTCGTACGAGGTGATGGAGGAGAAGCCCAAGACGAGAGACAAGGGAACGGCAAAAGAGTTTCCATACCCCGAAGAGTATATCGTCAAGCAAAAGAAACCCTCCTTTTGTTCATTCCCCACCCGGCAGGCCCAAATGCAAAGCAGACAGCCGCCCCTCCAGTGTACCCTACTCCTAGTCGAAGCCCCCTTTAATCTGAACAAAAGTTCACAGAATTGACAAGATTCGACCCCTTGACGCGACCCTCTTTTTCCATCCTCCAACACACCAAACAGCCGGAAACGCCCCCTCTTTCCCGATTCACCACGTACACACCAAGCCGACGGAATGCTTTTTTGACACCTCTAACCCCTTCCAGGTTCACCCATTCCCACCCCCCTTTTCACCCCCCTGCCCACTGCTCCTCGCCATTGCCCTCCCAAGCAAAAAAACATCTTAGTTCTGCTTTTGGGGTTTAGCTTTCAGGGAAAGCATGCCTTGCTGTTCCTTCTCCCCCACCAAGACCCCTCTTATGTACACTGCGGTAAAGTTGAATTGTGGTTTAATCCAACCTCTCCAGATGTTCCCCGTGGAAGGCCTCGCGTAGTACTCCCTCATCCAGGTTGCCGCGTCTATCCATAGGGTCGACAGGCTTTGTGGGGACCTTTCTGCAGACCTGGTTCAACCACATCATAAGCTCGTATTTCCCTACCGTCCAGTCGCGTGTGCAGCTGGTGGGGTTGTCGGGGAAGTGTGCTGTGCAGAACTTTGTGCCCCTTCCGTAGTGCATCCCTCTCTGGCAATGGGTGTGTCCTGTGGTGAACGGTTGTGCCATAGGAAATCGGTCGGTGAGAAGTACCTTATGAGGCAGTGTTTGTAAGAATGTGGAGACATCTGTACTGTGCATCTGCGCGTGAGATGTGAAGGCGGTATCCAAAATGCTAGACGCACACATTTTGTACATATTATCATAACGATCTGAAAGGCAATGAGGCGTAGGCAGGCTGTAATGCACCATTGGGATGGGAGACGACCCATTTTGCAGCATTGCGATGAAACGATTTAATCCTGCTTTGAATTGCTCTGTGCGATGCGGATCCAATGCAACAGGGTCGTGCTCAAATGAGTTCAGAAACACCAAATCTGGCCCCTCCTTTAGAACCCTCGCCACAAGAGAAGTGTCACCCAGAAAGGCGTCTTCTTGCGTAAAGAACCGGAGTTTGATGTGCTGGGCTTCGTTATAAGGGTTGCGGCGGAGAATCTTCCAGTTTTTATAGGAGGTACGTTCTGGACAGCCTTTCTTCCTTGCCTTGCGTTTGGTAACAGAGAGTTTCAACCCAGTTGGGCACATAGTGTGCACCCAATTGAAGGACCGTCGTAATACAGGAACCTTCAGAATATTCTCGATAAAGTTCACTGCTGCGTCCTTGAGTGTGCTGTCGCCGACCCAGACAATAGATCTGATGCGCTTCTCAGCGAAACACTGCCACGTTTCTTGTGATTCAAATCCCCGTAAATCGCAGTTCCCAGGGCGATACCGCCACGCAGTGTTCATATACCGCGCTTCACTACCGTTTTTGTCCAATTTCTCCCAGGTTCCTTCTGAAGGTGTGTCATCAATTTCGGTACAGAAGTTGCGAATATTATGAGTTTTTTTGGAAACAGATATACTAACAGTGCGAGTCAGATCGTCAGCATACGGGAAGGTGTTGAGACACCAGGTAGGTTTGGAAATCCGGTTCGCCCGCTTCTGCCTTCGATCACCTACAGTATCATTAGCAGGGAGTGGTGGATGTTCCGCCTCTTGAAGCATCTGTTTTAATGTCAGAAGCTGCATGCTTTTTCCCCCCTTTTCCATCGCAACATTGTTTGTTACATACAAGGAAACATGCATGGTCACATTCCCTTCTACCGCTGGTGTAAACAGCACTTTATGCACACACCCGAAACCCACCTTTTCACGCACTACCCGAACCGGAATTTTGCTTTGAACACCACGAAGAACCACGCCATATGCATCGCATTGACAGGATATAGTACCATCCTCTGTGAATGAGATGAGATGTGCGATGCCGGTTGACCCCGGAGAGTATTGCTTGAGAAGCCCTATGTACGTTTGGGTGATGTGAGAGCTGTTGCGGTTGAGGGGAGAGAGGAGGGGAGCGGTGGTCATGTTGGGGGTCGGCACCTTGCATTGAGAAAGCTGTGATGTAGTGGCGGCGGTGAGTTGTGCGTGCGTCTCGTAGAAGATGGTTTGGCCGGGGTGTTGTTGTGTGGCGGGTACATGGTGGTGGTGGTGGTGGTGGTGATGGTGAAGATGCGGATTGAAATGGTGATAGTGTTGATTCTGGTGCTGCCGGTGTTGCGCCCCGCAAGCACGTAATATAACACTCGCCAGAGAGATTGTAATAACACTCACCACCACCCGTCTGCACAAAACAGCGGCGCACAAAGAAGCTGTCCCAGGGTTAGGTAGAACTACATTGTCTCTCGACTTCATTTTTTTGAATTTCGCAAAAAAAGAAAGGATTATAACATCATGGCTGTGTAACTTTAGTGTACCTTTAGTGCGTGGCTATAGAACAACCGGGATAAGGGGGTGGACCTGTAACACCTTACACCCTTACCCAACTACGCGCATTTTTTTAAAAAAAAAGGGAAGGGGGAAATCAGAGCTCGCGCTAAAGTCCATCCCTCATCCCGGGATTTTTGGGGGTTTTGGTAGGAACGTTTTTTTTTTGCAGTACGGGGATTTCATTAAGAAACCAGAAGTTCTAATATTGTTGAGTAAGACCACCACATAGTGGGCTTGCATATACATGTGACCCCGCCGTGGAACGCAATTGGCTCGGAAAGTCAAAAGAAAGAGGAGAAAAAAGAAAAGGAAAAAAAAAAAAAAAAAGTTGGTTACCGTGCGCCTGCGGCGCTGCCTGTTCCCTTCCAGTTTCTACAGGCAAACACTTGCCCCCTTTACCTTACACTGACGGGTTTTGACCAAAACCAAGAACTTGTCCATTTCGGCAAATTGACCCCACCACAGAACGGACGAATTCCGGAAATGCAAATGCCGGTGTTTTCGCGCATTTTCATGTTGCAAGACGTCAGGATCAGGGAGAGAAAATCTGGTTGTGGGATTTACATTGGCCCTCTTTACCCACATGGATTTTGACCAAAACCAAAAAAATGGCCATTTCGGCAAAGTGACCCCACCACAGCGCGGACGGATTCCGGAAATTCCAATCGCGGTATGTTTTGGGGCTGAAAACCCACTGATTTTCAGGAGAAAAATTGCTTCCAAATCTCGGAATTTTCCGAATTTTCCTGAAAATGACCCTTGTTTACGAGTATGGGTTCATATTTTGCGAAAATTTAAGTCACTAAAATTTTGTCCATTTTTCCGTATACACCCCACCACAAGCCGGGATTGGCCCGGAAATGCCACAAAACGGGGTTTCCGGGCCTCCCCAGCTAACCTTTTCAAGGAACGTTTTTCCGTACCCGAAATCCATTTTTTCCCCATTTTTCCCCATAATTAGCGCGACCACTGGGGGAAATGCAGTAATATGTTCGGTTTATGGCATTTTTAGTATCGCTTCTTAACACTCGAAGATTTATATGGTAGTGACATGGCAACAAAGTATTTCAAACCAAATCAAAAACCCCCCCTCCCTCCGCTAGAATTGATGAAACATCACCTTCTCTAAGAGCGCTGTTTCGGTGACCATTTTTGCGCCTTCGTTGCTGCCGACGTATGAGGAGAGGGTGTGCACGGCGCCCATGTCTATTTTCTTTCCTATCCCTGCGACTGGATGTGCATTGTGAGCACCAAGACGGAGGAAGCGGGGGGAAAGCAGGCGGGTCAGTGCATCACCTCCTCCTCCTCCACCTCCACCGTCCACCTCCACCACCCCAGGAAGCTCTCCACAGGCTGGAGACCCTTCCCCTTCCCTTCCTATTGCTTCACCCTCACCCCCACCCCCACCTAGACCTGGTTTGGCGAATCTTCCCTCAATGTTAGAACCTCCGTTTGAGTTTTGGTGGATAAACGAGGAAACCTCTCTGGAGGCTGCCTGGAATGCGTCGTGCTCGCTCCGAGACGGTCGAGGAATTGAAAGGATTTTGTTCTCAAACTCTGTCTGCTGCATTGTACCGCATCCCCCCGACCTATCCTCCCCCCACATCAACCCCCGCACCCCAGCCCGCGTTGTCGCAAGCAATATGCAAGGACCCGACAGAGCGTGCACCGATCCTACTCCGGTTCCGTTCCAATGTGCGCCGGGGTTGCGCCCGTTGGGGGTGCACATTAGAGGGGTCAAATGAATTCCATGTGACATCACCAATTTCATTTGCAACGACAATGGATACACCCCAAAAACACATCCAGGGACGATGAACCCATATGCAAAAGATCGGGTAGAGGATAGGGAAGGATGCATAAAAGGGGGGGAGAGGGGAGGAAAGGAGGGGGGTTTTGATGAGAAGACGGAAAGATGTAGAGATGGTAAGACCTCCGAAGAATAGCTGAGAACCACAGCGTCAATCAAATATCCAAAAAAATATGAGTTCTTGAGGGGAGAAAGGGGGGGGAGAGTGGTATTTTCCTTTTTTTTTCTGAAAGCGTTGTTATTTTCTTTAGGGAGGAGCATGGGGGACTAAGTGGAGGGTGAGTACTAAACTTACAAGAGAACTGAGTTTCGAGGGTGGGAAAGAGAAGGTGCATACATTGCACATAGTTTCTTTTTTGTTGTTTGTGTGGCGTTCCACCTGAATTTTACCCCGCGTATAGGCCCGTATAGGCCAAACCCCACCCATTTTTCCCAGCCTTTACGCGCCTATACGCGGGGTAAAAATCAGGTGGGCGTTGTGAAAAAAAAAGAAAAAAAAGAAGAAGAAAATTCGTGGTAGCTTCGTACAGTGGCACATTGTAACCGAGAAAGGTTCACGGTGTGGTGCCGGAATTTCATTCGATGGGAAAACGGATGCAAGCTCTTACTTTGTAACAATAAATGGAACAACGAGCCTTTCCCATGCATTGTTGGGAATAGTGTAGTTGCCACCCTGTGCAAAGCTTTCACTCAACTAATGCACCGGGAGGGGTCGAGATTGACAGGTTGCTGGCAGGTCGTTGACCGATTTCCGAAAGTATCATCAACGCAACATTTTTTCAAGGTGCCACTTAGGTGAATAAAACGCGGTACACCGGAGTTGACACTTTCGCTACTTTTCTGTTGTATTGAGGGGAAAAGGGAGAAAAAAAAGTGAAGTTGATAGTGCAAACGCCTCTGGGACGCAGGCACTGGCACTAAAAGAAAAAAAAAAATCGCCATCAAAGAAAGAGGTTTCATGTGCTTAACTGGAGAGGATGTAGCTTTGTTACCCGACCAGGTCGCTTTCCGAACCCGACCCACGGTAACCTAGCTGCTCACCGGTGGGTACCTAGGCGAAAAAGGCCACAGGGCGCATATATGGCGTATACCCCGTACCACGCATATAACGTATAAGCCAAGGCTAGTACAACTATTCACAGAACGGTTCACCTCATGATTGTTGAGTCTCACTTGTTGTTGTCAACTTCACATTTTTTTTCCTCTGTTCGCTTTTTGCTGTTGTCGCATAAACATAAAAAAATAGAGAGAAAAAGAGAGAGAAAAAATACCTCACAAAACAGACAAACTCACCTCTCCACGGGGCTGTTAGAACCGCGGAGGGTATTTCATAAAAAGAGAAGAGGAAGAAGAAGTTGCCTTGCAACACAAAGCCCTCTCGTAACAGTACCTTTGGTACACTGACTGGCTGAACCGGGGGTGGACCCCAACCATGCAGTCCTACAATCAAGAAGAGAAGAGGATGCTCTACAGACAGCACACCTTATCCCTAGAACAGCGTGGCAGAGATAAGGCATGTACTATATGATTACTATGAGTTAGCAACGCTGGTCTGGCATTAGTATTGTTGTATCGACAATCACCTACATGAGGTAGGATCTGTACACAATGTCGCCCGAAGGCTTTGTACTTAATCGGTATGGACGGAGGCCATCCTCAACCCTAGAAAGTAGCTTTTATTTGTTGATTTGCCATTCAAAGTGCTGTTTTTATTATTATTCTTTGTCAGTAAATAACCGCAACAGTGCCCCAAAAAAAATCCTCAACCACCAAACTTATTTGGACACCAAGTTCGGACCACTGTAAATAAACTGGAAAAAAAAACTCGAATGAAAAGTTGAAATCAACTTTTTTTTTTGGGGGTTGTATAGGATTCACGTAATTCGCAAGAGAAGGGACAATGAAATGAAAAGATGACAAAGCACATTGTTACAAAGCACAACAACAAGCACAAAAACGTTGTGCATAACTGCTTGTCAGGTGTGCTTGTCATGTCATGACAAGTGTCGTTGTGAGGGAGGGGGGGAAGGGAGGGGGTTGCAATGGAAGAAAAGGGGAAAAGATAAAAAATTGGTAAGATGATTGTAAGCCTATTCTACTTAGTCATCCAATAAAAAAGAACTGTGTGTTTGAAATACAAAGCCCTCTAGTGGCAGTGTACTTTTGGCGCGTGATTACAACACACGGGTAGTAAATTATTTTTTGACACTGAAGCCTAGCTTGTGTGCTTCTCCCTCGTATCGTGAAGGAAATTAGGAGCATTAGTGTAGACACCCGAGGATGAGCTCCACTATTCTGTTTTTTGTTGTTGTTGTGTCAGCAATCACCTATCAAGGTAGGCTGCGTTCCTTTGTATCCCCAAAGGCATATTGTACTGAAGTGATTTTGACATAAAATCGTCCTAAACACACCTGAATTTTTTTTTTTTTTTTGACCCAAGTTTGGCGGAAGTAGCTACCAGGCCAAAATCAGGTGGTAAACTCAACGCTTTGTGTCCCCCCCCCCAAAAAAAAAAAAAAAATTGTATCTGAGCGTCAATAAAAGTGAATTTGTTGGCGCATTTTTTTTAGCATCGCATTAGATCAGATGAGGCAGAGAAGAAGAACAAAAGAGAGACAAAGAGACAGAGAGAGAGGAAAGATAGCGAGAGAATAGTTTTGGTACAAAAAAAAAAAACGAACCTCAGCAGCCCATTGCATACCAACACCCTCCATCACGTATGCTTAACCGCGTAGAATAGTACTGAGGGGGCTTTTTTTAGGGGGGCCCAACAAAACCCCATTACACCACATAGGCACCAAAAGTCACTGTAGAAACCACTTCATTGCCCAATACACAATGAAGAGAGGGGGGGGAAACACAAAGTTGCTCAAAGAAGTTTGAGATTGAGATGAGTCTGTGACAAACTCTGGTCTGATTATCTCTCCCACGGCCATACAAAAAAATATGGGGAAAAAAAAGAGGGGAAAAAAAGTGATGGAGTCAGCTACAGCCAACAACGAGAAAACGTTTTTTTTTTATTTGCATTTTTTTCTTTCTTTGACAAATTCTTTCGCACTCCATTTACCCCTCCACCACTTTATGTAGCTTTTTGGCACTTTATGGCCACCCTAAGAAGTGATTTTGCACCCCATTAAAAAAAATTATTTTTTGAAAAATGGAAAATGCAGGTCCCAGCTACAGCCAACACAGGGGTGGCTGCATTCCTCTTCGGAACGGAGGAAGGGGGGCTCCATCCTATTAAAAAAAAACGTTTATCAGCTACAGCCAACAACACACACATACACATGCCTGCAATGGTCTGCTCTTGGGATCTACCCACCTTACTCCCAAACACACACTTCATTTGCACACCCGATTCCACCTGATTTTTACCCTGCGTATAGGCGCGAAAAGGCCAAACCCCACCCATTTTTCCCAGCCTTTACGCGCCTTTTCGCGGGGTAAAAATCAGGTAGCTATTCTGCAAAGAGAAATAAAAATAAAAAATACCCATAGTAGTGGTGTGGCGGACTACCCCAAAATAGCAGAAAATCGCACCTCCCTTCAGCCGCACCAAAAAAATCCAGATGCACAGCAGAAAATAGCCCAAAAATAGCACCCCCCCTTCAGCCACACCACATAGTTGACTCCCAACACACGTTGTTCCCCTCTCCCCCCCTCCCCCTCTCCCCTCTCCCCCTTTACTCTCAACCATCAAAGGCTGACTACATTATTGGAGGGAGGGGACAAAAAAACGAAAAAATGTGGAAGTGTTCTGCCTCAATGTGCACAACGTTTTCAACACAAAACAAAAAAAAAAAAAAAGAAGAGAAAGAAACCATGAAATATGCCCTCTTCGCACACACACATCTTGGGGCCATATTCTGAGCAAGAATTACCCCTACTAGTTATCAAACACACACACATCATTTACCACTATCGAGAGAGAGAGAGAGAGAAAGAGGAAGATTTTAGATAAGAAAACCTACCACAAAGAACTGTTAAGAAACTGGATACGGACACTGGACAAAACAAAAACAACGTTTGCTAAATGGCTCAAAGCCTCTTTGTGCCTAGTTGGCATAGGGAAGAGGGGAAAGTGAACCCCCTTGAAAATGGGCTAATGTCCGTGTAGAGAGAAAGAGAGAGGGAAAGAGAATGAAAGGTGTATTGTGTGATAATGCCACCTGATTTTTGACGCGAGTGTGGCGGTGTTGGGTGTTTTGTTTTAGCGGCGTGTGGCGGAATGTAGCTACCGGGACAAAAATCAGGTGGAGATGTGGTGGAATCTGCACTACTCTAGCCATGTTCTTCTTTTCTTCTTCTTCTTTTAAAGAGGAATGTGTTTGAGTGCAAATGTGATGTCCATCCAATAAAAAAAAACAAAAAAGGAGTGAAAAGCTTGTGAGATGAACGTAAGCTTACCTCGCATGTTTTGCCAAGCTAAACAAATAAGACCGGACAAAAAAAAAAAAAATACACCGTACTTGAGATTACAAGAGAAAGGAAAGTTTTGAAAAAAAATGGATGCGGCTCATTTTGTGACACACATCTTGAAAGAAACACTTGGATGGAAAAAAAATGTGTCAGACCAGATACCAAATGAGGG
This sequence comes from Rhynchopus sp. YZ270_cl-10, assembly GCA_964035575.1. Lineage (NCBI taxonomy): Eukaryota > Euglenozoa > Diplonemea > Diplonemida > Diplonemidae > Rhynchopus > Rhynchopus sp. YZ270_cl-10. The sequence goes on along the minus strand of OZ037897.1, from coordinate 850,501 downwards.
ACACAAAACGTACATCATTTTTGCAATATGAAAGATGAGGTTGACAGTGATCAATTTGATATACTTTCCATTCAAAGAGAAAGCACACAAAAAGGACGTTCAAAAACTATACATCCATGCAAAGACATTTTCTAAAATTTTATTTTGAAAGATGAATGTGTCCCACTGTGCACACACATCCGAAAGGGTGGGGACACCCATAGAGGATATTGCATTTTATTTTGATAAATTGTTGGAGTAGTGTAGTTGCCGGTCGGTTGTGCAAATCTCCACATGTCTCATTTTATTATTCGAGTACTATTTGAATTTTCACACAAAAAAAATAGGGGGAGTGATTTGGAGGAGACTAACGTGATTTTCCTCAGCGCCCTGGCATCCTGGTGGGAATGCCTCCACAGGTCTGTTGGAAAAAAGTAGGGAAAGAGTACAATTTGGTAGGATTTAACCTAAGCCTTACCAGGCTCAGTCCACCAAATTGGAAACAAAGGAAAAAAAAAATGAACGTGTGCTATATCATGCACAGACGACAGACACAACGGGAAAAAGGTTAACTTGAAATACAAAGCCCTCTCGTGAACAGTGTACCGAAAAAAGGGGGGTAAAGCTGAACGTGCAAAACAATATCCTCAAAAGGATGGGAGGGCACATCGCATTTAGTTTCGTATGTAACGTATAATTTAAAATTAAAAATAGAAGTTGGAAGTGCAACAAAAAAAAGGGGGAATCTTGTCTATAATGTGCATCAAATGTGTACATCAAAAAGAAAAGTTTGTAAGATGGCCCTTAGCCTCTCGTGTTTAGTCACCTTAAAACCTTGATTACATTCGTTGAAGTTGACAGTGTAAACACCTCGTCAAAACTGACGTAGGCAGGTACACGACGTTGAAGTAAATTACTTTACTTGTGGTTTTACATATCATTTTTTTTACCTGTGTTTAAGCTGTACGCTTACGTTTTTACGTGTGCCACAAGTAAACTATTTCCAGAAGTAAAGTCATTTACTTCAACGTCGTGTATACTGTAGTGCTATTTATGGTCTTGCAACATTTTTTTTAGGCTGCTTCAAATTCAAAGAGATACTAAAAAACTAAATCAATGAAGGACAAAGGTATTAGTGGTTTGGGTTGAGGGGAACGAAGGGGGGATTGTAAGAAAAGTTTAAAAAAGGGGACAAAAAAGTGAAAAAAGGTTCTGCTTTTTGTCTTGTACTTTGTCACTCGAGTTGCCATACTTTCACCAAACGGTGTGCGTAACAGGAACGCAGGAGGGGAGGAGGAACACCTTTAATTCAAGAACGCAAAATAAATGAGGAAAACGTTGGGAAGATATGACCAGGGGGGGGATACCTACTTAATAGGGAATATTCCTCGCACAGGAATTGCCCATTCAGACTTTTTGTTTTGTTTTGTTTTGTTGCAACAAAACCCTTACCAAAAACAGGTTTTGTACCTTGCTCGAAGGCTTCTCGACTAAGATGATATGGACGCAAGATACAGATTTAAAAAAAAAAAACACAAATTTTCGTAGAGACAGTACATAGTTGAAAAAAGCGGTAAGGCAAGTGATGGGTACTTCCCTCAGCCGAAAAAAGGATGAACGTATGGTTGTGAAAAAATCTGATTTGGGGAGCACAACGACACTTCTCATGACATGATAAGCACACTTAACAAGCAAATTATGCTATAACATTTTGTGTTTGTTATTGTGCTGGAACATGTGTTTTGTCATGCCACGACCAATATCGTTGTGAGGGAGGGGAGGAGGGAGGGGGTTGCAATGGAAGAAAAGGGGAAAAGATAAAATTGGTAAGATGATTGTAAGCCTATTCTACTTAGTCATCCAATAAAAAGAACTGTGTGTTTGAAATACAAAGCCCTCTAGTGGCAGTGTACCCCCTCAGTATGTATACCAGCCTGCAAAACCCCTCTCTTTCTTGTTCATTTGTTGCATAGAAACATCTACACATTGGCAGGAACATACACAATACAATGCCAGCCCCAGATGAAAGCACAGAAAAAAAAAAGTACCCTGCGGCAACAGCAGAAGAATATGAAGAAGTGAAAACGAACCAAATAATCTGAACAAAAAAATTCAAAAAAAAAAAAAAAATCAAATGTCAAGATGAATCACAGCCTCTCCTCTCTGCTTCGTCACCTATGAATAAACATGCATTTTGTAGCAATAATTTCGTATTGGTGTTCTTTTTTCTCTCAAAGTCGCAAAAAAAGAAGAAAATATAAGATTATCCCAAGCATCACCTTGTTTAATTACCTTATACAATGAATGATTAAAAATGGAAAAAGACAGATCCACACAGCAAGGCTATCAAACCAAACGTACGGCTGTCTTGGAGGGGGGCGTGAGACGAAAGAAACGCTGTTCTCTTACAGAACCTTGGTTCAACAAGCATGGGGGTTTGTTAAGGGGGAAAGGGTGATACCAACGAAAGGTGGTGGCAACTTAATCTTTGTTGTTTTTCTTGCCCTTCTTCTTGTCGTTCTTCTTTTTGTCACCCTTTTTTTTGTCGCCCTTTTTGTCCTTTTTGCCCGCATTTTTACCCTTCTTCCCACGTCTGTTGTTGTCATCCTCGTCTTTATCGTCGCTGTCAGACTTCTTCCAACTGGAGCTGTCTTTATCATCGCTAACGAACTTCTTCCACCAACCGAAGGTGTGTTTATCAGCACTGTCGGACTTCTTCCAGCTGGAGGTGTGTTTGTCGTCGCTGTCAGACTTCTTCTCGCTGGAACTGTCTTTTTCCTTGCTGTCAGACTTCTTCCACCAACTAAGGCTATGTTTATCGTCGCTGTCGGACTTCTTCTGACTGGAACTCTTCTCACCACTCTGCGATACCTCCCCGCTCACATCCCCTCCACAGCCCACCTTCTTCTTCTTCTTCTCCTCCTTCTTGCCCTTCTTCCCTCTCCCCTTCCTCCCCTTCTTTCCCTTCTTCCACCACTTCTTCCACAGCTGCTGGAAGCTGTCATCATCGTCGTCGTCATCGTCATCGTCATCATCATCATCATCGTCGTTTTCCTCAGCCACTTCTTCTTCTTCTTCTTCGTCATCGTAGCTTGTGGGGTTCTCTTCGGGGCGGTCAATGGTGTCCCAGAAGTCGCATTGCAGCATTCTGTGGTTGAGCAGAGGAAAGGCTCCCCTCCCTCCAGATGCCTGCGCGCTGTCTACCCCAACCGCGTAGTCCCAGTGAAACCGTTCGGCCTGTTTGGTCCAGGGGTTCTGCGGGTCCTGGCCGTTCACAAACTCGATCATTTCCTTGCTGAGGTACTTCGCGATCATCGTGTCGGCTGCAGTCTGCTTGACCAACACATAGTTGAAAACAGAGGATTTATGCCAGGGTTTGTACATCCGCCTCCCCCTCGCAAGCATCACCGCACCATACCGGTTTGGGCACGAAAACTCTCTGTCCGCAGCGCTCCGCTTTGCTGCCCAATGCCAATGGGATTTTCCTTCTGCGTCTGGGTACACATAGTTTTCCGCACTGTAGATGTTCTTCAGGGTTTGCAGGGCGGCTTCGACGGAGGTTCCTCCCGACAACTTCTCTGCAAGAATAGGACGGAGCTGCGCATCGAATTCTGCTTCAGTTGCATCATCCGACAAATCGTCGGTGTCCGCAAACTCTCCGTCACATACACTTCCGGTTAAAACCGGAATTCCTGCGTGTCTTCCATCCCTCATTAATCTCCAGGGAGCATCGCTTAGCTGCACACCATCAACAACCGGACCAAACGCATGCCTTCCAAAGATCCCTGCATGAATCGCATGCAAATACACTTCAACCGAGGTCTCCCTCAGACATTCAACATCATGACACCCAAACCACGCCTTTGCCGCCTCGAAGATCGACCCTGCATGCGCCATACTCTTTGTAACCTGCGGTGCTGCCAACCCACTCTGTGTGATCACCTTTTGAAACAGAGTGTTCCCCTGCCAATAGCGGGTACGAAAGCTCGGCTGGGACACCAAATGAAAGGTAACGCTAGAAGCCCCAGCCTTCTCCCCCGCAAGGGTAACCCTTGATGGATCACCCCCAAACCTTTTAATATGCCTGTTAACAAACTGCAGTGCCTGCCTCTGATCAAGCAATCCATAGTTCCCTGCTCCATCAACGTCGTCCATTAATTCTTCCGACCCGAGAAACCCAAAAATACCGAGACGGTAATTCAAGGTCACCGCAACAACAGGCGAGCCACGCTCCACAGATGCACTGACGTACTCCTCCATATCCAAATCATCGGCACATCCAGAGGAAAACCCGCCACCATGGATCCAAACAACAACCGGCAGCTTAGAGGTTTTGTTGACCCCTTCAGGGGTAAAAATGTTCAAATAAAGACAGTCCTCCGACACTTCTGAACCTGCCCTACCCCCGCCCGGACAGATCGGGGAGAAGTCCACAACATCCTTCTTCCCACGCCACGATTTGACTGCCTGCGGTGCACGGAAACGAAGGTCTCTAACCGGCGGTGCTGCATAAGGTATGCCAAGGTACTCCCACATCGTGACCCCGGAGGTGCTGGTGACGACCTTGCCACGTACCTTGCCTAGGCGTGCGATTTTGACAATAGGGCGGTCGGCAAGGATGGTAACGCATAAAGTGCTTATGAATAGTAACAATATGTAAGACATCGTTGTGGTGTACTCTGGAGGGGTAGGGTGGTGTACAATGTTTGAAAAAAAAGTAGAGTTGATAATAATTATACAAAAGCCCTCTCGTGAACAGTGTACCTTTTGGTATGACCGGCTTGTACCGGAGGGGGGTGGACATCCCCAACCAATGCAGTACAATCCATTTCGTGGTTTACATCTGATATGTGCTACTCCCGCTTCCCATATTCCCAGTCCCACTCATCAGCCAGATGAAAGGGGATCGTTGCAAACACAGGGATATGAATCCTGATGTAGGGTCCAAAAAAAAGAAATGCTGAGAAAAAAAGGGAAACCTACTGGCTTGCTTGTAGTGAGTGAGAAATGTGGGAAAAGATTGAAAAAAAAAGCCCCCTCTTTTTTTGAGAACCAGAACTTCCGGAATTGCGAACGGGGGGGGATGGGGTGTGGGGCGAGCCTTTTGTGGTTGGGAGTGGAGAGATGAAGAAGGGCTGATGGTCATTCTTCTTTTGCTGTGTTTCTCTTTTTTCTTTAAATTCCACAACTCCCGGAAAGATACTCCAAGCCATGTGATATTTGCTCTTGCATCTTTTTTTTCCGTTTATTTTTTTTGCCTTTCTTTGTACAGTTTTTTGTCATCCACTATGTGAGAGACGAGACATACATGAATGCCACCATCCATACACACAAGACATACACACCTTTTTCCACCTTCCAATCGATATATTGTACAAACGCGCGCTTTTTTTTTTCTCTTTTTCTTTTTCTTCTGAAATCATAGCTGCCACGCAAAAAGAAGTCTGCACTGTCGGGGTATCGAACTCTCACGTTTTTTTTTTGGGGTGATTTGGACCCCTTTTCACCCCTTTCCCCGCCCCCCTCCTCCCTCCCTCCACGAGAGCCCCCCATGCACACCGCACTCATTATGAAACACTACTTTGAAAAACTTGGTCACAATATATTCTATGGAGAAATTGTGTTCTGCAAAGAGGAAAAAAAAAAAAAGTGAAGTTGAAAGTGCAAACGCCGCACCGCGCATCGGACGCAGGCACTGTGGAAAAGAAAAAAAAAACATCGTTGTTTTGCAACCGCCAGTCGGATTAATCATTTTGACCCGAAAGGCAAGCTCGGCGGGGGGGGTAAGGGTAGGGGGGGAGATCACAGAGAAGGTCGCGTGGAGCGGCAGGGGATAATAGGTTGCTTGTTTATGTGATATTCAGCACTGACCCTCAGTGTCAATGAAAGCATGAGGGAAGGGTAAGGAGAGGGGGGAAAAAAAAGGCTATTTCACACCAAAAATATATAAAAAAATATGAATAAAAACAAAAAACAATAATCATAGGGCAAACAATGCAGCTAGAGAGAGCTAGATAACTTTTTTTTGAAAAATTTGTTGGAATGTAGTGTAGTTGCCACCTATGCAATCTCCACTATTTTTTTGAAAGAATAGTTTTTTTTTCTTCTTTTTACGAGGTGTGAAAAACATGGCACTATGAAATCCATAGTGATTTGGTTTTCATTGAAATGAACACTTTTCTTTCTTTTGTTTTGCAGAAAATAACCAGCAGGACATATTGGTTTCAACGAAGAAGGGAAGAGCACCTTGTAGCATAGTTTTGTCGAATAAACTGAACAGTGAAATAGAAATGGCAACAAAAAAAAAAAAAAATTGCTTATAAAAAAACTGTCGTCCATTCAACGTGGTGCGTCCCGTTCCCTTCCCCTCACGCTTCCTTCTTATGCTGGGATAGAACAATTATACGTTTTTTTTTCGAAAACTTGGTTGTATTAGTGTAGCCACCCTAGAGTATGCTCCACTCTATACGATTCCCACATGAAGAAGTGTTCCTGCCAAAAAAATGTCATGAATGGCACATCATATTTCGGAATTTCGAAGGGAATAAAAAGAAATTGTTTATTAACATGACCCTAACCGCCTCTCATGCTTAGTCACCTATACAAAGAGAAAGATTCATTTGACATACAAAGCGCTCTCATAAACAATATACCTTTGGTATATGACCCGGTGAGTACACTGTTGAGTAGACTATGCAGTGTTTGTGAGTCGAAAACAATATGCGGTCTTCATCGATCCCAGAGCCAAGACATCCACCGATAAGTGCAGTTGTTGTCGCCCTGCAGTAGACAGCGCTACTAACAGGGGACGCCAAAAAAGCTCGGAGCTTTGGCTTTGGTATATTGACCGTTTAGTACACTGTTGAGTAGACCATGCAGTATCTGTGAGTCGACCCCAACCATACAATGCTGCAATCCATTTCAAGGGAATAAAAAAAAAAGAGATCAATCAAAACGTATCGCTAAGCGAAACGTTCTTTTGTGAAAACGAACCATCGTGGGTTATCGAACCGTAAAGGGGGAGAGGGGAAAAAAAAAACCTGGGAAAGAGAATAAAGATAACGCTTCATGAAAGCACTTCGATTGGATGCATACAAAAAAAAAAAGGCACAGCTGCACCTGAACACCTCAAGAACACAATAATGCATTGGGGATGCAGTTCACAATGTACAGCAAGGAAGAATGGAGAAGAGAAAAATGAAAGAAAAAAAAAAATGAAACAACGTTTGTGTGCGATGTCTGGCTAGAAGTGTTGTGACGTCTGAAAAATTTTAGCGGTCATCGTATCTCTCTACTGGGGCATGGGGCATCTTACCAGAATGGGCACCAACCCGTGTAGCATTGGGCCAGGTTCTCATGTGAGGTTGCAAGCTCAATCAGTTTTGTCACCTGTGTGGAAAATTAATGATGCAGATAATATTTTCAATCGAAAGGGTTTTGTCCACCAAAAGAAAAGAAAAATAAGAAAAGTTTATATAAGATGACCCTACGCCTCTCATGCTTAGTCACCAATTAATAAAGAGTTGAAACGTGCTGAAATGCATCTCTTTAAAAAAAAAATGTGAAATCTTGAAATACAAAAAGCTCTCTCATAACAAGCCTTTGGTGTGGTAATCCAGAACGGGGAGGTGGACCTGGTAACCATGATTTTCCCTTTGCAATACATTTCGTGCCTCATCTCTCAAAATGAGAAAAGAATATTAGAAAGCGCAAAAGAGAAGGATTACTATGAATACTTCTGACTTAATAAACTCTAATCAAAGCGAGAAATTGAAAATCCGTTTCTGTGTACGCATCTAAGAAGAATTATTAAGATTGGAAATTAGAGGAACCCACCTCATGTCAACCCTGACGTAGAGAAGAACCCTCTGAGGGAGAAGGGGGGTTTTTTTTGGGAGAGATAACACACCTGCTCGGGTACGTCAATGGCGTCGATTTCTTGCTTCTGTTCTGTGTCGTCCCCGAGAAGAATCTTCATTTTGGCATCCTTGCGTGCCTTCACCCCACGGAAGAGCTGTGTAAGGAGAAGAGAGTTATATTTTGTTTATTTTTTTGATAACCGATTGGTGTAACGTAGTTGCCCATTTCAGATGGTCTTTTTTTATCCTTTTTACTGGTTGGTGTAAACAAATAGCCACAAATATTTCCTATGTCATCATTGGGGTGTTCTACACCACACATAATCACAAGCCGTAGCACAGCAACCATCAACGATATACAGATGTGTAAATCATCGTGTATACAATTTCACATAACTAACACAACTACACAGCTCTCTGCACAAGGGGGTAATGAGTACGGGTATGGGGCGCTGCCCCAGGAGCAGATTCTGACAACTAGAGAGAGGCCCTGTTGCATGGGAACGACGATGATGCGAAGAGGACTTCCCACCGTGGATGTCATAATAGATCTTTCCGACCTTGAGAAGAGGTGTCATATCCATATACACGAGAAATAGCAACACGTGGAATGACGGCGCCGTGAGGTAAGACGACGAGGTGTCCTGCGACGGATGGTTTTCTTGGTCCGCTCTAAGGCTAGCCGTGAAGGAGGAGACATCCCATGAAATGCAGCAGATTGCTATCCGTCTCTCGTGGTTTGCGGACTCGGAAGCTGTGGAAAGCATCACCCGTATCATCGGATACGGACCAGTCTCTGGGTTGGGCGCTGTCACTGAAGTCAGTGCAGTATTTGTTTGGTTCTCGGACGCGTACGCGACACATGTTGGAAAGGGGCGCAACAGCAACCCCGAAGTGGTGAAAGCGTGCTCACCTTGCCGTGGTCCTCCTCTGCGCTCTTGATAATTTAGCGACAACAGCAATGGACCTGTTCACAGCTATTTTCCAGACAAAGAGGACACTGCACACCACCGGGTTCAGTCAGGCTTCACTGTGTTTGTGACACAGACAACCCAAGACGTTTTTTGGACGAAATATTCGCAGAGTGGACGAGGGCGAACATATTGTTCAAATTGGGGCCGATTCCTGACCCCCCTTGAAGCACGTTTTGAAAAGAATTTGGCATTCATTTTAAAGTATCGACAAATCACTGTTAGAGGTATTAGTAGCCACTCTATGGTGTGCTCACTTTTTGTCGTATCTACAATCGCCTAAGGACCCGCTAGGGGAACCTAGCGTCTGTACTCAATATTGGCCAAAAGCCTTTGGACTACAGAAAACGTCGTCCTGAACCCTTTGGAGCAACTTTTTTATGAAAATCTTCCCTTATTTTGTCATACCGACTGAATCTTTGTTGCAGCGTTATCAGCCTTGAGGATCGTCTCAGTAGCTGTCTGCAGCTCATAAACCTTGTCTCCCGCGTCTTGACCACCTTCATCACGCAGCCTGAGAATCTCTTGGATGTTACCACGCACCAATCGGTCTAACTCAGCGACGTCAGCCATATCAAGCTTCGACACTGCAAACGACGACTGCAGAGAGAGAAAATGGAATTAAAAAAAAAATCAGTATTTTTTTGAATATTTGGGAGATGGGGCCCTTTTTTCCAGAATTTTTCAAAAATAAATTTGCATACCGCTATCATCCCCACTTCATGCGGTGCATCGATCTTGACTGCCAATGTTTTATCTGATTCATTTCCTTCAGTGGTATGCATCCCATTGGTGGGTTCTACTAAACGGCTGCCATTAGTGTCCTGGGGAGCACTACCAGACCGTGCCTGCGGATGTACTATTACTCCCACTATGTTTGCAGGCAGGGCACTGAGCAAGGTGTCTAAAGCCTCGGCAGCCTCCATATTGCCTTCATCCTGGGCTTCTGCTAGTCTCAGCTTTGCGTCGTGAAGGATTTGGGTCACGTACTGCATGGTGTCCATCCCTGCTGAAGGCAGCGGTGCGCGCTTCTGAAACGCACACAACTGCTGAAATTCACGCGAATACGGCGATCTCACCTAAAGAAAACATTGATTTAAGGGAGAGAGAAAGAGAGAGAGAGAAAAATATATACCTTCTTCCATTCATCCACAATACTCTTCACCATCTCCTTCTTCCGAGAGGTGGTGTCCTCTTTGGGGAGGGGCTCTGGTTGTGGGTCCGGCTTTTTCCTTTTTTTGACGTGCGCGCGGATGCCGTCTTCTTTAGTAAGGCGGATGCTGCGGTGGACCTCGTGGAAGTCGGTTCCGCTGAGCTTTTGACGAATTCTTTTGACAACTGCAACAGCGGTGCGGTTAGTGGGCATACCGGTGGCGACTACAGAAGCGACGACCGGGGGAGGCTGTTGGGGGTTGGGCATGGACATGTTTGCAAGGTGTGCTGGCATATGGTTCGCTGCTGGCGCAGCAGAGCTCATCTTCGGCGCGCTTTGTGAATCCAACCTCCAAGAGATCAATGGATCATATACAAACGCCTCCAGCATCGCCATCAACGAATCCTTATTCCTCCGCAGCATCGCCATCACCAACTCCCCGGTTCTCCGGAACCCTCCTTCAATGCCGCTCACCTCCATTGCTCGGACCAACATTCTTGTCAAACGGAATGGAATTCTTTCAGGGAATTCTTCTCTTTGCATGGCAACTTCGAAGCAATCACCAAAGTCGATGTGGACAGCCTTCCCTGTAGAATGGTCGAGCATGAGGTTGGAAGGATGGCGGTCGCCGAGACCAAGGATGTAGCCGACCATCGACATTGTGGCAAGAGAGCGGGTGAAATTGGTGCGGCGTTCCAGCCAGACCTCGCTGTTTGAAGCTTTGAGCCAGAGGATGTTGTTCAGGTCGTCCCCATCAGTGTTCGCCATGGCATGCTCAAATACCTCGACCTTCTGCATTAAGCTTAATGACCCAAAGTCGCCGGCATATTGCTTCATGATTTTGGTTTCAATGTCTAATTGGATTTTATGCTTTTCTCTGTAGTCTCTGACCAGAGAGTGCAGTGTTTCTGCCCTTTCCAACCATCCTATGATGCCAGCGTTAGAGGAGAGAGGGATGACCGGGTATTTGCTGATGGAGAGATCGGCGCGGGCGGAGCGGGTTACCTCACTGTCGTGGCGGAGGAGGGTGTTCACGAGGCCGAAAAGTTGCATGACACGTTCGTCCTGGCGAAGGTCTTCGTGGCCCTTCAACAAAAATTTGTAGGATTGACCGTCAGAGCCGATCATAGCAAGCTTGCGAGGACGTTGTTTAGAGGAGATGACCTTGAGGGTGGGGAAGAAGGATTTGATGCAGACAGGGTCGGTCCCTGCTTGGTACTGTCCAGGGACGGCTACCTCGAGGTCTGCGCAGGCTCGGAGTTCAGGGGAGACGCTGGCGAGGTCGAGAGAGGACATCTGTTGGAGTTGTTTGCGGAGACGTCTGAAGACAGTATAGTAGAGGTCCCAGGCCTGTGTCATGGCGTTGGTTTGTTGGCGGTTGCGTCGCCAAAGTTCGGTGGCGGATTTTGCATCGCGGAGGTCGTTGCCAAAGTTTTTGACAAATTGGCGTTCGTTGTCGGTCTGCACATTGTCCAACCACTGATCCAAGGGTGCAAGGGACCGAATCATTGCCATGGGATCATGTGCAACAAAGTACAACCTGCTCGCCTCCTCCAACGCATCAGACCACATCTCCGACCACAAAATCGCCACCCGAATCAACTCCCGCGCGACCAACTCCGCCTGCTCAACGAGGTCATTCTTTTTCTTCCGCAACTCCTTCAGAACGTATTCTGCGCTGGCACGACGTTGTGACCCTGTATCCGTATCATTGGTTCCACCTGCCTTCGCAGGCTTCGACGTGCACACCACCAAAGGATACGTCACAGCCTGCGGATGGCTCTCCGCAATCTTCAGCAGCAAATACCGAATATTGCGTTGTATCGCAGGCTCAGGAGAATCAATGCGTGCAATGATCTGTGGGATGACCTGCAGCCACATATGCACGCTAACGGTGTCGAGCTGTACACGAACCACCTTTGCAACATCCTCATCTGTACCAAAATTGAACCAAGCACGGAGCAGACGTAGGATGTCCTGCACTGCAAGCTCAGCAGGTCTGCACAACGAAATGCTCCGTGCGAAGCCTTCGACTGCGCGGGTGACAAAGGTGAGCTCCTCTTGGCGTGAAAGGCTTTCGTCCTTGAGGGGGATGCGGTAGTTGAGCAGCGCCCATTCGTGCCAGGCGTCGTAGCCGTTGGGACTCCACTGAATTGCGTCGTAGAGATTGTGCAGGATGCCTTCACGGTGCTGCGGCTGCCAGTAGGTACTGCTCAGGAGACTCTGCTGCCATTGGCACATCATCAGAAGGACCTGAGTCTTCAGGGCAGGTGCCGTGTCAGGGTATACCTTAGCAGAGGCAGAAGAGTGGCCACGTGTCTCGACAATCTTAAGGCGTTGTGCATAAGTGGACATCTGTAAGAGCAGCTCGTTGCCACGCATCTTGTCGCTTTTGTTCATGACCCAAAGGTGGCTGAGGTATTCGACCACCACCCGAGGGTTTGCAGTTTCGTCCTCGATGACGGCAGAGGGCTGGAGAGGCTCGGTGTGCTCCTCAAGGTCGCGTCCGAGAAGCTGCATGAGAACCTGTTGTGCTTTGTTCATTTTGTTCGCCCAGCGGCAGGTCTGCACAAATTCGAGCCAGGAGTTCAGATTCTCGGTCGGATGGACCACCAAACTCCTGATGGCGAGAGTCCCCTGCAAATACTTTGGGTCGCGGTTCATCTTGCGGAGACGCTTCTCCCAGACGGAGCGGCGGACGGCTTGCCGCTCGCTGCTGGCAGAGCTGTACTCGAAAACCTCCTCCAGCTCGGACAGCTGCTGCAGGCAGACAACCAGCTCGTAGGCACGACTGTAGCTCTCCGTGAGTTGCGTCGAGAGGTCACGGTCCATCAGTTCACGGCATTTAGAGATATGCTTCTGTCCAAGGTCAAGATCACCATGTCTGAACGCAAGCACCGCACGGTAGAACTGCCCAGTAGTAGAGATATGCGATGCTGACCCACGCATGCCCTGCGCCGTCTCGGGCATGACATCCGTCGCCTCCGCCATGAGGTCCCATTTGGACATCAACCACGCAGCGTGCCCAACCATGGGTGCCACCTGCTTCTTAACGTCCTGGTTCCCCCAGTGCAAGCCAGCGAGCTCTAGGAGACGCGGCCAGTCGCCCATCTGGTCCAGACAGCGGAACATCCCTACCACAAGCTGTGGGGTGCTCGACTGCGCCGCTTCCTCCTCATAGCATTTGTAGGCCTTCTCCCACCAGCCGAGGTTCACATACATATCGGCGGTGAGACCACCTCCTTCGTCGAGATTGTGTTTTTGGATGTACTTTAACAATCCTTCTGAGGATTCAGGGAGCTCCAAGCAGTTGTTGATGTGCACAAGACTACGGCACTCCTCAAGACAGGAGCTCCGCATCTCCTCTGGCCATGACTCTCCGGTGCCAAACTTTTGCATAGAAGTTTCAATTTGACGCACGCTGGCCTCGTGGTAATGCAGGGCTTTGGCGTACAGCTGGCACCTCTCTGCAAGCACAGCAAGCTGCTGCGGGGGCACAAAGGAGGACATGATGGAGGCAGCTTTAGACGACCCGACACTACGGTCACAACGTTCCATATACTCTGCAAGGTTGAGAAGCGGCTGGAGCACCTCTGCTGGAAGGTTCTCTGCCTGCAGCGCCTTCTTGACAGCATCAAGCATTTCTAGACGGTGTTTTTCCGTCAAATCAAAGTAGCAACTAACAAACGCCACGTTAAACAACTCATAGTTCAGCTGCGGGTACTGCCTGCTGATGTCAAACGCTGCTCGGAGAGATGGGGACGGACTCTCCTGGAGCAGCTTCTGCCCAAACTGCGACAACCAATTCAAATGATCCCTAGCAGCGCTCGCCCCCGAGACAATCCACGCACGCCTTAGCGAGGTAGGGTTGACAGTCGACCCCTTCACCTCTGGACGGTGTGTCTCCTGGTTGCTTACACCTGCTGGGTTGACGGCACGCTCAGGGAGCAGTGGGATAGGTGCGTTATTAAACTGCTTCAGCTTTGCTAGGGTAGAGGTGAGGAGGGCAAGGTGGTCGCGTGGTGCGAAGCTGATGTTCCCGTAGGTGTATGCTTCGGCGCCTTCTAAGACGCGGCAGACCATTGGCATGAAGACGTCGAAGTCGCCTTTTACGTTGATGAGAAGGGATTCCAGGGCAGATGCTGCCTCCTGGTGTAGTGGTGCAGGGGGTTGTGTGGGTGTGGCCTGGAGGGATTGGAGGCTGTGCTGGGTGCTGGCAAGGCTTGCTCGGGTGTCGTTGAGGTCGCTTGCAGTGCTCATGATGGAGCAGGACCGTTCCTGGCGTGGTGGTGGTTCGGCGATAAGCTTTGCCAGGGCGTGCACCAATGTTGCTGCGTGGTCGCGTATGCTTAGTTTGTGGCATAATGCCTTGAGCGCTTTGATTGCCTTAAGACGTAGCTGTTGAGGTTGATCTTCATTCGAAAAGACGCCAACAATACAGGGTACTACCAGATGGAGGTACCACGCGAGAAGCTCGCCAAAGCATTCAAAAGCAAGCATGACACGCACCGTGAGGACCCGGTCCGGCGTCACATCGTCGCGGACGACCTGGATCATGAGGGGTACGAACATCTTGAAGTGCGGGAGGAACTCTTCATTCAGCGCCTTACGCAGCTCCTCGCATAGGTTGATGATCATGAGAAGCACCTGAGGCTCGGCAGGGTCCCAGAACTCATGCATCGCCTGCACAATGCTGTGCTGATACTTCCTGATGTGCTGCTTCACTACCCCCACCACATTCGCTATAGCACGGAACATATACTCCGCAAAGTTTCTATCCTTTATCCGCAACGCAGCCTTCGAAGTGACATCCGCAGTGGAAAGGTTGTCCTGAAGCAGCTTCAGGAAGGCAGGAAGGATGCGGGGTAAGAAAGCGACCGGCTTTTCAGTTTTTAACGCACGCACCATCATCTGGAGGGCCTGCACTGCGGATCTATGATGCACCTGTTGGGAGGGCGATTCTAGCACACCGAGAAGCGCGTTGACGACAGCCTGCGTTTCGTTGTGTGTTTCGATCTGCGTAGAAACACCAGCTCCGTTTGCCCCTTCGCTCTCTCCTTGACGCATGCGAAGAACAGCGTGAGGTTCTAAGGCTCCTCCAATACCAAAGGTTCGCATTATCTCCATTCGGGTCCCAAGCGGCTCGCGTCCGGCCCCCTGCAGGCTTTCAAGCATGAACTCAAGAATAGAAGGATAGTCATCATACACATCCACATAGCCAGTACTCCGCATGATCTGTCCTAATGAGATGACAGCCTGCCGTACAGAGATTGCAGTAGGTTTGTCCTTCAACGTCTGCACAACAATCGGCATGACCTTGGGGAGGAGGGGCTGCATTTCTTTCCCGGCAATCTCCGAAAGCTCGCCAAGCGTTGCGAGAAGGGTGCCGTGGACGCGTGGATTGCTCATACCAAGACGTTTGAGGATGGCCTCGAGGAGACTAGGAATGTATGGGTCAACAAGCTGTGGGGCGGCTTTGATGAGGGTGCCAAGCATGCGCGCAGAGAGGTCCTGCCTCTGTGCGTCGACCGTGCACTTCAGCTCTGTCATAAGCTGTAGCAGCACCTTGCGGAGAGATGGTAGGGTATGTGCAGGGTTGATAGTACTGAGACGCCCTATGACACGTATCGCCATTTCGCTGACCGCCTCGTATTCATCATTGATCGACAGCACCATAGACCTGAGACACTCCGAGGCTGCAAAGTATGTATCAAAACGCGCTGTGCCTGCAACAAGCCGCATTACACAAAGACGGTTCTCTGCCTCGATATCGCTAACCAACACTGCAACAAGAGAACGCAGAACGGAAAGAACCTGGGTCTTATGACCATGCGAGTTAGAGCGAAGCGGGGCACGTCTATTACCATTGATATTCTGCAGTAGCTGGTTGTGGTATGACGTTGAGGAGACAAGGAGTTTCCAGCATGCGGACACTGCTTCTTTGCGGACCTGCGGGCGGGCGTGGTTGAGGAACGGCGCACAGCAGCGGCTGGTGTACAACGTCATATCGTGCTCGCTCATGTCAAACTCCTGCAACGCCCGCAATGCCATCATCTTATCCTCCACCCCACCAGAACAGCTCACATTCCCAGGCGCCTGAGGGTCTGCCGAATCAAACGGCGTCCCCACCAACATCAACGAAGCCTTATTCATCAACCTCTCCTGAAACACAGGAAACAACAACGGCAGTGCCTGACACATCTTGTCAAGATGCGTCACCAGACGCGCCTCCAACGGCAACGAAAAGATCGCATCGTGCAGCTCATACTCTTGAGCTCGGGAAAGCACGTCAGATCGTGTAGGAAACGCAATGCAAAGACTCTTAAGACACGCAACAGCATCGATGAGATGCCCTGACGACAAGACGGGGGCTTTCTTTTTGTCGTTTTGATCCACCTTTTTGACGTCGTTGCGAGAGAACAGCCACGATGTTGCCGGCGCTGCTGCATTGCTGTTCACCGCCGCCGTCCCTACCTTCGGGAGCAACAACGCTGAGATCGATGCAAGCAACCCAGGAACATACGACTCCACCTTTTTCAGCGACTGCCGCGACCTATCATGCTTCATGGCCTCTATGATAAGCCCAATCGACGTCAACGCACCGTGCTCAAGAAGACGCGACTGCTCAAGAAGATGCTTCATCACCATTGCAACATGGCTCGCAAACGCCTCCGGACGATACGCTGCAAGCACCGGGAGCAGCGAGACCAACTCTGTCCGCACAGCCTGCGACTGCGGGGCGATCTTCAGCTTTGTTATGGTCGAACACACATTGTCAAACCCTTTATCCAACACCGCGTCGTCGCTCGCTACGTACATCTCCTTCAACGCGAGCAACGACCCATGGCACAACGCTTCTTGCGTACTCTGCAGCTGCTCCATACACGACATGTAGATGGACTCCATGCTCTTACTACGAAATTCACGTTCCCCTTCTGTCGAATCCTTATGAGTCACACCAAGGATGAGAGCACGAAGCGCTGTTGCAGCAACACGGCGCACTTCTACATCATCATCTCTAAGG
The DNA here is from genome assembly GCA_964035575.1 of Rhynchopus sp. YZ270_cl-10. Taxonomy (NCBI): domain Eukaryota; phylum Euglenozoa; class Diplonemea; order Diplonemida; family Diplonemidae; genus Rhynchopus; species Rhynchopus sp. YZ270_cl-10. The sequence continues at coordinate 833,515 of OZ037897.1, read as the reverse complement.
GCAGGCCAGATCGACAAAATGAAAGATGAAAGTCGCTTGAGGAGAAGGTGCGGCACCGCCTGGACCAACTCCCGCATGACCAGAGAGCCGACATAACGGCGGTGGCGAGGCCTATTGTCGTCGTTAAGCCATTCTACACACCGTTTCGCCTCGGCATCAACAATCTCATGTGTCAGTGAGGTTTCAATCACAACAATCTTCCCCAAAGTGCGTGCCGCAACCTCCGCCTGCTCGCGAATATCAGTGTTCAACGCTTTGTAAATATAGTTCGCAAACTGCGTGATTTTTAAGTTAGGATCCATAAAATCGATGTCAATTAGAACTGAAATGCAGATCGTCCCTGCAATTCTATTTGTATCCTCTGTACGGGGAATCTGTCGGTTTCCTTGAGAACCACGGAAGAGCTCTTGCAGTTTGTGGTTGAGAAGTCGTTGGAAAGCAACAAGACGCTCTTGAGGCAGCTCTGTTGCCATGGAACTGACATATCTTCGCAATTCTTCTGTACCGACCTTACGGGCCTGAGGTTCCAACGATTTTATGCTCCCCACTATCCTCTCCAGTTCCGCATGGGCCCTCACCTCGCCTGCAGAGACTGAAGAGCTCATCCTCGCTCAAAAACAACAACAACTACTTTGATAAGACTAGAACCTCCACTCAAGGGGTAGCGAGGAAAAGAAGGAGGATGAGGATGAGGAGGGGAGGGGCGTAAAAGAGAGAGAAAGGGGAGAAGGAGGAGACGTAGGTGGGTTTGGGTGTGGTTGGGTTGGAATGTATTTGGTAGCCTAAAAGAAATATCCCTCGTCTCTTCACTTGAAGGGGAGACGGGTGCTGCACGTCATGGGAGAGGAAGGGGGGTGTGTGGGGGGGGGGGAGGGGAGGGGGGGGCTTGTGTATATTTTTTTCTTTGCTGTGAGTGTTAGTGTGTAAAAGACTGCCTTTTTACAGAATATTGGAAGTGGAAGTTGATATCTCAACCAGTTTCCTTTGTGGTAAAGGTTGGGGAGGTTATGAAAATTAGAGTTGGAAAAAAAAATGTATCCTTTTTTTTTTTGCAGTTTTTTCAGTGCTCCCGCTAAGGCCGGGTGGTCGGTCATATTTGTTTTCAAAATTTCCATTTTTTATTTATCGCAACATTATACCATATACCCTGCAGTATTTTTTTTGCTAGTGCTTAACACCAGGGCATTATATAGGTTTCGGGGTTTTTCGCTGGAACTCGGTCAAACTCGGTCGAGCCCACCTTAGCTCAAGTTGGGGGCCTCCGGCGGAATGTGAGAATTCCTCGGAGGTCGGCACTTCATTTATATTTGTGCCAGGCACACGTGGTACACGAATTATCAGTAACCTCAGTACATTTACAAAAGAAACGGCGGTCGTGGCACCCAAGCGAAGCCACGGTACGCAACATTTCTAAAAATTGCGCTTAAAATTGCACATTTTTACTGCCAAACTATGTCATGGGAAGGGTGGGTTGCAAACTTGCGCCGCAGGCGCACGGTACGCTACTTTTTTCTTTCGCCATGCTGCATGCTTCCTTTGCAAATTCTTGTGCACGCATGAGGGACTGCACAAGTAGCCTTCCATAGTATTCCATAGTACTATGGTGAAGGGGTGGCTTCGCCACCCCCACCCCCTAGACCCCTCCCGTGACCACCCAAACCCGGTCATATACAGTGTGTCCCAGAATTAATGTCACCTGGCGACATTTTTGAAAAAAAGTGCAAAAGTGGACAAATTTCGTGACATTTTGACCTTGTTGTTGTAGACCCTTTTTTTGCCAAAAAGGGTACTTGCAATGTAAATATTTCACCCCCTACACACTTTTTCTTCACGACAAGGTCAAAATGTCACGAAATTTGTCCACTTTTGCACTTTTTTTCAAAAATGTCGCCAGGTGACATTAATTCTGGGACACATTGTATGACCGGCCATATATGACCGGGCCCTTTTTTGGCTTTTTTTATTTTTTTATTTATCGGTCATATATGACCGTCTTTTTCCTTAGCGGGAGCACTGAGTTTTTTTGTTTTCATAGTATTATTCACAGATTCGTACTGTTGTTGTTTCCCCTTCTAGAGGGTCAGGTGGGGGGGGTAAAACACCATCTCACACCTCACCTTCGCTCTAAGTGTAGTTTCATATTATTTTGTTGCTTTTTTTAAAAAAAATGTATTGTGTTCTCGTTGCTATTTGTCTCTTCTTTTTCTTTTGTAGTATCGACGATTACCTATCTGAGGATGGGTTCTGTACACAAAGTCTCTCTACACAAAATCTTTTTTTTTTTTGGACCGACAACACAAATGCCACCTGAAGGCTAGGATCTTTTAATTTTTTTTTCTGCGAAAAAAAAAAAAGAAAATGTTTATCAGATGACCCTAAGCCTCTCATGCTTAGTCACCTTTCAAAAAAAGTGTAGTTACCCCCACAAAAAGCGTGAGGTAGTGTGGATTGTGGTGTGGGAAGAAGAAAAAAATAGACACTTAACACTCATTCACACGAGAAAAAAAAATTCCCCTAAGAGAGGTTGTGGTGAAACGCACAACACCTCGACCTGTATGGTGAGGCGTGTTGCTCCGCAGTGCGGTTCGTCCCCCAGAACCGCAAAATGTGTTGCAAAAATGCTTTGTTTCTATTTCTTCCTATATTTCATGAAGGCGAAAAAATGAAAAAAGAAAAAAGAAAAAAAGAAAAAAATGTGGCAAGCAAAATAAAGAGACAAAGGTTGGGTAGAAGTGAACCTTAGCCTCCTCTGTACTGAAGTAACCCCGATATTTAAAAAAAAAAACGGAAAAAAACGAGAGGAAAAAAAAAAAAAACAACCCGAGATATGTCAGATCCTCCCCATCTTCAGTAAAAATACAGATCACACCTATGGTGTGATCACCCAAACGGATTCTCCGTGGTTCCCCCGTGGTTCTTCCGTGGGTTGTCCGTACCCCCTGAATCACACCAACCTACCCATCCCTTCGATAACAAAAGAAAGAAATAAATAAAAACACGTTTACAAAAAAGGTGGCAAAAAAATAGTAAAATATGGGGGGGAGGAATCCATCTTTTATCTATATAAAGGAAGGAACAGAGGGACAGAGAAAGAAGTGTTGACAACTAAACCCTTCACACCGGACGTACACAGACATTTTTTTATCTTATGGGTAATGTTCTGTCCTTAGGAATCCACTCACACCTGCCTTCAAATGTATGCGCACACCTTCCTCAACACTCCTCGTTTTCCCCGCGTTTCCCCCTCTAGTTTGAATCTCCCACCCACCACCACCCCATTTTTCGGGTAAATTCGGGTATTTCCATCCATTTTGGCTTGAAATGAAAAACTTGGTTTAATTTTTGTAAGAATTGTATTCTATTTTTGTGTACCATTTTTGAACGGAAGACAAAGTGCTGTTATGACACTCAAAAGAAATATGAATTCCGTGCGAATAAGGGGAAGGGGAAGAAGAGAAGAGTGACTCTCAGTTACGCTATCTCTTTTATTTTATTTTCTTCTTTTTTTCGATTTTTACAAGGCTTTTTTTTTCGCATTTTTTGGATACCTTGGGGAGATCCGGGTGCCCGCAACAACAATATTCACAAAAAATCACAAAAAATCACAACAAATCACAACAAATCACACAAAATCACACAAAATAAATACAAAAAATCACAAAAAAAAAAAAATTCTATTCACAACAAATCACAAAAAATCACAAAAATCACAAAAAATCACAAGCAATCACAAAAAAAAAATCCTATTCACAAAAAATCACAAAAAATCACAAACAAAAAATCTTATTCACAAAAAATCACACAAAATCACAAAAAAATAAATCCTATTCACAAAAAATCACAAGCAATCACAAAAAAAAAATCCTATTCACAAAAAATCACAAACAATCACAAAAAATTACAAAAAATCACAAAAAGTGGATGTGATTTTTTGTGATTTTTTGTGATTGTTTGTGATTTTATTGCCTCCAAATATTGTGCCTCAAGCCAAAATGCTTTAGGGGGGCAGGAAATAAAGTAGGTTTTTTTCCCTGCATTTTTTAGCCGTAAATGGCTGGGGTGAGGGAAAAAAAGTAAATTTGAGCAGGGAATAAATAGTAAATAGCCGGGAACCCCAGCTAAAAAGGGGCAGGGAATAAAAAGTCTATTTTTCCCTGCTGTTTTTTTGATTTTTTGCCTTCTAAGGTGCGCCTCCGTACTAACTAGACTCTCGAAAATTTTTTTGGTCACACCCTAAAAGTGCCCAATTTTGCAATTCCAGCAAGAATTGAGCAGTTTTGAGCCTTTCTAGGGGTCTAAAACGCGTTTTTGAGGTTTTTTTCCACCCAAAAAACTTCCCAGAGGGATTTTAACGTCAAAACCACAAGATCATGCCAAGGACTACCAAGAAGCAGGCCACAGATATCTATGAGGATGCTCAGAAGAAGGCGCCCACAAAAGAAACCCATGACATCGCTTTGCAAGGATTTCTGAAATTGTCGAAGATCAAGTCCCGCAAGCCACGTGAGAAGATTACACCGCTACTTCGATCACTTGCACAAAGAACGGAAATTGAAGTCAACACCATCTGGAGTTACTTCAGCCGTCTCAACAAAAAACACTAACAAAAGTATTCAGACATACAAAAAGACCCTCCTCTCCTAGTTTTCGGCTTCATTTCTTTTTGTACGGCACCCCAAGCACCCACCAACAGATGTGCACACGCGGTGGGTCAAAACCCCCTAAAATTTTGGCTTTCGGCACTATTTGGAGGCAATAAAATTACAAACTCCTGGGAGAAATTGAAGATTTTTCCCCTTGGGGGGTGCCAACTCCCTTGGATTCGTATTTCCCTCGCCTTCGGCTCGGGAAATACACATCCTTGGGAGTTGCACCCCCCTCGGGGAAAAAAAGCTTCAATTTCTCCCTGGAGTATATAACTATTTTGTGAATAGGATTTATTTTTTGTGATTTTGTGTGATTTTTTGTGAATAAGATTTTTTGTTTGTGATTTTTTGTGATTGTTTGTGAATAGGATTTTTTTTTTGTGATTTTTTGTGATTTTTGTGATTTTTTGTGAATAGGATTTATTTTTTGTGATTTTGTGTGATTTTGTGTGAATAAGATTTTTTGTTTGTGATTGTTTGTGATTTTTTGTGAAGAGGATTTTTTTTTTGTGATTGCTTGTGAATATTGTTGTTGCGGGCACCCGGATCTCCCCATACCTTTTTTTTTTTGCTTTTTTTTCATAATCTGTTCAGTGTATCCCCCTACAGAAAAAACTCTAAAAAAAAAAAAAAAAAAATCACATCACCCTCCACATTTTTAATATTTACCCCCTGGAGTTAAACTTCGCGGTTCCTGATCCATGCTTGCTGCCGGATCCGAGAAGCTGGGGGGCGTGTTGTTCGAGGAGGGGGCGTGCGAATTTGGAGTAAAGTGCACCAGCGCCTCCTCCGAGGGTGAGGTAGAGCAACAGCATGAAGCGAATGTAGTGGTATTGTCCGAAGAGAATAATGTTCAGGACCGGCACCAGCAGGAATTCCACCACGTAGAACGCGGAGAACATGACCCAGTACACAAGCCATTTTGAGTCCATCTCCTGCTTTGGGTGCTGCACCACCTCAAGGGTCTTCAGTCCAGCATACCCAAACCCAATCAGATCACTGCTATAAAACACCAAAGCATCAAGCAACTGCAACGCCATTTTTTTTTTTTAGTGTCTTTCTTGTGTAGTCTAACGAAAAAAAAGGATAGTGAGATACTGTGATGATAAAATTTTCAAAAAAAAAATCTTTTTTTTTTCTTAGAAAGGGGGTGGCCAGAGAGAGAAAAAAACCCCCCTTCAAAAATATTTGCCATCAAGCAAAGTTTTTTTTATCTCCTTCTCCCTCTTCTCTCTCTCTCTCTCTCTTAGATACGAGAATAGAGCTCTCGGGTTGCAGTTTCAATACGATTGGTTGCTTCTGCATAAAGGGCTTCGAGGGCTGATTTGCGTTGGGTATCATCTTGGATGGAGAGTGCGGTTTGCGCTGAGGTCCAGATATCTTTCACACAGATTTCTTCACCAAGCTGGGCACGCACTTTAGAAAAGCGTGGATACGCCTTGCTGAGGTGTTCCGGAAACATATCCTGCATCCCACGATGTGCAAACGGAATCACCCTTGGCAGTTTCGCTGCATGCACCACAAGCCTCCCTACGCCCCACCGAAACGACAGCACCTCACCATTTTGATTACACTGCCCCTCTGAGAATACATGCACCCACTTTGCCGCATCCACCTTCTCCTGCAACTCCTCGACACCCTCCTGCTCCAACCCAGCACCACGAATGATAGGAACACAATGCCCCAACCCAAAGGCAAGCGCTGTGTAACGATTCGCATGGCAAATATCCTGCGAAGCCCAAAGCCACCTCCGGTTTGCATCATTGAAGACTACCCAAGAAAAGGGAAGGGCACCCCAAAGGACCGGATCATCAATGGTCCCAACATGGTTCGAAACGGTGATAAGAGAACGTTGTTCTTTGGGTGCACGCTCAACAGCACGCATAAGATCCGCACGGCCAACAAACACACCTCGTCCAAAGACGCAAAAGAATGTTTTTGCGACAACGCCTGTCATAGCGAAAACCCCAGCCCGCATTGTTTTCTGCATCACGCTAAGCTCCGGCCAGTTGCGTCGGCTATCCCGCAGTGAACCGTTATGCAAACCAATAGCATCTCCCCGAGTTTTCAGCAGTGCGCAGGACTCAGGACAAAACTTTCGTCCCACCCATTTCAACCCATTCCGTACATTGGGAGCCATAGAGAAACTGAGGGACAAATGAACAAATGAACAAATGAACAAATGAACAAATGAACAAATGAACAAATGAACAAATGAACAAATGAACAAATGAACAAATGAACAAATGAACAAACCCCCCCCCCCCACCAAAGTTGGAGAATGCCTCTCAACCACACAAAAAAACTATCCGAAAGTAAAGGGAATAGAGAGTACTCCCTCCCCACACCCCCCTCTCCTGGGAATGTTGATGATGGAGAAGGGGGTGGGGAGGTGGTGTGAGGTGGGGAGAAAAACAAAAAAAAAGAAAATATATCTTGAATGAAACTACATTGCCACTATGCTAGAGAGAGACTATATACCCCTTTTTTTTTGGTAACGGTATGGGCTTAGTGCCTGCATTTTTTGACCCTGGCACTGCCTCTGACCACGTTTTCTTGCCGTTCTACGTGGGGTTTCCACACCACTCAAGGCAGTGGTGAGTGGGGGGGCAGATTCCTTCTTGTTTCGAGGGAACTACAGCACCTTTTTGTTTTCTGAAAACATCGTTGTATTAGTGTAGACACAGGATGAGCTCCACTAAATATTTTTCTAGATACGAATCGTATATTCTACGTGGTTGCCTTGGGTATCAGTTGCTGGGGTGAAGGACTGGTCTTGCGGGTAGGACGACTGGAAGTCTTGCTGCTGCTGCTGCTGCTGCTGGTACTGCTGATACTGCTGGTACTGTTGCTGCTGGTGGTGTTGTGGGACAGCACGCTTGGGGGGTGAGGATGTGATAAGACTGAGAGACACAATACCGCAGGCCGCAAGCACTATGCCACCTGCGACACGCCAGCTGGAGGCGTCGTGCGCTTTGTCATCCTCAGCTTTCTCCTCGGGCGTCTTCACCACCTCATGCTCCTGCCTTGTCTCTACCTCAACTGTCTTCTGTATATGAGCAGACGTCGACTGAGAGCTGGCACCCTTCCGTGCACACCTTAGCACACAACGACGTAACATCGCTTTGTAAATGAAAAGAGGAAGGGAATGGGGGGAAAAACCACAACTCCCCTGATGCAACTAAGGAGGGGGGAAGGGGATAGGGGCTGTCTCGGGAAATAGTTTAAAAAAAAAATCAGCTTTTACACTTTTGACATACTTCAGAGGGGGAAAGGGGGAGATTGCACATAGAATAAGGGGAACTAAGGGGGGTTTTTTTGAATAAAAATGATGCGTCCCCATTATGTGCACACATCTTGTATAATGTGACTGGAAATACAAGAAAGCGGGATTGTGGTGGTGTACCTTTTTTTGGTGTGTGACCAAAATACAGGGAATAAGGGAAACCCATAACCACGAAGTATCCTACCAAAAACAAATGCATATGTGTACTACTTTAACAAAACAGTAAGCATTAATGGTGTTCCCGAAAGGGCCCATATTGACAGGTCCTTGACATGTCCTTGACACAAGGTTTACAGGGGAAAATGACACACCCCCCCTATATTGACATGTCCTTGACATGTCGTTGACATGTCCCCGACAGCAGATCGGTAACACCAATTAAAGGGAGCTTTTTTTTTTTGGCGTCCCCTGTTAGTAGCGCTGTCTACTGCAGGCGACAACACTTATGCACTTATCGGTGGATGTCTTGGCTCTGGGATCGATGAAGACCGCAGCTAGACGCGATATTCAATGGGAATTGCAGAAGCATGAGACTCATCAGGTCGTCAAACACGTAACATCTCCCCTTTAACATCCCTACAAAAGAGAGAAAAAAAAGGTTGCCTTGAAATACAAAGCCCTCTCGTGAACAGTGTACCTTTGGTATATGACCGGCTTGTACCGGGGTGGACACCCAATGCAAAAAAAATGGAAGATCCATGCATTGTGATTTCCTTCTAGTTGTTGTGACAAATATCTCATCTTTTTGAGATGAGAGAGAAAGGGGGATGTGAATGCCATCTTATGTTTTGAAAATTGAGGAAACAAAAATATAATTAAAATATCCCACCCATTTTACTCTAAGGAGTGGTGACAGGACGTTCAGTTTTCGTATGATTTCAATTCAGGAGAACAGAAAGCATTGAGACGTTGTAGATTTAAACACAGTCTCAAAGTAGAGTTGAAATACAAAGCCCTCTCGCGAAACAGTGTACCGTGGGGGGGTGGACACCCAATCATGCAGTCCTACAATCCATTTCGTGGTTTACATCTGAAAAAAAAAAAAAAAAACGTGGAAAAGAACGTTAGGAAGAGCAAAGACGATGCCTCATAAAATTCTAGTCTGACATGTAAGCGAAAGGCAAATAGAAACTAAACTTCAGGATTAGTTATGGTAAGTAAAATAAGAAACAAAAAGGAGAAATACTTTTTTCCCCCCATTTTTGTCACTCAAGCTGTTGTTATTCTCTTAAAAAGAAGGTAACAAACTAGCGGGCACGCACCGTCCATCTGTTTCCATTTGATTGATATAGAGAAAGAAACAAAAAGAAGACTAGAAAGATGAATACACTTATCGCAAACACATTTAAAAATATACAAAATAAAAACGATGCTTTGAAGAGATGGTCCACTGGAGGGGAGGGGAGGGGTGGGATAGCGGTAAGGGGGTAACAAAAAAAAAAACGGGGTCATAAGTTATATTTCACCACCAAGGTGGGGGTTCTGACTACTCCAATGTTCACCCCAAAAAAAGGGGCTATGGACAACTACCTTAATGTACAGACTACACACCTTATTCCGTTAAGAGTGCGGCAGAGATGAGGAAAACTCTGGTTTGACGCCTTTTCTTGGCTCCCTTCCCTTCCCTCCCACTCCCCAGCGTTGAACTGTGCAACATTGACAAACAAATTAAAAGAAAAGCTGATGAAGGGTCTCTCAGACACTCACATCTAGTTTAAAAAAAAAATCACAAATTTCTAATACTTTTTCTCACCTCCCCCCTCCCCATGTTTTTTTTCTATTTTCTTTCCCCCAATTTACATCATATCTGACTGTACAACCCGAGCGTCGGGTGCGGCTGTTGCAGCTGCATCTGCGACGGGTAGGGTGTGTTGTACACAGTGCCTAACGAAGGGGGGCTGCCTTGCAGTTGCAGCGGGCTAGCGACTACGGCTGATGTACCGTCTGGGTGTGGTGGGGTTGTGAAGCGTGCGCCTGAAGGGTGGTGGCTGAGGACGGGGCTGCCTGCAACAACAGAAGGCATTGGTTGCGGTGCCATGGGCGGGGGCAAGGGGAGCGGACTGTACTCATGTGGACGTGCGAAGGTCTTTCCGTAGGTCACCGGTGGGGGTGGCAACGGCCCACCCACGGGGGCAGGCTGCCGCTGCTCCACTACCTCAACAGGGGAGACAACCTGCTGCGGTGCAGGCTCGTACGGACGTGGTGGGGCAGCCTCCAGTAGGGGTACCTCCTTCTCACGCCTCCGCTGCTCCTCCTCCCAAGAGTGCAAATCCTTCTCGTGAATTGGTTCGTGTGAAGGTTCCGTCGTCGCCGCCGCAGCCGGCTTCTTTTTGCAGCAGAACCACAACACACCAAGGAGAATCAAGAGGCAGACAAGCGCAAGAGCAGCAATGAGGATGTTCCGCGCAGAGAACAGGCCGTCGTCGTCGTCGTCGCGTGGCGCTAGGGTAGGAATGGCTCCGCCGTCCTTCCACACCGATTCGACGCCAAGGGCCTTCAGATTCGCATCCGGGAGGGCAAGGAACTGCCTGCTCAAAAACTCCTCGCTCTTCTCCTCTGCGCTGACAGACGGTGCAGGGGTAAAAGCAAAGCGGAAGATCATCGTGTCGACGGCGTCTGCAGCCTCGTCCCTGTCGGTCGCAAGCATCTGCACCCGCGATGTCGCCACACCAAGGTTCGCTGCGACCTTCGCCCTAAAATCCTCGGACTTCGCGGAAAGCGAGGTGCTCTCGTCAATCTGCACCCGCGCAGCAACGACCTGCGCGACAGGCACAATCACGTACACCGCAGACACCAACTCCGAATCGACGTACCCACCTTGACGCGCTACCACGACCGCTGTGTAGTTCCCCACAAGCGACAGCCCCGGTGGGCTGTCAAACGCATACGCGCGGTAGCTGCCCGCGTCAGAGGCGGTTTCGAACATATACTCGATGCGACACCCATCCACAGGCTGCGCCACACGCAATGTCAACGACGACACGTAACGCCCACTCTGCGAAAGCAGTACAGGGGGTTTGCACCGCAAGGCAACATCATAAGTGATGTGCGTGACCGTGGAGGGGCGGCGCACGACGCCATTAGTGGCAGACCCGTCCTTCGCGATGGTCACTGCCGCAAGGCTCACGACACCAGGCACATCGAGGAGAATGGGTGCGAAGGTGTATGTGTTCGCTGTGGTGGCACCGCTCGACGCAAGCAGTGGTGACACACATACTTCCGCGGAGCAACGTGTGTAGATGATCTGCTCCTGTGTTGTGTCATTTGTGCTCGTCGCGATAGACACAATAGTCCCCGTCAGCTGGGCCCGCTCCGGCGGGGTGAAGACAGGCGGATCCATCAAATCCACAACCGACACAACAGCAGAGCTGGGCGTGCTGAACGGACCGTTCAAAACCCCCTCCTTCCACGACACGGCACGCACAATCACTCCTGTTTGACGGATGACAAGCTCGCTTGTGTACACACTACTTGCGCTGTTGACGGACGGCAGGTTCGGGTCAGACCCATCCAACGTGTAGTACACCTTGCTCCCAGGGGTTGCTGCATCTATTTTGACAACAGTGTATAAATCATTCTCAATAATGCTGATGACCGGTGAATCAAGTGTCCCAGGGGTAAGGGTACCTGGAGACGGCGTTGGTGGGGGCAACGTTGGCGTCAGTGTGGGAGGCGGCAGAGTTGCGTCTGGGGATGCGGTGAGGGGGCTAACAGTTGTCGGGGCTGGTGTTGCGGGGCTTGGTGTTGGCGGACTTGGTGTTGCCAGCGGGTTCGCTGTTGTGGGGCTTGGTGTCGGAGGACTTGGTGTCGGAGGACTTTGCGTAACCAGCGGGTTCGCCGTTGTGGGGCTTGGTGTCGGAGGACTTGGTGTTGGAGGACTCGGTGTTGGCGGACTTGGGGTCGGAGGACTTGGTGTTGGCGGACTTGGGGTCGGAGGACTTGGTGTGGGCTGGGAATGTACCCCAGTCAAAATAAAAATAATAAATAAGGTCCTCATCACATATCTCGCGTGCTTTTTGTGTATCTCCTGTATCGGTGTATGTAACTATCAGTTGCTGGGGAAGAAAGGGGGGAGAGATGGGAGACAGGAGATGGGACGTTGAAGGGGGTCTTTGACTAGTTAACAAACTCCATTTCTTGCAGGTCACCGTCAGGATGTGTGACACCCTTCTGTTGTATTGTCACCAAAAACAATCGAACATTTAGTTTTGCGAATCCTAAACACTGTATTCTAGCTCGTGTGGTTGATGATCGAGATAGTCTGGCACAGAACCGAATCGATCGTAAGGGATCTTAACCAAGATAAAACACCTGAGTGATCACAGAATGCTACGCTGAGCATGGCTTTTTGGGTTGTTTTTGCACAATAGGACCTGCACAGATATGCAACAGCACAGAATCGCGTTTCCCATACCGTATGGCAAGGTATGGCGCCAAAAACAACCAAAAAAGGTGAACATAACGGTAATTGGCGAAAACGTTTGCTTTGCCCACAGAATCCTTAAGGAACGTACGCTTTCTCAGTCGTTTCTCACATAAACTTTCGACAGGAAAAAAAAGAAGAAAAAAATAATTCATACATCTGATCAGAGAATACACATTTGCATGGCACAATCTTGTCAATGAGTAAAAAACCTTACACTTTCGCACACAATTTAAAGAATTCATTACACTCCGTGTAAAGGTTTTAAGGTTGTTTTTGTGGCGTACCCACCCCCGATACGGGGTCCACCAAAAAATGACCAAAAAATGACATTTCACGCAGAGGCACTAAAGTGTAAGATTCGGCATTGGAAAGATTGGTCCAAAAATCCAGATATTTAGAATAGTTTTTCCGATTTTCGTGTCGCGAGTTAGTAAACGGCCGATGACAGCACGATTACGTTTTTTTTGAAAACTTGGTTGTATTAGTGTAGACACCCGAGGATGAACTCCACTATGTTTTTTTTCTTTTTTTGGGTAAATTTTACTGTGTTTTCTGTGTTTTCTGTGTTTTCTGTGTCTTCTGTGTCTTCTGTGTCTTCTGTGTTTTCTGTGTTTTCTGTGTTTTCTGTGTTTTCTGTGTTTTCTGTGTTTTCTGTGTTTTCTGTGTTTTCTGTGTATACTGTGTACTGTGTACTTGTCTATTTCGGCAAATTGACCCCACCACTTACAGGACGGATTCCGAAAATGCAATACGGCATTACTTTTTGGGAGGAAAGAGGTTCTTAGCATTGGCGGCTTCACCGTGGTGAACAGGATTGGTCGACTCCCACTTCGGTGATACAGGCAGGTCACGCTTCAGGATCTCTGCACGGATGCACGCCATCATCTGCACGAACCAGGTCCTTCCTTGAGGATGTAGCAGGCTCACCCCGTACTCTTTGCCAGATTCCAGTGCACCCTGCGGAACATACTCAACCTGTTGAAACAAATTAGTAGGAAAACACACACAACAAACAATCGACCGATTAGATCTCCACCCGAGCAGTGGTGCAATCATTGAGACAAAAATAAAAACTGTTATCTGAGTTTAAGCAAGTCTGATAAAGAAAGAAACGAAATCACAAAAAGAATTTTTCATTGATCGCACCGGATTTTTGTGGAGTGTGTAGGGACAAAATCAAAAAACTTTTCTGTGGATAAGTTGTGTCGTGTTTACATCGCTCACACCAAAAAATTCGGGCACAACTCAGATATGTTTTCATTTCCTCCCCTACAACCTTTACAAGGCAGTTGTCTCAAAAAAAAAAAAAATTCAACATACCTGCAGCTTGGGGTCTGGGATGAGACCTTTCTGGCACACATCCTCGATCTGCTCTGCAGTCATCTCCATTCTGAAGAAGGCAACCATGTCGTCGATCAGGCGGATTGCGTACACCTCACATGGCTCATACTTATTCTCCTTGTTCTGGTAGTGAACTGAGATCATTTCCCCAATGATCTGGGCAGCAGAGGTCTCCAACATATTCGCAGTTGTATTGTTTCCACCAGGGTTGGTCTTGGAGAGTTTGTCCTCCCAGATCAAGACAAGTTGTCCCGCTGATTCTTTGCGCACCGCCACGTAAACGTCAGCCTCGCTGTTGATCTTCATTCCTGCAAACTGGAACGCAATCGAGAACCCCTTTAACTCAAATTCGTCAGTGTCGAATCCGCACAGCTGAGCTAGGAGAAGAGCGAATACGTCGATCGTCTTCTCTGTACGAACATTGGAAAACTGATCCTGACGGATAACGCTCCGCATCTGGTTGAAAGTGGCGTCGACACTCTTCTCGACAGAGTTCGGTTCCTCCACACCCACCAGGTCGAGCTTCCACTCTCCGTTGACGATGTCATCCTTTCTGGCAGGGCACTGTGCAAACACTCTCACTGCCGGTAACAGATCGATGTTCTGGAGGTCGTTCTCATTGAACCCGATACTACTAAACCGTAAATCGCAAAAGGGTCTCACCCAGGGGAGATCTGAAAACTGAAAACGCCCGTGAGGCATGTGATGGTAAGCAGATCAAACGTCCAAAGACGTTGCGATTCATTGTGTTTTTCTTTGTACCTTGTAAACTTGTAGTGAGTCTGTGTGCTGTAGAAGTGGGTAAGAGCTAGAGGAGGGTCAGGGTACAGCAAAAAAAGGTGGTCTGGGAGTGGTTCGTTGGTTAAATCATCACAAAGAAAGGCACTTTTCTACACCACCCAGGAAGTAGTATACAGGGTGCGTAAGCCTTTCTTTCTCGTGGTGTTCACCAGGAAACAAACACCACCGGTGGTACTCAACCATAACTTCACACCCAATCGACTTCTAAAACCGACATCGACTCAATTAAAGGAAACATGTACCAGGGTTGTTCCTTGTTCTCGGAAAAAACAGCAAAATTCTGGATTTATGTTCCCGTTTTTTTCCTTTTTTTGGGTGGGGTTTTTTGCCCTTTTTCGGGCTTTCCGAGCTCTACCCTCACTGTAGTGGGGTCATTTCGAGAAAATGGACAAGTTCTTGATTGATACAAATTTTGGTTACGACCACTAGTGAGTTGCTCACAATGCTAAATGAGTGTCAGAACTGTGATTCTGGGCCCACTTTAACCGCCCCTCGAAATTCAAAAAGGGGTCCCAAACCCGGGCGCGCTACACTCGCGCGGAACTTTTTGCTTTGGTCTAGTTGCATTTTTGGCTGCAAAATGCAAGGGGATCCCCAAAGACGTTGGGAATATTATTTGGATGGGGCAGTGATTTTGTACCTGCATACACGCTCCCTCGCGGTAACCGCGTGCATGCCAATGAAGTGCTCTCTGGGGTTCGATAACCCGTGGAACCAGTGCTTCCGCCGATGAACGGTGAGGCGTTGCACTTCTCTTTTTGCGGAGCAAAAAATAATATAAATGGCGCCGCAGGCAAAAAAATTTGAGTACAGTGTAAAAATCTAGCTTCCAACGAACCCTTTTTTGCAGAGCAAAAAATGAAAAATGGCGCCGCACAGGGCTTCCCACAGGGGGGACCAGGGGGGACCACTGGTCCCCCTGGGGGAAAATAAAAATAATAAGGGGGGACCAGGGGGGACCAGGGGGGACCAGGGGGGACCAGGGGGGACCAGCCTGCCCTTGAGTGTTCCGAGGCTGCCTATTAGGAATTTTCCACATTTTTTTTAATTTTTCCCACCCTCCCGTCCCCGCGCATCCAAATACAGGCAACTACACGACGGTGATGTACAGTACATTACAAGTGAAGTTACATGTAACGTTACAAGTGAAAAACCGTTACAAGTGAGTTACAAGTGAGTTACAAGTGGGATACATGAATTACAGGCAAAATCAGGTTGTAACTGGTGGGTTACAAGTGAGTTACAAGTGAGTTACATGTAACAAAAGTTACATGTAACTCACTTGTAACTCCACTTGTAACACCCGTTACATCACCGTCGTGTAACAGGGGGAAAAGATGGCACCAAAAAAGTCCTCCGGACCAAGACAGATTTCCATAATGGAATTTGCAAAGCGACCGGCGGAGTCCCAGTTATCGGCTCAGGCTCCGAAGAGGCAGAAAATAACGGTTGCAAAGAACCACGAGTATGCCTCATGGGCAAAGTGACCCCGTCACAGCCAGAACGCGACTCAATTGGTCAAACGCCGAAGGAAAAGGAAGCATGCAGCATGGCAAAAGAAAAAAGTAGCGTACCGTGCGCCTGCGGCGCAAGATTGCAAGCCACCCATGACATAGTGTGGCTGTAAAATGTGCAATTTTAATCACAGTATTTTGAAATGTTGCGTACCGTGGCTTCGCCAGGAACCTTTGCCATGACTGTCGTTTCTTTTTGTAGATGTCTATACGAGGAAACGTCTGCACGCTACCGACCTGACATATTTTTTCTTATTCCGCAAAGGTGGGGAACGTGAGATGATATGCAATATGCGAGTTAATGCAGCAGTTTTAACGGTTTGCCGGGACATTTTCGCCGAAGTCGAAAATTTTTTTTGACCACTTAAAGTGCGTAAAGGCGCGTAACGTAACGTAGCGTCAGCGTTAATGCTACACACCACACAAATTAAAATCATTGAAAAAAAAAAAAAAATTCCACCTTTTTTTGGCTGGTCCCCCTGGGAGGCCAAAACCCCAGATCCTGCGGGAAGCCCTGGCCGCAGGCAAAAAAAAAATTGGGGGTACAGCCCTGGACAGTGAAGGATTTTGTTGTCAATTTTTTTTCTTGCCCCCTGAAAACTCTTGCTTTTGAGAGTTTCGACCATTTCACCACACTGGTGGTGTGTCACCTACAGTGAAACCCACCAGAAACCACAAGAAAGCCCCCTAAGGAAAAAAAGGAAAAAAAAAAAGGAAAAAAAAACTAAAATCCAGAATTTCATGTTCTCGGTCCCACTTAGGAACTTCCCTGACATGTACTGTTTTTTTTTTTTTTTTTTTTTTCTCTTTGGCCTTTAGTGGTCTTTTTATTGCGATAGGTTAGTACACAATGAACAAAAAGCAAGGTGGGCGCACCACTCAAACAAAATGAACAGAACACAAAAGGTGGGCACGGCCCAGGGTATCTCATTACACCTCCCCTGACGTTGGTCTCCTGCTTGCTTGAGAGGCCGGGGAATCACTTTGGAGTCAAACAACTCGTACGCGAGGATACCTCCCCTAAAACTGGAAAATACAAATGGAGTGGTGCGCGCAGTAATGTAAGCGGTGTCGTGGCGTGCTTAGCCAAAGGTATACGCTTAAAAGTCACTCAAAAAAAAAAAAAAATAAATAAAAGGGAATATGCATTGTGTAAGTATAACTAGTGTGTATTTATATGGGGCGGTGTGGAAAGTGAAACGTAAGGCAGCAAATAGGGTACACACAGCTCGCCCCCATCACACGCTTTCCCCCTTTCATATCCCAAGATAGCACCCAGGGCGCAATCGATTTTAACATCAACAAAATGCAGTGACTGGTGTGTTTGTGTGTCTTTAGGGGCGAGGGGGCGGGCAGAGTGAGAGGCAGGCATCTGTGGCAGTCGCAAACCCCCACCAGGAGCCCTGATCTCTTAGGTAGGTTTGTGTTGTGGCGGCGTACACGATTTGCCCTTGTTGGGGTGTTGGTGGCGTTCTTTTGGGGCATGTGGCTCGTGTTATTACCTATGAGACTCGGACACCCAGCAGAGGCGCAACTTCCACTTCAGGTACCCATCGCTCTCCCCACCCCTCCTCCCCTTGTCGTCGCATTTGCCTGTGCCGCAATCGGGTGTGCTTAGGGTACTACATCGGGCCACGGGCAGGGGCTGAGTCTGGGGGTTGTCGTGGCAGAAAAATAAACTAGTGAGTAGGGCACGAGTAGTACGTTCCCACATTGCGTAACGTATCTTACTTGCATATGGGGATAAGGGGGGTTAAATGGTAGTACAGGTGGCTCGCATCGGGGGTGTCGCTACGCACCCGTCTACTTTACAGTGACTGCTGCCGAAAATAAAAAGGTGGGAGGTTACAGGGGCGCGGTACCCACTGGCGCCTCCCCGCAAGGTGTTGATAGCGACAGGTTGTTTCAGTTTGCAATTGCGAAAAAAAAATATTTTAAAATAAAACATTTTTTATTTAAAATTAAAATTTGAGTTATTAAAGTTTTGTTTTGTTACAAATTGTAGAAGTGTGTGTCACTACCCGTGGGGGGGAAGTTTGGGGCTACTGCGGTTGACATAGTGTCCCATAAGAGTGTGCTGTTGTTTTCGCTAGTAGCGTACCTGGTGGAGCATGCAAGGTGGCCTAGTAGACTCCTACGCAGCTTCACCGGCACGTGTGTATTGTGTAAAGGGGGAAGGGTGAGGTGGGGGTATTAAATAGGGGAGTTGGGGAATTTGGGATTTTGGT
Source organism: Rhynchopus sp. YZ270_cl-10 (assembly GCA_964035575.1). Taxonomy (NCBI): domain Eukaryota; phylum Euglenozoa; class Diplonemea; order Diplonemida; family Diplonemidae; genus Rhynchopus; species Rhynchopus sp. YZ270_cl-10. The sequence continues at coordinate 815,273 of OZ037897.1, read as the reverse complement.
GGGCGGGAAGAACGTCCGTATGGTAAGACGCGCCGCACGCCTCTTTGGGCACATGTAGTGTTTGTGTGTGCATGTGCTTGCATGTTTAGTCATAAGGGGGGTTTTGATGGTTGTGTTGGTAGCTCGCATCGGGGGTGTCGCTACGCACCCTTTCACCTAACAGTAATTGCTGCCGTAAAAGAAAAATAAATGATAAATGAAAAAGAGGAGGTTACCAGAGCGCGGTAGACACTGGCGCCTCCCCTCGAGGTGTTTGGTTGCGACAGAAAAGGTTACATTTTGCATTTTAAAAGTTTCAAAAGAGGATAAGGTGTGAGCAGTTAAAGTAAAAGTGTGGGTCACTACCCTTTGAAGGGGAACAATGGGGTAACTGCAGCGCGGTAGTCGCTGGTGACCCTCAAGATTGTGTTGTTGTTTTGACAGGCAGCGTAATCGGTGGAAAATGCAAGGTGGCCGGGTAGACCCCTAAGCAGCTTCACCGGCACGTGCGTATTGTGTAAAGGGGGAAGGGTGTGTTGGCGGTATTAAATAGGGGGGAATTGGGGCACGGGAAGAGCATTCGTAGGGTAGATGTGTGGTACACCTCCGTCCGCACATGTATAGTTTGCTTTAATTGATTAATGTACAGTCAGATGCTCCTAATCTACTTGTGTTTAACGACTGTTGACCTCCAAAAGAGCGGTAAATACATTGTGCTGTGGTACAGAGAGTGTAGGGAGTGGCGGCATAAAAAGGGGATAACTAGGTGCATAAAGAAGCGTCCGCTGGGTAAAATGTGGAGTACGCCTCTCTGGGCGTACTTCGAGTGCGGAGGGACCTGGGGCTTCAATAGCGAGAGAGAATTATGCATCAGGGATTTCTACGGTGTGAGAAGTGTGGTAGAGATGTGGAAAAATGGGTAGGGGGAACGCTGAATGAGCGAACGAAAGGCTTTTGATTGGGTAACATGTGGGGAAAGACAGCAGAAAAGCAACAAAATACCCGTTGTAAATAGGGGGACATGAATAACACGCTTGTTGTCAGGGGCTAGCAGCGCGACGTAAGTCGTACTGCAGCCTATGACACAAGATTAAACACAGAACATAATAATATTAATCAACAACAACTCAGTCACGACTAACTACCGTTACGGAGGTACTCCTCAAGCGGGCCAGGCAGGAAACTCTCGCTGACGAGGTACTTCAGGGCGGTCGCCGGCTCTCGCATGAGGAGGGTATGGAGGTCCGGGAGGCTTTCGCTACACGTTTGTCGGCAGGAGAAGAACAGGTGCTTCAGGGTGCAGGGCTTGTCGCATCGCAGGCATGTGGCAGTGTTCGACGAGGTGCGGAAGTCGAACGTTAGCTGGTTGCTGCCAGCTCGGAGGCTGCGGATGGTGGTTTCCCCCCTGCGGGTGAGGTCCGTGCAGTGGACGGGAGGTTGCAGCACCGCTACGTCCGCTCCGGCCTTCCTGGCGTACACCGTGTTCGTGCCGGGCTGCTCGACGGAAGGGGTGTTCGCCAGGTGACGTCTCGCACATGATCTGGCGGCAGAGAAGGACAGGCCAGGGCTCTGCACCATCTTGGTGCCTTCTGCGGCCGCAGCGTCAGCAGCATCATTGCCCAGGACCTGCACATGCGAGGGGACGTAGTGCAGTATTAGGTTTATGTTGTTGCCGGCAAGCCGGTGTAGTCCTTTCCAGAGTTTGTGTTCGAAGTCCTCTCTGGCCTTCTTGGGACCGCTCTCTAGCGCACGCAGGGACGATTGCGAGTCTGTGAGGATGGCGCAGGTGGCCCCAGGGGTTGCTTTGTCAAAGAGAAGGTCAATGGAGTGGCCTATGGCGATCATTTCGGCTTGAAAGCTGCTTGCGCCGGTGCCGGCCCCGTAGGAGAAGGAGCAGTTGGGTTCTCGCATCTCGGGGAGCTTGTACAGCACTACCCCAGCACCCCCGCTTTTGCCCTGGACAGAGCCGTCGGTGTAGGCGTGCCATTCGCAGGGGGGAAGGCGTTGGAGGGCCTCCTCTGTGAGGAGCAGGAATTTTTCGTCATCTGGCTCAGGGTCGGAGCGGCGTATCCCAGGTATCGTGGCGGTGATACTTAGGCGGGGCAGTACGTCACTCCAATACCACGGGTCTACAGGCAGGTGACGCTGCATATCTGCCATATGCACCCCAGGTCTGCGGAACTCCTTGTGTGCCTCGGAGGAGAGTCGCTGGGCGGCGGAGAGCCAGTTGTTGAGCGTGAGGGAGGCGGAGGTGTAGCCGCAGGCCGCTTTCCCTGGCGTGTCGGTGTGACGCCGAAACAACTCGAACGCAGTTACGGCGTCCAATCGCATCAGGTCCACTATCGGGGTCAGGCGTGCCTCCCACAGCAATTTGGCGCGAGACGTAGGCATAGGACATCCGGTGATGATACGCGCCGCGGCGTTGTGTTCGGCCTCCAGCTTGTCCATCAGGTGTGTTGACAGCTGTGGACCGTATATGCCAAGAGCATAGCGGATCAGGGGAAGTACGTATGTGAGATAGGTGGTGCGGAGGGTGTGTGTGTTAGCTCCCCACGTGGTTCCAGACAACATCTTCATCAGACCGAGCCTTTTTTGCACCCTGGTGATGACTGCGGTGGTGTGTGCCTCCATCGTCAAGGACGGATCCAGCGTCAATCCCAGGTATTTGGGTGTGGCGGAGTAGGGCACCCGAATACCGTTCCTCAACCAAAGTTCTGTGTCGGCCGCTAACGGGTACTTGTTGAGGACGTTTCTTGTGCCGAAGAAGGTGAAGACGGTCTTTGTGCTGGAGAGGCGCATTCCGAGTGGCTCCATCGCCGCTGTGACACGGTTGATGACCGCTTGCGCCAATTCTTGCACTTCCCCTAATGTTTCCCCTTGCACGGTGACTGCCATGTCGTCGGCGAAGAATGTGGGATATGTTGCACTGAGGTCGTCGAGCGCTTCCGCAACTTCGTCCATAGCAGCGAGGAAAAGGAGGGGTGACAGTACTGTACCCTGCGGTACTCCAGCTCTCATCACGTACTGCGCACTCTTTGCTCCATCCACTGAACACTACTGTGGTGCAACAGCTTGAGGGGTTTAAGTAACTTATTCCAAATCAGAACCAAAAATCTTCTCCAATAAACTGATACTTAAAAATCCCAAATCTTCCTCTGTGATCTCATGACCACACACTTCTTTTATTGTGCTCCAGCTTCGGACCATGAACGCGACTTTTCAACGAATCGCAAAAGGCACGCTTTTGAACGGGCTGTTTCAACGCGAACAAAAGGCACGCTTCTGTACGGGCTGTTTCAACGCGTACAAAAGGCACGCTTTTGAACGGGCTGTTTCAACGCGAACAACAGGCACGCTTTCGAACGGGCTGTTTCAACGCGAACAAAAGGCACGCTTCTGTACGGGCTGTTTCAACGCGAACAAAAGGCACGCTTTAGAACGGGCTGTTTCAACGCGAACAAAAGGCACGCTTCTGTACGGGCTGTTTCAACGCGAACAAAAGGCACGCTTTCGAACGGGCTGTTTCAACGCGAACAAAAGGCACGCTTTTGAACGGGCTGTTTCAACGCGTACAAAAGGCACGCTTCTGTACGGGCTGTTTCAACGCGAACAACAGGCACGCTTCTCAACGGGCTGTTTCAACGCGTACAAAAGGCACGCTTCTGAACGGGCTGTTTCAACGCGAACAAAAGGCACGCTTCTCAACGGGCTGTTTCAACGCGAACAACAGGCACGCTTTTGAACGGGCTGTTTCAACGAGAACAAAAGGCACGCTTCTCAACGGGCTGTTTCAACGCGAACAAAAGGCACGCTTTTGAACGGGCTGTTTCAACGCGAACAACAGGCACGCTTCTCAACGGGCTGTTTCAACGCGAACAACAGGCACGCTTTTGAACGGGCTGTTTCAACGAGAACAAAAGGCACGCTTCTGTACGGGCTGTTTCAACGCGAACAAAAGGCACGCTTCTCAACGGGCTGTTTCAACGCGAACAAAAGGCACGCTTTTGAACGGGCTGTTTCAACGCGAACAAAAGGCACGCTTTCGAACGGGCTGTTTCAACGCGAACAAAAGGCACGCTTTTGAACGGGCTGTTTCAACGCGAACAAAAGGCACGCTTTCGAACGGGCTGTTTCAACGCGAACAAAAGGCACGCTTTTGAACGGGCTGTTTCAACGCGAACAAAAGGCACGCTTCTCAACGGGCTGTTTCAACGCGAACAACAGGAACGCTTTTGAACGGGAGTAATAGGAGAAATCGAGAGATGGGCGCAGGAATTAAAACCCGGTAAAATTCTACTGCGCCAATAATTTATTCATTATTCACTTTTTATGTAAGTCTTTTACATACCTGTGTGTACGTGTCATACCTGTTTCAGCAGTCGCTTCTTCAGTGACTCGGACTTCGGTGACTGTATTCCTAATGACGTGATGATGGATCTGGTTCAGCCTGTCGGTGTCCTCTGCATACTCCTCACCTTTACGACCGTGTGAGGACCTGTGAGTTTACTCTGTTTCTCCAAATTATAGAAATTATACAGGAAGCAGTGCACGTTTCCACAACCACCCAAGAGGTAGTGCACATGGCGCGTTAGTCTTTATTTTACGTGGCGTTCCCCTGTAGGCCTATACCACGGGTTCTTTTGAACCACAATTTGTCATCCTCCCCATTTGTGTAGTTTGTTGTACTCCTGTCTGAGTGTGGTGATTGTGTTGTGAAAAACAGAAAGAAAAGAAAAATTCTCATGAGGGCATATGTTTTTTTTTTTTTTTTGGATTTGTTTTGCTTTATATTGTTTGGGAAAGGAAAAATATAAAAACAACACCAAAAACCCCTCGCTGTGACTCAAAGCACCAGAGACATACACTCAACTCATTGGACGGTTTTTTTTTCCCCACATATATTGTGCAAGTAAGACCCATCGTTGTTCCCACCCTCCAGAGACAAATGAAAGTAAAAAATATAATCACAAAACATATTCACTATTCCTACCCACACCCGGCTGAGCCTGTGTTGTTGGGACAGTTGACAACACCCTGTTTTTTTCTTTTTTTTCCATACCCTTCCCGCACCTCCTCCAGACACAAATAAACAAAAAAAAAAAAAAAAGAACCACAAAAGTACTTCACCCCACCCAAATCAAGCAGATTTGGCGTTCATCCCGAATTTCTTCTTCACGTCGTTGACCTTGTCGTCATTTGGATTTGGCTCCTTCACGCCAGACAGGTACAGTGCGTGAGTGTAGCGATGGATCCTCATTCTGTTTTTAGTCACTTTGCGGAGCAGTGTCGAGTTTGAGTCGCGGTTCATCAACTCGCGCTGGATGTCGAGTTCGTGCAGGTCATTAGTACGGAAACCTTCGAGTCCTGTCGTAGCGATTGCTGTCAACAGCTTGATTGCTTCAGGTTGTTCTCTGCGAAGTTGTTCAACGGAAGCCTCGAACTCGCCATCGATCTCTGTGCAATACATGTGTCTCATAATTGACAAACTACCCACCCCAACAACAACATACCCGCCTTCAGCTGCTTCAAAACCTTATCCTTTGTTTCAGGGGTGGCAAACGGAACTGCGATGAGATGTGTGGTTAAAAATCATATAGTACAAAAAGGCAACAAAACGGTGCATACTCCTGGATCTCGCAGACTTCTCTCCCTTCTCAAGCTGCAACAAGCCCTTAGTGTGTCCTCCCAACCAGTTGTGATAGTGCTCGAGATACAGCGGAACAAGATTCTGGGGATCCTTCACCTTTAACACCTGCTTCCCAATCTCCTGGAATTCCGTCTCTGTCATTGCTTTCACTGCAAAATCGTCGTAATCACCGCGGAGCTCTAGGACATGGTCCGAGATTCCTGTTTTGGAGAACTCGAGAATGGTCTTGCACTTGTTCGCCTGCGATGAAAGCTTGCTTGCCATTCCACCAACAGCCACGGCAATAGCTTGCATAGTCTCGTGCTCGAGCTTTGTATCCTTCGTGTCCAGTGTGATGTAGATGATCAGCGGGTGCTCCTTCGTCTTGTACCACATGTTCCTGAGCCACTTCTTCTGGTTCTTGAGCCTGACATCATTGGCGTGTCCGATGAAGTTGTCAAAGGAAGGCTCACGGCGTGGGTGGTTCTTGCACCCGCGGAATTGTTCCAACACGAACTCTTCAAATACACTCGTTAGCTTGTTTTTAGGTACGTTCACCAGGTTAACTGCATTGATTTTCACGAAGATCACACCGTCCTCATACTCCTTTTTGAGCAGATTATGCATCATTGTGGTTTTGCCTGAGCCGCTCTCACCCATCACCATGAAGAATCCATTACCGTGGTAGATGTTTTCGTGCAGGTCCGCCTTCAGTTTATCATCTTGCTCTCTCTCGATGTATGTCATGCCTTCCGGCAGTTCGGGGTCGTACTTCGCTGTGACAACATCCCGAAGCATTTTGTCGAGATAGTAGGGAGTCTTGATGTATGAGTCGTACGCTAGCCACGACGCTCCTGCAAGGCCAACAATGCTGACAACACCCTGAAACACCTTCTCGCCGACTAGTTGCCATCCCTCCTTCTTTGGCCGTGCTGTGGTGCTGCACATGCGGAGAGCCAGAGCCTTCCACGTCTTGTTGTATTTTGCCATGGTGTAAATTGCCTGTTGGTGTGTAGGTGAGTATTGGACAAGAGGGTGGATGATGGAGGGTGGACAATGAGTGAAAGTTAAGAAGAAAATAAAGGGGTGAGGAGGGGTACATCGGATTTGATACATTGCTATTCACACACACAAAGATAGACAGTACACCTCTTCGCAAGAAGGATGTAGCAGGCGGAAGCCTGGTCTGACAGATAAAGACTAACGTTTGACAACCACATTAGGGTTGCCAACACACTTGCTTCTACAACACATTACCGTGATAATCTTACTCCCAACACTACCACTGGAACTGACATCTCTAAGAGGCATAATGTTGTGCTTGGGAATGGGTTGGTCACAATATAAGTCTATACATATCTCTGCGATATGTATTATTTGAGTCTTCGGAGCTCTGCTCCTGAGTCTAGTTTATCTCTATTCCATTCCCTGTGATCTTGCCATACGCTGTCTCCCCTAGAATCTTGAGGATGAAGGCGGGGACACTCGCTATGTGCTGTACTCTGTCTATTGAGCTCTTGTTGTTAGGGTCTAGTGCATGGTAGATGTTTGATCGGATGAGTTGTAGGTCTGCCTTGTGCTTCATCTTACGTACATCCTTCGCACTCTTCCCTATCTTTCCTGCATGTTTGTACTGCAGGTCATGTATCATTGCACTTTCATCGAACCTTGATTTGCCTGGTGTTATGATGTCATCCTTTGGTATCTGCTCTCCCTTCCATGCACGTTCAGCATTCTTCTCTAGGTCTTTGATTCTCTCTTCCAGCTTTGTGTTTGGTCCCATGAAGTTAGCCTTCTCGACTTGTCCTGTTACTTCGTTCATGACTGGGAAGTGGAACTCTGTGTCTGGGAACTTGTCGTTGAGTGCCTTCACAATGTCTCCACCCTGTGTTGCTCCTTTGGCAAACCTGAATTTCTTTGTACCGCAATCAGCACACTTGCTCTTCACACCTCGACGTCCGTTCTTTGTTGTTGTCTCTTGTTCATCAACATCTGAGGTCTTGGTTCTGCACTTTACACAATATGAGGTCATTTTGATAGATCGTACACATCCTCAAGAAGTACGCGTTCGTTTTCTTTTGTGTCGCTACCAAAGATCCCGTGTGTCATAGCGTAGAAGCCTTCATATTTGTCCTCATACTTATGCATGTACTTGAAGAACAAACACACAAAGTAGCCACATAGTGCAGAAGAGACATCCTGTATTTGATTGGTGTTGTATGTGAGGGGTTTGTAGTGTGCAGTCAATTCTTGGGGAGGGGGTAAACCAAGGGGGTCAAAGTAGAAAGTCTGGGGTCCTTTAGACTCCTTGTCATAACCATCAGCTGACGCTTCGGTGGCTGCGCTATAGAAACCTACCCAATGTGTTCCTTTACCCTCTCTCTCATCTAAGTTTATCAAGTACAACCCATCCATGTTGTCTGTAATCTCATCCCTCATCACCATACCTTTCAGCTCTATGCCCTGATCTCTACACCAGTCTATAATCTCATCATCTCGAAGAGGCTCAAGGGACCCGGGTTCTATGTCCCCTATTTTTTTAACCTTCTACCAGGTGCTACCAGACCACGCCCATTCACCTTCCTATCAATGTACTTCCCTGCTGTGCTACCAAGCTGTGTCCCAAGCGAGCCTGCGAGTGCACTTGCTCCTGCTGCCAACAACGGTACCAAGAACTGAAAGAACCCTCCCTCCTTCCTATCACCTCCAATGAACAGCAGCTGTGGTTGACTTAAAGTGACACGCGTTGACCCCTTCTCCTTGACCTTCTCCTTCTGCTTTGGGGTTAGTGGCAATGGATACCGTTTGATACCACTTGCATGCAACGTGACTGACACTGTCTTGCTCTTCCCACCTAAGGCATCTGCAATCCTCTGCATGTCGACAGGTGATACGTACACTGGAGTCTTCTGATATCTGCTTGTAGTGACCATTTTTTGTGTAGAAGAAATAAATGAGCTCAAACGAAGTAAGAGTAAACTTGAACAAATTATGGCGAGACTCAGGTTACATCACTGATCCTGCGAGGTTGTTTGACTTTCAGTTTGCAGGCGCAGCCGAAGAAGGTGAGAAGTATACCCTTGACGAGATAGAGGACTACATACACAAGCAGAGGGCATATCAGCTGTTCAGGAAGAAACCAAGCAAGCTGTCGGGTCACATCACAGCCTTCGAGATCAACCACGTCATGCAGATGGACCTCCTCGACTTCCAGAAGCTCAAGACAAGGAACAAAGGCTACTCGTGGATCCTGAACTTGATTGATGTCTTTAGTAGAAAGTTGTACACCAGACCCCTGAAGAACAAGACTATGGGTAGTGTCAAAGAAGCCTTGACAGCAATACTACATCAGATACAGACAGATAAGAAGGACCTTCCTCAAACGATCATGAGTGACAACGGCTTAGAATTCAACAACCTGATGGTGAAGGAAGTCTTCAGCGCCCACAGCATAGAACACCAGATGAACGAGGTTGGAGACCATAACGCCCTTGGGATTGTCGACCGCATCTCAAGAACACTGCGAGAGATCCTGCAGAAGCACTTTGAGATCAACAAGACAGCAAACTGGGTAGACAGCCTTCAGGAACTAACGTACGCCTACAACAACAGATACCACAGCACCATCAAGAAGCCTCCGAACCTTGTCACCAACGACGATGTCAGCATACTCATCATGAACCTGGATAAAGCAAGTGTGTCGCAGTCTAGTGTAAAACCTGGTGATAGAGTGAGGGTGTTGTTGAGTAAGAATATACATGCAAAGGGGACAAAGCAAAAGTTTTCAAGGGAGATCTTTAGTGTGGTTAGTGTGGCTCAAGTCAATGCAAGACTGAGTAATGGGAGGAAGGTTAGGATTGAGAGGTTGTTGAAAGTGAAAGAGGAGGACCCAGTCCCTGAAGACCCAGGAGGGGTCAACGACCCTGAAGACTTCGGTGATGCTCCAAGATCTACTCCAGAACAAGAGGGAGACAATACACAAAACACAGCTGTAGAAGAAGCAGAACACGAGTCACAAATGGACAGCTTCATGAATAAGATTGGTGGTCCTAATTGGAAAGATGAAGATCTGAACAGTAACCCCAGAGCAGAGGCAAGAGCTAAGAAGAGGGAGAGGGATGATGAACAGAAGACTCAGGAGAGGGATGATGAACAGAAGACTCAGGAGAGGGATGATGAACAGAAGACTCAGGAGAGGGATGATGAACAGAAGACTCAGGAGAGGGATGATGAACAGAAGACTCAGGAGAGGGATGATGAACAGAAGACTCAGGAGAGGGATGATGAACAGAAGACTCAGGAGAGGGATGATGAACAGAAGACTCAGGAGAGGGATGATGAACAGAAGACTCAGGAGAGGGATGATGAACAGAAGACTCAGGAGAGGGATGATGAACAGAAGACTCAGGAGAGGGATGATGAACAGAAGACTCAGGAGAGGGATGATGAACAGAAGACTCAGGAGAGGGATGATGAACAGAAGACTCAGGAGAGGGATGATGAACAGAAGACTCAGGAGAGGGATGATGAACAGAAGACTCAGGAGAGGGATGATGAACAGAAGACTCAGGAGAGGGATGATGAACAGAAGACTCAGGAGAGGGATGATGAACAGAAGACTCAGGAGAGGGATGATGAACAGAAGACTCAGGAGCAGAGCTCCCTCGAGGTGTCAACACCACAGAAGACCAACAAAAGACTTAAGCTCCTCCCACCGATAGACCCATCCTTTGAACGCATGAAGGGCATAGCACAACGAGCATTCCCCACACTCAAACCTGACATACTCAACGATGAAACACAGCTGAGACAATTTCTATTTGCTCAAGATAGAATCCGCTTATCAAAATGTGCTTCTACAATTTGAGTGAGAAAACCAAGAGACACTCCGATGTCAGTGGGTACGACTACATCACCATCCAAGACACTGGGAAGTCAAGCAACCTGCAGAACCAGTTTGGAAGAGTCGAGCGGGACTTCACCTTCACCCTTCTTGACCAGAGCAGCCACATCATCCCCTCTGAAGGGTTCTTGGAGATGTCCTTCAAGATGGTGAAGGTCAACGCAGGTGGTAACGGGTATGAAGACCTTGCAGCACACAAGACCCTGGATGCTACAGAAGCATGGACCTTTGCTGACAATGATGATAACAAAGCTGCCTTCGCGTCAAATGTTCTCAACTTCTTCAGAAGGAAGTCACTTAAGATCGGTGGGGTCAACATCGAGGACACTCCCAACTTTGCAGGACAACAGATGAATGCAGAGTCGCTCATTCACTTCACAAACCAATACGATGACACTGTGGGGAGCAATCTACTTAGCCACTACATCACTTGGAAGGATGCTGTTAATGATGACTTTGTGGATGGGTTCAATGACACTGCAAACAGAGACTCAAGCACTTCACACCGCGCAAGACGCACCACAGGGAACAGAGAGATACACTGCATGGTTCCTCTCAGTCTTATCTTCAACATATTCCAGCACCACAAGAAGATGTTCACCAACATACCTATGGAGTTCAACTTTGAGGTGAATGACGACAGTGCTCTAGTTCTTCGCTCTTCTGGGGTTAGTGACCGTGCCTTGAACTGGGTTGGGTATGGTATGAGGATCTGGATGCCTCGTGTCACCTTGGCTCCTTCACCGCTCGCTGGAGTTCTCAGCTACATCAACAAGTCTGGCATGGTGCAAGCTGTCTTTGAGTCTTCACAAATTCAGAGAAAGGAGTTTGCAGCTGGCGACACATACATCTCCTGGCCTGTACCAATCAAGTCGCACACAAGGATCAAACGTGCAATCATCTTCTGCCAAACGAAAAACAGGGAAACGAGTCAAGAGCATGATATGTCGCGCTTTGACAGTGGTATGGTGAGGAAGATCTCTGTTGACCTGAACGGCATCAAGGTACCAAGCAAGGATCTGGAAATTGAGGTGGGTAAGAACAAGTGGGAGTCTGCCTACAAGGAGTACATGAAGATGCATAGTGCCTACAAGGATCCTGAGGGAATGGGGTTCACCACTCAAGGGCTGCTCTCCTACAACGACTGGAAGTACTACCCCATGTACTGCTTTGACCTTCAGAACACATTGAACCAAGACAGCGTCTCAAGCACCCAGGCAAACACCTTGACAGTGAACATTGAGAGAGAGGCCAGCTACGACATGTACCTGTATTGTTTGGTGTACTACGATAAGGTTGTTGACTTTAACCTGAAGACAGGGATTGTGCAAGAGGTCAGTGCTGTGCTGTAAGACTGCTATAAGAGACATACATATCGCAGAGATATGTATATTGAAGACTTATCGGTAGGCCTTTGTGGTAACTCCATCCTCGCAAATATACCTCTTGTCATCGAAGGCACTCAATGCTATCTTCTGAGACCTCACTGTATGCAGCTCATGATCCCTCTTCTCGATGCTGTTGATCGTCACAACGTGCTTCTTGTGGGATTCAAGGGTACTTCGATAGGTGTCCAGGTTGAGAGTTTTACTGACAGACTTTGCTATACCCTTGGCCTTGTTGTCGTCGTTCTTCTTGATCGTTGAGTAGGCATAACACTTTGCCCTCAAGCCAATGAACTCTACCATCACATCACCAGCCAGCTCATCTTTGAACTTCCCTGGGACCTTCTTGTTGTTTACGTCATGCAGCTCGTGGGTTGTTGGGTAGTTGCTGAAGTCAAAGTCCGCAGACAGCTTGGCAAGCTCCTCATCAAGATCCTTTGTTGTTATCTCCAGCACAAAGCTGTCAGTGTCGGTGTAGGCCATGGTCACGTTCTCTCTTCCGAAATGTGGGATGAGGGTGTCGTAGAAGAAGCTGTTCATGAGAAGCTTACTGTAGTCCAGGATTTGTGAGCCAATGTAAACAGGCTTGTCAAGAGTGACGTCCCCCTGCATGAATTGAAGTATCTTGCTACTCTTCAGGTCGACAGTGTTGCAGTTGAAGAATGGTTTGCTTTGATGTTTTGCTATGTACTCCTTGATTTCCTCCTCTGTCATTGGAACCTCCTTGCCCTTCACCCACTTTGTCTTGTCGTAAGGGATGTTCTTCATCTCTGTCCTGCCGCGAACATTTTCCAGGGTCTTCCCATAGATGGAGTTGTTGAGCAACTTGTACAGGTCCTTCTCGAAATCGTTCTTTGCCTGGGCTCTCAGTGCACTGTTCTTGTCGATGTACGGCTTCATGATGTAGTCCTGCTTGAATGAGACAATGCGGTGGACCTTCGTCAACTTCAAACCTTGCCTGAGGAGGAACTGCAAGTACTCAATGTTGTATGTCTGCTTCACTCTGTCTTTGAAGTCTGCAATAAGCTTCCCACCCTCTGCATGCTTCTCATCATCAAGTACTTTCCTCTGGTAGTCTGACAGCTCTCCACTTCTAACAGTCCTATTGTACGGTGCAAGAGGGAAGTCCCAGTGCTTGTCGTGGAGGCTCAAAGGGTACTCAAGGTCAACTTCTAGAGCATAACCTGTGTCGCTATCTGGGTTGTAGTCGGCAATCATCTTCTCAGTCTCCTCGGGTGTTAACCCTCGATGGAGCTCTGCTCCTGAGTCCAAACTCTTGCATTCCATCAGCTTGAAATCATCGTAGGGAAGCTTCTTGCACATAGCCCACCCGTATAAGTTGTTTGCGTCAATGTACAACAGGTGCGTGTCTCCTTCTTTAGCAACATTCTCTCCCACTTCAGCTGTGGCTGCGCTTCTTGTGTGCTTGTTGTTGGCCTTGCAGTGTCTCTTCACAGTGCATGTAAACCCTCCACGCTTTTGATCCTCAAACAACTCGTATAGTTCTGGGTCCTTCAGGGTCTTCATCTTCACATCATCTTCTTGTTGCTTCAGTAGCCATGCATCATAGCTGAAGCTCGGGAGACTGCAGTAGTGGCAAATGTCCAGCTTATGTGTTGTGTGGAGGTTCTTCCTTTGTGCCTGTAGGACGTCTGCAAGACCAAGCACATCCATGTTGAGGTAGAAGTCGTGGTAGTCTTTGAAGGTCTTGCACTTTAGGGTGTTCCACACTCTGCAGGCTTTATCGTAGTCTTCTTGTTTGATGTCATCCTGCCTTAGACAGTCATACCATAGGTCTTTCGATGGTAGTGATCCACTTAGCTTCTTGGGACTGTCGAAGTACGAATACGGAAACACTCCTTTGCCCAACAAGAGGTCAAGCATACCTTTATCATTCACGTCAATATCCCTGTGTGCGGTCTTGATGTAGTCTAGCTGATGTACCTTCTGATCATGGGGTAAGTTCTTCAACAGCGTGTCCAACGAAGACGACATGACTTGTAGACTATCCTTCACCTGGAACGAAATCTTCCTATTCTTAATCTCCTTCCCATGATTTACCTTGACCTTCGTGTACTTGTCCATCTTGATCAGCATTGTTGTTTGGCTGTTGGTGTTCAGAACATTGACGCCATTTGAGTCATACTGCTTCAGCATCTTGAAGATATAGTTGTTGTCGTATCCTCTTGCGTTGTGGAAGTAGATGGGGATGTTGTACTCTGTCTTGTTGTTGAGGTTGCACCAAGAGCACAAGGCCCTTCTGTACTTCCCAGTCAAATGGCAATGGTCTCTGACTTTGATGTTTTGGAAGTTAAAGGTCTTGTTGCAGAATGCACACTTCTTGGCTTCTTCATGTCTGTCCTTATCTTCAGCTGTAAATGCGGTGCATGCACTATCAATGCTACCATACTCCTTCTGGCTTGTGGTCATGAATGCTGCAACGTCCTCGGCTATCTCCTGGCAGGCATTGTTGAATTGACCAAGTAAGTCAATCTCATACTCAACTGCATCATCTTGATCTGAAGGTGTGTATGTGTAAAGTGTTTTACCTGTGAAGTTGAGTGAAGTGTCGGGTACAAGCTTTAGGGAGAAAGAGGCTGCACGATGGGTTTGGAGAATGGTTGTCTCATCTTTGCCTGTCTGCTTCTTTATCTTGCTGTATGATGTATCCTGGTCTCTTGTGTCAAGGAAGCTCTCGAAATCTGCTGTAATAATGAATGGCTTCATCTCTTTGTTCTTCATCTTGTTCTCGGAGAACTCAATAATATCAGACCTTGCCATTTGTGTTCTCTGTGTTGGTTTCTCGTTGCATGACTCAAGGTGGGCATCAATCTCCTTCTTGGTATCCTTCTTGACTGACAAACACTTGGGGCACACATATTTGTTATTATCACCCATCATCTTGCTCAGGTTCTTGATCAGCATGTAGTGGTTGTCATGGAAGAGGAGGTTGATGTGGTCTTCCTTTGGGGACTTCTCGTGCCTCAACACATGGAACTTGCCTGTCTTGTCGGAGTTGGATGTGGCGTCAATACCATATATGCTAATTGATGTGTTCTTGTTTTCCTTCAGGAAGTGTTTGACCTGCTGATCCGTTGTAGGGACCGTGTAGTCAGTAAACATAGAAAAATCATAATCTGACTCAATCCATCCAGTCTTCTTCTTGTAGTACTTGCTCACTCGTGATGCGTCTTTCGGGAAGTTATGCTCATGTGCCATCACAGCAAAACGGAAGCAAGCGTTGTTGACTTCTGGGTATTCATCATTCTTTACATTCACAATATTCTTCTTGAGATTGGAGTTGGCACTGAACCTCTCCACAACATCAATATATTCACCACCGATGCTCATCTGTGTGTTGTAGGTTAATATCGTGACATACTTGAAGCCAACAAAGAATAAACCTGACTCCCCTTCATCGCGGTTGAAGAGCTCATTCCCTTGCTTCATAACTGCATCTAAGTCAAGTACGTCTGTTGCAAGTACACTGTTGAGGAATACTTCCTTGCTGATTTGTTTGGGTGTTTCATTGTCTGGTTTGCTGAAGATGGCCATCAAGATAAACTTAACCTTCTTGGTGCGATTGCCTTCTAAGTCTCCCTGAATGAATGCGGTGATGGTGTCATATTGTGCACGTATTGTTGAAGAGAAGTACTCATCTAGCGGTTCAGGGAGCTCTATTATCATCTTGGCATCTGTACCTTTGTCTCCATGGATGACTTTTACTGCGGTTTTTGCGATAAGTTCCTCCAGATGGTTGGGGTCTTCAGTGATAGTTGACTGTTCTTCTTCTTCCTTCTTTATTCCAAGCCTTCCCCGAATGATATCTTCCTTGTGTGTCTCTTTTGCATCATCAAGAATCTTACGTTTGGCTTCCTTGTGTTGCTTCTCGATGTCATTCAGCTGCCCTTGTTGTTCAGGTTTGAAGTCTCTGACGAATCTTGACTTGTTCTGCTTGAAGAAGGTACCTTTGAGATCTTTCTTAGCCTTTGCAACAGCTGTCTTCAGATCTTTGATATCTTCTTGTACGAATGGTAGAAGCTCCTTGTCTGTGATCTTCTTCTTGACAACCTTATCCTTCTTCTTCTCCTCATGAAATGGTACCAGAGCCTTCTTCTGTTCCAACTTGAGATTTGCGATCTTGTCTTGAATTAGAAGGACATCCTGTCGTATGGCTTGGATCGCAACATCACTTAACACCCCAGAATCTATCAGCTTAGTTATAGTCTTGATGCTCTTGTTGTACTCCTTGATCTGGTTTGTGTACTCTTGAGTTATCTCCTTGAGTTTCTTATCTGATGTTATCATTTTCTTTTTACTTTCTTTTTTTTAAGAATATAAATCAAAAACACAATGTCTATAAAAATGGCACCACATAATTCACAGTACTACAAGAATTACTACCTCAACAACAAGGAGAAGATGATTGCGTCAGCAAAGGCGTCTTACCAGAGACAGAAAGATGAGATGGCTTTCTGTGCTGCGTGTGAAAAGAGTGTGAAGAAGCTTGGGTATAATCAACACTGTTTATCGAAGAAACATATCAAGAACTTAGAGAAGATTACTGAAGCTTCTTCACCATGTAATGATGACTTAGCAGATCTGAAGGTTGAGGAGGTTGAGGAGGTTGAGGAGGTGGAGGAGGAGGTGGATGAGGATGAGATTGAGATACTTGAGGAACAGATAGAAAGAGATAACAAGCAGATTCCTGAATTGAAGATCTCAGTGACAATCACTATTCAACGTATGCCCTAAGTGACACGACACATCATTCATTGTGATGTGTATTATAGTAAAATAATGGTATTTGGTTATCTTCAATCCGATAAATCAACATCAATCCTACCAGAGAATGCTCCTGATGGTCATATTGCTATAAAGGAGGATGGTGAGATTGTTACGAAACATATTGATGAGATTGTCACGCATAGGGTACCTGAAGCAGTAAGTGATGATCAGTTGCTTGTGTCAAAAGATATTGGGGGAAAACTTGAATGGAAAGTTCAAGCCTACATGAGTGATGTACAAGGAAGAATAAGTACAGCAAGAAGTGATCTCGAGACCCTGATGGATACCAAAGACACAATCACAAGAGACTTGATCCCAACACCATACTACAACCATAAAGATGATACAAATGGCGACTTGAATGCGGCACCATACACAACCCAAGGAGTTCACTACCTATACGACTGGCCGAACTTACAAAACGCTCCCACAAACTTGAACAGCTATGAACTCATTGTCACAACAAAGGTATTCGAAAACTATGTCACACAAAAGCTTCTTGCTGTGTTCTCCCTTAAGAAGTATGTTCGAATCCGTAGAGGAGTAGGAGTGCCGTGGACAGCATGGACATCGAGTGAAGACTTGAGTCAACAAACACTTGAGAGCATTATGGATAGCAAAGATAATATACTGACAACTAGTTTGGAATCTACTATGGACACGAAAGACAATGCATTGACGACAACACTTGAGAATACTATGGACAGTAAAGACAATACCCTACGAGCAACACTTGAGAATACTATGGACAACAAAGATAGCACACTACGAGCAACTTTGGAATCTACTATGGATAGCAAAGACAATACACTACGAACGACACTTGAGAATACGATGGACAGTAAAGACAATGCCCTAACAACAACCTTGGAATCTACTATGGATAACAAAGACAATGCATCAAGGTTACTCATCGAAAACAAAATATATCAACCATACCAGGATGATAGAGGATTACCTACCAACACTGTGATTGATCTTGACACAAAGACAACAAGTGGGGTATACCTGATGTACAATCTGACAAACTTACAAAATGGTCCTACTGAAGATATTTAGTTTTGCGAATCCTAAACACTTTCTGCTGGCTCGTGTGGTTGATGAGGGAGATCTTCCGGCACAAAACGGAATCGTAAAGGATCTTAACCCAGTTAAAACATCAGACTGGTCACAGAACGCAACGTTTTGCATGGTTTTTGGCTTGTTTTTGCCCACAAAAGGGCCTACACATGGTTCTAACATCCCAGAATCGCGTTTCCCAGCCCACATGGCCAGGTATGGGCCCAAAAAACCACCCAAAGAGGCGAAAATCGCGGTTTTTGGTGAAAAACGCCTGTTTTGCCTGTAGAATCCTTATCGAACCCATCCTAGCCCTGCAGAAGATTAAGATCACGCTACCTGCTAACTATCAAGTCAACTTCAGAACAGGTTCCTTCTATGGCATCTTAGGCTTTGCTGAGAATACAATCATAAGTGCAGGTGTGAACATTGCACCTCATGTCGCAGACATCACGAACGGAATCCAAGCAGTTGTTGTACATTGTGATCTTGTAAACCCAAAGTACTCCTATCACAACACCGGTACATCAGGCGCGAAGTCTCAGATTTTATACGTTGTTAGTCCACCATCACTCCCTCCTAGTAGTTTGTACAACGTGGTAGAACCTGGTAGCTCATACTATGTGCCAACCAACAAGACTCAAATCAACAGCATAAGGTTTTGGCTTACGGATCAGAATGGGAAGCGCATCAATAATCAAGGTGAAAATGTAAACTATCATGTTATATTGCGTAAAGTAAAATCTTCATACTAAAATGTCGTCGTGGTCAAATCTAGTGAGGGAAAGTGGGAAAGTGTCCGGGAACAAAAGAACCTGGAGTGATTTGGTGGGTCAGTCACTGAAAGATGGTAGTGGAGTAGACATGGTGGAGAAGCAAGAGAAGCAAGAAGAAAGAGATAACAAGAAGGTGCTTGATGTACTGGCCAACATTTCTAAGAGACATGGTGTTGTGTTGGGGAATGGTTTAGTCACAATATAAGTGCGTCTCCTGAAGATACATATCTATATAGATATGCATGGTACCCGATGATCCCGACTCAGGAACACAGTTCCATCGAGGGGTCACTGACCCCGACCCCCTAGTTGATCTCTATCCCATTCCCTGTGATCTTGCCATATGCTGTCTCCCCTAGGATCTTGAGGATGAAGGTGGGAACACTCGCAATATGTTGTACTCTATCTATTGAACTCTTATTATTGGGGTCAAGTGCATGATATATGTTTGATCGGATGAGTTGTAAGTCTGCTTTGTGTTTCATCTTGCGTATATCTTTCCCACTCTTGCCTATCTTGCCAGCATGTTTATACTGCAGATCGTGTATCATTGCACTCTCATCAAATCTTGACTTCCCTGGTGTTATGATGTCATCCTTTGGTATCTGTTCACCTTTCCACGCACGTTCAGCGTTCTTATCAAGATCTTTAATTCTCTCCTCCAGCTTTGTGTTTGGTCCCATGAAGTTCGCCTTCTCCACTTGTCCTGTTTTTTCGTTCATGACAGGAAAATGAAACTCTGTATCTGGAAACTTCTCATTCAGTGCTTTCACAATGTCTCCTCCTTCACGGGTGTCTGGACCCCCGACAAATTTGAACTTCTTTGTACCACATACATCACACTTCGTCTTCACACCTCGACGTCCATTCTTTGTTGTTGTCTCCTCGGAGCCGACATCCGCAGTCTTGCTTCTACACTTTACGCAATATGAAGTCATTTTGTTATATCATATACATCCTCAAGAAGAACGCGTTCATTCTCTTTTGTGTCATTACCAAAGATTCCATGTGTCATTGCATAGAACCCTTCATATTTGTCCTCGTACTTATGCATGAACTTAAAGAATAAACACACAAAGTAGCCGCATAGTGTAGAAGAGACATCCTGTATTTGATTTGTGTTGTATGTGATAGGTTTATAATGTGCAGTCAATTCTTGTGGAGGGGGTAAACCAAGTGGATCAAAGTAGATGTTCTCGGGACCTTTGGTCACCCTAGCGCTATAGAATCCAACCCAATGTGTTCCTTTACCCTCTCTCTCGTCTAAGTTTATCAAGTACAATCCATTCATCTTGTCTGTAATCTCATCTCTCATCACCATACCTTTAAGTTGGTTGATACCCTGTTCTCTACACCAGTCTATGATATCGTCATCTTGAAGGGGCTTTAGGTCACTGAGCTCTACACCCCCATTTTTTTTAATCTTCTACCCGGTGCTACTAAACCACGTCCGTTCACCTTCCTATCAATATACTTCCCTGCTGTGCTACCAAGTTGTGTTCCAAGAGAACCTGCAAGCGCACTCGCTCCTGCTGCCAACAACGGTACCAAGAACTGCAAGAATCCACCCTCCTTTCTATCACCTCCAATGAACAGCAGCTGTGGTTGACTTAGAGTGATCCGAGTTGAACCCTTCTCCTTAACATTCTCCTTCTGCTTTGGGGTAAGTGGCAATGGATAGCGTTTGATCCCACTCGCATGCAACGTAACCGACACAGTCTTGCTCTTCCCAGCTAAAGCATCCGCAATCTTCTGCATGTCAACGGGTGAGACATATACTGGCGTCTTCTGATACCTGCTCTTTGGTGTCTTCGGCCCCTTCGACCCTGCAGCTTTTGAACCTGTAGTTGTAACCATTTTGTGTATAAGAAAACAAATGAACTCCTTGAATAAATTATGGCGAGACTCGGGTTATATCACTGATCCTGGTAGATTATTTGATTTCCAGTTTGGTGGAGGTAGAGATGCCGCAGAACAGAAGTACACCCTTGATGAGATTGAAGACTACATACACAAGCAGAGGGCTTATCAACTCTTTAGGAAGAAACCAAGCAAGTTGTCAGGTCATATCACAGCATTCGAAATCAATGACGTCATGCAAATGGATCTTCTTGACTTCCAGAAGCTAAAGACACGGAACAAAGGGTACTCCTGGATTCTAAACCTAATTGATGTGTTCAGTAGAAAGTTGTACACCAGACCCCTGAAGAACAAGACAATGGGTAGTGTCAAAGAAGCCTTGACAGCAATACTACATCAACGCAACGAGTGGTTACAACCCCCCACGCATGGTTCTCACACCGCTCTGGCACGTTTCACACGCTGCAAACCCGCTTACCTGCCTGAAAAACCGGGTTTTCGGCCAAAACGCCTGTTTTGCCTGTATAACCCTGTAGAACCCTTAAGAAACACGTGTAAAAAAGGGGTACTCGCGACACCCTGGTTAGGGGGTGGATAGCTAGGGTAATTCCTTCACAAAAAGCTGTCCAAAGTATTATTTTGTACTTAGGCGTTTTCCGGCATTTTTTTTATTTTTTTTTTATTTTTTATTTCCCCCTTTTTTTCCTCCCAGAATTTTGGGGTTGGGGGCTCTCGCGTGAATTGGTACAATACAATATTGTTTCAAACGTTTCAATTGTCGGCAGCGCATGCAGCATTCAATGATTCGTCCATGAGACTGACCACAGATTTGATAACTAGTTCAATTACGGATACTTCAGGTGGCGACCAATTAGCACAATACAATGCTGTTTCAAATGTTTCAAGTGCCGCTTGCGCCTGCGGCACGATCACAGATTACAGAAATGGTTTAATTATGGCAAGATTTACATCTGGAACAGAATTGTGTGGGGAGGGCTTGGATGGGAAGAATAGAGGAAATGAAAAATTGGAAAGGGTCTGGGGTGGTGTGGTATCTTTGTTGGTCGAAGAAGGAAGAGAAACTGACAAAACAGAGTGCTTGCAAATATTACACAACTTGTGAAAAGGCTAAATCGGAACAAATAGAAAGAATCGCAACAGAAAAGCTTTGGAGAGGATGCTTGCATTGTTCACTCAAGAACACCTAGAAAGGCTGATACTTTAACATTTACTCTGATCAGCAGGCTGCTGAGAGGGGTGTGGCATAACTTGAAATGAAGACAAGGCGAGAGAGAAACAATTCGTGAAAAAAAAAAAACAAAAGTGGCCTTTAATGTTAATGAAAGGCCCTCACAAAGTGGACTTAAGAATTTTCAGACATAACCGACGACTGCAAAGATCCACACTATTTAAAAAAGGATGAAGTTCAACTACCTGACTCGGTCCTGAGACAATAACCCCAGTCTCTCTGAACTCATACCCCCCTCTATTTCCCCCACTGTCGCCGATACTGCCTCCATCAGACAATCTTATAAAGAACACGTAACGTCTCGATGCACCAAAAAGAATCACCCCCGACGATGATAAAAAAGAAGGTATGCCTCTGAAAAGAGAAGCCTCGGGTTCTTTGTCACACTTGAATCATTGCAATGATACCACGTACCCTCTGACTTCACGTATGCACTGTAGTGGCCGTGCCCCATCCTGTGTCCGTGGTGACAGACAACACCATACAGGTCATACCGAAGTTGCACCTCTAGAGAGTCAGAGTGCACGTATGGTGCCATGTCCAACTCATGCGGAAGTTCAACGATCGTCTCGATCTTATTGAGCGGGTCGTGAAACCTCGCCAATTGCATTGCCAAAACATTTGGCAGCCGCATCACACGTGTCACCATTCTGGCTGCGAAGGTCTGCGGGTGGCAGGTCAGGCACTTGTACTCCTGCTCTGCGTGCATTTCTTCCACCCTAGAGAGGTGCTGAAGTAACGCACCCAATGCCACTGGCAATGAACCGGTGTCCCGCGTGGGGAAGTGCAATATCATATTGTGTGAGGGGGTGACGGTGAGGCACTTAGTGTCACAGCCAAAACAAGTGGCTGTCTGGACATACTGTAGATAAAGAAAACCCATTGCTGGACAATTAGAACTCTCGAGGTAAGAGTTCACTACTCGTGCCGAGGCCACAGACAAAGTCTCATGATCCAGCACTTCGTTGGTGGGATGTTTAACTTTCCCACGTCTTGCCTCCACCTCGAGGGCGTCCGTCAGCACAAGAAAAAACTCGTGGCAGTCTTGCTGCGTATACGTGAACCCAGGCTCCTTCACATTTAATGCGTCGCGTATGCTCGTAGGGCGGATCACATCTTGTGCATCGGCAGCCACTGACTGAGCCACCACTTCGCGTATCGCCCTCGAAAAAGGGCCAGCATTCGAGAGGGACTTCACAAACGAGTCCGTGTACACTAAACACTGTAAAACAGAGTTGATGAAACACGTCACGCCGAAGTTATGGAACCCCCTCGGCACTGGTGGAGGCTGGTGGAGGGTTGCATCAAGGGCAGCCTGCAATTGCTCCATCTCCTCCGCCTCCCCAACGCCTGGCTGGTGTGGGTTCTGCTGCTGCTGTGGTTGCTGTGGCTTCTGCTGTGGCTGTTGTGGCTGCTGTGGTTGCTGTGGCTTCTGCTGTGGCTGTTGTGGTTGCTGTGGCTTCTGCTGTGGCTGTTGTGGCTGCTGTGGTTGCTGTGGCTTCTGCTGTGGCTGTTGTGGTTGCTGTGGTTGCTGTGGCTTCTGCTGTGGCTTCTGTGGCTTCTGTTTCTTCTGTGGTGGCTGCTGCTTCTGTTGCTGCTGACCGTTCTTCGGTGCAGGCTTACGCTTCTTTGCAACATTCTGGGATGCATCAGTCCCAGCTCTCCTCCGCTTCCTCGGACTTTCTGCTGGTACTGGTGGTGGTGCTGCTGCTGCTGCTGGTGCTGCTGGTGCTGCTGGTGCTGCTGGTGCTGCTGGTGCTGCTGGTGCTGCTGGTGCTGCTGGTGCTGCTGGTGCTGCTGGTGCTGCTGGTGGTGGCTCCGACACAGGGAACAATTCGCAGCTCACCGCTCCTGATCGGTCATCTTCAGACTCAGACATGTCGTTCGTGCGTTCGTTCGTAGCACCCACTGTGTCCTCCAGCAAATTCCTCAGGACTGTGTCGCTGCCACCGCGCAGCTTCGCACACTGCACAGCACTACCCATGCCCCTGCGCACCAAGTCACACAAGGAAGACACAACGTGCGGCGTTCGCCTCCGCTGCCACAGGTAGTCCCGAAGTTCATCAACACGGATACTCACAGCCTCACGTGCCGCATTCATCACGTGCTGAATCTCTGCATTCAGCGTCTCCGTCAACGTCTCCAAGCAACGGGCTGCCCAAGCACGTGCCTCATCCGCCAGCACAGCGTCCGTCACTCTGCGGTTCACCTTCCGGATGGCGTACACCTGCAGGGTGGCAGCAGTGTGGAACCTTCCCTTGAAGTTTCCCCGCTTCACGGCAAGTACCAGCGGAGCTTCCCAGGAAAATGGTTGCCCTCTGGTGGCGTGGTCGATGGCGTCGTCCAACAGGCCGAAACGCTTCTCAGCCCTGTCCGTGTCCTTCACCACAAATCCGGTCGTCTCAGTGTTTGGGTCCCGTGCAGTGGTGGGGTCAATCTCGAAAATTGGACAATTTTTTGACCACTTAAATTTTGAGAAATATGAGCCCGGTTGCTTATACGTGGGGCCCATTTTCGGCTAAAATTTTCCTCAAAATCTGGTTTTGTAAAATTGACCCTTTACTCCCCCCCCACATCGATTTCAATACTATACCTTACTTCACCTACGGTTGCCCTTACAGGGGGGGGTGAAGGAAGGTAAGTTGAAAATACCCCCAAAATCTCAACCTGATCTCTTATTCGGCCCTGATCTCTTATTCACCCCTGATCTCTTATTCGCCCCCCCCCAGTAACAAAGTAAAATTAAAAAATAACGACACACACTAAGTTCAATTATATCTGTAACATAATCAGATATTGAGCCGGCCCCATCACACAAATCAGATCGAAACAGACCAAAACATCATATCTGGAGCAGAATCTGGGTTCAATTGTGAGACGCTTATTGGTTAGAATCAATTTTCGTAATCTTCAGCAACAAAATCGGGCCCCCTCACACAATTCAGGCAGAAACAGACCAAAACATCGAATCTGGAGCAGAATCTGGGTTCAATTGTGAGGCGCTTATTGGTTTTCAATAATTTTCGTAATTTTCCGCAACAAAATCGGGCCCCCTTACACAATTCAGGCAGAAACAAACCAAAACATCGTATCTGGAGCAGAATCTGGGTTCAATTGTGAGGCGCTTATTGGTTTTCAATAATTTTCGTAATTTTCCGCAACAAAATCGGGCCCCCTTACACAATTCAGGCAGAAACACATCAAAACATCGTATCTGGAGCAGAATCTGGGTTCAATTGTGAGACGCATATTTGTTTTCATCAATTTTCGTAATTTTCCGCAACAAAATCGGGCCCCCTTACACAATTCAGGCAGAAACATACCAAAACATCGAATCTGGAGCAGAATCTGGGTTCAATTGTGAGGCGCTTAGTGGTTTTCAATAATTTTCGTAATTTTCCGCAACAAAATCGGGCCCCCTTACACAATTCAGGCAGAAACAAACCAAAACATCGTATCTCGAGCAGAATCTGGGTTCAATTGTGAGGCGCTTATTGGTTTTCAATAATTTTCGTAATTTTCCGCAACAAAATCGGGCCCCCTTACACAATTCAGGCAGAAACACATCAAAACATCGTATCTGGAGCAGAATCTGGGTTCAATTGTGAGGCGCTTATTGGTTTTCAATAATTTTCGTAATTTTCCGCAACAAAATCGGGGCCCCTTACACAATTCAGGCAGAAACACATCAAAACATCGCATCTGGAGCAGAATCTGGGTTCAATTGTGAGACGCATATTTGTTTTCATCAATTTTCGTAATTTTCCGCAACAAAATCGGGCCCCCTTACACAATTCAGGCAGAAACATACCAAAACATCGCATCTGGAGCAGAATCTGGGTTCAATTGTGAGGCGCATATTTGTTTTCATCAATTTTCGTAATTTTCCGCAACAAAATCGGGCCCCCTTACACAATTCAGGCAGAAACACATCAAAACATCGTATCTGGAGCAGAATCTGGGTTCAATTGTGAGACGCATATTAGTTTTCATCAATATTCGTAATTTTCCGCAACAAAATCGGGCCCCCTTACACAATTCAGGCAGAAACACATCAAAATATCGAATCTGGAGCAGAATCTGGGTTCAATTGTGAGACGCATATTAGTTTTCATCAATTTTCGTAATTTTCCGCAACAAAATCGGGCCCCCTTACACAATTCAGGCAGAAACACATCAAAACATCGTATCTGGAGCAGAATCTGGGTTCAATTGTGAGGCGCTTATTGGTTTTCAATAATTTTCGTAATTTTCCGCAACAAAATCGGGCCCCCTCACACAATTCAGGTCGAAACACATCAAAACATCGCATATGGAGCAGAATCTGGGTTCAATTGTGAGACGCATATTTGTTTTCAATAATTTTCGTAATTTTCCGCAACAAAATCGGGCCCCCTTACACAATTCAGGCAGAAACACATCAAAATATCGAATCTGGAGCAGAATCTGGGTTCAATTGTGAGACGCATATTAGTTTTCATCAATTTTCGTAATTTTCCGCAACAAAATCGGGGCCCCTTACACAATTCAGGCAGAAACACATCAAAACATCGCATCTGGAGCAGAATCTGGGTTCAATTGTGAGGCGCTTATTGGTTTTCAATAATTTTCGTAATTTTCCGCAACAAAATCGGGCCCCCTTACACAATTCAGGCAGAAACACATCAAAACATCGAATCTGGAGCAGAATCTGGGTTCAATTGTGAGACGCATATTTGTTTTCAATAATTTTCGTAATTTTCCGCAACAAAATCGGGCCCCCTTACACAATTCAGGCAGAAACATACCAAAACATCGCATCTGGAGCAGAATCTGGGTTCAATTGTGAGGCGCTTATTGGTTTTCAATAATTTTCGTAATTTTCCGCAACAAAATCGGGCCCCCTTACACAATTCAGGCAGAAACACATCAAAACATCGAATCTGGAGCAGAATCTGGGTTCAATTGTGAGACGCATATTTGTTTTCATCAATTTTCGTAATTTTCCGCAACAAAATCGGGCCCCCTCACACAATTCAGGTCGAAACACATCAAAACATCGCATATGGAGCAGAATCTGGGTTCAATTGTGAGACGCATATTTGTTTTCAATAATTTTCGTAATTTTCCGCAACAAAATCGGGCCCCCTTACACAATTCAGGCAGAAACACATCAAAATATCGAATCTGGAGCAGAATCTGGGTTCAATTGTGAGACGCATATTAGTTTTCATCAATTTTCGTAATTTTCCGCAACAAAATCGGGCCCCCTTACACAATTCAGGCAGAAACACATCAAAACATCGTATCTGGAGCAGAATCTGGGTTCAATTGTGAGGCGCTTATTGGTTTTCAATAATTTTCGTAATTTTCCGCAACAAAATCGGGGCCCCTTACACAATTCAGGCAGAAACACATCAAAACATCGCATCTGGAGCAGAATCTGGGTTCAATTGTGAGACGCATATTAGTTTTCAATAATTTTCGTAATTTTCCGCAACAAAATCGGGCCCCCTTACACAATTCAGGCAGAAACACATCAAAACATCGCATCTGGAGCAGAATCTGGGTTCAATTGTGAGACGCATATTTGTTTTCATCAATTTTCGTAATTTTCCGCAACAAAATCGGGCCCCCTTACACAATTCAGGCAGAAACATACCAAAACATCGCATCTGGAGCAGAATCTGGGTTCAATTGTGAGGCGCTTATTGGTTTTCAATAATTTTCGTAATTTTCCGCAACAAAATCGGGCCCCCTTACACAATTCAGGCAGAAACATACCAAAACATCGCATCTGGAGCAGAATCTGGGTTCAATTGTGAGACGCATATTAGTTTTCATCAATTTTCGTAATTTTCCGCAACAAAATCGGGCCCCCTTACACAATTCAGGCAGAAACACATCAAAACATCGTATCTGGAGCAGAATCTGGGTTCAATTGTGAGACGCATATTAGTTTTCATCAATTTTCGTAATTTTCCGCAACAAAATCGGGCCCCCTCACACAATTCAGGTCGAAACACATCAAAACATCGCATATGGAGCAGAATCTGGGTTCAATTGTGAGACGCATATTTGTTTTCAATAATTTTCGTAATTTTCCGCAACAAAATCGGGCCCCCTTACACAATTCAGGCAGAAACAGACCAAAACATCGCATCTGGAGCAGAATCTGGGTTCAATTGTGAGGCGCTTATTGGTTTTCAATAATTTTCGTAATTTTCCGCAACAAAATCGGGCCCCCTTACACAATTCAGGCAGAAACAGACCAAGACATCACATCTGGAGCAGAATCTGGGTTCAATTGTGAGACGCTTATTCGTTTTTATCAATTTTCGAAATTCTTCACCAAGACCCCTCAAACGATTGTCCGATGGGTCACTCAACAGCTCTCCTACCTGTAAAGGTAGGAGACTGGGCCTTGTGACCCCAGGTGGCGTTTTACCCCACAGAACTACGCAGCGGTTGCCGCATAATCCCTCAGCATCAATTCAGAAGTACACATCGTTAAGAAATTTGCCTGCGGTGGGTTAGTGGATTTTGGTGGATATGTGCATTTTTATGATACGCTGGGTGTGGAAAAAAATATATAAAAACATCTTTTGTTTGGACATATGGGTGTCAGAACGACGTTGTGGAGAGAATGTTGGGTGGGAGGCAGTATTTTACATGATATTTGGCCACTTTGAAAAATCATGAAAATCACGTGAAAAACGCCATTGTACTCGGCCCCTACAGAACCATGTATTTTTTTTTGTATTTTTTTTCCCACAAAAAGCGAAAAAAAGTGGTGGGACACTGCGGGACACTGGAAAAAATGTGTTTTGGGGCACACCCGTGTGTTTTCTGTGTACTTAGAGAATTTTCGAGAAATATTAATACTTTGGACAGGGGTTCATGGTAGCTAGCCATCCCCTACCCTGGTTTCAGGGTCTGTCAGGGTTTGGAGGTCTTTCTCATTTGCAAACCCTAAAAAAAACCTCCTATCTTCCCAAGAATCCACTTTTTTGACCTCTTTGGACGTTTAGGGACCTGAAAAAAAATGGCCGAAACCCACCCTGGGGGGGGGGGGTGCCTTAAAGGGGGTGGGTGGGTGGGTGTGTGGTGTTGAAGCAACCTTAAAGACCTTAACACCGAGTGTTAAGGAAAATACGCCAAAGTGTAAGATTTTTTCGGCATTGGAAAGATTGGGCCAAAAATCCAGTTATTACTAAATCAGATCGCTCAGAGATTTGTTACTAATTCCTAATTTCGTGTCGCGAGTTTACGTGTAAATTGCCTTAGGAACCGTGCGTTCCTTAAGGATTCTGCAGGCAAAACAGGCGATTTTCACCAAAAACCGGGATTTTCGCCTTTTTGGGTGGTTTTTTGGGCCCATACCTGTCCATGTGGTCTGAGAAACGCGATTCTGGGGTGTTAGAAACATGTGTAAGCCCTTTTGTGGGCAAAAACAAGCCAAAAACCATGCACAACGTGGTATTCTGTGACCAGTCTGATGTTTTAACTGGGTTAAGATCCTTGACGATCGAGTCCGTTTTGTGCCAGAAGATCTCGCTCATCAACCACACGAGCCAGCAGAAAGTGTTTAGGATTCGCAAAACTAAATTGCTGATCACCCCACCCACCCACCCTCCCCACCCACCCACCCTCCCCGCGCGGGGTGGGTTTCGGCCATTTTTTTTCAGGTCCCTAAACGTCCAAAGAGGTCAAAAAAGTGGATTCTTGGGAAGATAGGAGGTTTTTAGGAGACTTTCTCTGAAGCAAAGACCTCCAAACCCTGACAGACCCTGAAACCAGGGTGTCGCGAGTACCCCTTTTTTACACGTGTTTCTTAAGGCTTCTACAGGGTTCTACAGGCAAAACAGGCGTTTTGGCCGAAAACCCGGTTTTTAAGGCAGGTAACCGGGTTTGCGGCTTGGGAAACGTGCCAGCGAGCTGTGAGAACCATGCGTGGGGGGTTGTAACCACTCGTTGCGTTGGTTGCGTTGCGTTCGCTACGTTGCGTACACATAGCTACGTGCACACCGGTTACGTTGTGTTGCATGCGTTGCGTTAGTTGTGTAGAGATCGTTATCTACAGAGTGCAGCGAACAGAGCGGTTGCGTTGCGTTGGTTGTGTTCGGTTGGTTACGTTCGTTGCGTTCCGATCGTTACGTACGCATCGGTTGCGTTGCGTTGCATGCGTTGCGTTCGTTGCGTTGCGTTCGTTGCATACAGATCGTTACGTACACATCGGGTTTGTTGTGTTCGGTTGGTTACGTTCGTTGCATTGCGTTGCGTTGGTTCCATATGTTTGGTTCGGGACGTTACGTACCGAACGGTTGCGTTGCGTCGGTTGCATTCGTTCCGTTCACATCGTTCCGATCTGAACGGAACGATGTGAACGCAAGCAACGTATCGCATCGGTTGTGTTGGTTGGTTTGTGTGCGTTGCAAACCTTTCATACAGCAACCACACCATCCAGTGAGTGTTAAGGATTGCCAAAAAAAACTAAATCAACGCAACCAACGCAACGAGTGGTTACAAACCCCCACGCATGGTTCTCACACCGCTCTGGCACGTTTCCCAAGCCGCAAACCCGGTTACCTGCCTGAAAAACCGGGTTTTTGGCCAAAACGCCTGTTTTGCCTGTAGAACCCTGTAGAACCCTTAAGAAACACGTGTAAAAAAGGGGTACTCGCGACACCCTGGTTTCAGGGTCTGTCAGGGTTTGGAGGTCTTTGCTTCAGAGAAAGTCTCCTAAAAACCTCCTATCTTCCCAAGAATCCACTTTTTTGACCTCTTTGGACGTTTAGAGACCTGAAAAAAAATGGCCGAAACCCACCCCTGGGGGTGGGGAGGGTGGGTGGGTGGGTGGGTGGGTGGGAGGTGATCAGCAACCTTAAAGACCTTAACACCGAGTGTTAAGGAATTTGAGTTGACGGTCTTGAAAACACTTCGCTGGCTGGTGTGTCAAACGGTATGTGTATGGTTTGCACGTAACGCTCTACGTATACGATACACACAACGCTATGCATAAGCGATACACGGTTCGTGTGCGGCGTAACGCATGCAACGAACGCAACGCAACCGATGTGTGCGTAGCGATCTGTACGAAAGCATGCTACGGGTTTAACGCCATCGCGTTAACGCAACACCTGCGCCGCTGTGACACTTCGCTGGCTCGTGTGGTTGATAACGCCACGGTCTACACATGCGTTGCACACAACGGTCTTCGTATACGATACACACAACGCTATGCATAAAGGATACACGCGTTAACCGCATCGTGTGGTTACCAAACGCAGCCCACCTACGGTGGGCTGCTACAACTCGTGCCGTGTGTGGCCCATGCATGGTTCTCACAGCCAAGGCTACCAACGGGACCCCAACACCCCGGGGGTCCCAGGGGTCCGGGACCCCCAGCAAAAGTCAAAAAAAAAAAATTTTTTTTTTGTGACCCTGCGTGAAAAAAAAATTTTTTTTTTCCTTAGGGATTTTTCCGGGTACTTAGCGAAATTTTCGCCACTAAAAGCTGGCCCCATACACAGTCCCTGTGGCCTCGGGACACCAGTTCAGTACACAAAGTACACAAGGCATGACCAAAATAGCCGCAGGGGCCGAAATTTTCCCAAAAAAAATTTTTTTTTTTTTGAGATTTTTTGATTTTTTGCTAAGGCGCTGGCCATACTAAACGTACGGTATACACACAAAATGGCCGTGGAATAAATATGTGATGCTCAAAAGTGCTCGTAAGTGCGTTTTTTTGCATTTTTGGGTGCCACAGGACCCAACCCAGGGCCGAAAAAAAAATTTTTTTTTCAGCTGAAAAATGTCTTTGCCAAAAAAAAATTTTTGGGACCCCGGGGACCCAGGGGTCCCAGGGGTCCCGGACCCCCAGACTGGGGGTCCGGGACCCCTGGGGACCCCTGATCCAGGGGTCCCGTTGGTAGCCTTGTCACAGCTCGCTGGCACGTTTCCCAAGCCGGAAACCCGGTCACCTGCCTGCAAAACCGGGTTTTTGGCCAAAACGCCTGTTTTGCCTGTAGAACCCTGTAGAACCCTTAAGAAACACGTGTATAAAAGGGGTACTCGCGACACCCTGGTGTCAGGGTCTCTAACGGTTTAACGCTTCGCTGAGCCTATACACCCCCCAAAAAGTGTCCGATCTTTCCAAAGAAAAAGTTTTTTCGGCTGTGCGAAGCTTCTACACCCTCTAAAAAAAACCGGTTTTTGGTCGGATCCAGCAGGGGGGGTTAGAGACTGAAGGGTGGCCGGAACAGCAACCTTTAAAATTTAGTTTTTTTTGGCAATCCTTAACACTCCTGGCTGGTGTGGTTGATAAACGCAACCGAACACAACGAAACGGATCCGCTCTATACGTTACGATCCGTATGCAACCAAAGCATGCAACGCAACGCAACCGATGTGTACGTAACGATCGGAACGCAACGAACGTAACCAACCGAACACAACCAACGCAACGCAACCGCTCCGTACGTTGCGCTCTGTACGTAACCATCTCTACACAACGAACGCAACGTATGCAACACAACGTAACCGGTGTGCTCGTAGCGATGTGTACGCAACGTAGCGAAGGCAACGCAACCAACGCAACGAGTGGTTACAAACCCCCACGCATGGTTCTCACACCGCTCTGGCACGTTTCCCAAGCCGCAAACCCGGTTGCCTGCCTGAAAAACCGGGTTTTTGGCCAAAACGGCTGTTTTGCCTGTAGAACCCTGTAGAAGCCTTAAGAAACACGTGTTAAAAAGGGGTACTCGCGACACCCTGGTTTCAGGGTCTGTCAGGGTTTGGAGGTCTTTGCTTCAGAGAAAGTCTCCTAAAAACCTCCTATCTTCCCAAGAATCCACTTTTTTGACCTCTTTGGACGTTTAGGGACCTGAAAAAAAATGGCCGAAACCCACCCTGGGGGGGGGGGGTGCCTTAGGGTGGGTGGGTGGGGTGGTGAAGCAACCTTAAAGACCTTAACACCGAGTGTTAAGGAAATTTAGTTTTTTTTGGCAATCCTTAACACTCCTGGCTGGTGTGGTTGATAAACGCAACCGAACACAACGAAACGGATCCGCTCTATACGTTACGATCCGTATGCAACCAACGCAACGCATGCAACGCAACGCAACGCAACGAACGTAACCAACCGAACACACCCAACGCAACCTATGTGTACGTTGCGATCTGTATATATCGATCTCAACATAACGAACGCAACGCGTACAACGCACCGTAACCGATGTGTACGTAGCGATCTGTATGCAACGAACGCAACGTAACGGATGCAACGCATGCAACGCAACGCAACCGATGTGTACGTAGCGATCGGAACGCAACGAACGTAACCAACCAAACACAACCAACGCAACGCAACCGCTCCGTACGTTGCGCTCTGTACGTAACGATCTCTACACAACGAACGCAACGCATGCAACACAACGTAACCGGTGTGTACGTAGCTATGTGTACGCAACGAAGGCAACGCAACCAACGCAACGAGTGGTTACAAACCCCCACGCATGGTTCTCACAGCTCGCTGGCACGTTTCCCAAGCCGGAAACCCGGTAACCCGCCTGAAAAACCGGGTTTTTGGCCAAAACGGCTGTTTTGCCTGTAGAACCCTGTAGAAGCCTTAAGAAACACGTGTAAAAAAGGGGTACTCGTGACACCCTGGTGTCAGGGTCTGTCAGGGTTTGGAGGTCTTTGCTTCAGAGAAAGTCTCCTAAAAACCTCCTATCTTCCCAAGAATCCACTTTTTTGACCTCTTTGGAGGTTTAGGGACCTGAAAAAAAATGGCCGAAACCCACCCTGTGGGGGGGGGGGTGGGGTGGGAGGGTGGGGTGGTGAAGCAACCTTAAAGACCTTAACACAGAGTGTTAAGGAACTAGAAAACACAAGTGTTTTCTAGAATTTGAGTTGACGGTCTTGAAAACACTTCGCTGGCTGGTGTGTCAAACGGTCTGTGTATGGTTTGCACGTTACGCTCTACGAAGACGATACGATCTGTATGCAACGAACGCAACGCAACGAACGCAACGCATGCAACGCAGCGCAACCGATGTGTACGTTACGATCTGTATGTAACGAACGCAACGCAACGAACGCAACGCAACGCATTCAACGCAACGCATGCAACGCAACGCAACCGATGCATACGTTACGATCTGTATGCAACGAACGCAACGCATGCAACGCAACGCAACCGATGCATACGTAGCGATCTGTATGCAACGAACGCAACGCATGCAACGCAACGCAACCGATGCGTACGTTACGAGCGGTCTGTACGAAAGCATGCTACGGGTTTAACGCCATCGCGTTAACGCAACACCTGCGCCGCTGTGACACTTCGCTGGCTCGTGTGGTTGTGATAACGGAACGGTCTACACGTGCGTTACACACAACGGTCTTCGTATACGATACACACAACGCTATGCATATGCGATACACGCGTTAACCGCATCGTGTGGTTACCAAACGCAGCCCACCTACGGTGGGCTGCTGCAACTCGTGCCGTGTGTGGCCCATGCATGGTTCTCACAGCTCGCTGGCACGTTTCCCAAGCCGCAAACCCGGTTACCTGTCTGAAAAACCGGGTTTTTGGCCAAAACGCCTGTTTTGCCTGTAGAACCCTTAAGAAACACGTGTATAAAAGGGGTACTCGTGACACCCTGGTGTCAGGGTCTCTAACGGCTCCCAGCTCAAACTGAGTTATACACGCCCCAAAAAGTGCCCGATCTTTCCAAAGAAACAGTTTTTTGAGCTGGGCGAAGCTTCTACACCCTCTAAAAAAAACCGGTTTTTGGTCGGATCCACCAGGGGGGGGTTAGATTTGAGTTGACGGTCTTGAAAACACTTCGCTGGCTGGTGTGTCAAACGGTATGTGTATGGTTTGCACGTAACGCTCTACGTATACGACACACAACGCTATGCATAAGCGATACACGCTTCGTGTGCAGCGTATGCAACGAACGCAACGCATGCAACGCAACGCAACCGATGTGTAGCGATCTGTACGAAAGCATGCTACAGGTTTGACGCCATCGCGTTAACGCAACACCTGCGCCGCTGTGACACTTCGCTGGCTCGTGTGGTTGTGATAACGCAACGGTCTACACGTGTGTTACACACGACGGTCTTCGTATACGATACACACAACGCTATGCATAAGCGATACACGCGTTAACCGCACCGTGTGGTTACCAAACGCAGCCCACCTTCGGTGGGCTGCTGCAACTCGTGACGTGTGTGGCCCATGCATGGTTCTAACACCGCGCTGGCACGTTTCCGAAGCCGCAAACCCGGTTACCTGCCTGAAAAACCGGGTTTTTGGCCAAAACGCCTGTTTTGCCTGTAGAACCCTGCAGTACCCTTAAGAAACACGTGTATAAAAGGGGTACTCGTGACACCCTGGTGTCAGGGTCTCTAACGACTCCCAGCTCAAACTGAGTTATACACGCCCCAAAAAGTGCCCGATCTTTCCAAAGAAACAGTTTTTTGAGCTGGGCGAAGCTTCTACACCCTGAAAAAAAAACCGGTTTTTGGTCGGATCCAGCAGGGGGGGGGGGAGACTGGGGGGGGGTTACTGCTAGGTCGGTGGGTGGCCGGAACAGCAACCTTTAAAAACTAGAAAACACAAGTGTTTTCTAGAATTTGAGTTGACGGTCTTGAAAACACTTCGCTGGCTGGTGTGTCAAACGGTATGTGTCTGGTTTGCACGTTACGCTCTACGTATACGATACACACAACGCTATGCATAAGCGATACACGTTTCGTGTGCGGCGTAACGCATGCAACGAACGCAACGCAACCCATACGTAGCGATCTGTATGCAACGAACGCAA
This sequence comes from Rhynchopus sp. YZ270_cl-10, assembly GCA_964035575.1. NCBI lineage: Eukaryota > Euglenozoa > Diplonemea > Diplonemida > Diplonemidae > Rhynchopus > Rhynchopus sp. YZ270_cl-10. The sequence continues at coordinate 779,828 of OZ037897.1, read as the reverse complement.
CGCTTCCAACGCAACGCAACCGATGCATACGTTACGATCTGTATGCAACGAACGCAACGCATACAACGCAACGCAACCCATACGTAGCGATCTGTATGCAACGAACGCAACGCTTCCAACGCAACGCAACCGATGCATACGTTACGATCTGTATGCAACGAACGCAACGCATGCAACGAACGCAACGCAACCGATGCATACGTAGCGATCTGTATGCAACGAACGCAACGCATGCAACGCAACGCAACCGATGCATACGTTACTAGCGGTCTGTACGAAAGCATGCTACGGGTTTAACGCCATCGCGTTAACGCAACACCTGCGCCGCTGTGACACTTCGCTGGCTCGTGTGGTTGTGATAACGGAACGGTCTACACGTGCGTTACACACAACGGTCTTCGTATACGATACACACAACGCTATGCATGTGCGATACACGCGTTAACCGCATCGTGTGGTTACCAAACGCAGCCCACCTACGGTGGGCTGCTGCAACTCGTGCCGTGTGTGGCCCATGCATGGTTCTCACAGCTCGCTGGCACGTTTCCCAAGCCGCAAACCCGGTTAGCTGCCTGAAAAACCGGGTTTTTGGCCAAAACGCCTGTTTTGCCTGTAGAACCCTGTAGAAGCCTTAAGAAACACGTGTATAAAAGGGGTACTCGTGACACCCTGGTGTCAGGGTCTCTGACGACTCCCAGCTCAAACTGAGTTATACACGCCCCAAAAAGTGCCCGATCTTTCCAAAGAAACAGTTTTTTGAGCTGGGCGAAGCTTCTACACCCTGAAAAAAAAACCGGTTTTTGGTCGGATCCAGCAGGGGGGGGGGGGAGACTGGGGGGGGGTTACTGCTAGGTCGGTGGGTGGCCGGAACAGCAACCTTTAAAAACTAGAAAACACAAGTGTTTTCTAGAATTTAGTTTTTTTTGGCAATCCTTAACACTCCTGGCTGGTGTGGTTGATAAACGCAACCGAACACAACGAAACGGATCCGCTCTTTTCGTTACGATCCGTATGCAACCAACGCATGCAACGCAACGCAACCGATGCGTACGTAACGATCAGAACGCAACGAACGCAACGTAACGGATGCAACACAACCAACGCAACCTATGCGTACGTTGCGATCTGTATATATCGATCTCTACACAACGAACGCAACGCATACAACGCAACGCAACCGATGCGTACGTAGCGATCTGTATGTAACGAACGCAACCGATGCATACGTTACGATCTGTATGCAACGAACGCAACGCAACGCAACCGATGCATACGTTACGATCTGTATGCAACGAACGCAACGTATCCAACGCAACGCAACCGATGCGTACGTAGCGATCTGTATGCAACGAACGCAACGCATGCAACGCAACGCAACCGATGCATACGTTGCGATCTGTATGCAACGAACGCAACGCATCCAACGCAACGCAACCGATGCATACGTTACGATCTGTATGCAACGAACGCAACGTATCCAACGCAACGCAACCGATGTATACGTTACGATCTGTATGTAACGAACGCAACGCAACCGATGCATACGTTACGATCTGTATGCAACGAACGCAACGCAACGCAACCGATGCATACGTTACGATCTGTATGCAACGAACGCAACGTATCCAACGCAACGCAACCGATGCGTACGTAGCGATCTGTATGCAACGAACGCAACGCATGCAACGCAACGCAACCGATGCATACGTTGCGATCTGTATGCAACGAACGCAACGCATCCAACGCAACGCAACCGATGCATACGTTACGATCTGTATGCAACGAACGCAACGTATCCAACGCAACGCAACCGATGTATACGTTACGATCTGTATGTAACGAACGCAACGCAACCGATGCATACGTTACGATCTGTATGCAACGAACGCAACGCAACGCAACCGATGCATACGTTACGATCTGTATGCAACGAACGCAACGTATCCAACGCAACGCAACCGATGCATACGTTACGATCTGTATGCAACGAACGCAACGCATGCAACGCAACGCAACCGATGCATACGTTACGATCTGTATGCAACGAACGCAACCGATGCATACGTTACGATCTGTATGCAACGAACGCAACGCATGCAACGCAACGCAACCGATGCATACGTTGCGATCTGTATGTAACGAACGCAACGCATGCAACGCAACGCAACCGATGCATACGTTACGATCTGTATGCAACGAACGCAACGTATCCAACGCAACGCAACCGATGTATACGTTACGATCTGTATGCAACGAACGCAACGCATCCAACGCAACGCAACCGATGCATACGTTACGATCTGTATGCAACGAACGCAACGCATCCAACGCAACGCAACCGATGCATACGTTACGATCTGTATGTAACGAACGCAACGCAACCGATGCATACGTTACGATCTGTATGCAACGAACGCAACGCATCCAACGCAACGCAACCGATGCATATGTTACGATCTGTATGTAACGAACGCAACGCAACCGATGCATACGTTACGATCTGTATGCAACGAACGCAACGCATGCAACGCAACGCAACCGATGCATACGTTACGATCTGTATGCAACGAACGCAACGCAACCAACGCAACGCAACCGATGCATACGTTACGATCTGTATGCAACGAACGCAACGCAACCAACGCAACGCAACCGATGCATACGTTACGATCTGTATGCAACGAACGCAACGTATCCAACGCAACGCAACCGATGCGTACGTAGCGATCTGTATGCAACGAACGCAACGCATCCAACGCAACGCAACCGATGCATACGTTACGATCTGTATGCAACGAACGCAACGCAACCAACGCAACGCAACCGATGCATACGTTGCGATCTGTATGTAACGAACGCAACGCATCCAACGCAACGCAACCGATGCATACGTTACGATCTGTATGCAACGAACGCAACGCAACCAACGCAACGCAACCGATGCATACGTTACGATCTGTATGCAACGAACGCAACGCATCCAACGCAACGCAACCGATGCATACGTTACGATCTGTATGCAACGAACGCAACGCATCCAACGCAACGCAACCGATGCATACGTTACGATCTGTATGCAACGAACGCAACGCATGCAACGCAACGCAACCGATGCATACGTTACGATCTGTATGCAACGAACGCAACGCATCCAACGCAACGCAACCGATGCATACGTTACGATCTGTATGCAACGAACGCAACGCAACGCAACCGATGCATACGTTACGATCTGTATGCAACGAACGCAACGTATCCAACGCAACGCAACCGATGCGTACGTAGCGATCTGTATGCAACGAACGCAACGCATCCAACGCAACGCAACCGATGCATACGTTACGATCTGTATGCAACGAACGCAACGCAACCAACGCAACGCAACCGATGCATACGTTACGATCTGTATGCAACGAACGCAACGCATGCAACGCAACGCAACCGATGCATACGTTACGATCTGTATGCAACGAACGCAACGCATCCAACGCAACGCAACCGATGCATACGTTACGATCTGTATGCAACGAACGCAACGCATCCAACGCAACGCAACCGATGCATACGTTACGATCTGTATGCAACGAACGCAACGCATCCAACGCAACGCAACCGATGCATACGTTACGATCTGTATGCAACGAACGCAACGCATGCAACGCAACGCAACCGATGCATACGTTACGATCTGTATGCAACGAACGCAACGCAACCAACGCAACGCAACCGATGCATACGTTACGATCTGTATGCAACGAACGCAACGCAACGCAACCGATGCATACGTTACGATCTGTATGCAACGAACGCAACGTATCCAACGCAACGCAACCGATGCATACGTAGCGATCTGTATGCAACGAACGCAACGCATCCAACGCAACGCAACCGATGCATACGTTACGATCTGTATGCAACGAACGCAACGCAACCAACGCAACGCAACCGATGCATACGTTACGATCTGTATGCAACGAACGCAACGCATGCAACGCAACACAACCGATGCATACGTTACGATCTGTATGCAACGAACGCAACGCATCCAACGCAACGCAACCGATGCATACGTTACGATCTGTATGCAACGAACGCAACGCATCCAACGCAACGCAACCGATGCATACGTTACGATCTGTATGCAACGAACGCAACGCATCCAACGCAACACAACCGATGCATACGTTACGATCTGTATGCAACGAACGCAACGCAACCAACGCAACGCAACCGATGCATACGTTACGATCTGTATGCAACGAACGCAACGCATCCAACGCAACGCAACCGATGCATACGTTACGATCTGTATGCAACGAACGCAACGCAACCAACGCAACGCAACCGATGCATACGTTACGATCTGTATGTAACGAACGCAACGCAACCGATGCATACGTTACGATCTGTATGCAACGAACGCAACGTATCCAACGCAACGCAACCGACGCGTACGTAGCGATCTGTATGCAACGAACGCAACGCATCCAACGCAACGCAACCGATGCATACGTTACGATCTGTATGCAACGAACGCAACGCATGCAACGCAACGCAACCGATGCATACGTTACGATCTGTATGCAACGAACGCAACGCAACGCAACCGATGCATACGTTACGATCTGTATGCAACGAACGCAACGTATCCAACGCAACGCAACCGACGCGTACGTAGCGATCTGTATGCAACGAACGCAACGCATCCAACGCAACGCAACCGATGCATACGTTACGATCTGTATGTAACGAACGCAACGCAGCCGATGTGTACGTTACGATCTGTATGCAACCAACGCATGCAACGCAACGCAACGAGTGGTTACAAACCCCCACGCATGGCTCTCACACCGCTCTGGCACGTTTCCCAAGCCGCAAACCCGGTTACCCGCCTGAAAAACCGGGTTTTCGGCCAAAACGCCTGTTTTGCCTGTAGAACCCTGCAGAACCCTTAAGAAACACGTGTAAAAAAGGGGTACTCGCGACACCCTGGTTTCAGGGTCTGTCAGGGTTTGGAGGTCTTTGCTTCAGAGAAAGTCTCCTAAAAACCTCCTATCTTCCCGAGAATCCACTTTTTTGACCTCTTTGGACGTTTAGGGACCTCAAAAAAAATGGCCGAAACCCACCCCTGGGGGGGGGTGCCTTAAGTTTTTCTTCAGTTTTCTCGCACGGCTCACAGTTAAAGACCTTAACACAGAGTGTTAAGGAACTGTGGGTGGGGGGCGGCGAGGAAAGCAACCTTTAAAAACTAGAAAACACAAGTGTTTTCTAGAATTTTTTTTGATTTAATTGCAACGAACGCAACGCTTCCAACGCAACGCAACCGATGCATACGTAGCGATCTGTATGCAACGAACGCAACGCATGCAACGCAACGCAACCGATGCATACGTTACGAGCGGTCTGTACGAAAGCATGCTACGGGTTTAACGCCATCGCGTTAACGCAACACCTGCGCCGCTGTGACACTTCGCTGGCTCGTGTGGTTGTGATAACGGAACGGTCTACACGTGCGTTACACACTACGGTGTTCGTATACGATACACACAACGCTATGTACATGCGTTGCACGCGTTAACCGCAACGGATGGTTACCAAACGCAGCCCACCTTCGGTGGGCTGCTGCAACTCGTGCCGTGTGTGACCCATGCATGGTTCTCACACCGCGCTGGCACGTTTCCCAAGCCGCAAACCCGGTTAGCTGCCTGAAAAACCGGGTTTTTGGCCAAAACGCCTGTTTTGCCTGTAGAACCCTGTAGAAGCCTTAAGAAACACGTGTATAAAAGGGGTACTCGTGACACCCTTGTGTCAGGGTCTCTAACGGTTTAACGCTTCGCTGAGCCTATACACCCCCCAAAAAGTGTCCGATCTTTCCAAAGAAAAAGTTTTTTCGGCTGTGCGAAGCTTCTACACCCTCTAAAAAAAACCGGTTTTTGGTCGGATCCAGCAGGGGGGAGGGGGAGACTGAAGGGGGTTAGACTGGGGGGGTGGCCGGAACAGCAACCTTTAAAAACTAGAAAACACAAGTGTTTTCTAGAACAAGGCTCTGATGAGGCCCAGGCCTCCCGGCCGGGAGGCCCGGCCTCCCAGGCCTCCCGGCCTCCCAAAAAAAAAATTTGAGTTGACGGTCTTGAAAACACTTAGCTAGCTCGTCTGTCAACGGTCTTCAAATAGGTTGCAAAATATATAGCTTCGGGCAAATATAGCTGGAATTCTCGACTTTTGAAAAATTTGAAAATCGCGGAATTCGGTTTTCCCTTACGATCCTTATTTTTTTTTTTGGCCCATTTTTCCTAGTTCTGGACCAATCTCTCAAATAAAGCCAGAATTTTCGACTTTTGAGCCTTTTTAAGGCATTTCCCGGCACTTTTCTGCAAAAAAAGATCAAAACAACGCAATTTTACCTTAGCAAAATTGAAAATTTTCGCAAAGACAAAATTTTTCAAAAATTTGGAAATCGCGGAATTCGATTTTCCCTTACGATCCTTTTTTTTTTTAAATTATTGGCCCTTTGTTTTCCTAGTTCTGGACCAATCTCTCAAATCAATATGAATATGGGTTCACTCTACAGCTCACCTCGTATAAGGTGCCTGGGCCTTGTGACCCCAGGTGGCGTATTACCCCATTTTTTTTTTTTTTTTTTTTTTTTTTTTGGGCCTTTTCTTTTCTTTCTGGCCTCTTTTTTTTTTTTTTTTTTTTTTTTGACAGTGGTTTTTTTTTGATGGGGCCACTGCCTTTTTTTTTTTTTTTTTTTTTTTTATTTGTTTTTTTTTTTTATTTTATTTTATTTTTTTGTGGGCCTTTTCTTTTCTTTTCTTTTCTTTCTGGCCTCTTTTTTTTCTGTTTTTTTTTTTTTTTTTTTTTCCTGAATAATTGATGATGAACGGAATCGAACAAGAACTGAATCGAACAAAGAAACTGAAAGATGAATAAACATGAGTGATCTAAGTATCCTAAGTAAACCCAACTAACCCAACCCAACCCAACTCAACCCAACTCAACCCCCAAATCTAACCTAACGCAATTTTCGGCTCCTCGGTGAACGCCTGGAAGTGCGAACCGAATTCGCCACCGAATTCTTGCAGCAGCCAGACCGTGTGTTCTATACTGCTCTCGGGCATGTTCCACTTGACAGAGGTCGTTCCCTCCTTTGTCAGCTCCACAACGTTGATCTGAACTCGCAGAAATTCAGCGGTCCAAGAAATTGCGTGCGAGTCAGCCCACGCCGAGCTTCTGCCGTGCCAGTCCTGCCAGTCCTCGACGGTCTTATACTTCCCAGCAGCATCGGCACTGTCGCACGCAGCCTGTGCAAAGCCACGCATCGTTGTCGACACGTTTGCTGGATGAAACACGGTCTGACGCAAATTATCGACGGAGCTGAACAATGTCTTCGCCGCCAGCAAGGCGGAGTAGAAGCAGTCTCCTGTTCGCGCAACGTCCTCAGTTTTCCAGTCCTTCTGCTGCAGAAGGTCGCGTACAGCGGCGGGGGGACGCCTGGTGCTTTCCTGCTCATCCTCCTCGCGCTCATTCATCACGAGCGCTGTCTGAAACTCCAAGTCCTCATGCAACTGCAGTGGCACATTGCGTTGCTGCGGAGGAGGAGGAGGAGAAGGCATGTTTTGGAGAGCATTGCTGCTCGTCCTTTGGTCGAGCTTACCTTCTGGCGAATTCCTCGTTTGCGACTGACCCTGGTTCGAGAAACTGTGATGCTCCACACTGGACTGCAAAGGAGGAGAAGTGATCTGTGGCGCACGAGACAGTTCGTTGTGATTCACCCTCAGCAGGGAGTAATGGCAACTGCCACTTCCTGAGTCCCCTTGTTGCAGGATGACGCGGAGATTTTTCGAACTCCGACGATTCATGACCTGACAAGTCCAGGCGCCCTGTAGCCTTGACTGGACCAAGATGACCGCTTTGTTACAGGCCACTGCCAGTGCCCCGATCTCGGTGTCAGTCAGGTAATGGCTTTGCGTGACAAACCTTTTCTTGTACGCTGCTGCACCTTCGCCCGAGAAAAAGAATTCATCCTCAATGTCTCTGACCACATCTCTCTGACGCTGAATGGCCTCATCCCGCACAGAGAAATCAGCAACCTCACGCACAAGGGTACGAATCAAGTCACACGCGCTGTAGGCCTCCCTGCACATATCATGGTCCACTACTGCCATGAACTCTGCGTACTCCATTGCGCGGTGACGATAATATTCGCGCAGGTCCTTCATTTCCCGGAAGAAATCCGAACCTTCGGGGCACAGATCATGCTGCTGGATGAGGTCGTACACGGCAGCCCCTCGTTGCATCTCGAGATTGTGCGACTCGACATTCGCGGAAGTAGTGAGGACCTTGCGCTTGTCGGCAACTTCGTCAGTCTGCATCTGTTTGGCACACAGCACGAACGACTCCCTATGCATCTCAAGTATTGACAATGCATGGCGCTTTGCATGAATCCAACTGCATTTGTCCAGTTGCGACGCCGTCACACCGTCAGGTGCGCACACAATGCGGCCGTTCAACACGTGCCTACCCAGTACAAGGCTACCAACGCGACTACAAATTTGGGTGTCTTTTGGGTGTCTTTTGGGTGTCTTTTGGGTGTCTTTTGAGTGTCTTTTGGGTGTCTTTTGGGTGTCTTTTTGGGTGCACCCAAAAGACACCCAAAAGACACCCAAATTTTTTTTTTTGGACAACTACTTTTTGCCTACCCAAAAAAAAAAAAATTTTTTTTTCGGCCTGGGATCGGGACCTCGTGCACAGGGAAATTCAAAAAAAGGTAAAATTTTGATGTTTTGACGATCTGGGGTTATACCGTATGCATGCTACAGTGGACGACACAAGAGACACCCAAGCGACACCCAAATGACACCCAAAAGACACCCAAAAAAAAATTTTTTTTGACAACTACTTTTGCCAAGCCAAAAAAAAAAATTTTTTTTTTTCGGCCTCGGATTGGGACCTCGTGCACAGGGAAATTCAAAAAAAGTCAAAATTTTGATGTTTTGACGATCTGGGTTTATACCATATGCACTGCTACAGGGGTCTACTATTTGTCATTTTCCTTAGCAAATTCCTTCACAAAAATAAAATTCTGATTTTGGCAAAGGCAAATCTCAGGCAAAAAAAAATCACCCCTGATAGTGGGTCCTTGGGTGTCCAAAGATGCAAAAAACGCCAAAATTTTGATGTTTTGACCATCTATGGGCACCTAAAACGCACTTCTCTGCCGAAAAATCGAATACCGATTTCTCCTTAGCGTTCTTATAGCCGTGATTTTTTTCATTTTTTTTCGCAAAGGGGAAAAAAAAAATTCGCCCAAAAAAGTGGGTCCTTGGGTGACCAAAAATGCAAAAAATCGCAAAATTTTGGTGTTTTGACCCTTCAGAACCACCCAAAACGCACTTTTGTGTACCAAAACACGCATATTTTCACATTTCCTTAGCAATTCCTTCACAAGTGCAAGACGATTTTTGACCAAATTTTGCTTTGCGAAAATTGCAAGGCGAGTGTCCAACGGACGAACATTACGAAGGCACACAAGCCCGCCGAAGGTAGAGGGTCTCGCCGAAGGCGGACGAGCTAGCCTCCATCCGGACGAGCGTGCCTCATAAAGCACACCAGCTCCGGTCTGACGGGGAAGTTCGAGCCTCAAAGGCCAGGGAAAAACCCTGGCCACCGGAGGGCCCTAACGGCCCGACGAGGAGGCGCCCCACAGGGCGCTGGGGCCAAGGGACTTAAGTCGCCCTAACTAAATGTCTCAAAATTGACATCTATTTTTTGACTTTTTTGGGTGTCTTTTCGGTGTCGACACCCAAAGACACCAAAGACACCCTAGTCGCTTTGGTAGCCTTGGGAATTATACCCATATTTGCTGGGTAAACGTCCCGAAGCCACAGCGACCGTGGAAGGGGCTAGCTTTCGATGGCGAAAATTTCGCTAAGTACCCGAAAAATCCCTAAGGAAAAAGTTGGGACAAAAAATGTCTCAAAATTGACATCTATTTTTTGACTTTTTTGGGTGTCTTTTCGGTGTCGACACCCAAAGACACCAAAGACACCCTAGTCGCTTTGGTAGCCTTGCCCAGTAACGCATGCAGCGCACATGTCCCGTCTCCCACAGTAGGAACGGGTCTCGAGGCGAACTGTGTCACAACCTCCGGATGGAATCCTTCGTCAAGGATTCCGTAATCCGTCTCGTAGCCGACCATTGGCAAAAACTGGAGTCCCGCAGCACCAGTTACGAACTCATGTTCGTTCTGCATCGGAATGGGAGGAACTCTCTGTAAGTTGCTTGCTTCCAGATTCGCCGGATCCAGATCCTCCGCGGGCCCCAAATCGACTATCCACCCGCTGGTGTTGGGCGGAGTCCCGGTAACCTTCTTGCTTCGAGAAGTAGCAAGAGCGACTTGCGCATCATTGTAGGGGTCATGGGAACAGAAGCGTTTCTCTCCGCTTTCTGCAGACTCATATTCCCGCGCCCTCTTCGCAGGGTTCTGTTGCCTCGACCTTTCAGCCTTCCCAGCACGCGTAGGCTCTGTGGGCGGGCGCTCTTGCACTCTGTGCTGCTCTTCTCTCTGCAACTGGAGAGCCAATTGCTCATCAAGGGCAATTTGCGTAGGGATGTGCCCGTCGTGACGGCCGCGCTTCGCTCCATCAGCAGATCGTTCGTCTCCATCAGCCCTCGGCCTCTTCACATGAGAATTCTTTGATGCAGACTTAGCCTTCTTCGCAACAGCCTTCTTCACAGGAGCCTTCTTCGCAACAGCCGTCTTCGCAGCAGGCTTGTTTGCAGGCTTATTAGCAGACTTCTTCGCAGCAGCCTTCTTCGCAACAGCCTTCTTCGCAGCAGGCTTGTTTGCAGGCTTATTAGCAGGGTTCATCGCAACATTCTGCTGCCTGTAGATCGTCTCACGATCCAGCTCAACACGCTGTATCCTGTCTCCTGTCCACCTGTCTGGTACCACATTCCCGCGTGCAAGGCCGAAGTTGAACCTGCTCATCATCCGTACAGCGCAGAAGAGCTTCTCCATCGCAGGTGAGTCATTCTCCAACGTCGCGAACTCCTCCAACAAGTGCTTCCCAAAGTCGAGGTAGCGCTTGTCGGTATTCTTCGCGCAACCGTTGAGCCGCACGAGCTCTTTGGCGATATTGTCCGGAGGGCCATGCTGGAGCAATTCTCTGAGGGTGAGCTTGTGCTTTACTCCCTTCAACCTCCAGTCTTTGCACAAATCGCCGTTGCTCGTGATTATGCCCGGTGGGAAGCCATGATACAGATCTTTCTGCAGGCTCCCAGACAGTCGCGAGAGTGCTACGTACAGGAATTGCCACTCGATTTTTGTCGAGTGATCTGTCTTCAGGGGTTTGAGCCCCAGCGACTTCCGCCTGTCCTCAGACAAAAAAATGCCGTCCATCGGCCCCACGTACAACCGCGGAAACGTCTTGCCTTGCGCAAAGTACGACGTCCCCAGATCCTCAGGGAAGAGTGCGAACTGCTTCCGTCGGATCCTTATCACCGCCGCCTTGCCACCTCCCTCTGTCGCATGCTTGTGCTCGAAGAAGCATGTCTGCGGTTCCACCGACCAGTGCCCCGCCGTCTGGTTGGTTGCATGTTCCGTAAACTTCGGGGAGAAATCAACAACAACGGACAGAGGGAGGTCGTTCATCATCACCGTCCCCGGCTGCTGGATGTCCACATCGGCGTCCTTCCCAGACTCCCAGACAATCTTCACAATGACGCCAGCGCTGTCCTTCACAAGGATGCCATTGTCATGGTGCCGCGTGACACGCACTTTCATTCCCACATAAAGCGCCAGCAGCCCAGGAAGAACATCTGTGACGTTGTGGCTTGTCGTCGCAACCTCCATTGCGGTGTCGCCGGTGAGCCTCGTGTACTGCGACTTAGACTTAGAGACTTCCGCCTCGTCGAAGGGTCTCACGATGAACACCTTCTTGCCGGCGGCGGTACCCATCGCAATGGTATGCACCAACTGCATCGAGTTCAATGCAGACCAGGTGGAGCAGACCTTTGCGCATCCTATCGGCGGCGTCCGATTGGACACCTCACCGGCAGCATGCCTGTCAGAGTTCGGCAGATTCCCGACATACCGCACCTTGAACTGCGCAAGCAACTCGTCGCTGATGGGGTCTCCCCTACGGATGCCCAGAAGAAGCTTCGTCAGCATGGTGTCCTTGCTCCGCTTCAACTTCGTCAAGATGACAACGTCTTTCATCTTGTACTTGTAGAGCTGAATGCCCTTCACATTTGGCTCTGCGTACTTGCTCTTTTTCAGTCCGACCTCATACTCGTTGTCGTACAAGGGCGCCTGATTCACAGGCCCGTGCTGCAGCACATCACCAAGCAAGATGACGATTGGACACATCCCGAAGCAATCCATCATGGAGTTAGGGTCATACTGGACGGACTCCTTGTGGCGCGACACGTTGTGCATCTCGTACGCCTTCTCGTTCAGAGCATTGAGAAAGTGCGCACCCACCATCCCGAACTCCTCAACCACAATTGCCTCGAGGTCCTTCCAGTACCCGAACCGAGGACTGTGGAGGGACGTCTCCTTCTTCGGTACCGCCTCGTTTCTCCCAAGGTTGAGGAACTTGTTCATCGTCATGCCCTCTATTCCATTAGCGCTGCTGTTGGAAAAGGCGCATGTCTGTGAACGCATCCCGGCGAAGTCCAGAAGCTTCTTCATGAAGTTGAGGATGATGTAGGACTTCCCGGACCCACCCTCCCCCTGCAGCACAAGCCTCAGGCAATCGTCTTTGTGTGCCAATCCCCCCGCCGCCACCTTCAGCACCACCTCGAGGATGAGAAGGCACGCGGAGAGCTGGCCGAACTCACCGACGACGAAGAAGTTTGTGTCCCCGTCCCTCAGCGCAGTCTGCACTTCTTCGCTTTGCTCCTCGAACCCGTCAGGCACAAGTGGCAGAATATCGTTCTCTGCGAGAAGTTGGGCCGCATACTTCACAATGGCATCGGCATTCGGCCCTTCCCCCTTTTCCCTCACAAGATTCTTTTCCGCCTCCTTGTTGTTGCGGTTGTTACCCATCTTGCGCTGCTCCTTCTGCACATCTTTCACCTTCTGCGCATCACTCTCATTGATGCATGTCGCAGACGTCCCCGGAACGGCATCTTGGACGACTATGTGCCGCGTGTCTGCCTGCGGGTGAAGAGCGACCAAGTCTTGCGCACGGGTCAGCACAGAAGTGACGTCCAGCTGGTTGGTGTCACCGGAACGGGAGGCGGCGCTGATCTCAGCGAGGAGCTTCCGGTTTGCTCTCTTCTGTGCGGTGTCGTTGTCTGTCGGATCTTCTTCATAGTCTTCCCCAAACGCTTTGAGGTTCACCATGTCCGACAGGTGGGTCTCTTCCGCAACCCAAGGGTAGTCTTTCCTGTCGTGCGCTTTGCCACCGACAGCTTGACTCTCCCGAACCGCCTGGCCCATGGTCTGGACCTGGTGGTTTCTCGACCTTGCAATGAGCATCGAGTTCATAACCACCTCCCGAGTCATGTACGCGTAGTACAGCCCAGGCTCGTCACAGAAGGCGCCCAGCGAGACCGTCTGACGGCGGTTCTCCAGACGCGCATCGGCCTTCTCTGCCTTTCTCTGCACACCACGCCAGTGCTGTTCCCACACATCCTCAAACGGAACGCCACTGTCGCGGTGGAGCACCCCGTACACATCCTGCTCCTGGTTGCATGCTGCTTCTAGCCGGTTCCTGCACTCAACCGGGAAGAACAGTACAAGCATGTACACAGCAAACCGTTCGGGCTCAGTGTCCGGACAAGGTGGCGACCAGCCCTGCACTTGCGGGATCTTCACACAGTTGCGTATCTTCTGCTTGTGGGTGACGTACGCTGTGTGGTGGCGGTCGAATCTCGCTTCCGTCGACTCGTTCAGCATATTCGTCATCATCTCCAAACGAGTCACGTGCATCGCGTACACATACAGCGGCATTCCACTGAGCAATGGGTGTGTACCACGATGCATGTAGTCTTGGAACAGCGAGCTGTACACAAGACGCTTGCGCGGCACAGGCCTCGGCACAGAGACACCTGCAGCATCCGGAGAGTTGTCCTCCGATGGCTCCTCCTGGTTGTCGTACATCGCCTCTTGCTCTGTTGCCTCGAGGATCTCCAATACCTCAGCAATACCATGAGCAGTCGTCGCATCTGGTGACGGTTGTGGTGACGGTGGTGGTGATGATAATGATGATGGTGGTGATGATGACGGTGACGGTGACGGTGACGATTGTGGTGATGATAATGATGATGATGGTGATGATGACGGTGACGGTGACGGTTGTGGTGATGGTGATGGTTGTTGTTGCTGTTGCTGTTGCTGTTGTTGTTGTTGTTGTAGTTGTTGCGGGTCAGGCCGCCTCGTAAGCACAGGAACTAAGTTCTCGTCAGGTTGTGCTGGACGCTGTTCATCATCCCGATTCCCGACCGCTGCGGCACGCGAGTTCATTGCAGCATCGAACAGCGGCTTCGCGTAGACCAACCACACAGGGTGGGTGTTGAACTCCTCACCCCCAAACATGATGTGGTTCAACATGTCTGCACACGACAGCACTTTGCAACGCGTCATCTGCTGCGAAAGCATGGTGATGAAGTGTGCGTCGCGCTTTTTCCGCTTCTCGTTCTCACGGGACTGCTTCGCACGCTTGCTGTTGTCCCCCGACTCGTTTGCAGACTGCGTTGCCTGCATCTTCGCTTCCTTCTTTTCCAAAATAATCGGAACGCGCTTGAGGGCGTCGAATATGGGGAAAGCAGTCGCCATGACCTTCGTGATGTACGTGGTGATATAGTGGGCTATCACACACGAGTTGCGGGCTGTGTGCAGGAATAACTGCTTTGCTGCCTCGCGCAATCCAGCTCCGTCGCCGTAACCCTTATCGAGGTTCGCCTGCAAGTGGTCGATCACTGGGCCGAAGCTGGAGACAAGCGCCTGCACGTCACAGTTGCTCCGAAATGCCGCCTGCAGCAGAGGGTGGAACGAAGAAATGAACGGATGGTCGCGTGAGTTCACCACCCTCATGTCGACGTCTGATCCGGGTTCGTCCCTTAGCGGCTTCCCTTGCGTGACAACCTTCTCCCAACGGTCTGGTTCGCGCAGCATTTGAACCCACACCGCCTGGTAGTAGCGGAAGCGGCACAACATTTGCTCCATCGCTTTCCGTGTCTTGTAGCATGTTGGCGCACATTTGTGCATGTGGCAAAACATGAGACACCAGCGTACATCCAGCAGGTACGCTTTACACCAGTCTTCCAGGCTGCACACCACATCCATGCGGTACGAAGGTTGCCGCGTCAGATGCGCCTCACTGAGTGGGGTGTCGTAGTCTGGGCCTGCAGGTTCCCCTTCCTGTAGACGGTCATGAGCTTTTTGGATGTGGTGGTCCTTCTCCTCTGGACCTGTCACATCCAATTTGACGCCGCCGTCTTTCCTTATGCGCACTTGTTTTGGATTGGCCGGGTCTGTGCAGGTGGCCAGTCTCTGTTCTTCGGTGAAGGGAAGCTTTGGCACAGGTCCACCACGATTCCTAACAGTCTTGTACACACCTGTCATGCCTTCTTGCATGATGTTGGCCACAGCCTTGATCTGAAACTCCTGAAAGTCCTTGAGCTCTCTGTACAGCTCATGCACATCAAAGGGACGTGCAGTCGGAGAAGGCTCTCTCGGTGCAGAGGGTTCGGGGTCGATGAGCATCGCCATTGGCTCCACCTGTTCCTGTTCCTGTTCCTGTTCCGTGAGGGCTGGTGCGGCAGCAGCGGACGCCATTGGAGATGGCTGTGTCTGTTCTGCTTCAGGCTCAGTGTCCAATTCCATCGGAGTTTGTTGGAGCTGTTCGGGCTGTTGTTCCACTTCAGGTTCAGGGTCCAAGACCATCGCATCAAGTTGATCGTTCGTGAGTGGAACGATCATTTCCGCACTAGACGCACAACCTGACACAGATGCAGCATCGCTCACCCCCACGCCCGCAACACCAGCAGAGTCTGCAGACACCGCCTCATCCTGGGGTTGTTGTGGAAACGGAAACGCTGCTGGCGTAATGTCCACACCAGTGTCGGCAAAGAGCATCTTCTCCACACGCTTTGACCGACACCGCATGCTGTGCAACCAACACAACGTGTGCGTGTGCAGGAGGCCAGCGTTGTTTGTTTCGCATATACCAAGCATGGCAGCCAGATCCCCATAGCACCCAGGATGCATGGACGCAACACAGTCCCAATTCTCCTTGCGCAACAGGTGCCCATTCTTCATCTGTTGTTGCACAATTTGCACCCCAAAGAGCTTCTCGCAGGCTGCCTTCATGATGATGTGGAACTTCGTCACCTGTCCCACCGGGTCATTCGCCTCCAGATCGTTCATCTTGCTGAGACTAGGCAACTCCGGGATCTCTTCTTGCGAGTAGTCCCTCTTGCACGTGTAGATGTAGTGCGCGAGCTCACTGCGCACGGTGAGGTTTGGGGTCACAAACACGTGCGGCATCCCAAAAAACATCATCATTGCGTTTGCCTTGTGACGCAACGAGACTCTGTAGCCGTCCGACCCAACTACCTTCACCTGTGAGAAGTTCAGGGAACGGAGAACCTTCTTCAGGTCCTCGTCGACTCCGTTGCCCGGCTTCAGCGCGTCGTGAAGCGAATCTTTGTTCACGAGGGTTTGCAAAGCCTCGTTGAGGACAGACGAGTCCGACACAAGACGCGCAATCGCACTGCTCGTGTCACGGAACGTCGACTTCTTCACGTGTGCCCTTGCCGCATTCAAGGACTGCAACCTGAAGTTCAGATTGTGCAGCACGCAATGAAACCCGGTGCTGGCGCGGAAGCGGCCCTTGGGAGGTGCTTCGTAGGCCGGGGTGTCATTGGCCACATCGGAGTCAGTGCTGTCGTCCTCCATGTCCGCCGTAGCAACCTTTCGGAACACGTCAACGAAACCATCTGACTCCCACGGCGTTTCGGCGCTGTCCTGGCTCCCGTACTCCAGCTCTTCACGGTTGACCATGATCTGCCCCCACTGGCCGAGCTCCAGGGGTGTGTGCCTCTTCACGCTGGGCGTGGCCTCGAGTCCGTACGGGAAGAGATTGGGGAATGCCTTCGCCCAAAACAGGTCGTCGAACATCGTCAGTGGACTCTGTGGGTCGACCTTCAACACGTACTTTGCGGTCTCGGTGTTCTCGCGTATCGATCCTGTGGACAGTGCTACCAACGCGACAAGTCGCGCGCGACTCGCGACAAACCACCCGCGACAGCGCGACAAAATGAGTTGTCGCAAAAATCGAAAAATTTTTTTTTCCATTTTGAGACACTTTTTTTTTTTTTTTTGTTAGGAAAAATCGCGTTTTTTCCGGGTACTTAGCAAAATTTTGGTCAAAAAATGATGGCTTTTGCTTACGTCGCTACTGTACCGTCTGCGATGGTTTTTTCTGGATTTTTTTTTTTGGATTTTTTTTTCCAAAATCGCCCACACCCAAAAAAAAATTTTTTTTTTTTTTTTTGGTGAAAATTTTTGTGATGTCGAAAAAAAAAATTTTTTTTGGGCGCGACAGCGCGACAAGTGGCACTTTGTCGCGCGACTAGAATCTCTTGTCGCGTTGGTAGCACTGCTGTGGACGCCGCGTCACTGAACGCTTCCGTCTCCGCTACTACCCTTTCACTCGCCTTCGAGAATCGCGACACAAATTCCCGTTGCAAGTCCTCAGAGCTCACATTTTCGGGAGCGAGGTTCACCAACGCTTCGTACATATGCTTGATAGACGGCACGAGGTTCACCGTCTCCATCATTGCTGCCGAAGACTCGTCGTGCAGGCAATGGAAGCTGTCACGGGCTTTCTCGCCGTCCCGAAGCGCGTTGTAGACTGTGTGCTCAAACTTATCAAACGCCTCCGTGAACAAACGGTTGACGTCTTCATCCCCTTCACAGCCCACAGTCAGGTCGACGATGTTCGCAAGGTCCTCGCCCGTCTTGAAGCGCTCCTCATCCAGCTTCACTTGACGGTACATCGGCGACGTTCTCTTCAGGAACTGATAAGCAGCCCTGTACTTCTCCGTATCCACCTCGCACCAACGCTTCGCCTTGCGCAACATTTCATCCCCCTGACCCTCAGCCGCACCACTCGCAAACGCAATCACAAAAGACTTGCGTGTCTGCTCCAGAGGAGGCGGGAGTGTGTCCGTTATGGGTACGGTCTTGTTAGGGAGAATGGCGACGTTGCCCGCAACTCCACGCGGCCCAGTGTATCCCGTGAGCTTCAGCCGCACAAGCTTCTGGTACGGTGTTGCGAGCGCGATGAACCGACAGAAGTCCTCCGACGCCTTACGTAACAGGCTCGACTGCCGTCCCAAAAAAAGCCCGTTCGCAAGAGCTGCCGGCGGCATCTTCGCCTTCTCCTCGTTCTGTGTCATCCAGTGCTTTCCCATTAGAATGTTAAAGCATTCTTTGCACGCGTCGGGATTGTTGCGCTTCCCAGCCTGGAGGTACGCCTTCTTGTGCAGCACAAGGAGAACCTCTTCCCCAGTGTTATCGTCCACACACACATTGACACACCCCCGACGCAACTCCATCTCGCTGAGGCCATTGTTCTCGTTCACCAGGTAACGAGTACCATGGCTCTAAGTCGGTAGAATCGACCAGATGGGCGGTTTTACCGTACGGGGGGGTCGACCTGCCGAAAAACTTGGCCAAAATCACATTTTTAAAAAATCAATTTTGGTTTTTTTTTTTCCTAGGGAAATTTTCCGTGTACTTAGCGAAATTTTCAAAAAATAGGTGGTTATTACCATGGCTCTAAGTCGGTAGAATCGACCAGATGGGCGGTTTTACCGTACGGGGGGGTCGACCTGCCGAAAAACTTGGCCAAAATCACATTTTTAAAAAATCAATTTTGGTTTTTTTTTTTCCTAGGGAAATTTTCCGTGGCTGGTCGCCGAAGGGCTACGGGCGGCTCCGCTTCGCTACGCTTTTGCCCTGCGCCCTTTGGCGCCCAGCCACGAAAAATTTTCCCACGGAAAAAGCAACGCGCTACGTACTTAAATCAGCAGTATAACTTGGTAACGCCAACAAGGGGAAGGGCACCGCTGTCTGGTCCACTTGGTCTCTTCAACATGATGAGACTATGTACCAAAACCCGCACCTTGTGTGACTCTAGCTCACCCCTTTGGAGGTAGCAGTTCGCTACTTAACTGACGGCTTCCTAGATGGATCTTCGCAGTGACTAGCATGCACCTGTCATTAGTTTCGCCATGACCCCCCATCAAGAGTAGTGTCCTCTGCCTATTACCTGATGTCTTAGGGTACGCAAACTTAAGCGCTTTTCAGTGCACAGGCAATGTACTGTCCCGCAAACCCGGCACAGGGTATGACCAAATGGACCGTATTTTGGCTAAAATTTTGACTTGAACATTTTGTTCACAATTTGCCCAATCTGAGGTTTTCATGGGATTCTTTGCTCCATTTTATGACGTACCACACCCGATTTTGGGAAACCACTGTATTGATGTAGGCTTGTACCCAGGTGTATTTTTTCTAGCTACCTCAGTACACAAGGTATGACCAAAATAGCCGTATTTTGGTTGAAAATTTGAGTTGAAAATTTTATTCATAATTTGCCCAATCTGAGGTTTTCATTGGATTCTTTGGGCCATTTTATGAGGTACCACGGCAAATTTTGGGCGAAAAAAAAAATTTTTTTTTCGTCAAAAATCGCCTTGTATAACCACTGTATTGGTGTAGGCTTGTACACAAAAGTGTGTTTTATGTAACCACAGATGGTCAAAACACCCGATTTTTGCGTTTTTTTGCAGTTTTTGGTGCCCAAAAACCCAGGTAAGGGGTCGAAATTTTCCCGAAAAAAAAAATTTTTTTTTTGAGATTTTTCGATTTTTTGCTAAGGTGCTGGCCCATACAAACTGTACAGGGTGGGTATTTTATACACAAAATAGCCGTGGAATAAATTCTAGATGCTCAAAACATCAAAATTCTGGCTTTATTTGCATTTTTGGTGCAGACATGTGCAAAAAAAAAATTTTTTTTTCTGTGGGAAAAATTTTGTGATGTCGAAAAAAAAAATTTTTTTTTTGACGGTAGACGGTAGGTGGTCGACCGACGGTAGGTCGACTTGTCGACTGTTTTGACGGTAGGGTCGACAAAGTCGACTCCAGAGTCGACAGCTACCGACTTAGAGCCATGCGAGTACGATATTCCTCGACTGAGAACATTCTGCGGAAGAGGGAGTTTTGGCATGCTATGCGTTCGAGCTGAAGCGGTACCAGGTTCGTCACCTGCATCAGACGTGCACAGACAACGCACCCTGCCTGTCGCCGAGGGACGGGCACAGTCGGCTTCGTGCGCCAATCGTTCGGGAGCATTATCTCCTGCACGTACGAGCGCAGCAGATCCCGGGTTTCTGCGGGATTCGGGTCTGTCAAACCGTACTTCCCCACACCGTACAGAACGCGAGAACGGTAGGCGGCTCTTCCCCTGTGCACTTCGAAGATGTGGTCATCCAGTGCCTTTTCAGACTCAGGAGTCACCGGGCACAAACGACAACTCAATGGTGACACGTACACCGCATCGCGCACGTCACCCGCGTAGTAGTCCTGTGCGAACTCTTCGTGCGCGCGCCACACGTGTGCATGCAGTTCGCACTCCTCCCCAAAGCTCTCTGGACAACCAACCATGGGACATGAAAAAGGCAGAGTGTCCTCCGCTTGCTGCGTGTGGTCTCCATCTCCACCTCCACCTTCACCTCCTCCGGCGCCGGCGCCACCGCCATCGCCACCACCACCACCACCACCACCACCACCACCGCCACCGCCACCGCCACCACCACTGCCACCGCCACTGCCACTGCCACCATCATCACCACCGTCGCCACCAGCACCGCCGCCGCCACCACTACTCCTAGCAGACAAAGTCGGGCACTGGCCGTCCTCAGTGTTCTGCACATGCCGCGGCCACCCCTGTGCGGAGAAAGTTAAGCCGCAGTATTCACAGGTCCCTCCACCTGTACTCTTGGGAGCAGTCCTACGCGAGTTCGGACACTGCCCTTCTTTCGTTGCTCGCAGGTGGTGCGGCCACCCCTGTGCGGAAAACGATTTGTGGCAGTGGGGGCACACGCGTTCCTCAGGCGTCTCAGGCGCCACTTGCGGTGTTGCAGAAGGAGCAGACTCGACAGGACACTGTGATGGGAGACAGACTTCTTCTTCTGACTCTTCACGAGGACAAGCTACCTGGTGTGTCTCCATGTGCTTGTCGAAACCCCACTCCGAGACGTGAGATTTGCACACAGTGCATGTCTTCGTGCGGGACGTGGCAGCCTTCGCCTTACACCACCCCTTCTTCTCCCTCGAGTCCACGTGCTGCGACAAGTAGCGCTCGGCGGTGCACTGAAGGAGACACCAGTGACACTGGTGGTCCTTGACTGGTCCGAATCCATCGTCGACCGACTCTTCAGACGAAGATTCAGACGGATACACAGTGGGAACAATGACTGCGGGGTCTATGTACATCACGCCATTGTCATCCACCTTGATGCCTTTGCACGACCGCTGAGACATGATGTGTTGGTACACCGTCAGCACAGGTCCTCCCGAAGACGAGTCTTCTGCAGCTTCCTCGTCTTCTTCCTCTTCCTCTACCTCTTCCTCGTCTTCTTCCTCTTCATCTTCTTCTTCCTCGTCTTCGCCGTCATCGTCGGAATCCATGGCAGTACCACGGATGGAAAAAAAAAAAAAAAAAAAAAAAAAAAAAAAAAAACGATCTCTGTGAGTAAATTAGTGGAGCAAGGGGGGGAAGGGGGAAAGGGAACGAAAAGGATATACTCAAGAAACAGGGATGGGGGACTTTTCTATTGTGAAAATCGCGGAATTCGATTTTCCCTTACGATCCTTATTTTTTTTTTTTGGCCCTTTTTTCCTGGTTCTGGACCAATCTCTCAAATAAAGCCAGAATTTTCGACTTTTGAGCCTTTTTAAGGCATTTCCCGGCACTTTTCTGCAAAAAAAGATCAAAACAACGCAATTTTACCTTAGCAAAATTGAAAATTTTCGCAAAGACAAAATTTTTCAAAAAATTTCGCAAAGGCAAAATCGGATCCTAAGCTGAAAAAAAAAAAAAAAAAGTTGATTTTTTTTTTATCAACAAAAAAAAAATTTTTTTTTTTTTGGCTGACGGCCGTGACATGCCCACGCGCGTACCTAGGCGGAATCACATGAAACCGCCCAAAAAACATATACACAAACATGCCCATGCGTGGACATGGGCGGAATCACATGAAACCGCCCAAAAAACATATACACAAACATGCCCATGCGTTGACATGGGCGGAATCACATGAAACCGCCCAAAAAACATATACACAGACATGCCCATGCGTGGACATGGGCGGAATCACATGAAACCGCCCAAAAAACACATACACAGACATGCCTATGCGTTGACGTAGGCGGAATCACATGAAACCGCCCAAAAAACATATACACAGACATGCCTATGCGTTGACGTGTGCGGAATCACATGAAACCGCCCAAAAAACATATACACAGACATGCCTATGCGTTGACGTAGGCGGAATCACATGAAACCGCCCAAAAAACATATACACAGACATGCCCACGCGTGGACATGGGCGGAATCACATGAAACCGCTCAAAAAACATATACACAGACATGCCTATGCGTTGACGTAGGCGGAATCACATGAAACCGCCCAAAAAACATATACACAAACATGCCCATGCGTGGACATGGGCGGAATCACATGAAACCGCCCAAAAAACATATACACAGACATGCCTATGCGTTGACGTGTGCGGAATCACATGAAACCGCCCAAAAAACATATACACAAACATGCCCATGCGTGGACATGGGCGGAATCACATGAAACCGCCCAAAAAACATATACACAGACATGCCTATGCGTTGACGTGTGCGGAATCACATGAAACCGCCCAAAAAACATATACACAAACATGCCCATGCGTGGACATGGGCGGAATCACATGAAACCGCCCAAAAAACATATACACAAACATGCCCATGCGTGGACATGGGCGGAATCACATGAAACCGCCCAAAAAACATATACACAGACATGCCTATGCGTTGACGTGTGCGGAATCACATGAAACCGCCCAAAAAACATATACACAGACATGCCCATGCGTGGACATGGGCGGAATCACATGAAACCGCTCAAAAAACATATACACAAACGTGCCCATGCGTGCACATGGGCGGAATCACATGAAACCGCCCAAAAAACATATACACAGACATGCCCATGCGTTGACATGGGCGGAATCACATGAAACCGCCCAAAAAACGTATACACGGTATCTTGCTCGCACGCTGCGCTGCGCTGCGTGAATCGTCTTCGTCTGTTGTGAGTTTTGAGTGGAGTTGTTTTGTTGTGAGGAAAGGACATACCTGTACTTGCAACGAACGACTGGTTTCCTTCATCGCTCCGCTCGCCGTCTTCTTCGTCCTGTTTGTGTGTGTTGTTTTGAGAAAGCTTTGTGTGTTTCGTGCATACCTGAAAGCGTCAACTGCGCGTGATACTTCGATCTTCTGCTGCTCATGTCTTTTGTTCTGTGTTCTCTTGTGTGGTGTGATGGGAAGAGGCGGGGGGACGGTGGGGGTGGGGAAACAAAGACAAAGGATGTGGTAGGAGTGTTTCTTTGTTTCTTTTGTTGCCCGCTGGCGTATTTGTCTTTAGTAAAGCAAGCGTGCACAAGCTTACTCTTTGTTGTGGTCAGACACGGAAGGTGTTTTGTGTTGTTGTGGGTTTGGGT
This sequence comes from Rhynchopus sp. YZ270_cl-10, assembly GCA_964035575.1. Taxonomy (NCBI): domain Eukaryota; phylum Euglenozoa; class Diplonemea; order Diplonemida; family Diplonemidae; genus Rhynchopus; species Rhynchopus sp. YZ270_cl-10. The sequence continues at coordinate 756,020 of OZ037897.1, read as the reverse complement.
GTTTGTGTTAGGGCGTTGGGTGTTGGCGTTGTGTGCTTGCGTTCGGGTGTCTTCCCGTCTTCCTGCCTGACCACACACGAAAGAGTAAACCTGGCTGGGTCCAGTGCTACCAACGCGACAAGAGATTCTAGTCGCGCGACAAAGTGCCACTTGTCGCGCTGTCGCGCCCAAAAAAAATTTTTTTTTTCGACATCACAAAAATTTTCACCAAAAAAAAAAAAATTTTTTTTTTTTGGGTGTGGGCGATTTTGGAAAAAAAAATCCAAAAAAAAAAATCCAGAAAAAACCATCGCAGACGGTACAGTAGCGACGTAAGCAAAAGCCATCATTTTTTGACCAAAATTTTGCTAAGTACCCGGAAAAAACGCGATTTTTCCTAACAAAAAAAAAAAAAAAAGTGTCTCAAAATGGAAAAAAAAAATTTTCGATTTTTGCGACAACTCATTTTGTCGCGCTGTCGCGGGTGGTTTGTCGCGAGTCGCGCGCGACTTGTCGCGTTGGTAGCACTGCTGGGTCCCACAAAAAAACAACCAGCCTGTGACTACGGCGTCAGTTGCAACGAGTGCATAAAGACTCATCATCACAGGATGGAGGCTTTGCGGGTGCCCCAGCAGAGGGGTGGGGTTGAACGTACTTCCGCAGAACAAAGCGAAAGGAGGGAAAAGCATAAAACTTTTTTTCCGTAGTTGCAGTCCTCATCATTCTTGCGTCAGGTCGGCTGTTTGCACACCCTCATGTGCCTCCCCTCCAATGGTTTTTTCTTAGTGAAAAAAAAAACCCCCTTTCCTAAGAAAGGGTATAGGTGAGTAACAGCCAACCCTGGCAAGAACCAGAGCTGTCTTGAGTTTCGATGATAATGTTCCATAGAGCATGTGTTACACACAGGGTTGGTGCTTAGGAAGTATTAAAATCGCCGCTGGGGTGTAGGGGTAGTTTAGTGCCTAGCCCAGCGTGGTTAAATGGGGCCATGAACCCCCGACCAAAAAAAAGGGGTCGTTTTGGCTAAGGTAAATAAGAGGTAAAGAATGCCCAAATTCCGAAAATGCGTAAAATCGGCGAACAGCCTCCAAAACCTGGAAAAGTGGTACGAATGGCCTCATACTGGCCCGGAAACGACACACTGCGGTTACAGCGCTCAGGAGGCCGTTTTTGGACCACCTAACTCGAAACCCGATTTTTTGGTCGCAAACCGCCTAGTACTTTTTTTGCTGTAAAAACGTGTAAAAAAAAAAAGCACCTGTTTAGGCGGGTTTTTGGGCCAGAAACCGGTTTTTAGGGCCCATACGCGTGCATGCGGCGTGCGAAACGCATCTAGGGGGTGTTTTGACCATATATGGGTCATATACAGAGGTGCACACGTGCCTTTGCAGTACCACGTTTTTACACGTAAAAACGGCAAAGGCGTTTGTGGTCAAAAACCACACAGAAACCGGTTTTTAGGAGGCATACGCGTGCATGCGGCGTGCGAAACGCATCTACGGAGTGTTTTGACCACGTATGGGTCATACACAGTCGTGCACACGTGCCCTTTGCAGTGCCACGCAACCCATGTTTGTACACCAAAAAACGGTAAAGGCGTTGGTGGGTAAAAACCACCCAAAAACCCACACAGACTGGTTTAGCCACGCAACTGGCGCGAGTCTGAGCACCCCGCCGCAGCCGGGCTGCCTTTTGGAACCACTCGTTGCGTTCTTAACGTTGCGTTCCGAGCGTTACGCACGCATCGGTTGCATTGCGTTCGTTACATACAGATCGTAACGTACGCATCGGTTGCGTTGCGTTCGTTGCATACAGATCGTAACGTACGCATCGGTTGCGTTGCGTTCGTTGCATACAGATCGTAACGTACGCATCGGTTGCGTTGCGTTCGTTGCATACAGATCGTAACGTATGCATCGGTTGCGTTGCGTTCGTTACATACAGATCGTAACGTACGCATCGGTTGCGTTGCGTTGGTTGCGTTGCGTTCGTTGCATACAGATCGTAACGTACACATCGGTTGCGTTGCGTTGGATGCGTTGCGTTCGTTACATACAGATCGTAACGTACGCATCGGTTGCGTTGCGTTCGTTGCATACAGATCGTAACGTACGCATCGGTTGCGTTGCGTTCGTTGCATACAGATCGTAACGTATGCATCGGTTGCGTTGCGTTCGTTACATACAGATCGTAACGTACGCATCGGTTGCGTTGCGTTCGTTGCATACAGATCGTAACGTATGCATCGGTTGCGTTGCGTTGGATGCGTTGCGTTCGTTACATACAGATCGTAACGTACGCATCGGTTGCGTTGCGTTGGTTGCATACAGATCGTAACGTATGCATCGGTTGCGTTGCGTTGGATGCGTTGCGTTCGTTACATACAGATCGTAACGTACACATCGGTTGCGTTGCGTTGGATGCGTTGCGTTCGTTACATACAGATCGTAACGTACGCATCGGTTGCGTTGCGTTCGTTGCATACAGATCGTAACGTACGCATCGGTTGCGTTGCGTTCGTTGCATACAGATCGTAACGTACACATCGGTTGCGTTGCGTTGGATGCGTTGCGTTCGTTACATACAGATCGTAACGTACGCATCGGTTGCGTTGCGTTCGTTGCATACAGATCGTAACGTACGCATCGGTTGCGTTGCGTTCGTTGCATACAGATCGTAACGTACACATCGGTTGCGTTGCGTTGGATGCGTTGCGTTCGTTACATACAGATCGTAACGTACGCATCGGTTGCGTTGCGTTGCATGCGTTAACCGCATCGTGTGGTTACCAACGCAGCCCACCTTCGGTGGGCTGCTGCAACTCGTGCCGTGTGTGGCCCATGCATGGTTCTCACAGCGCGCTGGCACGTTTCCCAAGCCGGAAACCCGGTCACCTGCCTGAAAAACCGGGTTTTTGGCCAAAACGCCTGTTTTGCCTGTAGAACCCTGTAGAAGCCTTAAGAAACACGTGTATAAAAGGGGTACTCGTGACACCCTGGTGTCAGGGTCTCTAAGGGCTCCCAGCTCAAACTGAGTTATACACGCCCCAAAAAGTGCCCGATCTTTCCAAAGAAACAGTTTTTTGAGCTGGGCGAAGCTTCTACACCCTGAAAAAAAAACCGGTTTTTGGTCGGATCCAGCAGGGGGGGGGGGAGACTGGGGGGGGGTTACTGCTAGGTGGGTGGGTGGCCGGAACAGCAACCTTTAAAAACTAGAAAACACAAGTGTTTTCTAGAATTTAGTTTTTTTTGGCAATCCTTAACACTCCTGGCTGGTGTGGTTGATAAACGCAACCGAACACCACGAAACGGATCCGCTCTATACGTTACGATCCGTATGCAACCAACGCATGCAACGCAACGCAACCGATGCGTACGTAGCGATCTGTATGCAACGAACGCAACGCATGCAACGCAACGCAACCGATGCGTACGTTACGATCTGTATGCAACGCACGCAACGCAACCGATGTGTACGTAGCGATCTGTATGCAACGAACGCAACGCATACAACGCAACGCAACCGATGTGTACGTTACGATCTGTATGCAACGAACGCAACGCATGCAACGCAACGCAACCGATGCGTACGTTACGATCTGTATGCAACGAACGCAACGCATACAACGCAACGCAACCGATGTGTACGTTACGATCTGTATGCAACGAACGCAACGCATGCAACGCAACGCAACCGATGTGTACGTTACGATCTGTATGCAACGAACGCAACGCATACAACGCAACGCAACCGATGCGTACGTTACGATCTGTATGCAACGAACGCAACGCATACAACGCAACGCAACCGATGTGTACGTTACGATCTGTATGCAACGAACGCAACGCATGCAACGCAACGCAACCGATGCGTACGTTACGATCTGTATGCAACGCACGCAACGCAACCGATGTGTACGTTACGATCTGTATGCAACGAACGCAACGCATGCAACGCAACGCAACCGATGTGTACGTTACGATCTGTATGCAACGAACGCAACGCATGCAACGCAACGCAACCGATGTGTACGTAACGATCAGAACGCAACGAACGCAACGCAACCGATGTGTACGTTACGATCTGTATGCAACGAACGCAACGCATGCAACGCAACGCAACCGATGCGTACGTTACGATCTGTATGCAACGCACGCAACGCAACCGATGTGTACGTTACGATCTGTATGCAACGAACGCAACGCATGCAACGCAACGCAACCGATGCGTACGTTACGATCTGTATGCAACGCACGCAACGCAACCGATGTGTACGTTACGATCTGTATGCAACGAACGCAACGCATGCAACGCAACGCAACCGATGTGTACGTAACGATCAGAACGCAACGAACGCAACGCAACCGATGTGTACGTTACGATCTGTATGCAACGAACGCAACGCATGCAACGCAACGCAACCGATGTGTACGTTACGATCTGTATGCAACGCACGCAACGCAACCGATGTGTACGTTACGATCTGTATGCAACGAACGCAACGCATGCAACGCAACGCAACCGATGCGTACGTTACGATCTGTATGCAACGCACGCAACGCAACCGATGTGTACGTAGCGATCTGTATGCAACGAACGCAACGCATACAACGCAACGCAACCGATGTGTACTTTACGATCTGTATGCAACGAACGCAACGCATGCAACGCAACGCAACCGATGCGTACGTTACGATCTGTATGCAACGCACGCAACGCAACCGATGTGTACGTAGCGATCTGTATGCAACGAACGCAACGCATACAACGCAACGCAACCGATGTGTACGTTACGATCTGTATGCAACGAACGCAACGCAACCAACGCAACGAGTGGTTACAAACCCCCACGCATGGTTCTCACAGCGCGCTGGCACGTTTCCCAAGCCGCAAACCCGGTTACCCGCCTGAAAAACCGGGTTTTTGGCCAAAACGCCTGTTTTGCCTGTAGAACCCTGTAGAAGCCTTAAGAAACACGTGTAAAAAAGGGGTACTCGCGACACCCTGGTTTCAGGGTCTGTCAGGGTTTGGAGGTCTTTGCTTCAGAGAAAGTCTCCTAAAAACCTCCTATCTTCCCAAGAATCCACTTTTTTGACCTCTTTCGAGGTTTAGAGACCTGAAAAAAAATGCCCGAACCCCACCTTGGGGGGGGGGGGGGGGGGAGGGTGCCTGAGAGGGGGGGTGGGTGGGTGGGTGGGTGGGAGGTGATCAGCAACCTTAAAGACCTTAACACCGAGTGTTAAGGAATTCTAGAAAACACTTGTGTTTTTTAGTTTTTAAAGGTTGCTTTCCTCGCCGCCCCCCACCCACAGTAACCCCCCCCTGGTGGATCCGACCAAAAACCGGTTTTTTTTAGAGGGTGTAGAAGCTTCGCCCAGCTCAAAAAACTGTTTCTTTGGAAAGATCGGGCACTTTTTGGGGCGTGTATAACTCAGTTTGAGCTGGGAGCCGTTAGAGACCCTGACACCAGGGTGTCACGAGTACCCCTTTTATACACGTGTTTCTTAAGGGTTCTACAGGGTTCTACAGGCAAAACAGGCGTTTTGGCCAAAAACCCGGTTTTTCAGACAGGTAACCGGGTTTGCGGCTTGGGAAACGTGCCAGCGAGCTGTGAGAACCATGCATGGGCCACACACGGCACGAGTTGCAGCAGCCCACCGTAGGTGGGCTGCGTTTGGTAACCACACGATGCGGTTAACGCGTGTATCGCACATGCATAGCGTTGTGTGTATCGTATACGAAGACCGTTGTGTGTAACGCACGTGTAGACCGTTCCGTTATCACAACCACACGAGCCAGCGAAGTGTCACAGCGGCGCAGGTGTTGCGTTAACGCGATGGCGTTAAACCCGTAGCATGCTTTCGTACAGACCGCTCGTAACGTATGCATCGGTTGCGTTGCGTTGCATGCGTTGCGTTCGTTGCATACAGATCGCTACGTACGCATCGGTTGCGTTGCGTTGCATGCGTTGCGTTCGTTGCATACAGATCGCTACGTACGCATCGGTTGCGTTGCGTTGCATGCGTTGCGTTCGTTGCATACAGATCGCTACGTACGCATCGGTTGCGTTGCGTTGCATGCGTTGCGTTCGTTGCATACAGATCGCTACGTACGCATCGGTTGCGTTGCGTTGCATGCGTTGCGTTCGTTGCATACAGATCGCTACGTACGCATCGGTTGCGTTGCGTTCGTTGCATACAGATCGCTACGTATGCATCGGTTGCGTTGCGTTGCATGCGTTGCGTTCGTTGCATACAGATCGCTACGTACGCATCGGTTGCGTTGCGTTGCATGCGTTGCGTTCGTTGCATACAGATCGCTACGTACGCATCGGTTGCGTTGCGTTGCATGCGTTGCGTTCGTTGCATGCGTTACGCCGCACACGAACCGTGTATCGCTTATGCATAGCGTTCTGTGTATCGTATACGTAGAGCGTTACGTGCAAACCATACACATACCGTTTGACACACCAGCCAGCGAAGTGTTTTCAAGACCGTCAACTCAAATTTTTTTTCCGGTGACATCTGCGGAACTTTTTTTTTTTTTTTCCTTAGGAAAAATTTTCGGGTACTTAGCAAAATTCGGCAAAAAAATATGGATTTTGCTTACGTCGCTACTGGACCGTCTGTGGTGGTTTTTTTTGGATTTTTTTTTTTTGGATTTTTTTTTCCGAAATCGCCCGCTCCCAAAAAAAAAATTTTTTTTTTTTTTTGGTGAAAAATTTTGTGATGTCGAAAAAAAAAAATTTTTTTTGGGAGGCCGGGAGGCCTGGGAGGCCGGGCCTCCCGGCCGGGAGGCCTGGGCCTCATCAGAGCCTTGTCTAGAATTTTACTAGGTTTTGGTATTTGCGCCAGTCTCTTCCTTTATTCATGTAGTAACGGGCTGTTTCAACGCGAACAAAAGGCACGCTTCTCAACGGGCTGTTTCAACGCGAACAAAAGGCACGCTTTCGAACGGGCTGTTTCAACGCGAACAAAAGGCACGCTTCTGTACGGGCTGTTTCAACGCGAACAAAAGGCACGCTTTTGAACGGGCTGTTTCAACGCGTACAAAAGGCACGCTTCTGTACGGGCTGTTTCAACGCGAACAAAAGGCACGCTTTTGAACGGGCTGTTTCAACGCGAACAAAAGGCACGCTTTTGAACGGGCTGTTTCAACACGAACAACAGGCACGCTTCTCAACGGGCTGTTTCAACGCGAACAAAAGGCACGCTTCTCAACGGGCTGTTTCAACGCGAACAACAGGCACGCTTCTCAACGGGCTGTTTCAACGCGAACAAAAGGCACGCTTCTGTACGGGCTGTTTCAACGCGAACAAAAGGCACGCTTTTGAACGGGCTGTTTCAACGCGAACAAAAGGCACGCTTCTGTACGGGCTGTTTCAACGCGAACAAAAGGCACGCTTTTGAACGGGCTGTTTCAACGCGAACAAAAGGCACGCTTCTGTACGGGCTGTTTCAACGCGAACAACAGGCACGCTTTTGAACGGGCTGTTTCAACGCGAACAAAAGGCACGCTTCTGTACGGGCTGTTTCAACGCGAACAACAGGCACGCTTTTGAACGGGCTGTTTCAACGCGAACAAAAGGCACGCTTTTGAACGGGCTGTTTCAACACGAACAACAGGCACGCTTCTCAACGGGCTGTTTCAACGCGAACAAAAGGCACGCTTTTGAACGGGCTGTTTCAACGCGTACAAAAGGCACGCTTCTGTACGGGCTGTTTCAACGCGAACAAAAGGCACGCTTCTGTACGGGCTGTTTCAACGCGAACAAAAGGCACGCTTTTGAACGGGCTGTTTCAACGCGTACAAAAGGCACGCTTCTGTACGGGCTGTTTCAACGCGAACAAAAGGCACGCTTTTGAACGGGCTGTTTCAACACGAACAACAGGCACGCTTCTCAACGGGCTGTTTCAACGCGAACAAAAGGCACGCTTCTCAACGGGCTGTTTCAACGCGAACAACAGGCACGCTTCTCAACGGGCTGTTTCAACGCGAACAAAAGGCACGCTTCTGTACGGGCTGTTTCAACGCGAACAAAAGGCACGCTTTTGAACGGGCTGTTTCAACGCGAACAAAAGGCACGCTTCTGTACGGGCTGTTTCAACGCGAACAAAAGGCACGCTTCTGTACGGGCTGTTTCAACGCGAACAACAGGCACGCTTTTGAACGGGCTGTTTCAACGCGAACAACAGGCACGCTTCTCAACGGGCTGTTTCAACGCGAACAAAAGGCACGCTTCTCAACGGGCTGTTTCAACGCGAACAAAAGGCACGCTTCTCAACGGGCTGTTTCAACGCGAACAACAGGCACGCTTCTCAACGGGCTGTTTCAACGCGAACAAAAGGCACGCTTTTGAACGGGCTGTTTCAACGCGAACAAAAGGCACGCTTTTGAACGGGCTGTTTCAACGCGAACAACAGGCACGCTTCTCAACGGGCTGTTTCAACGCGAACAAAAGGCACGCTTCTCAACGGGCTGTTTCAACGCGAACAAAAGGCACGCTTCTCAACGGGCTGTTTCAACGCGAACAAAAGGCACGCTTCTCAACGGGCTGTTTCAACGCGAACAAAAGGCACGCTTCTCAACGGGCTGTTTCAACGCGAACAACAGGCACGCTTCTCAACGGGCTGTTTCAACGCGAACAAAAGGCACGCTTTTGAACGGGCTGTTTCAACGCGAACAAAAGGCACGCTTTTGAACGGGCTGTTTCAACGCGAACAAAAGGCACGCTTTTGAACGGGCTGTTTCAACGCGAACAACAGGCACGCTTCTCAACGGGCTGTTTCAACGCGAACAACAGGCACGCTTCTCAACGGGCTGTTTCAACGCGAACAACAGGCACGCTTCTCAACGGGCTGTTTCAACGCGAACAAAAGGCACGCTTCTCAACGGGCTGTTTCAACGCGAACAAAAGGCACGCTTTTGAACGGGCTGTTTCAACGCGAACAAAAGGCACGCTTTTGAACGGGCTGTTTCAACGCGAACAAAAGGCACGCTTTTGAACGGGCTGTTTCAACTCGAACAACAGGCACGCTTCTCAACGGGCTGTTTCAACGCGAACAACAGGCACGCTTCTCAACGGGCTGTTTCAACGCGAACAAAAGGCACGCTTTTGAACGGGCTGTTTCAACGCGAACAAAAGGCAGGCTTTTGAACGGGCTGTTTCAACACGAACAACAGGCACGCTTCTCAACGGGCTGTTTCAACGCGAACAACAGGCACGCTTCTCAACGGGCTGTTTCAACGCGAACAACAGGCACGCTTCTCAACGGGCTGTTTCAACGCGAACAAAAGGCACGCTTTTGAACGGGCTGTTTCAACGCGAACAAAAGGCACGCTTTTGAACGGGCTGTTTCAACGCGAACAAAAGGCAGGCTTTTGAACGGGCTGTTTCAACACGAACAACAGGCACGCTTCTCAACGGGCTGTTTCAACGCGAACAAAAGGCACGCTTCTCAACGGGCTGTTTCAACGCGAACAAAAGGCACGCTTCTCAACGGGCTGTTTCAACGCGAACAAAAGGCACGCTTCTCAACGGGCTGTTTCAACGCGAACAACAGGCACGCTTCTCAACGGGCTGTTTCAACGCGAACAACAGGCACGCTTTTGAACGGGCTGTTTCAACGCGAACAAAAGGCACGCTTCTCAACGGGCTGTTTCAACGCGTACAAAAGGCACGCTTCTGTACGGGCTGTTTCAACGCGTACAAAAGGCACGCTTCTGTACGGGCTGTTTCAACGCGAACAAAAGGCACGCTTTTGAACGGGCTGTTTCAACGCGAACAAAAGGCACGCTTTTGAACGGGCTGTTTCAACGCGAACAAAAGGCACGCTTTTGAACGGGCTTTTTAAACGCGAACAACAGGCACGCTTCTCAACGGGCTGTTTCAACGCGAACAACAGGCACGCTTTTGAACGGGCTTTTTAAACGCGAACAACAGGCACGCTTCTCAACGGGCTGTTTCAACGCGAACAAAAGGCACGCTTTTGAACGGGCTGTTTCAACACGAACAACAGGCACGCTTCTCAACGGGCTGTTTCAACGCGAACAAAAGGCACGCTTTTGAACGGGCTGTTTCAACACGAACAACAGGCACTCTTCTCAACGGGCTGTTTCAACCAAGGCTCTGATGAGGCCCAGGCCTCCCGGCCGGGAGGCCCGGCCTCCCAGGCCTCCCGGCCTCCCAAAAAAAAAATTTGAGTTGACGGTCTTGAAAACACTTCGCTGGCTGGTGTGTCAAACGGTATGTGTCTGGTTTGCACGTTACGCTCTACGTATACGATACACGTTTCGTGTGCGGCGTAACGCATGCAACGCAAGGCAACGGATGTGTACGTAGCGATCTGTACGAAAGCATGCTACGGGTTTACCGCCATCGCGTTAACGCAACACCTGCGCCGCTGTGACACTTCGCTGGCTCGTGTGGTTGTGATAACGGAACGGTCTACACGTGCGTTACACACTACGGTCTTCGTATACGATACACACAACGCTATGCATATGCGATACACGCGTTAACCGTATCGTGTGGCTACCAAACGCAGCCCACCTTCGGTGGGCTGCTGCAACTCGTGTTGTGTGTGACCCATGCATGTTTCTCACAGCTCGCTGGCACGTTTCCGAAGCCGGAAACCCGGTTACCTGCCTGAAAAACCGGGTTTTTGGCCAAAACGCCTGTTTTGCCTGTAGAACCCTGTAGAAGCCTTAAGAAACACGTGTATAAAAGGGGTACTCGTGACACCCTGGTGTCAGGGTCTCTAAGGGCTCCCAGCTCAAACTGAGTTATACACGCCCCAAAAAGTGTCCGATCTTTCCAAAGAAACAGCTTTTTGAGCTGGGCGAAGCTTCTACACCCTCTAAAAAAAACCGGTTTTTGGTCGGATCCACCAGGGGGGGGTTAGATAGGGGTGTTAGACTGGGGGGCGGCGTGAAGAGCAACCTTTAAAAACTAGAAAACACAAGTGTTTTCTAGAATTTTTTTTCCGGTGACATCTGCGGAACTTTTTTTTTTTTTTTCCTTAGGAAAAATTTTCGGGTACTTAGCAAAATTCGGCAAAAAAATATGGATTTTGCTTACGTCGCTACTGGACCGTCTGTGATGGTTTTTTTTGGATTTTTTTTTTTGGATTTTTTTTTCCGAAATCGCCCACTCCCAAAAAAAAAATTTTTTTTTTTTTTTGGTGAAAAATTTTGTGATGTCGAAAAAAAAAATTTTTTTTTGGGAGGCCGGGAGGCCTGGGAGGCCGGGCCTCCCGGCCGGGAGGCCTGGGCCTCATCAGAGCCTTGTTTCAACGCGAACAAAAGGCACGCTTTTGAACGGGCTTTTTAAACGCGAACAACAGGCACGCTTCTCAACGGGCTGTTTCAACGCGAACAACAGGCACGCTTCTCAACGGGCTGTTTCAACGCGTACAAAAGGCACGCTTCTGAACGGGCTGTTTCAACGCGTACAAAAGGCACGCTTTGGAACGGGTTGTTTCAACGCGTACAAAAGGCACGCTTTGGAACGGCCTGTTTCAACGCGTACAAAAGGCACGCTTCTGAACGGGCTGTTTCAACGCGTACAAAAGGCACGCTTTGGAACGGGTTGTTTCAACGCGTACAAAAGGCACGCTTTGGAACGGCCTGTTTCAACGCGTACAAAAGGCACGCTTCTGAACGGGCTGTTTCAACGCGTACAAAAGGCACGCTTTAGAACGGGCTGTTTCAACGCGAACAAAAGGCACGCTTTTGAACGGGCTGTTTCAACGCGTACAAAAGGCACGCTTTAGAACGGGCTGTTTCAACGCGAACAAAAGGCACGCTTCTGTACGGGCTGTTTCAACGCGTACTTAAGGCACGCTTTTGAACGGGCTGTTTCAACGCGAACAAAAGGCACGCTTTTGAACGGGCTGTTTCAACGCGAACAAAAGGCACGCTTCTCAACGGGCTGTTGCAGAAGCAAGTGTGTTGCCAACCCTTGCGTGGTTATCAAAAGTTTGGTATTGTAGTATACATCATGCACCCGAATTGATTCCTGTTCCCACAGCAGGAACGCCTTCTTTTACTGGTAAGTTGTGAGGAAATGTTTATTGGAAATTACTAATGATGAGAAGCTAAATAACAATCCCATTGCCCATCGTACGCACTCCTTTTACGCCACCCACACTGCACACCCCACTTCCGACGTTTATTTTATCATTCCGCCAATAGGATACACAACCCCTTAAAGGGGGAGCAGACCTATTATTACACCTTAAAAAATTTTTTTTTCCTGAAAAATCCCAAAAAAGTTTAACTTTTGAAAAGTTTAATGACCTATTATTACAGTGCTATTTAAGCGCTATTTAACCACTATTACACCTCTTCCACCTATTACCCCCTATTCCACCCTTACCGCCCCCACATAGTCAATAGTCCTGTCAGGATTACAAGACAAAATCATTCCAACTTTTAAAACATGTCTGGCTCTGACTCTCCTGTGATTGTGTCTGCACCGCCTAAACCAGAACCTCAATACGTGGATCTGGATGAGTCTCTGGATGAGTCTCTGGATGTGGATGTGGAGATGGAAGATGAGCCGATCCCTGTCGTTGACCTCGATCACGATGTGATAGAGCCTTTGGAGATCGACAGCGACAACGAGCTCAGTTGTATCCTTGATGCAATTTAGTTTTGCTAATCCTTACCACTCCCTCTTGATCGTGGTATGCAAAGATCTGAAAAGAAACCAACAGGTACCCACGAACATGTGCCAACAAACACAACCAGCACAACGCAACCGATCTGTACGCAACGAAAGGAACCCAAGCAAGGCTACGAGGTTACCAAACGCAAAAAAGGAACCCAAGCAAGGGAACGAGTGGTTACCAAACGCAGCCCACCTTCGGTGGGCTGCTCAAACTCGTCCCCATGGGCAAACCCCCTTGTGTCTTTGCGTTACACACAACGCTCTGCACATGCTATGCAGGCGTTAACCACAACGTGTGGTTGCCAAACGCATGCCGTGTGTGGCCCACGCATGGTTCTCACACCGCCAACCCACCCTACCACCTTAGGGTCACACCTATTATTACAGTTAAACTTAAAATTTTTTAAACTTTCAAAAGTTAAACTTTAAATAAAAGGCCAAAAACGGTGGACCTATTATTACGGAATAATAGGTCTACTGTAATAATAGGTCTACCCCCCCTTTATCTCCCTCCTATTCACAACCCCGTACCTTTCGAATACGACAGTAATTCGCATGGCTCACACGTGTCCTAAGTGTGAGATGCAGTTCATCACCAAAGATCAGTGTGAAGCCCACAAGAACGACTGCATGGTTGCCACGTCCTCATCCTCTGTACAGCATGAACACTCTCCACAACAACCCACCAACGTGTCTACCGCAGAGCGCGAGGTACGCGAATTGAAGGAAAAGGCAGATAATCTGCAGAAAGAGATCAACGGTATTAGGAAGAAGGCTCGCAGCCAATACGACAACGAGACACCCGGTTTCCAGGAGGACTTCAGTGGTGAGATCTTCTACAACGGCGACGAGGATGCAATTATCGGAGTGTTCAAACGCCTCGCCAGACTCGAGGATGAGCTGGAGGTATTTCCCTTTATTATTACGCCCATTTTTTGTTTTATTTTTCTAGCATGACCCATTCGCAACATGTATGTTGTGTAGAACTCTTTGTAGTTTGTATTCACTTAACCTTTGAGTTGAGTCATTACATGTGGTTGTACTGTCTGTGTGGCGGAGGGAACCTTGGACCTTTTGGAGGCATGGCGAGTAGTCTACTTGCTTTCTGCACCCACTTTTTCTTTTATCTTTCTAGCATGACCCATTCGCAACATGTGTGTCTTGGGGTTGCAATTTTCGGCACTGGAGATGCACAGTGTGGTGCAACTTTGTGGGGAGGTAATTTGGGTTTTGGATTGGGGCTGGGGTGGGGGTAACTGAGGGGCGGGGCTCCGACCCGCCTCTCGCCTGCCCCCACAGAATTCTACTCGTAGAAGAAAATTTTCTTCCATTTTACCGGAAAGGCGGAATGCAGCATGGCGAAAGAAAAAAGTAAAGTACCGTGCGCCTGCGGCGCTAGCGAGCGTGTTGCGGAACCTCTGGAAGCTCTCCGGGAGGCCGTGATGGCGATTGAAGACGACGAGACCGAGGACGACGGCTTTTGGTGGCAAAGCCGCCAAAAGCCCTCCCGAAGGGAAAAAAGCACCTGGATGCGATATTCAGCGCAAAAGGCAAAGGTGCGCAAAGACGAGGTGAAGGAGGAGCTGCTGCAGGTGAAGGAAAAGGTCTTGGAGGTGGAGCAGCCGGACAGCTCTGCGGACTCTGAGGTGATGGAGATAGATGCCCCAGCAGCAGAAGTACAAGCAGCCCAACCTGCCCAACCAGCCCCACCCTCATCCTCAGCACGCTCTGCCCCAGCTGCAACGCCAGGAAGGAAGATGGCCTTGCTGCAGCCTGCGCCGGAAAAACCGGCATCAAAGCGAGCACGCAAACTGGCCGAACGCCAGAATCCCACCCCAAATTTTTAATAAAAAAATTTTTATCATCCCAAAAGTTAAAAAGTTAAAAGTTAACTCCAAAACAAGGGGACCTATTATCCTAGGGATAATAGGTCTACCCGGATAATAGGTCCACCCCCCCTTTATGCGAAGTTTACGTTTTTACGTGTGCCACAAGTAAACTATTTTCACAAGTAAAATTACATGTAAAACCACAAGTAAAGTCTTTTACTTCAACGTCGTGCCATTCGTAACATGTGTGTTGAGCACAATTTTGTATTTTATTTTGTTGTTTCTGTTCATTGTACATTCATTTTCCACACACATACAGGCAGCTGATGCAGAGTGGTTGAAGCGCCTGGGTATTCTGCAAGAATATTATTTGGAACAGGAGCGCCAGAAGACGCAGCAGATGACGATTGAAGCTGAAATGGTGGCGCAGATGGATATACGCGTCGTTTGCGCAAAGTCTAATTGGGCACCTCTTGATACAGAGTCATCACAAAGAAGTCAAGGTAAAACAGACCGGCTACGCAGTCAGTTGGGCACCACATGTTATGTTTGTGGATTTACTCAAACAGAAAATACCGAGTTCACGAAGAATTATAACAAAGTTAAAATGGCCCGTCTGTTACCCTCATCAGGAGTGTACTCCATGCCTGAACTGCATATTCGAGACCATACGGAAGTAAGGAACTATCTCGCCCTGTGCGGCACCAAAGACGATGATGTATCCGAAGGAGATACAGACTACCGAGGCAAACCGTCTTGCCATTCATTGTTCGATTACCTTGAAATGTCTTTCATCCCGTCTGAGGGGGCCAAGGCAGATGATTGCAAAAACTGGAAGGTCGTAGGTGGACCCCTTCATGGGGAACAAGTGACACTACACTCGAATCCCCACAGGTTCGTGCTTTATGCACATCTAGAGATGTGTGTAGCGGCAGGGCTAGATATTTATGGTCTCGATAAGGAGTTCGGTATTCGGAAGTGGCTGAAAGGAGTACACAATCAAATTACACCCCAAACATCACCACCACCGAGTCCTGAGAAGGACGGCGGATCACACGAAGGTGAGGGTAGCGCGGTGGGGGCAGAGGGAGAAGAACTAGCGCAGGTCGGGGCAGAGGGAGGGGGGCAGGAGGTGTGAAGCAGATTTGACACAATTAACGTGCAAATACTGTAGCAAAGGAAAATCGAGAAGGGTGCATAGGGTGTAGTGAGCAGGCACAAAAAAAACACTTGTGAAAAAATAATATTTTTTAAATCTAACTCAGTGAAATAAAACTCGTGTAGTTTTACGAATTACCCACAAAAGTAAGTGATATCATATGTCCTTTTTGTCACTCAATTGTAACCGAGAATGTATGGGAGAATGAAAAAAAAATCACCCAGTGAAAATTATGAAGCAACTGGAGGAGTGGACGGAGATTCTGAAGGTGGCGATGCAAGCTGAACTACAGCAGAGTGGAGGAGGTGTGCAGATGTATCGATATTCCGGAAGTTTTTGGCTGTTTGTGGTAAATTTTATCTTGTGCAACCGTTACCCCTCAGGTATGGTACCGGCTGGACGTAGCAGTTCAAAAGGGAGCGATGCATTCTAGTCTGAGGCAGGAAGTTTACAAGTTTGCCGATCGGTCCTCTTCTTTTTACGGGAAGATATGGTACGGCGGCTTGGGAGGTGTCGTTACACAACAGACAGATTTATCGTTAAGTCTGTACTTTATGGATATGACCCAAGCTCGCGCGAAGCATGCACAATGCATGGATGTGGCGAGTTCATCCTCGCTGTTTGTCTGATTCCTGAGTGACTTGTAAATATTTCAAAGCATTTTTTTAGCAGAAAAGGACAAAAAAAAAAAAAAAAAACGCACTTTATTTTAGCACGGTACCATAAAGATCTTAAGGAAGATTTTTGTGTTTTTTCAGGATTCCCGGAAATCCTGACACTTTGTGTTTTTTTTCTTCAGGATTTTTCAAGATCCTGACAATTTGTGTGTTTTTTTTTTTACCAGGGGGCTTCTCTATGTTGTAGGCATACAGAGGTACAGATTTTACAGACCGGGGCCGCAACTGGCTGGGATGTCACGAAACTGACAAAAAAAGTGGTTTTCTACCTTTTTTTTGGCCTGCTGTACTGTACTGTACTGTACTGTACTGTACTGTACTGTACTGTACTGTACTGTACTGTACTGTACTGTACTGTACTGTACTGTACTGTACTGTACTGTACTGTACTGTACTGTACTGTACTGTACTGTACTGTACTGTACTGTACTGTACTGTACTGTACTGTACTGTACTGTACTGTACTGTACTGTACTGTACTGTACTGTACTGTACTGTACTGTACTGTACTGTACTGTACTGTACTGTACTGTACTGTACTGTACTGTACTGTACTGTACTGTACTGTACTGTACTGTACTGTACTGTACTGTACTGTACTGTACTGTACTGTACTGTACTGTACTGTACTGTACTGTACTGTACTGTACTGTACTGTACTGTACTGTACTGTACTGTACTGTACTGTACTGTACTGTACTGTACTGTACTGTACTGTACTGTACTGTACTGTACTGTACTGTACTGTACTGTACTGTACTGTACTGTACTGTACTGTACTGTACTGTACTGTACTGTACTGTACTGTACTGTACTGTACTGTACTGTACTGTACTGTACTGTACTGTACTGTACTGTACTGTACTGTACTGTACTGTACTGTACTGTACTGTACTGTACTGTACTGTACTGTACTGTACTGTACTGTACTGTACTGTACTGTACTGTACTGTACTGTACTGTACTGTACTGTACTGTACTGTACTGTACTGTACTGTACTGTACTGTACTGTACTGTACTGTACTGTACTGTACTGTACTGTACTGTACTGTACTGTACTGTACTGTACTGTACTGTACTGTACTGTACTGTACTGTACTGTACTGTACTGTACTGTACTGTACTGTACTGTACTGTACTGTACTGTACTGTACTGTACTGTACTGTACTGTACTGTACTGTACTGTACTGTACTGTACTGTACTGTACTGTACTGTACTGTACTGTACTGTACTGTACTGTACTGTACTGTACTGTACTGTACTGTACTGTACTGTACTGTACTGTACTGTACTGTACTGTACTGTGCGGAAATTGACCAAAAAACGAGAACTTGTCCATTTCGGCAAATTGACCCCACCACTGGCCGGACGGATTCCGGAAATGCAAATGCCGGCGTTTCTAAGCAAGTTCTAAGCAGGAGAGAAAAAAAACACAAAAAAAAAAAAAAACACAAATTGTCAGGATCTTGATCAGGAAGAAGAAGATTTGAGTCCGTGAAAAAAAAAAAATGTTCTTTAAGAACTTTCTGGTACCGTGTTTTAGCGTGAGCCACACTATTTCCATTGTTTTTTCAATCCTAAGCGAACACATACAACGACACACAGAACACTACACACTACACGATGTACGAGCCGGAGCAGTATAACGGCCCCAACGCTGCGCCTGCCCCACAGTACAGTGCTTATGCCCACCAATACACGGATCCTCATCAGTATGCGGGACCACCCCCTTTGCCGTATGCAGGTGCACCACCTGCGCCTGTAGAGACGTACACCTCGTACCCAGCACCGGCATATGGTGCGTACGGGGCACCGCCACCCACGCAGTACGACTATCACAGCGCCACCCCAGCACCTACACCGCAACCTGTGTCCTGGGGTGGTGGTGAGCCCGGAGCATATTACCCACCGTCCGAGCCATACCAGCACCACGGCCAGGTGCAGCAGCGGAGCAACGACTACAAACAGCCACTTCCCCAGCCTCTCCCGCGCGACTACCGTGACCGTGATCACCGTGGCCATCGGGACCACCGCGACCATGGCCGTGAGCGCGACCGTGACCAGCGTGACTACCATAACGACCGCCCCACCCCCTCCACGTCTCGCACAGACCGTCCACCCGCCTCACGGCCTCTCCCAGAGTCGAGCGCCGGACGGGACCGTTGGAACGACTATGCCGACGAAGAAGACTGGGACAACGAGGACCGAGACGACCGTCGTCACGACCGTGGGCCCGACCGCCATGCAAGGACGGTGCGCAAACGCCCCGACGAGATGCAGAAGGAGGACTGGGCGTTCTTCTGCGAGCCCTGCGACAAGGGTTTCTACAACCACGCGAAGTACATGGACCACTGCAGCGAACACATCTACTGCCCGGTCCCTGGGTGCAACTTTCTGTGCAGACGGGAGTACAAGATGGAATTACACAAGGTTCTCCTGCACGACCGCAACAACGTGAACCTGCAGGACACCGAGAAGTACCTCGAAGAGCGCAAGAAGCGCTTCCCGACACGCGAGAAGGCAGAGAAAGCAGAAAAGATCAAAGAACTTAGGAGGCAACGTGGCGAGTATGATGGACGTGGCAACACCCGTCTGCCAAATGCACCCGACGGCGGGAAGGGCGCTAAGGGCGCTAAAGGCGGCAAAGGGGGGAAGAAAGGGGGCAAATCCGAACCGCAGTCACGCCCACACCTATACTACAAATGCAAAAAATGCGGGCGGTCGGGACACTATACGGAACACTGCCAGCAGGAGGCGAATCCGCTGAAATCGTTTCGCAAGCGTTCGGTGTCTGCCGAGGCACCTGAGGAAAGCTCTGCACGTGCACCTCCAGCGGGTGTGGAAACCCACGACGACAGTGCAGAGCCCCCGACGAAGAAGCGCAGGCTCAACGAGGATGGCGAGGAGGTGGAGGTGGAGGAGGTGGTGGAGGGTGAAGCTGGGGGTGAAGCGCCCTCAGAGCCTGCGGAAGTGCCCAGCACAGAGAAGGCATCTGCAGCAGAAGCAACAGACCCCTCACTCAAGCCTCTTGCAGACATGACAGAAGAGGAGAAGAAGCTTATGCTCACAGAGGACAGACGACAGCGCCGCCTGCAGACCTACAAAACAGCGCTTGTAAAGGAAAGGCGGAAGAAAGTTAGGTATGAAAACCTCCATTTCATAGAAAGTCTTTTTCTGGGAAAAAAAACTGGACAAAAAAAATGTCTAGTACAATAGTACGGAGTTGAAGAATAATGCACAAAAGTGAATGACTTTTTGGGAATGTGGAGATGGTTAGGTATCGGTACCTGCGTTATAACAAAGGGGGTGACGTGGCATGTAGAAATTTGGTGGTTTTAATTGTGTAAATCATTTATTTGGGAGTGACCCCAAAATTAAAAAAAAGCGACGAAATTATGCGCGATATGTCATGTGTGTCAGCCTGAGAGCAAACGCGACTCCAACTGCGCTTACAACATCTCCGGCTCCCGAGCGATCTGCTCCGCCCATTTACTCCCGCACATCGGCCACGGTAGCGGGTGTCGGACACAGACGGAGGACGCCAAGGGGGGTGATGGGGGCCGCTGCTGCGACTGCGCGCTGTTCGTCTGCAGCCGTTCGATTTCTTTCTGAGCGGATCGTAGCTGTTCCTGGACCGACGACATCTCTCGTTCGGCCTCCTCTGTTTGGTGCACAGCAGCGCTAATTATTCGCTGATAATTCCAGCCATCAGCGGCACGATTGGTCTTGTACACAATCGTGCCGCAAGACGTTGCTGCAGAAGAGCTCCAGCACGCGTTCCTTGTGCAGATGTGGATGATCCACTCGTGCACACTTCAATTCGTGTAACCTGAATAATAGGCGCAACAATAAATAGAGAACGTGAATAATAGCCATGCGCCAGAAGAAAAAGCAAAAATAAACGTCAATATTTGGCAGCGGGGGGGTTTAAAAATAAATAAAATAAATACAAACAACCCAACAGCCTCTTCGACAAGCTTGTGAAGTCCGATGTGCTGAGAGAGAAGTCGCTCTTGCTGCAGTGCTTCCGCTACTTCGTTCTGACCGACTTCCTTGAGAAGGACATGGACTGGGTTGCGTTTGTGGCGCACTCCTCAGGGGAGCTGGTGGTCGACGACGACAGTGCAGGTATGCCACTCTGCCTCATAAACCAAGACTGACATAGATCACCTGGCCCCTTCTCTTTGCCCCCTACTTCACCAAAGCACTGTCAACCGAGGTGACAGTGTACCAACTCCCCATTTTTTTTAGGGCGTTTTTCAAGCCGGTCTCCTATCTGTAACTCTACAAGAAAAATAGATTCAATACTGTACCCCCTTTTAACACGAGGCTCAGGTTCATCTTTATAAAACTGTTCTTTTTTTTTTTTTTTTTTTTTTTTTCACTGTAACCTACCATGGTAGGCGTGACGCTGACTACGTTCTTTTTCTTTTTTCTTTTTTTTTTTTGTTATTTTTTTTGATACCACAGTATTGCCTGCTGCAGTGCGCCGTGTTTGTGGCGCGCCAGATGCTGTTGCCATACAAAGGCAGCCACCACCACAGAGCACCCCCACTGCAGAAGGTGTGGAGGTGGAGGACAGCGACAGCAGCAGCGATGAGAGCAGCAGCAGCAGCAGCGACAGCAGCAGCAGCAGTGCCAGCTCCCCCCCTGCTGCTCCAGCGGAAAGGAAGATGGAGACACCAGAGATTCTCAGTGAGCTTGAGCTTGCCAAGCAACGCATTGCCGAGCTAGAGAGGAGGCTAAGCGGCGCAACGTGAGCCTTCAGTGCAACCAGGGGAGAGAAAAAGAGAGAGTGATCTGACAGAGAAACCTGACTGGCTCGCCGCTTTCTAACAAAATGCGGCGAACAAGGCTGTTATACACCACGATGAAACGGGGGGGTTTTTCTTAACATTCTCAGGGGGTTAAGATTTTTGACTGTACAGGAGAAGCCAACTCTCCTAGCTGAGAGGAACGAAAGGGATGGTAGACGGGGGAAGAGTCATTGTACACTATTCATATCGCAGAACAGTTTTTTTGTTGTGCCATTTTTATGTTTATTATTTTTGGTCTGTTCCGGGGAGAGGGAGTGACTATTGTTGCCTCCCCTCTCCCCCCCTTTTTTTTTGAGATGCCTGCATCCAGTGTGATGTCTTGCGCTTTTAAAAAAAGTTGTTGCATTCAATTCTGATTACGCAATTTTTGTGTGAAATATACCGAGCTTCTTGACGAGAAGCACACATTTTTTTATATGTATTACGTTTCAGCTTTTCTCTCCCTCTTTTTTCTTCTTTTCCGTTACAGTAGTGGAGGACAGGCGAGGATGTGTGTATTTGATAACTATATAGTGGGTAATTCTTGCGCAGAATATGGCCCCAAGATGTGTGTGTATGTGTACAGACAACTTTGCTAACCGAAATGTCAAATAGTCTTTGGATCAATCAAGGAAGAGAACGAACAGACACCCTCCCCTCCTTCCCTCCGACCCCTTTTCCCACCCTTCTTTCAAGTTTTTTTGTGTCATCGTGACTGAAATAATAGAATTTCACTTCTATTTGATCAAAAAAAATAACCCTTCTTTCAAGCATCAATAGACTTGCCACTTCTTCTTCTTCTATTTTTTCTTTTTTTTTTAAACAACTTTCTCTTCCCTTTTCCATCCACACCATCCAGGATAGGGTATTCGGGAGGGATGACCCTGACACGCGTTGTGTTGGTTTGCAGAGAAGAAGGAGAATATACAAAAGTAAAGGATGCGGCACACTGTGGAGCACTGGAGGGGACTGAGGTAGTTCTCGATGGGACCTGCCGTGGGGCCTATGTATTGGAGTGCGCACCGTTCACAGCGGGGGTGGTGGGGGCAGATACGGTGATCGTTGTGTCACACAACCCTGCGTTCACACCAGACACACCCACATCACCACCACCACCACCTACACACCCTACCCCAGCAACCCTTCGGGTATCACCATTCTGCCGTCTTCAGGGTCCTCTTCTCAGCCTTTCAGTAAAACGAAGCAACACCGAGACACATCCTACCTCTGCTGTGATCTCAGAGACCACCGCGATAACACACCAACTCATGCACGGAAAGGTGGCACTCCTTTCCGTTGATGATACTATAACCTCGGGGGTCACCATTCATGTTGACAGCAGTGCGACGCATGACGGCATGTTGGTGTCTCCAGAGTGTTATGACAATCTATTTCGGGCGAGTCTTGGGTTTCCACAGGTTGCGACAGAAGGGGAGAAGGTGTGCTCTGTCAGTGAGGTGCTCCCGAAGGCAGGTCTCCCTGTCGCGGATTGGGTGGAGTTGCGTCCAGTATCGGTACCGTATGAGGCGTTGATGGAGGCATCGCCTGTTCTGTTTGATGCGGCGTTGGGGTCTTTTTTTGGGTCTTCACAGATGTTGTCGTTAGGTGCATTGTTGTCGTTGGGTCTGCCCAAAGGGGAAGACGCGCTTCCTGCATTAGCGATGTTAGACTTTGATGCTTTCACAGAGGGAAATTTGCATGGAGGAAGCCCTCAGGTGCACCTCGTTGTCGCTAAGGCAAGCAAAGATGGGGTGCTGCTCGATGACACACCATTCGTCTTTGAGAAGGGGACAACGGAGTTGGTGTTGTTGACAGCCCCGACGGTGCGTGGGGTGGCCCCGCGGGAGGTGGCGACTTTTTGCACTAAATTAGGGGTATTTCGGGAGGTTTCCACGTTCATTTCACAGATTCTCAGTGTTGGGTCACGCTATCACGGAACGTTACTGCTTCGTGGCGAGGAGGGGGGTGCAGCTGAGGTTGTGCATAGCGGAGGGATCGATGCTGTGGCAGCTGCTGCAGAGCACCTTGGGTGCCATCTCTTGGAACGCTCTGCAACAGTCGTTGACAAAAACGACGTAGAAAGCTTGATCCGCATTGCTGGGCGCGCACCCCCTACTATTCTGCTTATCCGCGACGTCGAAGCTCTCTTTGGTGCCACAGAAGCCCCCGGCACTGCCAGCAACAGCCCTGACGATGCACCTGCCCCTACCACTGCAGGGTACTTCCTCACCCGACTCCTCTCTGCGTTGGATGAGGCGGAACACCCAATTATTATCGTTTGCGCCGCAAACCTCTCAGGAAAGCTTCCAAGCGACTTTGCTGCGTTCTTTCAAAAGACCGTAACAGTGTCTGCACCCACTGCAACGGAGCGGGCAGCGTTTTTCTCTTCTGAGGTGGCTTCTCAGGTGCAGGTCAGTCGGGCTGTCTCGCCGGCCTCATTTGCAAAATTAACTGCAGGGCTGTCTCTTCTCGGCCTCCGTCAGGTTGCCCTCTCAGCGGTAAAGGCCTGTGCATCGCGAGCATCGCATTTACCTAAGGCCCCAGAGGGTGTGACGCTTTTAATAGAAACACGAGACTTCAGTGAAGCTGCCGCAACATACGGTAAGGCACACCAACTCAACGTCTCCACCGATGTGCAAAAAGTGTCCTGGAAGGATATTGGTGGTTTGAAAGACGCGAAGGAGGAGATCCTTGAGTGTATTCACCTGCCTTTATCCCAGCCAGAGATGTTTAAGGAGAGTGGGATGAAGCCGAGGACAGGGATTTTGATGTATGGACCGCCTGGGTGTGGGAAGACCCTCCTTGCTAAGGGGGTGGCGACGGAGTGTGGACTGAACTTTATTAGCGTGAAGGGGCCTGAGATGCTGAATATGTACGTCGGGGAGTCGGAACGGAACATCCGCGAGCTGTTTGCGAAGGCACGACAGGCTGCGCCTTGCGTAGTTTTCTTTGACGAATTGGATGCGTTGGTACCTAACCGCGGGGCAAAGGGGGATTCTGGTGGTGTCATGGACCGTATTGTAGCACAGCTTCTCACAGAGGTGGATACCTTAGGTGGTAACGTTGACGAATTCGTTTTCATCATTGGGGCCACCAACCGCCCTGACCTGATCGACCAATCACTTCTCCGACCTGGTAGATTCGATCGTTGCGTCTATCTCGGAGTTGCCAGCTCCAGTGCAGAGCAGGCTACTATTCTCAAAGCGCAAACCCGCAAGATGAACCTCTCCCCCGATGTCGATCTCACCGCTTTGGCGAACACAATGCCAAAAACATACTCAGGGGCAGATCTCTATGCCCTCAGCACCGAAGCGTTAATGCTTGCAATGCGCGAAAAGGTTGATTCTCTTGTTGATTCGGTCGAACAAAAGCGTGAAGAAATCGAACGCAACGAAGGGGAAGCAGAAGGAGACAGCTCCGAGGAAGAAGGTGACCCTGAGAATGCTGCAAAAGGAAAGCCCAAAGAAGAGGAGAGTGCCTTGGCAGCGATTGTCGTCACCCAAGCTCACCTCTTAGAAGCGAAGCAATCTGCAGCACCATCTATCACTGTAGGCGATCTAGCAAGGTACCAAGCAATGAAGGAACAGTTCGACACAGCCTTATAAGAAGAAGGAAAAAGGCTCAAAAAGGGGAAATAAGTGGGGGGGGTATGGGGTAGGGTGTGTAGGTCTACGAAGAGAATGATAGCAAACTATTCCATTTTTATGAAAAATTTTTTCCAGCCCCACAAAACTCCGAGAGTTTTGTTTATGTTTGATCTCAAGGATAAATATTCCGAAAAAAAAAGGAAGGCAACAAAAAAAGAAAGAGAATTTTCAAAAAAAGAAAAAACACGGGTTGCCTACGATCGTAGTACGATCTCTTACGATCGCAGCTCTTTTTTGATCGCACTACGATCGTACTACGATCAAAGTACGATCGTAGTACGATCGTACTTACGATCGTATTATGATCGTACGATCGTACTACGATCGTAACGATCGTAGTACGATCGTAATGATCGTAGTACGATCGTAGTACGATCGTACGATCTTCCTTCTAAGGTGCTCGCTCTCCATACCTAGACCCTCGAATTTTTTTTTTTGCCCCTATATTGGGCTAATTTCGACGATTTGAGGCCATTAAAAGCAAAATTTGGCACTTTTGAGCATCTAGGGGGGTCTAAAACGCGGTTCCGCGAACCCAAAATTTCGTGATTTTTACCAAAAACAAGTCGATTTTTGAAAAAATCTCAAAAAAAAAAATCCCAATTTTTTTTTTTCACAAGTGTTTTTGAGGCCTGCTCACTACACCCTAGGTACCCTTCTGGGACCAAAAAGTCAAAAAAAGCAAGAATTGGGCTGTTTTGAGCATCTAGAGTTAATTCCCCAGTCATTTTCTGTACCACCAGTGCATTTTGTATGGGCCAGCGCCTTGTCAAAAAATCAAAAAATCTCAAAAAAAAAATTTTTTTTTTCGGGAAAATTTCGACCCCTGAGTTGGGTTTTTGGGCACCAAAAAGTGCAAAAAAAACGCAAAAATCGGGTGTTTTGACGATCTGGGGGTAACTATATGCACTACTACAGGGGCCCACAATATCGACTTTTCCTTAGCAAATTCCTTGGAGTATTGCATGCCTTGAAGTGTTGCATTTTGTCCCCACTGAGTGTGCACTCAGAAAACACTCATCAATAAAACGACCTTTCTGTTCGGTAAAAAATAGTTATTTTCTATTGTAGTAGTGGGTTTGTCGTGCAGTGATGTTCTTTGTACCTGGAGAGTGGGCCGAGTGCAAGGTATGTTTTTAACCCCCCGGTTTTCTCCCTTTTCGACATGTCCGCTATTTTTTTTTTTTTTTGAAAACTTGGTTGTATTAGTGTAGCCACCCTAGAGTGTGCTCCACTATACTAAACATTTTTATGTCACCGCAGACGAGCGCGATGATCTCTCTTGTGTGGCAGATGTCACACTGATGTCGCTGATACTACTACCCACCGGGCCATCATCAGATGGGGGTGGCGGGGCGGAGGGGGGGGCATTGATGACGGATTTCTTCCGTTTTTTGGCAGTTTTGTCGCATGCTCTGGGGGAAGACGAGCGTTTTCTTTTTGAAGAACGTGTTGATGGATTCTGTTTACGGGAGGGGGGAGAAACAGAACGCTTTAGTTTTAAAATACGGTTGGGCTCAGGGTCACCCTCAGCAGGCGGCACGTCATTCGCGGCAGGCCGATCTCCCGCTGCGAGGACGTCGTCGATCATGTCACCCTCCGATGTGCCAGCAGAGGAGGTTGGAGGTGAAGACCACCTAGATGCTCTAGCTGATATGCTAGGGCCGTAGGCATCGAGTGGTGCAGTTCCCCATGCCGCGTCAGCGAGCCATCGGACGGACCTTGACAGCTGTGACCTGATAACAGCGATGCTATCGACACCTAGACGGGCACGTTTTTTTTTTTTTTTTTGTCAACAAAAATGTCACTTTTACGTGGGGTACGGGGCGGCTTCTTGTTTGTTTGTTTTTTTGTTGTAGTCTCTACTTTTACATTCAATTTCTCTTATCAGGTACCCGAACCGACGACCCTTCATCGTGACAGCGAAGCAGTGCCCACGGAAGAGCTGGTGCAATTATTTCAAAACCAGGTGGCGATCGTAAAAGTCGGGTTTATATACCAACTTTTCCATTAACCCACCCCAGACCACCCTAATTATTATGAAACTCTTAGTCAGTCACTGCTATAGCCATTTAACCCAGGGAGCATAGCTAGTGCAAGAAATTCGACTTCGGGATCCGGAAAGTCTGTCCTCTGCTTGCGGAGGACTAGACACAAGAAAATATTGCGTTCCCCCAGAATACTAATTTTTGTCACAGTAATTTTTGCCCAGGGCATGCTCTTGAAGCATGGCGGCTTGGTGTGAGAAGGGGCAGTGTGTTGTTTTGTTCTAGATTTCAACGGTTGTTAGAACGAGTCAAGTGGATGCTTATCTAAACACTGACTTTAGTACAGACCCGAGAGATCACACATGACTTTGAGGAAAGAACAAAGCAATGCATCTGTACCCGCACGCCAGGTTGTAGTTACTTCAGAATTTTCTTGAGTTTGCATGAACGAGGAGGGGGTGATTCATTCTTCGGGAACGCTTAGTATACCATGGAATGATCATCTCAAAAAAACAGTGGGGGCTGAATTCATATCCCTTAGAATTGCGAATTCAGCCTTTGCAGAAGGTACGTCTTACTTGTACTTGTACTTGTATGCCGTGTCACCCTTCTCAACCTTACCGGTTCACAGCTCGCAAGAGCAATGTAACCCTTCTCGCTATTGCAAACTTAAGAATTTTCTGCTGTAACTTACCAAAATCGATTTTCTTTCACCCCAAACACCCGCAACACCCCACCTGCTACTTCGGTAGCCTGTGTTGTTGGGAGTTGGTTCTCATGTTGATCCCCAGTGACTGTCTAGCACTGCTTCTTCTGAGCCCAACGTTGTTTGGCCTGTCGACGTAATAAATACGAAGACAGGGCGGCGGTGCCAACAATTTTCCAATGATGTAACGTTTTATCTGATTGATTATCGTTTGATATACCTTGTGTGTGCTTCATGCACACCATGCAAGGAATATCGAACGGTATTTCAAGCGATATTCGTTATTTCGTTTGGCAAACGTACTACGATCGTACTACGATCGTAATGATCGTACTACGATCGTACTACGATCGTTTACGATCGTAGTACGATCGTAGTTGATCGTAGTACGATATTTTACGATCGTTACGATCGTTTTTTGGTACGATCGTAAACGATCGTACTACGATCGTAGGCAACCCGTGAAAAAAGAAAAAAAAAACTCCCGGCCGCTAGTTCGCTATGATACGGCGGGAGGAAAAGGAAAGAAAAGAAAAGCAGGGGAAAAAGAAAAAACGCACAAAGCCACACAAAAAAAAAAGATATACCAACCTCACCCCACTCTATTTTTTCAGTTCGCGGTTACTTCTTATTTTTTTGGGGGGTTTTTTTTCCCTTTACCTCTCCCTCTCAATCTCAATCTCCCTCTCCCTTTCCCCTTTCCCTCCCTTCACCAATCCACCCTTCAGAACATATGCTGTCAGCATACACATCTGTTTCCGGGAAAGTCAAGAGCCTTTTCAGGAAGGGGAGAGGCGACGGAAACATGGGAAACTGTGCAAATAAGGGGAGCGACGACGACCAGGGCGGTCTTGGCCATGACGCCTCCACGCAAGGACGGAAGCCGAGCAAGGGCTTCTCCCCGCGCGTCGGTGTGATCAAACCTTACAAAGCCGATGAAGAGGCTCCAGCTACCATCGCGATTTCCGTCGAGGCCAAGCCGGAGACTGGAGGAGGGGGAGGGGGAGGGGCAGCAGCAGCCACGCCACAGCCCTCCCGCAAGGAAACCCGTAAGACCCTCCCCTCCCTCCCCGACCCTGCCCCCGTCTCGGGCGAGTTGGACCTTTGCTATAACCGTGGACCCAACGAAGAGGAATACTGAGAGGTGTTTTTAGTTTATTTTTTTGGATTTGTGAGGACCCAAAAATCTAAACCGAAAGAAGAAGAAGAGAGAGAGAGAGAGACGCAAATAAAGCAAAAAAAAAAAAAAAAAAAAGGCAACAGCCCACCGCCACAGCGATTCCGTGGTGCAAAGGAACACTGTAAGTCTCTCTCCCGGCTTCCCTCCCTGACCATACCCTCCCCCCCTTTTTTCAAAGCGAATTCGCTATTTGTGAATAATTTGTGAACAACTGAGGGAGGGTAAACAGAGTGGGGGTGAGGGTGGGAGGGGAAGGGGGAGACATGTGGTATATAGGGTTCTTGAGAAAGAATTTTCTTTTCTTTTCTTTTTGGGTTTATTTGTCTTTTTTTTTAGTGGGGGAGTTTTCCCTGTATTGATTAGAGGGGAGTACACAGACAGTACATATCTCCCCGCTATGAGGCACTTTTTTTTTTGTTTTATTGGTTTTGTTCTGTTCAGTTTGGTGAGATAGACGGGGGATGGGGAGGGGGTGGGTGGGTGGGGGTTTTTATATACCAAATCATTGCCAAAGGAGGAAATCTAATTGACGGAAGGTACCTGCAAACTATTTTTTTTTTTTTTTTTTAAATTGCCGTCCTAGGTGGGAACCAGACGGGAAAACTACGAGAAATTCGGGGGTGTGTAGGAATTTTCCTGTTTCCCCCCCGGTGGTAGTACAGGGGAAGTACGAGGAATTTAGGTTCCGATCACACCATTAATAGTATGTGTTTTACCACACTGCACAACCCATGCAGTGAAAAAAGCACAATACATTTTCGGAGCGAGAAGCAAGAAGCGAATAAACCAAAAAAAAAATTTTTTTTAAGGTGATTGATCATGAGAGGCTTAGGATCATCTTATAAACTTTTCTTTTCGATAACCCCACGGAGAAACCAGTACCTGCCTGCGTCCGCTGATGAACGGTGAGGTGTTTGCACTTACAACTTCCAACTTCCAACTTCTCTCGTTTTTCTTAGAACGATATGTGTACACGAGAGTCACAATCATCTTAAGAAGCTTTCTTTATTTCTCTGTTGGGTGATGACTATATTGTGCACTTTCATGGGTTTTTGTGGGGATGTCATCTGTGGTTTTGATACACCCCGCCGATGAAATACACTATAACACTCAAAGCAACCAACCATTTGCAACGCGGTGACCAGTTTGAGCGTGAGAGAAACAAAATTTGACGTTTTTTTTTTTTTTGGGAGAGCAATTCTCAACCAGTATTTTCGTCCACTTTTGATGCTCTCCCACATCAAACTGGGCCACCGTGAACACATTATGTTACCCCATTTGCAACCCTTTGCAGGATAGGCCCCGAGGTTCCCCCGATTTTTATTTTATTTTTAGATGTGTATGTACGCGAGGCGTATTCATCTTGAGCCTTCTCTCTTTTTGATATTCCAACATCTAACGTCGGAATTCCTCTCGATCTGAGTTTTGTTTTGTTTTTTTTGAGATACGAGAAAAATATTACTTTATTCCCCAGAATAAAGTGCCTCCAGCCAAATTTATTAGGCTTTTCACCCATTAGGAATTATCTAAGGATATCCCCAAAGTCACAAATTGAGGTGGATGAAGGTGATTTTCTCTCCCCCTTCCTCTCCCTCTCCCACTTTGTTATATGAGATGTGTACATCGCGCTTTCATCTGTCTAGTTTTTTTTTTTTTTGTTGTTTTCTGGTACACTGTCACGAGAGGGCTTTGTATTTCAACTCAACTTTTTTTGTAACTGAGTGTCAGTGCCTGCGTCCCAGAGGCGTTTTGCACTATCAACACCGCTTTTTTTGTTGGGGGTCCACCAGATGCAACGGTCATACCAAAAGGTACACTGTTCACGAGAGGGCTTTTTTTTTTTTGTATTTCAAGTCAACCTTTTTTTCTGTGTGCTTTTCTGGGAGTTCGAAAACCCGTGGAGAAGCAGTGCCGGTGTGTCCTGCGTCTGCCGATGAGCGGTGAGGTGTTCGCGTTTACGACTTCGCTTTTTCCCCCCCTCTTTTTGTTCTTTTTTTTTTTTGAGATGATTCTGTCTTCAACTTCCTTAGGTGGTTGAACATGAGAGGCTGAAGGACCTTACAAACTTACCAACTTTTTTTGTTTTATCTGTTACGCCGTTTTGGTTCGATTCTTTTTGAAAGATGTGTGCCCACGAGGCTCGTTCATCTTCCAAAAAATGTGTGCTTTTTCTTTTTCTTTTTTTCCTGTTTTTTGTTCGTTTTTTTTTTTTGCTTTTTGAAGATGTGTGTTGCACAGACACAATCCTTCAGGCTTTTTTCTTCTTCTTTTGCTAGCTCATTCCCCCTCCCTTTCCTATCCTATTTCTCTTATCCCCCCTTTATCCTTACCAGATGCGTGCATAGGTTAGGGCACGTTCATCTTACAAGCTTTCCCCCCGTTCCCTCAATCCCCAAATGCATGGACTGAGGTTATAATTTAGACCATCGATTGGCCCTGCTTGAGGGACTTTCCCTTTCCTCGCGTTCTGAGTGCTGTGGTAGCCCCACGAAGGGCTGATGTTGCCGGGAAGAACGGAATCTTGCTTCCTAGAGTGGCATTTTCTTTGTGCTTTTCATGCGGATGGATGGCATTGTACAGTGGGTCAGTCGGAGGTGTGTGCCTGCATCAACTACAATTTTCTTTTGCAGAAGTGCATCCAATCCGGCCGAGTCGATCTCCATAAATGATTCCGACTGGTTCCTTGGGGAGCGAATCTCTGAGGCTTTCTTTCTGGTTTGTCCCTTCAAGTCTTATAAGAGGTACCTCTTGTTATTTATTCGCCCCCCCCCCCCCCCCCCAGTAAATCACAAACACTAATTATCTTTGGTGCCCGTTTCTCACCAAAGTGTGGTTTTCTGCTATTTTCGGAGAACAGCCTAATGCTCTAGCTGCGACCCTTTTTTTTTCACTTCTGGCACGACTTTATTTTACCTTTTATTTTATGCGGTCGAGCTGTTCGACACTAGGTCAGGGGGGTAAGGGTGGGGGTGGGGAAGTGGCAGCTGTATTTCCAGTGCAGCTTGTATTCTTTGCGTATTTGAGCAGTAGAATACGTTAGAATGGACAATGTACGTGGGGAAGCTAAGTAGGGAAGCTGTACTGGGAAGCACTGTGTGCGTATTAATCGAATAATGAAACATTACTCAACTGTGTGCGTATGCATGATATTTTTTCTTTTTTTTTTTTTAAAGGTGACAAAAGCTCTGTGAGGACTTCAATTCATCTTCAACAGTTTCTCTTTTGTTTTTTTATTCACAAACAATGTGGAAAAACAAAAAAATAAATTAAAATCAGAAACAAAAGCCAATGTTCACATATTTGATAAGTTTTTCCCCACTGGCCTTGGCTTTTCCCTCATTCTCTTTACGCCAAATAGATTTTCGACACCTATTTGGCTGTGAACGAAACATTTTTCTTTTTTAAAACCCGTGAGTCGCTGAATTCTGTCTGATTCTTTTTTTTTCGCCCCCCTCCAAATTTTTTTCTCTTTATTTTTGTGAGTGACAGAGTAGCCATACAGTACCAGCAGCCTTTTTTTTTTCAAGCTTCCCTCAATCCATTTTTATTATTATTTCAAGGTGCAATGCTTATTGTGGAGGCTTAGGTTCATCTTCACAACTTTTCTCTGTATCCGGGTCCAGTTTTCTAGATCTTACAAAGGGTAGTCTGACAACTCACCCATCTACCATCTCAAAAAGTGAACCCAGAAATCACATTTTTTTTTCCCCGGTGTTGGACTGAATGGTTGGGGGTCCACCCCCACGGTACAGCCGGTCATACCAAAAGGTACACTGTTCACGAGAGGGCTTTTGTATTTCAAGTCAACTTTTGTTTTTCCAACTCTTCTGGAGAATTCGATAACCCGCGGGGGAATCAATGCCTCGTTGCGTCCGCCGATGAAGCGGAGAAGCGTTGTTTTTATACTTTCAACTTCTCTTTTTTTTTCGCAACATTTTGCGGGATCACAGATGCGTAGAAGTTTTAGGTGACTAAGCACGAGAGGATTGGGTTCATCTTATAAACCTTTTTGTTTTTTTGGTACACTGTCACTGGGCTTTGCATTTCATACTCTTTTTTTTTATCCCCTTTGTTTGCCTTTTTGTTCAGTCAACCATATATCCCCCCCTCCCTCTTCATACTTCACGCCAGCTTAGAAACGAATATGCCCTTCCTCTGTACCCCCTACCATTTTTTAAAAAAACTAACTCCCGAGATCCCGAGACCCTCACACACACCAACTCTACACATCAGCTCAGCATAATTCACTTCATTGGCGTTTTCACCCGAGAATTTCAATTTTTTTTTTGAAGAATTAATGTTGTGTAGACACCTCGCTTTTTTCTTTTATTCCTACAAGCGTAGCTTAAAGGAGAAATAGTTCCTCAGATACGGTCGCCAATCACCCCTCAAACAGGGTAATTGAGCAATCAACGAAAAAACCTTTTTTCCTTTTACTTATCAGAGTTACTATTTTTTCATGTAAGCTCCACGCAGCCATTCCTCGCCTATCTCTCGCGTTATATATCCTATAACCCCAATTCAAACCCCCCCCTATCACATTATCATTCACCATATACTCAAAAATCCCACCCCACCCATAGCATACACAACAACAACCACACATACACATTTTCCCCCACCCCCCCCCCCTTCACCCGCTCTCCTCCTTTTACCTTCTTTTCTCTCCCTAAAAAAGCTCGTTTTTTTCGCCTCTCTCTTTCCCTCAGTTCTTTTCTTACTTTCGTCTCTCTTTCTCTCTTTTTCTACCACAAAATGGGCTGCTCCTCAGGGAAAGAAGCGTCGTCAGGGAAGGCTGCACCAGGGAGACATCAGAGTGCGGGGAAGAGTGTTGAGGTTGAGGGGAACACTGGGGGCGGGGGTGCGGGGGGTGGACAGCAGCAGCAACAACAACAACAACAACAGAGCCAACAGGGCAGGCAGAATCCTTCTTCGCCTGCATCAACTTCTAATGCGAGAAAGGGAGGGGGGTCTGTTTCAAAGTCTGCCTCAAAGGATAGTAGAGTCCAGTCCGGGGGAAGGGGAGCAGCAGGGGGAGGAGGAGGAGGCCCCGGCTCGCCCGCAGCCCCAACACACAACATCCCGCGGACGGCGAACCGTTACTCCCGTGAAGACTCATCGTACCCAGCAGTGGTCATCCCAAAGGCAGAAGGGGTTCCTCCACCGAACGCTGATGTCAGACCTGCTGGATTAGATTGCCCTCCTACCCGCGAATGGGATGAGGAATCGTATTGAGAAGGGGGGGGGGGAGCAGTTTTCAAACTTATTGGGGGAAAGCTAATTGCGTTTGAAAGGAAGTAGAAAAAAAAACTGATGTGTTTTGAAAAAAAAAATCGGATGGGATGGGGTGGGGGGAGGGGGGGAGCCTAGGTTGTAAAATTCGAACAATTCGTATAATTTAATTCTACGAATTATACTGTATTCGGTCCCCAAGCAACACCGTATATAACACCGTATAATTCTGTATCATACCGTATTATACGGTATTCGGTCGGGGCCGAGCACGTATAATGCAACCTAGGGGGGGAGGGGAGGGAGGGGGGAAAGTGAGTGCGCATTTCTTTTTTTGTTTAGATAAACCTAACGTAGTAGGGGGAATTAGGTCGTATAGCTCAAGGCTGGCCCTTCTCCCGTCTCTTCCCCTTCCCCTTCCCCTTTCCCCACCCTATTTTTTTTCTCGCTCGTCCCTAGTAATGGGTAAAGCAAATAAAGTACAAAGGTTTTTTTGGTCCAACTATTGAATACCCTATTCTAATTTATTCTAGAGTAATCAGATTGATTGATTAGCTCGATTGTCTGTTGCATAACAGAAAAAAAAAGGTAAATGTAGTGGATCTAATCCTTGGGTAGTTTGCACTACGAATTTTTCAAAAACAAAAAGGGCAAATTGTAGTTCAACAACAAAGGGGGGGTGGGGTGTGGGGGTGGGGGTGCACTGTGTTATATGATTCCAGGGTATAATTCCCTTCCTCCCCATCTTTTTTTTTTTCTCCCTCTTCTGTCCACTTGCCTTAAAAAAATGAGTTAAGCAAAACCCCTGGTCAACCCTATTCCAAGGGGGAGTCTTCTTTGTCAATGCAACAAAATAACAACAAAAACAAAAAGAACTTCAAGACGTGTGTGAAGGCCATTGGATGGGTTTATGCGCTATGTTATCTTATTTGTTCCTTTTTGAGATACGTTTTTAGCACATTTTTTTCAACTCTTTTTTTTTTTTTGCCCCATTCACGATTCTCTTCTAATCCGTAGTGTTGTTAGTAATTGTACAGTCACGCACAGATGCAAAATAAACACACTAAAAAAAAAATCCTTCTCACACATTGATAATAGTTTAGTAGGTGCGCTAAAGCAGGCATTAGTTCACCTTACAACCCCCTTCCTATTTTTTGATGATCGAGAGGTGCACATTTTCATCTAAAAAAAAAAAATTCTCTCTTTTTCTTATTGAGAATGATTTCTTGAAACAACGGTATATTTAAAAAAAGCTCCCCTTTTTATGAAGGGGGTTTTCTCCCATTCATCTGCTTTGTTTCCATGTTTTTTTTTTTTATTTCTTGAAGATATGACTGTACGTTGTGATGCATAATGTATTATTCATCTTTCAAGGTTATTGTAAGAAACCAATCTACTGAAGTTTCAACTTGTGCACGAAGCATTTTTACTTTTCTCCCTTTTGTTACGTTTTGCAAAACATACCACATAAAAAAAAGAAAGTTGGGAATATTTTTGTTCCCTATGCTGGTGTTACCGATCTGCTGTCGGGGACATGTCAACGACATGTCAATATAGGGGGGGTGTGTCATTTTCCCCTGTAAACCTTGTGTCAAGGACATGTCAAGGACCTGTCAATATGGGCCCTTTCGGGAACACCATATGCCTATGCTATCAATTTATTGAATGCGTATGTTGAAATATCTTTCAAGTATGATTTACCCCCTTCTCTCCAACGTGAGTACCTAAGGGTGTATTCTAAAGCCTTTAAAAGGGATGATTGACTACAAAATAAAATGGGATTTTTTTTGTTTTTGTTTTGACGAAGCGACCTTAGCTTCTGTTCATCATGAATTTTTTTTTGTGTGCTTTTCATCCGATAGCTGGCATTGTACGTAGGTCAGTCGGAGGTGTGCCTGCATTAATAACTTCACTTTTTTTTTTGTCAATCGTGCTCTCAAAAGGTATCAGGTATTCCTGGTTATCTTCTCCTGTTGGGTCTATTTTATCCCCCTCCCTCCTTCCCCCTAGTTTTCTACCGTTTTCAATCTTGAATTATCACCCCCAGAAAATAAAAAAAAACCCCCTCATATTGGGTGCCATTTTCGAGTACAAGAACTCACCTCTATTGGCAAGCGCGTTGCCACAAAAAAAAAGGACTTCCCCTTCACCCCATATTTTTTTTATTTTCTCCCAGTGGGAGGGGCTGGTTTTGGGAGTACCTTCTCCCAATACTTTAAAAGATGCCGGGAAAATGGTGAGCACTGTGTCTTGAGGATGAGGTTGGGGAACTGGACTGGGGTGGATTGGGGTAGAGAGTGACGTTAGCAAGCATCTCAAGGTTGTGCTCCTGGACGACCTTTTCATAGGTGTATGGGTGTGTTTCTGCGAGGGTGTCGAAGACTCTAGAAATGGAGAGGGGATGGAGCGAGGGGGTGTGGGTTATCTGGACAACGTTCGCCTGCTACCTGGATGCAACTGAAAGACCTGATGCTGCCACAGGATCTGGTGGGTTTGGGTTCTTCACATAGCTTTGAGGTTTTCTCTGACAGCAGGCCAGCGTATTGCACAAGCGGGAGAGGTGTTGTGATCTTGCCTTGAGCCTGGTGGGGGTTGGGTGGGATAGGGAGGGGAGGAGAAGGGAGGAGAGGGGAGGGATGTGCAGCTCTGGGAGTCGTGGCGTGTTACTGGTGCAGTGCCGTCACCCTGTGGCTGGCATCTCTTGTGTGTTGCAGGGTTGCAGAGTTGCTGCATTGCAGGACGGAGGTTTCTTTTGCCTGATGTGATAGGTGTTTTGGGGTAAGCTTCTATGGAATGACACTACTCCTAGCGTCGCTTTGCTTGCGGGTTCGGGCGGACCAAATTGAGGTTCCCTCAAGGGGAATCTCTAGAGGACTCCAGTTGGTTTGTGAGGGGGGGTGGCCGGGGCCGGAGGCATGGGAATAGCCAGCCTGAAGACGGACTCTGATCTGCTGTGCAGCCTGCATAGAGAGGAGTGGCGACTTTCAGGTGCCCAATGCACGCTTTGTGAGGATTGCAACGTTATGGGGGTTTAGGGGTTGGTAGGTTTGCAGGTGGTGGTTCATTTGTTCCATTTGTTCCATGTATGCCGTGTAGTCCAATCATCAACACACTTTGTTGTGTTTTCTTATGAAACCAGACACAATTTCCGAGGGACAGTGAGCCAGGGGTAGGTACCCATGGGGTGTTATGGGACCTTGGAACGGTGTCATTCAGCGGTCTAATTTTCTTGAAAACTGACGCAGGGGGGTCACTGAGGGGGTGGGGGAAACGAGGTTGTGAACCTTTCTTGAAAGGAACACGAAACAGACTAAGACTGATGCTGATGCTACCTGGTCATGAGTGCAATCTGCAGCATGGGGTACACTTGCACGACGTTCCTTTAGTTTGGTATTGCCAAGTTTTGCTCGAAAGTCGGGAACGAACACCCGCAATGTTGTCCTGCTCTGAAGTAGAATCTGTACGGTTCCATTCAGATTCGTGATCGTCCATGCGCTCCTTTGGGTTTGTTCTGATGCAGACAAGACCCACTTCTCCCGAAATCCAATCTTAAGTTAAATTTAAACAACCACCACATCACGACAAGACATACACCCCACATCTACACCAAACTTATTACCACCCCCTTCCCACTTTCCCCCCCGCTCACTCACCCGCACTTCATTTGGATTTTCACTTTGTGATACATTCAGTTTATTCACCCCTTTTTTTTTTCTGCAAAGTCCACAACCACAACCGCAAAAATGGGAAACTGCGCGAACAAGCCGACACCTGTGAACAGACAGTGCAAGCAGCCGGTGAGGAAGAGCATTGCGCCAACAGAGCCTAGAGGTCAGAAACGCGTGCAGGCAGTACCGGTGCCAGTGGGCAAAACGCCCACGAACAGCGAGGATGAGAAGAACAAATATGAGGTCACGCGTGACAATGGCTCTGTTTCTGACGAGACCCAACCAGAGCTGGTAAGCACAGTCAGCTCTGTGAAGGAGTTCGAGGATGCAGGGTGCACGCTCAAACGCAGGGAGATCATGGAGCAGATCGCCGACGAAGAGTTGAACGCAAACGTGCTTTCCTCGGAGTCGGAGGAGGACAATGAGACTGTCAGTATGTGGAATATCTTTTGTAAAAAAATGCGAGAGACCCGTTCGAATTCGTTTCGGTGACGAATGAGACGTTTATATCTTTTTTAAAACCCATCC
Organism: Rhynchopus sp. YZ270_cl-10; assembly: GCA_964035575.1. Classification (NCBI taxonomy): domain Eukaryota; phylum Euglenozoa; class Diplonemea; order Diplonemida; family Diplonemidae; genus Rhynchopus; species Rhynchopus sp. YZ270_cl-10. The sequence continues at coordinate 717,955 of OZ037897.1, read as the reverse complement.
GCCGTTTGGCCTACCTTTTTCAAAAAAAAGGCGTTCAACAATACTTATCACTTAAACCCACATTAAAAGCAGATAGCCCTACTTCCTAAGGACTACTGCTATTTTAAAACTGGGATCTTTTTTTTTTGAATTTGGCGCCTGTTTTTGGACTCCAAACATCGTATTGCACTCAAAACAACTCAACAATCATTTTCGTCACACTCCCAGACTCGCCTAAGAAGTACAAGCGCAAGCGTTTGATGCGCACCCCGCAGTCCCGCCAGGACCGTGCTGTCGCGACAAGACAACAGCGCCCCTCCCAGCAGCACCGCAAGCCGGTCATCCTCTTGTAAGTTGTAAGCCAGACAAACAAAACAAAACCATCTCCCATACATACAAAACCATCTTTTACCCCTTTGAAGTGATGAGGGCTTATGTTCACGTTGTTTTGTTCGCGGAGAAAACGACCTTTTTTTTGAACACCAATTTTTTTTTTTTTTAGCAAAAGAACCGACAGAAGGTGTTGCTTCTTTCCTCCACCCTCCCCCACCCCAATTAACATCTCTCAGTGATTATTGATAGAACAAAACAAATTGAGAAAAAAAAAGAAAAAAAAAAGCACAGCGATAGACGAATTGAAACCCTTTTTAAAAAGTAAGTTTCTGTTTTCAACGTATTTTTTTATTTATTTTGTTTTTTGTGTGTGTGTACCATGGTGTATCTTATTTTAGACAACAAAAAAAAAAGCCCCTAAAAAAGCTCTCTCTCTCTCTCTCTGCAAGAGTTCCCCGCACGACGTTGAAGTAAATGACTTTACTTGTGGTTTTACATGTAATTTTACTTGTGAAATTACTTTACTTGTGGCACACGTAAAAACGTAGGCGTACAGCTCACAAGTAAAGTAAAAAATATTACATGTAAAACCACAAGTAAAGTAATTTACTTCAACATCGTGCACCCCATCCCCTTCCCCCCCCCTCAGTGAGTTTATATTGTGTCCTCTCATGTACTTGGGTTGACTCTCTCACTCTAGTTCCTTCTCTCTCCCTATGTATTGATAGAAGATGTGCGAGGCCTTTGTGCAACAAAAAGAGCGAAGTCGTAGACACAAGCCTACAGACTGCCCTTTTTTTTTATTGCGTGAGGTATCAATGATTGTCGATACAACCAAAAAAAATAACCAGCCTTGCTCTCCTTTTTTTTTTTATTATGGTGATGTGTAGATGAAATCACATAAAAAAAAAATCAACAAGGATGTGTTTTTTTTACCCCTCCCGCTGGAAAAAAAGCCCTCCCTTTTAGTTAAAATGAAGCACTGACCTTATTTTAAAAGGTGACTGAGGCAATGAGAAGCTTTGGTTCACTTTGTAAACCTTTTTTTCCCTCCTTTTTTGTGGTGTATTAGCGCTTTTGGCAGCTTTTTTCACCCTTTTTATAAATGCCCCAAAAATGGGTTTGTCGACAAAAAAAAAAGTGTAATACAAGCCTCCCAAGGTACAGTGTAACCCTGGTCAGGTGACGTTGCCCCCCTTTTTTTTGTGCTTTTTTTTTTTTTTTGTTCACCTTTTTCTTCAGCTTCACCTCCCCACCTCTCTCCCCTCGTTCTTCTTTGTGTTAATTTTTTTTTTGTCAAGAAAAGAAAAGGAAACAAAGGAACAAAAGAACTGTACTCTACCATTAATTCTTTCTTTCCCCTTTGCGATAATCACTGAATTTGGTACCAAAATCTCCCATAGCCCTCTCCCACCCCCCACCCCTTTTTTTATTTTATTTCTGGTATGTATTTTGCACGAGACAGACAGATTCATTATCTCAATTTTTCCCCCCCCCCCTTTTTCGATGTGGATGGAGGAGGGAACATTTTTGTTGATCCCTCCTCTTATGCTATCAATTTATTGATTGCATAATATTAGTATGTTGAAAATACTTTCTTTTTCGATGTGTATGCACAGCACATTTATCGTACAATTCCCCCCTCCCTACAAAAACAGTGAAGCTTGCACAGCTGGCAACTACACTATTCCACCAATTTTTTTACAGAAAAAACATTTTTCAAAAAAAAAAAAACCCCTTTTTCTTTTATTTTTTTTTTGTAAAGTTACTGCGCTCGAAGATGCTACGGTCATCTAATACTAACAATCTTTCCCCCATTTTCCTTTTGAACGATGACGTAAATAAAGAATGCAAGTTTGCCATGGTTTCCCTTTCCCCCCATTTATTTCTTCGTTTTCTACCGTTTTTACCCCTTTTTTTCTAACCCATTGATGAGTTGTTAGGGTTCTGTGTGGTTTGCTTCAAAAAAAAATAAATAAATCTGTCAAGCATCCTATCCAACCCCCCTTTCTCTGAGTGGGGGTACGCACAGAACCAATTTGGCAAATAACGATTTTTTTTGTCGATGCAACAAAAAAAATACAGCTCTTGTATTCTTTGGAACACAAAATGTGATGTGTGTTGTTAAACTGGCCCTTTTTTTTTGTCAGGATGGGATGCTCTCTGTCACGCTCCTATTCGGGGCAGGAGGTATCTCATTTTTTTTTTTATTGAAATTTTTTTTTTGAAAATTTTGTAAACCAGAAGAAATGGATTGTAAAACTGCATGGTTGAGGTCCACTTCACAGTACATCAGTCAGATACACACTATTCAAGAGGACTTTGTATTTCAAGACAAAAAAAAAAAAGTTAAAGTGAAGTTATGATGTAACCTTCAGGGAACCTGAGGGAGGGGGTTGGGGGAGATGCATGTGTGTTGAAAGCACTCTTGTGGGATGGTTCTAAGTGCAAAGACCAGTCTCTGGCATTTGTCCAAAGAAACGTTCCCCGGCAGGGGAATGTGTGCGTGTTATGGAAATATGTGTTGTGGAATCAGTATGGGTGATTCCTGCCTGCGTGGAAGAATTGCTATAGATGAGTGTTGTGCGAAGAATATCTTTATTCTTTGTAATGCTTTCTCTTTGAATGTAAAGTATATTGGTGTGGCTGAATGGAGTAGGGTGCACAACCCCCCCTTCGGCCACCCCATGAAATTTGGTTTCTTTTTTTTTTTTTTTCCTTTCTTTTTTTGTTCAAGAACCTGTCTTCTGACACTGTAAATGGAAGCGATGTTGCACTGTGCATCAGCTCCCAATCACCTAGTCTAGCTGTTCAAGAGCAGAAAGAAGGAGGAAGGGGGGGGGGGGGGGGTAGGTGGGGGCAAAACCCCTATTTTTTTGAGGCATTTTGACTTTTTTGGACTTCCGCGCAAAGTACGTACAAACCACCCCTCATACCCACCCAGAAATGGGTCAGAAACACCCTGTGACCCGAAAATCCATGCTAAGGGCGACTCAGAATATGAAAAAATGCAAAAAAATAGTGAAAAAGTGGCCTTTTGACGGTTTTGGCCATGTTGGGTAAAATGGCCATTTTTGGACAAAAAAATCAAAAAAACAGCAAAATTTCGACGTCATGACAGCTGCTTGGGCACAAACCTACCCCAGGGAGGTCCTGTGAGTCCATTCCGACCTGTTTTGGACACTTTAGGTACTTTTTTTGGCCGTTTTTTGGTGTTTTTAGGTCAAAAAATACCCTGGACTTTACCCTGGACGTCCCTGGGCCGCGACTTGCGCCCTGCTTTTGGACCCACTCTGGGCCAAAAAATGGGTGAAAACCCCCGAAAAAGCACTCCGGGAACCCAGATAGTTCCAAATATCCACCAGAAACCCACCCAAACACCTCAAAAACATGCCAGAAAAATATTTTTAAAAACACACTTTTTCAAATAAGTCATTATGGAACCTGCCCAGATGAACTTTTTGAAAAAAGTGTGTTTTTGAAAATATTTTTCTGGCATGTTTTTGAGGTGTTTGGGTGGGTTTCTGGTGGATATTTGGAACTATCTGGGTTCCCGGAGTGCTTTTTCGGGGGTTTTCACCCATTTTTTGGCCCAGAGTGGGTCCAAAAGCAGGGCGCAAGTCGCGGCCCAGGGACGTCCAGGGTAAAGTCCAGGGTATTTTTTGACCTAAAAACACCAAAAAACGGCCAAAAAAAGTACCTAAAGTGTCCAAAACAGGTCGGAATGGACTCACAGGACCTCCCTGGGGTAGGTTTGTGCCCAAGCAGCTGTCATGACGTCGAAATTTTGCTGTTTTTTTGATTTTTTTGTCCAAAAATGGCCATTTTACCCAACATGGCCAAAACCGTCAAAAGGCCACTTTTTCACTATTTTTTTGCATTTTTTCATATTCTGAGTCGCCCTTAGCATGGATTTTCGGGTCACAGGGTGTTTCTGACCCATTTCTGGGTGGGTATGAGGGGTGGTTTGTGGGTACTTTGCGCGGAAGTCCAAAAAAGTCAAAATGCCTCACCCGTCCTGAAGGTTTTGCCCCCACCTAGGGGGGGGGGGGGGGGGGGGAATTGACAGTGGAGATTGCCACAAACTGTGGCAAACACAACCCGAGGCAACTACACTACTCCAACAATTTATCAAAAAAAAGAGCAAAGAGTAGTATAGCAGAGAGTAATATTACAAATGAGATGTCTGCGCACAAAGAGGAGCGTTCTGATAGTGTTTGGTCTTTTTTGTTTTGTTTTACTTTTTGTTTTTTTCGTGCAACAATAATAAAAAAAACAACACACACAGTTTCCCCCTGTTAAAATTCCCATTTTTTTTTGTTATTATTTTCCTTTTTCTTGTTTGAATTCTCCTTTCGTTTGTTTACATTTTTTTTTCTCCCCCCTTTTTCTCAGTTTTTTTGTTTCGCTGTGCACATTTCGTCGATTACTCAATTTTTTCTTCTTCTCCTTCTCCTCCTTTCTCCTCTCTCTTTGTCTCCTCTGTCAAATCCCCCGTCAAGCAGCATTTTTGGACAGTGGGTCAGTCGGTCCTAAGATACTGAGAGGTGTGTGGCCCTCAGAAGGGGAGGGGTGACATATTTTCTTTTCAGATATGTGTTCACGAGAGGAACATTTATCATTTTTTTTTTTTTTTTGACGGTTTTTTGTGTGGCAGCTTTTTGTAGATCACAACCAAAAAATACATTTATTGTATGCCGATGGGCAAACTCTAATCTTTTCTTTCAAAATAATTTCAATCATTTATTTTTGCACCAAACGCTCGCAAAAAAAGTTCAGTTATTTTCACAAATAAAATGCCCTTGCCCCAACACAGACAGTGAAGACTGTCTGAATATCACACTGAAAACCAACTTATTTCAAAAAAAAAAAAGAACTTCAACTAAACAACACTAATTGTCATTTTTAGTAGTGTGTATGCAAAGTAACTCTTGCTGATCCATAATCATTTCTCTTTTTTTTCTTCTTTTTTTTTTTTAAAGTGAACCCGAAGAACTGTCTGAACGGTTTGGTTAACGCTCCAACCAACAGATTGTCGTTCATTGTCAAAAAAAAAAGTTTTCAATTTTTTTTTTCGCGTCAAAACAATTCATCATTTTAGTACAACATCCTTCAGGGGCGACAGTTGATACAGTGTCTTTATACCACTTGAGTGTGTCCAATAACACATCAAGGTTACAACAGTTCTCTTAGGTTGCAATTATACGTGCTCGACCCCCGACCGAATACCGTATAATTTGTATTGCAGTGGGGCCCTATATTACGGACGCGTTTTATTACGGGTAACTTAATTATGGGTAAGTATTGGATTTACCCATAATTAGGCGCACTCGTAATATAGCGCTCCACTGTACGATTACCGTATAATACGGTATTATTGGTGCTTCCCGGGGGGTATGCATTTCACAAATTTTCACAAAATGTGACAAGTTTTCACAACTCGAAAACCGCTATAAAATTGTGAAGGCTGGTGGAAAATGGTGAAAAATTGTGAAAAGTTGTGAAAAGTTGTGAAAAGTTGTGAATTGATTTTTTTTTTTTTGGGGGGGTTTTTTTTGGGTTGGGTGGTGACCCACCCATTGAGGGGTATGCTGGGATTCACAAGATAGAACGTGATGTGGTGTACCTGTGTACCTGTGTACTGTGCACTGTGCGGAAATGACGAGAACTTGTCCATTTCGGCAAATTGACCCCACCACTGGCCGGACGGATTCCGGAAATGCAAATGCCGGCATTTAAAAGCTTCACCAACGAAGAAAAAAAGGGTGGTGAAAAGTTGTGAATAGTTGTGAAAAGTTGTGAATTGAATTGAAAATTTGTGAAATGCATACCCCCCGGGAAGCACCAATTATACAGAATTATACGGTGTTATATATGGTGTTGCTTGGGGACCGAATACCGTATAATTCGTAGAATTAAATTGTACGAATTATTCGAATTTTACAACCTAACAGTGCTCTCTCTACACATCAAAAAGAAAGACCCATCAGTGAAACCCCTGTCTACATATTCTCTGCACCATGTATTTTTCGTTCGGTGCAGATTTTTTTTTTGATTGACGCAACACTGCGAATGGTGTGGGTATAGCATATTTGAGGGCCAAAAAAATTAGTTAAAGGTGACTAAGCACGCAAACCGTAGTAATCTAATCAGACTAAGCACGCGCCCCTACTACTACTCAGATTAAGCACGCGAGGCTTAGTAGGGATCATCTTATAAACTTTTTTTTTTGTTATCCTAAATCCTATCCCCCAGACCACCGACCACAGTGAATGTTTGCGCTCTTCTCTGTGCAGCGCTCTCTTTAACGCAGCAAAGTATTGTCATCCTTTCGTGCTCATCCATACACACCCTTTTTTTTTTCTCCTTCTTCTACTCTCATACCATGCGCGAAATGCATGGGCGCTGTGTGCGTTGGGAATAAAAGAAGAAGGTAGCGTACAGTTCATCGGTCTAATCCAAATTAAGTTTTCAAAAAAAAAAACCAGAGATCTTTTTTTCGTGAGTGAACTTTTTTTGGAAAGTGGAGATTGCACCAACTCGAGGCAATCTACAGTACTCCAACGATTTATCAAAAGAAAATTTTTTAAAAAAAGAGTTGAAGAGAATTGCAGTGGTTATTTTCTCTCCAAACCCAGAGAAACAACCTACACAGGATTCTTTGAAAGCATACACGGCACCTCCTTGGTATGCTGTATCCTGTGAACAGGTCTTTTTTTTCTTCTTTTCTGACGAAAACAACCACTCTCTCATCTTTCTGCCATCCTCCTTATTGTTTCTCCGTCTTTCTCCTGATTTTTGTGGGTTTTTCTCAAATCAGGTTTTTTTTTTTTTTTTTTTTTTTTTTTTTTCTGTTCACAAAATAGTTATCGTTTACAGCGTTTTCAAAAAAGGAAAATACATCCACCTCCCCCCACATGGTTCTGTACAACTATGGTGAAGATAGCATATTTCCGTACAGGAAGCTGTGTCAGATATCTTTTTTTGTGAAAATCCCGACCACTTCCAGTGGCTGATTCCTTTTTTTTTAAAGGTGACTAAGAACGAGAGCCTAAGGTTCATCTTATAAGCCTGTCTGTTTGACTTTTTTTTTTGTGTTTTGTTTCTTTGTTTGTCCTAACAGGGAGCGTGCTCCCTTCTTTCCCCCTCTCAGAGCACCGACAAAATGGAAAAAAGACCTTCTCCGCCCCCATTTTTTTTTTCCCCCGGTGTTTTGCTTTTCACATTCATCTGTGTTCCCTTTCCTTTTTATTTTCTTTTCTTTCCCCCTTTTTCTTGTCATTGTCACAACAGTTCACAGCATATAGTAGCGCTTTTCGAGCATGAACCCTCGATATCACTTTTTTGTGGGAAAAGATGTGTGTAAAGTAGTCCAAATAATATTAAGTTTGGACTACTACAAATTTTTAAAAAAAGAAGAAGAAGAAGAAAAATGCACAAATTCCTACCCCTCTAAGGGTCGTAGCATCTATACTAAGTACCGAACTCTTATTTTTTTTTGTTGAAAAAAAAAAATGTTTGTGAAATATACTTTTTTTTTTCCATCAATTCCTCACAAGCTGAATGGTAGCGCGCAGCAAAAGAGGCAAAGGGTCGGGTTGTCGTACGTCATATAGTGCCCCTTTCCCCCCCTTCTTTGGTGTCTGTCTCCTTTTTGCCCCCTCTCCCCAGAACGGCCCGGAATTTATGTAAAATAATTCCACTCCCCCCCTTTGAACCCGGTGTAAAAAGGAAGCCAAAAAAAACCCCCAAAAAAAAAATCTAAAGAAATGAAGTCTGTATCCTAGTACCTACCGACTTATTCTTGAAGGTGAATTTTTAAAAAAAATCATTGGTCTGTTGGACCGATGATTTTGTGTTGGTATTAAATAAAAAAAATAGTGGGGCTCATCCATTGGGGTGTCGTCTGCACCAATACAAACGAAGTTTTTCAAAAAAAAAAAAAGAAAAAAAAAAAAAAAAAATGCCCAAACCCTCAGTTTTTCAACCCGATTCTTCTTAGAAGTTCTAGCTTTTATTTAGTACAAATTCTCATATTTATTCAAGATGACTAAGCACGAGAGGCTTATGATCATCTTACAAACTTTTCTTTATTTTTATCCCCTCACCCACCCTTTTTCTCGAATTCCCGAGCATTGAGGATAGACCCTAATTATTCACGAAAAACGACCGACAGGACAACAAAAAACCTGCGATCTGAGGTTGTTTGAGTGATTAAAGAGGAAAAGTGGTGTTTGCACAGCGCAACTAAACTACACCCAACAAATCAAAGCGAGTATACACGGTATCAAAATTATTCAAAAAAAAACAAAAAAAAAAAAAAACTCACACACCCTGACTTTGAATGCGAATACATCCGATTGAAAAAGATTGTTCTGAGCTTCTAAAGGCCTGCTCATCTTTTCAAAAAATTATTATCTTTTTCGTTTTCTTCCCTTCTTCTCTATTCTTCTTCTACGGCATACCCGTCTACAACAGAACGGGGATATAGAGCCACACCTTCGCCTTATGATTATGCATACAATGGTGTATCTTAGCCCTCCCTTTGCCATTTTTTTTATATTTTAATTTGAAGAAAATTAGACGGATTGTCGATATGATATGATATCACAAAAAAAAGTCCAAATTTACGTGAAGATTCCCGCGTGGATCTCACAAAAAAAAAAGACTACAATTTGCCTCAAACATTTTTTTTTTTCTTTGCAGTGTCGTCTGTAAGCTATAAATCCTCTTTTCACAGCGATTTTAAGCAGATTGAACAGAACGGCTTTTGCTTTGAACAAAAATGACAGATTTTTTTTTTGTGTGTATTTTTTTTTCTCTCTTCCCCTATTTGAATTATTATTGACAGTACGAGAGGTTTAGTATAATTTCTTTGCCGTATTGAAGGATACTAAGCTAATATTATTTTGCCCACTACTATTTTTTAAAATTTTTTTTCTGCAGACGGTTCATCAAAAAATCAGCTTCAAACCACGCAAATAACTGGAATGGTAAAAAAAAAGTGGAGATTGCAACACAACCCGAGGCAACTACACTACTCTAACAATTTATCAAAAATTAGCGTAGAGTTCACACGAGAAAAAAGCGAAGTGTCTACACGTTGCCAATTATTCAAAAATATTCAAAAAAAAAGTTACTACAGCGAAGACGATTACAATACGAGCACTGCATTCATCTATCAATGGGGTGGCTGAAGGAAGGGGCGTGATTTCGCACTTCTTGCGTACTTCTTTGTAGGCCCCTCCATGTGCAATCAACGAAAACAACTTTACTTACCTACCGATCCTACTATTTTGTTTTTTTTTTTTTTTTGGCCTGAAGCATGTCTAGTTCGCACCAGCAAAGTGTACGAACCTTCTTATCTTCCCGCCTCCTCCCCCCCTTCCCATTTTTTTTTTTTTGCTGTTTAATTCTGCTTTGTTGTGAAATAGAAGGGAAAAGGTCGTACAAAAAAGATTCAGTACAAAAATAGCTTTCAGGGCGAAGTACGGCCCCTACCTTAGTCACAACTATGTTTATCGAAACCCTACCAAAAAGGATGGAAGACCCCCCTTCTGTTGGTAAAAATATGGTTTGGTAAAAAGTATTTTTGAGAAAAAAGTAATGAAAAGATTTTTGAACAAATCTTTCAAATAAAGCCAATTTTGAGACGTGGGGTAGTGTGAGGTAATGGTATTAGACAGCAATTAAGTCGACCGACCTCAAAAAAAGAAGAAGAAAAAAAAAAAGAAATAGTGGAGTTCATCCTCGGGTGGCTACACTAATACAGCCAAGTTTTCAAAAAAGAAAAAAAAAAACTTTAACCCCTCCGTCAGTGGGTTACTTAACTATTTGTATAGAACCGTTCGTTCTAAGAACGGGATTTTATTTTATTTTGTTGAAAAAAAAAGTGTTCAGACCATCTTGTATGCTGGCTGACTGTTTTTCATTTTTTTTTAAAATCAAAAAAAAGTGAACCAAAATATTCCCCCCAACTTCCCCCACAAGCAAAATGTTATTATTATCTTCTCAAAAAAAGCAAAAATATGGTTAGTGTTTCCAGTTGTGTTCTGTCTTTTTTTTTTTTGTTTTTCCATTTTTCTTTTAAAATGCATGACGTCTTTCCCCCCCCACCCTTTTTGATGGTGTTGTTGTATCACAAGGGATACTCCATCAGTTCATCTTCTTTTTGACTGAGCTGCGTTTTAACACGTTTCAGCTACTCTTTTTTTCCCCAAGGTGACTAAGACACGCGAGACTTAGTATCGTCTTACCATTTTTATTTTATTTTATTTTTTTGCCCTTTTTTTTTTTTGCACGTGCCTGTACCCGCCTTGAGGTGTCTGCACGTTATCAAATTCACTTTTGTTTGCATCACACCACCCCCCACCCTCCTGCATCCCCTTTCGTTGCTCCACCACCACCTCCACCACCACCTCCGCCACCGCCTCCACCCGCAAATGATAACAAACCGGAGGTGTCCACAAACGATATCGTTGATGCGCCAATCCGCAAGACGACCGTCACAATCCCCCAGACACACACACAAACACTTCCGGAACAGACCCCTTGCAGGACAAAGAAGTCCCTCAAACGCAAGGAGCAGGACGACAGACACTCACCAGGGCACGTCCTGAAAAAGTTCTGCGAAGATAAAGCAGACGCTTCGGACGAGGGGGAACAGGTTGCCACACCCCCCAAAAAGAAAGTGCGCCGGAAAAGGAAGGAGCACGCCACCACCAGGCAATCACCCGGCCACGTCACCAAAAAGCCCCGTGAAGCCGCACCCACCCCTTACAAAGACACCCCTAAAAGCGCCTCTCCACCTCGACGCAAAGAACTAAAAAGGAAAGATCAGGCGACAACAAGATTTTCCCCAGGACACATACTGAAAAAGAACAGACATGACGTCGACTCGTCTGAAGAGGACACTGAGGACACTGAAGAGGACACAGAACAAGAAACTGGTCCTATCATGTGCCAGGGCTGCGGTAGCTACAAAACCTTGATCTCTAAGGAGCTTTTCACCGCCGAAAACATCATTGCACACCAACGCCGTTGCGCAGGCTGGAAAGAAATGATGATGTCCCCAGATAAAAACAAAAACAAAGAAGAAAACGAAAACGATGTAATCTTCTTCTCCTGCTCTTCAGAAACTTCTACAGAACACCGTCTCAGGTGTAGCTTTTGCGGAAAAGATAAACTAAAAACCGGAAGACCCTTCACACAAAACTCTCTCAAAAATCACGAGAGACAATGCAACAAAGCCAAAACAGACTCAACATAACCTTTCGATTACCTCCTAGGAGTGTAAACAAAGAGCCCTTGGTGAGGCGGGCGACGATCACCTTAGAATTACCAGTTTCCTTGTTTTTTTACTTTTTCAAAACTTTATTTTAAATTTTCTTTTATTTTTCCCCCCCCGCCCCCTTTTTTCACGGGTCGGGAAAGATCTTTTTTTTTTTTTTTTTTTTCGAGAAAAAAAATCCTCTTCTCCCGAAAAAAAAAAAAAAAAAAAGATTTTTGGGAGAAAAAAAAAAAGAGAAAAGATTTGAAAATCCTGGGAAAATCCTGAAAAAATCCTGAAAAATCCTGGAAAAATCCATGAAATTTCATGAAAAATCTCGAGATCTTGAGAAATCTTTGAAAAAAAAAAAAAAGATTTTCAAAATCTTTTTTTTTTTTTTTCCCAAAAAGATTTTTCAAAATCCCAAAAATCTTTTTTATCTTTTTTTTGAGAAAAAAAAGATTTTCAAGATCTTTTTCATCTTTTTTTCTCTTTTTTTCCTTTTTTTTTCAGGATTTTTCAAAGATCTCAAAGATCTCGAGAGATCCTGAAAAAAAAAGACAAAAATCCTGAAAATCTTGATTTTTTTTTTTTTTCTCCCGAGATTCTCGAAAAAAGACAAAAAAAGACAAAAGATCTTTCCCGACCCGTGTTTTTTATTTTTTTTTTTTTTTTTTTTTTTTTTTTATTTTTTTTTTTTTTCTGAACCTCTTCCTCTCTGATGACTGAGGAGGGTCCTCGGACCCTGGCCGCATGAGGTTCATTTTTCGCAAGTCAGAGGATTAGCGGCCGAAACTTGCAACAAACCAAAACATTTTTCCCCTTTTTTTTTTTTTTTTTTTTTTTTTTTTTTTTTTTTCTTCATCTCCATCTTTACTGCTTTTCTTTTAAGAGTCAGCCCAGAAACAGCCCTGCTACACCCTGAGGGAAGGTGTACTGGCTGTACCCTCTTTTTTCAACCCCCCTTTTTTTTTTTTTTTTTTTTTTTTTTTCTGTCTTCGTTTCTTTCAACGAAGACAAGCAAATAAACAAACAAATAACAAGGATATTTGACAGTGGCTGAGAAAGAGGATAAGTCGTAATCTCATACAAAGTAACGCGCCCTTCCTCTCCAACTCCACGTCTACAAAACTATCAAGCAAAATTAAACAGAGCACAAAGCACTTTCAAAACATACAAAAAACATTTTCAAAATCCCCTTTCGTTGTGCTTTAATCTCTTCTGCTGTTTAGAAAGAGAGAAGCTGTGCGGCGGGAAAAAAAAAACAAACAAAGAAAAAATGCCGAATGGAAAAAAAAAGTACCCCGCCCTTTCTGTTTTAAACCACTTTGTTCATTAACCCCCCCTCCTCCTCCTCCTCCCCACAATCCCACATTCATTTCCCCCCATCAAGGAATAAACACCCAATCTCCCCTCCTCCGTCTCCTCCTCCTCCCTTAGGCCACATGGAGGAGACACTGGCTCTGCCGGTGGTGAGGAACCTCCCGCAGCAGAGCACCCCACAGGATGCGACCGCCACCCTGCTGAGCGCGCTGTCACACAAGGAGGACCAATTCCAGCTCAAGGTCGACGTCACCGAGCAGCACAGCGCCCCTGTCACAGGCCCGACACCCCCAGCACACTACCCCGAGGGGACACGGGTAGAAATCGTGAAGGGTGGGGCAAGATTCCTTCATGAAGATCTCAAAAAAAGCATGTCAGAGCATATGGCAACTACGAAGCCTGATTTTACGCTTCGATGGCATGATAAACCGGTGACAATGAATGCGCATGGTACTGTTGTAGCACATGGCCCCCACCCTTCAAATGACGTCATCGTTCACGTTGTTGAGCTGGACGTCGGTCGTTACGGCAAACACAGCCATGTTCTCATCCACCCCAACGGCCTCGCCCCTGCACTCTGGAAAGGTCAAGACGTTTACGTCTCACGTGACGGTGCGCGCTACGACCCTCAGGAGGGTTTTACCGAAATGTTCCCCTCCATCGCGGAGGAGGATTGGGTCCCCATTGACGCCAGCTGTGAGAAACGGAAGGGCAAGCTGTTGACGTTGGTGCACCACCCCGAGAGGGAAGGGGTGGCGTGCTATGTCGTCAAGCTGGAGAAGGTCGCGAAGCCGCAGGCAGTGCTGAAGGGGGAGGAAAAGAAGGAGGAGGAAGTAGTCGACACGGCGCCGGCACCCGCATACGTCATCCTGCAGGGCTACGGCCTGCGCGACCAAAGGGTTCTCCCAGCATACATGAGACAACGGAACGCACCTCGCACCGAAGGACGCGACGACAGAGGCATCCCCGAACCTCGTGAACGTGACTACCCCCGAAACGACGAGCGTGATGAAGGGGGTAAAGGGGGGGGTGGAAAGGGTGGGGGTATGCCCCACCACGACCGTCGTCACTCTCGAGACAACTTCAGAGGAGGGGACAGGCACGGAGGAGACCGGAGTGGTGGGCGTTATGGTGGGATGCGGGACCGAGAACCCGAGTGGGATAGAGACGGACGTGAAAGGCGTGGGCGTGATGGATACGAGGTTTGTTTTGCTTTTTTTTCTCTTTTTTATACAAGCGTAGCTTAAAGGAGAAATAGTTCTTCAGATACGGTCGCCAATTCACCCCTCCAACAGGGTAATTGAGCAATCAACGAGAAAACCTTTTTTCCTTTTACTTACCTATCAGAGTTACTATTTTTTTTTGAGTTTTTTTTTGTTGCGATGCCGTTCTGTGTCCTCTAGTCTTTTGTTGAGGGTGATATTGTGTGCACGTAGTGTGTTTTGTAGAGGCAACCGTATTGCTTCAAAAGTAACACTACATAGACGAACAAACAACCGCACGTACGCGGCAGCAACAGAGAAGGCATTCCAGATGCACACACCAGCACTGTTCAACCCACACCTACTCAAGAAACAACCATTTTTTAAAACTCTCTTAACCCCCTCCTTACAGCCTAAGCGCGGTGGCGCTCCGATTCTTGGGGGTTCTTCAGGGGAAAAGCCGGTTCCGGTGCTGGCAGGGAAAGGGGGACGTATGTGACTCTGCATTTTATTCGTTCTTGCCCCCTCCCCCTCCCTCCTGCCCCCTTTTTTTTGCTTTTCTTGTTTCTAGCGTTATTGGTGGCATCGTGCCTGAAAAATACCAGAATTTAATTTTCTACTTTGTCAAATCATCCCCCTCCCCTCCTCAGCGATAATTGGTGCCTTTTTCCAGGGGAAATTTTCACTCTCCTACCTTTTATGCTGTAAACGGAACAGCTGATACTGTGCTGATAACGGATAGTTGTCATAAGATGCCTGAAAGCACTGTGAGGCTTTTTTGCTTTTTGTACGTGTTACACCCTTTAGTGCTTACTGTTTGTGTTATAAATAGTAAGTATATGAATGTATTGCTTTTTGTTTTGAGTATTATTCCCCAAAAAAAAAAATTGTTCTATCTTTTTTGCCTTCAGATCGCCAGATGCCCGACCAAGGACCAATCTTCCCCACATCAGGCGGCGGCAAGGGAGGGAAGGGGTACGAAGATCACTACGGAGGAAAGAAGGGGGGTGGATACGAACCTTACGGCAAGGGCAAGGGCAAGGGTGGCAAAAAGGGGGAGAAAGGGGGAAAGCACGGCTTCCCCTCAGATCATGGGGGACACCATGTATGCACCCCTCAAATATTCCTGAATAATTATACGAATTTACTTATTTTGCGTTTTCTCGTTTCTTTGGCATAATCCCGAAGTCCTAGGGTATACCACTACCAAAGTAGAAGCAAACCATCGTTAGGTTTGTATTAAAATTCATTCAAAAAAAATAGTAATACCAATCTCATAGCGGAGCCTATCCTTGGGTGTCCTTGGGGGTCTGCACTAATGCAATCAAGTTTTCAAGAAAAAAAATAAACAATATTCACACAGTACGACCCGCATGCGCCTCACGCACACCATCACCATCATCACCACCACCACCAACACCATGGGCATCACCACCACCACCAGCATCAACATCAACATCAGCACCAACACCAGCACGGAGGACAGGCGCATCACCATCACCACCACCACCACGGACACCACCACCACCACCAACATGCCCAACAACACCAGCATCAGCACCCCGCCCACCAGCACCAACATCAACACCACGTCCACCAACACCAGCACCACCAACATGGTCACCAGCACCAACACCAACATCACCAACACCAGCATCAACATCAACATCAACACCAGCACCAACACCACCAGCAACCACGTGGTTACCCCCCTCAGGTATGCAACTGCTTTATGGTGTAAACCCCCCCGCATTTATAAAAAGATTTCACTAATTTTACCCTTCTCTTCTTTTCCCCAGCAACCCGCTCAGCCACCACGCGCAGTGCCGCAGCAGCCACAGCCAGGTGCCCCGCCGAGACAGGTATACTGTTGCCCACAGCCACCTTTCAAATGCGCACTGTGTGTGCCACCTCCATGACGGGCTTCCGAACAACGTGACGCATTCTTTGCGTTCCTCAGATTTTTTTTCCAATTTAACCTTTCTCGCGTCATCTCCTTCCACACTCCACACTCCAATTTCACCCTTTCTCCCACACGACTCTCTTATGAGCACCCCATCCTTTACCCCCTCCACAGGCATACCAATATCCTCCTCAGCACGCCCCTGCACCCGCTCATGTGCCTGCACCGGCACCTCAAGCAGCACAACCTGGCTACCCTCCTCAGGTATGATACGCAACGTTGATGAAAAAAACGGAGTTAAACAGTGACGCATGGCAGCGAAACCAAACCAATTATCAAAAAGAAAACAAAAGATTTTCCTCTTTCCCCCCCCTCGGAGGCTATTGCCGACCCACAATACTAACCACTCCCCCCACCCTCTCCACAGCAACCGCGTCCACAATACCCACCTAGTCAGGCCCCACCTCAGGGGGGCAACCCCTACTACCAGGTATCATTCTCCTTCTCCTTCTCATTCTCCTCCCCCCCTACTCTACGACCCTCTTCTTAGCCTTCTGTACCCCACCCCATTCACGCCCCTCGACCCTTTTGCACTCTCAAAAAATTCTCAGTTTTTTTTTGTCGATAACGAATATGATTAAGGTGACTAAGCACGAGAGGCTTAGGATCATCTTATAAACTTTTCTTTTTTTTGCATTTTTCTTCTATTCTACATCCTATACCTTTCCCCCCCTCTCCCCCTTCACAGCAACCCCCTCAAGCACAAGCCGCACGCCCCCCTCCGCAGTCACGAAACCCCTATGACTCTAGCGAGCCACGTAAACCCGTCCAACCCGCGGCCCCCGCTCCAGAGCCAGCAGCAAGCGCACCCACAAACGACCCATACAGAATGTGGTTGGAGCACTGTGGTCGCGTTGACAAGCCGGCATAAAGCAGGGACGCTTATGGGGGAGGGTCATATTATCCTGCGCACGGCAAACATTAGGTCAAAACAATGCACGTCAATTCTATCAGAGCACACCAAGCGAAAAAAGAGAACAAAAAAACAGCAAAACCGAGAGCTACACAAAGGGAGGGAAGACAAGGTTATGCTCCTTTCTTGCCCCTTCTTTTGTCTCGCTATTATACCTTCTATTCAGTAGAATAGATAGTATATGAAATAATTTTGTCACTACTGTTCATTTATTCTCTATGGTTGTCGGAGGTGTTAAAGCTGATTTAGGATGGGAGAATCTCTGTTTTGGGCATTGTGTTGCAGAGACGGGGTAATAAAGGGGGGAGAGGAAACTTTGTGATTATTTTATTAGTCCTGGTTAATAAGATTGTTGGGTGAGAAGGGATGATCCTTTTCTTTGAAGTGGTGGCGATCGAAAGGTGGAGGGGATGTGAGGGGGTGGGCTTTAAAAAAACAAAAAAAAAAAAAACAAACAGACAGTGACGAGCTTGCACAGGTGGCAAACTACACTATTCTTACAATTCTTCAAAAATAAAGTAAAATTTTAAAAAAAGCAAAATCGACAATTCGCACGATTATTTTTTTTGATTGGTTGTCCATTTTTTGGAGGTACACTGCAAGAGGGCTTTGTATTTCAACTCTACTTTTTTTTTTGTTCCTTTGAGGGGGAAAGCCGCAGATTTGCAGAATCGTTTGCATTTCGAAAAAGAAGAAAAAAAAAAAAAAAAAAACGGGAAAATTTTGAGAGACAAGGGAAAGGTGTGGAAAATAAACCCTTATCCCCAATCTCTGGAAAGAAATCATACAAAATAAAACATAAAAATCGATTTTTTCTAATAAAAAAATGTCCGCGACTGTTCCCTCAAATATTTGGGTAAGTTTTATCTTGTTTTTTTTCCCTCCTTTTTTTTTCGTGTATAATTGATCGGAATACGGGGTAGGGGTGTGTGGGTGAGGGATAAAAAAGTAAAAAATTACCCACCAAAAAAACCACCACGGAATACTAAGTTCTTGAACGGGACACATTAAGAAAAAAAAAGCGTCAATATTTTCTCTCTCTTTTCTGTGTCCAATGTCCAGTCCACGTGGAAGCGTGTGTCGCATGTTTGGTAATGACTTCGTGTGTACTTTCGCATGTACTTTTTCTTCACTACTGAAGATTCGTTGAAATTTCTTGTTCATTTCTCCACCACCATCACAGATATCTTTTTCTGAGAAAACCAAAAAAAAAAGTGAAAAAATGGTGTCCCCAAACGAGCCAATCGCGATCAATGTTGACATCCCAAACAACGAAGACGCACAGAGCTCGCACTCACGCTCGAGCACCTCTAATACACCAAAGGCGTTCAGCAGTAAAGAGACACGTTCGCTTGCAGTGGAGTGGCACGACCTTGAGTTTGAGGTGGAGGTAAGCTCAGGATTCTGCGGGAAGCAAAAGGAGACAAAACAGATTGTGAAGAAGTGCTCAGGGTCGTTCACACCAGGAACGCTCACGGCGCTTATGGGACCGTCTGGTGCAGGAAAAACCACACTCATGAACGTGCTTGCTGGACGTGCTTCGTACGGACGTATTACTGGAGGGAAGGTGCTCCTGAACGGTCTTGAGGCAGACCCTGAAGCGTACAAGAACCAGCTTGCGTACGTGATGCAGCACGATGCCATGTTCGCAACACAGACACCACGTGAAGCACTGCACTTCACTGCTGCCCTTCGCCTCCCAGAGTACAGCCCAGAGCAGCGCGAGGAGATTGTGGAGTCTGCCCTGAACGCACTCTGCCTGCAGCAGTGTGCCGACACGCTCATTGGATCTGTCATGATTCCCGGTCTCTCCGGTGGTGAGAAGAAGCGTACCGCAGTGGCAATGGAGCTCATCTCGTCGCCGTCCCTCATCTTCTTGGACGAGCCCACATCAGGTCTCGACTCGCACAACGCCTTCGAGCTGGTCAACATCCTCCGCTCGCTTGCTGAGAGTGGATGCACCATTGTGTGCACAATCCACCAGCCCTCATCTGAGGTGTTTGACCTCTTCCACCGTGTCGTGTACCTGAGGAAGGGATACACTGTGTACGCAGGAAGTGTGGAGGGGTCGAAGGCTGCGTTCGAAACTGAGGATATTGTGTGCAAGAACCACACGAACCCTGCCGACTTTGCGATGCACCGTCTGCAGCTGATGAGTGAGGAAGAGATGATGGCGCTGGTTGACGCACAGCCGATCATTCCTGAACCGAAGGTGAAGGGGACCTTCAGCAAATCAGACTTCCCGCAGCCAAGCATGGCCTCCATCTTCACACAGCTGCGTCACCTGACAAACAGGGAGTTCAAGCAGCTCATCCGTGACAAGGCTACCCTGGTGTCGCGCTTTGGTATGGCAGTGATGATGGCGCTCATGCTTGGCTGTGTGTACTGGGAGGCTGCCGACGACTGGGGTACCGACTTCGATGCTTCAGACATATCTGTTGCAATCCAGAACCACTGGGGAGCACTCACCTTCATCGGCATCAACGCGATGATGCTTGCGGCGATGCCTGTTGTGTTGACATTCCCACTCCAAAGAGCTGCCTTCATGCGTGAGTACACCAGTGGTGCATACACGTCGTACGCGTACCTCATTGCCAAGACGTTGCTCGACGTGCCCGCAGCTGTTTTGCAGCAGGTGCTTGCGACAGCTGTGTTCTACAACATGGTTGGGATGAACGGGAACTTCGCCTTCATCGTGTTTTCCATCAGCCAGCTTGCTGTTGTGTCTGCATCCATCGGTATCTTCGTAGGGTCGTCAACTGCTAACGCAGAGACCGCTATTAACATCGTACCCGCTATCTTCATCCCACAGATTCTGTTCTCAGGCTTCTTCATCTCGAGCGATAAGATCCCGGTGTACCTGCAGTGGGCCCAGTGGTGCTGCCCACTGAAGTACGGAATCAACCTGGTCACCATCTCGGAGTTCACCCCGTCCGCAGTGCCTGACAACAGACAAACCGAGGCAGATGACCTTATTTACCGCTCAGACATCAGCCGTGACTCCTGGTGGTTCTACGTCGCCATTATGTGTGGCATGTTTGTCTTCTTCCGTGTCGCCAGCGGTTGCATGCTTGCCTTCAAGGCAAGACACTACGCGTAAACGCACCATTTTAGTACATTTTATTTTACACTTATTGTGACCAAGCACCTCAGGTCATTTGACACTTTTTGATATTTTCCATGCCATGTGTTTTTCCACGTGGCACTTCCAACTGCTCTTTTTCCTGTAGACATTTTGTGTCCAAGACCCTTACTTCGTACTCTTACCTATTTTGCCCCCTTTTTGTTGTTTTATAAGTTGTGGAAAATGTAGCAGAAGTGCGGGCACCACTGTACCCCACTGTACGACATTGCTTCGGTGTGACAACCGCAGTACTTTCGTTGGACGAAGTGCATTTACCTTCACGACTTCTTTTTCTTTTTTTTTCATGAACTTCATCTTTGTTTTCTTGCTTTTAAAATTAAGAGATGAAAATGCATCTCTTTTTCTCTTCATTGTGATGTCGAGGGAATGTGCCACCCTAGGAGGGAAACACCAGAACCACATGCACCACTTCTGCACAACCCTTTATTATTTGTTATCATACGTGCTTAGTGTTCTTATCTGGGCTGGGCTTTCCTTCCTAAGTGTTCATTAGCAGAAGTGGGAGTCACTTCTCTACGGGTACAGCTTGTCACCGAAGGATGCCCAGCCCCTTGTTGTGTGCTTTGTGGTGAGGTCTTTGAGAAGGCAAGAGAAGGCAGTGTGTTGCAGGACAACTGATCTTCTGAAGCACGTTTTGCGACGAACAACCAACAGGACCTATACACAAAGCCACCTTTGCTGAAAAGACCTCTGGCTTCTTCTTGTTGGCTTCGTATTTTGTTCTTTGAAACGCGTTCCGTTCTCTTCAAATCGAGAGTACACATGCAATGCAATTCCAGTAGCTAACACATACTCCTGCCTTAACAAAAAGGGGCAACCCGGAGATCGATGAAAGTTATTTTCGTGTGACTTTAGTTAGGCAGCTTCTTTCGTTAGCTACTGTAATCATTTTTTTTAAAAGGTGACTAAGTACGAGAGGCTTAGGGTCATCTTATAAGCTTTTCATTTTTATTTCCCCCCCAATCACAGCTGGGTAAACGTTTACACCGTCAACCCCAACTTTTTTTTGCTTCAGCTATTTTGTGCCCCAAAAAATAGGGCGTTTAATTCACCGTTGGTATTGAAGTAGATGTGAATAATACAAACTGGCCGCATGGTTTTAAAAAAAAATGTCACATTTCGGTTCCGCAAACCCGCAAACATTTACTTTACTTCAGTTTTTTTCACACAAAAAAAATGTGCATAAAAAAGAATGGAGTATTTAGTTGATCCGTTTGCCTTTACTTTCAATTCATTATTGCATGTATGTGTTTATTATACATATTTTGGTTTTCATATAAATGTTCATACTGTGGGTGTTATAACGTTATGGATAACGTTGTAATGTTATACCAGATAACACTATGTTAGAACATTGTCGATAACGTTGTAACACCCATAGTTGGTGCTTCCCGGGGGGTATGCATTTCACAAATTTTCAATTCAATTCACAACTTTTCACAACTATTCACAACTTTTCACCACCCTTTTTTCTTCGTTGGTGAAGCTTTTAAATGCCGGCATTTGCATTTCCGGAATCCGTCCGGCCAGTGGTGGGGTCAATTTGCCGAAATGGACAAGTTCTCGTCATTTCCGCACAGTGCACAGTACACAGGTACACAGGTACACCACATCACGTTCTATCTTGTGAAGCCCAGCATACCCCTCAATGGGTGGGTCACCACCCAACCCAAAAAAACCCCCCCAAAAAAAAAAAATCAATTCACAACTTTTCACAACTTTTCACAACTTTTTACAATTTTTCACAATTTTTCACCATTTTTCACCAGCCTTCACAATTTTATAGCGGTTTTCGTGTTGTGAAAACTTGTGAAAACTTGTCACATTTTGTGAAAATTTGTGAAATGCATACCCCCCGGGAAGCACCAATAGTAATGACTATTCAAGTTGAAGACAAATAACCTTTGATCTCTCCTGATTCCTGCAGATTTTGTGTACCCTTTCAAACGCTGAGCAGAACCCTTTTCATTTAAAACCATTTCTTTCGATTTGATACAGAGTGTCAATAAAATGCACTTTATGTGTTATTTTTGACACTTTAAATACAGATGAGTTTTTTTATGAGGGGGAAAAAACATACATTGCCAAGATTTTTTATTTCTGCTAGTGGATATATATTCTACTGAAGCAGAATTGTGGGTCTCGAAACCCGATTCATCAAGTCAATTTTTTTTTCTCTGCGCTGTTTGTTTTTTCTGGTGTTTTAAAGCGCTCGTTGAAAGGAAATCACTACAGGAGAGAAATTGGTACATATGCCAATATTTCTCTCTGCGACCTCAATCACGTCCTCCAGAACAAACATATATTCTTAGTATTTTGTCACTATCTACGTTGCCTAACCCCACACTGTCTACAGGGGCAGTTTCAATCTTGTTTATTCCAGTGTTCACGTCGGCAGTGGAACGGCAATGCGTTTGCACTTTGCGCTTTCAATCTCTTTTTTCTTCTTGTCTTTTTCTTATTTTTGTTCATTTTTCAAGTTTACCGTTCTCTGTTCTTTGTTGCAAGATTCTTATGTTCCACTTTCAACTTCACGTTCCTTAAAGGTAGTGAAGCGAGTGGGGAAGGAGCATACGTCTGCATCGCGAACGCTTCTGGCATGGGAGTGTTTGGTATTCACAGCAGCTGTGCGCTTCCCCGAATAGGAATACGCAACACAGTTTTCTGCAACGTTCTTCTGCTCTCTCTGCTCAGAAGTCTGTGATGAAAAAAGGAAAGAAACAAAAAGGTCCATGTGTTATCATTGTGTGTCTGCTTTCTATTCTCCCCCTCCACAACCATCGTCACAGATATCTTTTTCTGAGAAAACCAAAACACAACCAAAAAAACCCCGTTAAAATGGTGTCCCCAAACGAGCCAATCGCGATCAATGTTGACATCCCAAACGACGAAGACGCACAAAGTGCGCACTCACGTTCGAGCACCCCAAGCACACCAAAGGCGTTCGGCAGCAAAGAGGCACGTTCGCTTGCAGTGGAGTGGCACGACCTTGAGTTTGAAGTGGAGGTAAGCTCAGGATTCTGCGGGAAGCAAAAGGAGACAAAGCAAATTGTGAAGAAGTGCTCAGGGTCGTTCACACCAGGAACGCTCACGGCACTTATGGGACCGTCTGGTGCAGGAAAAACCACACTCATGAACGTGCTTGCTGGACGTGCTTCGTACGGACGTATTACTGGAGGGAAGGTGCTCCTGAACGGTCTTGAGGCAGACCCTGAAGCGTACAAGAACCAGCTTGCGTACGTGATGCAGCACGATGCCATGTTCGCAACACAGACACCACGTGAAGCACTGCACTTCACTGCTGCCCTTCGCCTCCCAGAGTACAGCCCAGAACAGCGTGAGGAGATTGTGGAGTCTGCCCTGAACGCACTCTGCCTGCAGCAGTGTGCCGACACGCTCATTGGATCTGTCATGATTCCCGGTCTCTCCGGTGGTGAGAAGAAGCGTACCGCAGTGGCAATGGAGCTCATCTCGTCGCCGTCCCTCATCTTCTTGGACGAGCCCACATCAGGTCTCGACTCGCACAACGCCTTCGAGTTGGTCAACATCCTCCGCTCGCTTGCTGAGAGTGGATGCACCATTGTGTGCACAATCCACCAGCCCTCATCTGAAGTGTTTGACCTCTTCCACCGTGTCGTGTACCTGAGGAAGGGATACACTGTGTACGCAGGAAGTGTGGAGGGGTCGAAGGCTGCGTTCGAAACTGAGGATATTGTGTGCAAGAACCACACGAACCCTGCCGACTTTGCGATGCACCGTCTGCAGCTGATGAGTGAGGAAGAGATGATGGCGCTGGTTGACGCACAGCCGATCATTCCTGAACCGAAGGTGAAGGGGACTTTCAGCAAATCAGACTTCCCGCAGCCAAGCATGGCCTCCATCTTCACACAGCTGCGTCACCTGTTAGACAGGGAGTTCAAGCAGCTCATCCGTGACAAACAAACCTTGGGATCGCGCTTTGGTATGGCAGCCATGCTCTCGCTCATGCTTGGCTGTGTGTACTGGGAGGCTGCCGACGACTGGGGTGAGGACCTCAATGCTTCAGACATATCTGTTGCGTTGCAGAACCACTGGGGAGCACTCACCTTCATCGGCATCACGGGTATGATGCTTGCAGCGATGCCTGTCGTTTTGACATTCCCACTCCAAAGAGCTGCCTTCATGCGTGAGTACACCAGTGGTGCGTACACGTCGTACGCGTACCTCATTGCCAAGACGTTGCTCGATGTGCCTGTAGCTGTTCTGCAGCAGGTGCTTGCAGCAGCTGTGTTCTACCCAATGGTTGGGATGAACGGGAACTTTGCCTTCATCGTGCTTTCCATCAGCCAGCTTGCTGTTGTGTCTGCCTCGATTGGTGTTTTCCTTGGTTCATCAACCACTAACGCAGAGACCGCTGTGGGCATCATGCCCGCTATTTTCGTCCCACAGATTCTGTTCTCAGGCTTCTTCATCTCGAGCGATAAGATCCCGGTGTACTTGAAGTGGGTCCAGTGGTGCTGCCCACTGAAGTACGGAATCAGCCTGGTCACAATTGCAGAGTTCACCCAATCCGCAGTGCCTGATGACAGACAAATCGAGGCCGATCAGCTGATTAACCGCTCGGCCATTAACCGTGACTATTGGTGGTTCTACGTCGCCATTATGTGCGGAATCTTCATCTTCTTCCGTGTCGCCAGCGGTTGCATGCTTGCCTTCAAGGCAAGACACTACGCGTAAACCGTGAAGGTCTTGTTTGACAGGGAAAGAGAAGGCAGTGTGCGTTTTGCGACGAACAACCAACAGGACCATATACAAAGTCACCCTTGCTGAAAAGACCTCTGGCTTCTTCTTGTTGGCTTCGTATTTTGTTTTGTGAAACGCACTCTGTTCTCCCGAATTGAGAGAATACACTACTTATAATTAATCCCTTTTTAGCGTCACGTCTGAGCCGAAACCCACGTACAGTATTCCAAGAAGCTTGGCGTCCAAATATGTTCGGTGTATTTTGAGATTTTATTTTTTTGTGTTTTTTTTGGAAATTTGCCCCCCTTTTTTTGCCCCTATTTGATACAGAGTGTCATAATGCACCCTTTGGGTGCCTTGTCACTTAAAATACAGATGAGTTTTTATGGAGGAGAAAGAACCATAAATTGACAAGATTTTTTTTTTTTTGTAGAAAATTCCATAGATGGTAGTCGGGCCGAGTCGGGCCGAGTTTTTGGAAAATCTGGGAGTAGGGCCGACTCGGGCCGACTTTTTTTTATTTTTTTTTTTTTTTCAAAAGTCGGGCCGACTCGGGCCGAGTCGAAAAAAAATTTTTTAAAAAAAAAAAAGTCGGCCCGAGTCGAAAAAAAAACTCGGGCCGAGTCGGCCCGAGTCAGCCCGAGTCGGGCCGAGTCGGCCCGACTCGGGTCCCGTCGGCCCCCTCACAGTAAAATCTTTTCCAAAAAAAAAAAAAACCAAAAAAAAACAAAACAAAAAAACACGGGTCGGGAAAGATCTTTTTTTTTTTTTTTTTTTTCGAGAAAAAAAATCCTCTTCTCCCGAAAAAAAAAAAAAAAAAAAGATTTTTGGGAGAAAAAAAAAAAGAGAAAAGATTTGAAAATCCTGGGAAAATCCTGAAAAAATCCTGAAAAATCCTGGAAAAATCCATGAAATTTCATGAAAAATCTCGAGATCTTGAGAAATCTTTGAAAAAAAAAAAAAAGATTTTCAAAATCTTTTTTTTTTTTTTTCCCAAAAAGATTTTTCAAAATCCCAAAAATCTTTTTTATCTTTTTTTTGAGAAAAAAAAGATTTTCAAGATCTTTTTCATCTTTTTTTCTCTTTTTTTCCTTTTTTTTTCAGGATTTTTCAAAGATCTCAAAGATCTCGAGAGATCCTGAAAAAAAAAGACAAAAATCCTGAAAATCTTGATTTTTTTTTTTTTTCTCCCGAGATTCTCGAAAAAAGACAAAAAAAGACAAAAGATCTTTCCCGACCCGTGAAAAAAAAAAACCCCAAAAAAAAAAACCAAAAAAAATTCGACTCGGCCCGACTCGGGCCGACTTTTTTTTGAGTCGGGCCGAGTTTTTTCGACTCGGCCCGACTCGGGCCGACCCTGAAAAAAAAAATTTTCAAAAAAAAAATAACGAAAAGTGGTCGGCCCGAGTCGGCCCGACTACCATCTATGAAATTCTCTATTAAAAAAGAGTGGGTCTGTGCACCCTGTTCATCATCAAAATTTTGTTAAGGTGACTCAGAACGAGAGGCTTAGGGTCATCTTATAAACGTTTCTTTGTTTTCTGCGTCGTTTGTTTTTCTGGTGCTTTAAAGCACCCGTTGAAAGGAAAGCACCACAGGAGAGAATTTAGTAGAAGTCAGCATTTCTCTCTGCATACAGCACGTCCTCCAGTACAAACACATCTTCTTATTATCTTTCACTATCCACGCTGCCTAACCTACTTTATTTTTTTTTAGTTATGTTTTTGTTTAGGTCACTAAGCACGAGAAGCTTGGGTGCATCTAAAAAAACGGTTTTTTTTCTCTCCAATTATTCCTCTGCAAGCATCTTTACTGTAGGACAGTATGATGCTTGCATTCAAGATGTTCTGTCCCTCTTTTTTTTTTTTCTCTCTTTCGCGTACCCCCTCCTTCGTTGTTGTCGACGTCAGCTAGGGACGGTTTCAACATTATTTGCGGAAGTGCCTGCGTAGATGAACGGCAATGCGTTTGCACTTTCGATTTCTTTGTTTTTACTGTGGTTGTAAATTGCATGGTGTGATGTATAAAAGAGAACCAAAAAAATAGGATGATTCGGAATAAATATGGGAAGTTTCAGGAGTTTAAGAGAGCCGCATTTGGTACTTAAATTCAGTCCATTCTACCTGTTGTTGATAAAAGTACTTTTTTGTCCTCAGAATTTGTATGAAATGAAGTAGCATTTGGTTTGGATGATTGTTGGTCCGAAGTAAGTTTGGCATGTTTCAGAGTATTTTTTTATTGGAGGGTATTTTGGTACTTAATTCGGACCGTGTAATTTGCAACCACAGTATGTTCATTTTTCAAGTTTACCGTTCTCTGTTCTTTGTTGCAAGATTCTTATGTTCAATGTTCAACTTCACGTTCCTTAAAGGTAGTGAAGCGAGTGGGGAAGTAGCATACGTCTGCATCGCGGACGCTTCTGGCATGGGAGTGTTTGGTATACACAGCAGCTGTGCGCTTCCCCGAATAGGAATACGCAACACAGTTTTCTGCAACGTTCTTCTGCTCTCTCTGCTCAGAAGTCTGTGATGAAAAAAGGAAAGAAACAAAAAAGGTCCATCATTTTGTCTACTTTCTATTCCCCCTCCACAACCATCGCCACAGATATCTTTTTCTGAGAAAACCAAAACACAACCAAAAAAAACCCGTTAAAATGGTGTCCCCAAACGAGCCAATCGCGATCAATGTTGACATCCCAAACAACGAAGACGCACAGAGCTCGCACTCACGTTCGAGCACCCCAAGCACACCAAAGGCGTTCAGCAGCAAAGAGACACGTTCGCTTGCACTGGAGTGGCACGACCTTGAGTTTGAAGTGGAGGTAAGCTCAGGATTCTGCGGGAAGCAAAAGGAGACAAAGCAGATTGTGAAGAAGTGCTCAGGGTCGTTCACACCAGGAACGCTCACGGCGCTTATGGGACCGTCTGGTGCAGGAAAAACGACCTTCATGAACGTGCTTGCTGGACGTGCTTCGTACGGACGTATTACTGGAGGGAAGGTGCTCCTGAACGGTCTTGAGGCAGACCCTGAAGCGTACAAGAACCAGCTTGCGTACGTGATGCAGCACGATGCCATGTTCGCAACACAGACACCACGTGAAGCACTGCACTTCACTGCTGCCCTTCGCCTCCCAGAGTACAGCCCAGAGCAGCGTGAGGAGATTGTGGAGTCTGCCCTGAACGCACTTTGCCTGCAGCAGTGTGCCGACACGCTCATTGGGTCTGTCATGATTCCCGGTCTCTCCGGTGGTGAGAAGAAGCGTACCGCAGTGGCAATGGAGCTCATCTCGTCGCCGTCCCTCATCTTCTTGGACGAGCCCACATCAGGTCTCGACTCGCACAACGCCTTCGAGCTGGTCAACATCCTCCGCTCGCTTGCTGAGAGTGGATGCACCATTGTGTGCACAATCCACCAGCCCTCATCTGAGGTGTTTGACCTCTTCCACCGTGTCGTGTACCTGAGGAAGGGATACACTGTGTACGCAGGAAGTGTGGAGGGGTCAAAGGCTGCGTTCGAAACTGAGGATATTGTGTGCAAGAACCACACGAACCCTGCCGACTTTGCGATGCACCGTCTGCAGCTGATGAGTGAGGAGGAGATGATGGCGCTGGTTGACGCACAGCCGATCATTCCTGAACCGAAGGTGAAGGGGACCTTCAACAAATCAGACTTCCCGCAGCCGGACATGTCGTCCATCTTCACACAGCTGCGTCACCTGACAGACAGGGAGTTCAAGCAGCTCATCCGTGACAAGGCAACCCTGGTGTCGCGCTTTGGTATGGGTATGCTGCTCTCGCTCATGCTTGGGTCCGTCTTCTGGGAGGCTGCCGACGACTGGGGTGAGGACCACTCTCCCTCTGACAGATCTGTTGCAGTGCAGAACCACTGGGGAGCACTCACCTTCATCGGCATCAACGCGATGTTCCTGGCAGCGATGCCTGTCGTGTTGACATTCCCACTCCAAAGAGCTGCCTTCATGCGTGAGTACACCAGTGGTGCGTACACGTCGTACGCGTACCTCATTGCCAAGACGTTGCTCGATGTGCCGGCAGCTGTTCTGCAGCAGGTGCTTGCAGCAGCTGTGTTCTACCCAATGGTTGGGATGAACGGGAACTTCGCCTTCATCGTGCTTTCCGTCAGCCAGCTTGCTGTTGTGTCTGCATCCATTGGTATCTTCCTCGGTGCCTGTACATCGAACGCAGAGACTGCTGTGAACATCATGCCTGCCATCTTCATCCCACAGATTCTGTTCTCAGGCTTCTTCATCTCGAGCGATAAGATCCCGGTGTGGCTGAAGTGGGTCCAGTGGTGCTGCCCACTGAAGTACGGAATCAACCTGGTCACCATCTCGGAGTTCACCCCGTCCGCAGTGCCATATGACAGACAGTTCGAGGCAGATGAGCTGATTAACCGCTCAGACATCAGCCGTGACTCCTGGTGGCAGTACGTCGCCATTATGTGCGGCCTGTTTGTCTTCTTCCGTGTCCTCTGCGGTGTCATGCTTGCCTACAGGGCAAGGCACTACGCGTAAACGCAGTTATGTGATATTTTCCCCTCTTTTTTTCATGTTTCTTTATAACCTTACTCCGCCTACTTACCCTTTTGATTTTATTTTCTTCAACTTCTGCGAGTCAAACAGACCGCAGTACGTTGAGAGGCGGATGTGTATGTGTTCAAGGCACATCCGTTTGACGACTTCTTTGCGATTCATTGTCGAGGGAATGTGCCACCCTAGGAGTGAAACACCAGAACCACATGGACCACTTCTGCACAACCCTTTATTATTGTTATCATGCGTGCTTTGTGTTCTTATCTGGGCTGGGCTTTCCTTCATGAGTGATACGTCTCAACGGTAGTGGGAGTCACTTCTCTACGGGTACAGCTTGTCACCGAAGGATGCCCAGCCCCTTGTTGTGTGCTTTGTGGTGAGGTCTTTGAAAAGGCAAGAGAAGGCAGTGTGCTGCAGGACAACTGATCTTCTGAGGCACGTTTTGCGACGAACAACCAACAGGACCACACACAAAGCCACCTTTGCTTAAAAGACCTCTGGCTGTTTGTCCGATTGACTTTCCTGTGAGTGTTTTTTTTTTTAAATTTTTTTTTTAAAAGTTTGGTGCCCCCCGCCACTCTGTGCAGGCGTTTTGGACCTCAACTTTTGCTTTAAAAATGTTTTCCTCGTGGAGAAAAATAGTATGGAACAATAGCTTGCACAGGGGGGGGGAAACCAGTGTACTACCTTCAAAAAAACACACACAACATAATATAATAGTGAAGACTGTCTTGCAATGGCATCTACACGAAAACAAAACAAAGCAAACTAAGCAACGGTTACGATTTGTTTCCCCCAGCTCTTATTTCACAGTATATGTACTATACCCTGAAAAAGTCATGAAAAAAAAAGAGTAACTACGGACGCATTTGCGCCAATTACCGACACAACAAAAAAAAAAAAAAAACAAAAAGTTCTTTTCATACATTCTAGTTGTGTATACAGCCTTTCATATCTACTGATTTCAGCAGATTGTGTACTCTTCGAAATGATGAGAAGAAATGCTTCTAAATGCAAACTTCTGCCCCCTCTTTTTTAAAATTATACAGAGTGTCAAATACATTCCTTTTGGGGTTGCTTTGTCACTATAAAAATACAAATAATGAATTTGTCGAGAAATAAAAAAAAATTATACAATGTGCGTTTTCGGGTTCTTAGGTATTGTATTTGTGGTTCCTCATATTAAGGTTCGTGCTATGCAAAATCACATTTTCATTTTTTTTGTTTTTCTTTTTTTTTGACTAAAGATGCAAATCATCGTTCAAGGTTCTAATGACGTCTTGGATATTATGTATTGTGTCTTTGTCCGATGTGTGCCGTGAATCAACTACATGAAAAAAAAGGACCCGAAAACTGAACACGATTTTTTTTTTTCCTCTGACATTTTCACAAACCGATGCAGGGACACAAAACCTCCCTCGCTCATCTCATTAAAAAAAAAAAGCTTTATTTTCTCTACATACTTTGTTGTTACAGGTACCTTACTAACCAACCCGTTGAAGGAAAGCAAAAAAAAAAATTTTTTTTTTTAAAATAGGGAGCGTTCAGGGGTGCACACAGGAAACCTCTTCCTTTATAACCCCCTCCTCTCCTAGTACATTATGAATACCAACTTACCCCGCATCTAACCCACATCATTTTTTCCACTCTCCCCTTTTAAAAAAACATCTGAGTGTCCCTTTATCTTAGCGAAGTTCTGTCAAAGGTGAGTACACGAGAGTCATCTTTTGAGCTTTGCTTTTTTTGCCCTCCCCCTGTTTTCCCTATGTTATTGTCGATCATGATTTCCCCCAGACAACTCCCTTCTGAAATCATGTAAATTTACGTTCGACATTAGCAATTAATGGGACACCCCTCGTCTTTCTTTCCACCCCCCCTCAACTTTTGGTGAACCTGCGTCTGACGTCGTGGTTGGACCATTTTCTTATTTTTTAAAAAAAATGTTCCTGCTTACAGTTTTTCCCCCCCCCCGGTAAGCAGCCTTCCTATGTGCAACATTGCGAGGGTTCGATGTAACCCCCGATTTTTTTTATTTTTAAAGATGTGTGTGCGCGGAGGGTAAAGAGGCACATTTTTCATCAGGTTTTGTTCTCCTTTTTTTTCTTTTTCGATGACTTTTGAGCACAGTGCTGCCCTAGGTTCATCTTACAAACTTTTCTTTTATTTCATTGCCTTTCTTTTTCCCGTTGTTCCTACTTGGTGCTTTCATCTGGGGCTGGGTCATGGGGGGGGGGCTGGGTCAGTCGGAGGTGTCTGCATCAATAACTACCAATTTTTTTTTACCTCACCCTTTTCTTTTTCTCTTTGTTTAGGTTTTCTCCGGTTGTTCAATATTTGGAGGGAAACAAAAAAAAAGAAGAACCGAAAGCAAAAAGAAACACGACTACCCGCCCCACCCTTTTTTTTATTGTTCTTTCATCCCATCCCAGGCATTTTGCTAACCATCGTTCCATCGTTCCCTGTTTTTGGCGTTTTTTTTTTTTTTTTTTCATCGTTCCATCCAGGCTCTCCGCTAGGATTTCCGATTTTGAAAATATTCTGTTGATGGTCCACGTTGGTGGGGTACATGCTTGCGCCGCAGGCGCACGGTACGCAACTTTTTTTTTTACCAACGCCCGATTTTGACTTTTTTGGGACGTTTGAGCACTCACCTCTCCATATCTTCTTCTCCTGAGCTTTTTTGACAGGTAGAACGGGTCTGAACCACTTAGCAGAACTTTTTTTTTTTTTTCTTTTTTTCCCCATTTTCAAAAAGTTCTGTTGACAATCAACAGAACTTTAGTACCTAGCGGAGTGCCTGGTTCCATCGTTCCATGGACTGTACTGTGGGGTGTGTCACAGATGCAGAGACCCTGGGCTCAAGGGCTCACCGTGGGAGACCAGAACGCGACTGAATTGGTCAAACGCCGAAGGAAAAGGAAGCATGCAGCGTGGCGAAAGAATAAAAGTAGCGTACCGTGCGCCTGCGGCGCAGCTTGCAGCCCACCCTTCCCATGACATAGTTTGGCTGTAAAAGTGTGCAATTTTAAGCGCATTTTCTTGAAATGTTGCGTACCGTGGCTTCGCCAGAAACTTTCGTTTTATCAAAATATGGAAGTAAAAATTACGGTAACTGTTGATAATTACCAACGACAGTGCCGGTTTATGGCAACATTTTTTTAGAAATGTTGCCAGGAACTGGATGCCATGACCGCCGCTTCTTTTATAGATATACTGAGGTTACTGATAAGAAGGCTGACACCCACTACGGCTTGTGGTTCACCCTCCCCACCTGCCTTTCACGATTTTGTGCATCAGAGGGGAGAAAGAGCCTCATCTTCTTGTACTGACAGGGAGTCGCGCGCGAAGCGCGCGCAGCGACCGCTTTTGCGGGGGGAAAGCTCGGGACCCCTTTTGCCCTCTGATTTTTTTTTTTTTTCCCATCGTTCCCCCCATTTAGGAACCCGGCCGAGTTAGCATAATGCCTGATCCCATCCTATCGTTCCACCCCCCCTCCTTCCTCCTCCCTGCTGACACACCTCAAAAAATGGGTATTTGGTAAAGGTACGAGAGGAAATTCCCGACGTGATATCACCTGATCACTTCTCGACAAATGATGTATTCCTGTACTTATTCTTTCTGTACGTTCCGGACTCTCCTTCTTTTAATGCTCGGCAGTTTGGTTTGACACACCTTGATAGTTGGTCTTAGTAAAAGACCCGCGACGGATGTGGCAGCGAAATAGAGAAGAATTACCCTCCCCACCTCTTCGTTTTATGAGCATCCCCTCGCCCCTCTCCGTTCTTTTTTTTTTTTTTTTTACAGCGTTTTTTGGTGACATTTTTTTGTGCCTGAAATTCTAGAATTTAACTTCTATTTTTTTATCAAAATATTCATCTGAGGATTTGTTTGTTTTTGGGGTTGTAACTGGGCAGGGGGGGTTTCCCTTTTGGGGGGCACACTTCCCCCTAAGGTATGGCAGAACCTCTTCAACTCTGGGCTGATGATAACGACTCGGCGAGTTTTGTATGTCAAGTTAAAAAATAGAGATTGCACCAACTGGCAAACACAACCCGAGGCAACTACACTACTCCAACAATTTATCAAAAAAAAAAAAAACGACTGAAAAAGACCCGCTTGTGTCGCTGTGAGGTGTGCTGTGCTTCGAACTGCTCTTTCTATTTCCACACGCGTTCGAATCTCTTCAGGGCAGACATCAGGCGACTCTTTCCTATTTTGTTTTGTTTGTTTTGTTTTGTTTTTTTGTATTTCCCCCATTCTCCAAGGTGTTGTATACCTTAG
Source organism: Rhynchopus sp. YZ270_cl-10 (assembly GCA_964035575.1). Lineage (NCBI taxonomy): Eukaryota > Euglenozoa > Diplonemea > Diplonemida > Diplonemidae > Rhynchopus > Rhynchopus sp. YZ270_cl-10. The sequence continues at coordinate 684,276 of OZ037897.1, read as the reverse complement.
TGTATATGGGTTTTCCTGATGGCGGCGAAAAATCCATCGAATTTTACGCAAAGTTAGTTACATGTCACGGAATGGGAATGGGGCGGCAGGTGCGATGATAGAATCTCCACGCGTATGAAGGGCACGCTATTGAAACGCGTCGTTTTTTTTGACGCACATGAAAGGCACGCTTCTCAACGCGTCGTTTTTGCCGAGTATTCCGTACGTTTTTAGGTGACAATGATGGGCATATCCCCAATCCACTAAATTTTGTTTTTTTTGCTCTATTTTTTTGTTTTTATGATGTGCAAAAGCGTACCCCCGTCTTTCTATCTATGAATCACATCAGATAGTTGAATATTGTACCCAAAGAGCTGTGCTTCTGTTTTTTCCTTTAAACGTTGGCTTTAAAGGGGAGGTGGACCTATTATTAGCATAATAGGTCCACTCATACTAGGTCCACCCCCCCTTTATTGGGCTCTCTATGTGAAGACAAGACAACCCTTTGTTTAAAGGTACACTGTCACGAGAGGGCCGTATTTCAAGTCAACCTTTCCCCCCCCCTTCACTCAACCAACCCATGAAGATCGCATCGTGTGTAGTATTTCGGTATTCGCATTCACGCGCTCCTTAAGCTTAAGCTTCGCATATGTCTTCTCTCCGCCCCATGTCTGATCATTGTTCCTCCCCAATTAGCTTTCTTTCCCGTGTTTTTTTAGGGTAGTATTTTTTTTATAAAAAATGTGAGAAGATCCATCCATGTGTGCTGCTTGTGCTATTATGTACCTTGCGCTGGGTTGTCGCTTCGCGTTGCGTTCCGTTGTGGAAAACACAGAGGGTTATGCGTGGGATTAGTACACTCAGTGGTATATCTGTTTGAAATCAATTGGGGGAGTTCTCATAGTGCCGTACAGTCGATAATTTGTACGAATACGGTACGTACAAAAATAAGATAGGGAGAAAATGCATGGCTGGATGCATTCTATACTATGGGGCTACGACATCATCCCGAACAACTGTCTCTGTGACGAAAGACAGCTGTGTGTGTGTGTTTTACAGCGGCAGATGGGCCTCCGGCTGACGAGCGGTTGTGTACCACCCTCGTTCTCTTACGGTACGGGCAAGTCATTGGGTTTCCTTTTTACATCTATTGTTGCGATTTTTTTTTGTAGGCCGCAGGGTATTTTGTGCTTTCATCCGGATGACTGGCATCGTGGGTCAGTCGGAGATGCCTGCATCAACAACTACAGTTTATTTTAATTATAAAAGACTCGTGGAGTGTCAGTGCCTGCGTCCACAGAGGCGTTTGCACTTTCAACTTCTCTTTTCTTTGTGCCTGCATCTGCTCAGGCATTGTGCCTTTGACAGTGATTTTCCTCTCTTATCTTGTCTTTCCCACACCCACGGCTCCCTCAAAGCTCCCTCAAAATTTGTTCTGAAACAATCAAAAGTGAAATCAGATTATTTTGGGAACGGAAGCCCACGAAAAAGGAAAATGGAGATGACGGCTGCCCGTGCCCGACTCCACTTTGCTGGCTTTGCCCGTTTTACAGATCATCAAATTATATACCATCTTACAGAGAGGTGACACAATGTTCAACAAAGAAACCATTTTTTTTCCCTTGAAAAATTTGGAAATTATAAACAATGGAAAAGGTGATTGCCTCCCTTTTTCTTTTTATACAGATGTGTGTGCACCAGAGGTACATTCATTCCGACGAAGGATTCCTTCTTATCTCCCTCTTATTTTGGGGGGGAAATGACTGTGTTTTTGGATCCTGCTTACAGTTTCCCTGTGCAACCCTGGACAACTCTCAACACTCCGGAGGTTCGATCCGCGAAGTGTCAGTGCCTGCCTCCCAGAGGCGTTGGTTTGCACTCTCAACTTCACATTCATTTTTTTTTATTCACAATGGTGCTTTGCTGATACTACATAACACCACCAGCCCCAATACTATTTTTTTTCACACCCAACCCTTACCCTGTTCCGACGGGTCAAAAAAGGGGTGGATTTTTGGTGCTCCTGACCCCATATTGCGTAGCTGTCTACTTCGTTTTTTTGGATTTCTGGGGTACCAATTTTTTTTTTTTGTTTTTGTTTTTTTTTTTTTTGGATCAGACCAAGGGGGTTAACTATGCCTTCCTACACTCACGGAGGGATGAAGTGACTCTCGAGAGGTTGATCTGATTTTTTTTTTCTCTCTCTCTCTCTCCCTACAGAGAACCTGTGTGCCTTACGTCCACAGAATGGCGTTTGCGCTTTCAATTTCAATTTCATTTTTTTTTCTCTCAAGATGACCAAGCACTATCAGCTTAGAACCATCTTACCAACCTTTTTTTTTTGTTGTTTGTTCACATGCCTGCATCGCAGGCAAACCGAAAGATCATCTTTCTTTGCGATGCCTGCATCTCAGAGCCATGTACCCTTTTTTTTTATCAAACTCCAAAATGTGCATTTTTTTTTTTCCAGAGAACCAATGCCCTGCGTCCTCCGATGAAAACGGCGAGGCGTTTTTTTTTTTTTTTTTTTGCATTTTCAACTTTCTCTCTTTTTTATCAGCTAAACCCCCCTCAAAACTCATTTCCTCCTCTCCACTCTCTCCCGTTCTCTCCCTCCCCCCTCCTTCACCTTCTTCATACTATTTCCTATTCATTTTTTATCCCGCAAAAATGCTGCATTTTTTTTTCAATCTTCACGCCTTCTATCACCATCTCATCACCACCTCTATCACCTCTCTTCAGAACAAAGAAAAAAAGATACTCTTTTCACTATGTCGAAAGGAATTGACTACCGTCCTGATACTATGAGCAGCTTCGACCGTTCTGCCATGAGCGAAATGCGCAGAGAGGTCGACAAATGGGACCATCTGAGCAAATCGCAGAAGGCCTTTTTGGACGACCGCTGTTTGTTGAGGTACCTGAGGGCACGGAAGTTTAAGGTGAAGGATGCGAAGGCGATGCTTATCTCCACTCTTGACTGGCGTGTGGACAACAAAGCGCATAAGATTAAATCTGTTGACGTCGCCCCTTTTGCGAAGCATATGTCGAGCTACTTCCACATGACAACCAAACACGGCCACCCCGTAGCCTACATGCGGTTCGCAAGAGACCCCCCAAACTTTACAGCGGAGGAGCGCATTAAGTACATCATGTTCCAGCAAGAAGAGCATATGCGGATCATCAAGCGCAATGCAGACAAGTACCCTAACGCAGAAAAGGTGGTCTTCATCATAGATCTGGCCGGGTTCAGCATGGGAGCCCCCGGGGCAGACATTGGGGTCGCAAAGCGATGGGGTGAGATGCTCATGAACCACTACCCAGAAAGCTTCCACAAGGCGTATCTCGTAAACTACCCCGCAGTTTTCAGTATGTTCTGGACCATGGTCTCCGCCTTCATGGACCAAGTCTCGGTGGATAAGGTGTGCTTCGTAAAGCAGACAACAAAAGACACCCAGAGAGACTTCTTCAAGTCCGAAGGATTCGAAATGGAAAACCTGGAAGAGGACTACGGTGGCACCCTCAAGACCCTGACAAAGCCGAACCTGACTCAAAACGAGGACTACGTTGATGCTCCTATGAAGTAATTTTGAAGATTTTTTTTGTCAAAAAAAAATTGGAGTAAAGGGTTACTTCCTGACTGGAAGGATGTGAGGCATATTCAACTCTTTTTTGAATTTTTTGGCGGGGGGGTGGAGGAAGGGGGAAAAAAGTGAACATAAAAATTTCTGCAAAGATTTAAAGATGAAGTATCTCATCCTGTTCTCGAGAAAAAAATATAATGGGGGGAAAAGAGAACCGAAAGTATAAAAAAAGTTGCGCTATTAAAAAAAATGTGGTAATCGCACAGGATTGAGTGATTCCGATAAAAAATCTACTACCACATCGGGGGAGGGAGGGGGGGAATTCCGTGGAAAAAAACAAAAAACGTAGATTTGGTAGCTTCGTAAACAAAAGGGCAAAATGACAGGGTTTCCGCCAAGGGGGACCGGGGGGGACCATGGACCCCCCCAATATTTTTCCCAGAAAAATCCGGATTTTTACAGGGGTTTGGGGGGGACCATGGTCCCCCCCAAGAAAAATGGGGTTTTGGAGGTTGTAGATGATCCCCCGTGGTCATGCGACCCCACCGTGCAGAGCATTTGGCTCGCTGTGCCAGAAGAAGTGGAAGAAAAAGGGGGTGGTGCAATCTTTTTAACAAAGGGTAAAAGTAGCGTACCGTGCGCCTGCGGCGCTGTGTTGCTAGCTATGTGATATTGATATACTTCCATCGATACTTCCGTGCATTGCCCCTTTTTCTAAGGAGGCTTCGGTGCAAGCGACGGGTAGTTATTACATGTTCCCACTGCAGCACTGTAATGACTGTAGCACCACACAATAGAAAAAGCAAACACCATCACCCTCCACTCTCACAGGACCCCTTACCTTGTTAAGCTTCCACCCCCGACCTCCAAACAAACCACCTCTACCAGACACACAGCTGTGAAGCTTGACATGGCTGCTATCAAACCTGGTGCACCCTTCGCCTCTCCACTCTGTGGCCTGCAGGGAGGCGCGCGCGAAGCGCGCGACGACCGCTTTTGCGAGGAGAAAAAAATTTTTTGGGGGGTCTTTTTGATGGTCCCCCCCGATTCCTGAAACCCCAAATCCTGGCGGAAACCCTGAATGAGTAAAAAAAAAAAATCCTCAAAAAAAGATCGTTAAGGATCTCCTCCCCATCTTATCTCCACTCTCCTTCCCTATGCGATTTTTTACGCAACCCACAATTATCTTGTCATACGTGCGACACGTACATATGTGCGCCACGGTGCTATGACACTCACCCTATCTCCCCTCCTTTTTTTGTGTTTGTGTGTGTGTGTGTTTTTTTTTTTTACTCTTTTTTCGCATCTCCTCTGGATGTGAACTACGTCTAACTCTGTGTGGGGCATTTTCTATTTTTTTTCTTCAAAGTTATGACAATCAAAATTGATTGAGTGCAAAAACTGCTTTCAGTTATTTCCCCCCCACCTTCCCCTATTCCTGTAAAGCAACTCTCAAACTTTCAAAACGTGCAACTCTCTTGCGGGTGTGGTAACCTCACTGGTTTTTAAGGTGACTATGTGGCTAGCTTCTTCTTTTGACAAAAAAAAACACACGAGAGGGTTATGGTTAGCTTCATTTAAACTCATCTTGACCAAATTTTTCCCCCATTACTGCATTCATCTCGCAAATACCTTGCATCACCTTGGGTGTAACGCATAAAAAAAATAATAAAATTAGCACGAAAGTTTCGCCTCCCCTCTTTTTATATTGATTTTTTTTTTATTTAGATCACAGCGGTCCACTCTGGGCGACGTGCCTCTCCCGCCTGGGAGGAGATGGACCCACGGTGTACTAGTCATATTCACCTGTCTTGGTAGTCATGGCCATGGCCAGTACATTGTGCACGGACCAACCTGCGCTGTCACAACAATTCAGTGACCTTAGCGCCCCCTTTTGATTTTTTGTACCATTGAAGTGGTGACGAAGACGATCCATCTTCCCAATTATTTTTTTTTTCTTTTATTCTAGACACACATCCTTCCCCGTAAATACCACAACGGTTCAAGCGAACTAGGTACCCCGAGCAATTGACGCGTCATGGTTGCCTTCTTTGTGCCATGCGACTCAGAGACGTTGGTGCATGGCTGGCGGCGCTTTTTTATTTTGATGTTAAAATGTGGGCAAAACCCAAGAATGTGCACAGAGATGCATTTTTCACCTACAAGAAGTTTGTGTTGAAGGCATTCATTTGATCTCCTTTTGTTTGGGGTGCAGTTTTTTTTTACATTGTATTTCATTTGTTCGGTGGTCAACAGCTGTGCACTCGGGGTAAACACACAACGGGTGCAGTAAATGACTTGAGCTTTCATTGTGGTTTCTGCTGTAAGCCAACGGTAAAAACCACAAAAAGTAATTTCAAGTCATTTTCTTCACCGTGGTGCGCTTTGGTAGAAGTGGCATATAGTGCCTCAGCATCCTTCTCAACTTCACTTTCAATTATAATTTTATTGCTGCAGAGAACCAGTGCCCTACGTTTGTCCCGCTCAAGACGTTTTTTTTTTTTTTTTTTTTTTGCACTTTCTCAACATCTTTTATTCATTTTTTTTTCTCCCTTCTCGGAGAACGTCATTTTTAGATGTTTTTCCCCCTCATCATTCTTCCTCTTCGGATGATGGTTGCAACCCTCTCTTCAACACGCGGAAAAAAAACATTGCTCGTTGTTGTTCCTGGATGTCGTTTGTGCTATTTGCTAATTTCCCTCCCCATCACCCCCTCCCCCGTTTCTTAGGAACATTTTGGAGGTGCAGGAATTCCATATCAAAAGAAGGGGCTGTGTGTGTTTGAAGCAAGAAGTAAAAAGCAAGGTGTGGGTTGTTCCAAAGATCGGAACATTGCTGAATTTTATTGTTGTTGTTGTTGTTGTGTCTTCTCTCCTAGCAGCATCTCCTATACCTTATTTGCATACGTTTCTGACCTGTTTTTGACCGTCTTTTTTATTATTTTTTTTCTCTCACAAATTGTGCCGAGAGATACATTTTTCAAAGCCTATAGATTCTTTTTGTGTTAGGTGTCCTGCAAAATTTAAGAGGTGTCTGAACAACGTATTCACAGGGTCAATTCCAAGGCAACACTGTTCACGGGGGGGTTTTTTTTTTGTACGGAGTTTTTTTTGTACGGAGTGTCAGTGCCTGCTGTCCCAGAGGCGTTTGCACTATCAACTTCACTTTGTATTTCAAGTCATATTTTGCACATATTTTTTTGAGCACATTACAACAGAAAATGTGTCTGAATTTATCTTTTCTCCCCCCCTTCCTCCTCCTCCTCTGGAACAAGGTTCTAATTATGGTGCTCATTATGGTTCCAGCCCCCCATCCCCCTCCCTTCCCCCCCTCCTTGCCCGCTTCTTTGCCTCCCTTCCTTCTTAGGAAGGCTGCATCGAAGCAGTGAATAGGTATTATTTTGTTTTATGTACAGAGCCTGTCCTTTGCGACTATGGTGCCCATTTTTTTTGCTGTTGATACCACAGAAAAAAATAGAATTTCACCCCTTCCCTTTTCTTTTGCCCTGAGGATGGCACATCTGTTACACATTACCGAGAGGTGTCCTCAGGCAAGCTCAGTGAGAACAGAAATCTCACGTAGAGCATAAGGGGTAAAAATCTAGCTGCGATACATGATCTTCATGTACCGATCCCTCGGTGTGAAAGCATGGCCTAACGATCCTTTGGTCTCGCTTCTGTTCAAGGGATGAAGCCGGAGGTGACTGGAAGGTGAAAAGGATTCCGTCGTATAATGTATCTGCGTTTTCCCGTGGGAGGGGGGGGCTGGGCGGAGAAGGATTTTTGGGGGGGTTTTAGTTGGTAGAAAAGGTTTGTGTGTAACGTAACACCGCAACTAAGGCAAGGGAAGGATAGACACACATCTGCCTTATCCCTAGTCAATGCGGGGGAGATACCCCTTTTTTCTGTCACCTGAAAGAGGAAATAGAAACAAAGCATTTTTGAACACACTTTTGCGGTTCTGGGGGGACGAACCGCGCCTGCAGAGAGCCACTCCTCAACCAAACAGGTCGAGGTGTTGTGCGTTTCACCACAACCTCTTCCATGGGGTTTTTATCGTGTGGATGAGGGGTAAGTTTCTATTTTGTCTTGTTCTCGCTCAGGCAGTCTGTTCCTCAAGTACAATGACACAACACCGCAACTAAGGCAAGGGAAGGATAGCCATACATCTGCCTTATCCCTAGTCAATGCGGGGGAGATATTAACCGCGTATTTTGGGTTCTGCTTTTTTTTTGTGAGGAAGCAGGCGGAGCCAGTGTACGGGAGGGGAGGGAAGGAGCCTCAACTGTGGGGTGGGAGGGATGGGGCAGGGTAGGGAACAATGAAGCTGTCGTGGGTTGATGTGTGGAGGGTCTCTTTTTGGTGCGTTGCTTTCTTATTTTGCCATTTCCGAGAGTTCTGACACAATGCCAAAACTTTTGAAGGGTATCGAAACAACAACCTCAGAGCAGTATCAAAACTCTCCTGACATTGAGCGCAGAACCCACCTTGGTCCGGTGATTTGTTGATTTCAACAAAAAAACCGCCCCCGTGGCTTTCTTCGCTGTCTTCGTGGGTGTGGGTGTGGGTGTGGTCTCTTTGCCATGCCTGTGTGATGCTGCCACAGGATCTGGTGGGTTTGGGTTCTTCACTTAACTTTGAGGTTTTCTCTGACAGCAGGCCAGCGTATTGCACAAGCGGGAGAGGTGTTGTGATCTTGCCTTGAGCCTGGTGGGGGTTGGGTGGGATAGGGAGGGGAGGAGAAGGGAGGAGAGGGGAGGGATGTGCAGCTCTGAACACGTCTTGGGAGTCGTGGTGTGTTGCTGGTGCAGTGCCGTCACCCTGTGGCTGGCATCTCTTGTGTGTTGCAGGGTTGCAGTGTTGCTGCATTGCAGGACGGAGGTTTCTTTTGCCTGATGTGATGGGTGTTTTTGGGGTAAGCTTTCTATGGAATGTCACTACTCTTATCGCTTCGTTCGCCCAATGGGGTGACTGCACCTGGTAATTCATTGGGTGTGCACGGTCCACCATAACGAAGGTCACCCCCCACACCACAAGCACACAAAAACGGAGATACGTCAGGGCTGCGTGCCGACACACCACTTTGCGATGGAGGCCCGAAAGAGGGTTTTCAGATTATCTAAAGGGGTCTAAAGGGGCGTCATTGCATGGTCTGTAGTGGGGATAACGTCAGATACGTCATTGTTCAGAGATGGGGGTAGGTAGGTTTTGATGTCTTCCACTCAAAGTGAAGGAGGTCGCGACTCTGCAGGTGGGGGGTGTTGGCAGTACTGTAGGCTGTAGGACAAGGTGTGAGGTGTCAACAATCTACAACACCCTCATTTACATCGCCACACCACAGCTGTGTGTACGGTGATGTGTAAACGGAAGGGGGGGAATCACTCAAGGGGGTTTGAAAAGGGGAAGAAGAGGCCTCTACCGTACAGCAACGTTCTAAAGGGAGTGGGGGGGATAGAGGGTGGGCAGGGATGGAAGTGGCATTAACTGCCCTGTAGCTATCTGTTATTGAAGGGGCGCTTGCACTCAGAACATACAGCGATTCAACAGTCAGGGCCAGAAAGAGAGAGCTCTGTCCGGACACCTTGAGGTGACGGTGTGGCATATCAGAGAGTAAAAGCTCTGGGGGGCACCACGTGTTGGACAATATTATGCTGAATGCATGCAGTGCATGTCTCTCATTTTTACCCTCCCATATCCAAAATAAAATAACCCCCATATCCTACACAAAAAATACCTCCAAAAAAAACCACAAAAAAAAAACAGAAAAAAGGGGGCTTCTTCTCTTTGGGGGAACAGAACATTCCCCCATTGATTTCTCTCCCCCCTTTCCCACCCTCATTATAGTCGTATCCATCCGCTGCACTAAAACGCTGTAGAACTGCTTTTTTTTTTTGGTGTTTTTTTGCACAGAGATACTGCCAAATGTCGAACCGTTCGCTCACCAACGTAGAGGTGGAGTCACCAGAAGAGGCGGTGTTAGTTACCGATGCGGCTCCTGTTCAATTTCGTCGAAGTGGTCAGTATTTGTCCGATCCAGTTGATGCAATCCCTCTTGGAAGTACACGTGGTGCTGGTGGACTCTCTGTTCCCGCGTTTCAAGAAGCAGACGCCATGTCGGAATGCACCAATGATGGAAACGATGATTCATTTATGGATCTTCGGCGTTTTACGACGGACCCTAATCTTGCTTCTACCCACAAAATCCCGCACACCCACTCCACCAACGACCCTTTTCTCGATTCTACGGTTCCAAACCTGACTATGGGGAATTTCTTTATTGATGTACCCCATACCTCTAGGGGGGAAAGACCGCAATGTGACTTCGAAGGTATCTCATTGCAGCCCCCATCGACATTGATTCGAACGACGTCGGGGAATTCGATTTTGGAGGTGCAGAGTGAAGGGGATATGGAGGAAGGGGAGGCTCTGATTCCTGAGGTGCGGATAATCTGTGCACCAGCGGATCCACAAAGTAGCGAAGAAGGGAACCGGCCGATACGGTGTTGTTTTACGGTGTCAGAACTGCTTGATGATGTCGGAGCGGCATCATGGTGTGAATCTGAGTCAGAATACGGCACAGAAGGTGTCGAGTCAGAGTGTCCAGCAGATGTCTTCACATTCACCGGAACCGACGGAAAAACTATTGAAAAGCCTGCTATAAAAAAGTCTACCCCAACTCTCCCAGTCATCTACATCTAAGAGATGGCATTTTTTTTTGCATCTTCAAAAAAAAATAAGAGTTTTTCAAGGTAACTTCCAAAAGAGAAAATCTCGAGAAGGAATCGCTCTGAAAAAGGAACCTTCGATACGCCCTGTGGAGCATTTTCCGGTTCATATTTTTTTTAGGAATTATTTTAGGGTAGTCAGAGAGGAGACATATAGGGGTGAAGGGGGGAGGAGGGGAAATGGGGTATGTTTGATCAGTTTCTATTTTTTTTTTTTTTTTTTTTTGACAATTTTTCCTTTACTAATTGTCTCGTGCGAAATTCTTTTGAGGGTGAAAGGGGGGGGAAAGGGGGGGAGGGGAAGGAAATTTATTGAGGATTTCTGTATTTTTTTGTTCTTTTTTCTCTTTTTTTTTATATTTCATTTCCCTGCCTGCGTCCGCCGATTGAACGGTGGGGTGTTTGCACTTTTCAATTTCTCTTTTATTTGGTGCCCTCCTTCCGGAGGGTTTCGAGCCACCGGGCACCCTTCCCCAAAATTTCTTGAACCCCCTAGGCAGACATCGAAGGCGAATTTCGTATTCGCCCTATATTCGGATCCGAATATAAGACGAATACATATTCGCCTTCGGGCTTTGCCTAGGGTTCTCGTAATAGTGACAGCAACACACCCGGCTTTTCCACCACCAACACTCCCCACCCACCCTCTCCCTGAACTCAAAAACCCCCAGTTCGTTATGTTCTTCTAAATGGTTACGTTCGTTTGTAATGCAAAACAAAACAAAACAAAAAAAAAGAAAAAAAAAAAGCGTGTTTGCCTGGAAGGAAGCCCGTTTTCATGTTTTTTATACCTCCCCTTATTTTAAGACTTTTTCTTCTTTTTGCTGTATTGGGTATTTGGGTCACACCTTAACGATGAATAAGCGCAGAAGAAGCTTGGGTTCATCTTATAAATATTTTTTTTTTTCTTGAGTTGTCCACTCCAAAAGGAGAAATTGTTTGTTTTTAACTCGCCCCACTTCCCTGCAAAAAAAAAAAAAAAAATAGCAACTCTCAATAAAAGCTGGCGACTTTCTGTTGCCGAAAAACAAAACAGAAAACTTTTTGAGTTGTCTTGATATGTATACGAGTGGCGCATTCATCCGAGGTGCCCCCTCCTATTTTTTTCCCCCCCAAAAAAAGGTACACCCGGTACAAGCCGGTCATTGTACCAAAGGTACACTGTCACGAGAGGGCTTTGTATTTCAACCCTACTTTAAATTTGCTGAAGGAGAACATCGGGACCGTGTTTTCAACTTGGTGCTGAAAAACAGTGCCTGCGTCCACTACAAAAAAAGTAACCCGAAAAAACGCACCAAACAGCAGCGTAATTGGAACGGATACATCCCTATTTCCCCCCCGAAGAATAAAAAATTTATGTGGTGAGGCATTTGCACTTTCGCCTTCTCTTTTTTTTATGTCTAAAACATTCCCTGTCTTTACTATGAAGTATTTTTCTCAGTCTTATTGTTATTGATGTTTTCTTTTAAATCAACTTTTGCGTTATTTTCCCTTTTTTTTCCATTTTCTTTTCCCCGACTAAGCACGAGACGTTTACGATTATCTTATCTACTTTTCTCTTCTCTCTCTCTCTCTCTCTCTCTCTCTCTCTCTCTCTCTCTCTCTCTCTCTCTCTCTCTCTCTCTCTCTCTCTCTCTCTCTCTCTCTCTCTCTCTCTCTCTCTCTCTCTCTCTCTCTCTCTCTCTCTCTCTCTCTCTCTCTCTCTCTCTCTCTCTCTCTCTCTCTCTCTCTCTCTCTCTCTCTCTCTCTCTCTCTCTCTCTCTCTCTCTCTCTCTCTCTCTCTCTCTCTCTCTCTCTTTTAGTTACTATCTGCAGCAGAACACACTTACAACTGACGTGTTTACATATTTTTTTTTTTCCAGCTGGCATCCATGGGTCAGCGGGAGGTGCCTGCATCAATAACTTCACTTTTTTTTTTTACAAAACAACTCCTCCCTTTAAGATAACCAAGCATTATGAGGCTTAGGATCATCTTACAAAGATTTTATTTGTGTCAAAGCACAGGTATTTAAAGAGTGGATTAGAATTTTTGGAATTTGGCCAAAAAGAAAAAAGGGTTATTTATTGTAAAGAAATGCTTGAAGCATCCTAGCCTTGAGTGATTATTGTAGACAGTTGTACAAAAAACTGTTTCATGTTCTTTGACATAAACGGTGACGTATGGCGATGGCTGTTATAATATACTCAACTCTCTCCTTGTCCGTACACGGCGAATCTTCTTTTTGGAGCGATATTCTGTACGTAAGAATTACCCAATCAAGTGTTTTTCTGGAGAGTGAAAAGACTGTCGTGAATGACAGGCTACCACCAGAAACCAAACACATTATCAACAAAAGAAAGAATAGATAGCAATGATCTGTTCCCTAAAAAGGAATGATAAAAAGCTTTCAAAAAAAAAAAAAAAAACATTGATAATATTTGCTCGCCTTCATTTTCTTTTGGAAAAGACCGAAAAATAAGCTTTTTTATAAAAAAGAACTGGCCAGAATACACCTGCCTCTCCAGTATTACTATATCCTTTGTGTGGGTGAAAAAAAAAAAAAAGAAAAAAGTGGAGATTGCACCAACTGTGGCAAACACAACCGAGGCAACTACTCCAACAATTTATCAAAGAAAAAAAAAAAGGAAAACGTTCGCTTTACCATCTGGCCACCTCTCGTGCCTCTCCTTGTCTGCTTGCCCCATAGTTGTCGTAATAAGCAACGGCACGGTAAACAATAGGGGGGATATACGTTTGTTGTTTTCTTAAAAAAGGGTAACGAAGCCCTGTGAGGCTTGGGCTTGGGATCTTACAAACTCTTTTTGCTTTTTTTTTTTTTTTTGTGTTTTGTCACATACAGCCGTATCCTCCGTTGTTCTGACGACCAAGAGGTACAGTCGTCTTTACTTCATTTTTTAAAAGTTTTCTCCACCCCTTTGTTGTGCTTTTATCCGGATCGCTGGTATCGTACAGTCGACCAGTCGGAAGGTGTCCTGCATCAATAACTATATTATATATTTTCTCCTTCGTGTGCATATTTTTTTTTTTCTTCAAAATAATGTCGTGTGCGTCTTGGCTGTTCTTATCTTTCTTTTTTTCCTTTTTTTCTTTTGTTCAACCTGCCGTGTGTACTGGTAAACCCAGTCATCTTTAAAGTTAAAAAAAAATTCCTTTGTTCTCTTTCCCTTCCCCATTTCTTTTTTTTTTTCCACAAGCAAAACCCTGAAGAATCTTTCCCCCACCTCTCCTTTTTGTGGGGCAGATTATTATTTCGCCTCCTTTTTTCGGGTATACGATGTGTGTGCATAAAGGCACATTCATCTTGACAACACTTCTTTTTCAAAGTTTCTTTTTTTCTTTTTTGACAACGCGTGGTAGCGGCAAAAATGGTGCTAAAGATAAGATGAAAGAGAACGGCGGATCGTGTGAAAAAAAAAAGGGTCTCTCATCCTTGGGTATCTGCACTGATACCGAATTTATATTTAAAAAAAAAATAGGGACAGTGGAGCTTGCACACTATTCCAACACCTTTTTAAAAAAAAAAAGAAGTAGTCACGCGTCTGTCTCTCACGTATAGTGGCTACGGTGACTGAGTATGGGGGGAACTAGGATCGTCCTATTATGATCTACAGTCATACACTGGTTAAGCGGCCACGATGTCAACGTGGGTGTGGTGAACATCACATCCATCAATGGGTTTTCAAATTTAAAGATCGCGCGTTCCCCCCTCGCCGGGCTCCTCCGAGCTGGATCACTCTTTTTTTCTTCAAAGATGACGCAGCACAAAGTCTGGGCGTCATACAAACTTTCCCCCCCCTTCTTTCCTTCTCCCTTACAAATGAAAGTAAAGCCATAAAGTGGTGAGCATTTTTTTTTTTGGTCAGTGTGCATGAATGTGAGGCCCCAAACTTTTCACCCTCACTGCATAGTATTTGGATTTGTAATTACTTACTCGGGTAGCGTGGAAATGGTTGTTTTTTTTTCTTATTTTTTCACCTTTCTGTTGTTGGCCGCAGGGTACTTATGCTTTCATCTGGATGGCTGGCATCGTGGGTCAGTCGGAGGTGCCTGCATCAACAGCTACCATTTTTTTTTCTCTCTTTCCTTTTAAAATTTTTACCCCAAAAAGCAAAACAAAAAAAACTACCACATCAGATTTGTGACCTAAGTGAGATATCATAACTCATTCGCAACAAAACGTTTTCTAATGTCATGTAAAAAGCAATTTTTTTTTTTTTACCGTACTGGACGGAGCAAAGCTCCTCCTGAAGAAAAATGACTTAGAGAGTTACCCCCGGGTGGTGTGATGTGGTTTGGCAGAAAAAAGACATCATTTTGAACAAAGTGACTACAAAAAAATAAAACACTGCAAGAGCCAAGCGGTTATGTTACAAAAAAAATATCAAAAAAAAAAATAGTGGAGCACACTCAAGGGTGGCTACACTATTATAACCAAGTTTTCAAAATAAAATAAAATCTTATTTGATGCCTACGCACAAAAAAGAGAGTTTCTTTACGTCATCCACCCTTTTCTCTTCTGTGGTAAGGTGACACAACATGCTTTCCACCCCTCTATGAAACCTCACCCCCCAAATCCCGCATTTAGCCTGAGCGCCGCCGTGCACCGTGTCTGCACATTGTATCGAAAATACGTCTGTTCTTAATCACATGCCTGGCTAGGTTTCGAAAAAGCAAAGAACAAAAAACAAAAAGCAAAAGGTTACAGATTGGAAATGATAAAAAAAATGAGGTCAGAGAGGAGGGTTCAAAACGTCACAAACAACTTTTTTTTTTGGCAGTCGTCTCTAGTGAAGGGGAAAAAAAAACCCCACATCTACCTAGGTGTGTTTTATTTTCCCGTTTATGATGTGATGAAATAAAGGTGGAACTGAAAAAAAAAAAATAGTAAAAAGGGTCCACCGCTCTTATTACAATAGTTTTATCATCACAAAATAAGCCCCGTCACCCCCATCACTACCACTCCTGACGACCCTAGTCTTTCCACAGTCATGCATTTGACAAAGTGTCGTACAAACTGTCTCATTAACCTGCTTCCTGTGTATTGAGATGCATCGTGCCCCCCCCTCTTTCCCATTATCCTTCTCCCGTCTTTTTTTACGCACACCACTTTGTGAGCGGAAAGTGTCAACGTCGTTCACCCAACCGTGCTCTGCCAACACCACCACCTAGCGAGATAGTGTGTGTGAAAGCGTCAACGCATCAAACAACTACAAGAGGGGGGGGGGGGGGGGGGGGGGGGGTGAGGAAACGATAACTGACACTTCCCCCAGAGCCCCCAAAAAAAATATATGGTAGTCCCACTGGTAAAGGAACACCACTTTTACTAAGTGTTCTCTGCAATTTTTTTTTTTTGAAGCTGATGTGCACACACACACACAAAAAAAAAAACTTGGCTCGAAGTTGTGTTGTCGATTGCTTCTTGTGTATACCAACATAAAATTTTTTTAAGCCGTGTGCAGTGTGGTGAGGGCGTTTAGTCAACAGCGTTCAATTTGCATATTTTTTTTCTTATTTTTTTTTATCTTCTTCTTTCCACGTCGAAAAGCGGATAATACACGGAGCGACACAACAGCGACTACATAGCTTGTTCCCATCCCCACCCCCACCCCCACCCCCACCCCCAAAGAGAAGAAATAAATTTCAATGAATGAAAAAGGGGGTACCGTAAACGAGAAATGTAAAGGGAACGATAAACGTTCCTTACTTTTGTGCGTTCCGTTAAGGTAATCGTATTATAAGGACAAGAATCGTGCCTTTTAACTTTTCCTCGGTTACGGTAATTTTTTTTTTTTATCATAGTTGTACTGCAACTTTGTTGGAGAAAAAAAGGACTCCTGTCGCGCTTCGCACAGAGCCAGCCCAAAATTCTCAAAAAAAAAAGAAAAAAGAAAAAAAAAAGAAGTACAGTGGAGCTCAGAGCGGTGGTCAGCAAATATTTCCTCCAAAATAAACCTCCCCCCCTTTTGTTGTGATAGTGTTTTTTATTTGGTTCAAGAAAGGGGGGGAGGAGTCTTGCAAAGCAAAGTAAAGTTTAAAAAAAACGTGGTCACAATGTAAAAGAGCCTTCGGGGGGGGGAGGTCAATGGGGTGTTATTTGTTACCACCTTCCACTTTTTTTTTAAAAAGATGTGTGTTTTCATTCATCTCTAAAAAAAAGATGTGTTTTTAGGGTGATATTGGCTTTTAAAAAATGGCGTTTTCCCCCCCGAGTTCACTCGTTCTTTCCGTTGATTTATTATTTTCCCACCTTTGCCTGTAGTGGAAGATTGTGCTGTGCTTTATGAGGCCCACTCCCCCTTTCACATATTTTGTGTATGTCTTCGAGGTTTTCTTTAATGTGTTCTGTCACGAGAGGGCTTTGTAAGTCAACCCCCTATTTTTTTTCCTCTTTTTTTTTGGCATCTGATAGGTGTTTGCCACTATCACACCTTCAGTTGGGTTCTTTTTCTTTTGACCAATTTGAGGCGTAAGTTCATCTGACGAACGTCTTTTTTTTTTGGTTTTTTGTTGCAACCGTTGTACTATTTTTACGTTAGTGGCAAATCCAAAGGTTATGCACCAAACAATAAAAGTGACAGTGCGCAGACACATTGCGTGGTGGGCACATTCTGTCAAATTTTTAGAACGAGAGACAAAGAAGAAGAAGAGAAAAAAAAACGTTCTTGCACAGTCACCAAAATCCAATATATTCCACTTCTTCTCCTTCTTTTGCTTTCTGCGATCCCAGCCCAAGAAATATCCTTTTTACTTTTTGGTAAGTTTTGGGTACATTTAGTGTACCCTATTATACCTTCTATTCAGAAGAATAGACAGTATGTGAAAGACATTATTTTCTTTTATATAATTTGCCTTTCGTCCGCCGGTGTACGGCGAGGTGTTTGCACTTTCAACTTCTTTTTGATTATTATTATTTTTAGCGCATCAAAATTCCTTATAAGAACCGACAGAAGGTTAGTATCTGCAACCTTGTTTATGGAGGTGGGCAGAGAGGCACATTTATCCTACAAATTTTGTTTTGTTTTTCCCCCCCACAACACACTATATACTTCAGTGGAGAAGGTATTCTAACGAAGAATGTCCGTACGACAGCAATGAGGGGAGGGGGGGTTTTTTTTTTTTGTTCAAACATAAACAGAGAGCTTGCCGCGGGGTTAACGAATAGAAAACTATATTTTTCTTGTTTTCTAATTATTTTTTTTTTGCCATTTTTCCCGAAGTCGGTTTCTATTTTTTTTTTTCTCTTCCAGAGGTTCTGTGCTCCATATAATATTTGTTCTCAAGGGTTTTTATTATTCTTTGCCTTTTCTTTTTGGAAAGTGTGAGAATTTGTTCGATTGTTATGCTCTTTTTTTTTTCCGTTGGTTGCTCAATTACCCTTGGAGGGGTGTATTGGCGACCGTATCGGAGGAATTGTTGAAGGTGGCAGTTTTTGTATTTCAAAAAAAAATTTTTTTTAAAAAGAGGTGACGAAGCTTAGGTTCATCTCATAAATTTTTCTTCTTTTTCTTTACGACTGAGCATTGCGAAAAAAAAACCCCCTATCACCCCCTCTCAGACAAACTCTCTCCCAACAAATACCCCACAAAACAAATAAAAATGGCCGTTGCTTTTTTCCGTCGGTTATCAAAAAGAAGAGAAACAAATTTCATCAATTTATTTTTGCGTTTTTATTTTGTCCACCACATTCCCACCTTTTTCCTCTTTTTTTTAAGTGATGGGGGAAAATGTTCGCGTTCGAGGAGAAAAAAAACAATGACAAAGAGGGTATGAGTGTCACCTCCTGACCCATCCGATCTTTGCTACTATTTTCACATACCATTGAGAAGAAAAAAAAATTGTAAGTGTTGCAGGGGGGGGGAAAGTTGCACAACTGTGACAACACAACCCGAGGCAGCACTAATCCCACAATTTATCAAAGAAACA
This sequence comes from Rhynchopus sp. YZ270_cl-10, assembly GCA_964035575.1. Lineage (NCBI taxonomy): Eukaryota > Euglenozoa > Diplonemea > Diplonemida > Diplonemidae > Rhynchopus > Rhynchopus sp. YZ270_cl-10. The sequence goes on along the minus strand of OZ037897.1, from coordinate 666,068 downwards.
GTTTTGTCGTTGTCTTATATTTCTGATGGGTCAATAGCGGCTCATATTTGAACACAATGTCCAAACTTTACGCACCATTTATTTCAAAGGTGACCAAGCACAGAGAGGCTTAGGTTCATCTCATAAACTTTTCTTTATTTTTAAAGATGTGTATGCACGCGACTGGCATATTCCTCTTTCACCTATTCTCTTGATTTGAGTTCCGTTTCACAGTGAGAGGCACATTCATTATTTTTTTTTTCTCAAAAAAAGCGGACGAAGTATGTCTTTTCTGGAGTACAAAAAAGGCTTCGCCCAACCACCGAGGTTTCAGACATTAACGGTTGTGATCCAAAAGGTGACTAAGCACAGAGAGGCTTAGGGTCATCTCTCTTTTCTTAGTATTCCTCTTCTTCTTCACCTATAACCTACCGAGGTAGGCGTGACGCTGACTACACAGTAGTTTTCTTTTTGGTAGCCGCGCCACATGGTACTGCCTCTCTCGCTTCATCTGATACGGTGGTTAAAGAAATGTTATACCGTAACTGTAAATATGGTGGATCGTAACAATGTTGGGACGAGCCTTTTTTTTTTGGGCTGTCCTAACATTTTTTTCGGTACAACATATTTACAGTTACGGTACCTGAAGAAAAGGTGGAATTGAAATCAATGGCGGAAAGTTACTTTAGGCGGAATTTTTTTCTTGCATTATTCATAAAAGAATACACGCTTTTTTTACTCTGTTGCTTTAATGGCATACAATAAACCCCCCCAGCCTAAAGGAAAAGGCGGGATTGAAATCAATGGCGGAATTTTTCTTTTAGGTGGTACTTTCTTTAACCAACGGTAAACCTTGCTTTATTTCTTTGTATTCCTCAATATTCCAACGTATACAAAAATCTTGCCCCATGTTGCCATATATATTTTTTACGGGATGTCGCGCTTTTAGGTTGCCTTTGTTTATTTGTTTAGTGCACCCTATTATACATTCTATTCAGTAGAATAGTTGGTATATGAAACAATTTTGTTTACGTCCACCGATGCAACGGTGAGGCGTTTTGCACGTTCAAACTTCTCTATGTTATGATGTGTCAAATGAAATGCTCGCTGGAGGGGGGTTTTTTTTTCCCGATAACCCCACTGGAATGAGAAGAGTCCTGCGTCCACTGATGAAATGGTGAGGCGTTTTGCATCGGGGTGGGGGTGGGCAACTTCTTTTGTAAAACTAGCTGCTTTTTCATCTGGGGCTGGCATCGTTTTATCGGTCAGGTCGGAGGTGTGCCTGCATCACCAATTATTCATGGATTGTAGGTCTGCATGGTTCGGTGTCCAACCCCCACGGTACAGCCGGTCATTGTACCAAAGGTATACTGTCCGCGAGAGGGCTTTATATTTCAACTCTACTTATTTTCTTTTTTATCATTTCCTCCCTTTCTCCCTATCCCGAAGAACCCCTAAGAACATTACTCCAGACCAAAACGAATCCATACTTTAATATACTTTACTGAAGGGGTCAAAAAAACAAAAAAAAGGATACAAAAAAGGTAGGGGGAGTCAAGGTGGGGTTGCCATTGGGAAACAAAGAGATTATGTCATATCGGAGAACATCGGGGGTGGATGACAACCAGTGTGTCGCAAATATACAAAAAAAAAAAAGTGAGTGACTTTAGGGGCAGTGGTGCTTGCAACTACACTATTCCAACAATTTCAAAAAAAAAAAGAAAGTGCAGATTGCACCAACTGTTGCAAACACAACCCGAGGCAACTACACTACTCCAAAAATTTATCAAAAAAAAGACACAAAAATGTCGCTACCTTTTCTCTTTGTTCCTTATTTTTTTTGATATAAAAAAGGAACTCCCTCCTCCGCCCACTACTCTTTTATTTTTTCAAAAAAAAAAAATATAACCCCAACAAACAACCCTACCGTTTTTTTCGCTCACTTTCTTTTGTAACTCCCTATTTTCATATTATTATTTTTTTGAACTAAAACAAAGAGGAAACATAGTTGGGGGGTGTGTGGGGGGGAAATCAAATACAAAGAAACTCGTATTAAAGCAAAACGAAAAGACATATTTTCTTCTTTTCAAAAAAAGGGGATGATAGGGGGTGATGGGGGGGAAGGCGTTCTTTGGTGATTGTTTCTCTTGTTTCTTCAAAACAAAAAAAGGACATTGAGTACAGACCCTATTAGCCCCAAGTAGGTTCTTAGGCGATTGTCGGCAACAGCAAGAGAAGGACTTTTTAGCATGGGACTACCGACCGTGGGAGGCGCACGGTACGCTACCTATTTTTTTTATTTTAGATAGCAACTCTCATTAGAAATTGACGACTTTTTGTTGTTGTCTGTATTAAATGTGAGTTGCGAACCATATTACAAAAAGAAAGAGCAGAAGCGTAAGGTATGAGGTAAAAAGTCTGAGGGGAAAAAAAAAATGCCTCACTTGGTTAATTCTACCCTTAGGTGGAAGATCTTAAGAGCACTGACTTTTAGGAAAGTGAAGGGGGGGAAAAAGGTGGAGATTGCACAAACTGTGGCAACACAACCGAGGCAAACTACACTACTCCAACAATTTATCAAAAAAAAAAAAAAATAGAAATGATTTGGCAACTACGCTCTTTCCAATATACATACTTTGTCAAACAAAAGCCGAAATTAATTAAGGTTGAAGGATGATCTACAGTGCATTGATACCTATGAAAAAAAATTCATTTAGTTCCCCTTTTTGGGGGTGACTTTATTGTCTACCCTGTCTTGGTGATAGGTAGGTGAAAAAAAAATGACAAGGTTGAGTACATACCCGAATTCTCCCACCTGGTGGGATTACTCGGTGATTGTCGACACAAAAAAAGGCAAAAAAAAAAAAAAAACCGGCATCACTTTAACGCGTGTAGTATAGTGGAGTTCATCCTCGGGTGGATACACTAAAATAACCAAGTTTTCAAATATAAAAGTATACGAATATCCAATTTGCATCTATCGGTGCTTCAAAGGAAAGGGGAGGGGGAGAGAAACAACTCACCAAAAAACCGCAAAACAAAAAGACAAAAAAAAAGCTCCAACCACCCCCCTTACTACTTAAATTTCTGCAAATAAGACTCAATTTTTTGCCATTTTTCTACAACGATTTCCCTCAGCACACGACACACAATATCTCATCCACCCTACCCCCCATATTGCTTCCCCTTCTGAACTTTTTAGCGCCACCCTCTTTAAGGCACGATGGGGGACAGCCAGGAAATCTACGAGGAGGAGGAGATTGATGGCGTGCTCTGCAAGCTGGTGCACAACCCGGGGGTCATTGAGCGGCTGCCTGCTGACGACGGCGTGTATGAGGGTGAGGTGGCCGACGTGCTTGAGGACGGGGAGAAGGTGCGCACCATACCTCACGGTCGTGGCACCTTCCGTTGGAACAACCTAGACGTGTACGAAGGGGAGTGGCGTTACAACAAACAAAACGGAAAGGGGAAATTCACCTACGGTGTCGGCGGTTACTACCAAGGTGATTGGGAGAACGACGAACAACACGGCTACGGGTTCCTCAAAGACTGCAACGGGGAATACGAAGGGGAGTTCGAACACGAATGCCGCAGCGGCAAAGGGAAGCAGGTGTACAACAACAACGACATCTACACTGGCGAATGGGGCAAGGACATGAGACACGGCCGGGGGACACAAAAATGGCAGGACGGAGCGATGTACGACGGCATGTGGGCAAACGATGCGATGAACGGGCAGGGGTCCTACATCTTCGAGAATGGCGATCGATATTCCGGCGACTTCAACCAAGACCAAAAAACGGGGATTGGTGAATACGTCTGGGCAGACTCCGCCGACCAACTGGTTACCTACGTTGGCGGCTTTCTCAACGGAAAACGCAACGGAGAAGGCATCGAACGCTACAAAAACGGCAACTGGCAGATCGGTGAGTGGCGGGACGGGGTGCTCCAAGGGGAGCCTCGTATACACCGACCAGACGACGCCTGCACCTCTACCTTCCACCTCGCCTCCGTGCAGCAAGCTGCTGAGGAAATCAAACCCTTCGTCAGCGACCGCATCTGGGAGATGGTGGAGGAGGCACACCAGAAGGGGCACATCATCACAACCACAATACCCTCTGGCATGGAGGAAGAACTGCGCAAGGCACAACAAGAGATCAGACGTGCAGGCCAAGTTGTAGACGTGATGAAAGACGAACACTCCAAAATGCAGGTCACAGAGCCGCCAGCGCATAATACGCCTGTAGAAGACGTGGTGGACATGGGTGGTGGTGCGGCACAGAATAACGGGCTGCACGTCTTCGAGGAGTTCCTCAAACAGCACGGCGCGAACGACGAAGGGCTGGACCTCTCCCCAGAGTCGTGGAAGTTGGGGAATATGCTTGGAAAAGTATGTGCTATAAAAAAAATTACTCATTTTTTTGAATTTGATGAAAATCCTTTATCTTCTGTAGCACTCTGCATAATTGGGGGATTGCAGTGCAACAGTGCAACAGTGCAACAGTGCAACAGTGCAACAGTGCAACAGTGCAACAGTGCAACAGTGCAACAGTGCAACAGTGCAACAGTGCAACAGTGCAACAGTGCAACAGTGCAACAGTGCAACAGTGCAACAGTGCAACAGTGCAACAGTGCAACAGTGCAACAGTGCAACAGTGCGGTATTTGCACTTTTGAACTTCTCTTTTTTGTCTTTTAACTTTTCTCTTGGTGTGGTCGATCTAAAGCAACCCTTCGCATACCATCAATCTCTCTCCTCTCCACAGGGTTCTTACGGTGCAGTGTACGCAGGGCTGCGTAGGGACGGTGGCATGATGGCAGTGAAGTGCATCGAGTTGGGGGAGATTGAAGATGAGGAGGACATCAACTCGCTCATCAATGAGATTGGCGTCATGAAGAAACTGCAGCACACCAATATTGTCAGCTATCTCGGTGCGCGGAAAGTATGGCCCCTCCCCCTCTCTTCCTTTCGCATTTCGTTTAAATTCAGAATATGATGAAAATTATCCCAAAGAAGCGTTGGATACGCAGTCTTAACAATTTGTGTCTTTTTGAAGAAAAAAATAGCGCCAACTTCTTAGGGGATATGCAATAACGTCTGTGGAAGGGAACAAACAAACAACAAATGGTGGAGGTCATCCTCGGGTGTCTACACTAATACAACCAAGTTTTCAAACAACGATATTTTTTTTTGTAGGCTGCAGGGTACTTTTTGTGCTTTCATCCGGATGGCTGGCATCGTGGGTCAGTCGGAGATACCTGCATTAATAACCACAGTTTTTTTTTTCCCTCTCGCCGTTTTTGTAGTCTGTTGGAAAAATCCATCAGAGAAATATGGGGATTATTTTATTTTCAAACAGTTTTTGGTTTTGCTGTGCTTCGCACTTTCCATGATTACCTTGAAGAACATCACACATCCCAACAACCTCTACACCCCCCTACAACAGGACCGAACGCGCGATATATTGTACATTTTCCTTGAATACGTTCCTGGTGGGAGTCTGTCTGCTGTCATCTCAAAGTTTGGCAATTTGGATCTAGAGGTTTGTCGTTTTTGTCAATGAGATTTTAAGGATCCTGTGAGAAGAATAATCATGTCTCGCGCTCTCTAGTGATAGTAGTGTATAGTCAAACAATTTTTTTTGTCAAAGATGGATAAAACATATCTTAATCTTTTGTCAAAGAACAAACCAAGCGGTTGCACTTTCTTATCAACCAAACCACAAAAGCTCTGCTCAAAGCGTAACCACAAGCAATGTGTTCCCACTCCCCATCTCCACTGAGATCCGGTGCCTGCTTTCTTTCACAGAGGTGTTGACACATTTTAACTGCACCTTTTTTTTCTTAATCACTCAGACATTCCTAACACCTAAAGTTTTTGCATTCGATTTTAACCCCAACACCATACAACAGACCTGCAGAAGATATACCAAACAGATCTGCTTTGCGCTTGCCTTTCTCCACGGCACCGGGGTGATTCATCGTGATATTAAAGGGGACAACATATTGCTGACGGGAGATGGGATTGTGAAGCTCGCTGATTTTGGGTGTTCGAAGGAACTGATGTCTTTACAGGCAAAGACACATGGTGTTTCTGCCAGGACAATGGTGGGCACACCTCATTGGATGGCCCCTGAGGTGATCAAAAACCAGGAGCAAGGGTACGGCTTCACGGCAGATATCTGGTCAATCGGGTGTACCGTGGTGGAAATGCTAACAGGAAAGCCACCATGGCCTGAGTTCAGTACCATGTGGGGCGCCGTCTTCCACATAGCCAACAGTACCGGACCTCCCGACAACGTCCCAAAAGACATCCCCAGCGATACAAACGAATTCCTCAACCACTGTTTCGAGCGGGATACCGAACTACGTTATACCGCACAACAACTCCTAGAGACAGAATGGATGACAGGGTAGGATTTTTTTTTTTTTTCATTTTTTTTTCCCCTTCCCCATTGACTAACCAGGCTGTTAGCTGATTCATTTTTTGCTATTTGGCAGGGGGAAAAAAAAAATTTCCAGAATTAGCAAACAGCCTGAGTTGACTAACAGAAAACTTAAGATCAGTAAAAGGCTTTTTTTAATTGGTCGGTTGAAAAAATGAGGTGGGGCGGGGGCGGGGGGGTTACGGGGTGAAAAGGGTTTAATACATCCTCGTTAGTTATGGCGAATCTGAATCTAGAGGGGGGGAGAGAGAGAGAGTGTGGGAGAGGGAGGTGTGATAGTGGCTGAGTTTTCTAGGGATTGGGTGTATTAGTGTAGACACCCGAGGATGAGCTCCACTATTTTTTTTTCTCTCCCCTTTTAGATGCGTGAATGAGAGAGAGAAAATGCATCTGTCATTTTTTTTTTTTCATTTTTTTTTTCTTCTTCTTCCAACCTCTCTTTTTTAAAATGGAATGTGTCTGTGTTCTCAACACTCGGGGAAAAATGGGTGGGTTTTTTTATTCTCTATTTTGTTTCATTTTTAACTGTTTTTTTGGGTTTCTCAAGACTAGCAACTTTTTTCCCGCTTTTTTTTTCGCGTGTTTAAATCAGGGTATTAGGAGGCAAACAGTTTTCCTGTGGAGAGCATGAGGAACCGTGTGAATGAGTATACGACAGAAACCAGACGGAACACATTTCCCAAAAGTGACTGTGTCTGTCAACGGTGGAGGTTTTCGCCAGAAACACCGGTTTTCACCTTCACCACCCAGGAGAGAAAACCAGAAAACCCAATTATTTCCGGGTTTTTGGATTTTCACCCCTTCCATAGAGATCGTGAGCTGGCACACAGTGATGTCGTAAAGCAGTTCAGCACAAGGGCCATTTGCAGCATTCTCTCCGTAAGGGGGAAAGAGGCCACGAATGTCTCTGATCTGAGGATTGCACCACCAACGAAAACTGCTCGCTTCGAATCGTTGTTGAAGCAGGAATGGATGAGTGGGAAGAAGGGACGAAATCATTTCACAAAAAGAAAAAATTATTACGGTACAGCCGGTCCTGGCTCCAAATGACGTAGTCGTCTCTTTTTGAAAGGCGCGCTGACCCTTGAAACGCTTCGAGCGGGGACATAGTGGTACACGTGTCACGTGAGGGCTTTGTATATCAACTCTACTTATTATAGCACCCTAATCCCCTGGTTTAAATGCGATATGTGGATGGGGCTTGGGGGGATACATTGAAGTCACTTTTCAAAAAGTTAAGTAAATCAGTTTAGGTTAGTCGTGAAGGAAAAAGAAATTGCTTTTAAGGCAGTTTCACATACCTTCCACCCAAGGAGGATAATAACACCTTCAAAAAAAAAACAAGTATTTGTCACAACAGTAAATCAAAGGCATGAATCCGGTGGCTGCCGGAAGGGGAAAATCGCCTTTTTGTGGGTTACAGAGTGGAAAAATAAAACCCATGCATGGATGATCTGTGTCCTATCCCTTTGAAATGTATTGCCCTTCAGGGCGACTTTGTTGTGAAGAAAACCCCCGTCTTCAGGTGATTGTCAAAAATAAAAAAAACCGGGTCGCTTTATTTCACAGAAGGTCTGTTTTTTTTTGTTACCTTGTGTTCAAATTATCCCCGTTTTCGTTGACTGACGAGTGGTAGTAGTGGGAGTAGGACATATCAACGTAGACTGAGGAAAATGGAAGTAAACTGGAGGATGGGCGTGGAGTGGATACATTATGTTGCTACACTGGTGATTTCGGAAGTCGGGCAACGACCTGTCAATATCGACCCCTCCCAGAGCACCATACACGTGATATTATTATTTTTTTTTACAAATTTTCAAATAAAAAAAAACAGACGTTGCGTCTCTGTACTGTCTGAATCCCTCCCGCGAGCGTTTTGCTTAGCTCAAAATAAAAAGGGGGTGGTGTGTGGTTTGGATGTACCCCATTATATCACTCCCTTCCAAATGGAACGAAGGCTGAAGAAGCAGCTTTTAAAAAAAATAAAATGAAAACAGTTGGTGTGTATGTGTTTGTGTTCACAATTTTTCTGTTGTTGTTGTTGTTTGAAATCAGGGGCTTTTTTAAAAAAAAAATTTTTGTGTGGGGTACCTCCTGTGTGCAGTTGTATGGGAATGGGACGGCCTTTCTTTTTTGGTTGTTGGAAATCATTCTTACCTGCATCACCGAGACGTTTTTATTTGTACGATCAACGTCACCTTTTTTGTTTTTGTTTTCCATTTTAACGACGAAGTTCTTTTTTTAGAGTGTTTGTACCTCATTCACACGGTACAGGCAAGCCATCGGGTTTCCTTTATTCACCTTCTGTTGTTGGCTGCAGGGTTCCGCTTTCATCCGGGGCTGTCATCAAAAATAATGTACCTCTGATTGGGGCTCTCTGTTCAGTTTCCCCCCCCCCCTTTAAGGTGACCAATCATGTGTGGCTAAAAAACCCACAAGACTTTTCGAAAAGTGCCAGTCATTGAATACATTATCCACCCATTACCCTCTCATGTGGGAGGGAACAGTTGTCAAAAATGTTTCTGATGTCGAAAAAAAGGCGCAAAATTTGGTGCAGTCAGCGATCCATAAGGGGGAAAACCCGTGGTTGAACGACGGGAGAACCCTGGGTGAACTGGGTTGCTGATCCGCACCAAAAATACCAATTAATCCTCAGTTCAGGCAAACTGATTTGGGCGCCAAGTTTATTGGTGGACTGCTACAATTAGAGTACACACGCAAAAAAAAAGCAAATGTCAAAAACTAAACAAAATCGTGGAGTTCACACGAGAAAAAAAACGAGGTGTCTACACGTCATCAATTTTTCAATTTTTCAAAAAAAAAAAGAAAATTTTCAAAAAAGCCTCATTCTCAATGCATCTAATCACAAACACCTGATCGTTTCGTTGTGCCCTTTTTTTTTTTCTAATTCCCTTAACTGAGCGAAAACCCAAGCGATAACGACGGTGGTGGTGGGGTGGGCAGGGATGTACACACACCCACAACATGCATTTTTTATGTGTGCCGGTTTCATTATTTTGGTAGTAAAGATGAACACTAAAAAACAAACGACCCATTGAAAATAAAAACAATAACAAAAACAAAAACACACACTTGTGTGTGGGTGTGGATTTATTTTCTGAAAACGCAAACCTTGTTATAGCGTCGCTTCTCTCCTGTTCTACATCCTCCAACACCTCCCCCTGCTCACCCCTGCTTCTTTTTAGATTTAAAAAAATATGCGTGAAGAGCACCCAGGTGGTATCCTTGTGTGGTCCTTTTCCGTGGGTTTTTACCCCCGTCAACTGCGCATTTAGTCGATTATTTAAAGTGTACCGCCCTCGATTCTCTTACGGTACGGTCATTAGGTTTCCTTTTTACATCTGATTTGTTGTAGGCCGCAGAGTACTTTGTGCTTTCATCCGGATGGCTGGTATCGTACGTGGGTCAGTCGGAGGGTGTCCTGTATCAACAACTTCACGTTAAATAACCCCTTTCATGCACAAAATGTATGCACCTCAAAGATGATTGATTCGTGGAGATGTCTTTTTGGTTTCAAACGCAATTTTTTTCTCTTCCGACTGTCATTTTTTTTGGTGGCAGTGAACCACCACCACAGACTTTCCGCGCTGAAGAATCCGATGAAGAATTCTTCGAAAAAAAAATTTTTCCAAAAAAAAAAGAATTTTCCAATGAAGAATTCTTCATTGGAAAAAAATAAAAATAAAAATAAATTCCCGGGGGAAAAAAAAAAAATACCCCGCATCACCAGAACTGACCAGAACTGGCCTCATGAACAAAGTGACCCCGTCACAGCCAGAACGCGACTCAATTGATCAAACGCCGAACGAAAAGGAAACATGCAGCATGGCGAAATAATAAAAGTAGCGTACCGTGCGCCTGCGGCGCAAGCTTGCAACCCACCTTCCCATGACATAGTTTGTCAGTAAAAATGTGCAATTTTAAGCGCAATTTTTTTTGAAATGTTGCGTACCGTGGCTTCGCCAGGAGCCTTGATGCTATGACCACCGTTTCTTTTTGTACACGTACTGAGGTTACTGATAATTCGTGTGTCTGGTGCAAATATCAATGAAGTTGAACTCCTCAGTTGGATACCCGAGGAATTCTCTCATTCCGGGTCGGGCTCGACCGCGCCTTTTTATTTTTTTGGAAATCTCAGGGACTGCGCTGGGACGCGTTTTTTGGGCCAGAACTCTAGTTTCTCCGCCGGAGGCCCCCAACTTGCCGTGAACTCCCGGCGCGCGTAGCGCGCCGGGCTCGGGACGTATTTACCTTTTATGTACAAAATCACGATTCTTCATCAAAAATCGTACCCAATGAAGGAGCGCGGAAACACTGCACCACCACCACAAAAAAAAAAAAAAAAAATAAAAAAAGCAAAATTGCTTCAGATGTGTGTATGAGAAGCACATTCATCTGACAATTTTTCTTAGCTTTGTTTTTTTAAGGGTAACTAAGCACAGAGAGGCTTAAGTCCATCGGTATTTCCCGGGGGAAATACTGTGTCCGGTAAGCTTTCATCCGGATGGGCCGGCATAGTGTGTCAGAGGTGCGCCTGCAGCAACAACTACAGTTTCTTCGTAAAGATCTGTGGTCGGCTTTCAAAAGGCTTTGGTCTTTCTTTCCTGAGGGTGGATAGGGGGATGGGGAGGGTGAACACAACTACACATCCCCGACGAATTGTCAAGGGAGAAAAAAGGGGGAATGTTGGGTGAGCAGACTTTGCCCCCTTATTCCCATCTCTGCCGACAAACCCTTTTAAGGGGTGAGATTTTGTGCCGTTCTGTTGTGCTAGCCCTTTCGGGTGTCAGTGAGTACAGAACCTATCTGACCTCGCTTTCATATTACAGCTGGACGAGTAATCTTGGCGACCAAAAAAAAGTCGCCAATTGCAAGAACCCCCCCAAAATCTGCCATTTTTTTTTTTTTTTGGTCGCCAAGTTTCTTGTCCAATTGTACATGATTTACGTTAAACCAGAGGGCCAGACCAATAAATTGGCAGGTGCCGTCTCCCCATCATTGGATAAGTAAAGCGACGATAAGAGTAGTGGTATTTCATTGTTGAAGCCTCCCACCTATTACTACACCTCTCGTGTATTTTAAGCTAATATTTCAAAGAAAAAAATACAGAACCTGGTGCTCCTGAAATAAAAAATACCAAGTACGCAACAACTACGCAATATAGGGTATTCCTGTATTTTTTTTTCCGTGCACAAAGTGCGCAACAAGTACGCAGCAAGTACGCAACAAGTACGCAAAATGGGGTTTTCAGGAGCACCAGAACCTGTTTTTTTTTTTTTTTTTGACGAAAGTGTTCTTTGACGATTACTGGGGTGGGGTTAAATAGTACAGGGTACTTATATTCTCGTCTCATTTTTTTCCCCCCTACATTTTTTTTTTTTTCCTTCTGGGTGCATGTGTTGACCCTCTCAAATACTTTCAATTCTGTGAACTGAAAGTATATGAATCTAATATTCTGTATTTTTTTTTTTTTTTTGTAAGATGCGTGCTCTCCTGAAGCGCTTTTCATCTTTCAAAATTTTTTTTCTGTTTCTTTATTCATACTTGGACCGCCCGAAATATATTTCGGGCGATTTCGGGCGAATTAGGGGCGGATTTCGGGCGATTTTGTGCGCCCGAAGTCGCCCGAAAACGCCCGAAATCGCCCGAAATGCAGATTTCGGGCGAATTCGGGCGCTTTTTCCGTAGTGAAAACCGACTAGGTAGGGTTCTACTCATTTTTGCAAAAAACTTTTTATATTTGGAAATATTTGATGTCAAATCTGTCAAAATAAGCAAGAATCGAAAACTTTTGTACACCTGAGTGCACTTTGGAGGCCCGTGAGAATCACCACCAAATTACGGGTTTTCTGACTATCATTTGCTTATTCCTCCCCAAAACACACTATCAACCGGGTTTTCACTATTTTTTCGTATTTCAGGGTGAATTTTTGTGAATTTTCGGGTCACAGGGTGGTTCTGACCCATTCTCGGGGTGTTTCGGGCCTGTAGTTGTTCTGGAGATGCCCAATAACGTGAAAAATCGCCTTTTTACGTTTTTAGTAGTATTTTAGTGTAAATTGTTAGGGAAATCGGTTTTATACGTGGCTGCTAACAGAGCTGCACTCATATAAGTTGGGTTCTACTAGGAATTTTTGCTCAATTTTTTTTTCTTTGAACAAATTTTGTGCCAATCTTTCAAATAAAGCGTTAAATTTTTACACTGGTGGCATGCTTCCCAGCACACATAAGATACTGGTTGTGCGCCCGAATTCGCCCGAATCTGCCCGAAATCGCCCGAATTCGCCCGAAATGCGCCCAAATTCGCCCGAAATGCGCCCGAATTCGCCCGAATTACGTATAAATTCCCTTTAAAACGCCCGAAATATATTTCGGGCACATTTCGGGCGCTCGGGATCTGCGCCCGAAAAATCCGCCCGAATTCGCCCGAAATATATTTCGGGCGGTCCAAGTATGTTTATTCTATCCTTTTTTTTTCTTCCTTCATTTTTTTTTGCAAATTTGACAAAAAAAAAAAAAAATGTGCGAATCACCATCTTACGTGATCTCCAATGTAAGTAAAATTAAAACAAATCCCAACTAAAATAAAACCAACAAACAGCAAAGCCAAATAAAAAAAGTGATGTGTGTGTGAGACTAAAAAAGGGCGAAGCTCCTTTCTCCTCCCTCTCCCTCACTCTCATATTGTCTTCCCTTCAGCACTGTATTTTCCTTGCACAAACGGGAAGAGTGACCCCCCTCAAAAAAAAAATCCCCCCTGATTTTCAAACAACACACACAACCGACACACCAACACACACACAACAAAAAAAAGAATCTCGTTTCTCTAATAACAAAAAAAGCCATTCTCTGCCATTTTTTACCTTCAAAATTACGAACTCCGGTTGGGGAAATGACATCATCCCTGACAACAAAGTTGTAGAAGCCAGCGCAGCTGATGCTGTGCGATAACGAATATGATAAGGTGACTTAGGCTTAGGGTCATCTTATAAACTGTTCTTCTTTTGCCTCCTCCCCTCCCCCACCCAATCTCATCTCATGACTTCATTTCATCACTCCTTTTCTCCAGACCCCCTCCCCTCCCCTTAGCATCGACAATGGGTGGGAAGAACTATAAAGAATATATTATAGCTGGGGGCGCTGCTGCCGCTGTCAGCCGCACAGCGATTGCTCCAGTAGAGCGAGTGAAGATTGTGTTTCAGACCTCAAAATGCCAGCAGGGGTACCTCCGCATCTTTGGACAGATCTGGCATGGGGAAGGGTTCTTTTCCTTCTGGAAGGGAAATGGTGTCGCGGTGATGCGGGTTGTACCGTATCTTTCAGTCCAACTCACCTCGAATGAGATCTACCGGGATCTGACCGGACAGTTTATCCCAAACATTGTACTCCGTAACTGGCTCTCCGGTGTGCTTGCTGGGGCGACCAGTATTTCTTCTACCTATCCATTGGATACCGTCCGCGCCCGTCTTGCAGTCCAAATGAACTCTGGAGGACCAAGAGACACCATTATCGGCATGACCAAAAAGATTGCACACACGGAAGGCTACGCAGCGTTGTACAGAGGCTGTTATATGAGCTGTATCGGGGGCGGGTTGTACTCCGGGATTAAATTTGCGACGTATGACCAAACAAAGAAGGTCTTCTGTGAGTGGCTTGGCCTGCAGGATGACACAGAGCTGACAGTCCTCCAAAGGGCTCTGTCCGGAGCGGCAGGAGGATTTGTCGCGCAAACGCTGATCTACCCGAGCGATGTCATCAGAAGAAGGATGCAAACCGCGCAAGGCCCGCCGCCCTATACAGGCATGATCAACGCCCTCACAACGATTGCGAGAACAGAAGGCATCCGGACAGGGCTGTTCAGGGGCATGTCGCTCAATTATATGAAGACGCTTCCGAATGTGGCGCTGTATCTGTCATTGTATGATGTGTTCAAGTATTGGCTGTTGCAATGGAACCTTTGAGAGAACAAGGCTGGGGTAGGGGAGGGGGAGGGTAAAGGTACACGACAGACCCAGTGACTGTGACAAGTGAAAGGGATAAGTGAATGACCTACAGCCCAGTGTAAAGTCACTTGTCATGCCAAGTGACTTGTTTGTTATTTCACTTGTCATAAATCACTTGTCATTTTCACTTGTTATTTGTCACTGGGTCACGTCCTGTGGGGCATCTCCTGATAGTATTTTATTATTGTCAGAAGAGAAAAAGAAAAACACAAGGTTGGTCGGAGGGGTATGTGCTATGGTTTCCGAATCACTGTTGCTATTTTTAGATGTGTGCACAGTTTCCCTGCAAAATTCGTTTTTATTTTTGTTTTTATTTTTTCCAGACCCGAGTAGTCGTCGATTGCTCCAAGGGAACGAGAGAGAGGGGGGAAAAAAGGGGTAATTCTGTGAAGGACGGAACGCTCAATGGATAGATTTCATGATATCATGTTGTGTTGCTTATTTAAAACTAACACCTGATAATTGGTGACCTGATATTTTTGAAAACCGAAAAAAAAGGAGAAAAGCTAGCGAGGAGAAAAAAAATCTAGCTTGAAAATACGAAATCTGATTCAGAGAACTTTCCTTACAGTTTTTTATTTTTGTCACCTCATGAAATGAAGGAGGAAATAGAAACAAAGCATTTTGAACACACTTTGCGGTTCTAGGGACGAACCGCGCTGCAGAGCCACTCCTCACCAAACAGGTCGAGGTGTGTGCGTTTCACCAAAACCTCTTTCATGAGTTTTATCGTGTGATGAGTGTTAAGTTTCTATTTTGTGGTACTTGGTGTGGCTGAATTAGGGGGGATGCACAAAGTACGCAAGAAGTGCGAATCACCCTTCCTTCAGCCACCCCAGTATCTTTTTTTATACCAAAGGAGACAAAGTCTATTACCTTCGACCGAAAGGACTGCCTCTCTCTCTGAGGGGATGGCATACAGTTTTTTTTTTATATTTTTTAGTTCTTGAAAATCTTGAGTCAGGAGGGGAAGAGGTGATGCAGTGTTCATGGAATGTTGGTCCCATTGCGTTAATGCGCAACGGGGCCTGACATTCAAATTGTGTGAATGGGAGGGAGGGTGAGTCCCCCTGCCCTGTATATATATTTTTTTGGGGGGGGGAAATAACTGTCTACAGTTTCCCTGTTGAGCAACTCAAAGTCCCAGAGGCGTTTTTGGCACTATCAACTTCACTTTTTATTTGTGCTTTGTGCTTTGTGAAATCGGTCAACCACCTGTCAGAGACGTGGCAATATGGAACCCCTCTCGGAGCACCATTTTATGGTGCCATTTATGTATAATTTGTTGCGTCTGCCGTCTGCCGTCTGCCGTCTGCCGTCTGCCGTCTGCCGTCTGCCGTCTGCCGTCTGCCGTCTGCCGTCTGCCTCCACACGCAGATCCACGCAGACGTGGTTTTGGTTTGTGAAGTCATTTCTGTTATTTTTCGTTGTTCTTTTTCCCCCCCTTTCAATACTATCACCGTGTAAAAGAGAAGAAGGGAGAACGATACCACACTCCACATACACACCCACCGAGCCCTTTTTTTTTGTCTTTATGGATTATATTCCGAACGCTAGTGAAAATCGAACACACACCACACCACAGTGGGCTATACTCCGTTCAGGCGTTGCCCACTCTAAATCCGTTATCAAACATACACACACCACACCACACCACCCCCCCCAAAACTGTTGTGTGTTTTATTTTTTTTTGTGAGATGGTGCTGCTGGTAGAACCCCGACCCAAAAAAAAAAACTCCCACATTATCGTCTCAAAAAAAAGGCTTCTTTTTCTTTTCTCTCAATTATTTGAATTTTAATCCTTTCTCTTTGTCACATCCCCTTTACAGTGCCCCCCCTCCCCTCCCCCCTTCCCTCCCCCTCTCCTTTCCTTTTATGAGTGTAGCACTCATGCCAACACCCACCGCCGAGCAAAGGGTTGCAGGGCAGAATGGCAGCGCGGTGAAGCCTGGTGGTGTTGTTGTACAGCAGACGCGCAAACGCAAGGCGGCATCGGACGAGCGCGCTGTGGTGCAGGGCTCGGGAGGGTCGGGGGGGCTGTGGGCGTTGAAAGGCAGTGTCGAGGCGCTGCTGGGGGAGAACTGTTCTTGTTTGTCAGAAGTGAGTATGGAGACTGCGATTAACGCATTTTTCGAGACCTGCGCGACGGTGGGTGCGGAGAACACTGTTGCACAGTATGTGGACTTCATCCGCCAAGCAGAATCGGGCGAAGACAAGCTTGTCATGCTGAACCTCTATACGGCAGCCTGGGTACGCTGCTGGGGGCGGAAATGGGTGCCCCCGCAGCACAGTGAGGTCGATGCCGCGCTTCGTGCCACGGTGCTCTCAGCATTGGAATATGGTCTCATCCCGTCTGGTCCCTCCAGCAATGCGGACTGTGTGGACGCCCTGGTGTGCTCCTGGAACTATCTAGAGCTGATAGACGACGCCTATCTCACAAACCTGAGGAAGGTGTTATTCAAATTAAAATAGGGGTTTTTTTTTTAAATTTGTCAGATTGTAGGACTGCATGGTGTTGGGGGTCCAACCCCACGGTGCATCCGGTCATGCACCAAGGTTCACGAGTTGTTGTATTTCAAGTCAACTTTTAAAAGAGGATTGGAGAAAAATTGGGGTCAAAGTGAGTTGGCAATAGAAAGAGTCAGATTCTATTTGTTTTTTGCTTTGTTGTGCTTGGCGTGCAGCTGAGCCCGTTGATTGGTGTCTAAACGATTTCCATTTACATCAGCACCGTGTTGTGTTTCTCAAAGGGGGGGTTTGTGTGGGTGGGAGGGGTCTTTTGATACACAGCTGACTAGTCAGGGGGACTACTAGTGGAACTACTTGTCGCAACGCCTAACGCTAAAGTAGTAGTGTTGCTGGTGTGTACCTCTAGTCATAAAATATTAGTCATTTGGACGGTGGTAGCTCTGACAGTAGTCCTTGACTAATCTGCCGTGTGGGTGCGAGGCTTGGGGTTACCTTACCACAACCTTGTTTTGTTTCTTGGCCGTTGGGCATGTCAGATGTAAACTACAAAATGGATGTAGGGTTTATCCAGGTACACGGGTCATACCAAGGTACAGTGTTTACGAGAGGGCTTTGTATTTCAAGTCAAATTTCAGTTTTAAAGTGCTCTCTGGGGGGGTTCGATACAACCCCGCGGAGAACCACCCTGCGTCCGCCGATGAACGGTGAGGCGTTTGCACTTTCAGCTTCTCTTTTTAACTAATCTGTTGGTGTGTAACTGCCGTGCAGACCTTTTCGTCTCCAGTGAAAGGGGGTTGTGATCCCCCCCCAGAGGATTCCTCCTGTGGAGGATAATATGTGCATGAATCGCGCATTTCATCTTACAAAATTTGTTTGCCTGAAGGTTTTATAACAACGTAGCTTTTTGTGAAGTTGAGTGGGAAGGGGGGGAGGAGGAGGAGGAGGGGGAAACTTGGTGTCAGACTGGAGCTACCTTTTCTCATCGCTCTCTGTCTGTAATTTTAGTTCGCCATTCGAGGGGGGGAGGCTAGGGGAAGGAGCCGCTCCGGGGAATGTGCATGTGTCTGTTTTTATCTTTCCCAAAGGAATATTTTTTCGAGCAAAAAAGCGTAAAAATAAGAGCAATTTTAGCAAAAAAAAATGTATTTTGTCCCGATATAGACCAGGTGCTTTTGGTGGTGCCGACCCCCCTTTATGCACTGAAATCCCTATACGTTACTGTATAAAGACCCATGGAGCAGTACTGTGTACTGTGTACTGTGTACTGTGTACTGTGTACTGTGTACTGTGTACTGTGTACTGTGTACTGTGTACTGTGTACTGTGTACTGTGTACTGTGTACTGTGTACTGTGTACTGTGTACTGTGTACTGTGTACTGTGTACTGTGTACTGTGTACTGTGTACTGTGTACTGTGTACTGTGTACTGTGTACTGTGTACTGTGTACTGTGTACTGTGTACTGTGTACTGTGTACTGTGTACTGTGTACTGTGTACTGTGTACTGTGTACTGTGTACTGTGTACTGTGTACTGTGTACTGTGTACTGTGTACTGTGTACTGTGTACTGTGTACTGTGTACTGTGTACTGTGTACTGTGTACTGTGTACTGTGTACTGTGTACTGTGTACTGTGTACTGTGTACTGTGTACTGTGTACTGTGTACTGTGTACTGTGTACTGTGTACTGTGTACTGTGTACTGTGTACTGTGTACTGTGTACTGTGTACTGTGTACTGTGTACTGTGTACTGTGTACTGTGTACTGTGTACTGTGTACTGTGTACTGTGTACTGTGTACTGTGTACTGTGTACTGTGTACTGTGTACTGTGTACTGTGTACTGTGTACTGTGTACTGTGTACTGTGTACTGTGTACTGTGTACTGTGTACTGTGTACTGTGTACTGTGTACTGTGTACTGTGTAGAAACACGGTAGAAACATGGGGAATCGGTTATGCAGCCACGCCAGTAAAAAATTAGCACCGGTGGCATGCTTCCCAGTACGCATAAGTGCATAGAAAAAATCGTAAAACAACGTGTAATCTGTGGTGGTCAAAAGTGCAAAATTCCTTCGGCAATGGTCAGCCAGGCAAATTTTTTTTGCTCCACTCGCCAAAAAAAATTTTGTTGTCACCTTTTTTGGACTTTTCGTGTTGAAAAAACGGGGGGAAAACGCAAAAAAAGCAAAAAGTTTAAATTCCCTCCATTACACCCCATTGGTGCTTCCCGGGGGGTATGCATTTCACAAATTTTCAATTCAATTCACAACTTTTCACCACCCTTTTTTTCTTCGCTGGTGAAGCTTTTAAATGCCGGCATTTGCATTTCCGGAATCCGTCCGGCCAGTGGTGGGGTCAATTTGCCGAAATGGACAAGTTCTCGTCATTTCCGCACAGTGCACAGTACACAGTACACAGGTACACCACATCACGTTCTATCTTGTGAATCCCAGCATACCCCTCAATGGGTGGGCCACCACCCAACCCAAAAAAAACCCCCCCAAAAAAAAAAATCAATTCACAACTTTTCGCATTTTTCACAATTTTTCACCATTTTTCACCAGCCTTCACAATTTTATAGCGGTTTTCGTGTTGTGAAAACTTGTGAAAACTTGTCACATTTTGTGAAAATTTGTGAAATGCATACCCCCCGGGAAGCACCACCCATTACACATGAATTACGCCGTGCCCGGGACACCCCAATTTTTTTATTAATTTATTTTTGAAAAACCATTATTTTTACTATGAGGGTAATTATGAACGGGTTGTTGCGACGCTTCTAAAAGGCACGCTTTTGTAAGGGTGGACGTGAGTTCCAGTGGTGGTGTTGGGAACAAGATACTGACTGTGATGTGTTGCAGAAGCAAGTGTGTTGCCAACCCTAATGTGGTTTTCAAAAGTTAGGTATTGTAGTATACATCATACTCGCGAATGCATTCCTGTTCCCAAGGCAGGCACCCGTTCTTTTACTGGTAAGTTTTGAGGGACTGAGTATTTACAACTCTCCCGCCAGCTACCCAAAGGCTCCCGGCGGGAGGGTCATATTTTCGAAACCCTCCCGCTGGGTTTTTTTGCTCGAGCGAGCCCTGTTGGACCCTCGGGGACCCGTGTGGGCCCTCGGGAGGCCGTTTGGGGCTCGGGCTTCGCCCTGGTTCCGAGGGTCCAACAGGGCTCCCGAGAGCAAAAAACCCAGCGGGAGTGGTTTCGAAAAGGACCCTCACAACGGAGAGCCTGAGGGTGGCTGGGGGGTTGTAGGACGCTTTGTTTCGCGCGGGAGGGTCAAAAAAACCCTCACCGACGCTACGTAGCGTGAGAAAAACCCAAAAAACCTGGCGGGAGGGTCCCCAGGTTTACCCTCCCGGCGGGCGTGTAAAGTACCTGGCGGGAGGATCTTTTTGACCCTCCCTAGGGAAACAATTGTTTATTGGAAATTCCTAATGAAGAGAAGTTAAATAACAATCCCATTCCCCACCGTACGCACTCTTTTTACGCCACCCACACTGCACACCCCACTTCCGACGTATATTTTATCATTCCGCCAACAGGATACACAACCCCTTATCTCCCTCCTATTCCCAACCCCTTACCTTTCGAATACGACACAAATTCGCATGGCTCACACGTGTCCTAAGTGTGAGATGCAGTTCATCACCAAAGATCAGTGTGAAGCCCACAAAAACGACTGCATGGTAGCCACGTCCTCATCCTCTGCTCAGCATGAACACTCTCCACAACAACCCGCCAACGTGTCTGCCATGGAGGGCCAGGCCCGCGAACCGAGGCAGCAGGCAGATGATCTGCGGAAAAAGATCGACGGCATTAAGAAGAAGGCTCGCAAACAATACGACGACAAGAAACCCGGTTTCGAGGAGGACTTCAGTGGTGAGATCTTCTACAACGGCAAGGATGAGGGAATTATCAGAGGGTTCAAACGCCTCGACAACCTCGAGGATGAGCTGAAGGTATTTCCCTTTATTATTACACCCATTTTTTATTTTATTACCGCTTGAGACCATGAATTTCACGCCCCTTAACAAAATCGTTAAGAGGGGCGTGTAATTTATTTTCCAGTATTACACGCTCGAAAAATATATTACACGCTCAGAAAATCGTAGAACTGAACTCTCGAAAATTTTTTTGGAGGCCTTTGCCAGTGTTTCCGCGCTCCTTCATTGGGTACGATTTTTGATGAAGAATCGTGATTTTGTACATAAAAGGTAAATACGTCCCGAGCCCGGCGCGCTACGCGCGCCGGAAGTTAACGCAAGTTCAGGGCCTCCGGCGGAGAAACTAGAGTTCTGGCCCAAAACACGCGTCCCAGCGCAGTCCCTGAGATTTCCAAAAAATAAAATAAAAAAGCGCGGTCGAGCCCGACCCGGAATAAGAGAATTCCTCGGGTATCCAACTGAGGAGTTCAACTTCATTGATATTTGCACCAGACACACGAATTATCAGTAACCTCAGTACGTGTACAAAAAGAAACGGCAGTCATGGCAAGGCTCCTGGCGAAGCCACGGTACGCAACATTTCAAAAAATTGCGCTTAAAATTGCACATTTTTACTGACAAACTATGTCATGGGAAGGTGGGTTGCAAACTTGCGCCGCAGGCGCACGGTACGCTACTTTTTTCCTTTCGCCATGCTGCATGTTTCCTTTTCGTTCGGCGTTTGATCAATTGAGTCGCGTTCTGGCTAAACGTGCGAGGGCACCTTTGGAGAGTGAGTCCGACACGAGCACAAGTGTCATCACACAGGATGGGGATGTCCCCACGGCACAAACACCACACATACCGGGGGGGGTATGGTGGGGGGTCGCAGTGAATATCAACATCGGTGATATACTAGCTAAAGTTCTGGCTCAAGACGCCGTCCAGCGCTAAGAGGCCCACATAAAAAAACTGGATTAAAAGTGGAGGTACCCTAATATTCGCCCCTGGTTGCCCCAATTCGCGCCAATTCGCGTTTTGTACTTAGCCGTTTTTTCGCGAAAAAAAACGCGAATTGGCGCGAATTGGCGCGACACGATTAGGGTATGAAATTCGCGCCAATTCGCGTTTTTTTCCACAGGGGGGACCCTTTGGTCGTCGAAATTCCCCAGCCAAAATTGGTCACAAAATCGGCCGATTTTTCAAAAATCTCAAAAAAAAAAAAAAATTTTTTTTTTTTTCACAAGTGTTTTTGAGGCCTGCTCACTACACCCTAGGCACCCTTCTGAGACCAAAAAGTCAAAAAAAGCAGCAGCGATTTTTGACCAAAAAAAAATTTTTTTTTTTCGCCCAAAATCGGGCGTGGTACGTCATAAAATGGCCCAAAAAATCCAACGATTTCTAAAGCTACAGTTTCTGTACTTCATTGCTACAGTTTCTGTACTTCATTGCTACAGTTTCTGTACTTCATTGGTATACCCCACCCACACTCACCACCACCCATCCCCTTGTCTCCCCCGCCCAACTAAAATGGCAACACTCTGTAGCGCGCGCTACAGAGTGGCGACATCAGTAGTGGCGCTACTGATGGTTGCGATGACGGCGGCAGACACATCGCAGGCGACGGACACATCGCAGGCGGCGGACACATCGCAGGCGAATGCGACGGCGAAGGACGCGCCAGCGACGACAGCGGCGGGAGCTACAACAGTAGCACTCTCGACCCCGCTCCCCCCACACCTCGGTCGGACAAGCCGAGAAGGTCCCGAGGATGTCGGCACGTCGGACCACCTCCCACCCACATACGGTTGCGCACCAGTGGGAACCGGCTACGCCGTGAGGCATGCCACGGGAAGGACCGGCCGCGTGGACCCCCCCGCCCGCCGGGGTTGGGACGCTGTAGGTCAGACGAAGATCGGCGCCGGAGCGTTCACCCGAGGGGGGGGAGGGTGGGCGGGATTTTTGGGGTGGAAGGGTGGCCCAAGAGCCCAGTTTTTCCTCCTTTTTCTCTCCCCAGTTTGTTTTGCCCCTCCTTTGGACCCACCTCCCCAAGCCCCTAATCAAACATTTCACCCTCTCCCATTCCTCGGGTCCAAAGATTTTCAACCCTCCCTCGTTCAGTCGGGGATCAGGGTAGGGCCTTTTTATTGCTTCCCCCCTTTTTCTCCCACCATATATCGTGGACTTGTCCCACCTCCTCCAGCTCATTCTGCCCATAAATTTCTTTTACTTTTTATTTTAAACAATTCACAAAAAACCTCGGACAGGGCGAGCGCACGGAGTGAGGCGGGAGGTCTGCGGTTCGGTTTCCTCCCCCCACCCCACCCCTTTGTTTTTAAAAAAAAGAAGATGTGGAGCAACACCATTCACCGCGGATTTGTCCCACCTTCTCCAGCTCATTCGGTCCATACATTTCTTTTACTTTTTATTTTCAACAATTCACAAAAAACCTCGGACAGTGTGAGTGTACGGAGAGAGGCAGGAGGTCTGCGGTCCGGTTTCCTCCCCCCACCCCACCCCCCTGTTTTTAAAAATAAGACGCGGTCGGTTCCAGAGCTCGAGTCGGTAGGGCGGGCCTATGTTCCCCCCTCCGCCTCCTTCATTCACCCCTTTGCACAAACAAATGAAGACACAAAAAAAGTAACTAATAGCAATCATGGGAGTTTAGGGAGGCTGGGGAACAAATGTAGAGAGTCGTCTGAGAGAGTCGGGTGGGTAGGGTGGCCGGGTCTTTGTCGTTCTTTTCCCCCCTGTTTTCCCCCTGTTCACCGCGGGCTGCATGCTTGGTCGCTGCACTGTCACGAGAGGGCTTTGTATTGCAAACCACATTTCTGCACCGCTTGTTCACCCACCGCCACTGTGTTATTCTCCTATGACCTGTTCTCTGTATTTCAGGGTGCACGTGAGGGGAGGTGGCGGATGGGGTCGCTAGTGTCTCTGGTGGTCGATGAGGTTCCTGTGCCTGGCTCTGTGGGCGGCTGTGCGCCGGGTGTGGTGGATGCGGGTGTTGTGGGCGGTGGTGCGTTGACGCTGCTCGTCGTCGGGGTGGACGACAGGGTGGGCAGCAGCAGCTGCAACAACAGCAACAGCTACAACAACAGCAGCAACAGCGGCAACTGCAGCAACAACAGCATCAGCAACGGCTACAGCGGCAACAGCAACGGCAGCAGCAGCAGCAACAGCAACAACAGAAGCAACAGCAGCAGCAGCAGCAACAACAGCAACAGCTACAGCAGCAACTTCAGGTGCGGGTGTGTGGGTGTTGGTGAGGTTCGTGCGGCTGTGGTGGATGTGGGTAGTGCGGAGGCGTCGGGTGGCCAGGTCGGGAGCTGGGTGGCGGGGGATGTTCCTAGATCCGTTGGCGGGTGTGGGGTCGTGTGGCCTGGTGTCGTGTGGGCCTGGATGGTCTGCCACGTTGCGACGTTGCTCCGTGCCCTCCTGGCCGGCACCCTCACGTGGGTGGAGCCCTGCCGCCGCCGTCGCCGCCGCCGCCGTAGGTGGATTGCCCGGAACCGCTGGTGTCAGGGTCTCCGCCTGATGAGCCGATGCTCCCTATCGGGGGTTCGCCGGTGCGTGGCGTGGGGGCATTGGCCGCAGCACAACCCTCAACTGGCTGGCTCACGTCTCCGCAGCAGAGCTTTGTTCCGCATGCGCCGGGATGGCAGACGCAGAGCAGGGCGGCGCCAGCTCGTTCGGGCGGGCCCGGGTGCCCTGAGAGGCGGGAACGAGCAGGACGACCTGGTGGACGCTGAACGGGCGAAGGTAGACGAATTCCTGCTGAACGCCACTTCTCTGGATACTGCTGTACGCGTCCCGAACTCCGAGTCGGACAACTGCCTCTTTGTCGCGCTGTTCCAGGCCCAGGCCCGGAACAGGCCTCCCCCTACGGCAGCTGAGTGCACTGAGCTTCGGGAATCCCTGGCCGACAGAGCAGAAGCGACGCGTGCGCAGGGTGAGGCGTTGTTGGGGGGGCGGGAGAAACTCGACGCCTACATCGCCGGGCTTAGAGGGACCGCCTGGGGGGACCACTTCGCCATCCACCTTGCGGCGAATGTCTGGCAGGAGAACATCCTGGTGGTGCAAGGGGGTGAGAACCCAGTGGTGCGCATTCGAGCTACAGCACTGAAGACGAAGGCCAAAGCGAGGACGCGGATCATTGCTAGGGTGGGCAATCATTTTGACGCCGTGTACGCCGATTCCGAAGCGATCGCGTCGCTCACAGCGGGGGCCCCTTTCTCCCTCCTCAGCGCCGCCACCACACATGTGCACCCACTGGTGGCAATCACCGCAGATTCCCCAGCATCCTGCGTCCTGGACTCCCCTGAGCCGGGGCACTATTGCCCTTTGCCTCACTGCTCCAGCTCCAAAATCCACAGGAGCGTTGAGCTAACTCACCGCAATATGCAACGACACCTGCAGGCGCACGCCCAGCACGGCGACATCCTCCCCGCAGCAGACCTCCGCCGCCTGAGGTACATGCAGTGTGTGCGGTGCGGTGACGTAATCACTAAGAACGCCCAGGGAGGGACGTGCTTTGCGTGTAGGAGCGCGACCGCTCCGTCCGTTGTGCCAAAGCCCCGTGACAGAACGCAGATGGAAATCGAGGATGACAGCCTCCTTCCGTCTGCTCAGGATATTGCGTTGAGCCGCTCCCGAGTCATGGAGTTCATCCCAGACTACATGCTTCGTGCAACGACAGTGGCGACGCGCGTCGCACTCAACGACATCGCGGCCGACAACACGGACCTGGCCGCGTGGAACCGGTTTGGCATGCTGTGGAAGACGCTTCTCCGTACGCGCCGCAGCGGCAAGACGAAGAAGAAGCGCATGCGTGAGAAGCGTATCGAGGACCTGGAACGGTGGGAGAAAGGCGAGTTGTCCGCGCTCTGGCGGGATGCGCAGGCCCAGGTGCCGGGGAGACGTACTGAGCAGGAAGACCCCACCTTTGAAGATCGGGAGCGAGCGTGTGTTGCTGAGGCTCGGAAGGGTCGCTCCGCTGCTGCCTTCTCCCGCCTTTCTTCGAAGGGTCTCGCCCCGGACTCCGAAGCTACGCTGCAGGCCCTGCGAGCCAAGCATCCGGCGCCCCAGTCCCCTACTACGCTCGATAGCAATTTGGTGAATTCGGTTTCCCCTGTAGACCTGACCCCGGCGCAAGTACTGGCTTTGGTGAAGCGCATGCCGAGAGGCACCGCAGCAGGTCCTTCCGGCCTTCGTGCGGACCACCTGAAGCAGATGTTGACTGAAAGTGATGTCGACATCCTGCCGGCCCTGACACACGTGATCAACGCGATCCGCGCTGCCAATGTCCCCGACGAGGTCACCCCTTTCCTGGCAGGGGCCAGATTGATGGCGCTCCCCAAAGGTGACAACGACGTCCGCCCGATTGCAGTGGGTGAGACGCTCCGGAGGCTGGCGGCGAAGTCGTTTGCGGCGGAGGTGAAGAAGCAAGCGAAGGACGTCCTTCTTCCCGGGAAGCAGGTGGGCGTGGGGGTGGAAGGCGGTATTGAGGCAGCGACGGCGACTGTCTGGGATTACACCCACCGTCACAGTGGTCACGACAAAGTGGTGCTGAAGATCGACTACAGCAACGCGTTCAACACAGTCTGTCGCAGCGCCATGCTGAACCAGACCCGCAAACACCTCCCTCAACTGTCTCGATTTGTGGAGTGGTGCTATGTGGACCCGTCTTCCCTGGTGTACGGTGAGACTGTGGTGGACTCGCAAACTGGTGCGCAGCAGGGTGACCCGCTCGGCCCCCTCCTCTTCTCGTTGGTGGTGAAGGACTTGACGGAAAAGGTGCGCGACCTGCCAGGAGTGGATCTAGCGGTGTGGTATCTGGATGACGGGACGCTGATGGGGTCTCCTCAAGGGGTCGCGGCTGCGTTCAAAGTGCTTCAGGAGGAGAGCCTGAGTTTGGGGCTGTCGGTGAACTCCAAAAAGTGCGAACTTATTCCCCTTGGGCTCTACCAACCAGACAGCTTCCTTAATGAGGCGGGATTTACAGTGTCAGACCTGACGGTGATCCGGGACGGATTCAGCTTTCTGGGGGCCCCCATCGGCACCAATGAGTTCTGCGACAAGTTCATGGAGAAGAAGCTGCACGAGTTTGCGTTGAATCTCCGCTTGCTGGGCAAGCTAGGAGACGCCCAGGTGGCCTTGTCTCTCCTGCGCCATTGTGAAGGCTTCTGCAAAGCGGTCTTCTACATGCGCGCTGTACGTCACCAAGGGGAGCACCTCTGGTTGAAGAAGTATGACAAGGAGGTGGACCGAGTGCTCGCGCAGATTCTGAGCTCGCCGGGGACAGATCCCGACATATTGCTGCCGGACGCTGCCAGATTGCAGGCTGCCCTCCCCGTGCGCATGGGTGGCTTGGGGGTGCGCCGGTCGTACGACCACTGGACGGCTGCCGCTATGGGAGCTGCTAGTGGCACCTACGCTCTGTGTAAGCACCTTGACAAGCACTATCGCTGGGATGCGGCGGGGTGGAGCCACACGGCCACCAGGTACAACGAGTTGGTGGACGCCGATGCCCGTGTGGACACTGAAGAGCTCCCCCAGCAGATCCTCAAGCAGCGAGACCTCTCTGCCTCGATCATCGTGCGTCAGGTGGCCAATCTGCGTGATGAAGGTGACGTGCAAGACCGTGCCCGACTGAACTCGCTCCTGCTGCCCTTGGCCGGGGCGTGGATTACGGCATTACCCCTCCCGGAGAATGTCATCAACCCCGAGGAGTTTCGAGCCGTGGTCCGCCTCAGACTGGGTCTTGTGGTGCACAGGGACAAATCACGATGCGAGCAATGTGGCCAGCCCATGGATGAATTCGGGGTACACGCCCTCAACTGCAAGCACGGGGGTTGCACGATTCGCAGACACAACCGGGTTCGAGATCTGGTGGGCATGTTGGGATCGAAGGCAGGCCTCGCTCCGGCCCTGGAACCAAAGCACATCGTCCTCGGAGGCACCAAACCGGCGGACATTTTCTTCTCCATCGGTATCGGTGACGGCAGGCCTAGAGCGGTGGACTGCACGATCTGGAACCCTCTCGCCGCTTCTCATGTTCAGGAGGCGGCCCGAGCAGTGGGGCACGCAGCGGTCAAAGCTCAGTCGAAGAAACGGGGTAAACATGGTGACGCTTGCAGGAAGGCCCACATTTCCTTCTCAGCCTTTGCAGCCGAGGTCTTTGGGGGGCTAGGACCGGAGGCGGCTACACTGTGGCGACATTTGAACAAGATGGCGGCGGAGCGCGCGGATGGAGACAAGGTTCTGGCCTCGGTCAAGTGGAACGAACGCCTGGCTGTGGGTCTCCAACGGGAGGTGGGTGCCACGTTGCTGAAGAGGGGCGCTCTGTGCTTCAGCCTCGGGAACTCACGGGAGGCTTTGCCGGAAAAACTTGTTCCCCTCTCAAAAGACTACTACGCCCCGCCTGACACCCCCGATGACCGGTTCCCTTCCTACGTGGATGATCACCTGTACCGCTTAGCTGAAAACGATTGCGAAATCGTCGAGGAGCCCGCAGCCCCTGATCCCCCTTACGATGTTGATGAGGCCACAGTAGCAATGGAGGTGTGGTTACAGCGGCAGGCTGGCAAAGAGACCACCCACCAGTCTTCTCTAGAAGTGACTCACGCTCCCTGTGATGACCCTGCAGCGGCCTTCCAGGCACAGTGTGCGTGCGACCCTCCTCCTGCTCTTGCGACGCAGCTGTCTGCCCTTGGATGCTCCGTCCCCGGGGACTTCCGCTACACTGTGGGTGACTGCTGCTTTGACGCTGTGGCGTACCAGTGCGAGAGGGACGCGGGGTCCTTGAGACTGTCTGCGATTGCACAGGTAGTCCAAGATGAGGACTTAGCGGCGCGTGCAGAGCCAAATGTCGCAGTATGGGCGAGTCGGATGCGCATCGCTGGGAGTCCGCGCCCGGACACCTGGGCTGACATGGTGACGGTTAACAGTCTTGCACGCGTTCTGCATTCGGTTGTGGTGGTGTTCGTACTCGTAAACAAGGGTCATTTTCAGTCTGAAAACCCAACTTCAGATAAAATTGTGGTGTTTTCGACTGGAAAGGTAGCGCCGCAGGCGCACGGTATAGCGCAAAGCCTGCCGGAGGCAGCTTCTTATTATACATGGTCAAAACTCGGTCCCCAACCCAGCTCAAGTTGAGGGCCTCCGGGAATATGAGAATTCCTCGGTTGTCCAACTGCGGAGTTCGGCACTGCATTGACATTTGCACCGAGCACGCGTGGTGCACGAATTATCAGTAACCTCAGTACATTTACAAAAGAAACGCGGTCATAACACCCAAAGGTTCCTGGCGAAGCCACGGTACGCAACATTTCTAAAAAATGTTGACATAAAATGGCACTGTCGTTGGTAATTATCGTAAGTTTCCATAAAATTTACTTCCCTGTTTTGCTAAAACGAAAGTTTCTGGCGAAGCCACGGTACGCAACATTTCAAAAATTGTGACTTAAAATCAAACATTTTTACAGCCAAACTATGGTAGAGGGCTGTGGGATTCCGCTCATAAGTTTTGCGCCGCAGGCGCACGGTACGCTACTTTTTCCTTCTCTCGGAACGGTATTTGCACGTTTGCCACAGTATTTGCACGTTAATTGTGTCAAATCTGCTTCACACCTCCTGCCCCCCTCCCTCTGCCCCGACCTGCGCTAGTTCTTCTCCCTCTGCCCCCACCGCGCTACCCTCACCTTCGTGTGATCCGCCGTCCTTCTCAGGACTCTGTGGTGGTGATGTTTTGGGTGTAATTTGATTGTGTACTCCTTGCAGCCACTTCCGAATACCGAGCTCCTTATCGAGATCAGGAATATTTAGCCCTGCCGCTACACACATCTCTAGATGTGCATAAAGCACGAACCTGTGGGGATTCGAGTGTAGTGTCACTTCTTCTCCATGAAGGGGTCCACCTACGACCTTCCAGTTTTTGCGATCATCTGCCTTGGCCCCCTCAGACGGGATGAAAGACATTTCAAGGTGATCGAACAATGAATGGCAAGACCGTTTGCCTCGGTAGTCTGCATCTCCTTCGGATATATTATCATCTTTGGTGCCGCACAGGGCGAGATAGTTCCTTACTTCCGTATGGTCTCGAATATGCATTTCAGGCATGGAGTACACTCTTGATGAGGGTAACAGATGGGCCATTTTAACTTTGTTATAATTATTCGTGTGCCTGGTATTTTCTGTTTGAGTAAATCCACAAACATAACATGTGGTGCCCACCTGTTTGCGTAGCTGTTCTTTTTCACTTTGACTTATCTGTGATGACTGTGTATCACGAGGTGCCAAATTAGACTTTGCGCAAACGACGCGAATATCCATCTGCGCCACCATTTCAGCTTCAATCGTTATCTGCTGTGCTTTAATCGTCATCTCCTGCGTCTTCTGCGCCGCCAGCTCAGCTTCAATTCTCAACTCAACCTATATATAATTATTGGGTAATTATTACCCCATAATTACACGCGGGTGGGTTTTTTGTCACGGGTTTAGGGAACAAGTGACAAAAAACCCACCTAAGTGTAATTATCTGGTAATAATGTCACATATTAAGGTGGGGTGATCTGGGGTCTTTTTTTTCAAGATTATTCACTAGCCATTCACAAAAATTCACAAATATTGGTGTGGCACCGGTCCAAATTCCCCGTGGTTCGCCCGTATGTCTCCCGTGGTATGCACCAGGCTGGGGGGTACCCTGTTTTATTTTTTTTTTCCGGGTTTGCGGGAATGTGAAGGAAAACGCTGGCATTTGCATTTTTGAGCCAATCCCAGGAAGTGGTGGGGTCATTTTGCAGAAATGGCCAAGTTGTTAACCTATAGAAAAAATTCACTGTACAATACACTGTACACTGTACACACTGTACACACTGTACACACTGTACACACTGTACACACTGTACACACTGTACACACTGTACACACTGTACACACTGTACACACTGTACACACTGTACACACTGTACACACTGTACACACTGTACACACTGTACACACTGTACACACTGTACACACTGTACACACTGTACACACTGTACACACTGTACACACTGTACACACTGTACACACTGTACACACTGCGATAATTGTGAGTATACACAGTATACACAGTATACACAGTATACACAGTATACACAGTATACACAGTATACACAGTATACACAGTATACACAGTATACACAGTATACACAGTATACACAGTATACACAGTATACACAGTATACACAGTATACACAGTATACACAGTATACACAGTATACACAGTATACACAGTATACACAGTATACACAGTGTACACAGTATACACAGTATACACAGTATACACAGTATACACAGTATACACAGTATACACAGTATACACAGTATACACAGTATACACAGTACAGTACAGTACAGTACAGTACAGTACAGTACAGTACAGTACAGTACAGTACAGTACAGTACAGTACAGTACAGTACAGTACAGTACAGTACAGTACAGTACAGTACAGTACAGTACAGTACAGTACAGTACAGTACAGTACAGTACAGTACAGTACAGTACAGTACAGTACAGTACAGTACAGTACAGTACAGTACTGCAAACCCAAAAAAAATCACAAAACCTGCACTAGCGATTCACATAAATTCACAAAAGTTCACATAAATTCACAAAACCTGCACTAGCGATTCACAAAAATTCACAACAGCTGCATAACACATTCACAAAACATTCACATTCATTCACAAAAGATCCCACACATGGTGTATCACGTGTGGTTTCGCCTCGTTGTGAATTTTTGTGAATGGCTGGTGAATAATCTTGAAAAAAAAGTCCCCAGATCACCCCAATTACCGTGAATTTATATTCCAGTATTTCACGCACAGGTGGAAACAGTCCGAGGGGAAAAATGTTACCCCGAGGGCTGTTTCCACCTGTAAGTGAAATACTGGTATAAATTCACGGCAATATGTTATTTTATCACCAAATGAGACCATGAATTTCACAACCCGTTTTCACGTACATAGAAGAGGGTGGGGGTCCTTTTGATGATGACTTTTAGGAGGTACCCTAAATTGGTCAAAAATGGTAAAAATGGTAAAAATGGTAGGAATTTTGGGGGCTTTTTTCGGGGAAAAAAAGGGTGAGGGGAGTTGGGTCCAGTCATAGGGGGTATAGCATATTTTTTGGAAAATTCTTCAAAAAATCAAGGATTTTTGCTGGGCACAATGAAAATTTTCAGAAAAATCCCAATTTTCGGCCAAATTTGGAGCAAATTATGGCCCACCCACCCCGATTTTGGGTCAAAAACCGACTTCATTTTTGCACAGGAGTGCCTACGATTTCGTAAACCAGAGGTCCTCTGGATGCATGCATTGATAAACACAACACTGGAAATTGCAAGGAACGGGTCTGCATGTGCGTGTTCTCTAGCCACCACAGTCACAGGGTATGCACAAAATGACCGAAGTGCAATGGCGTGAACGAAGTGCAATGGCGATAATGGAAAGATAGATGCCGGCATTGGTGAATTGCTGGAGTTCTGCACAGGAAGCTGGGTTCAACATCGGCTTCACTGCATTCCTCCACCGCCCACAGTACTCGAAAGCCTCCGCTGCCGTCAGTCCGTACCCACCTTGGGAGCTGAAATGAGTGGTATTGGGATAGAACAGTCCCTCCCACTCTTCGGCCGTCTCTGGAGTAGGCAAGTCAAACCCGGGGCAGGGCGCTATGTCATTCCATACCGGCACAGAGTTCGGGAGGGCTGGTGGTGCGGATTGGGAGCCACTCTCCGATGTTGTGTCTGTGCTGGGGACCGATGATGCGCCTGGCAAAGGAACTGCGGGTTGGGACCTGTCGAGGAGGTCCGCGGAGTACGCACTGCCTTGCGAGGCGTCGTGTGGCTGTTCACTCGTGTCAGCGCGGGAGTGAGCTGCCTCAGAGGACGTGAATACGGGGGGGGCTGGGGTGGTGTTTGAATAGCCACTCCCCGTATGTGTCCTAGTGGGCTGCACCTGCGATGAAGCGGTTGGCGGAACAGCGTGGGGCTGCTCTCTCGTGTTGGAGGTTGAGGGAGCTGCCGCAACAGGCGCGGGTACGGGGAGGGCTGAGTGGGTGTTGGAATAGCCACTCTCCGTATGTGCCTGATGCTGCTGAGACGCGGCCGATCCAGCAAGCGACTGCGACGAGGTGCCAGGTTGGACAGGGGTCTGCTCTACGTGGGGCGCACACGAAGTAGGGAGGGCTGGTGCTGTGTTAGAGTAGCCACTCTCTGCTTCGGACTTCGCAAGGTTACGGAGCCGGCCGCCAAGCATCGAAGCCCACTGCTGGTCCCCCCCACTCAAACTCGGCTTCATTGCCTCCCACCAACGAGTGAAGCACACTAGAGCGTTAGCAGCTGACATAGACGCGCCCTCGGGATCGGCGTGAGTGGCAACGGGGTAGAACAAAACCCGCCACTCCTCTGGGGTCGCTGGGATCGGCCTGTTGTACCCATGGGTTTATATTTTGTGAAAATTTAAGTCAATAAAATTTTGTCCATTTTTCCGTATATCCCCCACCACAGAACGGGATTGGCTCAAATCTGGCAAAAATACAGGAAAAACCTGCCTCTGCGGGGTTTAAAAAAAAAGGAAAAAAAACGAGAATAAAATCAGCGATTTTTGGGGGAAAAAACGTCTCGCAGGCACACAACACACCTTACCACCCTCTGAGGTCCCCCCTTCCGAACCACATCGTGTCATCAACAGCATCATCAACGATCTGCAAACCGCAACCACCACCACCACCATTGACAAAGTCGAAGGCCTGCGTCATATGTTCAACACTATTGAAGATAGTTTAATCGAAGCAAAAAACCATGCTCTTCAGCTCCGCAAAACCAAAGAAGCCGCAAGCACCGCACAAACCCGCGCAGAACGCCATTTAAAAGATCTGATGTCCATTGCCCCATCTGGATTCACCTCTGTCGATGACGTCTACGCGACTAACATTGAAAATGTTGCTTCTGGTGGCCGCCCACAAAGAGACCGCCAAATGCACGATATGCAGCAGGTAATAGAAGGCCTCCGCCAGGTAATTCAAAAGCTTCAAACGGATAATGACACCTTACGGAAAAATGGGGTGTCCAACCAGAAGTACGTCACTCTATTGAAAGAGCATAAATCAGCGAAATCTGCTTTAGAAGCCTTAGAAGAGCAGATACGGCAAAAACCGGTTGTAGCACCACCAACAGCAACAACAACAACAACCGACACCACAAAACGTCTCAAAAAGGAGCAAGACAAAGTCCTTCATCTGCAAGCCGAGGTCGCAACGCTCAAAACCGCTTTAGAAGAGAGGAACAGCACTCAAGGAGAGACTTCTATTGTGACCGCAGATTTAAAGGCGAAGCTCAGTGAGGTAAACTCTGTTCTTAGAATTCGTGATGATGAAATAGAAAAGCTTCGTATAGAATCCCGCATTCTTTCCGAAGAAGTGCAGATTCGTAGAAGGGAATGTGAAGCATTGAAGGCAACCTGTGAAAAGCTTGAAGCAGATTTGTCGTTGTTTGGCTCAGATTTTTTGGAAGAAGTTGCAGAAATGCAGCGTGAGAACGAACAGATTAAGGCGGAAAATGCGAGGTTGGAGGAGAGGTTGAGACTACGTGGCGTGCTTGCAGCGTCAGACGAACCGATAGTGAGCAATGTGGCAAGTCTTCGGCAACGATCGTCTTCGTTGCGTACATCCATAGATTCGCTAACCTCCTTCAGTAGTGATGACCGTGGGGGTGGAGGAGGTGATCACAGTGTGTCCAACCGCATCGCCGACATCCTCCGCACAGCGCGAAGTGGTGACCCGAATACGTCCACCTTCTCCTCTGTTACCTCAGATTCAGCGACGCTAGATCTGTCCAGCTTTCCGGATCGATTGCGGTCATCTACAAGGAGGTAGGGGGAGAGGAGGAGGAGAGGAGGAGGGGGGGTGTGAAATATTTTATAGAATATCTTGTACCGTTTTGGGCCGCTGTAATTGTGGTGTAATTGTGGCGTAATTGTGCTCAGTTCTGGCCAGTTTTGCTCAGTTGTGCGTAAGTGGGTGTAAATGTGCGTAAGTGTCCGTAAGTGTGCGTAAGTGTTGGTACTTGTGGAGTATTTGTGGGTACGTGTGTGTAAGTGTGCAAAAACGGATATTTTTTGTTTTCTGCATGTTTCTCCTGCTCTTTCACGCCAACAAGACTTCGATAACATTTCGCTTAAAATTGCACATTTTTTGGCGTGGCTGCATAACCGATTCCCCGTGTTTCTACACAGTTGTCATGGGGGCATTCACGTGTTGGAAATATGTTTTCGTTGGCCAAGCTTTTAAACACCGGCATTTGCATTTCCGGAATCCGTCCGGCCAGTGGTGGGGTCAATTTGCCGAAATGGACAAATTCTCGTTTTTGGTCAATTTCCGCACAGTACACAGTACACAGGGAATTTGGAGTACAGTACAGTACAGTACAGTACAGTACAGTACAGTACAGTACAGTACAGTACAGTACAGTACAGTACAGTACAGTACAGTACAGTACAGTACAGTACAGTACAGTACAGTACAGTACAGTACAGTACAGTACAGTACAGTACAGTACAGTACAGTACAGTACAGTACAGTACAGTACAGTACAGTACAGTACAGTACAGTACAGTACAGTACAGTACAGTACAGTACAGTACAGTACAGTACAGTACAGTACAGTACAGTACAGTACAGTACAGTACAGTACAGTACAGTACAGTACAGTACAGTACAGTACAGTACAGTACAGTACAGTACAGTACAGTACAGTACAGTACAGTACAGTACAGTACAGTACAGTACAGTACAGTACAGTACAGTACAGTACAGTACAGTACAGTACAGTACAGTACAGTACAGTACAGTACAGTACAGTACAGTACAGTACAGTACAGTACAGTACAGTACAGTACAGTACAGTACTGGTCACTTACATGTGGTGGCATGCTTCCCTGTAGGGTGGTGTACCATTTTTTCCCCCAGCGTAATTTAGGTGTAATTGTGTGTAATTGTGGTTAGTTGTGTGTAGTTGTGCTGAAATTGTACTGAAATTGTGCCTAATATAGGCACAGCTCAGGTGAGTATGGTGCCAGTTGTGCCCAGTAGTGTCATAGGCAAAACGGTACATATCTCAAGTTTTAATTGCTTACAGCTTCCCTGTAAACCACACCCAAGCGCAACACTCCGGGGGTTCGATAACCCGCGGAGTGTCAGTGCCTGCGTCCCAGAGGCGTTTGCACTATCAACTTCACTTTAATTTGCGTCAATTTCTCTTTAGAACTGGAGAGGTGTTTTTCAGGGTTCTCCTTTTGGTGATTATTTGATGATTTTTTTGTTGGTGTTTTAAAAGAAACGTCTCGAAACAACAAAAAGTGGAAGGTCGTAAAGGTTATACCGACTTTACACCATTTCAACAATTTTTTTTTGTCACAAAAAAACATAAAATTCAAATGAATTATTTTCATATTTTGCCTTGCCGAGTTTCTATAACCCCTTTTTGATCGAGATGTGACCAAGGTGATCTAAGCACAGAGAGAGGCTTAGGTTCGTCTTAATAAACTTTTCTCTTTTTACATTTTCTAGAGATTTTTTTTTATGCGTTCGTTTTGTATTTCAAGTCAATTTTTTTGTGTTGTTTTCGTTTTTGTGATTATTTGCACAGTTTTAGCACTTTCAAAACGTTCCTTTCTTTTATAGTGGGGTGATATAAGTGCTTATATTTAGAGTGGGTGACGTGTTTTGTCAGTACGTTTTTTTCTTTTTTTGCCCCTCATTTTTCTTTTCAAACAAATCTAGATAAACCCTAGGGAGGTAACCAACAAAGAGTGATAAAGTCGCACTGTGGCATTGGCTACTGTGTCTCTGCCCTTCTCCCTTCTTCCCCCTTATACACCACGACCTAGCTGCTTGGGCACCAAACTGCCCCAGGGAGGTCCTGTGGGTCCATTCCGACCTGTTTTGGACACTTTAGGCACTTTTTTTGGCCGTTTTTTGGTGTTTTTATGGTAAAAAACGTCCTATGATAGTCCTATACTAGGTGCACGAAACCGTTTGTCCCACAGTCTGGACCAATATGGGGGCCCACAAATGGGTGAAAACCCCCGAAAAAGCACTCCGGGAACCTGATGTGATCCAAAAGGTGACTAAGCACAGAGAGGTGTAGCATCTTACTAAACGTTTCTTTAATTTTCATGCTATGTTATAACATATTCACCCTTCATCTCCAAAAGGATACACAAAAAGAGACCAAACTTTAAAAAAAAATATTGGGTAGACAAAAATTAGACAATGGCGGGTGTGGAAATCCGCCCCCCAGACCCAGCCTTCCGTCCTAAGACCGGAAGGCCCCCCTTTGCGAAGGCTGCGAATGTTGATGTGGATGGCATTTACCAGGACCCTACGAGCATCGCTTCGTATATCGATGGCAAGCTTGTACAGCAGATGTTGTTCGCGAGGTTCACTGTGGAGGATCTACAGGGGGTGCCTGCTGAAAGCATTTGTGGGGCATTGCGCGTCCTTCAGTTGCTCTTCGATGCGGGAGAATGTGATATAAAATGGTACCAAACCAATATGAATTATCTTCAGGAAAAGGCGTCCGCGTTTGATCAGGTGGTGCAAGAAAAGGAGAATCTTGAGGCATTGAATAGGGACCTTGATTTTCGTTTGCAGGACCGTCAGGATGCGATTACAGAGCTGAAGGCGGAGGTCGCGGAAAAACGGGATACGGAACAACAGCTGCAAGGGTTGCAGATGAAGTTTAATCATATTTCGGCGGATTTTGAGAGGCATCGGATTTCTGCAGAGGAGTATCGGAAAACGACAGAACGGCGGTTGCAGAAGGCGGCGGAATTTGAAACCAAAACGAGGCACAGCGGGCGCGAACAAGACAGAGATCTGCGTGCAACACAATCCGTCATCGAGCAGCTAGAAGACGACCTCGAGCAAGCCCGCCGCGAACTCCGTTCCATCCAAAGCAACGAACTCACTCTCCAACAAGAGCTCCGCGACGCCTCCCTCAACCTCAAAGGCGTGCAACGCTTCCTCGACGAAGCCAACGAAGAAAACGAAGAACTCAAAATCCGTCTCGAAGAAAAGGACGACCAATGCCTCTCCCTCGAGAAGCGGGCAGTCGACGACCTGCAAGCATTCCGTGGGAAGACCACTCAGGTGCAGGCCGAGAAGGACCGCCATCTGGAACGTCTGAGAAGGGAGTGCGCACAGCTTGCAGAGCAGGCTGCTGTGCACAAAGAGGAGATGCACAACTTAAAGGGCTTTTTAGCGGAGATGCAACAACAGACGGACGACAACGCAGAAAACGCTGCCGTCAAAGAAAAGGAATGCAAACGGCTCCGCACCCAACTCGAACGCGAACGGCACGCCAGACCACATGGTGTGCAGGACTCTCAACACCTTGGGTTTGTTAGGCACAGTGGTGGTGCGTCTCCTCTTGCAGGTTATGATGCATCTGCGAGGGATGATTATATACAACTTGCCGAATCACTCCGAGCAGCCAAACGTGAAGTCATGCTGGAACAGGCAAAACTAAAAGACGCTGAAACCGAAAGATCTCGTCTCGATCGTGATGTTGCAGAACTTCGCAAACAGCTTGACGTCTACGAGAGCAGTGGGACCGGAGCAGCCAACCGAGACATGAGACAACAGGTTGCAGACATGAAAGTCCGTCTCGATGAACGAGAAGATGCAGTCAGCGAACTTCGCGACCGTCTTAACCAAGGGGACGAAGACCTGGACACAGTTCTTCAGGTGACGGAAAGTCTGAAGCAGCTTGCACTGTCATTAGGGGTGTCGAGAGACGAGATCGAACAGCTTGCACATCGTGCGGACACTACACAACGCAAGATGAGCGAACTCGAAGAGCTGGAAGAGAAAATCCGCGTCCGCGACAAAGAAATCGAGCT
The DNA here is from genome assembly GCA_964035575.1 of Rhynchopus sp. YZ270_cl-10. Lineage (NCBI taxonomy): Eukaryota > Euglenozoa > Diplonemea > Diplonemida > Diplonemidae > Rhynchopus > Rhynchopus sp. YZ270_cl-10. Next base: position 627,282 of record OZ037897.1, on the reverse strand, counting down.
TCTCGAGCAGGAACGCCAACGCTGGAAAAAACAGGTCCGTTTGCAAACCCTACCACGTCTGGAGCAGGCCCAACGCATGGGGCTTACCCCTGACCAGCTCACCGCACTCTCCGAAATCACTGATAAAATGCGAGAAAGCAATCTTTCGGATGTCCAAGCATTGGTTGGAGAAGGCCCTGACGTAGACAACATATTGTTTAACCAAACCCGCCATGCGGAGCTGGAACGCAAACTTCAGGTTGCGAAGGAAAAAAACGACGCACTTGGGGAAATGCACCAACGCCTCCGCTCTCTCTACATGGAAGTCAGCAAGGAGCGCGACGAACGCCGCATCATGGCGAACATTGGCATGCCCGACATGCAGGGCAACATGCTTCAGGCCCTTCTTGGTGGCTCATACGGGAACCTCGATGAAGCACAGAAGCAAAACATCATCGCACAACTTCTTGGCCAAGAACAGCCCGAAGAGGCAGCAGACGGCACCGACACCACCTCCCACTCCGACCTCCCCTCCGCCAACAAGCCCAGCAGCAAGACCCTCCTCCCCAAGCCCGTTGCCGCAGGCCAGCAGACCTCCCCCTTCTTCCAGCGCCTCTCCAACCTAGGACCGAACACACCACTCCTCGGGGACGACCGGCTGACCCGCCTTGCAAGCGACTACAAAGAAAACACCACAATGCTCCACGACCTCAAGAAGGAGCTGCAACGCACCAACGACGCTCTTGAGCACGCAGAGCAACGCAGCAAAGTGTACATGGAGGAACGAGACGCCTTCAGACGAACTCTAGCACTGCGGGAACAACGCCCAGCCATACCTACCACAACAACAACAACCACATCTGATGAAGCCACGGTGCCACAAACAGCACCCCCATCCGAGACTCCACCCCGCTCTGAAGTCTGGGACACCAGAGAGGCTGAAGCGCCTGCACTGCAAAACGGCGGCCTCTCCGCAGAGATTCAAACCGAACTCTCACGTTTGGTCGAACAAAAGGACCAAGAAATTGTACGCTTATTAGAACAAAATGAAAAGCAAGACAAAATAGTCCAGGACACCTTGGCAAGCCATGCGAAGGACACCGAAACGGCTGATATTACACGCAAAGAACTGCAGCTGAAGGGCGACGAACTGCAGCAGGTTAATGCCACAGCAAAAATGCTGCGGGAATCTCTCAGCGATGTAGAACTGCTTCTTCGCGAAGAGCGTGCACGGCTGGAAGAGCATCAGGAGTTCATTGCAGGGCTGGGCGGAGAGCGTGAAGGTGACGCCGTCCGCTTCGCCATCACAGAAGCCCTCCGCAAAGTCACCACCATGCGAGTAAACGAACTCCGTCTCGTCCACCGCTACAAAATGTGCAAAGCAGAGACCGAAGCCAGCCGGCAACGCTTAATGTCATTAGAAACCCAGCACGAAAGCCTCCAACGCAGTTTAACGCAAGAACTGCTCCTGGCACGGTCGCAACTGAAGGAGAGTGAGGGGATCCAAAAAATTCTTCACGACCGACTCGAGCTGATTGAAAACACACGCACCCATTCTGCCCTACGCGAACAGCTTACCACTGCACAGCTACAACTTCAAGAACTTCTTGCGATAGACCGTGGCATTCTTGACACTAAAAGCGAGATCGCATCCATCAAAAGCGAGCTTGAATTCGAAAAGGCACAAGCCTCCTCTTACAAAATCGAATCCGAAGCTTGGAGAGAGAAGGCCACAAACCTTGCAAACCCCACCACCACCACCACCGACACCCAACTGCAAACAAAGGTCATCGAATTGGATGTCGAAGTCAAAGAATTCAAACAAAAAACCGAACAAAGCAAAAAACGCGCTGAAAACGCGAACCGCGAGGCCCAGGTCTTAGAAGAGGAGAAGCAGGAGATGAAACTCGAACTCCTCCTCGCACGCAAAGAAAAAGTCTCTCTTTTGGACCGCATTAAAACCCTGGAAGGCGCTAAGGAGGAAACTATGCCTCTCACCGACGTCCACAAATTGCAACAACGCGCAGACAATCTCGAACGTTCCAAAGCTTCTCTCGAAGCGCAGCTCCTCCACGCTACAGATATGACACAAGCTGCGGTCGAAGCGGACCTTACGGTAACACAGATTCAGCAAAACTATCGAGAAGAAATTGATATGTTACGCCGTGTCATAGACGGGATGGATCCGGCCTCAGAAGAAGGGTTTATTCTCGGGGAAATGCAGTACCGTACACTGCAGCAGACGGTGGAGAACATTCATTTGAAGAAGGAGAAGGATAGAAACGATCTTGCGTTGGTGGCGAAGAGGCAGCAGACGCAGACGTTGCAGGTTCAGAATACACAGTTGATGGCGGATTTATCGAGAATTTATAATGATTTTATCACAAAATCGCATGAGTTGCATCAGCAGAACAATTTACTTCAGTCTGACGCAGCAGGGCGGCTTACTGCGGTTGAATCACGCAAGCTCAATACTTCGCTTCAAAATGCGCAGGAAAAGGTTCAACAAAAAGATGTCCAAATACGCAGCCAGACCCTCCGTCTCCGTCAAATGGATGATATTCAACGCGATTCTGAAAGCATTCGCAACACCCTCAAAATCCTCAACGAAAAAGACCTCTCCAAAGTCGAGCTCGACCTAAAACGGAAGGCCGGAGAACTCAGCACCCTCAGCCTTAACATGCTACAAGGTGAATGGGAGGTGGACCAGCTTAGAGAAGAAGTAAAAATGCTTCGGAGGGTTAAGGAGAATGCTGAAGAAAAGATGAAGACCTTGCATGGACGGACGGTGGAGTTGCAAGAACAGAGGGATTCTGCGAACAGTGAGTTTACTCAGAAAATTGAGGATGTGTATGAAGAGTTGAAGCGGACGAAGGCGAGGGAGGCGGTTATCAGTAAGGCCACATCTTCTTCTACAGCATCGCCTCGTAGACAGGATGGACCACGTGATGCGCTGACGGAGGCGCATTGTGATGACCTTTCAGAAACAATCAAACAGCTCCGTGTCATGGAAGGAAACCAAAACCGTACCATCGCAGAGCTACGCACCACTAACACCGATTTACGCGCTACAGTATCAGAGCTTGAGGCTGGGGTGCAAAAGAAGGAGCGGATTGCAGAAGCATTGCAAAAAGAGATTTTAAGCGAGCGAATCAAGGCAAAGCAAAGTGTGGACAGAGTGAGGTCCGCAGAGACAAGCCGTGGGGAAGCAATGTCTGAGGTGGCGAAATTGAATATCAAAACGATGCAGGAGTTGTTGCATAAAAAGGACGCAGCGTTGACAAGGTTGAACACACAGATTCAGGCGGAGAGACAAAAATTTGCGGCAGAAAAGCAGATTGATAACACCAAAGTATCACGACTGCATGCACAGCTGCATCAGCAAAACTCTGACCAATTAAAGAAGTTTTCCGACCGATTAGACTCCATCACCTTAGCACCTCCACTCCACCCCGACGACCAAGCACCAAACAGCCTGGCCGACATCAAACTCGCGCAGATGACAGCAGAGCTGGCTCGCCTTCAATCAAAGCTTACCTTAGCTGACACAGAAGTACGTCGTCTCCAACGAGAAAAACAAGAAGTTCTCGACCGCTCCGATATCGGACATAGCACACCACCTCGCGACACCATGACCATGCAACCCGACCCAGATGTCTCAATCAGCAGCGAATTGGCCGCAAAAATGAAGCAAGAAATCAATAGTTTAGGTGAAGAACTCCGCCGCGAACGTGCCCGCGCTCACGAAGCCACTACCGAAGCAGAAGCTGAAAAGGCACGCGCCAGAAACGACCAAGAAGAACGCACCAAAGCTGCTGCTGCACGGAGCACCAAAGAGGTAGAGGTTTCGACCGACGGCCTGCAGGATATGATTGCCCTACACGAGGAAGCGGAACGGGCTGCACAGGATATGGGAGACACTTTGCAACGTGGTGCGCGGGTCATCTCAAAACGGCAGGTCTTCTTCAAGAGCGGCCGCACTATCGAAATCGGCGACTGCGGGGTTGTGACCAACATCATCACCGAAGGCACCACCAAAGGAGAGGACCGTGTTGTCGAAGTTTCCTATGACAGTAACATCCTCCACGATGCGCGCCCCGGGGTGGACGTCGAGCTCGCACCAAACCCAGCCTTCACTGTCTACCACGACACCCCTATCGACACCGTCAACAGCATCATCCTCCAAAGGGAAACGCTCATCCGAAGGTACAGTTTGCAGATTGACTTCCTCGAGAGGGATTTGGTTGTCAAGACTAAGGAGATTTCACGTTTGGTAGATGTCGAATCTTTGGCACAGAAGGGGAAGAGAGAGGCAGAGGCGAAGGCAAGAGAATTGCAGGTTTTTGTCCGTGATGGAGTAAAGGAGACAACGGTAGTAAGCAACCCTGCAGACTTATCGCGTCTAGAAGATGTAGATAAAGAGTTGCAACAACAGCGTCGTGAATACAAAATCGCAGAGGCAGAGAAAAGGGATCTATTGGATGCGGTGAGGAACCTTAAAAAGGAGGTGGCACAGGGGGATACGAAGCTGCAGTTGGAGAGGCGGAAAATGGACGAGGAGCTGGCAGCGCGGTTTGACAATGTACAGCAAAGCAATGCGGAGAACGTAAAGTCATTGCAGGCAAGGTTGCGTGCAATGGAGGCTGATATGCACAGTGTTTTGGACCGTGAAATTCTCCTCAAAAAGGAGACCAGAGAGTTAACCAGCGAACTTCATACAGAAAAAACTGCGAAACAGCTTGCTCAACAAGCGGTGCACAGTGCAGCAGAACGGCGTTCAATTGCGGCATCTACCTCACCCCATCGCACAGCTCTTTCAGACAGCCACGCACAAACCCGCGCTACCTCCGGCTCCCCTATCATCCCACTAAGGGAAATGGACGCAACATTACTTCGCAGCCGTGTGGCTGAGTTAGAACATGAGGTTCAATCGCTTGAGACCCGCAATGCGGTGCTCCAGGGAAGTAGTGGTGGTGATGATAATGGCAGAAAGGTGGAGGCGCTTCTGAGGGAGAAGGCAGAGTGGCGGGCAATACAGGAGGCAATGTTGAGGCATCTGCAAAAGGCGCAGCACGAAACGTTGCAGAAGGAGCAGGCGATCCATGCGCAGCTGGAGGGGTGTCGGAATGGCACAGAGGTGCGGGTACGCCAGGTGCAGAACGAAGCGGAAATGCTTGTCAGACAGAAGGATGTGCGTATTGCCAGGCTAGAGAATCAACTGGCAGAGCGTGACGAGTATGTATCATTTTTTTAAGGTCGTTTTTTTTGCTCTTCAGGGCTGAGGATGAACTACGTCTTTTGGCGGTGGTGAATTCATTTGCCATCGTGTCCCTTCCGTAGTACAGAGTCTTTTTGAGAATATTGAGTGCAGACCCTAACCCCACAACCAAGGTGAATTTTAAGGAAAATGAGTTAGCCGGGCTGCACACAAAACCCGAGAGATTATCAAAGAAAGCTTTGGTGTTCAACAGTTTCAATAATTTATTTTTTTTTTCAAAAAAACCCTTCTCACAGAAAGTCCTCTGACGACCTCCAAGCCTCTAGAGACCTCGAAGAAGCGAACACCGCTGTCGCCAACCTTAAAGGCGAGCTTGCGCGATCGGAGAATGTAGCAAAGTCACTGCGCCAGGTATGACAAAACCAGCAGAACTGGTACTCCTGAACTTGCGGCGTTGTGGGTTGTCATTTTTTCAAGACAACCCACAACGTCGATCCTGTCTGCCAACTTGGTGCACGGCAGGTGGGTTTCAAAGGCCACAGCTTTTGTCACCTTCCCAGAGCCGGTGTGCGAGTGCACAGTCCTCTCGCAGACACATACCACTTTTCCGGGATGCACCTCTATCCCCCTCCTCGGGAACCTCGGGAACCGTGTCGCCGAACACCTTCACCAACATCGAACGCGCATTCCGGTGCAGGTCGTCGCGCAACCTCCCAGAACCGTGGGCCTGCAGCGCCACATCCTTGTCGTAGGCGGAGGCGGAGGCCTCAAGCTTCTTCGCCTTTGCCTTCGTCTTCCCCGCCCTCCCGAGGGTGATGGTGAGGGTTGCATACAATCTGGGTAGAGGCTGCAGTAGGCAGTACCCATCAGCGTCGCGGACGTTCACCCACTGGTCCTCCTCTTCCACTTCGTCGCCGTCAGGGCTGAAGTACGCCAACCTCTCGAGGATGGTTTCTGCTCCCCAGAGATGGGAGAGCTTCGCGTACTCCGAGTTCCCCTTCGAGACGGCGGTACGTTCCAACCTCGTCACGGGGGAAGGGGGCGCCTCTCGTCATGAGAACTTTTTGAATTCTGAACGTTTATTTTTTAAAAAAGGGCTTATACTTTCAGAGCCTCCTTATTTTTTTCATCTTCAATCAGAGTTTTCGCCAAGGAATTGGAATTTTTTTGAGTGGCAAAAAAAAGGCATACAATTGAAAAAGCATCATTTTACCAAACATTTCTCCTTTTTTTTACAGAAAATGAAGAGCACTGAAGAAGAAGACCGCCTCCGCAAGGAACGTGCCAAGCAAACCCGCACTGACAAAGCAGCAGCACGGCGCAGTGCACTACGCGAGATCGGCACCAACACCGTCGATTCTGGCCCTGGCAATGACTACTCTACACGCAAGCCACGCGTCGCGTCACACTTGGTTCAGAGCTCTAAAGGACGCCCCTCCTCTGCACACAGCACGCACGATCCTACAAGCACATCCTCCGGAAGCCATACCCAAGAACTCATGAAATATTGGGAGGAAAACAAAAAGCTTAAAAAACAGCTTGCTACATTGAAGCAAAAGGAGAAGAAGAGCGGCGCCAGCGTCCCCTCCTCTGAACACGAAAAGCTCAAAACCGAGGCCGCGCAGGTGTACGAAGAGCTTCAATTCACGAAGGAAAAACTTCGCGAAAAGGGCGAGGAGTTGACCCAGCGTGCCGTGGATATGCATACCTTTGATAAGGTGAAGGGGTTTAAACTTGAGGTAATGAAGCTTGAGGAGCAGAACGAAAAGCTTCGCACTACCATCGCCGTCGACAAAGAAATGGAAATCCACAACCTCCAATACGAACTCAAAAAGAAAAACGAAGCCCTAGCCGAATACGACCGTCTCGCAGGCCCACAACACACCTTACCCCCCTCTGAGGTCCTCCCTTCCGAACCACATCGTGTCATCAACAGCATCATCAACGATCTGCAAACCGCAACCACCACCACCACCATTGACAAAGTCGAAGGCCTGCGTCATATGTTCAACACCATTGAAGATAGTTTAATCGAAGCAAAAAACCATGCTCTTCAGCTCCGCTATACCAAAGAAGCCGCAAGCACCGCGCAGACCCGTGCAGAACGCCATTTAAAAGATCTAATGTCCATTGCCCCATCTGGATTCACCTCTGTCGATGACGTCTACGCGACTAACATTGAAAACGTTGCGTCTGGTGGCCGCCCACAAAGAGACCGCCAAATGCACGATATGCAGCAGGTAATAGAAGGCCTCCGCCAGGTAATTCAAAAGCTTCAAACGGATAATGACACCTTACGGAAAAATGGGGTGTCCAACCAGAAGTACGTCACTCTATTGAAAGAGCATAAATCAGCGAAATCTGCTTTAGAAGCCTTAGAAGAGCAGATACGGCAAAAACCGGTTGTAGCACCACCAACAGCAACAACAACAACAACCGACACCACAAAACGTCTCAAAAAGGAGCAAGACAAAGTCCTTCATCTGCAAGCCGAGGTCGCAACGCTCAAAACCGCTTTAGAAGAGAGGAACAGCACTCAAGGAGAAACTTCTATCGTGACCGCAGATTTAAAGGCGAAGCTCAGTGAGGTAAACTCTGTTCTCAGAGTTCGTGATGATGAAATAGAAAAGCTTCGTATAGAATCCCGCATTCTTTCCGAAGAAGTGCAGATTCGTAGAAGGGAATGCGAAGCATTGAAGGCAACCTGTGAAAAGCTTGAAGCAGATTTGTCGTTGTTTGGCTCAGATTTTTTGGAAGAAGTTGCAGAAATGCAGCGTGAGAACGAACAGATTAAGGCGGAAAATGCGAGGTTGGAGGAGAGGTTGAGACTACGTGGCGTGCTTGCAGCGTCAGACGAACCGATAGTGAGCAATGTGGCAAGTCTTCGGCAACGATCGTCTTCGTTGCGTACATCCATAGATTCGCTAACCTCCTTCAGTAGTGATGACCGTGGGGGTGGAGGAGGTGACCACAGTGTGTCCAACCGCATCGCCGACATCCTCCGCACAGCGCGAAGTGGTGACCCGAATACGTCCACCTTCTCCTCAGTTACCTCAGATTCAGCGACGTTAGATCTGTCCAGCTTTCCGGATCGATTGCGGTCATCTACAAGGAGGTAGAGGGAGAGGAGGAGGAGAGGAGGAGGGGGGATGTGAATTTTTATAGAATATCTCAAGTTTTAATTTGCGTCAATTTCTCTTTAGAACTGGAGAGGTGTTTTTCAGGGTTCTCCTTTTGGTGATTATTTGATGATTTTTTTGTTAGTGTTTTAAAAGAAACGTCTCGAAACAACAAAAAGTGAAAGGTCGTAAAGGTAATACCGACTTTACACTATTTCAACAATTTTTTTGTCACAAAAAACATAATTCAAATGAATTATTTTCATATTTTGCCTTGCCGAGTTTCTATAACCCCTTTTTGATCGAGATGTGACCAAGGTGATCTAAGCACAGAGAGAGGCTTAGGTTCGTCTTAATAAGCTTTTCTCTTTTTACATTTTCTAGAGATTTTTTTTATGTGTTCGTTTTGTATTTCAAGTCAATTTTTTTTTTGTTTTCGTTTTTGTGATTTATTTGCACAGTTTTAGCACTTTCAAAACGTTTCTTTCTTTTTCAGTGGGGTGTTAGAAGTGCTTATATTTAGAGTGGGTGACGTGTTTTGTCAGTACGTTTTTTTCTTTTTTGCCCCTCATTTTTCTTTTCAAACAAATCTAGATAAACCCTAGGGAGGTAACCAACAATAAGTGATAAGTCGCACTGTGGCATTGGCTACTGTGTCTCTGCTCTTCCCCCATCTCTTCCCCCTTATACACCACGACCTAGTATGAGCAATGACAAGGCGGTATGACTAGTTACATGACAAGACTAAATAATGACAAGACCCCCTGTCAAATGACAAGGCCTAACGCCACTCATTATATACAGGGGTCTTGTCGTTAGTTAGTCTTGTGATGTAACTGGTCATGCACCTTGTAACATGACTAGCCATAGGTGGTAGGTCATGGTGTAGTGTGTCTCCTTTTTCTTTTTCAAAAGGGGGGATAGACAGACAGTGGTTCCTGCTTCCCACACCGCCTTAGAGTGACTCTCTTGAGAAGTAAAGGGTGAATTGGGTCCTGTTCTGGGTGACAGTACCGGTGAGGCTTAGGTTCATCTTGCCCATAGAATTATATACCCTTCCATTTTCATATGTACACCAAAAAAAAGTTACCACCAAAACCTATCAAAATCGGTGACGTGACAAAAAGTACCTCCTCTCCCCCACTCGATTTACCCTGATCTTTTCGACAACGGGATACCATCGTAAAAAATGCAGATGGTCTTAGCACAGCAGCCGTCACCTTACCTTATCATGGTTTTCTACGTCGCCCTCCCGCCACCACCTCGTCAGGAATCTAACAGGGATCAATGGAAGCCCAGGGTAATTAGGCCCCGGATGTGATAGATTCGGCTTCACGCCTTCTCCCTGCATCAGAGGACTGTCAAAGACTCTTAATGGTGAACACAAGACCACAAACCTCTTCAAAACAGGAGCTCTATTTTCCAACCCCCTCTCTCTCTCATCAAACTAAAATGCTTTTTTCGGCAAAAAAGCAAAAGCCAAGGCAATACAGAGAGAACCAGCCAATTTTTCAACATACAAACGATCTTTCGATCCCTCTCTCTCTCATCCTTCACTCCTCAACAGACGCACAACAACCTTCATTTACACAGTACTTTCCTCTCTCTTCTCTCCTCTAAAACCTCTCCCCCCCTAAACACGATTTTTGTTGACATATCTGTTAGAACCATGCGAATATCGTCACGTCTATGGCACATCACAACGCTGTTTGTCGTACATTTCTCTTCCATTCATACCAGAGAAACGTGGTCCACCTTTCCTATTCCTCCGCATGCGGAATGCCCTGAGTTTTGTTGTTGTAAGGCCTGCAGCGACGCTGGCCATAGTAGCTACCCTTACGGCGAATTAACCAACTTCGCAAGCTATCCACGTGGAGTAGGTGGACCGGTGTCTCCAACTTTGGTAGGGAATTTGGGGTACTGCGAGCTGCCTACGTGGAAGAGATATGCCCCGCTTATGTGGACAAATGCGACAGTGGCTGTGAATACCCCTGATACAATATGGTGGACCGATACCACTGTCTTCGGCGATTCCGAAATACATGAGGCACCACCTTCCTGTGATTGCTGTCGTTTTTCTGGTTTGCATACAAACTGCAAATACACCCCACCCTCCGCAGCGCCGCCTCAGCAATTCGGTCTGTCCTGGGGACAACCAGTAGAAGGCTTCCTTGTGGACATCGGGTTTTCCGGTGGTATGCATCTTTCTGAGGATGATTTCGCAGAGCTTCGACCGGATATGCATTGTGGTTATGACATGAAATATACTCTCCGATCACAAAACCTTACCCTCTCCACAAACGGAAGCACAACGGGAACGACGTTGCGCACCACCCTTCCCCCTAAGGGGTGTTACTCTGTTTGCTACTACCAAATTAACATTGATGTGCCAACATGGGTCCATCTGGGGACGTTAGATGTACTAAGCGAACCGACACCTCCTAGAGGGTTTAACATCACGGAAGGAGATGTGGTGGTGGCGGGGGTGACTGTGCAGATAGAGGTATCGCTGGTGGAGGGCGCACTTTTTGATATATTTTCTGAGACATTATCGTTGGTAGGGTTGCATTCCGGGGGGTGCGGAGTGGGGACTGCCGTGATCACATCGTTGTCTGCTACTTCTGATGACACATCTGAACTAAGCAGGCTTCTGCCTCTCTCACAATACCCCTGGTGTAGCCCTGAGGTTACCGCCAAGGTCAGCCCGGAACGTCCTCATCGATACCTCCCAATAAAATACTCAGACTGCGCTGCTACCTCTCGTCTCAAGGTTCCAGCAGTGTCTTGGCGGTTTACACCTCCAGCAGGGGATTATCAAATCTGTTATCTAGATGGGTCCGGTGTGTCGACCTCCCTCGGTGCGTTGTATGTCCCCTTTATGGCAACAGTGCATACAGCATTGATGGCACTATATGAAGCAACAAATGGAGAGAATTGGCTTCATCGGTATAATTGGGGGTCGGAGAAGAGTGTATGCAGTTGGTATGGTGTGCGGTGTGGTGATCCAAATGATGTTACAGCTGTCACAGAGATTGTTTTGGAAAGAAACCGGCTGAGAGGGGTGATTCCACAGAATTTCACCTTAAGTGAGTTGCACACCACAGTACGGTCTGTAGGGCTTGCTGAAAATGAGTTGGAGGGAGAAATCCCAGAGGGGTTTGGAGTATGGGGGAATTTGACCGCCTTAGATTTGGGTGGAAATAATTTGACAGGGAGCGTCCCGGTTGCGTTGCAGAAGGCACCGTTGCGGACGCTGTATTTGCAGGACAATGCGTTATATGGTAGGTTACCGTATGGTTTGCGGTCGTTGGGGACGTTAAGGCAGATTTTTACAGAGGGGTCGGGAGGTGTAGGGCTGGAGGTGCCTCAGGCAGCACAGTATACTACATCGCCAACAGAGCCGGTGGTGGATGAGAGGCTGCTGCGGTGTCCGAGATACACCTATTATTGCCCTGCGCTTGGTTCCGCAGACCCCTACGTCCAGCAATGCGGTAACGCCGACACCACCCAAGCCGCCTGCCTAGCCCTGCACTGCTGTTGGAGCCCCTTTGCCTCCCAAGGCAAGCCCTGCCATACCACAAAGAGAACTTCAGCAGAGCTATACCCAATCTGCAAAGGTCTCGACTGTATCAGTGGGAATGCGACTGTGGTGTGAAAAGGGGGGTATAAAAAAAAGGGGGATTTGTTCTGGAAACTCTGTTCCCTGAGTATCCATGAAAAAAAGAGGAAAAAAAAAAAAAAAGAGTGGGTTTTCAGTTTATTGCTTAACATAATCGTTACATGACACCCCCCCCTGGTTTTTTCCCCCTTCCCCTTCTTCTTCTCCTTGCATCGTGCCTGAAATAATAGAATTTCACTTCTATTTGATCAAAAAAAAATAAAATATCCCCTTCCCCTTCTCCTTGCATTTCCTCCCCCCCTCCTTAACACTTCTTCAACGTCGTCATAACTTCTTGATCAATGCCTACCCCCCCACTCATCCTCCCCCCCCTCAGTTGGATCAGTTGGGATCAGTCAACACCTTTGGAACAAAAAATGAATGCACTTCTTTCGCGCACCGTAGTGAGGCAGCTCTATATGAAGGGTCGTTGGTATTGTACTAAAGGGAGAGTGCACGATGTGGCGGCTGAGACGGCAGACGGCAGCACGACCTTCGACGTCGAAGCTTCTACAACGACGGAGGTGGTGGAGGAGGTGGACAGGGCGGCTTCGGTTGCCTCCGTTGAGGAGGAGACGTACGCAGAACCCTATTCTTCCGCCTCCAGCCAGCTCCCCCAGGCGGTAGACGCACCGCACACCGCATCTATCCCGAGAGAGGTTTATCGCCATCCAGAAATGCCGTCTTTCGGTACAATGGATAACCAAGTGAATGGGTTTCTGCAGTCACAGTACAGTCCGTACAATACAGATGTACCGAAAGAGCAGGCACCACGCCCAGAATATGCCTTGGCGCCTTTGGATTTGCCTGGGGCTGTAGGGAGTTTCGCGACAATCCGTCAGCTGGTTGCGGTGGTGAGTTATAGAGGAGAGAAGGGGGTGAAGGAACAGCTTGTCTTCGATTTTAACATTACTGAGAGTGAAGGGGCAGGGGACGGTGAGGTGGAAGGGTTTGGGAAAGCGGGTCGGAGTGTGGTTCCAATCAAATCCTGTACATTTAGCCTTCCGGAACGTCCAATTGATGACCGATTTGTTGTTCATTTGGTTGGTGCAGAATCTGCGCATATCGCCTATCATAACAGAGGTGTTCACGAAGAAAATGAGACCCGTCTTGGTATTTGGCCGCAAGGTGATGATAAGGTAGCATTAAATGAGATTTGTGGCTGGACGCAAGCGGTGCATGTGGTAGCGCAGTGTGAAGCGATTCCGATGGGAAAAGGGAAACGGTATTTGGTGGTCGCAGATACCGAGAAGATTCTGCTGAATCATACAGAAAGCGCGGAGGTGTTAGAGGCTGAGCCGTTGAGGGCGAATCCTTTTCTTGGGGAGGAGACGTTGTTGATATCAGCGTTTCGTACACATAAGCTGCTTCTCTCTGATTTTGACCATACTGCGAAGTTAACGCTGTGCTGGTGGTATGCACGCAAATATGGAAGAAATCGCAGTGCAAAGCTCCTTACTGCAAACGTTCTTGCATACCTACGAACCCAAAATGCGGAGGGTCTCTACAATGCAACAGAGATTCTCGCGCTCCTCCACCTCACCGCGTTGGCGTTGTTTACTTCTGGGAAACATGCTTCTTTTAAGAGTTTTGTTGCAGAAAATCAGCACATCGCTAATTCGGAGGTTCTATTCGGTTATTATTCACCAGCGTTGTTGCTGTCGAGAAGGAGTAGAATTGATTTTATCGAGCCTGACATGAAAGGGTTTTCTGGACCAATGTACCCAAGCACGATTGCAGTGAGTTTGAAGGAAGACAGTCCGATCAAAGAAGGGAAGGAGAGGGTGGAGACGTTGTCTGACATTTCGCGTGTCATGTCTGCTCGTTCCATGACAACAATCCCGATTCGTCCAGACAGACACTTTGAAGGTTACGAAAACCTCGAGCTCGACACAAACCTCGAAATAGACCGTCGCGTCAATCTCGGAAAAGCGGGTGCCTTTGAATCTCAATATCTCATTGATGGAACGAGAGGGAAAAAAGCAAAATCCACCCGCACCACGGGAGAGGAATAGGAAAGAACAATGCAACAAAAAAAAAAGAAAAAAAAAATGGAGAATCTCAAAAGTAATCCCAAAAAAAGCCTCTGTGGAGGGAATATCGATACAAAAGAAATATATGCTCTGATGGGCTTCAAAAGAAAAAAAGTCAACCTTTTCTTTTCACGCTGTACGATCCACAAAATCGTGACAAAACACAAACTCAATATGAAGCGCTTCGGTATTCATATCACAGCTAAAAGCAAAGGGTACTTATTTACCCTCTATACCTTCGTAATAAAAGAATGTATATGAAATATCACAGCTTTTTTTCTCCATTTTTTTCACAACCCCCCTCCCTTTTTCCAGCACATTAACAAAACAAAAACTACTCTAAAAATGATGCAATGTGTTCGTCTGCTGCCTGCAGTGCAGAGACGCAGTATTAGCATTTTTTCTAAGGAGCCTGCTGCAGGGGCGTCTGGTGTGCCGTTGTTGAGTGACACGGGGGGGACGAACCCGACGGTGTTTCTTGAGTTTGAAGCGGGGAGGGGGAATCCGGTGGGGAGGGTGGAGATTGAGCTGAATGGGGAGTTATTGCCGCGGGCTGCGGAGAACTTTCTTGCGTTGTGTACAGGAGAGTATGCGACTATCGGGGTTGCGGAGCCCAAGCGGGTGCGTTCGCTGAAGGTCGGAAACCTGCACTACCTGCACACCAACATCCACAAGGTGCTCCCAGGCTTCCTTATCCAAGGAGGTGACAACGAGCACTACGACGGAACCGGGGGGTGGTCGAGCTTTGAGCGTACTAAATACTTTGAGGATGAGAGTTACAGCATTCCGTTCGATAAGGCAGGGGTTGTGGGTATGTCCGATATAAAAGGTGTCTAATTTGGTGTGCCTTTGTGGAAATGCGAAATATGCCCATTTTTTTTCCCAAGCATATCGCATAAGAGATGTGGACTGGTGTGGCTGAAGGGGGGTGCTATTTTGGGGCTATTTTGTGCTACTTTCTGCTATTTTCTGCTATTTTGGGGTCATAGTACCCCCTTTCAGCCACACCATTGGAGTGTCTGATAATTCGTTTATTAGAGTTTTCAAAAACTCTAACTGGTCGATAATAATCTAATGATACTCTAATTAGAGTTTAATAGGTACCCCCTTATCTCCCCCTCCTCAGGAATGGCAACAAGCGCACCGAATCGGAATGCATCGCAGTTCTTCATCACATTAGCACCAGCAGAGCATTTGCAACGTAAATGCGTGGCGATAGGACACGTGGTCTCTGGCATGGAGGTTGTGAAGGCAATATCGAAAGAAGAATGTGATCACAACGACCGTCCTCTTAAACATATCCGGATCTCTGCCTGTGGAATACGTGGGGCATAATGTGGGGGGTTTTGGGTAAACAACAGAAAACAAAAAAAATAACAAAAAAACGAAAGATATTCGAACGAATCCACACTTCCGAAAATGGTGAAATGGCATAGGGACCTGGTACCGCGTGGTGTGGGTAGAGGGGCCGTTTTTTTTGCACCGAGCAATTTCCTGCAATTTGTGGGAAATTGAGTGCTGAGTTTTTTTTTTGCCATCATATCGTAAACAAAACGGTAGGACAATCCCTATTCCTCCCCACCCCCTTCAGTGCGTTGAGGCGCCAAATAAAAGTTGCATTTTTTTTTGATCGAATTTTGTCAATCGTTCCTTCACCCCCCCCCTCTGCTCCTTTCTCAAACCAGCGGACATTTTTTGTGGCATATTTCAGATGTAAACCACGAAATGGATTTGTAGGACTGCATTGGTTGGGGTGTCCACCCCTCCGGTACACCCGGTCATACCAAACGGCACACTGTTCACGAGAGGACTTTTGTATTTCAACTTTATTTGATCCCTCCTCTCCCTCTCTCTCCCCCATCCCACAGTTTTAATCCCACCTATCAAAATACCCCATATTCCACTATGGGAGACCCGAAGGATCCCCGCAAACCCCGCTCCGGGTCTGGCACTCCGACTAGCAGTCCTGGGTATAACCCTAGCACCTTCCTCTCGAGAGGCGGAATAGGACAGAACGAGATGGATCTGCTCCACGCAGCTGTGTACGCAGACTTGAAAGGCGCGGGGGGAAAGGGCACGCTTCCGACCGAATCGCTAGCGCGGAGAACCTCTACCTCTGGAGGGAATGACAACGACCTAATGGCATCCATGGCAAAAAGGCTAGCTCAATGCGAAGCACATTCCCGAGCATTAAAAGAAGAATTAGTCAAAAAAGACCATGCTCTCCGTGAAGCAAATAAAAAAGCCGATCAAAACGCAGCACAAAACGAAGAGCTGGAGGTCATAAAAATACAAAACTCCAAGCTCGCACTTCAGGTCGTCGAAATGACACACTTTTTAAAAGAGCAGGGATATGACTGGGTTGGGTCCGGTCGGGTCAGCCCTTTGGTACGTGGTAGTACAGAACCCTCTTCGTCAACATCTTCACCTAAACGGGGTTCTATAGTTTCTTCTGCAGAAGCTTTTGCGGAGACAGTACCGATTGGAGGAGGTGCGCGGTTCTCTTTAGATAGCATTCCTGGAACTTCGCAGAATTTTTCGTGGAAGGAGTCGCATGAAGCAACGGAGCCATCTTCGAATCAAATGTACTTTACTATGTCGCTTCTGATTGTTAAGGTCAATGAATTGAATTTGTATGCTGGAGAAAAGATAATAGCGGCAGAGAAGCTTGCGGATGGGAGGGAAATGACCAAATTTTGCGACCCTGATGCGATTGAGGTTATAGTCTACAACGACGGAATCTGTGTAGAACGTGGTGTGTTCCGGCCCTATGATTGGCCCCTCTGCCGCGCTTTCCTTGATGATATACTAGAGGGATATTACCCATATGAATATCAAGAGAAATTCCCAAAGGGCATGGTAATAAATCTGATCGACCATTCAACCGAACCCCACCCTACTGCAGAGAAGCCAACCAATATTCAAAGTGTTTCGGATGCAGGGTATAGGGTTCTTAATAAGGATGCATTTATAAAACGAATTCCAAAGCAGATGATCACTTCTACCGGGAAAATGGTGAATGTGCGTGATGATTTGAGTGCCTATCTCAACGGAAAGGAAGGGGGAGATGAGGAGGTCACTGAACCTATAGAGATCGGTGGAGAAGGGGCGAATGTGTTAATGCAGGTCAGAGTGGTGGATCGTGGGATAGTGGTTGCTAGGCTGCATGAATCGTCGACGATAGGCGATGTACGTGGCTTTGTCGCGACACAGCTCCCAGAACAGCACATAGGAAAGGCGTTTGAACTCATAACCGCATACCCCCGGGTGATCTACACGGATGACACTCAAACCCTCGAAGCCGCAAAACTCATACCAAATGCTGCTTTGCTGATGAGGTTGGTGTGAAGTGGGGAGCAGTGTTGGTTTGGTACAGCACCCAGTTTTCACCCTGTTTTAAACACTCTAGTATTAAACTGGATACGAAGATGATGCTCAAACCCTCGAATCGCAAAATTCATACCAAAATGCTGCTGATGAGGTTGGTGTGACGTAGGAGTAGGGAGGTGGGGGGGGATTGGTTGAACTTTAATGCCATGGGCGGGAGGGGGAGAGAGGGAGGTGGGGGAATGTTGTTGCTAGGTTTGTGATTGCCCGTTTTAGGGGGGAAGAGAGAGGAGGGGGGTAAAATGAAAAAATACCTTCGTTGATTTACACATACGGAGAAGGGTCGGGGTATGAGTACAAAAACCTCCCCCCCTCCCCCTCAGCTGCCAATTAAATTACAAAAAAAAAAGGAGCGATTTTTTTTATTGGGGAAAATGATTTTTGTGTGCCTGCTTACAGTTTCCCCCCCCTGGAAGCAATTCCTTACAACAACCCTTGAAACAAATAACAAGGACATTTGACAGTGGCTGAGAAAGAGGATAAGTCGTAATCTCATACAAAGTAACGCGCCCTTCCTCTCCAACTCCACGTCTACAAAACTATCAAGCAAAATTAAACAGAGCACAAAGCACTTTCAAAACATACAAAAAAGCATTTTCAAACCCCCCTGGAAGCAACTCATTACAACAACCCTTCGTTCGATACCCCCATGGAGTGTCAGTGCCCTACACTATCAACTTTACTTTTTTTTCTGAAATTTTTTGGTGTGGCTGAAAGGGGGGGGTGCGATAAAGTGCTATTTTCTGCTATTTTGGGGTCAGCCATATCAAGAATTGTTGAAATAGTATGCAAAACTCCACTGTATTTTTATGTCTCATAATATCATCTATAGAACTACACAAACACACATTCAAAATGGATATCATATAAAACACTTGGAACTAAAAAAAAATCCGCCAAAATGTCCTCTGCTGCCCTTCGCACTGCTGCCCTCCGAGAGCAGGTTGCAGCGTTGAAGAAGAGCGGAGATCTTCGCGTTGTGAACCAAGCCCTTCTCTCTTCACTATGTGCCTCAGCTAAGGCTGCGAAGGTGCGCACCGACGTTAAGTGTGAGGTCGCTGTAGCAGTCTTGGAGGTTATGTCCAGAGCGCGTGTCACTCATGCAAAGGAGCATTTGCCAGGGTTGTTTACTCGCGCTGCGGAGCTTGCGAGTAGAAAGGCAAGGGGGAGGCCTGCTGTTGAAGGGAACCATCTCGGGTCTGCAGTGTTTGCGGGGGGAGTTTATTATCGTGAAGCTATGAAGGATAGGCATTGTATGGCCTCCATTGGGGTCTTTGTTGAGGCGTCGAGGGGGTACCTTCGGGGGGCATCTCCAAGCGCAGCTTCGACCGCACAAATTGCTGTCGGATTGACAAAGCTCCACAACGCACCAAACGTTGACGCCACCCTCACCCAAAGCTATCTCCGTCGTGCCCTCCAATCCGAAACCCTCCACTCTATAGCATCCAAACCCTCTCTCACCCTAGCTATAGGACTCATAGAAGGGGCTGCACATCACAAACTTAAAGAAGAGGCCCGACCGTATCTACTAAAGGTCCTAAATCATTTGAAACAAACAAAAAAAATTCTAGTGGATGTATTTTGTCGTATCGTATGGGCTGCGGTAGTATTAGGCGAAAAGAATATGCAAATGTTAGATTTGGCTAAACGGGTGGAGGTTGTTCCGAAAAGAGCGAATTCTTCAGAATTGAAGAAGGTGGCGAAAATGATGTGGGCGGTGGCGGAGATGGCGAGGTCAGGACAAAACATTTTTCGAGCGCAGTCTTCTTCTTCCTCTGGACTCTCAAATTCTGCAAAATCATTGCATGATGCAGTGCAAATTGCGGAAAATTCCGTCGCCAATTTCATCACAAAACGACAGGATGGAGCGCATCTCAATGAAATCTCTCAAATTGCGTATGAATCAACCAGAACACTCCAAGCCCTTTCTGCAACCCCTTTGGTACAAATTGCACTTCCTCAACATATGGCCTCCGTTGTCTCAAAAAATGTGTTTACTTTGGTCGCAACTCCAACCGAATGCTATCCAAAGATGTTCTATGCATATACCGCTGCAATGAGTTCTGTGGATGATATTCCCAACTTTATTCCGATGGTTTCATCTGCAATAAAAGGGGGTTATAAAAGCAGTGTTATTTGTCTCGCTTCTGCAGCGCTGTTAAGGAGATTTGAGAATGAAACTAAGGCGCTCAGGGCATCTATTTTCACGATAGTGGTGGAGGCGCTTCTTGAAGGCAGACATTTAATGCATCAAAACCTTGCAATCATCACACAACTCTGTGTTTGCCTGCCTCCGACGCAGCAAAATGAGGTGCAACGTCGTCAAATTGACTCAATTCTCTCAAACTTGATCTACACATTGACCGCAAGCACACCGTACCAAGACAGTCTTCTATTATTACGAACCATCCACCGAGCAGAAAACCACCGAAACGAACGTGAAATTTCCCTCATTGTGAACAGTTTGATGCAAAATGTGTCGTTTCAACCTAACCGTTATGTCATATTAATGCAGACTTTAGGATTGCTTGCAAAGAATAATAGAGCTCAGAATGAGGTTATTTCTCTATTAGAAACGCTTAAAGAAAGGGGGCCTATCTTCGGTGTGACATGGGGTGATACTCTGAGGGTATTTCTCGAGGATGAAGATCGGGGGAAGGAGCTGCCTGGGTGGATAGAATGGCAATTTGAGGTGCCCAGAGTGGGGTGCGACTATGCAATATTAGAGATGATGTTGAGGGTGTATTGTGATGCGAAGACCTGCCCTACCCTGGAGCAAAATAGACCCCAGGAAGACCGCGATGCCGTCGTGTGGTCCGCCTTCTCCTCCTCCGTGCTCTCTACCCAGAAGCTCCTAGGGGGAGCCCCGCGACACCTAGCAAGCATTGTGCGACGCTGCAGGCGGCAGTCCTCAGAAAAGCAACGTCTCATTGGCATCCTTGAAAGGAAAGTCGTAGTGGAGAATGTGGAGGGAGCGGAGGAGGAGGAGGAGGAGGAGGGGGAGGAGGTGCAGAAGACAGTATCGCTTCCGTGGCATTTGTGAAATGGATGAAGAAGAAGAAGGGGGGAAAGGAGCCCCAAGGGTCCTGACCAAGTTGCAGGGGATGGTTTAGACTGCGGTTTTTTTTGATGATGTAAACGAAATGAATTGTAGGACTGCATGGTTGGGGGGAGTCCACCCCACGGTACAGCCGGTCATACCAAAGGTATACTGTTCACGAGAGGGCTTTGTATTTCAACTCTACTTTATATTTTGTAGAAAGCCCCGTATCCAGTCTTTTGGGAAATGACATCATCCCTGACAACAAAGTTGCGGAAGCCAGCGCAGCTGAGGCTGTGCGATAACGAATATGATAAGGTGACTAAGCATGAGAGGCTTAGGATCATCTTATAAACTTTTCTTTCTTTATTGTGTTGCCGTGTTTGGAATATTGAAATCTATCCTTGCTGGGATGCGGTCAGAATTTTTCTAGCGCAACACTCCGGGGTTCGATAACCCGCGGAGTGTCAGTGCCTGCGTCCCAGAGGCGTTTTGCACTATCAACTTCACTTTTCTTTTTTTTTTTTACTTTGATTCAAATCACTTTTGACCTACGAACTGGTTGAGGCTCATAGTAACCCAGGGATTACGCTCCACGTGTGGAACGTATGGAAATCCATACGTGAATTGTTTTTGAAAAGGTAGAATCCATACGTGTCCATACGTGTCCATACGTAGGTAATTTGGGTTTTGGATTGGGGCTGGGGTGGGGTAGGTGAGGGGTGGGGCTCCGCCCCCACCTCTCACCTACCCCCTACAAAATTCTATTTGTAGGAGACAATTTTCTTCTATTTTACCGGAAAAGGAAGATGCAGCATGGCGAAAGAAAAAAAGTAGCGTACCGTGCGCCTGCGGCGCTAGATTGCAATACACCCTTCCCATGACATAATAGGAAATTTTAAACGTAATTTTTTAGAAATGTTGCGTACCGTGGCTTCGCCAGAAACTTTCGTTTTAGCAAAATATGGAAGTAAAATTTACGGAACTAGACCATAGTTATATACATAGCGCTCTAATTAGAGTATTAGGGTATAATTAGAGTCTGGGATTTTGGGCCAAGTCAGTTAGAGTCCAGTTAGAGTATAATTAGAGTCGCTTTTCTTCAATTAGACTATAATTAGAGTGCAGTTAGAGCATAATTAGACTCTAACTACACTCTAATTATAGTCTAATTAGAGTAAAACAACAGGCTTCTTGTAGGTGCAAACGCCGTAAGGAACCGGTTCCCCTAAGGTTCCTCTGTAGGACCCAGGTGCCCAGATACCCACATAGCTGAAAATAAGACTTGGGGAACCGAGTTCTCAGCCGGACTGGGACACAATATGTGAAGGCGCTGTGGTCCGCCTGAAAGCGGGTCGGGGACCCGGTCGCGGGAGGGTGGGGGCCTAGTCCTAGTCCTACTGTACCTAGTACCCAGTACCGGGACTCGGGACCCGGCTTATTCTCAGCTATGGGCACCCAGGTACTCAGACCCGCGCAGTGGCACATGCCCTCAAGTGTGTGTGCCCCATACATTAGGGAATGCGATGCAAAAACTCTATGTGCACCTCCGGTGCAACGCCGCAGACAGGCCAAGCAGCGTTGGACTCAGAGGAATGCCTGCTGTGCAGGTATCAAACATGAGAAACTCCCAGCAACAAGGGGCGCCTTTTGGCGGGCATTATTGAAGGTGTTTGGGGTGCAAAATTTTCTACAAATGTTGATGCGCGGGTACAGAAGTGGTGTCTTGTTCTTTCATCTGTAGGAATGTAAATATCAATCGAATTTAACTACCACTAAGGGGTCGAAGGGGTAATCCCAGTATCAAAGGCTGTGTTGACGGGAAATCTATAGCGAGCATACGTTCATTTCAGCCGAAGAAATACTACTTATGAACCCAGGAGAGATCCAAGCCTCGCGTTGAACAACTACCCGCGATCGACAATACCAAAAGAGAATTCATAACAAAACAACACTGCCCCATACACACTAAATAGCCATGCTTCAAGTGCATGCCCCTGGGCCAAAATTCCTGTGCTAAAAAGGCAACAAAACCATCCACAAGGAGTGTGAATTGTGCACTGGTTTTCTGGGGGAACAAACAATATTTTCTTGTGTCTGGTTCTCTGCAAGCAGAGAACAGACTATCTGGATTACAAAGTCGAATTTCTTGCACTAGCTATGACCCCTGGGTTGATGGCTATAGCATTGATTGATGTGCCCCTCTTTATTGACCCTCTTATAGGACTCTAATTAGACTCTAATTAGAGTCCAGTTAGAGTATTAGAGTTCAGTTAGAGTTTTAAAGACTCTAATTATACTCGAACTGCCGACTCTAATTATCTAGTTAGAGTCTAATTGGAGCGCTATGTATATAGTTACCAACGAAAGTGCCATTTTATGTCAAGATTTTAAAGAAATGTTGCGTACCGTGGCTTCGCCAGGAACATTTGGGGGCCATGACTGATGATTTCTCCAGTTCTTCGAACTTTCACAGCCCTTCTCAACCAACTTTGCAAGGGAGAGCGCGCGCGAAGCGCGCGCGGTTTTTAATTGTTTTTGCTTAGAATTGTACGTGTTGAAAATCCACACGTACTTTTTTTATTTTGGGGGGAGCTGCGTAATCCCTGTAGTAACCCATTTAGGTTACTAATCACAGAGAGCCTTTTAAGGTTCACCTTTTCATCCTTTTTTTTTTTCTTTCCTTCTTTTTTCAGGGACCTGACAATTCACTATAGTCACCACCTCCATCTTCTCAGTTTTCCTCCTCCCCCCTCCCTCTTTTTCATAGCCCTAACTTAACAACACACGTCGTGTGTGGTAAAAGGTAGCGTGATTCGAAGAGCCTATTCCTCCTCCTACCCCAACCCTTCATTTTTTTCAGCAAACAAAACATTTCAGCATCCCAATGAAGTGCTCTCTGGGGGGGAGTTCGATAACCCCACAGAGAAGCAGTGCCCTGTGTCCGCCTATGACCCCGGGGGGTGAGGTGTTTGCACTTTCAACTTTTCTTTCCTCTTAAAAACGTGGAGTTCACATGAGAAAAAAAGGAGTCTACACGTTATCAAATTTTTCAAAAAAGCAAGGGTACATTTTTTTGCACCCTCTTTGCCTTCTTTTCGTTTAGAAAAGAAAGTATATGAAATAAATTTCTCTTTCCTCTTTTTTTTACCAATCCTCTTATCTTCTTAACCCCCCCATCCCCTCAAAAAACACCCCTCCAAAAAGGTACAAATAAAGGGGCAATCTTTAGCACCTTTCCCCACACACCCCATTTCCCCTCCCCTCCCTTCCACATCTTTCATCAGAGTTCTCTGATATCTGCGCTATCTGCTACGCATTGTTTGAGAATATTTTTTTTTTTTCTCTGTTTTAAACTCTAGAACTTTCTCAATCCCTTTTTAAAGAGGGTTTTTTTTTTTGATCGCCTTCCCTCCCCCATACCATGCCGGGTGTCCCTTCTTCCAATGGCGATGCTAATAAAACAACGAAAACAAGACAGTCGGTCCAATCATTATCGTTACGACAGAATAGCGGTGAAGGTGATATCCCTGCGTTGTCTGCACAGGATTTGGCACGACATGAAAAAGCTGAGGCACTTCGAAACACACAGGACCGAGGATATGCTAATATAGAATTGGGGTGGGCAGTGCACAACGTGGTGAACACATCAAATGTTAGAACATGGAGGAAAAGCATTGTGCCTGGCACGCCTGCACGGCAGCCACACCACAACCCCATTTCTTCCACACCTCCTACCTACGACGAGGTCGCTGTTCCTACCCTCAACGAAACCGATCCCGATACCATTCAATGGTTTGAAGCGAACGACAAAAGGAATTTCATGCTACGCGCCCCTCCTCCCCTCGCCGGAGTGGTTACCGCCACAATCAAAACCGAGGGAGACCGAGTTGTCATGAGGCTTGCCAGCAACAAATCCTTCCTCGCGCACTCCTGGACCAGCGAAGCGGTCTGCTGCAGCAGCGGAGGCAACGCGCAAATGATCAGCATCGGCCCGGAAGATATGACATCTCCACAATTTGTTAAATTCAAGGTCTTTGCGCAAGGTGCTGGGGTCTTTTCTGGGGCTTCTACAGCAGATATAAGGAGTGACCATGATAACTTTGGGTCAACCCTTATTGCAATCCCAAAAACGTCGGGGACTATTACGGTACCAGATGCGGATAGTGTGGCGGCAAGGTTGGGGTTTGATACTTCACCGGAAGGTAGTGTCAAAACGTTTCGCCAAGCTGCGGCTCGTGGAGCGCGTACAACACTTACCCGTGTCCACGGCAGTACCGAGCCCATCCAGGAAGCCACCTCCTCAGGCACCCTCTCCAACGCAGCCCCCAAAGGTGCAACCCTCACCCTCACCTCAAAGACCGCCCCTGGTGCGCCATGTCTTGTGGTGTATCCTCACCCAGATGAGGTGGGGGTGCAGTACATCGCGTTCAGAGGACCCCTCACAGGGTGTGAGGCGTTCAGTATATACCTCGGGTATACCATGCTGGCGGGGGTGTGAATATGGGGGATTTGGGGGGATTCGGGAGAGAAAGGTTTTAGGGGTTTTAACGCCGACCTTCGCCTTAAGAAAATGATACGGTGTTTGAAAAGCAAAGATAAGGTGTGATTGGATGCCTAGTGAGGGCAATTCCTTTGCAGAATATGGCCCTTTGATGTGGTGTGGTGTGGGTTATAAGAGTAGAACATTTGGAAGAGATGTCGTCTTTGAAAGCAAATGTGGGTTTATTTAGAGCGAACCATTGCCCATTAATGTGTATTGTCTGTGTGTGTGTGTGTGCAGACGATTTCATCTTCTGAAGTTTTCTTTCTACGGTGCAGCCGGTCATTGTACCAAAGGTACACTGTTCACGAGAAGGGCTTTGTATTTCAAGTCAACTTTCGTTTTGTTGCGTTGTGCATCCCAATGAAGTGCTCTCTGGGGGAGGGAGTTCGATAACCCCACAGAGAAGCAGTGCCCTGTGTCCGCCGATGCACGGTGAGGTGTTTGCACTTTTTCAACCTCTCATTTTATGTGTCTCACGTCTCTGTCGAACGTCATTGGGGGGTAGGGGGGAAGGTTGTACGGTTATAATCGGGAGAAGGTTTAATGTGACTCGGATTGCAAAGGTTCAGGGTCATCATGCAATAATATTATTTTTAGGGTACATTTAGTGCACCATATTATACCTTCTATTCAGTAGAATAGTTGGTACATGAAACAATTTTTACGAATGTATGTGCACGAAGGTCCGTTTGTTTCTTTCCCCCCAAAAGGAGGGGGGACGGTGTGTGTGTGTGTTAACTACAAAAGAACCATTATGTCCCCTCCCTCTTAGTGTTTTTCATTGTTTTGAGGTTGAATTGGTGAGGTGGAGGAGGAGGGTGGTGAGAGGAGGTTATGGCGCCAATATCAACTTAGGGACGCAGCTGTCTCTGACCCCGACTTTTTATGTGATCAAGGTGACTAAGCACAGAGAGGCTTAGGGCCATCTTATTAACTTTTCTTTTTTGGTGACATTTTTTAAAGAATGTAGAGTTCCGGGTATAAATCGCAAGGTTTAAACATGGCTTTAAACCTGACCGGATGTTTTGCCCCACATCCACATTCTCATCCCCTCCGGATTTGGCCAGTTCCCCATTTAGTACAAATGTACTCCCTCTTTTTGTTTTGTAATTTACATAATTTGCGTTTCCTCCAGATGATTTGGCACGGTGAGGTGTAGGATTGTCTGACAAAAAAAGACAGTGGAGATTGCACAACTGTGGCAAAACACAACCCGAGGCAACTACACTACTCCAACAATTTATCCAGGGAAATAGCTCCATATACCGAATTATGCGACATCGCATAATTCTGGATTTTTTGGGGGAAAAAAAAAAAAAAAAAAAAAAAAAAGAGGGGATTTTTGGGCACTTTTGGGGGGCCCTCGCCCGCGGATTCCCAGATCTCCCAGATGACTGGAATGATGGAACCTTAAAATTTTCGCTCGCTGCGCTTGCAGATGTGCCGTACCCCTTATTTTTTTTTTGCCTGCGGCGCCATTTTCCTTTTTTGCTCCGCAAAAAAGGGTTTGTTGAGTGACTGTGTGGTTGTAAACCAGCATTTTTACACCGTACCCTATTTTTTTTTTCGCCTGCGGCGCCATTTATTTTTTTCCATACGGTTAGTGGAACGTAAGGTGCAAGACCAAGCTCCGTAATAAGGGATTACATTCCGTTTTTGGTTATCTCGCAAATTGACCTTTCGCCTCTCCACTCAGTGAGGCTTGCGCGAAGCGCAACGACCGCTTTCGACCGGGCGGAAAAAAAATTTCGTTTTCGCATAATTCCTGATTTTGGAGGAAAACCAAGCTATTTCCCTGAATTTATCAAAAAAAAAAAAAAATGACCATCTTTTCTTTTGTCGCAATGCTGTTGATGTACAACGTACGTTCAGCAGATCAGAGCAGATGGGAGGGGATGGGGGTGGGGAATGACCCTCAAGAGGGTATTGCAGCTCTCGCTTGTTTTCTGTTCTTTTAGTGCAGTTTTCGCGTTTAGTGTTATGGGTTAGGACGTTTGTTTGAACACGTTCGTAACGTAGACCAAACACAAGAAATAGTGTTTTTTTAGCGAGGCTTTTCAAAAAAGCCCACCCCCTAACCCATTAAAAAGGTGACTTAATATCGCGAAGCTTAAGTTTATCTTACTTTTTTTTTTGCCCGATTCGTTCAGTTGCGTTACATTTTTTGTAGTTTTTCAAAAAAAGATATCTTGTGCCCAAGCGAGGTACAGTTTTTTTTTTCTTTTCTTTTCTTTTTCAAAAAAGTTTGCCTTTTTCCTTGTGTTTTGCATCTTTCAGAGTTTTGCTCATTGATTGAGGTATCCTGCCGTTTTCTATTTCATTTTTTTTTCTTCCACTACTTTCCCCCCTCTGATGAGAGGTACGAAACCTGAAAACCCCCAAAAAAAATTGTGATGACTCCCCCCTTTGGGGAAAAGGAAGGCTCTCCAACCCCACGTCTACAAAACTATCAAGCAAAATTAAACAGAGCACAAAGCACTTTCAAAACATACAAAAAACATTTTCAAACCCCCCATTGGGGAAAAGGAAACTTCTGGTGGCTAGACGTGAACCAAGGAAAAAAGCGTTGTGTGTGTGGAAAAGGAGGAGGAGGTTTACACAATGTTCCGACACAACAAAACAAAATTTGGTGTGGCTGAAAGGGGGTGCTATTGTTGTGTTACTTTCTGCTTTTTCTGCTATTTTGGGGTCGTCAGCCACACCAATTAAATTGTCAAGAAGAATGAGAGGAAGCGGTTCCTGCGTCCGCCGATGAACGGTAGGGTCGTTTTTGCACATTAAACGTCTCGGGATTACCTCACACCCCCCTTTTTGCTATAAATATACCAATAGCAAAAAACCCTGCAAAAAAAAAAAAAACAAAACAAAGCAAATCAAGAGCACAAATCAACCATATCAAAAAATTCGTAAAATACCATTAAAAAAACCTCCATTTTGCTACAACATGTTTATTGTCAAGGAATATTTTGTTGATGTCATGCACAGTGTTCGTGGGCCCTTTGGCGCATTATAAACACTAAAAACGCTCTGCTCTTTTGTTTAAACAGGGTGTGTGTGTGAGTGTGTATGTGTGGTGTGTGTGCACGAGAGACACATCACCATACACAAAAGGTTTTGTTTCCCCCCCTTCCCCGCTCCTGCACCCCCCAAAACGTAGGGTACTTTTTTTGAGTGATTGCGTCCGCCGATGAACGGTGAGGCGTTTGCACTTTCAACCTCTCTTTTTTATGTGTTTTTTATCCAGCTGTGCGTCAGTCGGAGATGCCTGCATTAATAACTTCACTTTTTTTTAGATGTGTATGCATGTGAGGCATATTTATCTTTGCCTTCTTTTCGTTTAGAAAAGAAAGTATATGAAATAATCTTTCAACTTTTTTTTTGTTCTTTTTTCAAAAGGAATTGCGAAGCAATATTTTATTTTGCAAGCGAAGGGTGTGTACTAGACACACATTCATCTCAGATTTTTTTCTTTCATTATTTTTCTCTTTTCCTCTTCAACGTTTGTGCGTACCGCGTCCCACGAAAACAGTTACAAAATAGATTCTTCTTGTTCGTGTGTTAATCTTTCTTTTTTAATGTCTCTTCGCTTTGTTGAACACCATCAGTGCAGTGAGGCAAATACACAGGGGGGGTTTTTTTTTTCCAGAGGTACGGGGGTACTTTGTGCTTTCATCCGGATGGCTGGCATCGTACAGTGGGTCAGTCGGAGGTGTGTGTGCCTGCATCAAACAACCACAGTCACAGTTTGATGTGTATCAGAGGTGCAATTTAGTATTGTTGAAAAAAGATAGTTCGTATCTTGCAGCGGTAACGATCATCTTCCCCAAACTTTCTCTATTTTTGATTAGAGAAAACGCATGCTGGTCGCTTTCCATCTTTCGGTACCAAAAATATGCTTATCTTTGTGTTCCGAATATGGATAGAATGCAAAAGAAAAAACCAACAACAACTCCAGGTTAAACCATAGCAAAAATAAAGTCAAATTCGTTGTAGATATCTTCCTAGCTGCACCCCTCTTGATGGAGGAAAAAAAAAAATATGTGAAGTGTGTTTGAAACGCATTGTGTGGGGTAGTTCCCTTAGAACATCTCCTTTTTTGTGTGTGAATATATATTGGTTTATTCGTTGTGTGCGTCGAACGAACTGGGTATTAAAAAAAAGATTGCCTTGCGTGTTTCGATGCTAAACTAAATGGGCGCTAAGCATGGGGGAGGCTTTGGGATCTCCCCAAAAAAATAACCAAAAAAAATTACAACTGCAAAAAAAAGTGCAAACCCCTTCAAATCAGTCTATGTACGTAGAGGCTATGTGCACGGTACATTTCTCGTTCTTTCCAACATTGCTTTTTTGAAACGAAAATATTGTAACTTCATGAACAATTCCGTTCATCTTTCAAAAAGGCTTTTTTTTCTCTCTCTCTTTCTTTACGATGCTACACATCCCTAGTCTTTAACTTTCTTTTCTTTTTTTTTTTTCTTTTGTCCCCTGCATTCGTTTAAGTCATGCTGCACAACCTGTGTGCGCACTTTATGGATACTTTTTTATTTCAAAAAATTTGGTACATTTAGTGCACCCTTATTATACCTTCTATTTAGTAGAATAGAACGTGAAATATTTCATCTTTTCATTTTCTTACGGTTCGGAACACCCACTGTCTCCCACCCATTTTGCATGAGCTCGACTGAAATGCGTGTTAGCACACTTTTCAACTACTCTTTTCCATTCTCGGGTAATACAAACGAAGCTTTCAAAAAAAAAAAAGGGCATAAAAAGGCAGGTCTCGCCCGTCTATAGCTCAAACAAAGAAAAAAAATTGAGGCCTGAAGAGGCACTTACTGTAGATATACTTTATGAAAGAACAGCTCATGAAGGTTCTGACGTATCCTCCTGATATGTCCTATGTGCAAAAATGAGAGGTAACAACACTTAGAGGTGTCAGGAGAAACCAACCTACACTCAGGAGGATGTCACCACACGACGACCTAGTTATGCCCAAAAATAGTACTACCGACCCTTATAGCAAGCAAGAAAAAAGTGATGGCAATTAAAGAGGTCTAGTTGATATCAACTAGACCCTTAGTTGTGTAAGAATGCTCGGAAAGGAGGGTTCCTTCGGGGGGGGACACTGACATAGGTACACAGACAGTACAGAGTTCCATCAATGCATCGATTCATACGCTCGCATAATGTTTAGCTTAACAATGCAATGTACTTCCATACTTGAACCCCTTGTTTAGGGGTCTAGCTAAATTGTAGGGCTCTGGTGGGGTGGTTATATAATAAGGTAACCCTTGTTATGTAGCTACTTATAAATGTAACGTAGTTACCTATCTTGTTGTACCTCAGCTTCGGGGCATAACTAGGTCGTCGTGTGAACATCCCCAGATTCTTTTTGGAGGCTCTTTAGTACAAGAGAGAGGCTTAGGTTCATCCTACAAATGTGTTTTCTAAACCCCACAGAAAGAATGGGTAAATGAGTTTTAGACGTTGTTTTTTTGGTCTCAAAGAGGTTTCCTCTTGGCCAGGTAGTCAGTTGGGAGCGTATTGCAGTAATAAAAAATATTACCACAGTGGTGTGATCACCAAACCGATTCTCCGTGGTTCCCCCCGTGGGTTGTCTGTACCCCCCCTGAATCACACTACAGAATATTTATTACACACTTTACGCGCGAACAAAAGTTTTTGGGGGGTTTTTTATGATGCTATGATGCGAAAATAACGATACCAACGAACCTTTTATGTTTAAAAAAAATTATTCAGAACGAGACGCTAACAAAAAAAAGAATAAAACACTTCAGTACAACGAAACCTGCCCCCCTTTTTTCCCTTTCTTTGACGACGAATGTCACTACAATATATTTAAAAAAAAATGCCTCGACTATCCCCTTTTAACTTTCCGTCATCTCCCCCCTCCTTTTTAGAGGACCCCAACCGACCCTACATCACACAAGCCTAATTACCTTGTGTTCGCAATGATCCCCATTCATCTGATGAGTGGAAGCGGGAGTAGCATATATCAGATGTACCCCCACGAAATGGATTTGTAGGACTGCATTGGTTGGGTCCACCCCACGGTACAAGCCGGTCATACCAAAGGTACACTGTTCACGAGAGGGCTTTGTATTGCAACTCAACCTTTTTTTTTTAAAATTCTTCGATTGAAAAGAATATCTTAATCATTTTAATTGCCTTATATCCACGCTCTCCTACATCCTCATATTCATCTTTGTGGCAATTTTTTGGCCTCAAAGAGGCCAAAGAGGCTCTTCACTGCCAGGTAGTCAGTGGGAGCGTATTGCAGTAATAAAAATATCACCACAGAATATTTATTACACACTTTACGCACAAACAAAAAATTTGACAGATTGCAAGGGAAAAGGGAACACATTACACAATATGGCATCCCCTTCGCCAACCCCAGCCTCTCCTACGCACCCTGCTGCCGGTGGAGCAGAAGGCGACATCACCATCAGCGACCTATCACACTCTCTCGTCCGCTATTCTGAGACCCTCACCCCGTTGCTGCCAACCTCCGTGCGGTCGCCTACACGGAGTGCTGCAGGGTCGCCTCGCTGTGCTTCACCGACCTCTCCTGGCAAAGCGGAGCACGCTTCGCTGGACCGCGATTTGGTGCCAATGGATGGGAGTCGCGCGAGACCAAAGGAGATTCTTGCTGCGGAGGACGTGCTTGCCCTGTTATTCCCTCAAATCCCTTCTACGGAGGTACCTGGATATGCCAAGGAGGTCTCTTCCGAGCCGGGAACGAACCTTGAGGTCATCGCCCTCCAGGAGCAGCTGGAACTGCGTCTGCGGCTGAGGAGCGCGCGGCATGAAGGGGTATGCCAGCAGAGGCAGGATGTCTACAGCCAATGCTTCGATGAGATCATCCGGCAGGTCACCACAACATGTCCAGAGAGGGGTCTGCTGCTCTCTCGGGTGCGAGACGAGATTGACACAACAATTGCTGGGTATAAATCCTTGATTGACACAGCATCTTCGTTGGGTATGCGTAAAGTGATGAGGCGGAATATACAAAGAGAGATAGAGAAGGAGCATGTGGGCTTAGAATATGAGGTGCAGATTCAACAGAAGCGTGTGCAAGCCTTAGCTGCGAAGTTAGGGAAAACAAAAAAAATCATTGAAGACAGACAGAAGCTGCAAGAAGCGCAACACGAAGAGGAGATGCGGTTTATCAAAAAGGGGAATGTGCAGCTGAACAATGAGTTGAAAAGGTTGACTGCAGCGGCGTCTGGATAAAAAAATTATTTTTTTTGAAAATAAATAAAAGGAATATTCATTGTTTCCACAATGAAAATCAGTATTTTTTTTTTAAGGTGGGAGAGAAAGGGGATTGTTCTGATTTTTTGCCCCCCTTCATAATGGTTAAAAAGACCTCTTTTCCCTCTTCCCCCTTCGCTTTTTTTTCCTATCAGATGTAAACCACGAAATGGATGTAGGACTGCATGGTTAGGGGGGTCCACCCCACGCGGTGCACCAATCATGTACCTAAGGTACACTGTTTCACGAGAAGGCTTTGTATTTCAAGTCAACTTTTTTCTGTCACCAACAGCCAACCAACCACCCCCTTCTCTCTACAGAAAACCTCACTGGAAAAGAGAAAAAAAAAAAATGGTGTAAACCAAATCTGTTCACACTCTTCTCTCTCTCTCTCTCTTCCCTCTACAATGAGTGAGGATAAACCCACCATGCAGACCGCAAAGGACATGAAACCCCGCGGCAGCACTGCAAGCGGGGAGAACTCTGCCGAATGGATAGACAAGGCACGGATGGCGGTCAAGGTGCGGTCCAAACTGAAGGGAAAGATGTCGATGGAGGACTTTGTCGCACCGGGACAGCTGCTGCAGTTGGAGCAGATCTTTAAGGACCATCCTGGACAGGAGCTGGACGAGGAGGAGTTTATCAAAGCATTTGGCAATGTTATGGGAGAGGACCTCCGCCCTGAAGACCTCCGACTCTGGTTTATGCGGGTCGACGCGAATGCAAATGGCTCTGTAGATTGGGACGAATTCTCTTCTCACCTACTCTATCAACACCACGGAACAATAGACAACCCACGCTCTCGTGAATACGTTCAGGGAACTCTCCAAGCTGAAGCTCGCGTCAACCGCCACCACAAACAACCAGTCTGCTGCGTCAAAGTCAATGAAAGAACCGGGTCCTACTGGTCTGTCTCTGTAGACGGTATAGTAAAGGTTTGGACACCGTCCTCATTGAAGCAAACCCATACAATAAATAACAACCTCTCTCTCGCCAATGTCCGCGCAAACACTCCGGTCATGGCAACCGACCTCTGCTTTGGCAATGCGAACCACAATACATACGTTGCGACTGTCGACAAAACAATTAATATGTACAACAGCAGGAACCAGCATGTAAAACGGTACGTTGGTCGCAAGCTTGTCAATGAGTTGAAAGGCGAAGGTGGCAGTGTCGGTGACGCTGAAAAGGCAAAGGCTGCGGCAGAGGAGGCAGGGGTGGGGGTGCAGAAGGTGGAAACCATCGCACTGCTCCACATGGAGGAGCCCGCCTACGCAATGACCACGGTGCCTGTTGGCGACAAAGAATTTCTCTTGACAGGGCTCAACAGTGGGCAGCTCTTTGCCTATCCCCTCCTCCGCCAACAGCCCCCCTCCTTAACCCCTGTACAGAAGGTAAACGCGCACACCGGAACCATAACAGGAGTCGTGCACATCCCTCATCTACAAGGCCTCACGGTGATTACTGGGTCATGGGATAAAACGCTGCGGTTGATCGATGTAGAAAGCAATTCAATTCTTGAGACGATAGGTGCAGGGTATAATAAACACGCAGTTTGCTGCATTGATTGGAACCGTGATTCAAAGCTTTTGGTATCCTCGGGGCCAGAGAGGGAGATTAATCTGTGGAATCCTTTTATAAGCACTCCATTGGCAACGTTGACAGGGCATTTAACAAATGTAGTGGGGGTAACGTTCAACCCCATCGACCACCAGCTTATTTCTATGTCAACCGATAAATGCGTAAAGGTCTGGGATCTGCGTACCTTAAAGCTGTTCCAAAGCTTTATTGATGAATCCGACGCAGCATCTCCTGTGGACAAAGGATACACTGCCTTGACCTACGACATGAAACTCAACCGCATTGTGGCTGCAGGGACTCGAGTACAGGCGTGGCCAATCCGCAGAAGCATCCCAAAGTTCACGGCAGACTATAAAGGACACACCGAAACTCTCGTTGCTGTCCTCTATACGGAATGCTTTGGCCAGGTCGTCACCATCGACCACGGCGGCTGTGTCCAGGTCTGGAACAGCTCCACAGGGGAACGTGACTTCCTCTTCTCCTTCCTCGGCAACTCTGGGACCTTCAGCGACCGGCCCCATCCAACCTGCGCTTGTTTTGATGCCTACCAGCGCAGGGTATTCATCGGTGACAGCAATGGAGTGCTTCGCGCATTTAACTACGCAAATGGACAGGAAATCAAAGCAATTCCGATAGTCGAAGGCTCTGCAGTGTCTCATGTCTTGCACTGTGCAAAGTTAACGGACGATGTGATTGTTGCGAGTGGATATCGCTATGTAGTTGCAACAACAGGGTGTATGTTATACATAGCGTCCGACGGCGATGCAAAGGAAGAACGGAAACAACACAGTCTGCGATGTTCCTATGGTCACATCGCCACGCTAGCTTCGAACCCTACCCTCAAAACACCTCTCGTTATCGTAGGCACGCAGGACGGCACCTTAGTCCTTTTCAACGTCTTTCTTGCCATCGAGGTCGCCGTGTTTAGCAAAACCCGCACCGCCAGCCCCACACATTTCAGCCAATCTCCTGCAGGGCATTCTCGTTGTCCTTCCATCGCAAAAACCTTTGTAACCTCACCGGAGGTAATCGAAGAAGCGCAAGAAGAAGTAATCCTCGAAAATAGTCATGCCCTATTGTCCCCCAACCTCCGGCATGACCCAGGGAATGTATATCACTGTGGTGATAGTTCAACTGGAAGCGAAGGGTCGGATGAAGAAATCCTTACAAAGCTGGTGGGATCGCCGAAAAACGGTGCAAAGAAGGACAGCAGAAAGGGGGTCGATGGGTTGGTCTGGCTGCATACTAGCGGTGTGATTGCGACGGTCGCTGGGGCGACTAGAATAGATTTTTGGAGTGTACGTACCCAACAGCTGCTCTTCTCCTATAAGGCAAACCTCAGTAAGATGGGGTGTTTCATGCTTATTGAGACAAACCCATTGTGTGACATCCTTGCTGTATGTGATGATGTGGGTACGGCATATATCTTCGATGTTTCCACGGTCAAAGCCGCTACCCGCGAAGAAGAACTGCACCACCACCAAAACCAAAGCCTCCCTCAAGAACAATGCGGGGAATGCCTCCTCCGCGCAGCCTTCGCTGTGCACACTGGGAATATAATTTCCGCAGCCCTCGTTGGGTTCCCTTCTCTCGCTTCAGGACAGCGCCTTGCTTGGAACGAAGGTTATATTGCAACCTGCGGTGCAGACTTATTAGTAACATTGCATACATTAGATGGACGGTTGGTTGGTCAATTTGGGCGAAAACAGTGGAGTCTAGGGATGCCGAGTACATGGTTAAATGAGCATACCCTTCATCTTCCTCCTCCTTCACGAAAAAGCCCTGTTGCATCGCCGACCAAAAGACATGAAACGAGACCAAAAGAGATGAACAAACCAATGCCAGTTTCAGCGCGAACCGATACAGAGGAGAAACGAAGTGTTGCGTTTGCGCCACCTAGCACAGCGTTGGGGGATTTATTGCATTGTGCGGCAGAGGAGGCAGGGTGGGAGGGGAACACCGGGGATGGGTTTAGTTGTGTTACCTTGGGGTCTCAGCAGAAGCAGAAGAAGTATCGACACCCTCGCTTACGTAAGGAGGAAGGCGAGCAGATGCATCTCAAGGAAACTCCGTCGGGTGCATCACCCAACGTCTTCAACACGAATCGCGCGACGTACAGACTAGCCCCTCTCAGAGTAACCGCACGCTGTATCCTCCGAAGCCAAAACCCTACAAAAGATTCAGGATTAGGCAATGTAACGCCAGCATCGGGTGTGTCAACGCATGCTGAGGAGCAAGAATGGATTCCAGCACTCTCAGAGCCAATCCCCACTTCCGATGGGGTAGTCGAAGAACGCAAAGAGAAAGAAGGGGAGGCATTGGGAGCAGGGTCAATGTCGATGTCTCATGCAAGGATTGACCCAAATGGAGAGCCGGTGACATCAGAAATGTCGCGAGCAATTCAACAGCAGAAGCAAATCCATCCAAAGGATTGGGTGACACGTGCAGTAGGGTTGTTGCCGCTTAAAGGAAGACCAGGGTTTCATAAGGTTGCGCACCCCAATACGATTTGGTCACCTCCTATGCAACAGCTTTGCCAGAGAAAGTCACGAAAGGCGGAAGGGAGGAAATAGTTGGGCCTTTTGTTATTGGGTACATTTAGTGCACCCTATAAGACCTTCTATTCAGTAGAATGGTTAGTATATGAAATAATTATGTTTGCAGGGTATTTGTGCTTTTATCACTCCGGGGGAGTTCGTATAACGTATAACTCGTGGAGTGGTTGTGTCCACCAGAGAGTGCGTTTTGCACTCATCAACGCTACCCTTTTTTTTCAGATTTAAACCTCGAAACGGTCCCAGTAAAGCCGGTCATTTGTATCAAGGGTACACTGTGTTCACGAGAGGGCTTTTGTATTTCAAGTCAACTTTTTTTGTGGAGCATCACTTCTGTGTTGCGAGAAAAAGGGAAGCGAACAAAAGGAAGAGCTCTTATCAGAGGGAAACCTATTTTTGCGAAAAAAAAAATGAGCGGGGAGGGGATGGGGGAGGGGCAGACAAGGAAGAAGTCTTGTCATTGTGTTAAACTTCACTTTCTTTCTTTTGCGGTCATATTTCAACCTTTTTTTTTATATTATTTGCTTTGAAAAGGTATTTTCTCACCCTCCTCAATTATTTTATTTTTGTACCCTTCCCACCAACCCCCTAATGGTGGCAGTATTGTGATGGGAGCCCATTGGAATACGCAACATACATCAAAATACATCAAAACACATCAAAATACATCAAAACACATCAAAATACACGTGTATTTTGATGTATTTTGCGTATTCCAATGGGCTCCCATCACAATACTGCCACCATTAACCACCACCCCACCACTATCTCCTACAGGAAATACCCCATTCATTTCAAACCACCTTCACAGGGAGCAAAACCCCCCCCCCCCCCCCCCCCCCCCCTTTTTCCCTCCCCTGGGTTACCCCATCAAAACCTACAAAGGGTTTTTTTTTTCCTTCTCTATTTTCAATGGACGAAACGACAAGCTTGTTTCCCCGAGAGATCGCTGTACTGCGTGCGGTACAGGGGAGTTTCAGACAGCTTGGTGCTTCGAGACGACCTGTCGAGGCCTTGGTGTTACAGATTGCAAACAGGATGGATGATATCGGTGATAGGGTACCTGGGTATTGGAAGAGAGATGGGGGGAAACGGGTGCGGTCGTGGTTGATGTGTCCTAGTGGGTTGCCGGCGTATCCGAGAATTAGAGCTAGGGGGAGTGTATCGCCTCCACGCTATGCATCAGGTAGTACCACCACAACGACCTCGATACCACGCCCGTATGATGTAGCCCATACGGCCCCGCATTCATTTGCTTCAAAACCACGTCGTACAGCGCAACGTCCTCCATCTCCTCCAGAGAGGGAGAGCTTCCCGCAGGACACCCCTATCACCTCTCCACCAGTCAAACGGAGCAGTGCGCTGCCGCAGTACTCTTTTAAAGAGGAGTCTCCAAGAGGGGTATTAGATTTCGAACCGGTTGCGTTGGATATCAATGAAATGTCCTTTGGGGAGGAAGTGGAACCCATACATCAACCTACCCGAAAAACGCATTCTCATTCCCATTCCCACTCTTCTCCTAAGCGCACCGTACCCCCTGCGTTTGAGGAGTCTGCAGGGGAAGCTGATGACACGATAGGAAGCCCTTCGTCTGTCGTGGCCGCCTCATGGAAGCTGTACGACGAAGCGCTACGCAGGTTCTCTCTTGCGTGCGATGAATCGGATCATTTAGTAGGGGTAGGTGGAGGAGGAGGAGGAGGGGGAGGAGGTGCGGCGCTGTCTTTCGACGATGATATCACCTTCGGGTCTTCGACAGGCCCGGCCCCGTCGGAACGTCCATTGCTCTCTGCAGGCTTCGATGCGGCTGGGGGTGGTGCAGACAAGATCTCCGCCTTTAGCACCACAGGGCTGAAGTGGCCCCTCTCTCTGCAGACGGGGGTGCCCAATTTTGAGGATATGTCTCCTCCACGTGCAACAAGGATGTCACCACCTCCCCCAGTTGACACAGCGAAACTAGCGGTAGGGGTGGTTCCTCCTCCATATGGCTTGTAGTGTGATTTTTAAACGAAGTGGAATTGTAGGATGGAGGAAAAAAGAGTTAGGCTTTTTGTGACTCTTTTTTGTGTACAGAACCAGTCGGATCGGGTGATGGAATGAAAAAAAATAGTATAGTGGAGTTCATCCTCGGGTGTCTACACTAATACAACCGAGTTTTCAGAGGAGAAAAAAAGGAGATGCGGAGAAAAAAAAGGGGGTTCTTGATAATGAGGAGTGGTATCTTAGTAGAAAAAAAGGGGGGAAAGGTGCAGAAAATGTAATTATAATTGAATAAAGTATAGTGAGGGGCCTTTTTTTCTTCTCGTTCCGTTGGCGCCCCTGCGCTCATTGGATTTACGCCCAGTGTTGTATTCCAGGATACGTGCTTTTCTTGAGTCTTTAAATCATGATATCACACTGCATGGTTGGAGGGTCCACCCCACGGTGCACCTGGTCATACCAAGGTACAGTGTTCACTGGAGGGTTCTGGTATTTCAAGGTAATTTTTTTTGTTACAACATTTTCATTGTGGAAACCTAGTGTGTTTGGTCTGTTGTTGTTTTCCTTTTTTTTGCAATGTGATTATAAATTAAGACGGTTTGTAAAAAGATTTTTGTATTTTTTTTCTTTTCATTCCAAAGGGGTGTCTGCACGTTTTCAAAACTTCACTTTATTGTGACAAAACGGCACCACTTACATGATTGGTGTGACTGAATGGGGGGGATGCACAATGTACGCAAGAAGTGCGAATCACCCTTCCTTCAGCCATCCTATCAATGATAGCATTTTTTATATTAGATTAGAATGAGAATTGGCGGGAAGGGTTGCAAAGTGGGAAGAGGGAAATATTGCCTCATGTTTTATTTTCTTTTCTGGTGCTTCCCGGGGGGTATGCATTTCACAAATTTTCAATTCAATTCACAACTTTTCACAACTTTTCACTACCCTTTTTTCTCTCGTTGGTGAAGCTTTTAAACGCCGGCATTTGCATTTCCGGAATCCGTCCGGCCAGTGGTGGGGTCAATTTGCCGAAATGGACAAGTTCTCGTCATTTCCGCACATCACACAGTACACAGGTACACTGGTACACCACATCACGTTCTATCTTGTGAATAGCCAGCGTGCCCCTCAATGGGTGGGTCACCACCCGCCCAAAAAAAAAAGCACACACAAAAAAAAAAATCAATTCACAACTTTTCACAACTATTCACAACTTTTCACATTTTTTCACAATTTTTCACCACTTTTCGCCAGCCTTCACAATTTTGTAGCAGTTTTAGTGTTGTGAAAATTTGTGAAAACTTGTCACATTTTGTGAAAATTTGTGAAATGCACACCCCCCGGGAAGCACCAGAAAAGAAAATAAAACATGACATAAAATTTCTTTGTTTTAAATTGTACGACCGTACTTTTATTTAGACAGCGAGGATGAATAATCCTTCCAAAAAGTCGTTGTGGGAATAAGATGAGAGATGGCTTATTCAGCTCACAAGCTTTTTTTTTTTTTTTTGAAAAAATTGTTGGAGTAGTGTAGTTGCCGTTGTGCAAGCTCCACTTTCTTTCAATTTTTTGCATCCGTCTGCGTCCACACGGATCATTGTTTTGAAGACGGTGGACAGGATACAGCCTACCACTTGGGGGTGATTTGATTTTCGTTTTTCGAACGCGCGTTCGGATGCTATGGTTTGAAGGAGAAAGAAAGAAAAACCAATAGTGGGGCACACTCTAGCCTCCCCATATGGGGGGACAAGTATGTCTAGGGTAGCTACACTAAACCAAGTTTTCAAAAAAAAAAAACCCCGTTCGTATACTGTGCAGACTACATACAGTGTGACACAGAATTAATGGCCGATGACGACATTTTGTAAAAATTGTTGTTTTATTCTAAAAAATAGGCAATTTGACTCATTTCATTGCATTTTCAACTGGCCGTGTATGAAAAGTGTGTGTGTGGGGAAAATATTAACATGGAAATATCCCTTTTTGGTAAAAAAGGGTGTATGTGTAAAAAAGAAAAATACAGTGTAGCAGTACAAACGAGTGGGTGCACAAAAATAAATAGAGCATGCATTAGTATTTTGTGTGCATTCCGTTGGAATTGCGAACTGCGTCTAGGCGTCGTGGCATTGACATGATGTAACGTGCAACGAAGCTATTGTCCATCTTGGACCATTCCTTGTTGATGGCACGTTTAAGTGCTGACACGTCTTTGGGCTCCCGTTCGTTGACTGCAGTCTGCAGCTTGGCCCACAGGTTCTCAATAGGATTGAGATCAGGGGAGTTGCCTGGCCAGTCAGCTTTAGGGAGGAACGAGAAAGGTTGGGAGGAGAGGAATGCTTGAGTAACGTTCGCAGTGTGGCAGGGTGCCCCATCCTGCTGAAACGTGTAGCTACTGTCAGGCAGGAGTTCTTTTATTTCTTTGAGCGCTTTCTGTAAGACGAGCGTACGGTACTTCTCTGCATTGAGAGCACCGTCATAGAAATAGAGCTTCGTCTTACCTCTGGTGGTGATTCCTCCCCAGACGTGAACCTTCTGCGTAGCCCTGACCTTATCAACGGTTGGGGGCGGCTCATCACCATCTGCAACCCAGACAACATCGTTCTTCTTGCTCACCCGAGAAAAAAGCCAAAAGTCTTTTTCATCGGTGAACATCACCTTTGACCAGTCGGTGTTTCGATGCGTTTCAGCAAACTCTATCCGGGCAGTGATGTTCTTTTCCGAGAGCTTTGGTTTGCTCTTCGTTTGAACGGGCTTCAGCCCCTTCTCCTTCAGGCACCTGCGGACACTCTCCCTCGAAATCTGTAGTCGCGACGCTACTTTCCTGCAAGACTGAAACCGCTTGCCCCGCATGTGTCTAACCACCCTATTCTTAACGGTGTCGGTGGTGGCCGATCTCTTGCGTCCCCTCCCTGGCTTGTCCGAAAAATTCCGCTCTCCAGCGCGGTACTCCTTCACCCACCTACCCAAACTCCTCTTCGCAACGTTCAGCAACTCCGCCACCTCATCATGGCTCTTACCGCCAACAACGACTAGCGACGCTGCCTGTAGGCGCAACCCTTCCCTCGTGGCCTCAGTGTTCACTTTACCCTTAACCATTATATTTTTGCTTTTATTGTGTTCCTGGGCGTAAATATTTTATGTTTTGGGGGTGTTTTGAATATGTCCTTGTCAAAATTTGCCGTTTTTTTATAAAATGTCTTCATCGGCCATTAATTCTGTGTCACACTGTAGATTGGATTGTTTAAGATGTGCAGCGAGGAACATTAATTCGTATTTCCAGTTTCTCTAACAAAGGTTACTAGATGGTGCTCTCCCCCACACACGACGGTGAAGCAAATGACTTGATTTGTGGTTTTATTTGTGGTTTTCACCGTTGGCTTACAACGGTGAAACCACCAAAGTAAAACCACAAGTCAATTCAGTTACTTCATCATCGTACATCCCACCTCCCCAAAAAAACCCCCATGCAAAAAACAAATTGGTATTTAGATTATAAAAAGAAAGCATCTCTCATCCCTTTGCCAGCTTTCATCTTCATACCTCCACACCTCCACACCTCCCTTCCAGCTTAGCACTATAAGGGGGACGGTACTTGAGAATTTCCCTACCCACCCCTATTGTTTTATTAAGGTGACTAAGCACGAGAGGCTTAGGATCATCTTATAAACTTTTCTTTATTTTTTCCTTTTCTTGTCCCCTTACCTCTTAGGTTCTGAGGTGAGTACGAGAGTCTTGGGTTTCTTTTACAGCCTTTTTGTTTTCTGATGCGCAATGTTGGTACGCTGTGTCCGTGGCTTCGGGAAGGTCAATCTACCAGTAACGAAACTGACCATCGCTGAAATGGGAGTGCTTGTAGAGGACCCTGCATGCATTGTACCGCCTGCCGCTATCGTTGCACAGTTAAATAGGTTACCAGCACTTCGATTGCTTCCATTGGTGAAGACGGTGGAGATATTGGGTGTATTGCATAACGGTTTCAAACCTCTTCAATCCCAACAACGAGAACCCCTCAAAAGCAGTATACAATGTGATACCGATAGAATTCCGGAGATGTTAAACACCACAGCCTGCTTCGAACGCATTCATCCACATTGCGTTCGGCAGATTGATATGGATCTTATTTCCCCTGGATCCATCAAGATTCTTGCAGAACTGCATTTCATTCATGCCAAGCGAGAGAGAGGAGGGGCTGATACACTCGAATTTCTTGAAGCCACTGCACGGCGGGTGGAACGGGGTTTTAATCGAAATGAGTTGCGGAGAAACACACATCGCCTCTTCTTCTTCGCAGAGATACTGGAGAAGGTGGGGCTAGGCATCGGGGATATTGATCCGGAAGCGGTGGACGCTGTTATTGTCAATGTAGTAACTGCCTTTCTGGATTGTGTTCCCCCAGCAGGCCTCGGTGATGTGATTCCCTTTGAGGTCTCCGCATTTTTGAGGAAAATAACCAAAGAGCGAAGGGTGTCTAGCACAATGTTCATCTGGCTTCCAAAACTATTTAAACGCTGTGACGATGCGCTCCAGGAGAGGAGAAAGGTTGCAAAACGTGAGGACACCCTTTTTAAAGGGAAGGGAGCAATAAACACGATGGTGACACTACAGCCGTGTCTCCAATTAATACGTTGGCTATTGCGTGGAACGGCAGATAAGTTTCGTGAACATGCTAAAATCACGATACGAAATATGCTAGGGCACATTCTATGGGAGCTGGGTACTGCACATTTTGCTGTTGAATGTCAGATTAGCGCAAAACGGTGCCTTTCTCCGAAAGTTTCGGCATTATCAGTACGGCTTGCGGAGGTAGTCGACAGGACGCATCCGGTTTTGATCGAAATATTTTCTCTTGGTGCGTCGCCACGGATGAATCAGCTTCTCGCACAATATCT
Source organism: Rhynchopus sp. YZ270_cl-10 (assembly GCA_964035575.1). NCBI lineage: Eukaryota > Euglenozoa > Diplonemea > Diplonemida > Diplonemidae > Rhynchopus > Rhynchopus sp. YZ270_cl-10. Next base: position 584,022 of record OZ037897.1, on the reverse strand, counting down.
TGAAAAAAAGCAGCACGTAGCCTCATTTTCCTTCGAACTGAACGCAACCTCGGCACCAAGTCTACTACGGTTATTATCAGGTGTAATCATATTGCCTTCAGGAAGAAAATTAGACATTATCACACCATACACCAATCCCCCGCAGTCTCTGCTATTAAACAAAACACTAACAGTTTTGACCGAACATTGTGAAAGCTACACCACAGTGCAAACCTTTAAAATATGCGACGCGATTAACTCCTGCATCCAAAAGGTGTCAAAACGACCTTCCTTTCCGAATATGCATGATTTTTGCGTGGTTTTGAGCTATCATTTGAAAGCACTTTGTGCAGAAGAGGACGTTCAGATGGTGGTTCAATGTCTTGCATTGATTTGGCATGCGGCAGTGCTTTTATCCAAGGTTTCGAAGTCCGCGGTGGCAAGGATAAGAGAGAATTTATCTGCAGGGTTTACGGTATTGGTGCGGCGAGAGGCAACAATGGTACCAACCCTCCCTGTAGGGCAATGTGTGACCATAAGCACGGCAGTCGCTGCCTCTAACAACCCTAACATTCAAGAGAAAAACAAAGACTTTAATTACACCCTCCGCATCGCGGTGCACAGTCTTGCCATTACAGCACGACCTATCAGTCCGTTGGGTGGTTTGCATGATGCTGTAGGAAGAATCCGAGCAATGTCTATAATCATTGCAAGCGGTGCGGCAAAGGTTTCGCCTTCAGTTGATATATTGAGGGAGTTAATTGATGTCGTAGTAGCTTGTGTGGAGAAGGTGAAAGGGGTGAAGGGTGCTGAATGGGGGGAGAATGATGTGGTGGTGAGCAACTCTGTGGCGCGGTTGGTGAAGGGGGTAGTGCGGTGCGTGGAGGTGCGGGCAACCCATCCGATTCGTGCAAGCATTGCGACGCTCCTGGCTGCTGTAGAGTTTGAAGGGGAATGGATGCCGGGGTTGGAAGAACGGCGCCTCAAAGAGCTTGTCTGGGCATGTTCCCTCCTTCCCTTAGAACAAACCGGGAAACGTACAGAAGGCAATGCACTCAGCGCACAGCTTGCCTGGTACGTCCTCCAACCTAAATATCTCGCGACCATGGACGCAGACTGGTATCGCGGGTGTGTTACTTCATTCGAAAGGCTTCGAGTTGCGTTTGAGCCTCTGATGTTAGCCTATCACAGTGTTCATGCACAAACCGTTCCAGAGCACGAGAATGGGAAACGACCACTCAGTGAACGCATTCCTGTCAAAGATGTGTAAAAAATGGAGGATGTGCTATCTCTCGAAATGTCCCCTGTTATGAGAGGGCTTTGTGTATTTCAATTCTTTTATTTATAACATCTTCTGTTGTAGGCCGCAGGGTACTTTGTGCTTTCATCCGGATGGCTGGCATCGTACAGTGGGTCAGTCGGAGGTGCCTGCATTAATAACTTCGCTTTATACGGTGGCTGTGTAGCGTGAAACTAGCTCATCTTACAAGCTTTTCTATGTAAGGGCAGGGCAAGTTTTTTTCTCGTTTCTTATTATTTGCAGCTCAAAAAAATGCGCGCGCGCGCGCAAAAAAAAAATAACTAGTCGAAAAAAAATACCCCACCTACCACGTAGGTCTTAGTGGGGGAAAAACATGATGATACGTTGTTGGCTGTGGTGTCCCGCGACCAGCCCACAATCGCCCCCCTAGAGCCCCCCTGGGCCCACCTGTGCCCACCTGAACCCAATTTCACCCGATTTCACCCGATTTCACCCGATTTCACCCGGATTTCAAAAATTCTTTTTTTTGGGTTGGGCTTGGGGGCTTGGGCGGGGTTTGACCAAAACCAAGAACTTGGCCATTTCGGCAAAGTGACCCCACCACAGCGCGGACGGATTCCGGAAATGCCAATCGCGGCATGTTTTGGAGCCCACTTTTTTTCAGGGAAAATATTTGCTTCCAGATGTCGGAATTTTCCGGAAAATTTCCAGAATTAGGAAACAGCCTGGAGGAGTGGGTTGAACGTTTTTGGCGCGTGTACCTACCATGGTTTGTGCCTGTGTACTGTGTACTGTGTACTGTGTACTGTGTACTGTGTACTGTGTACTGTGTACTGTGTACTGTGTACTGTGTACTGTGTACTGTGTACTGTGTACTGTGTACTGTGTACTGTGTACTGTGTACTGTGTACTGTGTACTGTGTACTGTGTACTGTGTACTGTGTACTGTGTACTGTGTACTGTGTACTGTGTACTGTGTACTGTGTACTGTGTACTGTGTACTGTGTACTGTGTACTGTGTACTGTGTACTGTGTACTGTGTACTGTGTACTGTGTACTGTGTACTGTGTACTGTGTACTGTGTACTGTGTACTGTGTACTGTGTACTGTGTACTGTGTACTGTGTACTGTGTACTGTGTACTGTGTACTGTGTACTGTGTACTGTGTACTGTGTACTGTGTACTGTGTACTGTGTACTGTGTACTGTGTACTGTGTACTGTGTACTGTGTACTGTGTACTGTGTACTGTGTACAGTGTACTGTGTACTGTGTACAGTGAGTCACCTAAAGGGGTTCTGCTCAACGAAAGTGGCCGATTTTTTTTTTATTTCACCCAGATCCAGCCCGGAAATCTCGAAAAGCGCGGTTTCTGGGTGTTTTACTGGGCCAAACCCTCACAGAAGCTAAAAAACCCTGTTTTTGCCCGATTTCGCCCGATTTCACCTTACCACTAGTTTTTTTTAAGACTAGTTTTTTTTTTGGGATTTCAAAAATAATGCGCGCGCGCATAATGAGAAACGAGAAAAAAACTTGCCCTGCCCTAAGGTGCACTGTCACGAGAAGGCTTTTCTATTTCAAGGTTTATTATTATTTTGTTATTGTTAAGGTGACTAAACACGAGAGGCTTAGGATCATCTTATAAACTTTTCTTTTTGTTTGCACGTCCCACCCTTTTGCATGAGCTCGACTGAGATGGGTTTTAGCATGTTTACATTTTCAAAACCCCCCCGACTATCCTAAAATGCAGACAAGTTGTGTATACAGCACGAATCACAGTTCGTCGGCAATGTTATCTTTTTTTTAAGATGCGTATGTACTGTGGAAACACATTCTTTTTCAATTTTTCGTTTTCTTCATTTTCTTTCCTCATTATAGGATACTGAGGTATCCCCCACCAAAACGATTTTTTTTTTTTGCTTACACGCAGTGTTATTAGAAACTGAACTTGATTAGCCAACGGTAAATTTGTCCTCACGCCTTTTCCTTTTGAATCATTCCCCTCCCCCAATCAATTATCATGTGCGCCACCCAGGGTAAGAGCCTAAATGGCTTCCTAAAATGGCTGCGGTCAACGAAAAATATTTTTCGACTACAGCTTCCAAAGCTACACTATGGCACGAAGGGGGAGGACCCGTGTGCGAGGTGGCAGAGGATGCGGAGGTGGACGGATTGTTCGATCCGTTCCGTTCGTCGCGGGCAACGTTGGGCTCTCGCAGACGAACCCGCCAGTACAGGGTAGCCTAAGACCCTGTGTGTGGGTGCGACGCTGGCGACGAGCGCGAGCGCCCCCACTTCGCCCTGCTTTCCCGACGGTGATGGGGCCGCCGAAGTACGCGCCGCCTCCGCCGCCGCTTCCAAGACGCGAGCTGATGGACGACGGACCGGACATTGCTATCCTGTACGGAACTGAGGCAACTGTCGTGCTGGACCGCCGGTTTGTGTCTGCGCCTGCGGAACGGGCTGAAGGGGAGTTGGCGAACATTTCGCGTGCGAGGCTGGATCTTGATGCGCTCATGGCCATGGATACGAAGGGATTGCTCACCGGTATCCTTGATGTCATCAGGTCTCGTGAAGCCTTCACGGCGAACCTTACCGATGAGGGTAGGAAAGTCCTGGATTCCTCTGTTCCTCTCAGGAGGGGAACCTCCAGGCACATGCTGCGCCACTGGGGAAACCTGCTGCAGTGGGGTGTGATGTCTCGGTCCAAGGTGCAGAAGGTGGTGCTTCCCGCCTTCACCGTCCCTAAGAAGGTGCATGGACTGAGGCTTGTGTGCGACGGCCGAAAGCTGAATCGCTTAATGCGTGCACCCCCGCCAATGCTGTTACCGTCTATACACCAGGTGGTACGGCGATTCATGGACAATGCGTACGTGGTGCAGGCAGACGGGCGGAGCTGGTTCTACCAGTTCCCGCTGGCGGATGGTGTGGACGACTTCTTCGGAGTGAACCTGTCAGGTGCACGTGGCCCCTTCGTGAGGGCAAAGCTCAATGTGCTCTGTATGGGCTGGAGTTGGGCGCCGTGCATCGCACACCGCTCGGCGATGGTGTTACTCCCGGAGGATGACGGACTCGCTTGGGTGGACAACTTCTTTGTCGTAGGCAAAACTCTCCCTGAGGCGGAGAAGCGTTACTCTTCGTTCCTCCGACGAGCAGAGCGAGTGGGCGCCGAACTGAATGACGATGAAGGAGAGGGTGTGCCCCGTGCAAACTTCTGTGCGTTGGGCCTGGAGTTCGATCTGGCGAGCTCCCCGAGACGGTACCGTGCTGCCCCTGATTGGATTGAGAAGTGTGTGGATTCTCCCGTACTGAATGAGGTGTTGAAAAACTCATGTACTGCGAGGGACTTTTATAAAGTGTTGGGTGGGTTTGTGTGGTTTTTGTACTGCACTAAACGCAGACTTTGTTATTTCCGTGTTTCTCTTTCTTTTTTGCGGCGCACTGCGTCTGTTCTTGCAATTGACCCACAGAAGTGGGATGTTAAACTAGAAATCCCCCCATCTGTTATATCTGAATTCGCAGGCATCGTGTCTGTGATGAGGAGCAACGACTGGATTGAGGACCAGCCAGAGAGGCCCACCGTGGTAGCGTGGTCAGACGCTTCTGACCGCGAGTGGGCTGCTTTAATAGAGTCTGAGGTCTTTGAACCGGTCACTCAGGGTGTGTTTTCAAACCCTGAGCAACATCATATTTATCTAAAAGAGCTATACGCTGCTTGGCGTGCCGTTAGGCTGGCGGCCGCTGAGAACACAGACCATGAAGTGTCCCTTCAGGTCGATAACGCTGCTGCTGTGGCGGCGATAAACAAAGGACACAGTAAGAATTTTTTGGCTAATGAGCTGCTGTGTGCCATTTTTGACACTGCAAAGGCTGCCAACATGAGTGTGTCTGCCTCGTGGGTGGACACCTTAAGTCAGCGGGCTGATGAGTTTACTCGCGGAACAGTGGCCCCCTCGTTGGCATCACTTCCTCCAGTACTCACGGAGTACGAAAGAGTAGAAGCTATGTTTTGTTAACTGAAATTTTTATTATGATGTGTGCTGACTATGCTTGGCACTTCATATGCGCTTACGGCGCCCCTTATCCACTCCTCGTGACGGCGAATGGGTAAACTTTATTTGTAATTTTCATTTTTTGTCTTCTTTGTATTTTATTTTTATTTTTTATCATGTCTGTGCAGAGGCCGATCGCGTGTCCGTTATTGTCGTGTATTCAGTGATTTGGTTGCCTGTCTTATTGTATGTGCATATGCGCTTATTCGCAATGTCTGCATGGTTCTCTCCTGCAAAGTGTGGGTTATTCCAGTGGTCAAGGGCCACTGTGACATGGTCAAGGACCGTGTCTTTTGTACCAAGCTGGGTTGTTTTTCAAGTGTGCGCTGCTCGTAGATGGACATGGTGTACCTCGCGGTCGAGGATACTATACGGTACCGTAGTGCCCGCTGTCTTGGTGATGGCGCGTGCAAGAAATGTTTATCTTTATGATGTGTGCTGACTATGCTTGGCACTTCATATGCGCTCACGGCGTCCCCTTATCCAGTGTCCTGTCCTCGTGATAGCGAATGGATATAAACCTTTTATTTTATTTTATTTTTTTGTATGATGTGTGCTGACTATGTTTGGTACTTCATATGCGCTCACAGCGCCCTTTATCCAGTGTCCACGTGATACCGAATGGATGCAAACTTTTTTATTTTTGTTATGATGTGTGCTGACTATGCTTGGTACTTCATATGCGCTTACAGCGCCCTTATCCAGTGTCCACGTGATGCCGAATGGATACAACCCTTTTTATTTTTGTATGATGTGTGCTTGGCACTTCATATGCGCTTGCAGCGCCCCTTATCCAGTGTCCTGTCCTCGCGATAGCGAATGGATATAAACCTTTTTATTTTTTGGTGAGTGCTGACTTCTCAGTGCCCCATTCGCTTCGGCGTACCTGTCTCTACACTGCTCCCGAGGCGGCGGTAGAACAGTTTTGTTTTGATCAGTTGTTCGGTTTGTGCAGTTTTGATCAGTACTGGTTCTCCTCTCAATCGGTTTGGATGGACAGGGCCAGTGGGGTTTTTGTACCCATCTAGAGGGTTCTCGTGGCTGTGCGTTCCGCCCTCCCCCGCAGAAGCTGCGAGGTTGACGGCGGATGCCGTGTTTACAGGTTTCTCTCTTTTCCCACCTTCCCTCCCTTTTCTCCCCCTTAAACTCCATACTCTGCTACCTTTCCGCTACGCGGTCCCTTTGGGCTATGCTGCGGTCAACGAAAAAAGACTCAGTAGTAGATTAGTGAGGACAAATCAAGTGGCAAAATGTTAGTTTAGTTTTTGCTTACACGCAGTGTTATTAGAAACTGAACTTGATTAGCCAACGGTAAATTTGTCCTCACGCCTTTTCCTTTTGAATCATTCCCCTCCCCCAATCAATTATCATGTGCGCCACCCAGGGTAAGAGCCTAAATGGCTTCCTAAAATGGCTGCGGTCAACGAAAAAAGACTCAGTAGTAGATTAGTGAGGACAAATCAAGTGGCAAAATGTTAGTTTAGTTTTTCAAATTTCTTTCTTTTCCCCTCAAACCGATCCCTCAAAACCCTTTCAAACAGAAAACACCACACTCCCCACCTTGCTCTACACAATGCCGAAGGACATTCAGAACAGCGGCGGATTCACTAGCACCGGGGGAATGTATCGCCCCCCAGAGTTTTTCGATTCTGGGTATTATAAGAAAGGGGATATTGATAAATGGAAGGGCCAGTCACACATGGTAGCGCAAGGGGGGTACGCGCGGTTGAAGAAGATGCAGGAAGGAAAGGGGGTATTGTTGGTCCGCTTTGAAATGCCTATGGATATATGGTGCGCTGGGTGTAACGCTATCGTCGCGATGGGGGTGCGGTTCAATGATGCTGAAAAAACGAGGGTAGGAAGGTATTTTAGCACCCCGATTTATAGTTTTCGGATGAGACATCATTGTGGGTCGCATTTTGTGATTCAATCCGATCCAAAAAACACAACGTTTAACGTCATTGAAGGGGGGAGAGAGAAGATCACTCCCCATAGCAAAGCGAAGCTATGTGGAGAAGAAGCCCCCACCCCTACAGCAACCGACGCGAACCTTGCTGCAGTGGAGAAACAGACGCGCGATGCAACGAATGGAACCTCCGGGGAGGTTTTGGTCCGCATTTTGGAGCTAAAAAACGAATTTGCGGAGCGTGAAGGGAAATCAACCGCCGCCTATCTTCTCCGTCGGCATAGAGAACAAAAAGGGTGTTATCTCAAGAACAGCAAAGAAGAGGCAGCGCAACAACAAACCTTTGGAATGAAGCTGCAACCCGCGTCATCGGCAGAGGCGGAACGGGCTGCGAATGTCAACTTCAAAACTTCATCTAAAAACAGCATCGCATCTCGTGTACAAACCTTGAAGAGAAAACGGGAGGAAAAGGCTGTAGAAGAAAAAGAGACTGCACGGATGGAGAAAAACGCGAGAAAGGTTGCGGCTAAGTCGGCTGAATATCAGGTGAAGTTTGTCTGTAGTGGTGGTGACAGTGATAACCTAGAGGAACCCCCACCAGCACCCCCTTTGTTATATAGAGTGCTTGGTTCGAGCACCCCGGAACAGCTTAGTCGTCTTCTCTCGACGATTCTGGGTGAGGCGGAGGTGAGGATGTTCAGGCTTTCGCTTGTTGGCGCTGTGTTCCGAAAGGACCGTTCGTTGCACTCCTTCGCACAGAAGCATGGTGCAACGACAGAAGATGTCATCGATCTATCATATTCATACGAAGATAAAGGTGCAGAAGAATTGCAGATTTCCCCTAAAGAAGCTATAGTGCACACAGAACCTAGAATAGAAGAAGGAGAAAAAGGGGGAGGAGAAGAAGAAGAAGGAGGAGAAGGAGACCCAGCTCCAAGGAAGAAACGTAAGAAGGAGAAGAAGAATAAGCCCGTGGCAGGCGGGTTGCTTTCGTTACTTCAGTACTGAAATATATCTCGAAGCAATGACACTAGCTCTAAAATATCTCAAAAAAAAAGGTGTGTCGCGGAACAGTCGAAAACCCGACTGTAGTTTTGAAGTGTTTTCAGCACTTTCAAAACAAAAATCTCGTTTTTTTTTTTTTTTTTTTTCCTTTGTTGCTTTCTGTTGTCTTGATTTTTTTAGAAATGAATTTGTTTGTTTCAGTGAAGGAAACGAGGTGATTCTTTTGAGAATTGAGCAATAATAATAAAAACTGCCCCCACAAGGGGGGATCCGTAAATAGACCGGCAACGACCAGACACGTAATTAGTGTGTATAGCCGGTCTTTAGCCGGTCTTTAGGGTCCGTAAAAAGACCGGCTCTTAAGGATTACCGGCTATAAGGGCCGGTCCTACCCACCCTCGAAAAAGACCGGCAGACCGGGTGTACAATTGTACACACAAAAATTTACGTACGATCTTCCTTCTAAGGTGCTCGCTCTCCATACCTAGACGAGGCTAGACCCTCGAATTTTTTTTTTTGCCCCTATATTGGGCTAATTTCGACGATTTGAGGCCATTAAAAGCAAAATTTGGCACTTTTGAGCATCTAGGGTGGTCTAAAACGCGGTTCCGCGAACCCAAAATTTCGTGATTTTTACCAAAAACAAGATTTTTGAAAAAATCTCAAAAAAAAAAATCCCAATTTTTTTTTTTTCACAAGTGTTTTTGAGGCCTGCTCACTACACCCTAGGTACCCTTCTGGGACCAAAAAGTTTTGTGTACAAAAACACACATATTTCACATTTCCTTAGCAATTCCTTTCACAAGTACAAGGCGATTTTTGACCAGACAAAAAAATTTTTATTGCTCAAAAACGGGCGTGGTAGGCACCCGAAGTCATAAAATGGCCCAAAGAATCCAAAAAACCTCAGAAATACATGTTCGTGAAAAACATTTGCAAGTCAAAATTCAACCACAATACGGTCATTTTGTGCATACCCTGTGACTGTAGTGGCTAGAGAACACGCATGCAGACCTGTTCCTTGCAATTTCCAGTGTTGTGTTTATCAATGCATGCATCCAGAGGACCTTTGGTTTACGTAATCGTAGGCACTCCTGAGCAATGAAGTCGGTACCCAAAATCGGGGTGTGTGGGCCCTAATTTGCTCCAAATTTGGCCGAAAATTGGGATTTTTCTGAAAATTTCATTGTGCTCAGCAAAAATCCTTGCTTTTTTGAAGAATTTTCCAAAAAATATGCTATACCCCCCCTATGACTGGACCCAACTCCCCTCACCCTTTTTTTTTTTCACCCAAAAGGGCCGGAAATTTTACACACTAATACACAAACTTACGGACCCCCCAAGAGGAGTTTACACTTACATCTTTCACATAACCCACACCACACCACATCAACGGGCCATATTCTGCGCAAGAATTACCCTCACTAGGCATCCAACCACACCTCATGTGAATGATCTGTCAGCGACCTCTCAATATCGACCCCTCCGGAGCACCAAATAATAAGAAACTGCCTGCGCCCGCAAGAGGGGTTTACACTTACAACCTCTACCTTCAATAACCCACACCACCCTCCCACTAGAATACACGACTGAACAAACTTTCCCACCCCCACCCTCACTCTCCCCGGCGTACCCCCCCACACCCCACACACCCCCGCATTTGCCTTTTCTCTCTCTCTCTCTTTCTTTCCCCCTTTTTTTTTTCAAACTCCTCTTTTTTTAAATAATGACCGCCACTGAGATGCCGTCTACTGTTGAGGTGGTTGCACCTGTCATCCCTGCTGCTGCAGTTGCGATTGCCCCCGCTGTGGAGGGACGCACCAGGCGTGCCAGCATTACCAGCACCGGGTCGCGTGGCTCGGGGAGCATGCGTCGTGGAAGCTCTGGCAGCTTGAAGGGGATGGAGAGGAAGAACTCTGCGGGGAGCAGCGACTCGAAGAACGGGAAGGGCGCACGGAGGAAGTCGCTTGTGGGGAGGAGGAGGAACAACAATGCCCCGACCATTCAGGTCCCGTCCGCTTTGGGTGCAGCGCCAGTGACCGCAGCGTTCTCGCCGTGTGCGAGCGTTGCGTACCAGCAGGCGCTGGAGGAGGGCACCACACGGAGTCTGCCCACGCCGACAGCAAACCCTGCCTTCCTCCTTACCCCGCACGCAACGGCGACAGCGACGTCGCGCTTTGCGTCCAAGACGCGTCAGATCACAGCAGCAGCGCTTGCCGCGGCAACAGCGCAGCAGCCCGTCTTCTCGCCTGTTGCAAACATCCATGGCCTGGTCTGGGCCGAGGAGCTCCCCACACCCATGAACGGCTTCACCTCAGAGCAGGAGATGGAGGACTCGCTCAACGCGTTGACGAACATCAACAACTTCATCGACCAGCAGGCACAGCAGAGGGGAGGAATGGGGCAGTGCTACCAGCCTGTGTATGGGATTTATTTTGTTCTTTTTTAACCCTGGCATTTGTGGCAGCCTTTTTTTGGGCGTTTTCTGGACAAAAAAATTGTTTTGATGTGTGTCTGGGCAAAACAGGTGTCGCTGTCGGGCCACCGCGTGGTATTTCATTCCGAATCGGCGACGCCGATACGTTTTTATTATTTTTCGTTTTCCTATTTTCCCCCATCACACAGCGGTGCCTTCCACACCGGCATGCTTGACGACCCGAACCACGGAGGCCAGCAGCACCAGACGCAGCTGTTCGACCAGCTTCTGCACACACAGAACACGGTATGAGATCCTTTCCCCCCCCCACCTGCCACGGCATAAGCTCTCGCGTCTCGTATTTGCGGGGATCACGGCCCACTACGCCAGTGACTCAGCATGAGATCCAACTTTCATTTTTTGTAAAAATACTGCGTACCTCAATAACGACCAGCATTATTAAGTCCCAACGGATGTTAGTCACCGGTGGTGTCGTGAGAATGGCTCTCTTTCTCTGCTACCTTTCATTCACAGATCCCCGCACAGCCGCAGCAGCAGCAGCATGTGCACGACTTGCTGAACAACGCGTCGAAGATCAGCAGCATGTCCTCGAAGCACTACGCCCAGCAGCAGCAGATGCTTCTGCGCCAGCAGATGGAGTGCCAGCAGTACCAGCAGCAGCAGACACAGCAGCAGCAGCAGCAACAACAGCAGCAGCAGCAGCAGCAGTTCCAGCACCCACAGATGGCACGCATGCACTCGCAGCATCAGATTGTGACAGCACCGCAGACACCCGAGGTGATGCCTGCCCTGCTCGCGAAGAAGCCACAGGAGGTCTCCCCTGTCATCCAGGCACTGACCGCCCTCGCACACCCACAGGGCGCGAAGAGCGACACCTCGCAGGCAGGCTCCCCGGTGCGTGCCAAGACGCCCCTGACCACGCAGGAGCGCAAGCTGATCCTTGCCATTGACACCTACCTTGTGGATGAGAAGGTGAACAAGTTCGGCGGGTCCATCCCTGTGGTGGTCGTGCAGCGCATCGTGCAGGAGCAGGCTGGCGAGGAGTACGAGGAGGTTGTCAACAAGCGCTACGCAAAGTCGTTCCACCGCTTCATCTCGGACCACCCGCAGTTCAAGCTCTTCCACTACGCGCAGAACGTCATCGACCAGAGCGGGCTCGTGCACTGCACGCCGCATGAGGGACGTCTCTCCTTCAGCGACCTCTCCATGACAGAGCTGACGCAGCGCGACGGCAAGATCGCTGCGTGGAAGAAGCAGAAGTGGGAGGAGGTGCTCAACGAGGTCGAGCAGATCCTGCGCAAGGAGCCCATCCCGATGAAGGCGCTGCTTGCCATCTTCAAGGAGCCTGTCAAGGCCGAGAAGTACGGCTGTGTCCTGCCCTCCAACCACTCGCTGCGCCAGCTCCTGAAGAAGCAGCCCGACCGTTTCGTTGTCATGAACGACGCGACTGTGAAGCTCCCTGAGCAGCTCACTGCTGAGGAGCGTCAGGAGTGGGTCAACAAGATGGACGAGATCGCAACCAAGAAGCAGCAGCACCAGGCCAAGGAGCAGCAGAGCTCGCGTGCACCAAGCAGCGCAGCAGGGTCGCCTGAAACCCGCCACGCCCCTTGGGGAGGGAACGTCTCGCCTTCGACACACAGCGCACCTCTTGTGGTCGACTCCTCACAGCTGAGCGACTACAGCCCACAGAGCCAATGCAGCAGATACCTCTCCCCCGAGACCGGGTTCCACCACTTCACGAACAACACCCAGAGGCAGTCCCCGCAGCTGACAAACATTCCGTTGACTACGAGCCCGCCCATGATGGCGGCGCCGGCATCGGGAGTGCAGGGGAATTTGAACATGTTTGCGAGCAACACGCACAGCCCGTCGTCGTTCAACTTCCAGCTGCAGCCGAGCATGCGCGACAGCTACGAGCCGAGCGGCAGTCAGCCCGGGTCGTACCACAACACCCCGCAGCTCAGCCAGCTCTGTCTGGACCCCAACTTCAGCAGGCAGAACACCGTCCCCTTCCAGGCAAACGCACTCCTCAACGGAGGTGGTCACGCAGTCCACCAGGACACCTTCTCAGGCTTCAACTTCGCCTCAAAGCTCCAGCAGCCTACCGGAAATGCAGGAGGTTACATCCAAGACCCAAACAACATGCAGCCACAACTCGCCAACCTTCATCAGTTTGCGCGGGCATAAATTGAAAAAAAGGAACAAAACAAAAAAGAAAAATTAAAAAACTGTCATACCAAAGTTTTCCCTATTTTTGTGCATCTCACAAAAATAAAATAAATCGAGGGGGGGTGTTATGTGGCATAGTGTGTCGCCATTCTGCAACTGGAAACAGAATGGTTTTTTTGAAATAAAGTAAAAGAAGAAGAAATACCCCCCTTTCCCCATTCTCATTCTCTTCCCCCGCCGTTTGTTGTTTTTTATTTACCCTTCACACCCCTTTTTTTTTTGTACAATTTGTTGTTCAAAAAAGGTTTAACAATCTCCCCACCACCTATGCTCCTTTAAGCATTTGCGTAACAGCAAATGCAACGAAGGGTGCTGTTAATTTATGCTTTTCTTTTTTTTATGCTTTCCCTCCCCCCCGCCCTCACCCATGCATCCCCCCCCTTTCCTCATTCCCCACCCCCTATGCCAAGAAAAGTGAAGATTGAAAGTGGAGATTTGCACAAAATGTGGCAACACAAAACCGAGGCAACTACACTACTCCAACAATTTATCGAAAGAAAAAAAAAAAGTAAAGATGGTGCTGAGTGCTCATCTTTTTCAAATGCTTCTGTTCTCTTTTCTCTTACTCTTTGAAAAAAAAATTGTCAGCAGCTAAAATAGGGGTACGAAACCCCCCTTGAGATAAAAGAGGAAAAATAACAGGTTATTGTACGGAAAAATTGAGTACAGATACCCTAGGTTCCCCCAAGCGGGTCCTTAGGAGATTGTCGACATAACAAAAAAAAACCCCCCCATGCAGTGCGACAATCAGCACAGACCCCTACCTCGGTAGGTGAATTATTATTTTTTTTTTGTCGACAATAACAACAACGCAACTGTGTGTATAGCTTTTCACAAAAAAAAAAAAAACAAAACAATTTCTTGAATACAAGATGGTCATTTGGATGGCCAATTCAGATTTTTTTTTTGTTTCGTTTTCCTTTTTTTTGTTACAATTTGTTACAAAATATACCATTTTGAAGAATCATCGGACTTATTAGCTGTTTTTTTTTTTTTTTTTTGTATATTTTTTTATGTCGCATTTTTCGAAAGGCTTCGCTTATTTCGTGCTTTATTCGTTATTTAAAGAACAGTGTCGGTCGCGAGAATGAAGAGGCGTTTCCGTTTTACACTGTCAACTTCTTCTTTTTTCGTTTTCAAGGTAACTAACTAACGGGTTTAGTCACTTTGATTCTTTTACCTTATTTTTTTTGTTTGTTTTTACATGAAAGACAGGGGTAGATACCACTCTATCTTACAAACTTTTATTTTTATCCCACTCATTTATTACATTTTATACATTTACATTTTTCTACATTACACAAAGAATTGATTTATTGCGATATTTTACCTTTTTCTCGTCTTCCTCGGAAGATTGGAACGAAGGAAAAAAAGAGAGGGGTAACACATGTTTCACCCTTTCATGCTTACTGTTTGTTTAAGTAAGTATGTGAATTTTGTTTTTTCTTCTATTTTTGACAGAGATAGCATTTTTTTATCACAGCTCAAATATTAAAAAAGAGAGGAAGAATAGTTTTGTGTGGCTTCCATGAGGTATACCCCAAAAGGTGGAGAATTCACTTAGGTGATACGATGAAGGGGTTGACTGCACTACCAAATACTAAGTTTTCAAAAAAACCAAAAAAAAAATACAAACAAACACCCAATGTACCCCCTACCCCCGTCACACATTCCCCACACCGCACATTGATTTTTTTTTTTTTTTTTGAAAGATGTGTGTACAGAGAGACACATTTATCGCGTCATTTTTCTGTTTTTGTTTTTGTTTTGATAGTTATTGGCTTGGTTTGGGGGGATTTTTTTCTCTCCTTTTCTCCTGAGATGAATATTATGACGCTTTCCACATCTCTCAATTTTTTTTTCTCTTTCTCTGCCCCACCCTCCCCAAGAGACTGAGAAGAACAAAACTTTCCACTTTGTTGTCCTGGTTCTGTCTCAGATTAACCTATTCAGATCTCAACGTAATTTACTTTCTTTATTTTTTTTTTTGCAAAAAAAAAAAAAAAAGTGTATTTTGGATTGTTGAGGGCTTTTTGCACGAAGGTAGCATTTCCCAAAACACAATCCAAATTATTTCAAACCAGAAAAAAACACCCCATATACACATTTCATTTCCCCATACCCCTCACGCGTTCACACATTAAAAAAAGTAGTACCTTTTTTTTTTCCTATTGTGTGACGAGTTAACTTATTTTCCCACCCTCCTTTTTTTTTGCTCCCAAACCCCCACGTCGCTCGTGCGATCGATACTTTCGTGTATTGTCTTTTCTTACCACACCCCCCACCGTTCAATTTTCTCCCCAAAAAAAATTTTTTTAAAAAAATCCCCCATTTTCAGAGCGCATCTTTCACACTTACACAGATCGAGAGGAGAGTGGTGACTGTATTAACACAGTTGCATGCTCTCGGAGCTTTTTTTTTTTTTTTTTTTTTTTTTTTTGCATTTTTTTCAGGCTCTCCGCTAGGATTTCCGATTTTGAAAATATTCTGTTGATGGTCCACGTTGGTGGGGTACATGCTTGCGCCGCAGGCGCACGGTACGCAACTTTTTTTTTTACCAACGCCCGATTTTGACTTTTTTGGGACGTTTGAGCACTCACCTCTCCATATCTTCTTCTCCTGAGCTTTTTTGACAGGTAGAACGGGTCTGAACCACTTAGCAGAACTTTTTTTTTTTTTCTTTTTTTCCCCATTTTCAAAAAGTTCTGTTGACAATCAACAGAACTTTAGTACCTAGCGGAGTGCCTGATTTTTTTCTTCTCCCCACAACTAAATGGGGTGGGATAAGTTCTCTGTATGCAACAAAATTGGACCTGAACGAAAGGGTTAGCAGTTAGCCTCTTTCGGGTGCCAACTGTTGTTATACACAGCCTATCTTTTTTTGAGCAACATATTTTTAAAAAAAAGGGTAATAGTGGAAATCATCTTTGGGTGTCTACACTAATACTTAAAGAAACATGCATGAAGGAGGAGAATGTGTGAACAAAAAAAAAAATTACTTAGGTGACTCAGTGCAGAGAGGGCTTGGGTTCATCTTTAAAAACCTTTTTCTTTATTTTTATTCATGTACTATCGATTTATTGATTGCATATGATGAAAATACTTTGTTTTTGTTTGTGTTGTTAAAATACACAGACTTGGAAGAAAAAGGCAGAGTCGTCGTCGTTCAGTAAAGAGTTTGTGAAAGACGTTACGTTAAGGAAAGAGAGACTTAAGTTTATCTTACCAAAAGAAACGGCCTTCTTTGTTGTTTCGATAGCTCTGCCGAAGGAACTGCTAATCCGTGCTTCCCTGCTTCCATTTAATCCTTATCTTTTTTTATTTGTTCAGTTTCCTTCTTTTTCTCAACAGTTTTTTTTTTAGAGCGCCTGCAAAGCTTGCCTTTTTGGAGCTTTTTTTAGCACTCTGGGAGCGGGGAGGGTTCGATAACCCGCGGAGTGTCAAGTACCTGCGTTCCTAGAGGGTGTTTTTTGCACATAATTAACTTCACTTCATTGTGGGTGCAGATGGAAGGGGAGGGGGCTATGTTGTCCCAGGGACCTACTACTCCATCTTTTTCCCTTTTTTTTTTTTTCCCCTATTCGGTAGTGGAGTTGTATTCATCCTCGGTGTCTGCACTAATACAACCAAGTTTTCAAAAAAAAAAAAAAAGAAAAAAAAAAACTTAGGGTAGAGGCTTAGATGCCTGCGCTCTCAATAAGACGTGTTTTTGCTTTGTTTTTTTTTTTACACAATAACCACACCTTCTAGTTGGATGTGCAGAAGGGAGGTGTGTGTGCGTTGCTCTTGCAGTTGATTTTGTGTTTTTATTTTTTATTTTTTTTATATGATATTTTCAAACTGAAGTGCCATTTTTTTGCCAAACGAGAGAGAATTCTTTGTAAAAAAAGGTGATAATGCAAAACGGGAAGGATCAGACTCATCTTACAAAAACCTTTCTTTGTTTTTTGTTGTGGACACAACACCGTTCCTCCACTGGAGGCCTGTTATGTTATATTTATCTTTTTTTTTTTTTTTTTTTTGGGGGGGGGGGGGGAGCAGGAACAAAACAGGCAACCCGCTTGTTTTTCCACTCCCTATATCCCCTTTTTTAAGTTTGGGTACATTTAGTGCACCCTATTATACCTTCTATTCAGTAGAATAGATAGTATATGAAGCACTCTTTTATCCCTTTTTTTTTCTCTCTTTGCGGAGCTTGTTGAGGTGTCTAAAAAAAGTGTAAAAAAAAAGGGGGAAGAGAGAAGGTAGACTTTCCTCTTTTCTTTTTTTTGTCTGCATGCCTGCATCTTAGCGGTGTCTGCATGGTATCAACGTCACAGGATCTGTTCTAAATAAGAGAGTTCCGAAAATTTTTAAAAAAAAAATACAATCGCGCATGTTTATTCCCGTTTGATTATTTTATGTGTGTTTTTTTATTGTTTTGCTTCCCCCCTTTTGCATCGTTCCCCCCTCCTTCCCTCCTCATTCTTCCCCACCCCGTATCCTGCAACATTCTTTTTTGAGCAAAAAAGGGATGAATACCTTTGGTAAGGATACGTAAAAAGATGGGGAGGTGTTTAAACACAAAGAAATAATATGCAAAAACGTAAAGTGTATCAGGCCCTTAGGGTGGTACTTTTTGCTGGTCAGCGGACCAGCAACCCTAGGTATTGCTGGTCCGGGTCTAAAAAAAAATAATAACAATAGATTTTTTTTTGAGATTTTTTTTTTGAGAATCCCACCAGAACAGTCGGGTGTGTCACAGATGCAGAGACCCTGGGGGCTCAAGGGTACACCGTGGGAGACCAGAACGCGACTCAATTGGTCAAACGCCGAAGGAAAAGGAAGCATGCAGCATGGCGAAATAAAAAAAAGTAGCGTACCGTGCGCCTGCGGCGCAATCTTGCCAGCCCACCTTCCTATGACATAGTTTGACAGTTAAAATGTGCCATTTTAAGGGAATTTTTTTGAAATGTTGCGTACCGTGGCTTCGCCTGGAACCTTTGGGTGCCATGACTGCCGCTTCTTTTATAGATGTACTGAGGTTACTGATAAGAAGGCTGACACCCACTACGGCTTGTGGTTCACCCTCCCCACCCGCCTTTCACGATTTTGTGCATCAGAGGGGAGAAAGCGCGTCACCTCCCTGCAGTGGCAGGGAGTCTTTTTTTACCACTGTGTGCTTTTCACCTGTTTTTTGCATTGACCAGCAAACCGGGTTTGGACCAGCAGTTGGCGGCTACCCCCCTGACCACCCTAAGGCCCTGAAGTGTATCCTTTTTTAAAAAAAAAAAACACGGCTACGAACTGCTCACACCCCAAAGAGGAAAACGGGGGCTTCAAATAACCCTGTATCGAAACGGATTTCCACTGACAGGTCGTTCTGAATAGCTTTATGCAAATGCACACCAAAGTTTTTCTTTTTTTTTCTTTTCCCGTCAATAATAAGGGAGTTATCATGAATAAAATACCTTAGTAACACCCTGGGGGAAGGCAATATTGTGCGTTTCTGGTCAAATGATTAGAATTTCACAACAAAAAACGGAGCAGAATGTGAAGAATCTCCTCAGTTTTGTTGCACCCTTTCAACTTCTCTTTTTTTTTTGGAATTGAAAAAGGACAGCGGGGTCTGTACGATTAATTGATCATTCAGTCTTGTTCATGTTCACATATGTTTGTGCACTCTTAACCCTCACCAAAGAATAAATTCAGGTACGCGGGGGGAGAGAGGAAATATGCGCAATACAAAGTGCCTGGTCAAGACTACTTTTTTTTGTTGATTGAGACGAGAGATCCCCACTGTTTCTTCAAATTTCCAGAACACATCATTTGCGAGAAGCTGTTTTTTCTTCTTCTCCCCCTTTCCCCAAAGGTGTCCTTTTCAACGATACCCAAGGTGCTAAAACCCCATATCCTCAAAATTTTCTATTTTGACGAATCTTTTTTTTTTAAGGTGACTAATCACGAGAGGCTTAGGATCATCTTATAAACTTTTCTTTTTTTTGTGTGTGTCTTTGATTCTTCGACTTGTTCTTTATCTATTCGATACTCTTTTATTTTATTTTCAAAGGTGACTAAGCACGAGAGGCTGAGGCTGAGGTTCATCTTATAATCTTTTTTTAGGTACACTGTCACGAGAGGGCTTTGTATTTAAACTCTACCTTTTTATTGTAGCAAAAAAAAAAAACACACAACATGATACCGTCTTGATGTGAACACAAGAATACTGCATTCTACTGCAATGTTCTAAAAAAAAGTGTCTTAACCAGGCACTCCGCTAGGTACTAAAGTTCTGTTGATTGTCAACAGAACTTTTTGAAAATGGGGGGAAAAAAAAAAAAAAAAAAGTTCTGCTGAGTGGTTCAGACCCGTTCTACTTGTCAAAAAAGCTCAGGAGAAGAAGATATGGAGAGGTGAGTGCTCAAACGTCCCAAAAAAGTCAAAATCGGGCGTTGAAAAAAAAAAAGTTGCGTACCGTGCGCCTGCGGCGCAAGCATGTACCCCACCACGTGGACCATCAACAGAACATTTTCAAAATCGGAAATCCTAGCGGAGAGCCTGGTCTTAACATTCAAAAAAAAAAAAAAGACGAGCGCTTTTTTCTTTTCAGACGTCTTCGTACAGCTGTCTTTTTTTTCCTATTTCCTTCTGATTTACATATTTTTTCAAAAAAAAAAAATCTTTCAGCTGGGCACCCTATACCTACTTTTGCGTCCTCCTTTTTTTTTGAGAACACTGTGGCAAGCAAAGTGGAGCCCTGATAATTCTTCATTCTTTTGTTTCTTCTCTCCCCCCCAATTACAAGCCGTATCTATCCCCTCTTCCCAACCTTTCCCATTTACGCCAAACCCTCTCGTACGCCACTTCAAACCCCCTCCCCCTTCCCCCATTTTTTTTCACTACATGAGCCTTTCCCGTTGCAGGGTAAAGGGGGTTTTTCTTCCCCTTTACCCGAGTTAATTTTTTTTTTATATTGAGAGATATTAGTGCTGCCTATACCTTCTATTCAGTAGAATACATAGTATATGAAATAATTTGAGAGATTTGCTTTAAATTTGGAATTCCAATAAAAAAAAATGAATAGCAATTTAAAAAAAGAGTGCCTAAACTAAGCCACTCTCCCAAATCTCACCTTTGCATCCCCCTGGTGTTTAGTTTTTGAAAAAAGTATGTGATTGTTTTCAAGCTCGTAAAAAAAACATACCCCTTCCCCCTTTCCCCCTTCATGGACGATACAACAAAAACAAAGGAAAGAAATCAGGCACTCCGCTAGGTACTAAAGTTCTGTTGATTGTCAACAGAACTTTTTGAAAATGGGGAAAAAAAGAAAAAAAAAAAAAGTTCTGCTGAGTGGTTCAGACCCGTTCTACCTGTCAAAAAAGCTCAGGAGAAGAAGATATGGAGAGGTGAGTGCTCAAACGTCCCAAAAAAGTCAAAATCGGGCGTTGGTAAAAAAAAAAGTTGCGTACCGTGCGCCTGCGGCGCAAGCATGTACCCCACCAACGTGGACCATCAACAGAATATTTTCAAAATCGGAAATCCTAGCGGAGAGCCTGAAAGAAATGGAAAAAAAAAAAAAAAAAAAAATGGAAAAAAAAAAAATGCTGGATGTGCAATAGTATCCATTCTTTTGCACAGCCTGGTTACAAAAAACATGCAAGGAAAAATATCCACAAAAAATCGTCTTGATTTTCGCCCCCTCGCCCCCCCTGCAAAATTCCCAACTTTTTTTTTTTTGTCGAAGCAATGCAACGTGCCTACTATTTTTTTTATAAAGGATAGTGAAGACCGTCTGAATGGCAGCTACACTCAACAGACTATCAAGAAGAAAAAAGAAAGTATTCTTGCCCTTTTTTGGGGTCACATTATGTCAAGAAGCACTGTGAGTGGTTTTGACGATACAACACTGAAAAACACCAAATTGGTCGTTTGCTTTGCTTTTTTTTTTTTCTTTTTCTTTTTCCACACCCGTTCGTTTTCTATTTGTGCCTGCATCCGTTTTGATCAGTCTGCACTATACAAAAAAAAACCCTCCTCATTTCTCCATCCCCCCTCCCTCCCCTCCCGTTCCTTTTCTCTTCAAGAAAAAAAAAAAAAAAGAATACGACATTTCCCCCCTTCCCTTTCTGGTTGGGTAATGATTATGTTCCTGCTTGCAACCTCCCTCGTGGTAACCGTGTGCATACCAATGTAGAGGCGTCTGCCGATGAACGGTGAAGCGTTTGCACTTTTCGACCACTCTTTTTATTTTAAAAAACTGTTCATCCGGCTCGTACTCATACCTAGACAAGCTCTTCTTTTCTTTTTCATGTACCTAAGGTACGCTGTCACGAGAGGGCTTTTGTATTACAAGCAGTGAATATCTTATGTATTGAGGTCGGAGGCGAAAATCTTTTCCTTGGTGCACCCAAAGGGTATTATTTTGCGGTATTTTGCATGTTTTTTTTTTAGTCTCCGTGGTTCCAAGAATTTTTTTTCGAATGTTTTTTTCCTCGCAGAAGTCAGTTCAGTGTTCCTTTTTGACCCACAGTTTTTCACATTACACCCCAAATAACCCCCCCTGCAGGGCACACAAAGCAAACAGGTACTAAAATGTCGACAGACTGTGTGTACCCGCAGCAGCAGAGCCACCATGTCATTCCCAACAGACCCACATACCCTGGGGCCGCAAACATCAGCACGTGCTACAAGGCAGAGAACCAGGAGCCGACCTCGATTGACTTCCCCAACCCGAACATGAGAACACTCCAGAACTCGCTTGGCGAGCACGGTGCGTACCCGGTGTACGTTGCCAGACAGAAGGGTGCCGCGAAGGCACTTCCGTCCCCAGACTTCTACCAGCGTCAAACCCGCCGCCCCTGGGACATCCAGACCACCCAGTTCGCTCGCGCAATCAACAAGCGTCTCAGCTGGTCGTTCGCTGTTGTTCTGACTGGAGTCGCCGTCATCGGACCCCTCGCACCTAAGGTATGATACTATGTCAGAGCTGGAAAGGGAGAAAAAAACTTCCTGCAATTAGGGGAGGTTGATTGTTTAAGTTTTGGTGCAATTACCGACGTTAGGTAAACCGGGTGAACACAGTTCTCACGATATGAACCGGGACCTTTGGGATTTCTGGGCATTTTGTATAGAGTTCTGATGTCAACCTCAAAAATGTATTGTCGGACCGCATGGTGGGTTCAGTATGAGAGGGTTATTTCAAGTCAAATTGTTGATGCAGAAGGTCATCTTATAAAGCCCTGTGGATTTGTCCAACATTTTGTAGACGAAGTTTTAAAGTCAAATGCAAACCACGAAATGGATTGAGTGTTGTCCACCCCCGGTACAGCCGGTCATTGTACCAAGGTACAGTGTACACGGTTCACGAGAGGGCTTTTTGTATTTTCAACTCTACTTTAAACAATCGTTCGTGGATATATTGTCGGTTAGCGTACTCGCTTCGCTCGTGTACTAAACGTGCAACTCTGTGTCTCGACCTCCCCTCAGTGAGGATAAGTCGTAATCTCATACAAAGTAACGCGCCCTTCCTCTCCAACCCCACGTCTACAAAACTATCAAGCAAAATTAAGCAGAGCACAAAGCACTTTCAAAACATACAAAAAAAAAAAAATACATTTTCAAACTCCCCTCAGTGACGTATAGTGCACTTAACGTAATCAAATTGATAGTTATTAATCACCAAACACTCTCTCCAAAACACAACCTATGAACACAGATGGACCCTAGCGTCGACACTGGCAAGTCCCTCCTCGGCTTCGGGCCCAACACCGGTATCGCTGTTCCCGGGCCTACCCCCAACCACGCATACGCCGGAAACTAGGTGCTTTTTTTTTTGGGGGGGGAGAGGGAGAAAAGGGGTGTGTGGCGTACATCTGTGGAATTGGATATCCACAAAAAAAAAAGTACAGGAAGTTAAAAAAATATAGTGGAGCTCATCCTCGGGTGTCTACAATACAACGAAGTTTTTCAAAAAAAAAAAAAGTGTGTTGATGTATGTCAAAACAGCGCATGTGTTGTGTTTTTTTCGAATGGGGATCGATGGAGGGTCACAGAGGGGTCAAAAAAAAAAAAAAAAAAGAGGGAAAAAAAAATGGGAGTGTAGAGAAAAAATGGGGGAGACCTTAAAATGAGTGTTTCCAGAAAAAAAAGTTTTCAAAAAATAGGGGGGGGGTAGTTTGGGGAGGGTGTTTTTGCTTAGGAGATAAAACTGAGTGTTTAGCTCCCTAGTAAAATCTTTCTTTTTCTTTTTTTTTAAAGTACCGACAAAAAATATTCCACTGTAGCAATCTGCGAAGGGAATGGGAGGAAAGGGGAGAGGGGAGGTGAAAGTGACACAAAAAAAAAACAAGAGAGAAACGAGCACTCCGACAATACAGCGCAACACACACACACACATGCAAAAAAAAAAAGAAAGTGATGGATATTGCATCCAATATGGGGGTGGCAAAAATCCCACTCCTTTCCCAACATTTTTTTTTTCTTCAAAAAAAAAAAAAAAAAAAAAAAAAAAAAAATAGAACAACTACCCTGTCTCTCCCTCCACCTTCTCTTCCTGCTGCCAAGTATGCGATTATTGTTCTCAGACCAATACTGGGCCATCTATGAATGTGGTGAGTATTTTTTTTTTTTTTTCATTAGCTCTCAGTAAGCTCTCACAGCCTGTTATGTGTTCTCACGGAGACGATCATAGATGGCCTAAATACTGTCAATAAAACGTAACAAGATACAATTTGGTAGAATAATAGACTATTCGACGGCTGTTGCGCTTTCTTGCATACCTCTGAGCACAACACACAACGTTTATCGCCGTTTCACACATTTCATATTCCAACACAATGCATCCAAAATGTGCTTCCAAACGATGCCAGGAGCCGTCTCCGGATCCACTTCCGAGGTCACCAATGAGATCAACGATGTATTTGGGGGGGGGGATTTTTTTTAAAACGTGAGTTTCGGAAGTTACACATTTACTCCGTAAGATGTATAACTTCATGTAGAGACTGCTGCTGAACGTGCTTTTGTTTACCTTCCTTTGGTCCTACGGTCACCCATTTGAGCATCTAATACGACCAAATATCTTTCACAAACAACACAAATCCACCCATCACCACAGACACAATACACACCCTCCCCTTCGTTGTCTACACGAAGCTACTGTATAGAGAGAAAAAAATCAAGGCAACGCTGTATCTGTCTTTTGGCCAACGGGAGATATGTCCACACCTCCTCCACAGCTATTCACCACCTTGCGTGGTGTGATAGAAGAGGGGTGCCCTGTAGCTGGGGCTGCTCCCCTTCATCCACCTTCTTATACATCTTCAGCTATCCTTCCGGCGCTTGCAACCCTCCAAGAGAACCTGCGCGCACCAGATGGCATACCATGGTTGAATGGACACTGTGAAGACGTTGCGATCACCCTAGGGGTTTTGCTTGCCGACTGTGTAGAGCCTATTGGGGCAGAGGGGAGGTTTCTTTGGGTGGCTGGAGTAGATGAAGCGTGCAGCGTTGTGGAGGTGCTTGACGCCCTGCTCATCGCACTCCAGAAGGATGAAAAGAGGCAGAGGGAATGTCTCCTTGCCATGTGCACAGTACTGTCGAACACACACCAAACAGACGCGGAATGCCTTTTCCGCCATGCCTCCTGGCAGCTCTCTGGTGCGCCAAAGGAGAAGGCCCTGCGGATCAGCTGTGGTATCTCAGCGTTCCGACGAACCTGCCAGCTTATGACCACAACAAAAACAAAAAAAATCGTATTAGATCCGCAAAGACGGCTGGCAGATAGCACTGATGATATCAATCTGTTGAAGGGCTATGTACAGCTTTGTGGCAGCCTTGCGTGCCTGCGATTGGTTACGTTTAAGGAAATATCGTATTTAGCGTCGTTTTATAAAGAGGCGGGGGAGGTGCACCGGGGCTTGGTGGTAGCTATTTTATGCAGATTTCTCGCGGAGTTGGGGGCGCCTGATGCGATGCGACTACCATTAGTGGATCCTGCGGTGTTCACTGCAGTTTTGAATGTTCTTCGGTACGAACACGAAGTGTACCGTAAAGCAGCTGGCGATACCTCTCTCGAGGGTGCTTCCCTTGCCTCTGGGGGTGCGGTGGTGGTGTCTCCACGGTACACTCTGCTTCTCCGTATCTTCTGTGAGTCCGCAAAGCGGCCAGCCTTCGCAGACATGGCTGCGGATATGGTGGTACAAAATAATGGTCTCGTTCTTTCCATTATTGCAACCCATTTTGAAACCCATTCCGCATTCTGTGTGAAGGTTTTGGCAAATCTCGCCGCAGGGTCTGCAGCATGGCAAGGGGGTGGGGTATTTCACCGTATATTTAGTGTTGGTGCGTCGGAGTGGGTGGTCCGCAAAATCGTGGTTTTTTTACAAAATGAAGTCGCCAGGGTGCGTGATGTAGTTGTAGAGGGGCGCGCTGATGAGGTGCTTTTGGAGGAAACACTGCACATTGTGGCGGAGCTTCTCCGGGTAGCGTTAGATTGGGTGTCGGCAGTAACGAAGGCAGGCAGAGAAGGGGAGAACGAAGAAGCGGAAGAACACCATCATCTCGCACCCCCATTCCTCCCTGGGCTTCTTGAGGCGGTGTTTGGGTTCGATCCGCATCTGTTTACTCCAAAGGGGACGCCACCCCCTGAGATTGATTCTGATGCTGAACCTCAAATTCCTCCGTTTCCTGCGCTGTGCACTGCATTGCTGCAACAATCTCTGAGGGTATTAGGGAGTACAGAGGTTGTGGATTTTGTTGAATCGTTGAATGGGTTGTCAGTGTGCGCTGTGGTTGCGGCGCGCGCAATGACAGTTTTTGTTCACATCTCAGGACGCAAGGTAGGAGAAGACTGGGGGGTTCCACAGCATATCCAACCATCAGCATTTGACGCCGCCTTTGCATTCACCCAGCTCTGTCTGTGTTTTCAAACCGCTCTCGATGGATATCAAGAAGCTGAAATGCTCTTACAGAGGAAGCCTGCAAAGAAAATTCGAGGAATAATTGACGTCCCCGCCTTCATTAATGACAACGTCAATTCTGTTTCGAAGCTGGAGTTTCTGAGAGACCGCCGGCTTGAACCTGGTATAGCGGAAATGGCAGATTCTCTGGTAGTTCTGATCGATAAGGGTCTAGGAGCGGTTGACTTTCGGAGGGTTCTCCAGGTGGAATGGGGGGGTCTGTTTCATACGTTGTTGACAGTGGTGTTTGGTGGGAGGAAGGTGATCGCGAAGCGAAGTGTTTCTGCAGTTCCTACAGTGCATACACCGTCTCCGTTGGTGGATAACCAAAAGGCAGGGTTGTTGTGCTTGCTTGCAAAGCTGAGGACATTAATCACCCCGCAAACCGCAACGGAGCTAATATTCCGTATCCCAGCGGGGAGCACTGCGCAGATCATGGGGACCGTCCACTTTTTGCTTTCATTGGATAACACAGAGGCGAACTGTTGTGCAGGATGCTTAGTATTGTCGGAGGCATTAACAAAACTACCGTACCCAGCGAGAACCGAAGTCCTCCCCAATGTAATTCGAGCTGTAATGGAATCGCTTCATGTTCCCCATACTCAGAAATACCTTTTGGGTGTGTTAATTAGTCTTGCTTCAGCGAGCGTGCCGTCTGAAGCAAATGGGGTAGACTCCAGTGTATATACTATGGTGTCAATGTATTACCTTGCCTGTTCAGTAGAGAATGTGCCGTATGTGTCCGTTACGTTGCATCATGCGATGGTGGATGCGCCGTGGGGGTTTCTTGCGGCAGCGCTTCTTGCGGATATGACACAAAGCTGTCCAGGTGTGTGCAGGGATATTGCGGAGAGGCCGTTGGAGCCACCTTGTATTCTTTCGGTACGGCGATCCGGGCAGGCGGACCAGTACAGTTTTACAACCTCCGTGAATTTGGTGATTTATTTGTTGTGTTTGACGCCAACCATTGAGAGCTTTGAGGAGGGCTGGGGGTACGGCTCGATTTCGTCTGTGGGAGGGGTTGCAAGGGGGCGGCAGGTGGTACATCATTGTGCACGGCTGCTCACCCATATGCTCCGGTATTGCCAGGAAGAGGTGCGGGCTGGGATTGCAGGGAGTGTTGTGCTTGGGGCGCGGGTCGCTTTGGAGAGACGGCGGGGGTCGGCTATAGCTGCGGTGCTCGCGTTGGGGGAGGAGATGGCAGGGGGGAGTGGTGGTGGAGGTGTCGATGTGAACCGCCGTGCAAAGCTGTTTGAAGCAGAAGAACGGTTGGTAGGGCGGTTTGAAAGGGAGCATGCAGTGGGTGGAGAGAGTCGCGGTGAAGGGAAGCGGCGGGCACTTCGCGCAAGGTGGTTTCAAACCCGCGCTATATACGAAACCTATGACATTGCAGCCGCAACACCCGATAGCTGTGCCTTTTGTGGATCTTCGCGACCAAGGGAAGCAGAGGCGAATTTTACCCCGTGCACGAAATGCCGTGCTGTGCACTACTGCAGCAAGGACTGTAGAAGTTACCACGCATCCTCATTAACCCGCAAGGCGCATGGCCCAACCCACTGTCGTCAACTCGGTGCTCTGCACTCCTCAACTCTTTACCGGAGGAGGCATCAATTTGTTGAACTGTTTCTTTTCGTTCCTTTGGTGGTCTTCATCCTCTGGAACATCTTTTGGGTTTAAAAAAAATGGGAGCGAAAGGGGATAGAATTGAAAATAGAGAAAAAAAACTGATTTTTTTTTGTTAAGGGCTTAGTTATTTTTTTTTTTTTGGTACGCGTCCGGGACCCCCCTCAAATTTTGAGCGCGCGCGCGCAAAAAAAAATAAAATACCAAAAAAAAATAACTTGTTTTGGCTGCAAAATCAATGTTGTGCCCAAAAAAAAAAAATTCAAAAAAAAAATATTCGGAAAAAAAAATTGTTGAAATTTTCCAACTTTTTTTTTTATACTTTTCTATGCACACCACACCGGCATATTTTTTTTTATTTTTTATTTTTTATTTTTGGATTTCCAAAAATTTGAGCGCGCGCGGACGCGTACCAAAAAAAAAAATAACTAAGCCCTAAATTATTCCCCCCAAAAAAACCCACAAAACCTACAGAAAACGAGGGTTGATTTTTTTTTTGTTCTTCCCCCCCCCTCCTCCCCTCCTCCCCCCACTCCCCCCCTGCTACACAAAAACCTCCTCTTTTTTTAACCATATTATCTCTCTATTGTTTTAAATCCTGTATGGGGTGCACAGATAGTAAGCCCGGTGGGCAAGGTGCTGCGAGAGGGGGTGCGAAGCAAGCTCCTGCAGCCGCGCCGCAGAAGCAGCCAGCTAAGGTAAAATCCGAGCAGAAGGAGAACCACAACACCAACCAAACCACTACCACCACCACCACCTCCTCCACCACCGGGCATCTCAGAGAGAATGGGACAAAATCGCCTGAGAATGAGGAGGTGCAATCGTCCCAGATGCTTAGCGTAAGAAAGGAACGGTCTCTTGGTGTAAACTCCGCCGTCAGCGACGAACAAAGCGCCACCGTTGCTCAAATCAAACCAGAACAGATGCCGAACGACCCTCACGTTACCCTTCCCACCCCTGAGTCAAGCGACCCCGATTCCCCTGCGGCGATGATGATAGAACTACCAAGCTTCCGCAACATTGCAGCCCAACGGAGTCCTGATACTACCACCGCGCAAAGCCCTTTTATGGCAAATAGCTGCAGCAGCCCCCCGCAGATGTCTGTTAGCGCGGCGCAGAGTGGGAGACAAAAGCTTCCTGGAACAAAATCTCAATTTAGTCCATTATTAGGACCAAAGCAGGGGAGTTTAGGGGCAGGGCGGTGGGGAGGGCCTGTTGGGCGGAAGAGTTCGAGGATGAATGAAATGGCGTTACGTCATATGATGACCAACAACCGGAGTATGTCTAAGAGGTTTTCGCAGTACGATATGAAGAAGGGGGCAAGCAGCAGTCATAACAACGGGAGTCCTGTTAAGGCCGATATGTTGCCGCCTTCGGGCATGAGGGTAGGATCCATCCGAGGAAAGGATTCGCCCAACCGTACCGCGGCAGCCAGACCTGCTGAGGACCTCCCATCATCATCCCTTCCACCCCCATCCACGCTAGGACAGCTCGGGCAAGTCGGCCAGAGTGAAGTAGACCTCGATGACATCAGAATAGAAAACTCTGACTACGAATCCGAAGTCTGTGGCGTAAAGGGTTCTCGGAGAACACGCAAAACGGTATGTAGAAAGGTGATGGAGGGGGTTTTTTTGACAGTGCCCTGCGTCCCAGAGGCGTTTGCACTATCAACTTCACTTTTTTGTGGAATTGAAAAAAAGGTGGTTGAGTGTGTGTTGAAGAACAAGATTTGTAGAAAGGAAAGCAAAGGACATGAGATGACGTTTGTGTTTTTTTGTTCCTTACACGTAGTGTTATAAGAAACTCGAATAATAAAGCCAACGTTTAATCGCCTGATACCGACTATTTTCTCCTCCCCTTTAAAAAATCACTTGCGCCAAAAATTCAGATCTCATACACTGTTTTTGGCTGCGTTCAACGAAAATAATCTTCCCCCCTTTTTCTAGTCGAGTAATCAAGATCAGTTGGCGACTGTAAGAGTCGAGTTTTATCGTTTTGTAACCTTTTTTTTAGCTTTTCTGGGGTAGTGAAGATTTGTCTGAATTGGTAGGTTTACGCTAAAGTCAAGTATTGTTAGTAAAAATTAAAGTAGCAACCAACAAAATCCCCTCCAAACAGGACACCCGGTACTCGCAGGGTGGCTTCCTTCTCTCGCCCCCGCTGCAACCGCACGAGGCAGAAGCGCACCCCTCATTCGCCACTCTCTGGAAAGACGCTGCTTTCCTCCACCAAGATGTATGTCATCAAAAAACACCTTCCACTTCTTTCTTTCTTTTTTTTTTTTTTTTGTGCTTTCATCCGGATGGCTGGCATCGCCAATAAACATCCCTTCTTTTCCATATTCCTGTTGTAGATGCATGACTTTACTCACCAGTTTTGTTCAAACTCGGGATCTGCTCCAGCGTGGCTGATCCGCAGTCTGGTGAAATGAGGCCTCCACCAAACGAGAACTACTCGAGACTAGAGGATTTCCCCCCCAAAGAAATATGCCATTCACGACCTATCCACACAGGGCAAGCTTAGTGAAGCGGACCGTGCCTGGGAGGGGACCATCCGCCACATCAAGATGTGCCTCGACATGCCCAACACAGACTCCGAAGAACTCAGCAGCATCCTGCAGTTTGCGCAGAACAACCGCTGCTGCGTGCTCCACGATGATGGTATGTTGCCTCCCCCACCCGGGGTGGGCAGTGGTACCCTCCACGCTGTCATCAATAGCTATAACTACTATACCACACAAAAACAAATGCCTGATGAATAAACCAAAGAATAATCTAATCAGACTAAGCAACGATCATCTATCAACTTTTCTTCGGTTGATTTGAAAAACGCAAACCAACCCTTCAGGATCTTTTTGTGATCCCACACCTTTTTTGGTCTTCTTGACCAGACCAATGGACAGCGCATGAAGATGCGCAGCGTCCCTCACGTCCACCAGCACACACCCCAGCCTCACCTCCAACTTCCTCCGCAAGACACCCATCGTCGCTGCACCATCTGCTGCAAACCCACGAAGAGAGCGGCGGGACCAGGAAAGGAGGTCAAGGTCTTCCAGCAAGGTGGCAATTTGGAGGCAGTGTTGCTCCGCATCGGCCTTCGCCAGATCAATACGCCAATGCACCAGTCTTTCATCCTCCCCGTGTGTCTACTCAGCCCGCATATCACGACGATGATCAAGTCAATTTTTGCAAACGTTGTCCCATCAACTTTGAGGGTTGCACTCCTGCAAAGCCGAATGGAGATCTCACACAAAACGGCACGAATCTCAGCAGCAATTTTCCTGCTCATATGTGTGTTAAGAGTGTGCAGCCCCTTGCGCCTGTCGTCCTTCAGGCGTGCAGCAACACTCGACAGCCCCTCTACTCTGGTTGTAGCTTTGGTTGGGGTGTCCACCCCCGGTACAGCCGGTCATTGTACCAAATGTACACTGTCATTTTCACTTTATATTTCAAGTCAACTTTCTTTTTCTCCTATTCTCTGCCACACCTACTCCACCCTACCACAGGACAACACCAACTCGCAGAACGGAAGCTCCGCAAGCTGCTCTCCCGCTGCCCCAAAGGCGAGGCACAGAACGAAGTGCAGGAGATCATCATGAACTACAACTTGGCCATTGTTCTGCAGGACCGCGACCATACGCAGAAGGAGGGGGCAGAGCACCACTTCCGCATCTGCGCAAATCTTCTCGTTGCGCGGAACGGCTTCGACGAGGTTATGACCCTCACGGCCATCAGCGAGCTAGCCTTGGCTGTCTTCGAGCAGGCGCGCCTTATTGAAAGCTACCTCCTGGCCTATCGCGCAAAGCGTGGCTTTGTCGAGCTCTTCGGCGCACACCACGATGAGGTGCTCCTCACAGAATCACGTCTCCGTGAGGTCTTCGAAGTCGAACAGTGGTATTGCGATGGACCACCTGGGACAGGGGCAGATGGGGAAGAGGAGGAAGTGTTGATCGAGAAGGAGCCTGAGGAGGCGTTGGGGTGCTTCTGGGAGGGTGCGAGGCTGGAGGGGGTGACCCCAAAGACGCCATCGGCAAAGCTGAAGCAGGTGGTAGGGAAGGAGCTGCGGAGTGTGAACGGGGTGGCGGTGACGTCCTCCCAGCACCTTGCGTCGCTCGTCGCAGGGCAATGCATCCTGGTGCTTTGGTTTGAAGATGCGCGCGACGATGAAGAGGAAGGCTCGCAAAACACAGGCTCCGTCTCCCACGAGCAAGGCATCCTGCAGCTCCCCTCGCTGGGGAACATCCCGAAGTGTGTCTCGCAGTATGGCAAAGGAATCTGCATGGCGAGTCCGGTATCTTCAAATGCAAGCTCCAGTTCAACCCAATCGTATTAGGAAAAAGAGAAAAAAGAAACTGTAATTTTTTTTCTTTCTCTGAACGGTGAAGAGTGCTATGGCTACAACAGATAGACAAAAAAATAAGGACAGTGGAGATTGCACAACTGTGTGGCAACACAACCGAGGCAACTACACTACTCCAACAATTTATCAAAAAAAAAAGAGCAAAAAAAATGTGGGGGGGGTGTGTTTGATAACTAATAGGGGACAATTCTTTGTGTAGAATATGGTCCCAAGGGGGGTGTTTTTTGAAAGCAAAAAAAAAAGTGGGTATGTTCCTAGGAGCGAACATTGTCCATAGCGGGAGGGGTCTGTACAATAATTCAAGAGGGGAAAAAAAAAGAAGAAAAAAAAAAGAATGTGGGGAGGTCCGGTTAAGGTTTCGTATCAAACAGTGTGCAGGTATACTACCTTTGCATTGGTCAGTTTGGAGTACATTGAGTGGATTAGATTCATCTTTAAAAAAAAAAAAAAAAAAAATTTTTAAGGGCAACAAAAGCGTTGCAAGGTTTAGGTTTTGCATCTTACAATTTTCCTTCTCTTTTTCTTTTTTCTTTTTAAAGTGCCCCCACATCCCCCCACAACAGAGAATAAGCCGGGTCCCCGGTACCGGGTCCCCGAGTCTTATTCTCTGCTGTGCATCCCCCTTTAGCGTTCCCCATGGGTTTGGAATATTTTGTTTTTTCTTAATAATTCTGTGGGTAAAAAGAAAAAAAGGATCTGAGGTACTGTGGGGTAGACAATTAAAAAAGGGAGGGGTGTTCCCCCCCTCCTTCGACATTTGTACTGTTTCTTAGGGCATATCAGATGTCATCCTCGAAAGGGATTGTAGGACTGCATGGTTGGGGAGGGTCCACCCGGTGCATCGGTGATGTCACCAAGGTGCACTTTGTAAGGTGGCTAAGCACAGAGAGGCTTAGGGTCATCTTATAAACTATTCTCTTTTTCAAAGTCAAATTCTTAAAACGACATTTCTGCGATACCCTTTTCTTTTTCACCCGCCCCGTTCCCGCCTACTCGAACGATTCTTATTGTTTATTGACTTCAAGTTGCGTTCACATTCCCTGAAGTAGCATTTTTTTTTCCCCAACAATTGCTGCCCCTATCCCCTTTCAGTGGTTGCAGTCTCATGTGTCTGGAGAACGTCTTTCTCGTTTTCTTCTTTTTTTTGAAAGCATTTTCACCTACTTTTTTTTTTAAAAGGGTGACTAAGCACAGAGAGGCTCGGGTTCATCTCATCTGTTTTTGTTATTTTGTTATCTTGTTTTTGTTTTTGGGGTTAACTTCGCTGGTACCCAACTCCCTAACACCCATTCTCGCTAAACACCCAGAACGAAAGGCGGGTATTAACGAAGAAATGAGTATTGGCGAGTTGGGTATTAAAGAGAAAATCCCCATTCTTTTTTTAAAAACCCGATACACCTCAAAACGCCACTTAGTGGCTTTTCGAAATGACGCCGTGCTTTGAGACATTACATATCAGATGTAAACCACGAAATGGATTTGTGGGACTGCATGGTTGGGGTGTCCCCCGGTACAGCCGGTCATACCAAAGGTACACTGTTCACAAGCAGGCTTTGTATTTCAAGTCAGCTTTTTTTTTTTTTGTTTTGTTTCGTTTGTCTCTGTGAGAGACCCGACTGCCGTCTCAATATTTCATTTTTTTTAAACCCATGCACCCCTATATGCTTTCTTTTTGCTCGAAGAGAAAGTATGTGAAATAACTTTACAGCCCCCGTCCCTATTTGGTGTTGGGCTCTTAAGAGTCTTAAGAGCGTTCGCTTCACACCCCGGAAGTGTAAGTCGGCCGTGCTACTCAGGTCACATTTTTTTTTTTTTATACCTACAAGCGTAGCTTAAAGGAGAAATAGTTCCTCAGATACGGTCGCCAATCACCCCTCAAACAGGGTAATTGTGCAATCAACGAAAAACCTTTTTTTCCTTTTACCTATCCGAGTTACTATTTTTTTATACCTACAAGCGTAGCTTAGGGGTTTGAGTGCAATCAACGGAAAAAAACTTTTTGTTTTTCCACTTTTACTTGTCAGAGTTACTGTTTTTCAAGGTGACTACTCACAGAGAGGCTCGACGTCTTTTAGGAGGATGAGGAGGGAGGTGTGGGGAGTGGATGGGAGCAAAACACAACAGCTACATGCTTCCTCACACACATATGCACAAATCAATTAGATCGGCGCGTTTTTATCGTTATTTATTTATTTTTTTCTCTTCAACAAAATTCCCTCAAAATTATCTTTCCTGGACAAAAAAAATGCTTTTCTTTATGGGGGGGGTGTTCAAATAATTTCAGCATCCCCTAGTAATGGCTGTATTGTGAGAAATTGCCCATCATAATACACACTGCACATCACAATACAGCTGTATTGTGACGTGTATTATGTATTAGGGCAATTATCACAAAACAGCCACTATTAGTAGCCCCCCAGTATTTTTAAATGCGTCATTGCGTGCCTTTTTTTTTTTTTCGTTTTTTTTTTTTTTTGATGAAAATCTTCAAATTTTTTAGGGGGGCGGAGAACCCTGGTGGCTTTTCTTCACGCTGGACCTTTCTGTATTTTATTGGTCTCGCTACGTATTTCCTGACAATCACTGACCCCGGCTCCCCCCCCCACACACACCCCACACACCCCTGCATGCTACCGTTTTCTTCCCTCAGCTTGTTCCCGATTCAGTGGGGGAAAAAAGGAGGGGGTGTGTTCACGAACACACAACGGTATCTCTCCCAACACAGCTTTCCTTTCGGTGTGTTTTTTTTCTTCTTTTTTCATTGCGAATTAGGGTCGGGTAAATAGAACATAAAAAAAAAGCAAAACAAAGCTCTGGTTACAGATCTCGAAGCTTATACAATGGGGGTTCTCACTAAAGTGGGGGTGGGGGTGGGAGTTACCAATACTCTGCATGAAGTACACGGAGGTGCTTGTCATGATATGGCATGCACACTTGACAAGCAGTTTGTGCATAACGCTTTCTGTGTTTTGTATTGTGTTTTGTGATGTCAAGTATCGTCGTGTAACGCCACCTGACCCCCCTCTACCTTTTTCTCTATTGCTTCGAGTCTGATCAGGGTGGTTCTTTTGAGGAGGGGAAATGATATCGTGTTATATCGTCTGCGTGATCTGCTCGCATTTTTTCTGTAACACTAATACAAAACCAAGTTTTCAAAAAAAAGAAATAGTGCAACACTCAAGGGGGAGCACTGGAACATCGGTGCCTGTTTTCTTAGAGAAGCACTTTGCACTGTCGCGTAGCTTTTCACTGTGGTTTTTTTTTTTTTTTGTTTTTTGATCACCACACGGTGGAGTCTACCCGGGGGGGAGTTACTCTTTGGGGGGGACTTAAAGGGGGACTCAAAGAGTCCCCCTAGGGGGACTATAGAGTCCCCCTAGGGGGACTATGTAGTCCACCTAGGGGGACTATAGTCCCCCTAGGTGGACTCTTTTGGTGGGTTCTTGTGGGTTGTGGGGGCTGGTGCTGGCAGGTATGTACACACCAGGGGGGTGGTGAGGGTCCCAGATGGGGCCCAGGGAGGTAAAAGGTCATGTTGTGCATATCATTGCACAGTTTATACAGTGCAAACTGTTGTTTGCTATTAGATGCGATACAATGACAGAGTCTTGTTGCTTATTTCCTTTCAGTCCTCAGTTGTTAACGCCTGATGTGGTTTGCATGTTTGAAATGTATAGCTATGAGAGAAGGAGCCGTCGCCATACTGGATAAGGCGACGGCCTACAACCATCCAGACCCACCCCAACTCCAGGGATGGACCCTCGGTCGCTGTCGTGATGATGGAGTCCCTCTACGGCAGCAGCCCCTCCTGGGCCTCCCCCCACCAGCACCTTCATCATGTGCGCCAGGCAGGCACCTACATCGCCACATATACAGTCGCTCTCCGCACTCCACTCCAACATACTCAGGTCGATGCACCGGGTGGCTACACCACAGATGATGCGAGCGGTGTTAAAGGACGCTAGCGACCACCCCGCCTGGCAGAAGACCCCCGAGAAGACCGCACGCAAATGGCTTGCGAAAGCACATCGTGGATACCTCCGTGACTGCAGCACGCGATTGCAAGAACACCCGCCTGCTGATGCGACTGCTCGTGGAGGTGCACCCCGACACCGACCTCCGTCGCGTATCGGGCATCGACGGCGCGCTGAGGATGAGGCCGCAGGCAGCCTCACGCGAGAGGGTGGTGTGGCTGAGCCGGAGCACAGCCTCAAGGCTCGTGAAGCAGCATTGCTGCATCACGGGAGGGTGATGATCGCCTCACCCAAATATTTTGGGCTTGTCGTACGCCCCGTCCAGGAACGCAGCGCATGCGCCGCCAGAAGTCGCTCCTCATGCGGGCCCAAAGACCACCCAACCGCGGACTTTGTCGCCGCACTTAACAACAGCGGCCTCGCGTGCGCAACGCAGACCGTGCCGAGCACTGGGAAGACCTGGTGCGTTAAGTTAACATCATGACACCCGTCCCCAAAGACGCATGTGTCATCAAGGGAAGCCGGTGATGGCTTGCCAGGCCCAGCCTGGTCACCGATTCAGAAGCAGGAAGAGGGCGGGCCCGGCCACACCCGACAGCGCCAAGCCTGAGGCGAAACGGCAATGCAAGCCGGAAAAAAGGGGGCAAAAGAAATAGTAGGATCGGTAGGTAAGTAAAGTTGCTTCGTTCATTGCACAAACAAAATAGCAGCAACACGACCACTGCAGCCGAGGGAGAGGAGTCGAGGGAGGAGCTGCAGAGGCAGAACCTCGACCTTCTGCGACAGCTGGTGGAACTGAAGCAGCAGATAGCGTGACGGCACAGCTCACCGTCACCACCAACCAAGACACTGCGATGACAGCAAAGACCCCTTCTCAAGAGGTCTCTGCCACCTCCACAACTGGGATACACTCCACGCTCCCTAACCCCGGACCCAAACCCCTCAAGTGTCTCTCCGACAACATCAACGGATTGACACAAACGACACGAGCAGAAGCTGACGTGCCGTCTGCAGGACACGGCGTTTGATGCAGGGGTGCAGGTTGTGCTTGCCCGCCCTCGCTTGGCCGACATCAAGTGTCCTGCTCAGTACAGTGTAACGCATACGGGAGACAACGGGTCACTGTCGCGTTGTGGAACGCTCTGCATCTATAGTAGCAGGCGTGGGCATGTTGGCGGCTTCGACACAGAAACCTACGAGCCTGTCTTCTCATTTGATTGATGCGGACAATTATGTGTACGGTGCGCCTGCCATCTCTCAGTGCAAGACACGCTGCTACCTGCCTTGTGGGGATTGCCTTCTCAAGGTTGCACTTCCGGGTGGGGAGGTGGTCCGCAAAGTCGACTGCGCTTCGTGGACCTTGTTCTCCTGTGGCAGTGTTGTTGTCTCGTATGGCAAAGACGGCGTCTCTGTGTATGACGAAGACCTGACGTTGCTCTGCTCTCTCTCGCACGAAGAGTGTGTTACTCTACTGCTCGCCCAAAAAGAGTACGACGTTGTCTGCCTTAAGGAACTCAAAGCGAGCCAGACAGGCGACATTGGCTTCGACGTTTACACATTATGTATGATACAAACGCATGCGTATCCAAAAGCGTGCGAAGGGGGCGACGGCATCGGGAGGCGGCATCTACGTCCGCACCACACGCACATACAAACACATCTTCACTTCTCCAGAGAGCAGCGTGACGGAGAGACTCGCCTTCGAAGTGGAAGGTGTGCGATTCTGCAATATGCACAGGCCAAGTGCGGCAGGCCTGCACAAAAATGACACACTACGTGCCGCCGGCAACGTTTCAGAACTGCCCACACAAGGGAAGGTGGTGGTTGCGGGGACGTGAACGCGCACCACCGATCCTGGGCACACTGCACTACACGACGCTATGCCACTGCACAAAAAAGGGAAAGACATGACTGACCCTCGTCGTACCGCCCGATCTCCCTTACCGGCAGTGTGTCAAAGGTGATGGAGAAACTGGTGGGGCGACGCATGCACCAACTGATGAGCCAGCCAGACTCTTCAGTGAACAACCTCCACTCAGCTTAGGACGAGCCACCCTCTTGCTCCACCGGAAGGCAGCAAAGGTGATCACCGGTGCGACTACATGTCGCACGGTCAGGACGTGTTGTGGGAGGCACCGCAGACCACAGCGTACCACGAACGACTACGAGAAGTTTGTAGGACTGCCCGGCTCGCTTGGGCATGCTGTGTTTAACAAACTAAACCAGGTATTTTCATAGTTCATGAAATGCTAGAGACATACATCTTAGGTACGTACGTAATACGCGGCAAATAGGTAGCAAAAATAATAAAATACATAGTGAACTGAGGACTGAAAGGAAATAAGCAACAAGACTCTGTCATTGTATCGCATCTAATAGCAAACAACAGTTTGCACTGTATAAACTGTGCAATGATATGCACAACATGACCTTTTACCTCCCTGGGCCCCATCTGGGACCCTCACCACCCCCCTGGTGTGTACATACCTGCCAGCACCAGCCCCCACAACCCACAAGAACCCACCAAAAGAGTCCACCTAGGGGGACTATAGTCCCCCTAGGTGGACTACATAGTCCCC
The DNA here is from genome assembly GCA_964035575.1 of Rhynchopus sp. YZ270_cl-10. Taxonomy (NCBI): domain Eukaryota; phylum Euglenozoa; class Diplonemea; order Diplonemida; family Diplonemidae; genus Rhynchopus; species Rhynchopus sp. YZ270_cl-10. Next base: position 545,685 of record OZ037897.1, on the reverse strand, counting down.
CTAGGGGGACTCTATAGTCCCCCTAGGGGGACTATGGAGTCCCCCTAATCCGACACCCCAAAAGAGTAACTCCCCCCCGGGTAGACTCCACCGTGCATATTTGGATGCCTAAGCAGGGGGGCAGCTTAGATTCATCTGACCACAACACTTCTTTTTATGTGGTTCCTACAACATGTGGAGTGTCCGGTGCCTGCATTCGCAGAGGCGTTTGCACGTACGACCTCCCTTTTATTTAGATATGTGGCACCGACGGGAGGCACATTTTTTCATCTTACAACTTTTCTTTATTTTGTTTGACCCCACATTTCCCCCCGCTTTTTTGTTCGCGCTTTGCATCCTGCTTGAGTTACAGTAAACTCCAAAGAAACTGGCCGTCCAAAGACAGTTTGGCGAATTTTAGGATTTATTTTTTTTTGAACGCCAGACATATTGTTGGACTCTTCTGCAACTCATTTGAGATCTTACCGCTTTTTTTTTTTTAGCAACTTACCATTTTGTTCCGTCAATGTTATTTCCCCCCCCCCAACTTCAAATTTTCTTCTTTTTGCTGTCTTTTAAACATTTCTCAAAGTTGGTAGTCCAGTCTCTCCCTTCTGTTTTCTATGGACACGTGGTGTAAGGTCCATATTTTTTTAAAAGAGACATGTGTGAATATCCACCATTTAACCCTATACACCCCAAGCGTCGCTTTAGTTGCTTTTTGTCGCCATTTTTCGGAAAGATATAAGGGTTTGCCCTCGGTCGAATTAATCAAACAAACCACAATCAAAATTTGCATTTGGGGTCGCTTTCGTGGTTGGAGAGAGCCCCAAAAATCAAAAAAGTGGCGTGAAAATATGGCTTGGTGGGGTGTTCCGGTTTTCTTCACAACTTTTCACAACATAGTATTTGCCATTTTTCTGTGAAGAGTTGTGAAAAGTTGTGAAGAGTTGTGAATTGAAATGAAGATTTCCAAAATTTCATACCCCGGAACACCCCACTTTGGGGTGTATTTGAATATGTGTACGTATTGTAGGGCAAATTCATCTTTTCACACTTTTCATTTTTCTTAGATGTTAATGTGCATTTGTGAGGCATATAACTCTTTTCAAGTTCTTTTTAGCGGTACACTGTCAGCGGGGGGGGGGGCTGTTGTATTTCAAGTTAACTTTCTTTTTTATTTAAGCGCAACACTCCGGGTTCGATAACCCGCGGAGGTGTCAGTGCCCTGCGTCCCAGAGGCGTTTTGCACTATCAACTTCACTTTTTTTTTTTTTTTTTTTTTTTTTTGTCCGCACTCACCACCTACCTACCTTCCCCCCCCTCTCCCTCCGGCTTCCCCATCTGTAGATGCGATACAAACAAATTATTTGGTTTGTCATTATTTCATTTAATAGCCGTAAAATTATTTCCTCAAGCCAAAATCCTTCTAGGAGCGGAGTTTTAAGAATGCCATAATTGACGTCTGGAAATAATTGCAGTGGAGGTATTTTAGCCGGGTTTCCCACACAAAAAATAATTACCGTGTAATTATAGGAAATAATTACACGGTAATTATTTTTTGTGTGGGAAACCCGGCTAAAAAAAAAATCGCGATTTTTTTTCTTTTTTTCTTTTGTGAACACCCCGGGTTTGATACCTGTACCGCAGGCATTCCTCTGAGTCTAACGATTGATAATCAGAGCTCGGTTTGTTGTCAAAGACATCTTCCACCATGCATTGAGGAGGGTAAGACAGTGGTCGCAGTTTGTACTTGATAGCATTACAACATTTAACTTCTCCACGGGGGTCTTGGGCCGTTCACTCGGTTATACCTTGACCAGCGGAAGAGGCCTTTTTGGTCTCTAGAATATCCGGTATTCCCGAACGGAGGCACACTTTGTGTGTTACTACGACCTGGCAACTTCCAGCAGTAGGTTAAGTAATGCTTTCTTGTAAATTGTTGGATCATTTATCTCCTCAGTGCATGAATGCCCCACGTGACTGGACACTTTTGTGTTTGTCAAGTGGACTGTCTGGTCACTTCTCAGTGACTGGCGGGTTGGCTGTGGTTGCCCTGTCACGACTTACCTGTGTACCTGTGTACCTGTGTACCTGTGTACCTGTGTACCTGTGTACCTGTGTACCTGGGTAAATGTGACCAGGTGACCTGGTCAGACCTCTGACCAGCGCACCGTGACAGCACAGGCTGCCGAAAACGGATTTTGGCTTTCGGAAATAATTTTACGGCAATTAAATATCAAATTCCATGCAATTATTTCACAGAAAATTGCACTCGGAGGTGTATTTTTCACTCGTTTTGTTAATTGCACTCGCTGCGCTCGTGCAATTAACCACTCGTGAAAAAAACACCTCCTCGTAGCAATTATGGTGAAATAATTGCATAGTAATTAAATACTATTATTTTTCTCTGTTCTAAGGGGGTATGTGTGTGCCACAGGGTAGCAAACATTGAACAAGGTCAGGGAAATAGCTTGGGTACTTTTGCTGGTTTCAAAACCAGAACGAGCTGGTTTACTGGTTTGGGGGAAAATAAAAAAAAAAAGTGGGATTCGGGATTCAGTTTTTCGTCGCCCCCTCGCACCACTTTCCCACTCACAGAAGAAAGCCTCACACGTAAGCGAACCCCTAAAAAGGGTTCATTGAGTGACTCTGTGGTGTAAAAAGCTGCATGTTTTGGACAAAACCCTATTTTTTTTCGCCTGCGGCGCCACTTTATATTATTTTTTTGCTCCGCAAAAAAATAGAGTTCACAATGTCTTCGGGGGCCCCCTTGCATTTTGCAAGCCACAAATGCAACTTGACCAAAGCTGCAAAAAGTTGACCGTTTTTTTCAAACTGACCACCGTTGCAACAGCCCCTGCTTCTGGAAGACGTATTGACTTTGTACGGTTAGTGGAACGTAAGGTGCAAGACCAAGCTCCGTTAACACAGGATTATATTACATTTTCTTTGTCTCGCAAAATTTACCCTTGCCTCTCCACTCTGTGGTTGGCAGGGAGGCGCGCGCGAAGCGCGCGACGACCGCTTTCAACCGGGGAAAATTTTTTGCTAAACCAGCAAACCAGCAACATTTGAAAAGTGCACCTTTCAAGCTACTACCCTGAACAAGGTGACCATTTTTTTAAAAAAATTCCTCTTCGTGAGTGAACTTCTGGACAGTGGATATTGCACAAACTGTGGCAACACAAACCGAGGCAAACTACACTACTCCAACAATTTTATCAAAAAAAAAAATACAAAAAAAAATAGAGTCAGAAAATTGATTTGGAGGGCTTAAAAGAAGCCTAGGTTATTATGGTGCAAGAGATGCGCATTGTATCAAATCTTTTTTCAATTTCTCTTTTATTGGAAAGGTGATGAGAATAGAGTACCACTCTCTTCATTGAGGTGGCTAAGTCTTGTCCAATGTTTTCTTTTTGTAAGGTGACTAAGCACGAGAGGCTTAGGATCATCTTATAAACTTTTCTTCTTTCTTTCTTTCGTTGAATTTATCTCTTTTTTAAAAAATCACTTCATTGAGGAGCAAGACCCAAGCAGTATAACAGCACCTTTTTTTTTTGCAAAACCGTGGATGTGCACACAGGGTATGGGGAGGAGGGAGGGGAGAGTGACATTACACAATAGCGTCTCTATATTAAAAAAAATGACAAAAAAACAACCCGGCCAACATTGAGTACCCTATTAACCCCAAGCGGGTGATTAGGCGATTGTCGACACCAAAAAAATAAATAATCAAAAAATGGGTAGCACGCAGATTTTTTCTAAAAAAGGCAACCCCGTTTAGTTCTTCTCTTCTTTTGTTTTGGGGAGGGGAAACGGGACTCGGGGGTGGGGGGGGATATCTTCAAAGCAGATACGTACTTCGAAAAATAAAAGATGTTTCCCACCCCACCCTCGGTTGTGTTCACCTTCCCCCACCCCAAACAGTTTTCATTCTCCAACCCAGGGACAACAGAAAAGGGTGAGGAGCAGCACGATGTGCAAAGGTACACAGGGCATAGGGTTCTTTGAAGGGTTTGCAGGCACAGTGCGTGGCGGGTGGTTCAATGTCCCGCTGTACGTGGACCTTGCGAAGAAGCCTGGGCACACGTCACAATGGGGTACTGTGGTGGAGGGGTACACGCTCTCATGGTGGAAGGGATTTCTCAGCCCAATGAAACTCTTGTTTTCTCCGAACTTTGTCTGGCTTGTGATCACACTCGCGATGTATTTCCTGTTTCCATACGACTTAAAGTCTGAAGCCGCAAAGACAATGTCGTTTGACCTCGTGAAAGAACGTGTGTTGCTGCATCTGGGTGTGACGCATGCGTTCTTCGGCTTCTGGACAGTTGCAGTGTACTTTGCGAAGAAGTCGAAGCGGTTCTTCTCTGAGACGGAGCACGGCCCTTCCCTGTCGCGCATGGTGCACAACCTGTGGTACGCGTCGCTTGGGGGTGTGCAGTCTGGGGTGTGGGATGTGTTCTTCATCCACGCCTTTGCGACAGGGCGGAAGAGTTACGTTGAGGACTGGGATGCCTTTTCGCTGTCCATGGGTGGGGTGGCAACGGTGGGGCTGATTGTGTTCGGAACTATGTGGCGCGATATGCACTTCTTCTGTGCACACAAGCTCATCCACTTCAATGTTCTGTACAAACACGTGCACGCACTTCACCATAGGAACGTGAGCATTGAGCCGTACTGTGGTCTGACGATGCACCCAATTGAACACATGTACTACTTTGGAGCTTCCGGTGTGGGAATGTACTTGGGCGGTCTTGGTGGGTCTGCTTTCCTTCCGTTGTGGATTCTGATCCACGATCTCCTGGCACCTGCATGTGGCCATGCGGGAGTGGAAGACATCTGGCAGTCGGACCAGTTCCACAACATCCACCACCAGAAGTTTGAGTGCAACTACGGTGGTGCTGGACTCCCGCTTGACTACACAGCAGGCAGCTTCCGTGAGAAGCTTGGAAAGTCTGAGTGCTACACAGGAGGGTGGAACGAAGAGACGGACGAAGACGCGTCGGTCACAAAGAAGGACGGGACGGAGGTGAAGGAGTTCCTGCGTGGCGGGCTGACGCTGAAGGGTGCACTGTACGGCTCTGTGGAACAGCTTGCGTACGACGCGATCTGCTGTGTGGGCTTCCCTGCACTGGTGGTGCTTGCCTTCACAGACATGAACGCACAACTGTTCCAAGACCTGGGTCTGCCGTGGCACCTGCCCGACCCGTCGGGTGGGCACAACCTCTTTGGTGGGGAGATCTACATCGACTCGCTGCGTTTTGTGTCGCTTGTCATGACGTACGGTCCTATTCTGGTTGGGACGCTTTTCTACATTGCTGACGGGGGACACAGGTCGTGGAGATGGCCGTTCCAGAAGGTATGGTTGCTGACTTCACTTGCACAACTCTTCTTCCTTTGACGTGCCGCATGCATCACTGTTCACTGTGCGCCGTCAACATTCACCACAGCACTGTTCACTATGATTCACTCTTCACCTCTCACCACACCACAGGACAGTCTTGTGTTCAACGTGATCCCTTTCGTGTTCGTGACCAACCTTGTTGCCTTGATCCCTGTGTACACTACGATTCTGTACGCCTTGGAGGGTCATTATGGGATCAACTTGGAGAACCCGACCCTGTGATGACTTTCATGCTGTCCTGCATCTGAGGGGTTACGTTCACCTACCCCCCTTAGCTAGGTGACGAATTAGTTTCATTTCGTCACTGTTTTCTTTTTTTCAAAAAAAGCAATTCTTTCCCTTTCGCCTCCCGCACCCCCACGTATGGGAGCGCTGTACGCCTATGTGATGTGTGTGACGTGTATGTGTTAGCGTTCGTTTCATTTGTTGTTTCCTTACCGGAAGGAGAGGGCGCAAAAAACAGGTCCTGACCGCTCCAATAATAATAAAAAAAAATTGCAAAAAAATGTGCATGAAAGCCGCACTCATCCTCAAAGTGAGGCTTAGGTTCATTACAATTTTTTTTTGGGGGGAGTGATTGTTTATCTGTGTTGCTGACGGTTTTCCCTGTAAGCAGCTCCCTAGTACAAGACACTCTGCGGACCCGAACCCATGGCACGTCATGGGGTCCTGCGTCCCAGAGGCATCTTCTTGTACTATCGATTGTCATCCCTTCCTTTGTTTTATTTACAACGTGGCAGAAAAACTGCTGTGGGGTTTGTGGGAACAGGAGCGTCCAATTGTGCGTTGTTCTTCCTCTCGAATGCTCACCCTTTTTTGCACCTGCGTTTTGTGCTCTGTTGTTTGTGCCTTCTTTTCTGGGTGTGTTGCCCAGATTCATAGTGTCCTTTGCGGCAAAGATGTGACACATTCATCTTACAAACTTTCTTTACTTTTCCTTTTGTTTTCCAACCTTTCTTCGGTTGGAGTACGGTACCTGGGGGAGAAAAAAAACTAATAGTGGTGTTCATCCGACTAAGTTTTCAAAAATACGTTGTAGTGTCTGTTTCCTTCGGTGTTACTTTCTCTAAAGGAGCAGCCACTTTTTTTCTCTCTCTCTCTCTCCGTTGGTTTTTCTTTTATCCACCAGTGTCGTGCACGTGTTCGGTGAATTGTTTTTGCAACGACTCTTGCTTAGGGTTCTTGGGGAAAATCACAAAAAAAAAAAAATGTGTCGGAATGTATAATAGAGGGGCTCAGACCTAATGTGTGTGTGGTGCGAAGAACGACAAAACAAAAATGGGTGTTCATGTTCAGGGAAAGATATTAGTGTGACCATGGCTGCGTATTAGACTGAGGGGCAAAGAAATGGGATGTGTAGATTTTCTTAGTTGTAAAGTGTGCGCCAAAAAGAAATGAGGAAGGAAGAAAAAAAAAAGATGCATCCAGTTTAGATGGTTCCCTCTCCTCTTCTCATTACAACACTCTTACTACAGGGGGGTAAGGGGATCTAGTAGTTTGCAGGAGCAGCACAATGTGCAAAGGTACCCCTGCCCAGGGCATAGGGTTCTTTGAAGGGTTTGCAGGCACAGTGCGTGGCGGGTGGTTCAATGTCCCGCTGTACGTGGACCTTGCGAAGAAGCCTGGGCACACGTCACAATGGGGTACTGTGGTGGAGGGGTGGACACTGCCGTGGTTGAAGGGATTTATCAGCCCAGTAAGGTTAGTGTATTCCCCGAACTTTGTCTGGCTTGTGATCACACTCGCGATGTATTTCCTGTTCCCGTACGACTTAAAGTCTGAAGCCGCAAAGACAATGTCGTTTGACCTCGTGAAAGAACGTGTGTTGCTGCATCTGGGTGTGACGCATGCGTTCTTCGGATTCTGGACAGTTGCGGTGTACTTTGCGAAGAAGTCGAAGCGGTTCTTCTCTGAGACGGAGCACGGCCCTTCCCTGTCGCGCATGGTGCACAACCTGTGGTACGCGTCGCTTGGGGGTGTGCAGTCTGGGGTGTGGGATGTGTTCTTCATCCACGCCTTTGCGACAGGGCGGAAGAGTTACGTTGAGGACTGGGATGCCTTTTCGCTGTCAATGGGTGGGGTGGCAACGGTGGGGTTCGTTACGTTTGGGATGATGTGGCGAGGGGCCCATTTCTTTCTTGCACACAAGCTCGTCCACTTCAATGTTCTGTACAAGCACGTGCACGCACTTCACCATAGGAACGTGAGCATTGAGCCGTACTGTGGTCTGACGATGCACCCGATTGAACACATGTACTACTTTGGCTGTGCTGGCATAGGGATGTACCTGGGAGGTCTTGGTGGGTCTGCCCTGCTTCCGTTCTGGATTTTGTTTCATTGTCTCTTGTCGCCAGCAGCAAGTCACTCAGGAGTGGAGGACATCTGGCAGTCGGACCAGTTCCACAACATCCACCACCAGAAGTTTGAGTGCAACTACGGTGGTGCTGGGATCCCGCTTGACTACGCAGCAGGCAGCTTCCGTGAGAAGCTTGGAAAGTCTGAGTGCTACACAGGAGGGTGGAACGAAGAGACGGACGAAGACGCGTCGGTCACAAAGAAGGACGGGACGGAGGTGAAGCAGTTCCTGCGTGGCGGGCTGACGCTGAAGGGTGCACTGTACGGCTCTGTGGAACAGCTTGCGTATGATGCGATTTGCTGTGTGGGCTTCCCTGCACTGGTGGTGCTTGCCTTCACAGACATGAACGCACAACTGTTCCAAGACCTGGGCCTGCCGTGGCACCTGCCCGACCCGTCGGGTGGGCACAACCTCTTTGATGGGGAGATCTACATCGACTCGCTGCGTTTTGTGTCGCTTGTCATGACGTACGGTCCTATTCTGGTTGGGACGCTTTTCTACATTGCTGACGGGGGACACAGGTCGTGGAGATGGCCGTTCCAGAAGGTATGGTTGCTGACTTCACTTGCACACCTCTTCTTCCTTTTGACGTGCCGCACACATCACTGTTCACTGTGCACCGTCAACATTCACCACAGCACTTTTCACTATGATTCACTCTTCATCTCTCACCACACCACAGGACAGTCTTGTGTTCAACGTGATCCCGTTTGTGTTTGCCGCAAACCTTGCCGCCTTGATCCCTGTGTACACTACGATTCTGTACGCCTTGGAGGGTCATTATGGGATCAACTTGGAGAACCCTACGCAGTAGCTCTGGGGCAGACCCCTTTCTCTTGACTGCACCCCTCTTATAACGTTTGAGCACTGCAATCCACGTGAAGGGCTTGCAGCAAGAAGCACGAGCGCTCAGACACTCAGACACGAGAGTCCTTCTCAAAAAGAGTGTTACCGCTTGGGCCTCAAGTGGCAAGCTTGCTCCGTACCTTGCTCTCTTCCGCTCTCTCTCTCTCTCTCTCTCTCTCCTTTATTTTTTCCAGTGCCTGGGTCCCAGAGGCGTTTTGCACTGCCAACTTCACATTTGTTCGTTCCGGTGCACTTCTGCCTGTGACTTTATTCGATTATTATTTTTGATTTGTGTGGATGCCTCAATGCAACACGAAATGTTGAGACAAAGAGACACAAGTAACTTTTTTCCTAACATGTAGTGTATTTTAAGAAACTAGACAAAAAAGAAAGCCAACGTTCAGATCTTGTATAACAGTATTTCCCCTTGAATCCTTTCACCTTTGCGTCAAACACACTTTTACCCCTATTTGGCTGCGTTCAACGAAAAAATACTGTTATATTGGTATTGTCATCAAGATCAGTTGGCGGATGATATCGTCTAGTTTTGTGTGGTTGTGTTCTGCGAGGTACATTCTCAAGTGTTCACTGTTTTTGTTTTCTTTTTTTGTGGAGTGGCTGAAAATACAAAAAATATATGTACGAAACGCAACACACAAGAACTACACAGATTACTCTTTTGTTGCCAGCCCACGCCACACTTGAATTTGTTAGAACGTTACCGCTTACTTCCTGTGGTTATTTGTTCTGTGTTTTTTTTTGATAATGTCTAGTACCAATGTTGCTGCCATTTCCTATGCGGGCCCCATGTTAGGGTCGTGCATGTGTTATTACATTACTCACTCACTCTCTTTGCTCTTATCAACGTGTCATTGTTTTAAGTGTGTGTGGCGTGTAAGAGCAAGCAACGCGCCTTTTTCGTCTCTTTGGCCAAGCCCCTACACTTCATCCAGCACACATCACTGCAGGAAAACAAAGACACATCACAATGTGCAAAGGTACCCCTGCCCAGGGCATAGGGTTCTTTGAAGGGTTTGCAGGCACAGTGCGTGGCGGGTGGTTCAATGTCCCGCTGTACGTGGACCTTGCGAAGAAGCCTGGGCATACGTCGTCGTTTGGGCATGTGGTGGAGGGGTGGACACTGCCGTGGTTGAAGAGCTACATAACGCCGACCAAGCTGCTCTTCTCCCCTAACTTCCTCTGGCTCCTGGTCACCATCGCCATGTACCTCCTGTTTCCGTACGACTTAAAGTCTGAAGCCGCAAAGACAATGTCGTTTGACCTCGTGAAAGAACGTGTGTTGCTGCATCTGGGTGTGACGCATGCGTTCTTCGGATTCTGGACAGTTGCAGTATACTTTGCGAAGAAGTCGAAGCGGTTCTTCTCTGAGACGGAGCACGGCCCTTCCCTGTCGCGCATGGTGCACAACCTGTGGTACGCGTCGCTTGGGGGTGTGCAGTCTGGGGTGTGGGATGTGTTCTTTATCCACGCCTTTGCGACAGGGCGGAAGAGCTACGTTGAGGACTGGGATGCCTTTTCGCTGTCCATGGGTGGGGTGGCAACGCTTGCTTTGATTCTCTTAGGAACTATGTGGCGCGATCTGCACTTCTTCTGTGCACACAAGCTCATCCACTTCAATGTTCTGTACAAGCACGTGCACGCACTTCACCACAGGAACATCATTGTGGAGCCGTACTGTGGTCTGACGATGCACCCGATTGAACACATGTACTACTTTGGAGCTTCCGGTGTGGGAATGTACTTGGGCGGTATTGGTGGGTCTGCTTTCCTTCCGTTGTGGATTCTGGTTCACGATCTCCTGGCACCTGCATGCAGTCACGCAGGAGTGGAGGACATCTGGCAGTCGGACCAGTTCCACACCACTCACCACCTTAAGTTTGAGTGCAACTACGGCGCAGCGGCCCTCCCGCTTGACTACGCCACTGGGTGCTTCCGTGAGAAGCTTGGGAAGTCTGAGTGCTACACAGGAGGGTGGAACGAAGAGACGGACGAAGACGCGTCGATCACAAAGAAGGACGGGACGGAGGTGAAGCAGTTCCTGCGTGGCGGGCTGACGCTGAAGGGTGCACTGTACGGCTCTGTGGAGCAGCTTGCGTACGACGCGATCTGCTGTGTGGGCTTCCCTGCACTGGTGGTGCTTGCCTTCACAGACATGAACGCACAACTGTTCCAAGACCTGGGCCTGCCGTGGCACCTGCCCGACCCGTCGGGTGGGCACAACCTCTTTGGTGGGGAGATCTACATCGACTCGCTGCGTTTTGTGTCGCTTGTCATGACGTACGGTCCTATTCTGGTTGGAGTGCTTTTCTACATTGCTGATGGGGGACACAGGTCGTGGAGATGGCCGTTCCAGAAGGTATGGTTGCTGACTTCACTTGCACACCTCTTCTTCCTTTTGACGTGCCGCACACATCACTGTTCACTGTGCACCGTCAACATTCACCACAGCACTTTTCACTATGATTCACTCTTCACCTCTCACCACACCACAGGACAGTCTTGTGTTCAACGTGATTCCTTTCGTGTTCGTGACCAACCTTGTTGCCTTGATCCCTGTGTACACTACGATTCTGTACGCCTTGGAGGGTCATTATGGGATCAACTTGGAGAACCCTACACAGTGATGGCCGCCTCCCTTTCATTGATTTTGTTAGAGAAAAAAGAAAAGGAACTTGTGTGGAGGTTGGTTTCGTGGTAGCTGAGGAGGGCTGTGCTTTCGCTTTTGTTACGCCTATCCTCTGCCTATTGATCAACGCCACCTTGCGCCTTGAGAGGAGACAAGTAAAGTCTCTACAGTGCCGTAGTGCTTATTCCACAAGGTGACGTGAAGTACGTTTGGTACTTAGGTTCGTCTAGAGAACACTCCTCATGTATTTGTTATGAATTATCTGGGAAAAAATATGGTGTTTTTGTGTCAATCAACCCAAACAAAACAAAAACCAAAAGTGGCATGACTCTCGTTTACGTTTTTTTTGCTTTATGTGCTCAGTGTTCCTGAATGATCTCTCTCTCTCTCTCTCTCACCCCTGCCCGGTTTTTTTTTCTTGGTGCTATTCGCTCTCTCTGTCTTGCCACATATTGGTTAGAAAATGAGGCAAAAAATGGGTGTTATTAGGCTGTTTTTTATGATATAAGATGTGTGAAAATGAATGAATCCAAGGTTTTTTTCTTTTTTAATTGTGGGGCCCTTTCTTTGAATTCCCATCCCACCCTTTGTCTGTTGGGTTTGGGATGATTCGGGGGAGATTATATGATACAACAATAACAATGGTTGCAAAAATCTAGTGAATCGCATCCTTGGGGTGGGGGTACCCTGCACTATAGTTGTCAAAAAAAAGAAAGTGGAGATTGAACTACTATGGCAACACAAACCGAGGCAACTACACTACTCCAACAATTATCAAAAAAACAAGAAGAAAAAAACCCCCCGAATCAACACACACACTACACAAACGGTCATACCAAGAGAGCACACCCCCGGCATCCCCCCCCATATTATCCCCTTTTGTTCATCACCCTCCACCATTCCTCGAGTAATCAGCAGCGTAGTTCCAACCCCAACCCTAGTGGGTCACCTGAGAGAGGAGGAGGCTTGATTCAGACTAAACTTTTCCCTTTTGCTTATTTCTACAGGCAGTCCTTTCACCGTCGCCTCGGGACTTGAGGCAGAGGATGGGGGTTCCTCGTGTCCGCCTTCCACAAACCATTGGAGAAAAATCAGGTTTACCTGCGTTTTCGATGTGCCGCGTTTTTCTTTTTTGCCCCACCTCTCCAACGACCACACCCCCCTCAGATGCAGCACCCCCCTTTCTGAACAAAGGCAGAGGGGAGTTTTTTTTTTTTTGTGATGGAGTCTCCAAACTCCGTACAATCGATATCTCATGCCGATCGAGAGTCTGTCCACGCTGCTGTGAAGGGCCAGCAGCAACCAACCAATGATACCGCAAAAGGCGACATCCAGGACAACACTGAGGCGGAGGATTCGACCATCCCAGACTTTGTCTTTCAAGACAATATTGAAGAAAGCAATCCCGTCGGCGACAACACCAACACACAACTGTCTCCAGGGAAGCATGGTGGCAGTCCCTCCCCATTGGTCTCCCCAACCCGAAGCGCAGTGGCAAAGCCAAAGTTGGAACTGCCTGCTCGCTGGGCAGGCTCTGTTGTGGTGGATATCTCTGGTATGGACCCTAAGGCGGTGAAGCATGCCTCACAAACAGAAGTTTCCCTTCACAGCAGAGTGACATACGGCGTCAATAGCAAAGCGGTCGATGATGCACCAGAAGGGTTGTCCCTTATTAATATTGACATTGCCAATTTAGACACAGAAATTACTTTGGGAACGCCACGTAGTGTTCAGGCATGTCTTCGGTTGGGGGTGCAGCCTTGTGAGTTGACCAGAAAACAGTGGGATTTTTTTCAGAAGAGCGTGATAGAAGAAAGGGCGCAGGCGCAAAGTACTCAAGCAAAAGATGGGCAGGAGAAGGTGAAGAGCACCACCTCGTTGAAGTTGAGTGAAACGGAGAAGGAGTGTTGCGCTCTCAAGCTGAAACACCATGAGGAACGGCGGAAACAAAAGTTTTATGCTTTGGTCAAAGAGCGAGCGATTATCGCGGAAAGCACGGAGGCGATTGCTGGGGCAGCTCCGGTCAAAACTCATGAAGAAAGCGGGCTTGTTGCTGCCGAAGAAAAAAAACTCAAAAAAATTGTCGACGCAAACCAGGCAATGCTACGCCAAAGGCTTGCCCATGAACATCGAATGAATCTTGTGAAGGAGGACCGTGAAAAGAAGATACGTCAGCAAAAGATTTTATATGAACAGCAAAGAGAGGAGCACCGTAAGGCAGAGCTACGGAAGGAGCGGGAGGCGGAGCTGCGACAGCAACTCATTAAGATGCGGAAGAGTTTGGAGAAGAGGGAGGCAGAGGCGGTGCTGAGGAAGAAGCAAGCCATGCATGGTATGAAGGACCGGCAACGCCGCGAGGAGCAAGACCGCCGCAAGAAGGAGCTGGAAGAGCAGAACCGCGCCCGGGTCGAAGAAGCCGCAGAACGTCAACAGCAGATCCGTACATACAACCAACACCTCCAAACCGAGAAGCGCGACCAACTCCTCACCCGCATCGAACGCAACGAACAAAACAAACTCCTCCACGACGACCTCCGCCGCAAGCACCTTGCCGAACGCAAAGCGCGCTCCCTCCTCAAACAAGCCAAAATCGCTGCCGCTCTAGAACGCTCCCAAAGGGTCCGCGACTTCAAAGTTGAACGTGCACTAGAAAAGGAAGAAAAAGCGAAAGACGCGCTCGAAATGTTCCACACAACGCGTGAAAAACTGCTTGACGAAAAACGCAATTTGGAGCAAGAGAAAACAGTCAAGAGACAACGCGTTTATGAAGAAAGTCAGCGGTTGCTAGCAGAGCGCACCTCACAGATCCAGGCGAGACAGTTAGACCAGGAGCACCACTTTCTTGAGTTGAAGAAGCACCGTCATGAGGAAGGCGAACTTCGCTGGCACCAACGGCATATGCACCACCTAGACAAGCTAGAGAACGTTGCCAGAATGAAGAAGGTTACCGAATACAAAAAATATCTGACAGTTGAGCGGATCGAAGACAAAATGAAAAAGGCGGAAGACATGGAAATTGAAAGAGAAAACATCAAAGAGAGACGCAAAAGACATCGGGAGGCAATCGAGGCAGCGAGGGTTCCGATTAAACGGCATACACCAGGACCAGGGAATTATCTAGGCCTGGACGTACCCAGTACACACAACGCACCACAGTGGAAGTTCGGTGTCTCTGCCAACAACCAAACCATGCGGGTAGTGGCGGCCGACAAGATTCTGGGTGGTGTGGCGCCAGGGTATGTACGCTCACCAGGACCATGTGCCTATACGACACATGCTGCGCTCTCGGCAGAGTCAACCAAAAAACGCAACCCTTGCTTCACTCTAAGCAAAGCCGACCGCTTTCAAACGGCTGTATTGATTCAGCCATTATAGGAGAGGGGGAGGGGAGGCAAGAAAGAGAATTACTTTTTCCAAAGTATTTGGGGTGAGGGAGGGGGGAGGGGTTTCCATCTTGTTTTACCCTTTTTTTGGGTTTTGTGGGATAATCCCCGCGGAGTATCTGCTATCCCAGAGGTGTTTGCACTATCAACTTCACTTTGTTTTGCTCTAGTGGCACACTCATTTTTTTTTTGTTTTTATTTTGTTGTTTTTTTACAGTATTCGCGGCAGGGGATTTATATTATAGGCGGATCACCCCTGCGGAGTGTTTCTTACAACCTGCGTCCCTGAGGTGGGTTGGGTTATGTTGGGTGTGGTTTCCTTACTTCATGCACGAGAGGCATATTTTTCAACTTTTTCAACTTTTTCTCTATTTCCAGGGTATGTGGACACATGCTACATGAAACGCTCTTTGAAGGGGTTTGATGACCAAATGGAGGAAAAATGCCCTGTTATCCGAGGGTGTTTTGCACTTTTTCAACTTCTCTTTGTATGGAGACAACCATATTTCGAACCCAGTGTGTTCGTGTGTTCCCGCACGATAACGATTTTTTTTGGAAATATGTTATGCAGAGAGAGGCACGTTTCGCCTTACAACTTTTTGTACAGTACACCCTTTTGTACTGTACAACTGGCATGGTTTGGGGGTCCAACAGGTACACCGGGTCATGTACTAAAGGTACATTGTCACGAGAGGGTTGTTGCAGTTCAAATCAAAAAAAAATTTTTTTTGTACGCAACACACGCCATCCTTTCCTTTCATCCCTGTATCAATATTGCAATCCACCACTGCCCCCCCTTCGCCCCCATTCCCCACAGAGTTGTTCACACAATCTCACATTATGTTTCCTTCCTTCCTCCCTCCCTCCTTTCCATCCCCCTTTTTTTTGACAGAAAATACGAAAAAAATATCACGCTTTTTTTGTGTCAATCATTCTTTCCTTCTCTCCCCTTCCTTCCATAAAACCAGTATAAAAAAACACAGGGAAAAATAAATAAACGCAGCTCAACCACACAACAGCTCCCCTTATCCCCTTATGCATGCACCACTACGAATGAGGGACTGTCCATAAAAGGGAGGCGGGAAAAAAAGACCGCACGCTTTACCACGTATCTCTGATATCAGCGCACCTTATCTCCACCATGCCGTAGTCTTGCCCACCACTCCTCCAGCGGAGTAGGGGAGGGGTGGGTGGTGGTGGGTGGTGGTGGTGGTGGGGGAAAAAAAAAGGAGGTCCTCCCCTTCTTTTCTTTTTTCACTTTCCCCCCACAAAAAAACTCCCGTTGGGTTTTAGTTTCAAACACCTTCGGAGCATTTTTCATTTTTTTTTTCTGCCATTTTTTTAGCACTGCTCCGTTTGGTGTAATAAAACTGCATTCGATTTAACCCTTCAATCCTTTCAACCACTCTTTTTTATCTCATCATCCACCTGATTGACCTCGGGAGAGTAGTTGCCATACTATTAAATACGGGGGTCGAAATCAGGTGGCATTATGACTTCTAAGGATGAGCTGCAAATGTTTGCACCGATCGCAGAAGATCTTAAGGACGTCGAAGCGCAGGAGGCCGAGATTGAAGCGGAGGTGTCGCAATGTGATGACTTCTTCGTCAATGGAGAGTTTCGCTGTGGCAAAATCCGCCCTTCTCTTGCTCTCGGCTGCCCCCGCGCGCCCTCTCGACAAAGCCTCTGCGAAAGCGACAGCCCCTCCCGGCGGTCCTCTATGGCTTCCCTTGGCTCCTCGATGTCAGGCTCCCTCAGCTGGAGAAAAAATAGTCAGCATTTAGATCAATTAGGTATAGGTGGGGGTACGCTGCGAAAATCGAGGCGACGGCAACAAAAGAAGGATAGTTTTGAGTACAACGTTGTGGAAGCGTATGTTGATGATGAGACGCGGGGGTTTATGAATGATATTGGCGGGAATTTTATTGACCGGCTGGCGTCCGTTTCGGTGGAACAGCCGCATCCGTTTTCGGACGAAAAGGAGAAGGAGAAGGTGAAAAAGAAGGAAACTGAGTCGCAACCAACTGCCTCACTGCACATCCCGATTCCCGGGGAGGACTATGTTGTGCGTGATCCTACCGTAGATTTTTATCAAAAACTTGCCGCAAACACGTCGCAGGCCTCAACAGATGGGGTCGAGGAGGAAGAGATCATTCCTATCAGACCTACAGTGCGAATAGAATTCTCGCAATTTGATGAAAACCAGGACGGAAACATCGATTTTGCGGAAATGAAAAAGCAGATTGCGGCGACCGCATGGGGGAAAACGTTGACCGATGCGCAGCTGCGTACCGTGCTCCGGACGGTAGATCATGACAGAAACGAGATGCTGGATAAATATGAATTTGAGATGTTTGCGAAGCTTTTACAGGAGGCCACAGCGGCTGCGTCGGGTAAAGGAGGGGATTTTGTGGCGGAGTGGGTGACGCTCCTAGGGGGACGCGAAAAACGAAAACGCTACGGCTACAAACGGGTGCAGTCGATGATGAAGATGGTACCACGCTTCTCCCCGGAGTCCTCGTTTAGCAGATGGTGGGACTTTGTGGTGTTGTTTCTGGTTCTGTATCATCTTATGGCATGCACAACGGTCGCATTGGTGCTGGATGAGCTGCCTATGGATTTGTTCTATTGTGATATGGCTGCGGTTGTTTTGCATGTAGCGGATATGGTGGTTTCAATGATTTCACCGTATCGAAAAACAAACCAAACGCGGTTAGTGATTGACCGCCGAAAACTGATTGCAAGGTATTGGAAAAAGCATGCATGGATCGACCTCATAACAGCGCTTCCTATAGACTCATTGGTGTATTTGCTGGGTGGATCGGCTGTGGCGTGGAAGGTGCTGCGAATGAAAAATCTCATATTTTCATTAAAACTCCACAAAATTTTGAAAATTCATGCGACCGGGGTATTAGAAGAGTCTCACGTACAGTTCTTCTTCGTTATCATTCCGTTGGTATCACAGCTCTGGAAAATGCTCATTGTGGGGCACATCCTCATTTCCGTTCGAATGATGATCGTCAAATACGAGACTCTAGAGTACCTAATCGGGGAGCCACCTACCGACCCCAACACTACGGGCAGCGCCAACATGGAATACTGGGACCGCCATGACACAACCTGCTCAAAAATCCCAGATATGTGTGCACACACCTTTGGCGAACAGTATTTTCTTGGCGCGTTTTGGATTTGGGGATATCTGACGTCGGAAGGGCCGATCGTGATAGGGTTAAATAGCTGTATTTTGGCGGTGTTGCTGATGGGGGTATCATTGTTGATTCAGTCGCATATTTTAGCGTTGATTTCAAGCATTTTGCTGAATAGGAGCATACAGGAACGCAACTTCAACAACATGAGCGTCGTGATGAACACAATGGAGTACTTTGGGGTGCCGTCCACCTTGCAGCAGGAGGTGCTGTCGTTTAATTTCCATTCGCTCGACTTTGCCTCTGGGAAGGCGGTGATGCAGCTTATGGTGAACATGCCGGCACCTATCGTACGAGAGTTGTTCCTTTACATAAAGGTCAGCGTCATCGAAAGCGTAGCGATGTTCCATTCTCTCGAATCCGAATGTATTCTCGCCCTCGCAAACTGCCTCGAACAGAAATACGCAACACCCAGCGAGAAAATCATCAAAATCGGCACCCAAGGGAGGGAAATGTACTTTCTCATGTACGGCTATGCAGAAGTTATAGCGGAAGACGACGGCGTTTTGTACACAGTAGCGGTGTTGGTACGAGGGGATCTATTCGGGGAAATATCCCTTCTGCAGCCAAACTGCCCGCGAACTGCCACCGTCGAGGCGTTGACCTATTGCGATCTGTTTATGTTAAATGTGTCTGACTTTAATTGCGTGCAGTCGAGGTTTCAGACGTTAAAGCTTGTTGTCATGCAGGAGGCAAGAAAGCGGGGGATATTTGGGAAAACCACGCTGCATACAGAGAACCTAATCGACGATATGTCGTCGCTAACACAGAGCACCGTTGCGTCACCGCGGTCACCACGGTCATCACGGTCGTCACGGACACAGACCTGCGGGACCAACGTGGATGCGGAGAAGGTTCGGTCTGTGTCCTCCACTTCCTCCAGCGGGTCGGGGTTGCGTGGGATACCCCGTGTACACAGCATGGGAAGACGGGCTTCTGGGTCGTCGGATGGTCGTAAGGGGTCTCGAAATACTCAACGCAAAACAAGCAATAGGTCAAACCGTATGAAGCCACCTGAAGAAAGCATGGAGATGTCGATTCTGAAGATCGCGCAGGAAGCCGAGAGAGAGCGGGAACGCAAGCCCCCCCGCGCCCCCCTAGGAACACTGTCTGAAGGGCTTCGGTCGCAGTCCTCATTGTGCTCGATGTCCTCCCTGGGTAGTGCTCTCTCTACGGGCATTGGGGGGGTTCGGCATGACCCACAGTCTCTCCGTGCAGAGAAATCGGTCGACAAATGGCTGACAAGCCCGGTAACCTTCGGGGCTGGAGGAGGAGGGGGTGTAAGTGGTGCCTTCGATTCTCAGGAGGTGCGTTCGTTTGCGAGTTCGATGCGAAGCTCGATCAGTCAGGGGACGTTTCCAGTGCAAACGGAGGAGGAGGTATGTTGCTGTTAATGATGATGAAATTATCCCCAAAAAAAAAACAATGCGTTTTCCCACAGGAAACAACCCCCTTGGTGCGGGCCTTATCAAAACGGCACAGTATGTTGAAGAAGCTGCGTGAGGTATGCTACACAACTCTTCAAAATTTTACTTTTTTTTTTTCTCTTTTTTTTACTCCCCTCTTTTCTTCCCGCAAAAGAAGCCCCCAAAAGAAAGTTGAATATGGGTAAATCTAGATTCTCAGCAAATATTAGGAGACCTATACTATAGGTTCGTCATTGTGCTTTATCCAAAAATCACATCGATAGTGGTACAATGTAGTCACTTTTTTTTGTGTTAACTCTGTTTTTCTTCAACAAAAAAACCGAACAGGGGGGAACGATTGTTGGCGGTGCACGCCATTCATCGACTACCGAGGACGACGTTGTCAAGATCGCGAAGATGAAGGTCCGTGCCGTGCAGCGCAACAAGGGCATCACGCAGGAGCGTCTTGCGGGGAACCTACCAGGGTGGTTCCTTGGCAGTACCGCTCCACAGACTCCGTCTCATACACCACCGATCTACCCGTTGAAGTCGATGAGTTCCTGCCGCTCGCTGCTGAGTACCGGGGACGGGGGTGCGTTCACGAAGACGCTCTTCAGCCGTTCACAGTCGAACAACAAGATGAGCGTGGACCAGCGTGTTGCCTCCCGCAAGGACCTTTGGAGTGAGGTCCGCCAGGCCCCTGCCCTCAAACGCCACTGCGAGCAAACAGAACTGTACGACTTCATCGCAGGGCTGAGCAGCACCGTCATCCGTGGCAACATAGCACAGCAGAGACAGCTTGGGGAGGCGCTGCAGCGAGAAGAGGTATGGTCTTTTCCCTTCCAATATTGTACACACAAAACACAGTGCACTGTGTCAAGTCAAACCCTTGTTGTGTTTCTCACAAAAAAAAAAAATTAACAAAACCATGGCTGAAGGAGGGGTGATAAAGTGTGATTTTAAAGTGCTATTTTGGGGGTCGGCCATACCATAAACCAACAAAATTGGGTTTTCGTGTTGTTTTCTGTTCAAACTTATCACAAACAAACAGAGCGATCTGATCAAGGTGATGAGCGGCATCTTCGACAAGGACGAAATGCGGATCACAGAGTGGGCCACTGTGAAGGAACCCGATCCGAGCACAGCGGTCGAACTGGAATAGGTGGGGGTGCGGGGGTATTCTAATGGGGCCAGGGGGGAAAATCGCGGTGTTTTTTATTTTATTTTTGAAGAATCGTTGAAATAGTGTAGTTGCCACTTGTGCAAGCTCCGCTATGTTTTTTCATAAACACCGCCGTTGACTCGATTGTCATTCACCAAGAGTGACTCCCGCAGAGATTGTGGTTTTTTTTTTCCCCCTTTTTTTCTTCTTTTTTTTGAATGAGATGCTGTGTCTTCTCTCTTGTGAGACCCCGTCATCTTTTTTTTCAATCCCTCAGAAAGATGATTGTGTCATGTGTGTGAAATGCTGTTTGTCAACATTTTATATACGCCTTTCTCTCCCTTTGTCCATTTCCCCTTTTTGTGTGTGTGCAGGTTTTACAGCTCTTGCATGCCTTC
The DNA here is from genome assembly GCA_964035575.1 of Rhynchopus sp. YZ270_cl-10. Classification (NCBI taxonomy): domain Eukaryota; phylum Euglenozoa; class Diplonemea; order Diplonemida; family Diplonemidae; genus Rhynchopus; species Rhynchopus sp. YZ270_cl-10. The sequence continues at coordinate 524,895 of OZ037897.1, read as the reverse complement.
CTCATCTTACTGCCCTACCCCCTTTGCGTGTTTATTGTCGCTTTCAAAAAAAAAAAAAAAAAAAGCGATAGAAATCATAGATGGTAGTCGGGCCGAGTCGGGCCGACTCGGGCCGACCACTTTTCGTTATTTTTTTTTTTGAAAAATTTTTTTTTCAGGGTCGGCCCGAGTCGGGCCGAGTCGAAAAAACTCGGCCCGACTCAAAAAAAAGTCGGCCCGAGTCGGGCCGAGTCGAATTTTTTTTGGTTTTTTTTTTTGGGGTTTTTTTTTTTTGTTTTGTTTTTTTTTGGTTTTTTTTTTTTTTGGAAAAGATTTTACTGTGAGGGGGCCGACGGGACCCGAGTCGGGCCGACTCGGCCCGAGTTTTTTTTTCGACTCGGGCCGACTTTTTTTTTTTTTAAAAATTTTTTTTCGACTCGGCCCGAGTCGGCCCGACTTTTGAAAAAAAAAAAAAAATAAAAAAAAGTCGGCCCGAGTCGGCCCGACTCCCAGATTTTCCAAAAACTCGGCCCGACTCGGCCCGACTACCATCTATGAGAAATAAAGGAAAAATTTAAAAAAAGGTATACCCGACCTAAGCCGAGCTTCACTCTTTACAGAATGTGAAGCTCGGCGGAAGCTAAAATGGGGGATGTGTGGGATTTTTTTTTTAAATATTAGACCAAGTACTGAAGAGGTTTATAGAATCGACAGAGAAGGTGCGTGCCTGCAAATTGTGGTTTTCATTCAGTATTAATTTTACCACACAACCAACTCAATCCAGCGAAAAAAAACCCCACAACAAAATTTGCGGAGCGAGACGAACGAAAAGAATATTGTTTTTGTTTTCTTTTTTTATTCACCAGGTTATTTTGCTCTCTTTTAAGGATCCTGTGAAGAAAACCCGTGGCTGTTATCTAATGATAGTAGTCTATAATTAAACAAAAAAAAATTATTTACCAGGTGACGAAGCACGAGGCTTAGAGTCATCTTATAACCTTTTCGTCACCTTTGTCATATACTGACTGTCTGATTCTATCAAATATTTTCGAAAGAAAGAAAGAAAAAAATCTCCCCCTGTTCAGCTATCTCCCACTCCAACACCCCCAGCGGTACTTTTTTCTTTTATTTTTTGCTTGTTTGCACAGGTGATTCGGGATGGGATGGGGAGAGGGGAGTTTTTTCAGTGCACGCGTCTCAGAAGTGTTTGCACTGTCAACTTCACTCTCTTTTTTTAAAAAGAGGCGATGATTTAAAAGCTCCGAAAAGAAAAAAAATGGTCTTCCCCCCCCCCACTTCTTTCCCCCCCTCCAATACATAGGGTGATGTTTTGAAACCGGTACAGCCGGTCATTGTGTGGGAAAAAATCGTTGCTATCATAATAGTAGTCTATAATCAAACACTTTATATGACCCCCTTTTTTCGCCAACCCCCCTTCAGCTCCCAAAACCCTTTTACACTAAACGAAAAAACAATGGAGCCTGTCTCCTTAACCCATCAGAGAATTGCGCACAAGCTTCAGCCTGCAGCGCAGCCGATGATTCAGAGGCAACAGCAGCCGACCTATGCCTGCCAGCCTGCTCCCACTATGGTTCCGATTTTGCAGTACCCGACGCAGATTGGGTGTGGTGGGGAGATTCTGATGCAGGCAGGCGCACAGATGGTACAGCAACCACAGCAGGGGGTACAGATCGCTGCCATCCCTCAGATGGCTCGTCCAATTTATGTCATGCAGGCACCCCCTCAGCCGCAGTATCAGCAAGGGGTGCGGGTTATTTACGTTCAAAACAAACGTGCAGAAGAGAGGTCGCGTGTTGTCGAGCAGGAAGAGGCGTCTGCCAAGCTGACCACCCGCTGTCCACACAACTGTTGGAACCGGATTCCCGCAGTGTCGCCCAATCAGGTGAAGCTTGAGTGTATGATCCACGGCTGCAAGAAACAGCTCTGTGTCAGCAAGGCTGCATACCCACGCACGGTGTGCCAGGTCTACGAAGCGCAGGGGATCTGCAGGGCTGTGTGCTCGCGTTTGCATCTTCGTGCGATTGAAGGGCAGCAGAGGAAGTGGGAGACGGAGAAGTCTAAGGCAAAGGAGAAGGAAAAGGAAAAGGAAAAGGAAAAGGAGAGGGAGAAGGAAAAGGAGAAGGTGAAGGTGGTGGGCAAAGCCAAAGAGGAGGAAAAGCCAGGGGTGTTAAGGACCGCAAGCTGGTGGGAGAGTGGTTCCTCTAAAGCAGGCAGTGGCGGTAGTGGTGTCTCAGAGCTCTCTCCAACAGAGATGAGTGCGACGCCCACGATCGACTCCTCAGCTTCAAGTGAGGATGACCGTTGGGACTTCTGTGACATGGGGTCCTTCCTGCCGCAGAAACTGTTTAATGAGCTGTGAAAAAAAAGGGGAAGTAAATACAAAAAAAAGGACAAAACGAAAAAAGAAGAGAAAAAAAAATTCTTGGGTGTCTAATCCAACCAAGTTTTCAAAAAAAAAGAAGAAAAAAAAAAAAAAAAAAAAACATACTGAAATAAAAAGCGTCAGACCAGAGTTTTTAGTGCCCTTAAATCTCTGCCACACTTGATTAGGGATGAGGTGTGCTGTCTGCAAGATCATCCTAGCTCCCTCAGGGCGATACTCAGTGATTCCGCGCTGAAGGTATGACCCAAAAAGACAGTGGATATTGCACAAACTGTGGCAACACAACCGAGGCAACTACACTACAACAATTTATCGAAAAAAAAAATAATGTATTCGAAAAAGAACATTGCGACCTTTATAGGCATGTGATGGTATAGTCGATACTAAATAAAGGAAAGAAGGTGCACTCAGACATCCTGTGTTCAATTTTGCTTGCGTTTTGCTTTGTTTTGTTGCGCAGTGAATGAAGCAGATGTTTTTGCATGATGCACTTGCCCCCCTTTTTTTTTTGTTGATTGCTCTCTCTCTCTCTCTCTCTTTCTTTTTCTTTTTCTTTTTCTGTTCCTTACTTTTCTTTTGTTATAGTGTCACCATATTATTCCATTTCCTCTCACATATCCCCTCAACAGAAGAGAAGATTTTTTTGTTTTTGTTTTGTTTTGTTTTTTTGATCAAGGATGACATGAGCGTTTTGAGGCTCATGGTCCTCCTACCAATTTTTTTTTTATTCCACAGTTAAATAAAGTATACGAAGGATTTGGCACTTTTAGCGTGATTCTTTTTAATGATAATTTCACGCCGTGTTTTTTTCGCAAATAAAAGCCACGCTAATTGAACTTTATTTCACGCTTTTTCACTTTTCAACTTACCTTCCTTCACCCCCCTGTAAGGGTAACCGTAGGTGAAGTAAGGTATAGTATTGAAATCGATGTGGGGGGGGAGTAAAGGGTCAATTTTACAAAACCAGATTTTGAGGAAAATTTTAGCCAAAAATGGGCCCCACGTATAAGGAACCGGGCTCATATTTCTCAAAATTTAAGTGATCAAAAAATTGTCCAATTTTCGAGATTGACCCCACCACTGCACGGGCGGAGCCCAAAAATGCAAATAAGGACCCTTTTTAATTGAGAAAAGTTCGATTTCGGCCTCGAAAATTACCGTGACACCGATTTGTCACGGAATTTTGTCACGGAATTTTTTTGAAAGATTCGATTTCGTGACAAAAAAAAATCGATTTCGTGACAAACCAATTTTTTCATTGACACACAAAATTCGATTTCGTGACAAACCGATTTTTTCATTGACAAAAAAAAATTCGATTTCGTGACAAATCCAAAAATTCAGTGACAAAAAAATGTCAATGAAAAAATGGATTTTGTCAAGGAAACCGAACTTTTTGTCACGGAAAAAGTCGTGACAGAAATGGATTTTGTCAAGGAAACCAAACTTTTTGTCACGGAAAAAGTCGTGACAGGGCACTGGGTACTGGGTACACTGGATACAAGGATAAAAGTCGTGAAAGAGCAACCACAGCTCCACATGACAAACACAAAAGTGTCCAGTCACGTGGGGCATTCATGCACTGAGGAGATAATGATCCAACAATTTACAAGAAAGATTACTTAACCTACTGCTGGAAATTGCCAGGTCGTAGTAACACACAAAGTGTGCCTCCGTTCGGGAAGACCGGATATTCTAGAGACCAAAAAGGCCTCAAGAATATCTTCCGGTAGTCAAGGTATAACCGAATGAACGGCCCAAGACCCCCGTGGAGAAGTTAAATGTGTAATGCTATCAGGTAGAAACTGCGAACACTGTCTTACCCTCCTCAATGCATGGTGGAAGATGTCTTTGACAACAAATATCCTGTACCCAGGTACCAGGTTCCCAGACCCACGTAGTACCACGTCGCAGTACTACGCAAAATTTACCACCAGACCCTGTCTTCGTGCACCTTAAGTACAACGCCGCAGACAGGCCAAACATGCGTTGGACTCAGAGGAATGCCTGCTGTGCAGTGTATCAAACATGAGAACCAACTCCCAGCAACAAGGGGCGCCTTTTGGCGGGCGTTGTTGAGGGTGTTTGGGGTGCAAAGTTTTCCACAATTTTGATGCGCGGGTACAGAAGTGTTATCTTGTTCTTTCATCTCTAGGAATGTAAATGTCAATCGCGTTTAACTACCACTAGGGCTTGTTCAGTGAACCCACGAGGGGTCGAAGGGGGTTGGTTATCCCATATCTATCAAAGGTTGTGTCGACCAGGCGAATCCACTATGTTACGCTGTATGATGATAAATCCGAAGAAATAACAGTGCATAGCAACTGCAGGAAGTTTGTTAAAAAGAGTGCCTCACGCTACACAAACCACCACCCGCGATTGACTTAGATGTTATAACAAAGAGAATTCAGAACAAAACAACACCCTGCCCCATACACACTAAATTGTCATGCTTCAAGAGCATGCCTGGGCCAAAATTACTATGACGAAAAGGCAACAAGACCACCCACAAGGAGTGTGAATTGTGCACTGGTTTTCTGGGGGAACAAACAATATTTTCTTGTGTCTAGTCCTCCGGAAGCAGAGGACAGACTTTCCGGAAGGTTTCCAAAGTCGAATTTCTTGCACTAGCTATGCTCCCTGGTTAATGGCTATAGCAGTGACTGACAAAGTGTTCCCACCCCCCTTTCCACCACCATAATAACCGAACTCTGCTTATCAAACCACAATCTGAATCTGCTTCCGTCGCATGCGCTGGTGGATTCGATCTGTTTTGGTGTGTGTAATGGAATGTATGGGTGAGGGTTGGGGTATTAGGTATAGAAACGTGCGCACCCATTAATTTTTTACCGAATGAAAATGAAATCTGCAATGAGTGTCTGCTGCATATCATTTAGTGGGGCTGGCCTCTGGCCAGAGGCGTGCAAGCCTGACCGTGTTCGCGATATACTAAGTCTTGCATAATCATAAAGTTATCATACCTTGTGTCTTCAGTCTCTGCCCTTCGGTTTCTAGACAGCTCAAGAATGGCCTCTTTTGTGTTTGTCAAGTGGCTGTCTGGTCACTTTTCAGTGACTGGCGGGTTGGCTGTCACGACTTTTTCCTTGACAAATTCCATTTTTTTCAATGACATTTTTTTGTCAATGAAAAAATGGATTTGTCACGAAATCGAATTTTTTTTTGTCAATGAAAAAAGTCATTTGTCACTAAATTGAATTTTGTGTGTCAATGAAAAAATCGGCTTGTCACGAAATCGATTTTTTTTTGTCACGAAATCGAATCTTTCAAAAAAATTCCGTGACAAAGTACCGTGACAAATCGGTGTCACGGGTATTTTCGAGGCCGAAATCGAACTTTTCTCTTTTTAATTTGTTCTCTTGAAATGTGTAATTTCATGTTTTCGCGAAAAAAATAACAACTGATCCTACAAGGGTTGAAGGAAGGTGGTTGAAAACAACAATAACAACAAGGACAAGTAATTGCTAAGGAAAAACGGGTGTGCTGTGGAAAACTCCGCGCGATTTTCGAAACCACCGTAGCATCCTGGCGATTTGCTGGAGGTGCTGATGCGCCTGGTGTGATCGATGTGTTGTAGTCTGTGCATTCTGTGTTCCTTCCGCACTGCTCCAACGACGACGACAATGTGGGGAGCCTGTGGGCAAAAACGAGCTGGACCACGCCGAGCCTGCCGAGCGGGCGTCCAACAACGCTATCGAGCAGATGGTGCTGGACGAAGAGGACAGCCCCCCTTCTTGAACGTTTCAGATGCTGGCGTGCCAGTGGGTCTGGCAGCGTACGAAGAGCGTTAGCATACCTGCAGAAGAGCAGAATGCTGGGCGTGTTGTAGATTATTTCTACAGGATGGAGTTCCACACCACACCCCGTTTTTTTTCCGATAGCAATTACTTGTTTTCACTGCAATTCCTTCAGAGCGTGATTTTATTTTTGTTTTTTTCACGCCAAAACAGGGGTTTTTTTTGGCGATAACTTCACGCTAAATTTTGGTACATCCTGCACCACCACCCGCCTAAAAATTGAAAATTACGAATTTTTTTTGCACTTTTCCCATTTTTTTTTGACACGCAACATGCCGAAGGATCTAAGACGCAGATGGACGAGCGCTACAGTGGTTTTGTTGAAGGTCTGGCATTGTCGACACCGTACATCAGTGAATGGGACCGCTTTTTAAGGGATTCATTGGCAAGCCCACGGAAGCCGACTTTGTTTTGTGCACAGTGCATCTCCGTGACGATCTCACGTACAAATCGTCGTCGTAATGGACAGCGTTCAGTAAGCTGAGCAGCATATTGGTGAGGAAGTATGGGGTGCAACTGCAAGACCAGTTTCCGCAGGCTCGTGTGTCTCTTGAAGCAACATGAGACGGCTACCGACAGTCCAAGGCACTCCACACTTACGAAACAAGAAATCGACTCCTTCATTACCTATGAAGGCGAAGGACACACCACCCCCTTACTTCTTTGTGAGGAAGGCGGTGGCTGGCATGATATTCTGTGATGGGCGGGGATCTGAATGTCTCTCGCTCTTGCACGATAGCCATTTCCCGACCTCCCGCTAGAACCCGGGCCCAGTTTACCGGGGTTTTGCAGGTTCCCCCGCGGGGGGGTAACAGGGCTGGAGGGACCCTCCAGCCTTTTTTAGCCTCCCTCCAGCCCCTCAGGTACGCCAGCCCCCCCAGCTGGAGTCCCGCTAGCCTAGCTAGGGGTCCCGTGGGATTCCCGGTAGCGCTGGCGGGAGGGTAAGGAAAGCTACCCGGAGGGACACAAACTCGTTAGTTATTGCACAATAAATGAGTCACGCTAAAAGTGCCAAATCCTTTCGTATACTTTATTTAACGTGAAATAAAATTACGTATTCAACGCCTTTTAGCGAATTTTTTTGCGATACTTCACTTATTTTTTTCCCAGGCTCGTGGATTCAATTTGCCTCGCTTCGCTCGGCAAATTAACTACCACTCGCCTGGGAAAAAAATGCGTGAAGTTATCGCAAAAAAAAACCACGCTAAAAGGCGTTGAATAAATAGTTATTATTCCACTGGGAAATAAAGTATACGAAGGATTTGGCACTTTTAGCGGGATTCTTTTTAATGATAATTTCACGCAGTTTTTTTATCGCAAATTAAAAACCCGCTCATTGAACTTTATTTCACGCGTTTTTCACTTTTTTTCACTGCAATTCCTTCAGAGCGGGATTTTATTTTTGTTTTTTTCACGCTAAAACAGGGGTTTTATTTGGCGATAACTTCACGCTAAATTTTGGTACATCCTGCACCACCACCCGCCTAAAAATTGAAAATTTCGAATTTTTTTTGCCCTTTTCCCATTTTTTTTCTGACACATGCAACATGCCGAAGGATGTAAGACGCAAACGGTCCTCCGACAGGAGATGGACAAGCACTACAGTGGTTTTGCTGAAGGACTAGCATTGTCGACACCGTACGTCCGTGAATGGGACCGCTTTTTAAGGAATTCATTGGCAAGCCTGACGGTAAGCCCACGGAAGCCGACTTCGTTTCGTATATAGTGTATCTCCGTGACGATCTCACTATCAAGACGAAGGACACACCACCCCCTTTACTTCATTGTGAGGAAGGTGGTGGCTGGCATGATATTCTGTGATGGGCGGGGATCTTCTGAATGTGTCTCGCTCTTGCACGACAGCCATTTCCTGACCTCCCGCTAGCACCCGAGGGGACACTGAGGTGGCGAGAGGTCGGGATGTAGCTTTGTGTACCGTTGAGGCAGCTTTCCAAACCCGACCACACGCTGCGCTACGCGCTATGCGTACACGTGGTGTGGGCTTTTTAGGCTACATACTGTACGCGCTACACACAAAATGCCGTTGTTGTGTGTGTAAAAACGTGGGTTGCGTGGTACTGCATGGGGTCACACGTGCACCACCCTGTGGCTCACACATGGTTCTGCCACTCCAAAAATGCGTATCCCACCCCACATACCAGGGTATGGGCCAATTCACCAGTTTTTTGCAGGTTCCCAGCGAGCAAAAGCTAGCGGGAGGGTAATAAGAGCTACCTGGAGGGACACATTCTCGTTAGTTATTGCACAATAAATGAGTCCCGCTAAAAGTGCCAAATCCTTTCGTATACTTTATTTCCCGTGAAATAAAATTACGTATTCACCTCCTTTTAGCGGATTATTTTGCGATACTTCACTTATTTTTTTCCCAGGCTCGTGCACTCAATTTGCCTCGCTTCGCTCGGCAAATTAAGTAGCCCTCGCCTGAGAAAAAAATGCGTGAAGTTATCGCAAAATAAAACCCCGCTAAAAGGAGGTGAATAAATAGTTATTTTTTTTTTTTTTTGATGATGTGCAGGGATTTTTCTAATTCTGGATTGGGATTGGGATTTCGGAAAAATAAAAAAATTCCCTGAAAAAAATTCCCTGTTTTTCCCTACAGCAATTTCAGATACATTCTACTCCACCCCACCCCCAGAGAGTTTCGCCTGTGGGATGCGATCGATCAACGCGATCAAATAAAGCGAAAAAAGGGGAAAAGGAAAAAAAAAAAGTCCCGGATTTTTGAGGAAAAAATTGGCTCTGCAGGCGGTTGCTGTAGTTGAGGGTACGGATGTTCACGTCAGTTGCAGGCAAACGTCCAGCATCAGAGACATTTGAGGTTGTGCACAAGAAGAAGGAGAAGACGTGTCAATCTCATTCAATTATGAGGGTTGGAAGACGGAGGACATCTCAAATGTTGCGTACCGTGGCTTCGCCAGGAACCTTTGGGTGCCATGACTGCCGTTTCTTTCATAAATGTACCGAGGTTACTGATAAGGCTGACACACTACGGCTTGTGGTTCACCCCTCCCCACCCGCCTTTTGTGCATCAGAGGGGAGAAAGCGCCACGCCTCCCTGCACTGGCAGGGAGTCGCGCGCGCGAAGCGCGCGCAGCGACCGCTTTTACGGGGGGAAAGCTCGGGACCCCAAATCACCGCCGGCGAGAGCCCTGACGACATATCGGGAAATTTTTTTTCCCCCCCACAAAAAAGTCAAAAACAGCCCAAAAACTATACCAAAAAAACAGGGAATTTTTTGGATTGGGATTTCGGAATTTGGCCAAAAAGGGACGGATTTAGAGATATCCTTGATGATGTGCGATAACGATTGTGATCAAGGTGACTAAGCACGAGAGAGCTTAGGGATCTTATAAACTGGTTTTCTTTTTCTTTTTAGAATGTGTGCGTGTACGAGAGACCCATTCATCTTTCAAGTTGTTTTTCTTCTTTTTCTCTCTTCCCCTTCTGAATCTAATTTTTTGTTCTGCATGTGAAAATGTGCATGATAAATATGCGATATAAAAAAAGGTGTGCTTTCTCCTGAGTGTGACACTGGACAGTGAAGACCTGTTTATATGATAGCTACACTACTCCAACAAATTATCAAAAACAAAAAAAGGAGGGGGTAAAATAAAATAAAAAACTGTAAACACAACGGACAAAAAAAATTTCTCTTTCCCGTTTTGTCTTTTCTATCTTTCTTTTTTACAATTTTGTTCTACTTTTGCATGAAAATAGAAGAAACGGCAATTAGGATACATAGTTCTCTACAGAAACCACTGTACCCTACTAATAAGTGATGCGTTTCTCAGTAAATAAATAAATAAAAAACACCAAAACAATGCGCTTGTTTTGAGTGGATCTATACATTATTTTTTGTTTCTTGTGCGTTCACCCGAGGCTGGCATCGTACGGTGGGTCAGTCGGAGGTGCCTGTATCAACAACTGCCATTTTTTCTTCTTCTTTTCTTCGGTCCAGTTGTCAACTTAATTGTTTTGTTGGATTTTTTCAAATTACACTCCCCCTAAGTTGGACCGTTTTGCTACAGATCTGTTCCGGTAAAAAATGTTTCCGACTTGTCACACGAAACGTCTCTCGACAATAAAATCGGGCCAAATACCTCAACATTTAGTAGCACATATCAGATGTAAACCACAAAATGGGTTTGTAGGACTGCATGGTTGGGGTCCACCCCCCCCGGTACAGCCGGTCATTGTACCAAGGTACGCTGTCATGAGAGGGCTTTGTATTAAATTTTCGAAAAAATTAATGAGGGGTTTGTGTTTCTCACCACGCGGCAGTGTGAGTGAAAAAAGGACAAGCTTTTCAAAAAAAAAAAACCTGTTGCAAAAAAAGTTGGCTAGGAAGTTGTATTCCTATTGACATAAAAGTTTTGTGTTTCTCCACACCATGCATAAAGTGGGAAGATCCCCCACCCCACCCCACCCCCTGTCTGGTGTGGCTTCTCTGTTTAAAACACTACGCCCAACGAGGCTGAGGTTCTCACCCACCTTAACACCCTTTTTTTGAAAAAGGGGGAAGGTGGAGTGTCCCCACTTTACACACTGTTGGAAGTTGACCCTAATCGCGTTCATCTTAACTCTTTCTGTTCGGTGGCATTCTTTCCGTAACTAAACAGCGATTTTTAAAGGGGTTTTTTTACAATTACCCCAACAAAAAAAACAAGTAAAAGCTACTTTCCAGAGTTGAGGACGACTTACGTCTATATCTTTTAAGTACAGTAGCCTTCAGGTGGTATTGAGTACAGATCCTGCACTAGCAGGTGATTGTCGACACAAATTTAAAAAAAAAATCCCCACCACTACTTTCCCACTTTTGAACAGAGGGCAGTTTATTAACTGTAACCTCCAACACCCCCTTCTTAGCATGTAGCCGTGCAATGGTGTACAACACCTTGATGCGGACTACCCCCTTTGAAGGTTCTTTTCATCCTAAAAGTTGCTCTTACTGGGGGGGGGGCTAATAAAGTATACGGTGCTAATAAAGCATACGGGGGTAATAAAGTATACGGTGCGGAAACCCATTTTGAGCGTGGAAATCTGTGAAATAAAGTATACGGTTTTTGTGTACATTTTTCTTACTAAAAAAATTTTTCAGCAAGTTTTGCACAAAAAATCGAAAATTTTTTTTTTTGATTTCGGTGGTCCGGATTCTGTACGTGCTGTGATGGGGTCACTTTGCGCTGAGAAACGAGTATTTTTGACCTAAAACGCGTGTATCAGTTTTTACACGATTGGTGCTGATGGGGTTCAGATTTGTGAAAATTTAAGTCACCAAAAAATTGTTCATTTTTCCACATTGACCCCACCACTGGCTGGGATTGGCCCAAAAATGCCAATGGTGGTGTTTTCGCGAGGTTTCGGCTACTAGAAACCCCAAAATAACAGTGATTTTTTTTTTTCTTCCACTTTTTGTTTTTTGGCCATTTAAGCAGTAATTCCCGCCGAATAAAGTATACGTATACTTTAATAGCTCCCCCCCAGTTACTGGGGGGGGGCGAATAAGAGATGTGGCATCTCTTATTAGGCGAACGGACGAGCCAAAAATAAAAAAAAATTTTTGGGGGAAAAAAAGCAAATAGACATTTTCGCCGGAGGCAAAAAAAATTTTTTGACCACTTTTTTGCCAGACCGGGTAGACAGGGTAAAATTTCAAAATGTTTTTTCAAGATAAAACCCTGTTGCATGCAAAAAAAAAAAAAAAAAATACCCCCAAAATCTCAACCTGATCTCTTATTCGGCCCTAATCTCTTATTCACCCCTGATCTCTTATTCGCCCCCCCCCCAGTAAGGGTTCAGGACGAACTACGTCTATACCTTCCGTAGTACAAAGGCTTCGGCCAACAATGAGTACAGACCCGAGTTCTCCCACCTGGTGGGATTACTCGGCGATTGTCGACACAACAAAAATGCACATTCCCCCTTTTTGACTAAGTTCATCAAAAGAAACTTTCCTGTTTAAGGGTGACCAAGCATTAAGAGGTTTAGGTTCGTATAAACTTTTTTTTTCTTTGTACACGTATGGCAAATGATAATTTATTATGAGATCTCATAATAAATTATGCGATTATTATGCGCTATTATGCGCCCTCATAATAATCGCATAATGCCAAAATAGGCATTAAAGCAGGGGGGAGAACAAAAAAAAAAAATTTTTTTTTTTTTGGGCCTGAAAAATTTTTTTTTGTTCCCCGACCCCGCCAATCGTGTGGTGTGCAACGACGTGACGGCACATAATTAGCACATAACACCGCATAATTTGCTCATAATAGCGCATAATATCTCATAATAGCGCATAATATCACCTGTATTATGAGATCTCATAATGGCGCATAAAAAATTATCATTTGCCATACGTGTTTGTACCCTATTTTTTATTTGCAAAAAACAAAATATTTTTTACTCAAAAGAGGAGACGACACCGGTTGACAAAAAAAAAACTCCATCTTACGAATTGATATGGTAGGAAAAGCAACAAAGTAAAAACACGTATAGTGGAGCACACTCTAGGGTGGCTACACTAATACAACCAAGTTTTCAAAAAAAAAAAAAAACACACCATCTTACGCAGGCTTTGCGCTAACTTCTGTCCTTTGTCCCGGGATTTTTGGATATTTTTGTGGTGCGTTTTTTTTTTGCAAACCGGGGTTTCCTTAAGAAAACCAGAGAATCTCATATTTCATAGTAAGGGTACTTTAGAGTGTTTTCACACACACATGTGACCCCACCGTGGAGAGCAATCGTCTCGCGCGATCAAAAGAAAGCAGAGAAGAGGGAAAAGAAAAAAGAAAAAAGTTGGGTACCGTGCGCCTGCGGCGCTACCTGTTCCTACCCTCCTTTATGTTTAAACACGATGTACTTATGTACGTGTTCATTTTATTTTGAGTGCGACTCCACATCCCCCCTGAGGATGATCTCCTTCCTCGCGGATAAAGATTGATTAGGACGCCATGGGACACACCTCCGAGGCCATAACCGTCCTGGGTTTTCTCACTCTTCTCTGTGGTCACTGAAACCCCACCGCCATCACTACGTTACCGATAGCTTCTTCAGTACGTTGGGTTTTCAGACCTGAAAATAACCCTTGTTTACGAATATGGGCTCATGTTTTGTCAAATTTTAAGTCGCTGCATTTTTGTCCATTTTTCCGTACATCCCAATCCGGGATTGGTTCGGAAATGCAACAAAACGACCTCTTGGCGGGAAAAAGCCACAGGAAATTTACGCACTTTTTGCAAACAGGGGTTTCCTTACTAAAACCAGAGGAATCTCATCGTTCAGAGTAAGAGTACTTTAGAGTGTTTTTGCACACACATGTGACCCCACCGTGGAGAGCAATCGGCTCGTGCAATCAAAAGAAAGCAGAGAAAAGGGAAAAATAAAAAGACAAAAGTTGGGTACCGTGCGCCTGCGGCGCTACCTGTTCCCAGTCAAAACACCACAATTTCATCTGAATTTGGGTTTTCAGACCTGAAAATGCCCCTCGTTAAGAGTATGGGTTCATATTTTGTGAAAATTTAAGTCACTAAAATTTTGTCCATTTTTCCGAATATGCCCCACCACAGCCCGGGATTGGCTCGGAAATGCCACAAAACACTGCTTTTTCACCCCCTGACGCACAACTATTTGAGGTGCGTTTTTTTGGTCCCGAAACACGATTTTTCAGATTTTTTTCCAAAAGTTAGCGCGAAGCCTGATCTTACGAATTGAAAATATGATCTTAATCATTCTTTCTTCATTCCTTGCATGATTTTTTGGCACGACGTGATACGTTACGGAGGGTATACACCCCAAAAGTGCATCAGAAAAGTAGCTGACCAACAATTGTTGACACAACTGACTGAAGAGAGAATTAAAACTGCAATGCCAGTTTTTTTTATTTTTTTTATCTTTCAAAAAAAAATTTTTTATTTTGTTTTGTTTTGCAGTTCCTCCATTGAAACCAAGCTTGACGTCCAAATAGGTTTGGACAGGTTTGAGACCTTAGGGGCCATCGCATGCCTTTCTAGGATGCCAACCCTACTTGGATGACTGTGTTTCGCACGGCAACGCCAGTAGTAAAGATGTATGGAGATGGGCATTCTTACTAAAAGCTGGTTTTGTTTTGCTTTTCTTTTCTTTTTTTTCTTTGTCTGGACGGGGGTGATGTAGCCTTCCCCTTTGTACCTCTGATTTAATTTTTTTTCTTCTTTACGCCCCCACCCGGATAGCACCAAACTTTTGTAATTTTTTTTTCCATCCTACAAAGCCTGCTTTGAAGGATCAACACGGTTGCGGTCCCTCAACACCTAATACAGGAGGATTGCATCCCAACGAAAAATACCTTCTTATTTCCTACCATTCTATTGTTTAAATTAGGGTAGCTGTACCAGCATATTTTTTTTTTTAAAGGTACACTGTCAAGCGAGCGGGCTTTGTTACAAAGCACCCCGGATACAATTTAATGTCCTGTTTACGTTCCGCTCCGTACCGCGTCTTGTCTATTTTGACTTATTTTGATGAAACAAATTTTGCAAAAGCGGAAAACGTGCTATAAACCGGGAAAAAAAATGCAAACGATTTTTTTTTTTTTTTTTGACGCTCATGCTCGCGACCCCAATTCTGAGTTAATAGGACGCCTTCTGGCGTCCCGCTCCTTTCCTATTATTCTGCCTCTCAAATTATTCCCCCCTTCCCTCTCTCTCTCGCTAAATACTAGACAGTGGTACTCTCTAAGTTTTACGCTCAACTTTACCTTACACCAGTTCAGATGCCACTTCTCTTACCATCCCAGGACGTGGTCGGCAGGGGGTGGGCATGTGTCTGTACACTTTTTTTAAAGGTGGCTAAGCAGAAGAGGCTTAGGTCCATCTTATAAATCTTTTTGGTTTTTTTTTTGTTTTTTTTTCCATTCTCTCTCAACACAAAAGGCATATTGCCTCCATGAAGTGGCGGTCTTTTGGGTACAAAGGCAAATTGCTATGTTCTGTATTTCGCACGGATCGCCTTTTTATAAGGCAGGTAGCTACCTGAGTACAACAAAAAAAAAAGTGGAGCTCATGAACCAAGCCCCTTATCTGCCCTCCCACTCCCCATTCCCCATTTTCCCCCTCCCTCATTTCTTAGCACTGTTATCAGTTGCTGTTACTCTGTTACTCTGGTATGTTGATGTATTATTCTTACACGAAGTGTGTGCTCGAAAAGAAAAGAAGCTTTACCCAAGCAGACAACGTCATTTTTTTCAAGGTGGCTAAGCAGGAGAGGCTTAGGGTATTCGTATCAACTTTTCTTTCCCCCCCCTCCCTTGAGGTGATTTGAGGACTTTTTTTTTTAAGAAAAAAATTCACAACGAGGCGGAAACACACTTGATACACGGGTGTGTGAATTTTTTTTTTTTTTTTTTTTTGTGATTTTTTGTGAATCGCTATGTGCAGGTTTTGTGTATTTTCCTGGAAAAAAATGACCCCAAACCACCCCACCCCCTCTTCATTTTGATTCCCATCCTTTGTGCCTATTTTTTTTTTATTCCTACAAGCGTAGCTTAAAGGAGAAATAGTTCCTCAGATACGGTCACCAATCACCCCTCAAACAGGGTAATTGAGCAATCAACGAAAAAAAACCTTTTTTCCTTTTACCTATCCGAATTACTACTTTTCCGGCTAAACCTTTTGGTAAACCTTGGCACGTCTTGCGTACTGTACGAAAATATAGTGCATTTTTTTTTTCTGTACCCCCTATTGTTTTTAAAATCAAACTGGCGTTAGTCACTCGGAGAAGTTTTTCTTTTGCACTGAAGGGGCAGGGGGAGGGTGGGTGACCACTGTCGCTAAGTGGAGAGAGGGCTTAATTCGTTTTTTTTTTTTGCTTCATATTATTTCGGAGAGAAAAAAAACAGCCCATACATCTCTCCCCTTTGCTGGCAGACCCCAAGAGCCTGCCAAAAATCTTTGCATCCCGCTTCTCCGTTGTGTTGTTTTTTCTTTTTCTTTTTCCAGCGTCCGCCGATGAACGGTGAGGCGTTTGCACTTTGTTTTTTTTTTGTTTCTTTTGTTCCTGTTTTTCAAGGGGGTTTAAGCTCTGTGAGGCTTACGTTCATTTGAAAAACTTTTGATTCCTTTCTCCCCTCTCCCACCCCATCCCTGCTGGCACTGTTCAGATCGCCCCGTCGATGCAAGTCAGCTTCTGAACTGTGGATTTCAAAAAGAAAAAAGAAAAAAAAGAAGAAGAAAAAATAAAACTATAGTAGAGCACACTCTAGGGTGGCTATACTAATACAACCAAAGTTTTCAAATAGAGCAAAGACTTCCCCGGCACGCAGACGGACTTCAAGAAAACGCCAATAATGACGTTTTCGAGCAGTTTATTATTATTTGTTTTTTTTTTTTTTTTTTTTTTTTTTTGTTCAAATTGGAAAAATCTGCAACAATAAAGGGAGAACCTCTCACCCCCTTTCCCATAACTTCAAACAGCCCCCCCCCCTCCTCCCCCGCTCTCTTCAGTTTTTTTTTTTTACTTACCAATTACGTCGGTTATCCAACAAGGATAGTCTTCAGACTATGAGCGCAAAACAAAGAGGGGGGGAGACACAACGGTACGTCACTGTCGTGTAGATGAAGCGAAGGAGTTTGGGGTGTATGGGGTTCAACCCAGATGCAGCAAAAAAAAACCCCCGTGTTTACTTACACTAATACAAAAACAAAATTTTCAAGAAAAAAGGAAATCATCATTTACAAAAAAAAAGGATCTCTCTTCTCTCTCTCCAACTCTTTTATACAACAATTTGCATCATTTATTTCTCTCAAAAAAAAAAAAATCCCTTCCTCTATAACACGGATGCTGCCAGATCTGGCCAGAT
Source organism: Rhynchopus sp. YZ270_cl-10 (assembly GCA_964035575.1). NCBI lineage: Eukaryota > Euglenozoa > Diplonemea > Diplonemida > Diplonemidae > Rhynchopus > Rhynchopus sp. YZ270_cl-10. Next base: position 507,842 of record OZ037897.1, on the reverse strand, counting down.
TTGGGGGCCAATTTCCCAGATCTGGCTCGTTTTCCAGATGTGGAGATCTTGTTTCCAGATCTGGCCAGATCTGGCCAGATCTGGGAATCTGGGAAATTTTTTTTTTCAAAAAAAAAAAAAACTCCCCAGATCTGGCCAGATCTGGAAATCTGGCCAGTTTTTTTTTTCCCTCAGATTTCTGGCTATTGTCTCCCAGGGAAAGGGACTCTCGAATTTTTTTTTTCGCCCCTAAAAAGGGCTAATTTCGACGATTTGAGGCCATTTAAAGCAAAATTTGGCACTTTTGAGCATCTGTGGGGGTCTAAAACGTGGTTTTGCGAACCCGAAATTTCATGGTTTTTACCAAAGACAAGTCGATTTTTGAAAAATCTCGAAAAAAAAAAAATTTTTTTTTCCGGGAAAATTTTGACCCCTGAGCAGGGTTTTTGTGTACCAAAAAGTGCAAAAAAACGCAAGAGTCGGGTGTTTTGACGATCTGGTACCGCCATATGCAGTACAGGGGCCCACAATTTCGACTTTTTCTTAGCAATTTCCTTCATAATTTTTTTTTCTTCGATTTCTGGCAAAGGCAAATCTCAGGCAAAAAAAATTCACCCCTGATAGTGGGTCCTTGGGTGTCCAAAGATGCCAAAAACACAAAAATTTTGATGTTTTGACCATCTGTGGGCGCCTAAAACGCACTTCTCTGCCCAAAAAATGAAAATCGATTTTTCCTTAGCGTTTTTATAGCCGTGATTTTTGGGTATTTTTTCGCAAAGGGAAAAAAAAAAATATCAACCAAAATAGTGGGTCCTTGGGTGACCAAAAATGCAAAAAAACGTTTTTTTTTGGTGTTTTGACCCTTCAGAACCACCCAAAACGCACTTTTGTGTACCAAAACACGCATATTTCAGATTTCCTCAGCAATTCCTTCACAAGTGCAAGGTGATTTTTGACCAAACTAATTTTGTGCACTTTTTTTGTGGTCACGTAACGCTAAAATCCTCTCCGTGATGCGAGAATTACATGTGAGAATGCGATAATGATTCTCGCATGCGAACGCCCAAAACCACGAAGGAGGACGCAAGCAAGGCTTCAGTGCACTTAGGTACAGGATGCGTCGTTTTCAGTTACAAAAAAGGGTACTGTGAAGCGGTTGAGGCACACACACAGACCCGTTGCAAAATGCATCTGGGACCCACGCTAGACCCCCCAAAAGCTGTAAAACCATATATTTCCATCTCGCGACCCCAGCGGATGTGGACTGAGGTGTTTTTTTTTGGGTGTTTAGAAAGGTTTTTGTCCGATTGGAGAATTTTTTCGGTAAGTGTTGCATTTTGTCCCCACTGAGTGTGCACTCAGAAAACACTCATCAATAAAACGACCTTTCTGTTCGGTAAAAAATAGTTATTTGCTATCGTAGTAGTGGGTTTGTCGTGCAGTGATGTTCTTTGTACCTGGAGAGTGGGCCGAGTGCAAGGTATGTTTTTAACCCCCCGATTTTCTCCCTTTTCGACATGTTCGCTATTTTTTAGCTATTTTTTTTTTTTGTCAACAAAAATGTCACTTTTACGTTTAAGGGGTACGGGGCGGCTTCTTGTTTGTTTGTTTGTTTTTTTGTTGTAGTCTCTACTTTTACATTCAATTTCTCTTAACAGGTACCCGAACCGACGACCCTTCATCATAACAGCGAAGCAGTGCCGACGGAAGAGCTGGTGCAATTATTTCAAAACCAGGTGGCGATCGTAAAAGTCGGGTTTATATACCAACTTTTCCATTAACCCACCCCATAGACCACCCTAATTATTATGAAACTCTTAGTCAGTCACTGCTATAGCCATTTAACCCAGGGAGCGTAGCTAGTGCAAGAAATTCGACTTCGGGATCCGGAAAGTCTGTCCTCTGCTTGCGGAGGACTAGGCACAAGAAAATATTGCGTTCCCCCAGAAAACTAATTTTTGTCACAGTAATTTTTGCCCAGGGCATGCTCTTGAAGCATGGCGGCTTGGTGTGAGAAGGGGCAGTGTATTGTTTTGTTCTAGATTTCAACGGTTGTTAGAACGAGTCAAGTGGATGCTTATCTAAACACTGACTTTAGTACAGACCCGAGAGATCACACATGACTTTGAGGAAAGAACAAAGCAATGCATCTGTACCCGCACGCCAGGTTGTAGTTACTTCAGAATTTTCTTAAGTTTGCATGAACGAGGAGGGGCGAATCATTCTTCGGGAACCATAGTTGTATACCATGGAATGATTTTCTCAAAAACACCACGTGGGGGCTGAATTCAATCCCTTAAGAATTGCGAATTCAGCCTTTGTAGAAGGTACGTCTTACTTGTACTTGTACTTGTATGCCGTGTCCACCCTTCTCGACCTTACCGGTTCACATGTACGAATAATATTAGGCAGTGGTAACACCCTTCTCAATTGTGCAAACTTAAGAATTTTCTGCTGGAACTTACCAAAATCGATTTTCTTTCACCCCAAACACCCGCAACACCCCACCTGCTACTTCGGTAGCCTGTGTTGTTGGGAGTTGGTTCTCATGTTGATCCCCAGTGTTTTGCACTGCTTCTTCTGAGCCCAACGCTGTTTGGCCTGTCGACGTAATAAATACGAAGACAGGGCGGCGGTGCCAACAATTTTCCAATGATGTAACGTTTATCTGATTGATTTATCGTTTGATATACCTTGTGTGTCCTACTTCGTAACTTGCACACACGATCAACGAAAATTGAACGGTACTTCAAGCGATACTTCGTTATGTCATTGGGGGTACCTGGAAAAAAAAATTTTCCCAGACGTCCCAGATCTCCCAGATGTGGCCAGATCTGGCCAGATCTGGGACGTCTGGGAAAAAATTTTTTTTCAAAAAAAAAAAAAATTTTCCCAGATCTGGCCAGATCTGGGCGGCCCAGATCTGGAGATCTGGCCAGATCTGGCAGCATCCGTGTCTATACTTCCATTACAATATTTTCAAGAAAGATTTTCCCTTTCCCATAACCCCTCTCTTTTCCCTCTTTTTTTACAAAAAATGATGTCTCCCACCGAAGCGTTGGAAGGTCTTTCCAGAGAGTGCCGCGCTGCAGTGGTGGTTATGTACAATGATCGCAAATCGGAGATCCGGAAACAGTTTCGTATTTGGGGGAAAACCGCGCCTGGGGTGGCGGGGGTGGCAGAAGAAGTGTGGGGCACGACTTTGTTGCAGGAGGTTTTCAATCAGAGGGTGTGGAGGATGACGGCAGGGCTTGCGTTGCCGGAGGCCCGCACCATGAAGATGTGGAAACCTGATGCGATGTTTGCGTTTATCTTTTCGATTGTCAACTCAAAAGAATGCTCAGAAACAGAGTTGGAGGCAATGAAGCGTGCGACTCCACAGCTCTTTGGCCGACCCGATTCAGCAGAATGGGTAGAACTCATGGTCCTCCCCTTCCGCCGCGCAGTTTTAACCATGTTTGCAAAAAACCTCCTCGAGCGTGCATTATCTGAAATCGGAGAAGGTGTCCACACCCATACCACCCCCAGCGAGACCGTCTCGGAGCATCCTGAATTTAAATATGCCTTGGCATGCTCTGGGAAAGGGAGTTCTAATGTTGAGGTAAATGAATTGCTTGCGATTTTTGATTATTTTGAAGCAGGGTGCGCGCAAATTGCGGCAGAAAGCATGGTAGCAACGGCTGTCCTAAAATCGGTTACCTCTTTATTGGATGGGGTGAACATAGAGGTACCGACGGATTGTGTGTCTGTTTATTTGGCTTCTCATTTGCTTCACGCGTATTGGCATTATGTGCAGAAATGTGTTGAGACAGATCTTGGAGAAGATGCGCTTCAGTTGGAAACACTATGCTCTAATTGGGTTGACGCTTCTGGACCGTCAGATGCAATGGTAAACCTGGGGACACAACGGCTGATGTGCATTGCAATGTCGGGTTATGTGCCTGCACGCATTGCCTATGCAGCGAGGGTTGCGCAAGGATATGCTCCAGAATCGCCGAGTTTTGTGTCTCGTTTGACATCTGCTCCAAAAGTAGTCCGTATAACCGAAACCGAACGTACCGTTGTGTCCTGGTTAAAAGAAATCATCGAGAGGGCTGACAAACAAAAATATCCGATTGCATCTTATCTTCTCGGTGTCTTTGCGTTGAACAATGAAAGGCGGAGGAAAGCTGTGATCCAGATGCTCCCTCCACACCGCTACTTTACAATGTTCCTGGACCTTTGCGAAGAGGCCAGGGAAGGGGATGCGATGGGCAGCATCGTGCCGTTTGAGAGGCAGAGCCATGGGAAAGGGTTTCCATTTCTGGTGGGAGGGGTGGAGGAGGCGAGGCGCTTTGCAAAGGCTCACACAACGCCGCAGGTGGTACCCCCAGTGAAGCCGAATCACGCAGAGAAGTTGCTTGCTTATTGCAAAGCAAACCGCACCCTCTTCGCAACGTACCTAGTACTGTTTCTCATAATCGCAGCGCAGCTGGTTGTTAAGGTGCGTTGAATGGAGAGAAGAGGAGTGAGTACACGACAGTGAAGTAAATGACATGATATGCACATTTACAGTTTTTCGTGTCATTTTACATGGTAAATGTGCATGTCATGTCATTTACTTCGCCGTGTAGCAGTGACTGTATTGTGATAATTGCCCATAATATGCCACCGTAATACATTCTGACAAAAATGTTTGGCATTTTTCAGGGTTGTTAAAGTGGAGTTTTGACCCTTTTTACGGTTTCTATTAAACAGAGAGAGGAGAGGGAGATGGTAAGATACATCAGGTAAGGTGGGTAGGTTGTTGGTACAACCTTAGAGACATTGCGTTTTGCGCTTTTTTTAAAACTCATATTTACACATTTTTTTTTGGGGGTCAGACCAAAGGGGGGAGTTAACTCTGCCTTAACACACGAGGGGGATGCAGTGTGCCGTCTGTATTTTCCTCTAGTATTTGCAAAAAAAAAATCTTCAGCGGAAGGTGTGGACCGCCCGGCTGCCGAGCGGTTGTGGACCGCCCCTGTTCACTATGGTACAGGCAAGCCATGAGGTTTCCTTTTCACACCTTCCGTTGTTGGCTGCAGGGTGCTTGTGTTTTTCATTCGATAGCTGGCATCTTACAGTGGGTCAGTCGGAGGTTCCTATATCAGCAACTACCATTTTTTTTTGCCATGGAATTTGTTTGCCGTTTTTTTTTATTACCAAAGCCTGCGTCCGCCGATGAAAAACGGCGAGGCGTTTGCACTTTTTTTTCATCTTCTCTTTTTACTATTTTGCGCTAATTTTTTTATTTCAATAATACGTGGAGGGGGTTGTGGAACCCTCAGGGGAGGGGAAGTGATTATTTTCTTACTCCGAAACCCTCTTTCCCCACTAGGTTGCATTATACGTGCTCGGCCCCGACCAGTATAATTCGTATAATACGGTATTATACAGAATTATACGGTGTTATACGTGCTGCTGGGGACCGAATACCGTATAATTTTACAACCTGCTTTCCCCCCCACCCCACCACCACCCACACTGCCCCCCCTCCACCCAGATTCCAACACCATCCCAACACCTAACCACCACCCCCCATGCAACCCCCACCCCTACAACACCAGCGCTGAGGGCGTCCTCTCTGTACCTTACCACACACAAAAAAAAAGCCTTTTGTACCATTGAAGTCTGGAGGAGTCTTCTCGCGGACAAAAAAAAACTCCATCTTTCAATACTATCTTAATCTTCTTCTCTCTCCTTCTCCCTTTCAATGCGCCTCCTCCCCCCTGAACGACGTGATTGGTACAGCAATGAGCATGACACCATCAAACTTCATCGTCTGCGTAGGGAGGTGCAGTTTTGCACTACCATGATTGAAAGCGGGATGGCGGCACGGAAAGGACGTGACCATGCTTCGTCGCCCCCTACCACCTCGATCCTTGACTGCACAGAGGAGTGGACCGTACGCAAGATTGTTGTCCAGCAGCGTACCGATAAATTAGCAGGGTACCTCTCTTTAGAGAAAGAGCGTCGTTTGCGTGCTGCGGTGTTGGCGACGAAGACGACGATTGGTTGGCGAAATATGCGGAGAGTGGTCTATCTTGCTGCCTTCACACCTGCTTTCATTGCGTTAGGACAACAGGCTGCCGACGAAGCAATGTCACTCATTTCTTATCAATCCTTGGTCTCCAATGCGACCTGTGGTCTCATAGCACATCTCTTCTATCTCGAGAGGCATGTGTGCCAGACGCTGGTAGGGCCAGAGGAGGTGATTGATGTAGTGTTGAAGTCCGCTCTTCGCGATGCAAGGATTGAAACCCTTCATGTCCTCTCGTATGAGACGTTGCCGGACGACGAAGGGGTGGACAAAGAGAAGGCCGCGGAGGGGGCTGGGGGGATTGACAGCCAGGCGTCGTTGTTGACGAGACTGCCGGAGGCGTTGGCGCCGTTCTTCAGTGTGCTTGTTGCGAAGATCAGTTTGCTGCATACGTACGCTGGGGACCTGCATGTGTGCAATGTAGATGCCTCGGCTGAAAGCGTCGGTCTGCCGGTGGGTGTGACTAAGCTGAAGCAGCCGACCTGCACAGAGAAAGGGGTGCCGCCGAAGAAGAGGGTTATCCTCGCGATTGCGCCATTTCGTTTGGCAGGTATCTTTTTAAGAAGTCGATTGTTTTGATTATTTCCATGAGCTCGATGTGTTTTAGCACCAACGTCAACTACTCTTTGTGCACTTTCAACTTCTCTTTTTTGCGACGTCCACAAGGCGCTCCGCACAACTGCTATTTCTTCTTCTTTTTTTTTTTTAACCACAACCCACACAGCCTCCGTCGCACAATGGGAGCCTCGCTTCTCCCAGCTTGTCCTTTGCGCGCTTCATGAGGCCTGCGTCAAGGCTGGTGTCGAACCGTTGTCCTCTTCAGGTGCATCGCTCACCTTTGCCTTTGAGCCTGAGGATGTACCAAGATGTGTTGCGATTTGCAAGAACATTGTTGCCACCATCGCGCATGCATGCACCACCACCACCACCACCACCACACCCTCTGAGACACCCACACCCGGCGGCGCCGTCTCACCCCAAGAACTCCGTGCAGTATTTACCGCCGCCACCCCGGTCATGGCACTACACTACGCTCAGGTCCTCTTTCTCCCTTGCGCCTCGGGGCAACAGACCTTCCGGGCGCCTATAGGTGAAGGCATTCCCATTGCCAGAGGTCTCCTCGAGCGTGCAGGGACGGAACACCGTTTGGTCATCTCCCCAGAACTGCACGGTGTGCTGTCAGCTCGGAGGTGCACTGTGACGCCGATTCAGGAGCATGGCCAGGTGGTGTGCTATGGTGTCGTGGATTTGGGTGGGATAGAGGCAGTGCGGACCGTGAAGATCCCACTCCGTAAGGTAACTGTGGAGAAGGCGAAGGGGGTGGTCGCAACACCAGGGGCAGCGTCAGGGAGACCTGCGGACACATGCTTGCAGCAGAGATCGATTTGTGGTCCGCCGTTGTCGGTACATCCGGCGTTTATCCCTAAGGGGCCTATTCCGCTTGCAGAGGCGGATATCCGTCAGCTCTTCCATGCGCTGGACAGTGATGGTGTGGGGTGCGTGCGTCTCGCAGTTCTTTCCAAATATGCGTCCATCGCGTGCGAGGATTTTGGCATTCCCAAGGCCTCAATAGCAGGGCAGATCCAAGCGCTTCTAGCGAAGCACTGCGACCCTCATGCGGAGTACGTCTCGTATCCGGTGTTCTCGGTTGTCATTTTGAAGCTGGCGCAGATGTGATGGTCAAAAAAAGAGGGTGTACTCATAAGGGAGCATTCGATAAGTAGCAGGTTAGCCTTTGTGCGGGGGGTGGACAACTGTGGGGGAGGTGTCGTTGCGCTACTATTTCATCAGATGGTTCATGGTAAAGGGATAAGAGAAAAATCTCTGCACACAAAAGTATTGACAAAAAGGAGGAGGAGGAGGACCAAGGTGCGATAGTGAACCGACCTGCTGTCTTTTACAAGGCATCTTTCGGGTTCCCAACGCAATCTTCCCTCTTTTTTTGGTTTTCTGTCATGAGAGGGTTTTGTATTTCACGTCCTTTTTCAAGACGAACTGGAGGGCCTTAGGTTCACCTTACAAAAAAAAAAATTGACAGTGGAGATTGCACAACTGTGGCAACACAACCGAGGCAACTGCACTACTCCAACAATTTATCAAAAAAAGAACCCTAGAAGGTTTGCCATTTTGCATTTCTAACCCCCATTTTTTTTGTTGTCCATTTTTTTTTTATAAATGTGAGACCTCCTGTCTGTCCACATTCTTTTCAAGTGTCCTTTTGTTCGTTTCTAAGTTCTCAGGTACATGATAATAAAAAAAACCGGCCTTTCCCCCCTTCAACTTCTCTCTCGAAAACGCTCCACCCATTACCCCACCACCACCCCATAGTCACCCTAGGCACACAACACAAAAAGCACACACAACACCCAACACACACACCCCCTGCTTCCCCGCTAAAAGAGGTTCCCGTTCTCCCCTCTTATACATCCACTCTTTTTTTGTCCCTCAACTTTTTCTTTTTTTTCTCTCTTTTTTCAAAATGGATGAGCACCAAATCCACATTGTCAGCGAGCAGGCTCGGTTTGGGGGGAGCGTGGAGAGGGGGGAGGAGGAGTGTGAGGATGGCACGTTGTTTGCGGTGTGCAAGACACATGACCGCAAACGGGCGGTGGAGTACATGAAGGACAACGGCGATGGGACCTATGAATGTGAACCTGGCCAGGAATGCAAAATCCCCACAGCGCACCTCCGCGAGCCTGCTGCAGTCTTTTGGTATTTTTGCGAATGCTGCCAAATCGTTCTCAACTCCGAGCGCCAATACAGCCTCCACACCCGCGGCAACAAACACCAACATAAGGTAAAGGAATTGGGCGCACTCTTCCTCAAACGAGGCCTTAACTTTGAGGAACATCAACCAAGAATAATCCCGGAGGGTACTTCCAGAGCAGAGGTCCTTTCGAAAAACGATCCGATCGAAGAAGCGCTGTCAAAACCGCTCATTGGAAAGCACGCTGCGAAGCAGGCGAAGGCGTCGAAAAAGAAGAAGGTCAAGCAGCAGAAGGAGAAGGAGCGGGAGGAGCGGGAGATGGTTGCAGCCATTGTCGATGATGATGAAGTAGGCAATGAGTTGGTTATGATGGACCTTGGGGACGGCTTTGGAGGGATTGCTGTAGTAGACGAAGAAGTGGATGTGATAATGAGCCCTGAAGACCTCAAATGCAAAACCGCCCCCCCAGCAATCTACGGTACCGGTGGAGGTTCCCCCAAATCATTCGGTCTCGACTTCGGTCGTGCCGTCTGGTCTGGCGGTGTCGGCTCCAACGGAGATTTAGATGCAGGTTCCCGCCCTCTGAGCAGCGCTTCAGCCCAAACCCTCCCCCCCGCCGACAGCCATACCGGATCGCTTGGTTCCAGTGCAGGGCTGCGTGACGACCCACTCCTGACAGGGCGTCCCATCGGAACGGCGCCTGCAAATCAGATGGCAGCGTTCGCCAAGGCGATCGCAGGGTCTCCTGCGCCAGGAAATGCTCCAGCCACGTTGGCTGGGTTTAACAGCGCGCCCACCTTAACTGCAATGTGCGGTGGGCTTGATTCGGAGCGGGCCTGGCAGGAGGCGGAATTGGCGTCGGGTGGTTCTGTGGTAAGTCAGCCGGAGGGAGCGGCGGTAGGGGTGTTGGACAGCAGATTGACCTCGGAAAATCTGGCGTCCGGTTCGCAGCTGAACAGTTGGGTTTTGGGGGCGTGGAGTTAAAAAAAAAAAATGGGTATTCTGTTTTAAAGTGCAGAAGTGGTGAAGGGAATGAATCAAAAAAAAAAAGCGAGGGATTTGCAAATAAAAGGGGGGTTGTTAGAATGGTGTATTATATTAAAAAAAAGTGACTAACAACAATGCACTGTGATGGGGGGGGGGGTTAAGGATCATCTTATAAAAAAGAGCTTTTCATTATTTCCCTTATTTGGTGCTTTCGGAAGTCGGTCAGCGACCTGTCGGCGACCTGTCAATATCAGGGGGTGTGTATAGAGTCCCTGTGTCAGCGACCTGTCAATATCGACCCCCTCCCGGAGCACCACTTATGTTTTTTTTTTTTTTTTTTTTTTTGTTGGATTTTTTTCTTCTTTTTTTTTCGCGTTATTCAACGGGAGGGCCTTACTAGGTGTCCTCCTCAGGTGTTTATTGGTATACCTTTTTTTTCCCCTCTTTTTTTCGATATGGCGGGGGGGAGCTGGAGGGGGGGTGTAAGAGGTTTACTTGGTGCACCAGCCCTGTTGTTAGTTTATCTGGCTTCGTCAGGAAACAGACCGTTCGTTTTTTCTTCTTCTTTTTTTTTTGCAATGATTTGTGTGCCTGCTTACAGTTCCCCCCCTCCCTGTCAGCAACTCCCAACAACATTCCGGGGTTCGATAACCTGGAGTGTCTGTGTGCTCTGCGTCTCCCAGAGATGTTTTTTTGCACTATCAACTTCACCTTTTTTTTTTTGGAGGTGTGGTGTGCACAGAGAGGCACAATTATTTTATTTGTGAAGGGAGAAAAAAGGGGTGCTGTAAATGCTAGTAGGTAGTATATTTTTCAATTCTTTCCATACAAACTCGCACAATCACTCAACACGTATTTTTTTTTTTTTAAATGCTGTTGACAAGCACCTGATACAGTCTTGTGACTTTGAAAGAACGAAAAAAAGTGAAAAAAAAAAAAATGCAAGATATATTTTGTGTGCAAAAATTCTCTCCACAATCACTAACTGTTTTTTTTTTATAGGTAACAGTACTAACTAAGCACAGAAGAGGCTTAGGTTCATCTTATGAATCTTTTCTTTTTTCTTTTCCTCGGGTACATTTAGTGCACCCTATTATACCTTCTATTCAGTAGAATAGTTAGTATATGAAACAATTTTCCTCGATTTTTTTCATTTTTTTTTTTTTTTTCATCGTGCTTTCCATGGTACCTTACTCAAAATTACCCCCTCCCTCACTCCCCCAAGGTTTAAAAAAAACAAAACAAAACAAGAGCACAAAGCACAAGCATACCATAACAAAAAATTTTCATTAAAAAACCCCCATCTGATTTTGACCCGAGAGGTTTGGCGGTGTTTTTGCGGTGTTGGACATTTTTGCTTGGCGTTTTGGCGTTGGGCCGAAGTTGCTATAGCACGATGACAATGGCAATTCCATTGCTTATACCGACCGGGCCAAATCAGGTGGTTCTTCATTTTACAATATTTTCATTTCCCCCATCTTCCCCGAAATTGATTTTTTTTTTTTTTTTTCCTCTTTTCCTCGAAGTGCACCCACGCCCTTCCCTCGGGTGTTGTGCACAGATTTTATACGCGATGTGTAGAATGAGTGTACACGAGAGTTGTACGTTCATCTTACAAAGAATTTTTTTTTTTTGTTTTTTTTTTGTTGGCAGTGTCCCATGCGTCCGCCGCTGAAAGGTGAGGCGTTTTGCATTTTCAACTTCTCTTTTGCAAACAATACACAGAAGTAAAAAAAAAAAATAAGTTTGGGTACATTTAGTCCCTATTATACCTTCTATTCAGTAGAATAGATAGTATATGAACTAACTACTCTTTTTGCATGCCAGCCGATTGTCTGGTGAGGTGTTGTGTTCACTTTCAACTTTTCTTTAGTGAAAGATCGTCTCTATCGAGGCAGCTGAACTAAACGAAGAGATTATTACAAAAAATGATCAAGATGGGGAAAAAAAGTGGAGCGCCTTCCTCTTGAATACAATATTTCAAAAAAAAAAAAAATTTTACGAGAAAAGAACAGGAAACAAAAATGCCGTTCATAAAATACAGGATAGAAGAGCTGTCGTTTGTTGTTTTCTCTCTCTTTTTTTTTCTTTTTTTTTTTTTTACAGGTACCGGCATATTATTATTCCGCAGAAGTATTCGCAACTTCGCTTTTTTTTAAAAAAAAAAGTCGAAACTCAGAGATTTTTTTGTGGGGGGGTGGGGGGGGGGTTTAGGGGAGTCCACGTAGTAGGAATTCCTTAAGAAACCGTGTCACAAACCCATTTTTTTGAGTTTTAGGTTAAGAAATCCACTAAAATAGTCGTATTTGGCCCCAAAACCACCTCCCGATCACAAAAATATCTCATTAAAACCACAGACGACCTCAACAGAAGTTTTGTTCCTTAAAAAAATCGTGTTTTTCTGAAAAAAAACACGAAAAATGTGTGACAAAAATGTGACGCTTATGTCACACTTATGTCACACTTAGCAAATTACACTTTCTGGTTCCAAAGAGTACCTGTAAAGCCCAAAAACCACTCCCATCATACTGGGGTGAGGTCCGAGGGTGGGAAAATATGGTTTTGGGGCTTTTTTGGCACCGATTTTCGGCCCCAGAAATAAAATTTTCTGGAAAAAGCATTCATTCTACCCTTAAAATACCCGTTTTTGGGGGTGTTTCCAACATACCAACCCCGAAAAAAATCACCAGAAAAGTCACCACAGGCCAGAATTCGGCTCGGAATGGATGCGGGGACATCCAAATAGGCAGAAAACCCTACTTTCCAGTTAAAAAAACGCTTTTTTCTGGGCTATGAGATGTCCCCCTCCAATGTCACACTTATGTCACACTTAGTGTCACACTTATGTCACACTTATGTCACACTTAGCAAATTACACTTTCTAGTTCCAAAGAGCACCTGTAAAGACCCAAAAACCACTCCCATCATATTGGGGTGAGGTCCGGGGGTGGGAAAATATGGTTTTGGGGCTTTTTTGGCACCCCCAGAAATATTTTTTTTCGAAAAAAATACTCATTTTACCCTAAAAATACCTGTTATTTGGGGTGTTCTTGGGATGATTACCAAATGCCGACCCCAAAAGGGCCGCCGAAAAAGTCACAGAAGGCCAGAATTCGGCTCGGAATGGATGCGGGGACACCCAAATAGGCAGAAAACCCTACTTCCAAGTAAAAAAAACGCTTTTTTCTGGCCTATGAGATGCCCCCCTCCAATGTCACACTTATGTCACACTTCCTCCTCCCGGCTAAAAAGTGGTTTTTACGGCAAAAAAAAAATTCAAAATTTCAGCAAAGGCGTACAAAAAAATAGACTTTTGGCCCCAAAACCCCCCAGAAATCGCTCTGTGGACACATCTGAGTAGAAAAAATCTCTTTTCCTCTTGTTTTGGACTATTGAAAAAAATTGAATTTTTTGATAAATCGCCCTGTATCAAACCCCCTTAGAAAACGATGAAAATGGGGTGAAAACGCTACAAAAAGTGTCAAAAAAAGTTCCCAAAAGTGCCAAAAAGTGCCAAAAAGGTATCAAATAGTGAGGAATAGTCCCAGAAATGTGTTTTCTGGGGTGGTTTTGTGTTTTGGAATGATTTTTTTGCATTTTTTTTATGATTTTTTGGGGTGTGTGACAGAAAAAACGGCTACGTGGACTCCCCTAGGGGGGGGGTTCGACCCCCCTTGGGGGGTTTTTCAGACGTGTCCAGGGGGGGTGGAGAAAAAAAAATCCGGGGGCCGAAAAATTTCCAGGGGGGGTGGCCCGGCATGCACCCACACTCGCCATGGGGCCATATTCAGCCTCGTGCCTCGTGAACAAAGTGCAGCCAGAAAGCGACTCAATTAGTCAAGCGCCGAAGGAAAAGGAAGCATGCAGCATGGCGAAAGACAAAAAGTAGCGTACCGTGCGCCTGCGGCGCAAGCTTGCAACCCACCCTTCCCGTGACATAGTTTGGCGGTAAAAATGTGTAATTTTAAGCGCAAATTTTGGAAATGTTGCGTACCGTGGCTTCGCCAGGAACCTATGGGTGCCATGACCGCCGTTTCTTTTGTAAATGTACTGAGGTTACTGATAATTCGTGTGCCCCGTCTGCCTGGTGTAAATATCAGGGAAGTGCCGAACTCCGCAGTTGGACAACCACGGAATTCTCACATTCCGCCGGAGGCCCCCAACTTGAGCTAAGGTGGGGACCCGGGCGCGCGAAGCGCGCCCGGGCTCGGCTGACAAATTTTCGACCCCCCTTGAGGCCTGAAAAACCGGATTGAAAAATAAACTCTGTCGAAACTACAAAAAAAAAAAAAAATACGGTGACGCAAAAAAGTGTTTAGTACAGTGTAGCACACTCTAGGGGTTGGCATACACTAATACAACCAAAGTTTTTCAAAAAATATAGAGGTCGCTTCTCTCCCCCCCCTCTTTGGCAGTGTGTCTGTTGATGTGTCTTCTGAGACCGTCCTTTTTTTTTTTTTTGGGTACATTTTTTTTGCACCCTCTACGCCTTCTTTTCGTTTAGAAAAGAATATGAATTTTTTTTTTTGTCTTGCTTATAATTTCCCTGTCAGCAACTCTCAAAAAAGTGCGTACACTTTGGGTTTCGATAACTCTACGGTGTGTCAAAGAGCGTTCCCAGAGCACGTTTTTTTCTCAAGATCAACGTCACTTTCCCCCAGTGTTGATACAAAAAAAAAAAAAGAATTATAGTGGAGTTCATCCTCGGGTGTCTACACTAATACAACCAAGTTTTCAAAAAAGAAATCCCCCCTTTTTATTTAGTCCAAAAGGCTTCGGCCAGCAATGAGTACAAAACCCTAGTTACCCCACCAAGGAGGGCCCTAGGTGATTTGCCGACACAGCTCTTTACCAACAAAAAAGTAAAACAAATAAGGGCTTAGTTATTTTTTTTTTTGGTACGCGTCCGGGACCCCCCTCAAATTTTGAGCGCGCGCGCGCAAAAAAAAATAAAATACCAAAAAAAAATAACTTGTTTTGGCCTGCAAAATCAATGTTGTGCCCAAAAAAAAATATTTCGAAAAAAAAATATTCGAAAAAAAAATTGTTGAAATTTTCCAACTTTTTTTATTATACTTTTCCATGCACACCACACCGGCATATTTTTTTTTATTTTTTATTTTTTATTTTTGGATTTCCAAAAATTTGAGCGCGCGCGGACGCGTACCAAAAAAAAAAATAACTAAGCCCTAAAGTGTGGTTTGATAACTAATAGTAATGGTTGGCAGTATTGTGATGGGAGCCAAGCAAAATACATCACGATACACGTGTATCGTGATGTATGTTGCGTATTCCAATGGGCTCCCATCACAGTACTGCCACCATTTAACTAATAGGGGGGTAATTCTGTGCGCAGAATAATGGCCCCAAAATGGGGTGGCCCGTGGGCGCGGCTGAAATTGTGTTCTTTTATTTCGGAGAAAATCACAAGAGGCGCAACAGAATCACAAAAAATCTTGTGATTATTTGTGATTTTTTGTGATTTTTTTTTTACTGTCGTGATTATTTGTGACTTTTTGTGATTTTTTTTTTGATTGTTGTGATTTTTGGTGATGATTTGTGATGATTTGTGATTTTTGGTGATTTTTTTTTTGATTGTTGTGATTATTTGTGACTTTTTGTGATTATTTGCGATTTTTTTTTGCAACTGACGCGCTGGAGAGGCCCTGGCCAAACATGGCGTGTTAGGGGAAATATATTCGTCGCACAGATTAGATCAGAGACCCCACCCGATATGTTTTTCATTTTACCTCTTTTGTGCTCCGCCACCGACACTCCCATTTTCTGTACTTCAGGCAATAATCATATACCATCACACACTGACACAGTCCGCGTGTGTTGGAAACAATCAATTTTTTCAAAAAAAAAAAAAAAACCAGCACACGCGGACAAAAATATTTCTACAAGCAACAGCAGAGAGACCCAAATTTGTGCACGAAAAAGCGGACATCAATAATAATAATTCGGCTGTGGACCAGTACTAGCAGAAGAAGGACGAAAAGCGGACATCAATAATAATCCGGCCCCGATACTAGCAGAAAAGAAAAGAAAAGCGGACACCAATAATAATACGGCCTGTGAGCCAAATACGAGCAGGAAAAAGACGAAAAGCGGACATCAATAATAATTAGGCTTGTAAGCCACGGGACTACGAGCCCTTTTCAGGACCACGAGCCTAGGGACCACGAGCCCTTTTTCAAACCGCCAACATGGCCCTTACCCGGGACGACTTACCCGCCAACGCGCACGACGTTGAGTGGGCGCAGGTGGAGGTGGGCAGAGCAGAGGGGCAGCCGGCTGAGGCGGCGGCAGGATGCGTGTTCCCGAGCTGCGCCACGGTGCACGGAGGAGGCGCAAACTGCTGGCGCTGCGGCCACCGCACTACGGTGACATGCATCCGCAACGTACTCCCGCAGGGCCAAACACGCACGGAGTTCACGGATGGCATTCTGGAGTTGGGGTGGTCGTGTCCAGTGTGTGAGTGGATACGCGCTTTCGCGATCCCACTGGACGACGCCGTGAGCAACGCTTCTGACCCGGCACCGGATATCCCAGCACAACAGAACGCAGCACAACAGCAGCAACAACCACAGAACGCACAACAGCAGGACATGATGGTGATCCTGATGCAGATGAGGGACCAGATGGTTGCGTTGAACGGCAGGATGACGGCGTTGGAGGAACAGCGAAACCTCGCATTACCCCAAGGTTTCCATGCAGAGGTGGTCGGGACATGGAAAAACGTACACGTACCCCAGGTGAAGACACTAATCAGGACGGAAGTCAGCAAAGTTTTCAAAGAATACGCATTGCCCTCAAACCTTGATTTCGCCCGCGAGCACGAGGTAGAGATGAGACGCAATTTCGATTTCCTCGACACCACTCTAAACGCTTTAAAACCAAACCCAGCAGACAACGGGGGGACGATGACGATGTTGCACAAGGTAGTGGTGACCATGTCCGCCTCCACCCATCTGGGCATATACGGCAGGAACATCCGTCTGACGTACGAGAAGAGGGCAAACGGCTATCTCCCCGAAGCTTTCACCGTGCAGCTGCAGGCACGTATGTTGGAGCAGTTGGTAGAGGCGGGGAAGAATAAAAAGAAGGAGAACAACCGAAACAACGACCGAGGCACTACGGGGGGTTACCGAGGGGACACAAACCAAAACGACAGGAAGAGGGACTACGACCGCACCAACGATCGACGCACCGAGAACCAGGGAAAGGGGGGACGCGGGGGGAAGAACTGACTGCCCTACGCGCAGATGCTCTTTCCTCCCCCCAGCGAAAGAGGCAGAAAACGACAACACGAGACCCCCCTCACAAACAAACAGGAAAATACAATAATTCAATCGACCCAGACAACCCTCGCCCGATGCTTAGCGGAGTCCTCCTGGAAGAGCCTCCAAAGCACGTGTCGGCGATACTTCGAATTCAAAAACGCTTGGGAGGAGAAACACGCATGCACAATCTCACACGAAGTGGCGCTCATATATTGGGTGGAAAAGAAAAGGTCTTTAGACGGAGTCACGGAGAGTTCGGCGCTGCAGTATACGATGGACGTGGCGGCGGCGTTACGGCGGACAGGGGACGCACGCCTGGCGGAGTCCCAAATGGTGCAGGATTACCGTCGGAGTCTGCGAAGGATGGGAGCACTGATGCCGGGCAAGCAGGCCAAGCCGGCACGTCCCTCCGAAGTTGCATCGGCGATCGAGCTGGAGAAGAAGCCGTTGATCCGTTTAGCACTGGCTATGTGTTGGGTGACGGCGGGGAGGGCGTCGGACGTGCTGCGATTCAAAAAGCAGGAGATCACCATCAGACCAGACGGAGTGGTGGCAGTGCATTGGAGGGAGACCAAAGGAGATCCTTTCCAGCTGGGACGCTTCACGGGCCACCATCTCACAAAAGCAGCGCAGGAAATTTTAGTGCAACGACTGCAAGCCGTCCGCGATCAGCAAGGTTTGATTTTCCCACCAGGGATAACATCGCACCAACTCGGAGCCGCACTACAGAGAGTCAACAGGGAGCTGTCGTCGCACTCACTGAGAAGAGGGGCTGCGCAGTTCCTCCTGAAACAGAAGGTGTCCCTCGACGAAATATGCCTCCTCACCCGTCACCAAACAACGGAGTCTCTGATTCGGTACGTCGCAGAAGCGGGACTACAGAGGGTGGACGTGACGGCAACCATGTCGCAGCAGCTGCAGGCAGCCATGTGAAGTACTTGCTCCAGGGGAAGATACCTGGCGTACCATGGATCCCAGGGGAAAAGACACGCTACAATCCAGAGGACGAAAAAGACATGGGGCCGGGTTTGGAGGCGCTATACAACGATGTCCTCGCAGTGTCGGTGAATGGAAAGCTGTGCAGACCACCCCGTGTGCGCGGTATTCCAGAAGACGACTACATCGCGCCCATATGCGCCGGTTTCATGGACATGCGAAAGCTGCAGGAGTTGGACGTGACAGGTGAACTGCAGGGAGTGATTGATCTGATCACAGATCCAAAAAGCTTTTACACGCAGTTCCTGGAAGGGGCTCTAGAGAACGTCAGATACGACGCACATTTCCGGAAAAAGATATCACGAAATCTCATGCACCATCTAAAAGCGCTGAAGGACTATAACGTGTTGGAGGAAGTGGATCAGGAACCCACCGTCGTACTGCATGGATTCACAGTGGAGAAGAAGTCGGGAGGGAGAAGGTTTGTTCTGGACGGCAGAAAGCTAAACGACTGCATGCGGCACCCACCGGACATGTGGCTCCCGCGAATGCCCCAGGTGATACATCAGATTCTACAAGCCAACTGGGTGGTGAATACAGACGGGAAGAGCTGGTTTTACCAGTTTCCGGTGCACCCAGATATCAGGGACTTCTTCGGGGTAAAAGTAGCACCACAGCGAGGAAAGTTCGTGACCACAAGACTAAAAGCTTTGTGCATGGGGTGGAAGTTCGCCCCGTGCATTGCGAACCGAGCGGCGAGAGTACTGTTGCCACCGTCAGAGGGCGTCACGTGGATTGACAACTTCATTGTCACCGCAGACACGGAGGATGAGGCGACCAAGCAGTTTCAAAAATTCATCTCCCGATGCAACGCTGTGGACGCGAAGATGACTTTGGACGAGAAAGGCTACGGGGTCCCCACACAACTTTTTGAAACTTTCGGCGTCTCTTTCGACCTCAGACATCATATATATCGTTCAGACCCGGAATGGATTAAGAAATTTTTGGCGAATAGTGCACACGCGAAGGTAACCGGAGGGATGGCAACCCCTAGGGAAATCTACAAGGTGGTCGGGGGCATGGTGTGGCACTCATACATTACAAACTCTTTTCTATGTTTCCTACCCGCGACACTGAGCTTCATGAGAGACATCGCTCGAGATTTATACAACACGGCTGCATGGGACACGCCTACAGCAGTGCGCCCTTCGGTGGTGAAGGAAGTAAAGGAGAGGACGATACGTATTAAGGAAAATCCATGGATTGAACGGGGACCAACATCATCTATCACAGCATGGTCCGATGCTTCCTCGAAGGCGTGGGCGGCGATCCTTGAGTCAGAACCGCAGCAGGTGTCACAGGCGGATTTCTCTAACGAGCAGGAACACTGGCACATATACAGAAAGGAACTTTACGCGGCAAAGCAGGCCGTAGCACTTGCGGCAAGATCGGTACATACTACGCGACTCAGGCTGATGGTCGACAACCTCCCGGCTGTACACAGCCTCCAGAGGGGCCACTCTTCAGACTACCGCTCAAATTTCGTGATCGCCGAACTTTTCACCCTAGCGGCCGGCGCCCGCATCCAAGTCGCATGTGAATGGGTACCGACGTTGGAGCAAAGAGCAGACAAGTATACGAGAGGCGTGGTGGCAGACTACCCGATCACACTACCGGTTTAGCAGCGGAGCGTAATCCCATCCATCGTTCGCGCGGCGTCCCTTCGATCCGAGGGTCCTTAGGGTCCTGAGTGGAAGCGTGCAATGCAACAAACGGTCGAGATCTGATCAAGCGAAACGGATATATTTTGCAACTGACGCGCTGGAGAGGCCCTGGCCAAACATGGCGTGTTAGGGGAAATATATTCGTCGCACAGATTAGATCAGAGACCCCACCCGATATGTTTTTCATTTTACCTCTTTTGTGCTCCGCCACCGACACTCCCATTTTCTGTACTTCAGGCAATAATCATATACCATCACACACTGACACAGTCCGCGTGTGTTGGAAACAATCAATTTTTTCAAAAAAAAAAAAAAAAAAAAAAAAAAAAGAGTGTCGGCAGGTGGAAGCGTGCAATGCAACAAACGGTCGAGATCTGATCAAGCGAAACGGATATATTTTGATTGCCGTGATTATTTGTGACTTTTTGTGATTTTTTTTTTGATTGTTGTGATTTTTGGTGATTATTTGCGATTTTTTGTGATTTTTTGTGATTTTTTTTTTTTATTTTTTTTATTTTTGAAAAAAAAAAACGCCGTGACCCCGGGCCACCCCACAAAAAGGTGTGCGTGTTGTGTACGAGAGACAGTCATCTTTACAGCCTTTCTTTTTTTTTATATGAGAGATATATCCGGTGCCTGCGTCCACTGAAGGTGTTTGCACTTCCAGCTGCCATTTTTTGCTTTCATTTTTTTTTACTTCCTCCCTCACTTTCCCTCATTTTCTCTATTTTATGGGCAATCAACGAAAAAAAAATCTTTTTTTTTCCAAAGTTACTATTTCTAAGGTGCCTACACACGAGAGGCTTAGGTTCACCTGTTAAAAATCTTTTCTTTTCTTTAGGGTATTTTGCCGTCGGTTATGCAAGAGAGGTTTTAAATAAAACAAAAAGGAAAACGGAATGTGTTTGACCGCTCTCCTCTTCCCTTTCCCCTAAGGGCAAGATGGCGGTAGGGACGCAAGTAGGAAAGTAATATAGTGGAAATACGCGCTCAGGTGGCAATTATTAAAAAAAAAAAATACTTTTATTTTCGTCTGACTGATTTCTCGGGGAGTGAAAAGAAGTCAGACTAAAAAGAAATAAAATTAATGGGTTTTTTTTAGAGGCAAAGTCATGCGATTTAAAATCAAGCGAAATTCCTCTTTTTTTTCTTCTGTTTTTGTCACCGAAATTTTACTGTATACATTCTGAATTTACAGCGGCCCTACGTGTCGATTTTGAAGGTGGAGTGTCGAATTTTTCTTTTTTCTTCTTTTTTTTTTTTTGAATTGTTGAAAACGTATGCCCAGTCTTTCTCTACGTCCCCACTTTCCTTTTAGATTGTGTGCACGAGAGGTTCATTTCCAATCAATTTCCCTTCTTTTAACGTTTGACCAAACACAAAGAGGCTTGAGTTCATCTGAGCACTTTTTTTCTGTAGTGCCTGCATCCTCCTAAGACTCTTGCTATATCAGCACGTGACCAACTTTTATTTGATAACGAAAAACACGATCAAAAGGCGACTAAGCCGCATACCAAATGAAGTGCTCTCTGGGTTAAAAAAAACCAACCTTCTCTCACGACGGTCTAAAACCCAGCTCACGTTCCCTGTTAGTGGGTGAACAATCCAACCCTTAGACAATTCTGCTTGTCTAGGCTAGTGGGGGGCGATTCGAAACCCCGCGGACAACCACTGCGTCTTGCTGTGTGTAACATTGGCACAAGACCTAGATATGCATCACAACCGACCTTCAGGTCAGTGCAATGACTATCATACGGTATACTACGTCGAACAGTGAGGTCGTTTTGCACTTTTTCAACTTCTCTGTATTTTCCCCATCTCCTCCTTAGGTCAACAAAAAGCACCCCTTCATGATTTTCTCTTTGTGCTTTCATCCGGGGCTGACCGTACACACGGGTCAGTCGGAGGTGTGTCTAGCGATACCTTCATCTTTCTCTCTATAGAAAGTTGTAGCGACCCCCATTTTTGTTTATTCCATGAAATAATTATTTTTGTCTTTTTATTTGGTTACGAGAATCTCCCCCCACAGTGAACCCTTTGGGATCCCCCATGCTGACAGTCGTGGTCAGTGTTGTCATGTTAAGTCTGTAGCATACTCGAAAGAAGAGACTCTGGGTCACATGGCGTCTGTTTTTTTCTCAAGAGCGTAGGGTGTTTCTTGTGGGGTGCCGTTTTAAAGCGAAACGCCTCCCCATTTGCCATGTGTGTACTATTTTTTCTCATTTGGTTTCTTCCATTTTTTTTTCTTCTTTTTTGATGCCCCAATTTTTCTATTGCAAAGAGTGACTACGCAACAGAGAGTCTTTTTGGTTCATGTCATAAACTTTCCCTCCCTTTTTTTTCCTTCTTCCTGCTGTTGCAGAGACTTTCTTCGTTATCACACGCCACTTTGCCCTCTTTCTCCTCCTTTTCCTCGTGCCTGTGTACGGTGTTTCTGGTTAGTTGTTATTAGATGTACCACCTGATTTTGCTTGAAAAATTGATGGAGTTTAATTGGAGGTTTGGTTGGTAGTTAGAAACCCCCCTCCCAAAAACTCCACCAAAAAAATTTTTTTGGGCAAAAAATCAGGTGGATTTGTGTAGCATGACATACAAAGCATATTTCAACTTCTCTTTAAAAAAAAAGTTTGGGTACATTTAGTGTCACCCTGTTATACCATCTATTCAGTAGAATAGTTAGTATATGAAACAAACTTCTCTTTATTCCTCTGTGTACAGCGCCAATGAAATGTGAACTCCTGGATGGAGGGGGGGGGTTTTTTTTTGTGCAGACACGAAGTGTTATTGGAAACTAAACATAACATTATACCAAGTGATCTGTCCTGACTGCTCTACTAACGAAAAAAGACGTAGTAGTAGAGTAGTAAGGACAGATCAGTTGGTTTTATGGTATGTTTAGTTTTTTTTGTCCGTCGACACCGTTCTCTTATTGTACTATCAATCTCTGTTTTTTTATTAAAATAACGTGCTTTCATGTGTAGGGGCATTGCGTAAATAGCGTTCATAGGGCGTGTCGAAAAAGGGGAAAAAAAAATTAAAAAAAAGGTTACTTGTGTCTCTTCGTGTTGTTAAGTATCGTGTTGCGTTGAAGCATCCACACATCAACTACAACAGCGAGGAGAGTGATACGGATTCCCAAACAAACTTTGAGGTGGCGTAAAAGTGTTTAGTATAGAGTGGAGTACACTCTAGGGTGGTTACACTAATACAACCAATGGTATGGCTGAATGAGGAGGGGGGGGGGTGCAAAAAAGTGCGCAGAAGTGCGCAAGAAGTGCGAATCAGCTCCCTTCAGCCACACAAAACCAAGTTTTTCAACAACAAAAAAAAAAAAAAGAAGAAAATAACCAAATACCAAGTGGTAAGAAGAGGGCATAGAATCGTCTGCAAATTGGTCTTTATTTCAGTATTTGTTTTATTACTCACACAACTCATACAGCGAAGAAACCCACAACAAAATTTGCAGAGCGATAAACAGAAAGAGGGAGAGGGTTTAGTTTCTAATTTTCACCCCCTCAACAAAAAAAACCCCCATCTCCCAAATAATTCGTTTTTTTTTTTTCTTTTGCTGCTTTTTTTGTGTTTATTTTTTTTTCTCTCTTCCTGCTGTCTGGCCCCACAGGACACGCCACACCTCCTCCTCCCCACCACCCCGCCTCTCCCTTCTAAGTTGCTTATTTTGTTTATTGAGCGACAAAACGGGCGAGGTGCCTTGGGAGAGTGGAGGAATATACGTGGAAAACGCTCCTGTTTTTTTTTTTTACCCCTCTTCTTTTCTTTTCTTTTTCCAGAAGTGTTTAAACACTGTGAAAGCAAAACCACCCCCCCCTTTTTTTATATGCTTTCATCCAGCTGGCATCGTGCATAGGTCAGTCGGAGGTGCCGGGGCTGACTGGGTGTTCGGCGACCACGGTGTGGTGAACGTATGGGTGGTCGGGGACGGCGCTGGTGCCGGTGCTGCGGCTGCTGCCTGGCTGCATCAATAACTTTGCTCGCTTTTTTTTTTTTTTTTTTTTTTTTGTCCTGTCCACCAAGCCAACTCTACAAACCGACTTTTTTTTTTGTGACTAAATAAGAGGCTATGGTTCTTCCTACACGACGGTGAAGGAAAAGACTTGACTTATCGTTTCACAGTTTGCAAAACAAACAGTGAAAAAAAAAAAAACCCCACAACGCAAGTCTTTTTGCTTTGTCGTGTATAAAACATTTTCTTTCCCCCCCCAGGAATCCCCCCCATCCTCCCTCCCCTCCATTTCCGAAGGCACCAATCACGCTTTTTTTTTTATTTTCCACCCCCCCCACACAGAGCATTCGAAGCCTCATCCCAGAGGTGTTTGCAGTATCAGCTTTCACCCCCCTTTTTTTCGTTCTTTTATTTGCCCCTCGCCTTGCATTTCGTTTTTTGTCTTTTCTCCCCCCTCTCTCTCCCTCTCCCCTCTCACCTCTTCCCATTCTTATGGCTCCCATTTTACCCCTCTCATTTTTTTTTTCTTTTTTTTGGTTGTTTGGTAAGTATGGTTACCATACCGGGATTTTTGCACATCCTATTCATAGAATACTATGGTAGGAAAATCAACAAAAAAAACAAAAAGCAAAATAAAAAAGAAAATGAAATGAATTGTTTGCGATTTTCAAAAAAAACGCTAAAGATAGGTTTTTACCTACCCAAATGTTGGATGACTGGAACAAGAAATTTCATTAAAAAAAAATACCTTCAAAAAAAAACCCCCCCCACCTGTCTTCAAGGTGACCAAGCACGAAAGGACTTTTTGTCTTGAACGAACCAGGCACTACTCTTTTGCTGCACAAAAAATGGGAACGCTCACGGCGGATCCGTGTATTGTTACACGAAAACACCGTTTATCTTTCAAGCCGTTTCCTCCCACCCACATCCCCTTCATTTTTTTTTTTATTCTCTTGTGTGTGAGTACACCACGCCACATGTCAGCGTGACACTGTCGAATGGCATGTCATATGACATGGTAAAAACAATGACATGTGGCACTAATGACATGTTCAAAAAAAAAGAACCACATGTCATGCCATTCAGACACTGTCGCGCTGACATGAGGCGTGGTGTATAGAAAAAGGGGTTGATATCTCCATTAGGGTGAAAGGCCTTTTTGCAACTATCGACTCCCTGCTGCCATTTTTTTCATTCTTTTATTTTTTTTTCAAATTTCCGTTTTTTTTTCTCCCTCATATTAAAAAAAAAGACCACAACCAAAACAAAAAAAACAAGCTACTAGTGTGCGATTGAAAAAAAAGCTATTTTGGGGAGATCCGGGTGCCCGCAACAACAATATTCACAAAAAATCACAAAAAATCACAACAAATCACAACAAATCACAACAAATCACACAAAATAAATACAAAAAATCACAAAAAAAAAATCCTATTCACAACAAATCACAAAAAATCACAAAAATCACAAAAAATCACAAGCAATCACAAAAAAAAAATCCTATTCACAAACAATCACAAAAAATCACAAACAAAAAATCTTATTCACAAAAAATCACACAAAATCACAAAAAATAAATCCTATTCACAAAAAATCACAAGCAATCACAAAAAAAAAAATCCTATTCACAAAAAATCACAAACAATCACAAAAAAATCACAAAAAATCACAAAAAGTGGATGTGATTCTTTTTGATTTTTTGTGATTTTTTGTGATTTTTTGTGAATAGGATTTATTTTTTGTGATTGTTTGTGAATAGGATTTTTTTTTTGTGATTGCTTGTGATTTTTTGTGATTTTTGTGATTTTTTGTGATCGTTTGTGATTTTTTGCGAATAGGATTTATTTTTTGTGATTACTTGTGATTTTTTGTGAATAGGATTTATTTTTTGTGATTTTGTGTGATTTTTTGTGAATAAGATTTTTTGTTTGTGATTTTTTGTGAATAGGATTTATTTTTTGTGATTGCTTGTGAATATTGTTGTTGTGGGCACCCGGATCTCCCCATATTTTATTTTTTGTTCAAAACATCTTGAAATTCCCCCCCATTGCAAATTAAAGGGGGATATTCCCCTCTCCGCATTTCACTCATTTCACTCTTCAAATCTAATCCCTCTAATAATCCACACACCACCCCCCTACAACAGGAACACCAACCACATACACACTTTTTATCCCCCATCACCCACACGCATCTTCATTTTCATTGAACTGAAGTATTTGATTTTTCTCTGTCCGCAATGAGTACTCCGCAACCGCCACCGCCACCCCGGCCTCAGGAGGCTGCACCCACTGTATCGCAGGTTAAAAACCTTGTTAGCACCCTGATTGAAGGGTGTGAGCAGAGGTGGTGTGCGCAAACGTCAACGTCATACCCTCTCCTTGCAGGACGGCTGCGCGGGAGTGTCGGTGCTCCCGGGCATGAGGTTGTCTCGCTTTCCTCGACGCCCGCCTCCATGTGCACCTCTGTATCCACATCAGCACCACCTTCCCTTCCTGACAGCGATTCCGCCCCAGTTGCAGTCCCGTCTGCAGCAGAGATGCGCGCCAAACGAGAAGATGCCACATCCCTCGCAGCAGTTACACTCGAAAGGGATCAGGCGATGGCGCAATTTGATGCGGTCGTGAAGATGCTTGAGGACTCTGAAATGCGGGCGGATACTCTTGAAGCGGAAAATGGTGTGCTTTTGAAACGTCTCCGTCGGCATGAGCAGCAAGCTGCCAAGAGACAGAGGCAGGTCACAGTCTTGGAGGAGGAGGTGGTCAGGCTTGGGAAGCTGGAGGCTAAGGAGTCTAAGGAAGTGAAGGAGGTAAAGGGTGGTGAGGACGACGACAGGCTTGAAGCTGCTGAGGCAGAGGTGGATGCACTCATGGCTCAGAACCTGGCGCTCATGTCGCAGCTGGAGCAGTGTTTGGAGAAGGAGCGGGTGGTGGGTGAAATTGAGTTATAGAGTGTAGAGATAGCAAAGAGAGGGAACGCAACACCTCGCATGCTAATCAAGCCTCAGAGTGTAAACCCAGTGTCCCGCACGATGATGGTGGTAAAAAAAGAGGCCTTTTCGTGAGTGAACTTTTGGACAGTGGAGATTGCACAACTGTGTGGCAACACAACCGAGGCAACTACACTACTCCAACAATTTTTCAAAAAAAAGATGGTGTTGTGCAGAGAGATGCATTGCATCTGTTGCAAAAGTGTTTGTAAGGTGATTTAACGACACAGAGAGGCTTCTCATCTCATCTTACAAACTTTGCTTTTTTAATTTTTTTTTTTGTTTGTCATAAAACCTTTCATACCCTGTACGCTAGAACCCTTTCCCCCCCTTTAGATACATACCCCGTTTTTTCTTTCTGTCAAATTCAAAAAAAAAGCAAATATCCTCTCCCATGAAATTTACTCCCCCCCTTTTTTTGACCGACTCGCTCCCCTGTCCAGCAGCGCGTGCGCGAAGTTTTCACTGGAGCATGGGGGGATGGGGGTTTCGCAAACTGTTCAACACGTTACACATCGAGCCATTGAATATGGCAACGTTATTGACCCATACAGGTCCGTCTTGGTCTCGTTCGTATGCGTTTCAGTTAAATAGGTTAACAACGTATGCAAAAACAACTGTTGGAAGTTCACGCCAGCTTCATTCTTGCATTGCCATTGCACAGTAAAATGCCCCCAAGGAGCGACTTTTCATAACTACGGTCGGAAGTCGTGTCGTGTATCAATGTCAGTCAGTCCTCCGTTCTCCCCTGATCTCGCTCGTTGCGGGTCAGGAAGTTGGTGTGCCCTGCACTCTAAATTGTTCAACCACTTTTCGACTCCAGACGAAGGCGTCGTCTCAGTTACCTCCTCCGTCGCTGTCACCATGCTTCCTCATGAGATTCCGCCCCTCATCAGAACGTCCACTTTTATGCATTTTTCCTCGAACGTGGCTTCAGGCAGCTTTATCTCACAACACCCTCGGGGAGGTTGTGCATCATTTTACCCATTTTGGGGCGTCACTTCCCTTTCTTCCTTCTTCTGTTTTCTATTTTTTTTCTTTCTCTCCTGGAGCTTTTTTTTTTTTTTGCGTCGCGAGGGGCGTTTGCACAAACTTCACTTCTTTTGACCAGGTGGATTAGGGTAAAAAGAACACAACAAACCAACATCACAATGAAGGCCGTGTCGTGCCTTCTGCTTGTTGCCGCGGCGTCGGCAACCGTCGTGCAGGAGGGTCCTATGCTCCCTGCATCTGAGAAGGCCTTCGACGCATGGATGGCCTCGGGCGGTGAGGAGCTCACCGGAAAGGAGACCATGAACGACTTCCGTCTGAAGGTGACCAAGCGTGCCGCAGCGTGGCTGCAGGACCAGCTCAAGGACGTCCCCTCCATCTACCGTGCCATGACCTACCTGGGCATGACCAACGGTGTCGGTATGTCGCATTTCAAGTAAATTTTTTCCCCAAGGATTGCACGGAGGTGACCAGCATCACATAGATGTGTAGTGGAGGTCCTCGGGTAGGATGGTGGTAATACAGTGCACTAGGCACAATAGAAAAAACTCCCCAAGCATGCACTACCAAGAATCGTATTTCTTTGGGGATTGAAAGTGATAATGTGAAACCGTGAAAACCATGAAAACCATGCAACCACAGATGTGAGCGAGCTTGAGACCGACCTTGAGAAGATGAGCCGTGCCGACAGCACCGCTGAGTTCATCAAGGTTACCAAGGAGGCCGCTGAGAAGATGGACAAATCCCTCAAGAAGGTTTGCCACTTACCCCCCTCCCCCTTCCCCTCCCCCCACACACCCATCACAGGACCGCACCCCATCCGAGCCCCTTGGTGACGATGAGTACCCGTACTTCAACTTCCTCCCCCAGTCCAAGGGTAACGTGCTGCCTGACGGCCCTGCCCTGGAGTGGTCGAACAGCAACTGCAGGAAGAACAAGGCAACTGCCAAGTGGAATGAGAACAAGAGCGGGGTGGTGCTTGAGGTGGAGTCCTCGGACTGTGGTGTTTTCCACTATGGAGACTTCTACCTGTTTGCGACCACCGAGGGTGTGCACCCGCAGGCGATCAACGACCTCAGCAAGAAGCACACCATCAACTGGAGGCTGGTCGAGCCCAACAACACCGCCGTCATCTACGACTTCACGAAGAAGGGTATCCGTGTCCTTGCATTCCACCACGACGAGGCCACCACCATGAAGAACCTTCTGGCCACCACAGAGCTCTTCCTCCAGCCCGACGTCGGCAGGTACCCCGTCAAGCCCGACGAGAAGGTCACCGCCAAGAACATCGACTTCCTCACAAAGTACCGCCCGATCCAGCCGTTCATCACTGCCCGCGCAGACACCACCCCTGTTGAGATCGACCAGGACCTTGTGGGCACCGGCGACTTCGTGGGAGTGATCCGTCTTGACGGGCTTGACCCTATGCTTGGATGGGCCATGGGATCCACCACTGGACACACCACCGTTGCGATGCGCAACTCGACAAACGACCTGCACATCTGTGAGTCCACTGGTGTGACCGACTACTGGCCGGTCAACGGAGTGCAGTGCACTCCATGGAACGTCTGGATTGACCGCGCCGTGAAGGCAGGCTTCCAGGTGACCTGGGCACCCCTTGCCCCTGAATGGCGCGCCAAGCTCGACCAGGACAAGATGTGGGAGTTCTTCAGCACCGTTGACGGTCTTGACTACGGATTCGAGAACATGCTTTGGGGATGGATCGACACCGTCGCAGGCAACTACCCCTGCGTGGCACCCGACTTCACCTCATGCTGCACATGGGAGATCATCGAGCTCCTCTTCACCATCGGACACCGTTACATCCCCGGCACCTCCGACCGCCTCATCTCCCAGGCATGGAACCTCCGTATGGGAACCAGAGGCCTCACCCCGGATGAGATCCTCATGCACGCCGAGACCGTTCTGAACATCAGCACCGCGGACATCCCGGCGATGGTTGAGAAGGATGAGTGGATGTACAACACCACAAAGTTCGGCAAGCCTGCGACCGGCCCGTCGATGGTGTGCTGTGTCTTTGTGTGCCACATGTGGAAGGCAGGTGGTCTCTTCGGTGACGATGACATCAACTGCGGAGAGCTCTCGAACCTGGACGACTACTCGCTGAACATCTTCAACCCTGCCCTCGCCAACGAGAACCGCCCCGACGTCTGCAAGAAGGCCGACCCCAACAACCAGCTGTGCCAGCTTGTGGGTGACCACACCCTCAACTTCAACCACTTCAACGAGTCAGGCTTCTACCCCCACATGGACGAGCGCTGCCCCACCTGGGCCCCCGGCACCGGCCCCGAGTACTGGGGACCTGGCAAGCAGGATATGACATGCTAAATTTTCTGTAAATTTTTCGATTTTATTTTTTTATGTGCCACCCAAAGTGATATTCCGTTTTTTTTTTCTTTTTTCTCTTCTTTTTGCATTTTCCGAGTGAGTGTTTTGTGTTTTCTTTTATTTCTATGATTCCAAGAGAGATTGTGTTCTGTAGGGTGGATTTTTTTTGGCATGGTTGGGGAGTTTTTTTTTTTTTGGATTGAAGAGGAGAAAAGAGAAGAGGTGCGTCAATAGTATTTAGGACTTAAGACCGCTCTCTTCTACTTTAGCATTGTAATTTTTTCCCTTCTTTTTTTTTCTTTCTTTTGGATATTCCGGTGCCCTACGTCCACAGAGGCGGAGATCACATTTTTTTTTCCTACCTTTTTTTTAATTCCCTCTTCGTTCACATAGCATGTGGGACGTATATCCCCTACCTCAGCCATACCATCTTTCTTCTGCCCATCATCACAACATTTTCTTTTCTCTCTTCCAGATCAACCTTTGCTCTCGGTTGCCTTATCTCCCCCTCCCATCTCTTCCCTTTCTGCGCCTACTGCCTTCAATACAAAAAAAAAAAAATAGTGGAGTTCATCCTCGGGTGTCTACACTAATACAACGAAGTTTTCAAAAAACAAAATAAGGTTTCATATCAATAAGACGATCATGATCGATACAATGGCGGTATTTCAACAAGGTCAACTCTTTTTTTTTTTGTGGAGATGAGGAAAGTACTGGTGTTGTTAGGGAACAGAAGGGAGGGGGGGATAGGTGTTGTTCTTCATTTTTAAAAAAAAATACCAGGTTTTGTCCCCTCCCCACCCCACACCCCCACCAACTCTTTTTGCTTAGGTCTGGAAGGGGGAGAAAAAATAAAACTATAGTGGAGCACACTCTAGGGTGGCTACACTAATACAAACCAAGTTTTCAAAAAAAAAAAAAAAAAAAACAGAAGTGAAGACTTATGGCTGCTCCGCTAATCCAATAATTTATCAAAAGGGTTCTGTGAATGTTCAAAACCGTGGGTAGTTTCTTTTTGTACAAAATCCTAGTTTTTTTTTTGAGATAAATGCCCTTCACCAGATTACGTAAAGAGAGGTTCTATATACATTACCCACCAACCAACCTCCCTTTTCTCGCGGAGTGAATTGCTCCCGCGGAGTGAAAAAAAACAAAAAAAAAGTTTAAGGGTTGAGGATGATCTGCGTCTATACCTTCTGTAGTACATAGGCTTCGGCCGACATTGAGTACAGATCGTTATACCAGTAGGTATAACGTGATTGTCGATACAACAAAAAAGAGAAACGAATAAATAACCACATCTCAATCAGGAGTCTGACTCTCCTTCTATTCCTCTCTTCCCTTTCCCCCCCTCCCGCTGTATTGCTGATCAAAAAACATAAAGCCAAATGCTTAAAACGGGCTTTGGTTCAAATTTCCAGGTTTTTTTTTTTCTTCTGTTCGTTATTTATCTAGTTTTGGAGGTTGGAGAGGTTCCCTCCTTAAAAAAAATCCGCTATACTCTTTTAGTAATTACCGACACGCGAAAACCAGTTAAAAAAGAGATTTTTTTTTTGTATTTTCTCATAAAATAAATGGTTTTTCGACTTTTCAAAACCGATGGGGGGGGGCGAATAAGAGATGTGGCATCTCTTATTAGGCGAACGGACGAGCCAGAAATAAAAAAAATTTTTTGGGGGGAAAAAAGCAAAAAGACATTTTCGCCGGAGGCAAAAAAAATATTTTGACCACTTTTTTGCCAGACAGGGTAAAATTTCAAAAAAAATTTCAAGATAAAACCCTGGCGCTGGCAAAAAAAAAAAAAAAAAATACCCCCAAAATCTCAACCTGATCTCTTATTCGGCCCTGATCTCTTATTCACCCCTGATCTCTTATTCGCCCCCCCCCAGTAATTTTTTTTGATTAAAAATATAACGGTTTCATTGGGGAATAGGAGGGAAGAGGGATGTGCCAGGGGCGATGATCTGTGATCTGGCAAACTGTTTTTTTTTTCTTCTTCTTTTTTCTCCCCACAATCAATTACTTTTCCAAATTATCAAGAACAACAACCGATATTATCAAAACATAATGGAAATATTAAAAATAAGTGGTCAACAAAACAAAAAGAAACGAAAAGGAAAAAAAAACTATAGTGGAGTTCATCCTCTGGATGTCTACACTAATACAACCAAGTTTTCAAAAAACAGAACAAAAAAAACAAAAAAAAAAAAAAAATGTGTGGAGATTGCATACAGTGGAGATTGCACAAACTGTGGCAACACAACCGAGGCAACTACACTACTCCAACAATTTGTCGAAAAAAACAAAAAAACAAAAACTTATACCAGCGCGTCCCCTCTCTTTCTTCCCTTCTAGCAACCTTTGAATGTTATGTTCTTTTTTTTTGTTTTTTTTTTTTTTTGTCTTTCTGTTTCGGTAAATCCCGAAGCAAAACAAAAAATCCCAATTTTTTTTCTTCTTATTTTACAAAAAATCCCCCTTTGGAGACAGCAGATGTAGGTGCCATATTTTTTTGTTTATTTTTGTTCATCTTTTTTTTTTTACTCAACTGGCGAAATTGGATAACACTCACACATCATCCACCCCCCCTTTTTCCCAGGGGGTGGATTCCGTGAGAGAACAACTCTGTGTTTCTTTCACAGACAGTTCTTTTATTTGTGTGTGTTGCGCGTCGGTGCTGAAGTAATCTTTCACTCCCCCCCCCACCCCCACCTAATGGTGGCAGTATTGTGATAGGAGCCCATTGGAATACGCAAAATACATCAAAATACATCATAATACACGTGTATTGCGATGTATTTTGTGTATTCCAATGGGCTCCTGTCACAATACTGCCAACCATTACCCATCCATCCCTTCTCAGTCAAGCTATGCTGCTTGTGAGAAGAGTGTGTACCTTTCACTCCTCACGATGTTTGGTTTTACTTTTATGATTTTTTTTTTAAAATACAATTTTGGCAAAATAGTGAAAAAGCCGCAACAAAAAAAAAAAATGAAAATTATAATTAAAACCATCCGACGTCGTGCTTGGCGGGGGTTTTCGATTTCTAAACCCCCCCAAAAACCGGTTTTGTTTTAAAAAAGAATTGGGTTCTTCTTTTACTGCAAAAAAAAACCTCCCCCAAACCGGCAATATATGTGTCTCTAATACGTGTCTCTGTTTGTGTATGTGAATTCCCCCCTTTCTGGGAGTATTTTTTTTTAGGTGACGTGGCGACGTGACGAAGAGCAGTACGTCCGTCTTGAAAAAACCCCCCTCATTTTTTAATTGGCAGCACCTAGCGTGAGGAGGGACGAATCCAATTGAAAAGCCGTTTTTTCCCCTTCTTTTTTTTTGTGCCCCACGATAGTGGAGGGCCGGAAGACCTCAGGGTTAAGCTCAGCGTTTATTTTCTCTCCCTCCCCACTCTCCTGCTCTCACTACCAAAAAAGAGACTATTTTTTACTTTATTTCAAGAAATGCCTCCCCCACATTCCCCAATCATTTCAACCCCCAACCGGACCCTACAATTTAGTATTCATTTCTCTGTTTCGCAATGACTCCCCGTTCATCTGATGAGTGGAAGCGAGAGTAGCATGGGTCCAATGATATTATGTCAGATGTAAACCCACGAAATGGATTTGTAGGACTGCATGGTTGGGAGGTCCACCCCCCACGGTACAGCACCAAAGGGTACACTGTTTGGTGTGGCTGAAAGGGGGTGCTATTGTTGTGCTATTTTCTGCTATTTTGGGGTCGTCAGCCACCACTGTTGTATTTCAAATAAACTTTTTGCAAAAAATTTCAACCCAGAAGCACACACAACACACCTACACATACCCCCCCTACACCTTCCCCTGATCTTCTTTGTTGTTGTTGGTGTGATATAACACCCCCCCCGGCTTCCCCCCTCCCCTCCCAACCCCCTAACAAAAGATGTCAGAAGGAAGCAAATTAAATCCTGATGCAAGAGCGTTCTCGCCCGGTGGTGCGCCTTCGGGGGGGCAGAGGAGACAGCAGAGGGGGCAGCAACAGTATGACCCCACGATGAGGCAGTCTTCGTACCTTGGGGGGATGGGGGGGAATCCGATGATGGGGCAGATGGGAATGGGTATGGGGTACGGTGGGATGGGCTATGGCATGCAGGGTGGTGGGTACGGTGCGGCGCAGCAGATGGCGCTGGCCCAGCAGCAGCACGCGCTTTACCAGCAGGCTCAACAGGCACAGCGTCCACAGAGTAACTACCTCCCAAACCACAACACCGCACAGCCCAAACGGAAGCAGGCAACCCCCAAGAAAGCCGCAACCAGCCCGGTCGACCAAGACCTGAACCCCTCCGCACGTCCATTCCTCCCCGCCTCACATCAATCAACAAGAAGCAGCTCCAAACCGGTCATCCTCTTCTTGGGACCACCCGGGGCAGGTATCACGCAGCTTACCAGAAAGCTTGCTGATAAGATGGGGGCAATGTCGTACTCATCGTCGGAGGTGCGGAAGATGGCTCAACACGAGAGGGAGCGGAAATTTGATAACCGGCCGGTCTCAAGCGCCACGTGGGTGGAGGTGCAGGATACGATCTCAGGGCTGAGGGAGTTGCTGACGAAGACGGCGAAGGAGCCGAATGTGAAGGGGTACCTGCTGGACATTACCTGCAGGAACAACGCGATTTTCCACTTCATTTCGGAGCTGTTGAAGGAGTTTGGTCTTGCGCCAGGGTGCGTCGTGCACGTTACCTCCAAGAACACACCTGCGTTGATCAAGACGCTTACCGCTGCAGGAGAAGGGGAGACCACGGCGCGCAAGCAGATCGACCACTACCAGGTGTCCCTGAAGGAACGGCTCTCGATGTTTGATGGCGTGAAGGGGCTGGTCACAACGGTGGATGGCAACCAGGCCGAGGAGAAGGTGCTTGCGGACGCCAGCGCAGCGGTGAGTCTGGTCTTCCAGAATGTGCTCTCCTTCAGCATCCCGTACCCCTCCCCGTCCAGCGGGCTGACCCCTATCCTCGGCATTGAGGAGTACGTTCACGTTCTCAACACCCTCAGCGACAAGCTTTCTGGGGGTGACGTACGCTTCCCTGGGACTAAGGAAAGCGGGCAGCTTGCGCTTGCGGACGGCAAGTTGGTGAACCTGAAGGGCGAAGGGAAGGAGAAGCCCTCTGCAGCGACGCACGTTGCCTCGAAGAAGACCGACGGTGTGCGGTACCTGCTTGTGTACACAAGCATTCCCGGGAACGACAACCGTGGACGTCTGTACCTGGTGCCGAAGAGCATGGAGATGGTGTTCGTGTTCAGCCCGCGTATTGCCGATATGATCCTCGAGTCGGGGAACGCACCGCTGTACGGGGAGTCTGGGAGTCTGACGACATGGGTGCTGGACGGGGAGCTGGTGGCAACGAAGTCGGGCTGGGGCGGGCTGCAGGGGATGGGGTGCAAACAGCTGCTCTACATCGCGTCCGACGTTATGTACTTTGCGGCGGAGCGCCCGCGGGACAGGTTTGTCAGCTCTGCACACTGGACGCTGGAGCGGAGGCTCGAGGTGCTGTCACGCCTGGGCTGGCCCACAGAGGAGCAGGCGCCGCACGACACAACAAACGTCTCGCTCTGCACAAAGTCGTACTACCCGCTCCACAAGCTCCCCGCCCTCGTCGCGAACGTCATGGGGGAGGGGTCGAGCTACACCTCCACAGGCATTGTCTTCACGCCACGGAGACGCTACGTTCCTTACACGGTATGCATGCGGTGTGCTGTAGGATATGACAGGCAGGGTTTCTCATACTTTCTAAAGCACCAAGTGGGGCTCAAAAAGCTCTTTCTTTGAAGCCAACTTCTCAAGCCGCATTTCAAGATTGTGTGTGGGTCGTACCTTAGTTAGACAGTCAAGATACGAGGCTGCGACCCATGTGACAAACTGTTCTTTGCTTTTGTTTCTACCTCAATATTTCTACCACACCACACCACACCACAGGACCCCGAGCTCTGCAGCTGGCTGCTCTTCAAGCACAAAAGACTGCACCTGCGTGTCAGGGAGAAGGCCGGCGGCGTCTCCACAGCGTACGAGGTGTTTGCGAAGAAGGGCTGGGCAAGCGACGACGAGGTCAAGGTGGGCGACGTGGTCTCGAACGACGTGCACAGCGGCAACGTGTCGGTCAGGGTATGTTCCGTTCCTGCAAAACACTTCAGCCAGATAACCCAACACCCCCCACACTGGGTTGCCTGGGTATTGCCACACAACACAACACCACAACACCAGGTGGAGTGGGAGACCGTGCCTGGAGGTGACTACAAATGGGTCATCTGCGGACCTGCAGGCGACTGCTGGGAAGAGAGCGCTGTTAAGGCGTATCTGAACAAAAGCCATTGGGTGGCACACGAGGTATGAGAACAGCCCGCCTCCCCTAAAAGGAATATGCTTATAACCTTTGCACTGCAGGAGCTGCTGTCGGAGCTGTACACAGAACCACCGAAGGAGCCGGAAAAGAAGGTGAGGGTCGAGCCTGCAAAGGAGCCTGGTATGCAAAACCACCCATACCCATTTTCGATGGGGGGAAAAAGAAAGAAAAGAAAATGACAGTGGGTATTGCATAAATGTGGCAACACAAACCGAGGCAACTACACTACTCCAACAATTTATCAAAAAAGAAAAAAAGAAGAAACACCTACCTACACAGCCGAAGAATCTGCCGAAGAAGAGGAGACACAAGCTCGGGCAAGTGGAGGACGTGGCGGTGGCAGAGGAGGAGGTGGACAGTGATGCTCATTTCTTTCTTTTTGAGGAGGCATTTTTGCACTTTCAACTCCTCTTTTTTTGTTGCTCTGAAGACATTCCGTCAACGACCTCCATTACCCCTTTTTTTCCTCTGTTTCAAAACTCTCTCCCCATCCACGATTCCGTGCTCACTTTTTTTTTTCTTCTTTTTCTAGTTAGCTAAGGTACACTTGTATTTCAAGCCAACTATTCTAAAGGTGACTAAGCAAACGAGAGGCTTAGGTTCATCTTATGGGTCCACCCCCCCCCGGTACAGCCGGTCATTGTACCAAGGTACACTGTTCACGAGAGGGCTTTGTATTGCAAGGCAACTTTCCTTTATGTGATCAAGGTGACTAAGCACAGAGAGGCTTAGGATCATCGTATAAACTTTTCTTCCTTTTCACCCCCCTGGTGTTACGGGACAACTGTCAAGGACATGTCAATATAGGCCCCCTCCGGGACACCACCTCCTTTTCTTTTTGGAGAAGTATAACCTATTTCACCCCCCCATCCACTATACCGGAGCGTCTACGGGGGGGGACCAATGTTGTAAAATATACAGCCATAGATGCACAGTGCTGTGCAAAGGTCACACCTCCCAAGGTAGTCGGGACGGAAGACGTGCACAAACACGACGCAAAAAACATTTTTTTTTTTGTTTGGTTTAAGGTGACTAAGCAACCGAGACCGCTTTGGTTCATCTGATAAGCTGTTCTTCTTCTTTTCCCACCCTTTTTCCCCCCCTGGAAAAACTGCTCCACAACGTTGAAGGTGTGTATTTTGCATTGCTGCTCCAATGAAATGTATATTTAGGGTGCTCCCCCGGGGGAGGTTTCTGAATTTTTTGATTTTTTTTTTTTGATTTTTTCTTTTTGGTTCCCCTCCCTGTCCATCCCCCTGGGAATAGTAAAAACGATGCACTGTTCCCCAACGTGACCATTACTGCACTTCGTGGTTTGACACATTGCTGTAGTTCAACAAATATTTTTTAAAAAAAAAGCAAAATACACTCAATTACCCCCCTCTCTCTCTCCCCGGGATTTTAGGTAAAAAAAAATGCAAAAAAAAAAGGCAAACATACGGGATAGGGGGGTGGTGGCAAAGTGAGATGCAAATGAGAATTATGGCCAAAAAAAAAAAAGATACATTTTTTTTTTATCCGAGCGTTCTGTATGTTCTCTCTCTTTTCAATCTAACGGTAACAATTCTCTCTTTTTTTTTTAAAGGTGGCCAAGCACGAGATGCTTAGGTTCATCTTAATAAAACCCCCTTTTCCCCCCCCTCTTTTGCGCTGTTTAATCCAAAGCAATGCGCTGCATTCATACACAGTAGTTTTTTACCCCCTCTTTTCGAAATGGATATAGGGAACAATTATTAGGTACCACCCAGTCATGCACCAAGGTGCACATGAGGCTGACATCGTGGGTCGGTGACTACCATTTATTCCCCCGTGATAGGTGTTACAAAACAAAAAGGAACAGTAGTGCTAGTGGAGCTCATCCTTTTGGGTGGCTAGACTACTACAAACCAAGTTTTTCAAAAACAAAAAACAAAACAAAAAATCACCCTTTTCATCTCCCCACCCCTTTGAGCACAAAGCAACAGTAACAACAAAAAAAAAGCTTTATAAAATACAAAAAAAAG
Source organism: Rhynchopus sp. YZ270_cl-10 (assembly GCA_964035575.1). Taxonomy (NCBI): domain Eukaryota; phylum Euglenozoa; class Diplonemea; order Diplonemida; family Diplonemidae; genus Rhynchopus; species Rhynchopus sp. YZ270_cl-10. The sequence goes on along the minus strand of OZ037897.1, from coordinate 469,496 downwards.
TAATTTCTTTGGGTTGAGGATGATCTGCATCTATACCTTTGAAATTCAATTAGCCTTCGGGCGACTTTGTTGTACAGAACCCGTCCTCGGACAGGTGATTGTCGAAACTACAAAAAAAATAACTCCTTCAAATGCCTCCGCCTTTTCTTTTCTCTTTTTATACTTATAATTCAATTCTTCAATTGTTCAAGAAAACTGTTTGTCCCTCCCCTCCACCTGGTGTATTTCAAGTCACTTTTATTTCTCTCCTAATTCCAAGGTGACTAAACACGGCATCAGGTTCAGCTAAATAAACTTTTTCTTTTGTGTCAAAGATGTTTGTGCAGGTAATGCATTTTTTTTTTTTTTCATTTTTTCAATTTTCAAATTTTTCAATCTTTCAAATTTTCTTCTTTTCGAACGAGGGGAGAGAGAGAGAGAGCGATGGGGTCTAGGTATACGTTCGTTTGTTTGTCGATGCAAAAAGAAAGGGATATCTCGGGTCATCCTTTCAGTCCATTTTTGTTAGGGGGGTGTTTGGGGATGGGGGGGTTACAAACGCACACACACGCAACGATTTTTTCTCTTCACCCCTCCACACCACTTCAGATGCAAATCACGAAATGGATTGTACCAGCGTTCCAGCGTTTTTTTCTTTGGTGACAGCCTGATAACAGATTTAAATTTCTACTAATAAATCCCCTTTACGCCACAACCCCATCCCTCGGAGGGGGGGAAAAAAAACTTCTGACAGTGGAGGTTGCACAAAACTGTGGCAACACAACCCGAGGCAACTACACTACTCCAACAATTTATCAAAAAAAAATGTGATGAATGACAAACCAGACCCGATCTCTCAGGCAGGTCGACACAACCAATTAACTAATACAAAAAAAAGTGAGGGCTTTTGAGGCGGGGGTGTTTGCGAAAAAAAAAAAGAAGCAAAAACAACATTTTTTTTTTGGGGCGGGGAAGGGGGGTGTTTTCTTGGAGCAAAATATACAATAAAAGGATGGCGGGAATGGGACGAGGGGGGGTGGTGGAGAGTGGTGGATAAAAAAGTGTTTTTTATTACAAAAAAAAAAAAATGCGGGGAGGGGGGTTTTTTTTTTCCGGACTACATCGGGGGAACCAGGGTGGGTGACACTTCTCCTGACTGTTTTTTTTTTCTCTCTCTTTTTTCTTTTCGGTCCTCCCTATTAAAAATAAACATAAAAGAAAAAAAGGGTTTCGGCCCCGACATTGAGTACAGATCTTTATACCATGGTGTAAAGTGTTTGTCGATACAACACAAAAAAAAATATGAAAAAGAGCAAAAAACCTTACCCAAAAAAAAAAGAATCCCATTTTTTTCCTCTTATCCCACTGAAATAGATTGATGTGCCGGAGCAAGACTTAAGACGGCGTCTGTGCCTTTGAGTTGTCGTAGCAGTTCAGATCTCGAATTTCATCTGAAATTATTCTAGAGATGAGATCAAAACGCGATGTTCTTTTTTTAGGTTTCCTTTTTACATCTTCTGTTGTTGGCCGCAGGGTACTTGTGCTTTCATCCGGATGGCTGGCATCGTACGTGGGTCAGTCGGAGGTGCCTGCATTAATAACTTCACTTTTTTATACCTACAAGCGTAGCTCAAAGGAGCAAGACTTAAGACAGCGTCTGTGTCTTTGAGTTGTTTTGACATTACGACACCGAAATCATTCAAATGGAGTCGACCCATAGTAATCCTTCAACCCCCTTATCAACTCTTCAGGAAAACAAAACAAAACCACACACCTCTCAAACCCACCTTCTCTCTTTCCTCTCTTCTTTTCCCTCCTCTTCTCTCTCCCCAAAAACAATGCAAGCGTAGTGTTCTTCCCCCCAGAGTAGTGTAAAGAATTGGAGTGTGCTAGTAGTGCATGCATGCATGCCCCATCTCTTCCTGACGCACCAGCTCCATTGGAAGCAGTCTCCGCAGGGACGTTGCGTGAGGCGGGTCATGTGTCTGTTCCTGATGCGCATTGTGAAGCAACCCCACCGTCACCACCGTCACTGCCCGCAGAACCGAAGCCAGACCCCAAACCGATTGGACACCCTACCCCTCCATCCCCGCAAAGTGAAGGCAAAGAAAACCCATTATGCGTCGACAACCCACCTCCAGCCCCACCAACGCTGCCCCCAGCCCCACTCCCTCCACCGCCGATTGAGAGTCCCAAACCTCGTCCGCTTCCTCGAAGAAAAAGGAGACAGCCCAGATGGGATTCGGATCCGGTAAAACGACAGGAATATCGAGAAGGGAAGAAGGGAGAGGAGTCTGCCTCGTCGTCCTCCTGCTCCTCTTCTGAGTCCTCTGAGGGTGGGACGCCTCCGGTGTACAATGCGAAGAAGGTTAAACGGAAGTACCGGGTTTGCGTTTTGGTGTGTACGGTACTGCTTTTGTTGATCCCTTCGGGGCTGGCTGGGTATTGTATCATCAACGCAACGCAGCTTCCCTCTGGTGTGCACGCTGGTGTGTGTGATGCCGCAGAGGGGCTTGCCTTTTCGACATCGGATGGGCAGGATGTGGGCTGTATCATTTCTGGAGGCGATGCGGTGCTGGTATACCCTGGGTTGGTCGTTGAGGTGAACGCAAGCTTTGCGATAGGCAGGGTAACTGCAGTGGTCTGGGGGGAACTGGAGTGTGCGAACCTAGAGGGTGGGGTGCTCCGCGCAGTGCGTGGTGAAGTCTGTGGAAGAGGTCTACTGGCGGGTGTATGGCCTCTTGTTGCAGAACGGTCACTTCTTCTACTGGAGACACCGCAACGGGAGGAGGTGGTGCGAGAAAATTTTGTGGAAGCATCAGGACAGTTCGCGCAGCGTTATGGAAACAAACAGAGACCCTGTTGGATGATTCCACAGGGAAATGCTTCCTGTTCAACCTCAGTAGTATTAGTAGATCCATCAGAAAGAGATACCACCCGCTTTGTCTTAGGGATAACCGCTGCAGGGATGGTCCTAGTGGTGTTAATATGCCTTGCGTTGAAGGGGGTCGCATGGTGTTCAAGGATAGCGTGGATGGTGCAGCGTGGAGTGCGGAAAATTTATAAACGCATGCTTTCTTCGAGAGGGAAAACAAAAATTTCTCGGAGGATAGATTTTGGTGTAGTGTCTCCGGAGGAGGGGAGCAAAAAAGCGAAGAAGAGCACGACGAATAATACCATTGCAGTGCCGATACCTACTGGGAAGGGTGGTGTTGTTGTGATGGATGCAGCCCCGAGGCAGCATTTGTACTCTTCAGAGGATGTGGACGTTGCGTCTGCACGGTCCGGTGTTTCAAGCAGTACCCGCACCGCTTCTAGCCGAGGTAGTGAGGTGTCGAGCGAGACTGCACGGCTTGCAGGCACTGCCTCGAATACAACAAAGGCTGGGAGTGTGTCGTCACTACATAAATGGCAGGCACGGCGCTCTACAGTGTCGACACGCAGTGGAGGAGGTAGAGGGTCTCGAGCTGCAGGATCCGACACAACACACGAACGCAGCTCCACAGCTAGCATTTCCACTGCATCCATTGGTGCCTTCTCTTCGGCGAAGACGGTTAGTGATGAAGGAGGTGGTGGTGGTGGGGCAGTGCTCGCACCCATCGCAGGCGGTACACCACAGGTTGCACAGCTCCCCTCATCACACCCTCTCGCATCGCGTATGTCAAAGCTAGCCAAGCTTGAGAGTACCATGGCAAAACAGGAGGCAGCAGCAAAGGAAGAGTTCAGACGCAAAGCAAAAGAACGGAGCATGCGTGCAGTAGGGGTTGGGAAGAAGGCTGTGCCGATACCAGAGGGGTGAGTGTGTTGAGTGTTGAGTGTGTGTTTGATAACTAATAGGGGGGTAATTCTTAGAATATGGGCCCAAATGGTGGGGGAGGGGTTGGAGATATGCGTGATGTGTTGTTCGTAATAAGTTCAGTTTCATTTTTGTGTTGCTTCTTTACAGAAGACATAATTTAGTGCATATCAGGTCAGCCTCGGGGGGGTGTAGGACTGCATGGTCCACCCGGTGTGTACCAAAAGGTACACTGTTCACGAGAGGGCTTTATTGTATTTCAAGCCACAAAAACAGAGGCCTTTTCGTGAGTGAACTTTTTGGACAGTGGAGATTGCACAACTGTGGCAAACACAACCGAGGCAACTACACTACTCCAACAATTTATCAAACAAATTAAAATGTTGAATACAATAGAGTTGTCAGACAAAAAGGGTTCTTTTAGGCGTCTGTTCGCAAGAGGCATACGTTCGTTTAAGGATTTTTGCTTTGTTCGTTAATTGACCTGATTTGGCGAGGTTGTTTAGATGTGCGTGCACAATAGGCACATTGTCCAATTTTCATTATTTTTCATTTTCTTTTAGATGACTAAGCACAGAGAGGCTTAGATGCATCTTATACACTTTTCTTTTTTCTTTACTACCTTTTTAGTTCTTACGATACCCGCAGCCGCTTCTCATTTACTATCCCATTTGACCCTTTTATATCAGCACATCCCGGTTTTCCCCCTCCTTTCTTTTTAAACACAACCCCTCTTTCCCTATTGCACATCCAACACATTTTTCTGCTACCTCATTCCCCCCAAAAAAATCTCCACCCACCCACCACCACAGTCAAAAAAAAACCCCGTCCTTGAACCCACTGCGGTTTGACAACAGTTTGGCACTCTTCACTCACATATTACTGTACATCTCACGCAGCAAGCCTTCTTTAGACAAGAGGACCCCCCTCCACACACAACCCCGCCCCCCCCCCTCGCCCCCCCTGCCCACTCTTCTCTCCAGGGACGAAGCCTTCTTTGGCAACATAATAGTGCCCCGTCTCGCCCCCTTCTGTGTGCTCTTGTGGGTCACTCTATGGGTCGTGCGTCGTGTAGCACCTAACACAGAGGATGGAGATGCTCCGGTCGCGGCAGTGGCGGGGGACCAAGGAGCTTTTTGGCTACCGTGTCCTGAAGTTCCTCGGGTGTGAGGAGGTGGAGGGGTGTGTGAGGTTACCGTGCTCGCTGGTGGTCTTGCACGCCGACTCGCAGTCTGGGCAGGAGAAGCAGGTTATGAAGGTGATACCATGCCGTGAACCGGTCCCCGCAATGGTGCTAAAGTCCTGCCTCGCTGTGCAGCACAAAAGCATTGCACCTATCCTCGACGCTGGGCAAGACGAAGCCCACAGAGTGGTGTGGACTGTCTCCAAATGGGATGTCTCCTTAGCGCTGAACCAGGACCTCTCCCCGGAGATTGTACTGCAACGTTTACTACAGTTGTGCAATGCGCTGCATCTGCTGCATCGGAAGGTGCCTTCGATATTGGCGGCAGGGTTCAATTTGAAGCCGTCTAATATCACGGCGCACCATGGAACTGTACGGGTACATGACTGGTTTGTCTCGCATCTCTCTGGGCAAGACTCTGTTGCGTCCGACCAGCGGGGTCTTGCACGGTGGCTGTGTCTACGCATGCAGGGTGGCATCCCCTCTCAAACCGACCTTGAAACCGACCCTCTCGTCTCCGATGAGTTTAAACAACTCCAATCAGACCTCGTCACCGGCTCTGGAGGGAACACATGGTTCGAAGCCCTCCGCGACCACCCCTGGCTTGTCTATATGTCCGACAAGCTCCAGGTCTGCCCCTCCCCTATGGGCGCCTCGCGAGCGTCTCTAGGGGGGGTGTGTTCGTCCCCCCTGTCTCCCGCTGCACAGTCGTTGAACTGGACGGTAGGCAGGCGTATGCATATGTCGTTGTGTCAAATTCCTGCGGAGGAAGCGCCAGCAGTGTCGGAAGCAGAGCGTGAGGAGGTTGAGCGGATGGTGTGCTTCTTGATGTTGAAGTCGACGTTGCAAGGGAACTGTACAGATCGGTGTGTAGCGTCCGAGGCGTTTGCGCAGTTCCCCCGCCTCGCAAGGGAGTACTGCGAACGGAACAACTGGACACTCTCGGACGACCCGGATTGCATCGACTTCAATGGTCTCCCCGAGCTCGGCAATGCAGCGCACGTTGACATCTCCCCCGGCTTTCTGGAGGGAACGTGGTACGTCTCCTGCGAAGGGCTGAACTGTGAGGATACAGTGATTAACCTAAAAAACCTTAATGGTTATTGTGGCCGCAGTGCTGCCTGCCAAGACGACTACTTCTGTGCGATCTTCGACGGCCACGGTGGTCCCGAGGCTGCAGAGTGGTGTACACTCCAAATGCCGCATGCGATCTGCACGTCAGAACACTACCTGACAGACCCCACGCGAGCCATGGAGGTGGCCTTTCATGAGGTGCACAGGTCGTTTATCTCGGAAAGCAATATGCGGTGTGGGGCAACAGCGACGACGGTGCTTATCCGTGACCGTACCATATATGCCGCGAATGTGGGTGATTCGCGTGCCGTTGTGGGCGGGAAAGGGCATGTCACGACGTTGACGAAGGACCACCGTGCGAGCGACCCTGAGGAGGCAGAGTTGGTGCGCGGGCGTGGTGGGTGTGTGCTGAACATCATGGGCGGGGCGCGGGTGGAGGGTACGCTTGCGGTGACACGGTCGATTGGGGATGCGCACATTGCGGAGAAGCTGACGCGGACGCCGACAACGATGGTGCACGCGATACGCGACGACGACGAGTTCATGGTGGTAGCAAGCGACGGCCTCTGGGATGTGATGCAAGGCGACGAGGTGTGCAGCTTTGTGTCGCAGTGCCGTGACGAGGTGCTCCGCTCCATGGCCGTCACCGAGCCAACCACCACCACAGGCACCGACACCAGCAAGCGTACGTGGCGTGGGTGCACACAGGCGCAGAGGGCGGGCATGCTCTCCCTCTCCCGCGTCGACGACTCCTCCACCCGCATCACCAGCAAGCCGTCCTCTTCTATGTTCGGTATGGGAAAAAAAAAAATCAGGGATCACGCAGAAGTGTTCTATAGTGGAGTGCGTCCTCGGGTGACGACCAAGTTTTCAAAAAAAAAACACAAAACAGGAAACTACGACTCCCTGCTCTCGGATAAAGACGACTCCGTCGATTCGAGCCGCACCCGTTTACAGCGGTATGGTTGCCCTCTACCCTTCCCTTCCCTTCCCTACTTATCGTTACTGTTTTTTTTTCTCCTTTCTCTTTGCAGACGACGTCTTGCGGATATGTGCTCCGACAATGACGCGACAGCACAGACGGCTCTGTCTGCAACCTCTGGGTCCGAAATGGAGGTGTACTCTGACTTCCAGGTCGTTGCAGAAGCTCTTGTGCAGGAGGCACGTGACAGAGGTTCTGAAGACGACTGCGGTGTGGCCATAGTCTTCCTCGATGCAAAACTACGATGTGATCTTTCAGACGTCGACTCTGATTGAAGATGAGGGCTTTTTGATTTTTTTTCTAAAAAACCCCTAAAAAGCAGTGCAGGAGACGTTCCTTGTCTGAAATGGAAATATGACAGTGGCGAACAGCCACTTTTAATATGAAGGGGCTTGTGTGACCCACGCGTCTATCATGTTAGCTTCGGCTGTTCTTAACCAATATTTTCTGTTTTCAATCTGTTGCGTGATTTTACCTTCTATTCAGTAGAATAGAAACCACTGTGCTTGGAAAAAAACTATGTACCAGAATAATTATGGACCTTTTACCATTGCGTTCTATGGACCAATTTTTCTGGCCCATATACAGTAAGACAACAAACACCGGTGGGGTAAAAATATAGGTGGGGTAAAAACATCGGAGGGGTAAAAACTAAGGTGGATTTTGGAATTTCAAAATTCTAAGGAGGGTTTTTACCCCTCCGATGTTTTTACCCCACCGGTGTTTTTACCCCTGGACATGAGAATTTTGATGGCAAGCCTCACCCTTTTCCCCAATATCTCACCTCATTTCCCCATATTTTCCATGTTGCCCCAAAGTATCATGTCCACTGGTATAAACACCGGTGGGGTAGGAACATAGGTGGGGTAAAAACACCGGAGGGGTAAAAACTAAGGTGGATTTTGGGATTTCAAAACTCTAAGGAGGGTTTTTACCCCACCGATGTTTGTTGTCTTACTGTATTTTTTTTTTCCAGACACGGTATTTGAAATAAATGTTTTAAATATGCCTCCGACCATAGGTTCCTGTTGGTTTGCTCTGTCCAAACCTTGTCCGGTAACTCGGCTTCGTGCCTTAAATACTATTGGCGTATTGGCGTTTATAAGTTTTGTTTCTGTATTCTTTGAGTTATCCCTTTTGTGTAGGTTGCATAATAGCGGCGTTGTAATTCCCTTCTTTTTACAAAGAAGGAAACGGGTTGCGATCCTTGTGGACGCCCCGGTCACTTTTGCATGAATAGGCGCGCATAGTCGGTACTATAACAACGGAGCCTTGTGCGCACAGTGGTGTGCTGCCTGTGACAGCGCAATAGCCTAGGTTTGTAATATAGAGTTGCTTCCCTCTCTTTGCTTTTGGTAATTTGTTGGATTTAGTGCAGCCATAATACCGTAAAAATATTTATTCTGGGCCGGAACAAAACTGGAACACCCCAAAAAAATCGTCGATTGTTCCAGTTTTGTTCCGCACCAGCATTGTTTTGGGGGGGGTATCCGTGCCTTGTCAAAAAAAAAAAAACGAGGAGTACGACGAATTTTTTTTGCCCAAAGATGCACTATGCAGTGGGAATGGGGATAAAAATTCCCCAACAGAACTGTTCTGGGCCGGAACAAAACTGGGACACCCCCAAAAACCCCAAGTGTTCCAGTTTTGTTCCGGTCCAGTACACTTCTGTCTCAGAATAGTTACAGCCCAGAATAAATATTTTTACGGTATATAAAAATGCCATACACACTCGTCCAGTTGCCACACTTTTTTTTTTTATACCGACCCTCCCCCGTGAAATTGTCCCCCCCTCCGACCCCCTTGAAATTGTCCCCCCTGGGGGAAAAAGTGAGGGGGGGACAATATCACGTACGGCAAAAAGGGGGGACAATTTCTCGTACTGTAGGGGGGTGGCCGTTTTGGTGTGAAGAAGGGAGAGCAAAGGTTGTCCCCGCGACTCCCTTGAAATTGTCCCCCCCTGCCTTGAAATTGTCCGTCGGGGCAAAATACCGGTTTTTGGGGGGGGGGACAATTTCACGGGGGAGGGTCGGTAAAAAAGCTACACCGTCACCAGAGGGCTTTGTATTTTCAATTTTCTTTGTCCATAGCACTCCTGTGCGCTCTCATTCTCACTCTCTCACTCTCTCTCTCTTCCCCCCCCCTTTTTGAATGACGACGAAATTGCCGAAGCCTCAATCAAAATTTACACGAACAAAAGCCGGGCGTGGCATTTGCAAAAAAGGGAACATGTGTGTCTGACATTATTCGACACGCCCACACCCCCCCCCTCACACCTAGGGTTTGCTCCACCCTCTCTACTTTAAACTGGTTGCCTGCGCTCGATTCGAGGCGTTTCCCACTTCTTAACTACCTTACTTTATTCTAAAGTGTCTTTCCCAAGGTGACTGCGTGCTTCTTAGGACTGCCCTTTCACCGACCTTTTCGTTAACTTTTTTGTACAGTATGGGGAGGGGGGAGGTTACCCCCTCGTCCAAAAAATTAGGTGTTTTCTAAAAAAGCGGCCGTTTTTCAGATTATCTTTTTCTAAAAAAAAGTGCCCCAGACGCTCCCCCCCCCCCCGTCCTGTTTTATTACAAAGCTTTGATTCCTTTACCACTGCCATTTTTGACCAGCTTGCCTACCCTACCACCGTACCGTAGTCGTAATCTCATACAAAGTAACGCGCCCTTCCTCTCCAACTCCACGTCTACAAAACTATCAAGCAAAATTAAACAGAGCACAAAGCACTTTCAAAACATACAAAAAAACACTTTCAAACTGCCCTACCTCCGTACCTGATCCACTATAGTTCCTTGCCTGGTTGTGTTGATGGTCTGTTAGCCCCAAACGTTTCTGTACCTTCCCTCAGTGATATCATATGTGTGTGTACGAGAGGGCTATCTCATTTTCCATAAACATTCCACAAAACACACGCCGATTCAAGAGAACCAACCATTTCCCCTTTTTTTCGAACATTTTTTTTGTCATAATCTTCAGCGCAAAATCACTGTACCCACCTACCCTTTTCTTATCCCTATTTTATCCCACCCCCCTAACAGATCACCTGCATCGCTCTCTGGGGGGGTTTATCACCCCCACACACCCATTCGCTTCCCTATCCCCCTCTCTCATCTGCGAACTGTTTTGCTCCACCCTCCACACAACACATGGTTGTCGCGGCAGGGCGATCTTAACACAAAAAAAAAAAAAAAAAAAAAAACCTCTTCGTTCACCCCCTTTCACCGAAGTGAGTTTGGCACAATTTTTTTTGGTGTAATGTTGGGGTTAGTTTTGTCAGTTTTGGTAGTAGACGGTATAGGCAGCGCAGTGTACATTGGGTGCTATGTGGACCTGCCACGTGACCGGGATATGAACGGCACCGCAGACCTCTCTGGTGTACATGGTACTCCATTGTTGTGCAGTGCGTTCTGCGCTGTGGATGGGTACAGCTGCTTTGGGCTGCAGTGGGGGAAGGAGTGTCTCTGTGGCCACGACTACGGACGGCATGGTATAGCGGACACTGATGAGTGCGACACTCCTTGCATTGCAAGCCCTTCGTCACCGTGTGGAGGGACCAACCGCAATTCAATATATCTCATCGATGCTACCCTCACACCCGAAACTGAAGCACCAAACACAACCACACCGGGCAGTATTGTACCCCTAAGTGGTACCTTTACGCCAATCAGCGAGGCTCCTATCGTCACTGCAACACCACCGACAGACGTACCGTCACCTGCCCCAGCAACGGAGGTGCCGATCCCATCTACTCCAGCCCCGCTTCTTGAGGAAGGGGTGCTGGATATGATAAAGGGGGGTGGTGCTGCAGCCCTGTCCGCAGCGGCGGCAGCAGCAGGGGGGAATGGTGGGTCGGTTACAAGGCTTGCGTTGGTGTCGGCAGGGTGCACCACTGAAATCCCTCCAGCACTGCACCCTACCCAGCTCTCCGTCGGTGGGTCGATGGATGCTGGGGCAGTCCTAGCGAATGTAGGCTTTGTGGTGATTTTTGCACTGTGCTGCATGGTAGTGTTCCTTCTGCTACGTCTTTGTGGACCAAAGGTTGCGCCACGGTTTTTTACAGGGCTAGATATCCAAGGATTCATGCGGCTTCCTTCCGCACCACTCTTCTTTTTCCAATATTTTTACCAAGGATTGACCTTGGCAGGGATGAACCTCATTGTACGTCCAAACGAGACGTATCACATCTTCCTCGGTGTGGTGGTGGTGCTAACCTGCATTGCCATACCATGCTGGCTGTTCCGGGAGGTGGTGGGTGCGGTGCCCGAGTACGGAGTCTACGCAAAGGCCGAGGGGCGAATATCAAAAGCGTTCACGACTCTAATCGGAGAAGGGGAGTGGGTGAACACAACCCGCAGGCGGCTGTGGGTGCAGCGTTATGCGGTGGTCATTAGAACGTACAAACAGCGGTGTGTGTGGTTCTTCGCGGTGGATTCGCTAGCAGCGTTATGTCTCAGCGCAGTGCAAAGTCTGAGCCCAGGGTCGAACCGAGGGTGTGCCTATGTTAAGTCTGCCGAATCTACGATATTTCTTTTCATTCTTGTGGCAGAAGGGTTTGCCTGGCCTCACGTTCGCCTCCGTGATTCTATTGTGGGTGTCCTCCAGAGTGCGCTGCAGATGGCAGCCACGTTTCTCATGGCGGTGGGGTACTTCCGTGACGAGCCTTCTTCTTGGCCGTTCTCGAGCGCAGCGTCGTTGTTGACGGTGGTGGTGCTGCTGTTTGCGGTGAAGGTTCTTCTTGACATTGGGACTGAGCTTTATATTGCACTTTCCGGGCGAAGGACGTATCTGCAACGTGACATTCATCGGCAGAGAGCGCAGCCTGTTGCAGAAGAGGCGGTGATGGCGGATCCGGAGCTGTATACGTGTTTGTTGGAGGAGACAGCGTCGGTGTCGCCAAGCACGCCACAACCGGTGATGACGCCGATGGTGGGGAGGGGGTCTCTGCGTCTCTCCATGGTGGGAAGTGTGTCGGAGATGGTTGAACCCCCGATGACGCCTTTAGCGCTGCCTTCACGTCTGGCAATGCGCAACAACTCCAGCTTCGCGCAGGACCCTTCCTACGTCCCCTACCGCCCGACCGGCCTCTCTCTAAGCAACGCCACGACCCCCATGCTGGTCCCTGCCAAGGGGCGAGGCTCCCTGCACGACAGTGGTGAGAGGGAGCTCCCTCTCCCCCTCGCTGGTACCCCCCTCTCCAGGTCCAGGTTTGGCCGTGCCACCTTCATCGGGGATGAGCAGTGGGGTGCCAATAGTGGGGAGCGGGAGCGTGATGACGGTACTCCGATCTCACCAAAGCCGCGTAGGTTTGGAAGGGGGAGGGGTGGAGGTGGAGGAGGAGGAGGAGGAGGGGGAGGAGGTGGTGGCGGCTTCCCAGAACCTGATGATGAGGAAGCAGTGGAAATCATCGATGCCGACATTCTCCCAGAACAAAAATACTTTGCAGGTTTGCAGTGAATTTCTTTTTGTGGGTTTGCCATATATATATTTTTTTTTGTGCGAATACAATCTGTTTTATACCCCCTTTATAAATATATTCTTTCTACCCAGACATACTCTAACAAATCCCCCATTATGTACGTTTCTATCCATTGCTCTTTTGTGTGTGTATTAGGTGCTCGGCGTCCTTTGAGGCGCTTTTTTTTTTTTGCACTACCAACTTCACCTCATGTGTTTTTTTTTTTAACGTGAGAGAAAAAAAGCATTCTTGTCATTATTGTCCCCTCAAATAAGGATCGTGACTGCATCACGAATCTAATAATCACCTACTTGTCGAGGAGTTTCTTTTTGGTGACTAAGGAAGGTGACTAAGCACAGAGAGGCTTAGTATCATCTTATAAACTTTGCCTTTTTTCTTCTTTTTTTCTACTTGTCATGGGGGAATGATTTGTGTGCCTGCTTACAGTTCCCCCCCTTGGAAGCAACTCCGAACGACACTCCGGGGGTTCGATAACCCCGCGGAGTGTCAGTGTGCTCTGCGTCTCCCAGCGTTGTTTGCACTATCAACTTTACCCCCCCCCCCCCTTTTTTTGGTTCCGGTTTTTGGCGCACAAAAGCCAAACCAATCGCAACCGACAGTCGTAGCTTCTAGCTTTCTTCTTAACCTCCTTTTCCCCCTCATCTCTTCTTATTTCCCTTCTTCACTCAACCCAATCAGGGGGGGTTTTTTCTGTCTTCTGTTCTGTGGCATACTGTGCTCAGGTCTGAGTGTTGTTCTTTCCGTTTCCTTTAGATCCTCTTCCCCCTGCCCCTGTAGGGCATAATTCCGCAGTGTGTGTGTGTGTGTGTGTGTGTCCTTAACTCTTTCCTCCAGGTAGCAGCGTAATGATGATTTTGTGTGTCCGAAGATGGTGTGGCTGAAGGGGGGGGGGGGTGAGGTGCTATTTTTTTTTGTGCTACGTTCTGCTATTTTAGGGGCGGTAAGGCACACCAGAAGAATTTTTGTGTGTGACTAATAAACACAGAGGCTTACGTTCATATTAACTTTGGTGACTAAGCAACGGAGAGGCTTAGGGTCATCTTATGAACGTTTCTTTTTAGGTGTCCACGAGAGGCCCGCCTGATTTTTACCCCGCGTAAAGGCGTGTATAGACGCGTAGGACCGTATAGGTCCGTACAGAGGCACATACGGACCGTCCGTACATGCCTTTACGCTGGGTAAAAAATTAGGTGGGAGGCGCATTTATCTTACAATTTTGCCTCTCTGTGCGCTCCCCGATGTGCGGTGAGGTGTTTGTAGTTCCAACTTCTCTTTTATTCCCTCCCCCCTTTGAATACCTTTTTCCGGAGAATTAAAAAAAAAAAAAACACAATGCCAAAGCAGGGAAGTTCCTAAGTGGGACCGAGAACATGAAATTCTGGATTTTAGTTTTTTTTTTTCTTTTTTTTTTTTCCTTTTTTCCTTAGGGGGCTTTGTTGTGGTTTCTGGTGGGTGTCACTGTAGGTGACACACCACCAGTGTGGTGAAATGGTCCAAACTCTCAAAAGCAAGAGTTTTCAGGGGGCAAGAAAAAAAAAATTGACAACAAAATCCTGCACCGTTCAGGGCTGTACCCCCAATTTATTTTTGCCTGCGGCGCCATTTTTCATTTTTTGCTCTGCAAAAAAGTGTTCGTCGGAGGCTGGATTTTTACACCGTACCCAAAATTTTTTGCCTGCGGCGCCATTTATATTATTTTCTGCTCCGCAAACAGAGAAGTGTAAACGCCTCACCGTTCATCGGCGGAAGCACTGGTTCCACGGGTTATCGAACCCCAGAGAGCACTTCATTGGCATGCACACGGTTACCACTAGGGAGCGTGTATGCAGGTACAAAATCACTGCCCCATCCAAATAATATTCCCAACGTCTTCGGGGATCCCCTTGCATTTTGCAGCCAAAAATGCAACTAGGCCAAAGCTGCAAAAAGTTCCGCGCGCGTGCAGCGCGCCCGGGTTTGGGACCCCTTTTTGAATTTCGAGGGGCGGTTAAAGTGGGCCCAGAATCACAGTTCTGACACTCATTTAGCATTGTGAGCAACTCACTAGTGGTCGTAACCAAAATTTGTATCAATCAAGAACTTGTCCATTTTCTCGAAATGACCCCACTACAGTGAGAGTAGAGCTCGGAAAGCCTGAAAAAGGGCAAAAAAACCCCACCCAAAAAAGGAAAAAAACGGGAACATAAATCCAGAATTTTGCTGTTTTTTCCGAGAACAAGGAACAACCCTGTGCCAAAGCAACAGAGAGAACCAATCATACGTTTTTTTTTTTAAATACTTACAAAGCGTAGCTTAAAAGGAGAAATGGGCCCTCCGATACGGTCGCCAATCACCCACCCCCTCCAACAGGGGAATTGAGCAATCAACGAAAAAACCTTTCCTTTTACTTACCTAACAAGGTTATTTTTTTTAAAACCAAGCTGTTTTCATTAAAAATAACCCCTTTGGGTCTTCTCCTACGCAGCAAAGTGGGATCACTGTCACTAAAACATTTATTTTTGTTCAAAAAGTTTAACAATGGTGACCAAGGTGACTAAAACAAGATTTTTTTCTGTGTGTTGTGGTGTCCCGCGACCAGCCCACAATCGCCCCCCTAGAGCCCACCTGGGCCCACCTGTGCCCACCTGAACCCAATTTCACCCAATTTCACCCGATTTCACCCGATTTCACCCGATTTCGCCCGGATTTCAAAAATTCCTTTTTTTTTGGGTTGGCGGTGGGGAGCTTGGGCGGGGTTTGACCAAAACCAAGAACTTGGCCATTTCGGCAAAGTGACCCCACCACAGCGCGGACGGATTCCGGAAACGCCAATCGCGGCATGTTTTGGAGCCCACTTTTTTTCAGGGAAAATATTTGCTTCCAGATGTCGGAATTTTCCGGAAAATTTCCAGAATTAGGAAACAGCCTGGAGGAGCGGGTTGAACGTTATTGGCGCGTGTACCTACAATGGTTTGTGCCAATACCCACCCAAACTGTGTACTGTGTACTGTGTACTGTGTACTGTGTACTGTGTACTGTGTACTGTGTACTGTGTACTGTGTACTGTGTACTGTGTACTGTGTACTGTGTACTGTGTACAGTGAGTCACCTAAAGGGGTTCTGCTCAACGAAAGTGGCCGATTTTTTTTTTATTTCACCCAGACCCAGCCCGTAAATCTCGAAAAGCGCGGTTTCTGGGTGTTTTACTGGGCCAAACCCTCACAGAAGCCAAAAAAACCCTGTTTTTGCCCGATTTCGCCCGATTTCGCCCGATTTCACCCGATTTCACCCGATTTCGCCCGGATTTCACCGGGGTTGGGGACACCCCATGTGTGTTGCCAATCTCTTTCCTCCAGGTTGCAGCATACGTACAACTTTTTTTTTTGTCCACTTTTTTTTGTCCCGAAGAATTTTGTGTGACTACACACAGATGCTTCAGTTCATCTTTACTAACTTTTCTTTTCTCTTTTTGCCACCCACGTGTTCACATGCCCCTCTTGTTGCCCCTCTTCATTGTTCGGCAAAAAAAATGGCATTTTTTTTAATTATTGTGCACACGTAGGATGCGTTTATTTGGTTTGCGGTCCAACTTACATTTTCCCTCTCTCGCCACTCCCCTGCTTGCCACAAGGCGTGCCTTGCGGGCCTTCTCCCCCCTTTTTAGTGCTGTATTGTGATAACTGCACTTCATAATACATAATACACACCACAATACAGCTGTATTGTGACGTGTATTATGTATTATGATGGGTAAGTATCACACCACAGCCACTACTACTCCCTATCAGCGAAGTGCATGCACCCCCTTGCACTACGAGGTCTTGGCCTTTTACACGGTATCAAAATTCATCATCCCCCCCCTTTCATGCATCACTTCGGTGCAAATAAAAAAATGTATAGTGGAGTTCAGCCTCGGGTGTCTACACTAATACAACCAAGTTTTCAAAATAAAAATAATGTGGAGATTGCAACACACTGTGGCAACACAAACCGAGGCACAACTACACTACTCCAACAACTTAGCAACGATAGGGTACACTCTGGGGACCCCTCCAGGGGTTGACTTTTTGGTGCACCATATCCCCAAGGTATACAGTAGTTTATAAGTGTTGAAGAAGACAAATGATGTTCACGTCAACTCTGTGGGTTATATCCTGTGTGCCGTGCTTCCCGTTATTTTATTAAGCTGACCTGAGTCTCAGGTTTGTCTGATAAATGCCTTTCTTCATCGGTGCTTTTTATGTATGGTTTTGTGTGTTGATGTCCCCTTAACCCACTGCAGAGTAGGACACAGATGTCCTTTTTATGTGAAAAAGTCATTGGGTTTCCTTTTGACACCTTCTGTTATTGGTCGTAGGGTACTTATGTTTGTCATCTGGATGGGTGTCATCGTATGTAGGTCAGTTGAGGTGCGTACACTCAACAACGATGTCTTTCGTGTCTATCCCCCCTTTTGATCTTTCAGTCATTGTACCAAAGGTACTCTTTCACGAGAGGGCTTTGTATTTCAACTATACTTTTGATGTCCACACATTTTAGTATGTCACAGCGTGCACTCTTTGTGAGACAGTGTGCAATACTCTGCCACACTGACACTGCCCTATGACACACCAGAGATGCAAAACCACTCCTTTCGTGTTTTACTAGACGTGCCCACACAGAGGTGTAGGCACCAACAGTATATGGGGGGGTTTCGATAGTAATTACGATCTTTTTGGCGCAAAGATAGGTTCCGTAACGCAACTCTCGTTCCCTCATTTGTGCTGGACAGTGCACTGCAAAGAAGGTCATTGGGGTGTGTGTTCTTTGTTGCAACCCTCGGACATTGCGGTGTGGGTGTCCATCCCACAACACTTTACTTCATAGCTTTTCCATAGAGAGAGATAGAGAAGCGGATCTGTGTCGTCGCTTTCTGAAACAAAATAAAAGAAAAGAAGAAGAGCCCCACCCCCATTTTTTCACACACAGCTTACGCTCCCCACCCTTGTACCCAACCCAACACTACTCCCACAACACACCCATCCCATCACACATTGTACAAAACCCAACAGGATTGACCTATTTTTGTAAAGTAACCTATATTGGAAAGGAACGGAAGAGCTACAACCCACAGAACCTCTCGCCTCTCGCGGAAGAGAGGAGACAAGAGACAAGAGGATGACGGGGCGGGGCACAACTGTGTGCGCCGTGGCGTGTGCGCTGCTCTTTGCAGGCATGCCTGGGCCTGTGGAGGGGGCGACGTTCCTGGAGCCGTGCACGTCGCTGTCGGTGCGCTACCACCGTAGCATCAAGGATGCGGTGACTGTGGTGAACGGGGCACTGGTGGTGGCACAGAACCGGATGTCTGCGGCGGAGCTGTCGCTGGTCGGGACGGGAACCTCGCTCGGGTTCCTGTCGACGCCTCTTGCGGACCTGATGAACAGGACGTCTGAGCTGTCGAACCAGCTGGACGAGGCGAACGACGTGACGCTGGCGACGCTTGTGAAGGTGCTGCCGTACGGGATTTCTGTGGGGTGCCAGGTGGACATCTCGACGGCGGACCTGTACCTGACGCTGGCGGTGAACGCAAGCGGTGTGGTGTCTGCGTCGGCGGACCTGTCGTTGCTGGCGGAGGCAGACGTGGCGGGGCTGGGGCTGGCGTTTGCGGGGCCGGCAGACTCGCTGGTGACGCTGGGCGGGGAGACGTTTGTGTCTGGGACGGTGGGTGTGAAGGTGCTTGCAAGCGGGACGGTGGTGAGTGTGACGGGGCTGACTGCGTCTGTGTCTGCGGCGGGGACGGTGGCGACCTCTGTTGCGTGGCGCGACGTGTCTGCGACGGCGTCTGTGGGGGTTTCCGGGTCTGTGGACCTGACCGGGGTGACGATCCCGGTTGAGTTCCCTGCGGACACTGCGAGCCTGGCGGAGTGGACGTCGCGTCTGGGGGAGGTGCGCTTCGGGACTGTGGCCGGGACGCTGTCGGGTGCGCTGTCGGTGGACGTGGCGGGGGCGGTGGGTACGACGCCTGTGGGGCAGCTGCCGTCTCCGGTGCTGAGGCTGTACGACGCAGACGTGTTTGACGCGGAGCTGCCTGTGGTGACTGTGGACGCAGACATGACGGCCCTGGAGTCGACGTTTGTGGAGCTGCTGCGCCACCTGGGGTCGTTCGACATTGACCTGGGTGTGCTTGGGCTGTCTGGGCTGGAGCTCCCGGGAGTGAACGTGTCGGCGCTGGTGAGCGGTGTGCCGGACATGCTGAAGCTGGCGCCTGTGGCGGAGCAGTACTTCCTGCTGTACGTGGACGGGGCGTCTGTGCCGACCTTCAGCGGGCTTGTGGACTTCCTGAAGGACAACCTGCCTGCGCCGCAGCTGACGTCGGCGGTGTCTGTGAGCGGGGTGAACGTGACTGGGGGGTGGTTCCCTGCTGCCGGGGAGGTGGCGCTGAACATCCGGATGGAGCTGGAGTCGACGCTGGCGTCGGACACGGAGGCGGCGGCGTTCGGGGGGTGCGTGGCGTCGGTGTTTGAGGCGGTGGGGGAGCTGGAGGCTGCGTTTTCGCTCATTGGCGGGTCGCTGGAGGCGGGGAAGACACTCGAGGTGCCGGACTTCTCTGCGGACGTGGGGTTCCGTGCGACGGTGGTGCTGGACGTGACGGTGGGTCTGAAGACGGAGTTTGTGAACACGGGGACGCTGACCGGGTCGGCGCTTGCGGGGAACGCGTTTGTGCGTGTGAACGACCTGTCTGCGGATGTGGCGGTGACGCTGGACCCGGTTGACTTTTCGGCGGACCTGATGCTTGGGACGCAGTTTGTGGTGCGTGGCGGGACGTTTGAGGCGGCGCTGGGTGTGCGTGCGAACTTCAACGCGTCGGAGGACGAGGAGGACGTGGAGCTCGGGGCTGCGGTGTCTGCCTCGACGGTGGCGGCGGTGACGGAGATCACTGTGCTGGAGCTGCTGTCGGGGGGCACGGGTGCGGTGCTGGACTTTGTGGCGCAGCTGTCGCTGACGCCGTACGCGTCGCTGGACGTGGTGCTGCCTGTGGCGCTCACGGCTGGGTTTGCCGGGACGGACGTGAGCCTGGCGCCTGTGCTGGAGCTGCACGACGCGAACCTGCTGAGCGGCGGGCTCCCTGCGTTCTCGCTGGACATCGACCTGAGCTTCCTTGTGCCGACGCTGCCCGGGGGTGGGACGGCTGGGGGCACGGCGGAGGACGTGCTGACGCCGGTGATGGCGGCGCTGTCGGAGATGGTCGACAAGGTTGCGGACGTGGCGCTCCCGACGGCGTCTGTGGCGAACTTCCCGTCGATTGGGGGGCTCCTGAGCGGGCTGGCTGGACAGGTGTCGTTCTCGACGGTGCTGGCGGAGTACCTCGACCTGCTGGTGAAGTTCCGGGAGCTGGAGAACGGGCTTGGGCTTGACCTGGTGCTGGAGACTGTGGGGGCGGAGGCGCTTGTTACGGAACAGACCTTCAACGAGAACCTGCTGGTGGCCCTCCAGGCGCGCTTCCCGACTGTGTTTGGAAACTTCAGCACGTCCGAGCCAGACGTGTTCGTGAGCTCGTACGACGGGTCGGTGTTCACGGCAGTCAACTACCTCGCGCACGTGCAGGTGGAGTTTGGGCTTGTGTCGACACTGGCCTCAGCAGACGCGACCTTCGGGCAGGAGGAGCTTGTGTGGTACCTGGCGGTGAACCCGACGTACGCTCTGGCGAAGGACACTGCGTGGGCGCTGGTGAACCTGCTGGGGGCTTCCTCGCAGTACGTGATGGACCCTGCAGGCTCAGGCTACCCTGTGGACGCGACAACGTCTGCAGAGTTTAACCCTGGGACAGCTGAAAACCTGGCAGCTCTGCAGGCTGCCCTCGGTGTTGACGGGACCTTCACACTTGCGACGCTGGGGAAGTTCCTTGCGAACAGTGCGCCGACGCTGGGTGTGAACGTGAACTTCAACAAGGCTGTGTTTGAGCTGCTGGTGGTGTCGTTCCCGGACCTGGGGACAACATACTCGGGGAGGACTGTGGGGGACCTGCTGCCGACGAACCCTGTGACTGGTGCGACGTTTGACTGGCGCAACTACGTTGCTGACGTTGGTGCTGTGTTTGGGTTGGGGACAGAGGACGGGGATGCGGCTGTGGACGTGGCCGCTGTGGCGGGGCTGTTTGGGAAGCGCCCGACGCTGATGGGGTGTGTGCGGTACCTGAAGGCACGCATGCTGCACGGTGCGCTGTCGGCGGCTGCCGCTGCGGCAGGTGCCTCGGAGCAGGTGAGTGTGTCTGCGTCTGGGTCGACCTCGGGGCTGAGCTTCTCGGCAGACCTGGTGCACACAGCGTCTGGCCGGTGGGAGCTTGGGGCGAAGCTCGGGCTCGCCTTGGACACCGGGGCGATGAAGCCGACGGACGCGGTGAAGGGACTGGAGGGGGCGCTGTCGGGGCTCTTTGATGCGATTGGGGAGGACAGCGTGGTTGCGAGCGTGGGGTCGATTGGGAGTGTGCTGGAGACACGCCTTGCGGGGCTCGACGACTTCCTGTCGCTGTCGGCGGTGGTGGCCGTTGGTGTTGAGGCTGGGCTGGACCTGACGCCGCTGGTGGAGGGGACGGCGGGGTCGGCGACAGTCTTCGTGCGGGTGCTGGAGTTCAACCTGTCTGTGACTGCGGGGGTGGCGGACTACGCGCCGACGCTTGACTTTGGGTCTGGGTTTTCGTTTGGGTCGGTTGTGAACACGGACCTGGTGTTCTCAGCAGTGGCGACTGGGGCTGTGGATGCGTCGACGGGGCTGCTGTCGTCGCCGATTGTGCTGGCAGACGCATCGACACCGCTGTCGCTGGCGCCGCTTGTGGCAGCACTCGAGTACTCTGGGAGCGTTGTGGCGGAGGTGGAGCTGTCGGGTGCGCTGCTTGGGGACAGCGTGTCGGTCTTTGTCTCTGTTGAGGACCTGGCGCTGTTTGACGATGCGGGGCCGAAGTACTCGGTGGACGTGGAGATCCCGGGGGAGCTGATGGCGGTTGTGCGCGACGTGCTTGGGGAGGTGGGGGACGTTGGGCGGAGCATGAACGAGATGGACGCGCTGACAACAACGCTGCCGCTGGTGAACCGGACGCTGCACGACCTGCTCAAGGTTGGGGAGACGGGCCCGCAGTGGGGAGACTTCCTGGAGTGGGACACGGTGCTGGACACGCTGCTGGCAAAGGACGAGTACACGGGGTGTCTGTCGGGCGGGGACGCGGCGTGCCCACGTGCGCGCGAGACGGTGACGCTGTTTTCGGAGGCGATGGCGAACCTGACGCAGAACGGGTCGTTCTCGGCGGGCGGCGGTGTGCCGGCGGCGTTTGTGAACGGCGGGATGGTCGGGGACAGCTTTGAGCTTGCGTTTGGGGTGGCCGGGTCGCTCGAGGTGCACGTGACGCCGCCGCTGGCGGAGCTGATTGACGACGACGACTTTGACTTCACCGGGACCGGGCTCCTGACGGTGAAGGTCGACTTCGCCTTCGGGTTTGAGGTGAAGGTCGACGCGAGCGGGAGCGGCGGTGCGGCGGGGGTGAGCACTGCCGACGTTGTGCTGCAGCTGCACGAATTCTCTGTTGCCATTGGGGTGGTGGCGGACGTGACGGCAACGGCGTCGATTGGGATCCTGTCTGCGTCTGTGGAGGACGGGTCGGGTGCGCTGGCGGCAAGCTTCGACATGACGATGAACAAGGGGGCGCCTGTGACGCTTGCGGAGCTGCTGTCTCTTGGGTCGGCGGAGAGGGAGGAGATGTTCGAGTTCAAGAGGGACGCGTCGCTGTCTGCCTGTCTGCCGTTCTCTGCGTCGATCGGGTCGCAGGACCTGGGGGAGCTGAGCGGGGCGACCGGGGACAAGAAGCCGCAGGTGTGCGTGGAGGGGGAGAACCTGCTTGACGGTGGGGTGACGACGGTGACGACAGAGTACATGGACCGGTTCATGGACTTCCGTGGGATGTCGCCGCTGCAGATGATGGGGGTTGTGCGTGCCCTGATCAACGTGCTGCAGGAGTACCGTGAGTCGGCTGTGTTTGACCTCCCGCTGCCCTTCACGGACGTGGACGTGGGTGACATGCTTGACTTCTCGGAGACGCTGGCCACGGCGCTGTCGAAGAAGATGGTGCGGGTGCAGGACGCGGCGGACCGGACGAACCTTGTGCTGTGCCTGGAGGGGGATGTGCTGATGGCGGGGTGGAACGTGGCGGGCAGCGACGAGAACACGTGGTTCGCCGGAAACGAGTCGAACAAGGTGATGTCGCTCGTGCTGAACGAGCAGCTTGAGGTCGAGGTGGCGCTGGACACGGCCGTGCTGGCGGCGGCTGCGGACGTGAGCGCGATTGCGGTGCACATGAACGAGGAGCTGTACAAGGCGGGGCTGGGGCTGTCTGTTGCGGCAAGCGTGGCGGAGGACGGGACGGATGCGCTGCAGCTGTGCACGAACGCGTCAATCAAGGCGACGGACCTGCGTGTGCAGGTTGCGCTGAAGAAGACCGGGATCACTGCGTACAACGAGAGCGAGGATGCGGTGGCGGCAACGACGCTGCTCGGGTTCACCAGCGGCGACATCAAGGAGGCGCCGCGTGTGCCGGCCTTCTCGTCGATCCCGGAGCTTGTGGTTGTGCTTGCGGAGGCTGTTGGGGTGCCGTCGGAGCTGCTGTCGTACACGTACGCGCCGTCTGCGGAGGACGCGTCGCAGTACGAGCTGCTGTTCGCACTGAACCTGGAGGTGGCGCTGCCGACGCCGATGACGTCGCTGATGCTGGGGGCGGAGGTGGAGCCGCTGTTCTCGGTGAACGCGTCTGCGGAGATTGAGCTGACGACGGACGTGGCGATTGGGTTTGAGGTGGGTGTGCGCATGGGGACGTCGGCAGGGAACCTGTCTGTGACGGCGAACATCCCTGCGGCGCAGGGGGTTGCGAGCTTTGAGCTGCAGACGGCGCAGAGCTTCCAGGTCGTGCTCGACAGAGTGCCGTACACGATTGCGCTGCGGGCCGGGGAGGAGTTCTACACGGAGCTGGCGGCACAGCTGCAGGTGCTGAACGTGACGCTTGAGGCGGCGGGGACTGGGCAGCAGATCCGGTCGCGCAACTACCAGGACACGACCTTCCTGATCCAGACGCTGGGTGTGCGGCGTCTGGAGGTGGTGACGTCGGCGGCGTTTGAGGAGCTGACGGGGCTGGCGAGCGACGGGTCGAAGGCGCTGCTGTTCGCGCCTGTTGTGCGCGACATGGGGTTCACGGCGGAGGCGCGGCTGTCGGTGACGGAAGTGAACATGGCGGCGACGATGACGGTGCTTGAGGCGGAGGCCTACTCCGGGTCGGGTGCGATTGAGGTTATTGCCAAGGCGGACTTTGGGACGCCCGGGGAGACGATGATGCTGAGCGAGATCCGGGCTGCGATTGTGGAGGACCCGTTTGAGCAGATTGCGGCGAGCGCGACGCTGACTGCGTCCCTGAGTGCGGACTTCAAAGTGGGGGTGCCGTCGCTGGGGTCGCTGGACGCGTCGGTGGCGGTGGCGCTGGACCCTACCTTTGTCGTGGAGCTGAAGAAGGACTTCAAGCTCCCGAACGTGTCGACGGACTTCACCGTGGACGTGACAGGGCCGAAGCTGCCCGACTTCCAGCACATGTCTGCGGCGGACATTGTGGCCCTTGTGGCGGACGGAGTTGACATGATATTCGGGAACGAGGCGGCGGACCCGGCTGTTGAGGGGCTGCTGACGAACGTGCTGGCGGACGTGATGGACGTGGAGATCCCGCTGATCTCGTTCACGCCGCGCACAATGGTGTCGGGGATCCAGTCTGCACTGGGGACGCTGGAGGGGCTGCTGACGAACCAGACTGGTGCGGTGTCGACGCTGGAGCTGCTGATTGAGGACGCGTTGGGGCTGGTGGCTGGGGATGACGACGCGAGCAAGGGGTGCACGGGGTCGTGCATGGTCGAGTTTTCGATGCCCACCGACGGGAGTGCGCTTATGCTGTCGCTGTCGTTTGAGGCTGTGCCGAAACTGCCGGAGCTGTCGCTGGACATGGACCTGCAGGAAATGATGGGGTTGGCGGGGGTGACGCTTGATGACCCGACCCTGCAGGAGCTGCTGGGGGACTTCCTCGACCTTGACGCCTCGCTCGACATTGTGCTGTCCGGGGGTGCGGCCGTGACACTGGAGCTTGGCGTTGACCTCAGCTCAAAGCCGTTCCGGTTCTTTGTTGGGGGCGAGACTGCCCTGCAGGTGTCTGTCGGGGCGAGTGCGATCGGGTCGCTGGAGCTGTCGCTCGGGCCGCTTAAGTTTGGGATCACGGATGCGACTATTGCGCTGACGGACGGGACGGACGCGGAAGGGCCTGCGTACCTGCGGTACGGGCTGTCTGCAGGGTCGAAGTACTACCTGGACGAAGGCTTTGGGGCTGTGCTCTCGGCCTTCGAGCTGACGTCTGCAGGGAAAATAACGGCGATGCTGCCGATCGACGACCCCATCGGGAAGACAATGGGGATCGAGGTGCCGCGCCTGGCGGACTTCCTGAAGAAGGACGACAAGAACGGGAAGCTTGTGGAGTTTGTCGGGGAAGACTTCGGCTCGATTCTGTCGACGCTGGCGGACAGTCTCAGAGTGATCTCGCCGATTGAGGCGATTCTGAAGGACCCGACGGCGCTTCTGAGTGGGATCAAGACGGTCTTCTCGACGATTGACGCTCTGGTGACTGGGGAGGACGGGATCCTTGGGACGATGGACGTGCCGATTGTGGGGTCCAAGCTCCGTGAGGTGATCAGCGGCGACTTTGTGGACTCCTTCGTGGAGTCGCTGCTGAGCGAGCTGGGGGCGGAGATGACGGGGGAGACGACGGGCTCGGTGGCAAGGACGGTCAAGGAGCTGTTGGAGAGCTTCTTTGGGGACCTCAACATCCTGAAGGGGGACTCGGTGCCGATTGTTGTGCGCGACAAGAACGGCGACCCGATGGAGAATCTGCTTACGGACGACGGGGACCTGATTTCCGGGCAGGGAACGCTGCTGAACGAGGCGGACGCGGTGGAGTGGGACCTGACGATTGGGAAGGACATCGACTATAGGGCGGCGTTTGCGTTTGGCCTGGGGCTGGAGGAGCTGCCGCTGTCGCTGAACGCGGAGGGCGGGATTGTCCTGAATGTCGGGTGGGAGTTCAAGCTCTTCTTCGGGCTGTCTGTGTCGCGCGGGTTCTACCTGAACGTGAAGGAGACGGAGATGGAGGTGTCGGCGGAGATGACGCTGCCGCAGCTGAAGGCGACGGGCGACCTGTTCATCCTCAACGCGGCGGTGGAGAACTACGACTCCACGACGAAGCTTGTTGGGAGTGCTGCGGTCGACATCACAGACACAAACGGGGACGGGTGGCTGACCTTCAAGGAGCTGAAGAGCGGGGGTACGAAGCTGCTGAGTGCGAGTGCGGACTTTGAGGTTGTGCTGGGGATGGAAGTGACGCTGGGGCTGGCGGGCGAGGACGGGCTGCCGGAGTTTGTTACTTCGCTGTACTCGTACTACGGGGTGCCGTGGTCGATTGGGGCAACTGCGGGGCCGGCGGCGGGTGTGCCGACGGTGCCGGCGAAGAAGGAGACGCTGCCGGTGCAGGGGCCCGTCGACGACCAGATCCCGTCCGGGACGCTGCTGCTGCTGGACGTGCATCTCGACCTCGGGGAGTTTGTGACGAGAGTGCTGAACCCGATCTTCGGAAAGCTGGCCGGGTTCCTGGGGCCGATCCGCCCGATCCTTGAGGCGCTGCAGAAGCCGCTGCCTGTGGTGTCGGACCTGGCGGGGCGCGACGTGTCGCTGCTTGAGCTGCCCGAGATCCTGATCAACGGGCTGCTGGGTGCGGGTGGGCCTGTGCGCGGAAGTGTGAAGAACGTGCTGGCGTACGTGAGCGCCATCTCCGATGTGATTGACCTCGCCCTTGCGGTGATTGATGTGATTCTGGAGTTGGGCGAGGACGACTACCTCGAAAACCACGGCTCGCTGAAGCTGGCCTTCGGGAACTGGAAGATCGACAGCGACGGGTTCGCGGCGTACCCCGACGGGTCGCCGCTGCCGCAGACTGATGACTACGCGTCGGCGGGACGCGCGGCACGTGCGCTGGCTGACGACGACGACGACGACACACCGGTTGCAGCCTCAAAGACAACAGGGTCGACCAAGATGAAGAACCTGATGGCGAAGCTGACGGACCCGGAGGCGATCTTCCAGCTCCCGTTCCTGTCTGCGAAGGGTGTGCTGGGGCTGATCACTGGGGAGGACACGAACCTGTTTGTGGTGACGACGCCGACGATGGAGATTGACGTGACGATTGACTTCTGGCTGCCGCTGGCGGGGATCATTGTGATTGACTTCTACGGGTCGTTCCAGTTCCGTGCCGGGATTTCGATGGGCTACGACACGTCTGGGATCCGGCGTGCGATTGAGCAGGGGAAGCCGGAGCTGGCGCTCGACGGGTTCTTCCTGTCGGACACAGACGATCCGGTTGGGGCGGGCGGGAACGACATCCCCGAGCTGTACGCGTCCGGGGTGGTGCGTGTTGGGGCGACGCTGAACCTGCTGCTGGCGCGTCTGAGTGGGAGTGGGGAGCTGTCCTTCACAGGGAGCATTGACCTGTACGACCCGAACGACGACGGGAAGATCCGCTTCAGCGAGATCAAGAGCATCATTGACGAGGGGTCGTTCCTCGACATCTTCAACATCAAGATCAAGATGTGTGCGGGGGCGACCTTCAGCGTCGACCTGTTCAACCCGTTTGTGAACTGGAAGTGCAAGTGGTACGGGTGCTGGCCGCACGGGCGCTGGGAGAGCGTGTGGAAGTTCTCTGTGCACAAGTGTTTCCTGGAGCTGGACACGACGCCGCCGGCGCTGCCGGTTCTGGCTGCGGTGCTGTCGGACGAGCGGCTGCTGCGTCTGAACATGGGGACGTACGCAGGGGCGCGGACGACAGGAGACACTGCGGACAGTGGGGAGACCTTTACGATCCGGCACGTGAACGGGGCGTCGCCTGCGGAGGAGGTTGAGGTGCTGTTTGGGGTGGCGCCGGCCGCCGGGCAGGACGACAACCGCCAGGCGCAGGAGTACACCGGGTTCTCGACCTACTACGGGGAGGGGAACAAGTTCTCGGACACGGTGCTGCTTGTGAACCCTGTGTCGAGCGGGCACTTCATCGGTGGGGACGACGACGGCTTTGACAGGCTTGTGCTGGACTTCTCGAGCGTGGTGTCGGACCTCCCGGCCGGGACGCTGTCCGACGGCCTGATCTCCGGGTTTGGCCTTGGGGGCGTGGGGATCAGCTACAGCGGGTTTGAGGAGGTGTCGATCTACCTGAACGGGCAGGCAAACCTGGTGACGGTGACGGGGTCGCGTCAGGGCTGTGCGGTGACGCTGTACCTGAACGGCGGGAACGACAAGGTTGTGGTGACTGCGGGGACGGCCCTGGCAGGGAACGTGCGTGTCGAGGGCGGGGACGGGCAGGACACGCTGTACGTGCTGTCGACGGTGAGCGGGGCGGGGCGCCTGGAGGACGGCCAGGTGTCGCTCCCGGACACGGCGGGTGTGCTGTCGTTTGAGGCGTCGACGCTGGAGGTGCTGCGTGTGACGCTGACGGGCGGTGCGGACACGTTTGTTGTGGCTGCGACGCCGCCGGTGGGCGCCTCTGTCGAGGTGCAGGCTGCGGGCGGGGCGGACACGATCACGGTGGGGTCGGGGACGCTGGTGGACGTCACGTGTGCGGTGAAGGTGTCTGGGTCTGGGGAGGCGACGTTTGTGGTCGACGACTCGGCGGACACGACGGCCGGGAACGTCGGGGAGATGACGACAACGCGCGTGACTGGGCTGGGGATGTCTGCGGCCGGTGTGGTGTACACGAGCATGGCGGCGGTGCAGATCAAGCTTGCGGTTCCGGTTGCAAGTGTCTTCACGGTCTCCGGGACGCACGCAGGGACGACACACCTGTACGGAGGAGGCATGGCGGACACGCTGACTGTGGCGGACGTGTCTGGGGAGACGTGGGTGTACGCTGGGGAAGGGGCGGACAGCCTTGTGGTGCCTCCGACGGAGGCCGGGGACGAGGTGACGAACCGGATTGCGGCAGTGCTGCACCTGGACGGGGAGGAGGGGAGCGACACGTACAACGTGGGCTTCTCCGGGGCGGGGACGTCGCGCATTGTGCTCTCGGACGCAGGGTGGTGGAACGGTGGGGAGGATAACGAGCTCTTTGTTGCAGGGACGCCGGCGGACGACACCTTCCTGTTCCGCACGAACTTCATTGCGCTGCTGCACGCGGACGTTGGGGTGGCGGAGCGCCTGGACGTGGACCGGACCATCAACGGCGGGATCACGGTGAACGGGCTTGCGGGCGACGACTCGTTTGTGACGGACGGGACGGCGGGGATTGTGACGCAGAACGGCGGGGCGGGAGACGACCGTTTCCTGATTGGGCAGATGTACAACTCGCTGCGTGTGGAGGGGAACATGTCGGAGCCGGAGGACGCGTTCGACACAACGCTGACGACGGAGGGCTACCTGAGCGACGGGAACGGGGAGCACATGAACTGCAACGGGGAGAGCGGGGAGGACACGTTTGTGGTGATGCGGAACGTCGCGACGCTGTCGCTGCGCGGTGGAACTGGGGACGACCGGTTCACGGTGCGTGCGTTTGCCCTGTGGGACGCGGATGACCAGGCGCAGCCGGACCCGGCACTTGGGCAGACGGACGTTGGGACGGACGAGGGTGACGACGTGGTGTACTACACAGTGAACGCGCCGGTGACGATTGACGGTGGGCCCGGGTTTGACACGCTGGTGGCGATTGGGACGGAGTTCCCGGACACGTTTGTGGTCACGCGGGACGGGATCTACGGGTCTGGGCTGTACATCACCTTTGTCGGGATTGAGTCGGTGGAGCTGAACACAGCGGCAGGCGACGACACGGTGTACGTGATGAGCACGGCCGCGCACGTGCAGACGAGTGTGTTCGCAGGGCTCGGGTCGGACACGGTGTACGTGACGCCGCGCTACTCGGTGCCGGTGCAGAGCAGCGACCTGCGCGGGCACAACGGGATTGTGGAGCACGCGGTGTCGAGTGCGACGGACGCGGCGTACGACGGGCTTGAGGCGCACGGTGTGACGGCGTACGTGACGGACCAGGACAACGCGTCGCTTGCGGTGGTTATGCCGAAGGAGATCCAGCTTGTGGAGGGGTCGTGGTGGCTGTCTGCGGAGACGTTTGGGTTCTACCATCTGCGCATGGGGCGCCCTGTGACGGGGTCGGGGGTGAACGACAGTGTGAGGGTTACGATTGTTGTGCCCGGTGCGCCGTCGGAGATCCCGGGGGCTGCGTCGGTGCAGGTGTTCCCGTCGGAGATTGAGTTCACGTCGGAGGACTGGTCGGTGGAGCGCACG
Source organism: Rhynchopus sp. YZ270_cl-10 (assembly GCA_964035575.1). Lineage (NCBI taxonomy): Eukaryota > Euglenozoa > Diplonemea > Diplonemida > Diplonemidae > Rhynchopus > Rhynchopus sp. YZ270_cl-10. Next base: position 439,648 of record OZ037897.1, on the reverse strand, counting down.
GTGTATGTGGGGGTTGTGTCGGACTCGGCGCTGGAGGGGAACGAGGTGGTGTTCCTCGGGCACGCTGTGGTGCAGATCTCGAACCTCGACGGCTACGACTCGCTGAAGATCCCTTCTGTGCCGGTGCGTGTGATTGACGCGGACCAGGCGGAGCTGTACGTGCTGGAGACGCCTGACACGACAACGGGGATGCGCATCTCTGAGGACGGTGCGGGGCTTGTGGGGACGTCTGTGACGTACGAGGTGCTGCTGCGGCCGTGTGTGGCGGGGGCGCGCCCGCAGGACGTGACGGTGACGGTGGAGCACGACGCGGCGCAGGTGACTGTGTCGCCTGCGACCTTTGCCTTCGACGCGAGCGGGAGCACAAGCGAGAAGTGCAGGCAGACTGTGACGGTGACGGCGGTGGACGACACGGCGGTGGAGGGCTTCCACTTTGTGGCGCTGCAGCACACGGTGGCGGTCGAGGCGTCGAACGCTGTGTTTGCGGGTGCGGCGCTGGCGGCGGATGCGGTGAACGTGGAGATCCTCGACGACGACGCACCTGCGCTTGTGGTGCTTGAGTCCGAGGGGTCGACGGAGGTGATTGAGGGGATGACAACGGACACGTACGTGCTGTACCTGACGCAGGTGCCGGTCGGGGAGGTGACTGTCGACGTGACGGTGGTGGCGTCGGAGATCTGGGGGGGCGGCGCGGGGTCTGCGGCGAAGCAGGTGAGCGTGTCGCCGACGCAGGTTGTGTTTGGTGCCGGGAACTACTCGGAGGCTGTGACGGTGACGGTGACGCCGGTGGCCGACGGGAAGGTGGACCTGGGGGAGACGACGCAGCAGTTCGCGTCGCAGCCGGCGCTTGCGTACCAGATCCAGGGTGCGCTCTCAGTCGGGGGTGGTGAGGCTGAGGGTGCGGTGACAACGCTGTCGGCCGTCATGTACCCGGGGGAGGTTGACATTGAGGTGTTCCCCGGGCAGACGAACGAGTGGCTGACGGTGCGTGAGGAGCAGCAGGTGGACCGCCTTGTGGTGGAGAACACGGGCGGGTTCCTCCCGACGACGGTGGAGCTGGCCGAGGGGCGCATCACCGGGATGGGGATGGGGGAGTCGCGTGTGCTGGCGGGGACTACGACTGTGCTCGGGGGTGTGACCTACGACAGCTTTGAGGAGGTGGTTGTGAACCTCGGGCCTGCGGTCGACACGGTTGTGGTGAACGGGACGCACGCGGGGGCGACCTACGTGAACGCAGGGAAGGGGGACGACACGTTTGCGGTGCTGGCTGCGGACGGCCCTGTTGTGCTGAACGGGTCTGACGGTGCGGACGCCTTTACGTTCGGGGACGAGGCGGGGCTCCTGAGCGGGGTGCGGGACGTGGTGTGTGTCGACGGCGGGGACGGGACGGACACACTGTGGGTGAAGAACACGGGGGGAAACCCGGCGGGGGAGGCTGGGTTCCTGACGCGGACGGAGCTGACGGGGCTGGGGATGTACCCGAAGCGCGACTCCTCGTCTGTGGCGGTGCAGGTGGTGGCTGTGCGCGGGACGGGCGGGACGTTCGGGCTGACGCTGCGCCTTGACGACGCGGCACTGAACGTGACGACGGGGGCGGTGCACACCTTCACGTTTGCGGTGGGGACGTCGGCGGACGCTGTGGAGGCTGCGCTGCAGGCGGCGGTGTACCCGCCGGGTTCGGACGAGACGTGCGGGACGGCGGGGATTGGGCCCTGTGTGCACAGTTTCGCGGTCGACGCCCTCCCGTGGGGGTACCTTGTGCGCTACGTCGGGGAGCTTGCTGTCGAGGGGACTGTGCTGGCGCTTGAGCTCGACACGGCGGACGTGGTTGGGAATGTGCCGGAGCTGTTGCTGTCTGCGCCGATTGATTCGCGTACGCTGACGGCGGGGGCGCTGTACGTCGGTGTGGAGACGCTGGACGTGGACCTGTCCGTGGAGGGGGCGGACACGCTGAACATCCGCGGGACGTCTGTGCCGACGACGGTGCGCTCACACGCCGGCGACGACACGTTTGTTGTGGGCTCGGACGCAATGGTGATGAAGAACGTGGACGCAACGACGGTGGAGAAGGTGGACGGGCGCCTGGACTACGTTGAGGCGCTGCTGACGTTGGACGGTGGGGATGCAGGGCGGACGCGTCTGCTTGTGTCTGACAACGCGGCTGCTGCCGGGAAGGGGGCTGTCGAGCTGTCGAAGGGCCTCATCCACGGCCTGGCGCCTGCGGACATTGTCTACACGGGCGCGGACTACACGCGCGGGATTTCCCTGTGGCTGTCTGCGCACGCGGACACGGTGCTTGTGAGCAGCACAGCCGGCTCCGAGGACAACAACACAGCAGACCTCGACCTTGGGGAGACGCGCTCCCGCACGATCACACAGCTCTTCACAGGCGACGGGGCGGACACTGTGACTGTGGTGCTGGCGGACACTGTGAACGGGTTCTTCGTGGTCGGGACGGAGGACGGGGACGACACTGTGAACGCGTCTGCGTCGACACTGCCGCTTGTGATTGTGGGTGGCGACGGGGACGACACGGTGCATGCCGGGCAGGGGGCGGACATCATCTTTGGCGACACCGGGAACCTGGTCCTTGGGGAAGTGGACACCGTCGGGGTGCCGGCAGGGAGCACCGCTGCGCTGAGCGGGGCGCTGCTGCTGCGGTCGCGTGCGTACACAGACCACGAGCAGGGGGCGTGCGCGTCGGGCGGTGCGGACACGGTGCTGGCGACAACGGGGACGGCGGCGTACACGGTCTTCGGTGGTGACGGGGACGACACGGTGCGCCTCGGGTCGGGTGCGGACGTGGTGTTCGCTGACTACGGGTTTGCGATGTATGCGGAGGGGGAGCTGGTGCGTGCGGAGACCGGGTGCGCGGAGGACATTGGCGGTGCGGACGTGGTGGAGACTGCGGGCGGGGCGGACATGGTCTTCGGTGGAAGCGGGACGGACACGGTGTCGACTGCGGACGGGGACGACCTTGTTGTGGCGGACCACGGGTCTGTGCTGCTGGAGTACCCGTCCTCTGCTGGTGTGGTGGTGCCGGGTGCGCGCCTTGTGACAAGGGTTGTGACAACGCTGTCGGAGACGGGGGCTGCGGACACGGTGCATGCCGGGGACGGTGCGGACGTTGTTGTGGGCGGTGTGGGTGCGGACACCGTGTGGGCCGGGGCCGGGGACGACGTTGTCTTCGGGGACGCGGCGCTGTACACATCGTCTGTGGCGGGGGACTTTGCCTTTGCGTCTGCGGAGACGGACGAGGACGGTGCCGGGACTGGGGACGTGCTGTACGGCGAGGACGGCGACGACATCCTGGTCGGCGGGCAGGGGGACGACGAGCTGTGGGGTGCGGCTGGAAACGACTGGCTCTTCGGGGACCACGGTGCAGGGTCTGTGACGCCGAGTGTGTCGACCGAGGTGACGTGCGCCACTGCGGCTGCGCTTGCCGGCGGTGTGGACACGCTGCACGGGGAGGACGGGCACGACGTGCTCATGGGTGGCCATGCGGACGACACGCTCTTCGGTGGCCCTGACTCCGACGTGCTCTTTGGGGACTACGGTGTGTACACGGCCACTGCGGCGACGGCTGTCGCTGAGTCTGCCGATGCAGGCGTGGCCCCCGCCGGTGCGAACACGATTGCTGGCGAGACCGGCGACGACTTTGTCTTCGGTGGGAGCGGTGCCGACACTGTTGTTGGTGGCCTTGGTGCTGACTGGGTCTTTGGTGACAACGGCCGTGTCGCTATCGAGTGGGGTGCACAGGCCGGTGTTGCTGTTGTCTCGAACACGAGCAGCGCTGGGCTGTCTCGGGTGCGTGCAGGGCACGTTGCGCCTGCGGATGTCGACATGCTCACAACAATGCGGTTTGCGGAGAGCACGGATGTGTCTGACGGTGCGAAGGATGTCATCACTGGTGACGATGGGGACGACGTTGTCTTCGGTGGTGCTGGTGGAGATGCCCTTGAGGGGAACGACGGTGTGGATGTGATCTTCGGTGACCACGGATCTGTCCTGGTGAAGGGAACTGAGCACGAGTACCTGTCGACAAACGCAGATGTTGAGGCAAACGGCGGTGACGACAACATCACTGGAAACAACGGCGACGACTTTGCCTTCGGTGGACAGGGTGCGGACACCATGTCTGGTGAGGAAGGCAACGACGTGATCTTCGGCGACCACGGCAAGGTGACACTGCAGCCGGACCAGGGAGTGCGTGTGTACGAGTCTGTGGACACTGCGCACGGTGCAGGTGGTGACGCCATTGTGGGTGATGCAGGAGACGACACACTCTTCGGTGGTGCTGGTGGAGATGCCCTTGAGGGTAACGACGGTGTGGATGTGATCTTCGGTGACCACGGATCTGTCCTGGTGAACGGAACTGAGCACGAGTACCTGTCGACCAGCACAGATGTTGAGGCAAACGGTGGCGATGACCACATCACTGGAAACAACGGCGACGACTTTGCCTTCGGTGGACAGGGTGCGGACACCATGTCTGGTGAGGAAGGCAACGACGTGATCTTCGGCGACCACGGCAAGGTGACACTGCAGCCGGACCACGCAGTGCATGTGTACGAGTCTGTGGACACTGCGCACGGTGCAGGTGGTGACGCCATTGTGGGTGATGCAGGAGACGACACACTCTTCGGTGGTGCTGGTGGAGATGCCCTTGAGGGTAACGACGGTGCGGATGTGATCTTCGGCGACCACGGATCCGTGCTGGTGAACGGAACTGAGCACGAGTACCTGTCGACCAGCACAGATGTTGAGGCAAACGGCGGTGACGACAACATCACTGGAAACAACGGCGACGACTTTGCCTTCGGTGGACAGGGTGCGGACACCATGTCTGGTGAGGAAGGCAACGATGTGATCTTCGGCGACCACGGCAAGGTGACACTGCAGCCGGACCAGGGAGTGCGTGTGTACGAGTCTGTGGACACTGCGCACGGTGCAGGTGGTGACGTCATTGTGGGTGATGCAGGAGACGACACACTCTTCGGTGGAAGCGGTGGGGACATGGTTGCTGCGAACAGTGGGAACGATGTTGTGTTTGGCGACCACGGACGTGTGGCAACAACAACGACAACAGCACCAACAACGAACGTGACAAGCGTGCACAGACAGTACGCGACGGTGAGCCCTGCGGAGGGCGGGGACGACTGGGTTGAGGGTGCCGAGGGGGACGACCTTGTCTTTGGTGGGTTTGGTGCGGACAACGTGACTGGCGATGCCGGGGCTGACTGGGTGTTCGGCGACCACGGTGTGGTGAACGTGTGGGTGGTCGGGGACGGCGCTGGTGCCGGTGCTGCGGCTGCTGCCTGGGAGACAAGCACAGTGGAGCTGCTCTCTGCGGACGTGGACGTGGCGGACACGGGTGCGGACGACACGATTGTGACGCACGCTGGCGACGACGTGGTGCTGGCTGGGCCCGGGGACGACACGGTGCACACTGGGGACGGGGCAGACGTTGTGTTTGGAGACAACGGAAACGTGACGCTGGTGCGTGCGGTGGACGCAGGGACGGGGGCGCCGACGTGGGTGCGCGAGTACTCGTCGACAGACGTGGATGCAGCGTACGCAGGGGACGACGTGGTGCTGGGAGGTGCTGGGGACGACGTTGTGATTGGCGGGAACGGCGCAGACACGCTTTCCGGGGAGGACGGGGAGGACTGGGTGGTGGGCGACCACGGACGCGTGTGGCTGGACGCATCTGGCGACGAGGTGCTGGAGGCGACGGCAAACGCGTCGGGCGCTGCGGACACTGTGCTGGGCGGTGACGGGGACGACTACCTGATGGGTGGTGTGGACGCGGACCGCGTGGAGGGCGGGGCTGGACACGACATTGTGTTCGGAGACAGCGGGCGTGTGACACAGGCTGCGGACAGCACTGTTGGGGTGCGGCGTGTGGAGGCGATCTTCACGGCGACTGCGTTCGGCGGTGCGGACACTCTGCTCGGAGGGTCGGGGGACGACGTGCTGCTGGGACAGCAGGGCGGGGACCATGTGTCCGGGAACGACGGGCTGGACATGGTGTTTGGTGACCAGGCTGTTGCAGAGCTTGCACGTGGGAGCCGCGCAGTGCTGTGGGCAGAGACGACTGTGCCGCACTTTGTGGACGGGCGCGGTGGCGACGACGAGCTGCACGGAAACGATGGGGAGGACTACCTGTTCGGAGGGACCGGGAGCGACACGCTCTTTGGTGGGGACGGGATGGATGTGCTGCTTGGGGACCACGCGCTCTTCAACGCGTCCTTCCCACGTGTGCACCAGTACCGGTCGATCTTCACGGGTGCTGAGGACGAGGGTGCGAACGACACGCTGCACGGTGATGCCGGGGACGACATGCTGCTTGGGCAGCAGGGGGATGACCTGATCTATGGTGGCGCTGGGGAGGACGACATCACAGGTGGCCACGACGTGCTGTACGGGAGCGACGGGGACGACACGATCTTCGGTGGGTCTGAGGCGGATGTGGTGCTTGGCGACAACGGTGTCATCACACGTAAGATCTACATCCCGAAGCGTGCGCCTGTGGCGCCTGCACGTACACCGTCTCCACTGAAGGGGGGTGTTCCGTCCTTCTGCCACGAGATGCGTGTGCTTGGTGCTCAGACAGGTCATGTCCAGCACCCTGAGCCTGCCATGCCAACAGCAAGTGCTGAGAAGGATGACTCGGACTCCTCGGACTCGGACTCGCACTCACACTCGCGCTCGGAATCGCACTCACTCTCTCGCCCGAAGGAACTGAACTACGGACCAAACGAACACAAGTGCTGGGAGACAGCATGTGCAGGAGGGTCTGTGCATGTGTCGTGGGAGGCGTTTGCGACAGAGGCACACTACGACACAGTGTCGCTGTACTCGGTGGACGTGAACGGGACACTGGCGCTGATGTGGGAGAAGTCTGGCTGGGAGGTGCCTGCGGAGGGTGTGTACACAGAGGACGTGCTGGTGCGGTTCTCAACAGACGGCTACACACACGACCGTGGGTTTGCACTGACGTACACATGCGCAGAGCCGACACCGACGTCGGAGCCTGTGCCTGCACCGACACCGGATGTGACAGCATACTTTGCAGCAGGGCCGCCGTACGTGAACGCGATCCGCTGGGAGCGCTACCCGAGCACAGACGCAGACGCGGACCGGTTTGCAGACATTGTGCGTCTGGTGCAGCGCTTTGACGACGTGGACCTGGTGGGCGGGGCGGACACAGTGGACGGCGGTGACGGGGACGACATTGTGCACGGACAGCGCGGTGACGACGACCTGCAGGGTGGGGCAGGCGACGACGAGGTGTTTGGAGAGCAGGGGAGCGACGTTGTGGCTGGTGGCCCGGGTGCGGACGTGCTGCTTGGGGACATGGGACACGTTGTGCGTGCCTTCCTGGCGGACGGAACACCGCGCGTGAACGTGAAGACAGGTGCGTGGCACAGGAACGTGGTGCTGGAGGAGCAGGCGCGCCTGACGGACCAGTGGGTGGAGACATCGCGCGACGCACACTTCTGGCCGACGGAGGCGTCTGCGCTGCTGCGTGCGGACGTGCTGGTGGCGATGGGCGGGTACACGGCAGACGGGACAACGAAGCTTGTGGCCGGGACAACGCGCGCGCAGTGGCGGACTGTGCTGGCGGGGCTGCACCTGGTGGACGGGGCTGGACACGACACGCTGCGTGGTGAGGGTGGCGACGACGTGCTGTTTGGGCAGCGTGGGGACGACGTGCTTGATGGTGGGAGCGAGGACGACTTTGTGTACGGCGACCGTGTGTCGTCGGTGTACCACTACGACTCGTGCCTCCCGCTTGTGACAACTGTTGTGCGCGTGCTGCGTGGGGTTGAGGCTGTGGCGTCTGCGGAGAAGACGGCTGAGAACACACGTGCGGAGGCGGCTGTCGAGGTTGGGTTCTTTGGGAAGGTTGTGCACGTGCCGATGTGGCTTGAGGCGGAGGAGTCGTCGCGTGCGGCTGCGATGCGTCCTGTTGACGATGCGGCACTTGCCACACTTGTGCCTGAGGACATGGCGATGATGCTTGACGCTGTTGGTGCTGGTGACTTTGTTCTGAACGAGACAAGCTCAAGCTCCAGCTCCAGCTCAAGCTCTGTGGCTGGAAGCAGAATGCGCCCCATGGTCGCAGTTGTGCCCGACGTGGCACGCCACAGCGGGGTGGTGTACGGAAACGACGAGCTGCTTGGCGGGGACGGAAACGACGTTGTGGTGGGTGACGCTGCCTTCCACCACGCACTTGTGAACCTGCGTGTTGGGGCGCTGGACGAGATGCGCGCACGCACGGCAGGACAGTGGTCGGAGGTGCAGTTCCGCCTGGCACGCATGTCTGTGGATGCAGGGACGCTGGATGCGCAGACAGGGACGGCACTGTCGGCAGCAAACGTGTCGAGCGGGAACGACAGACTGGACGGCGGTGCTGGGAACGACACGCTTGTGGGGGACCGCCTTGAGGCGTTGACGGACGTGGTGTACCACGAGCACTTTGGGTCGCTTGCGGCACTGGAGGCGGCAGTGAAGGGGATGATGCACACGTACGCAGACTTTGAGGTGCTGGCGGTGGACGTGCAGCACGCGCTGTTTGAGGCGCACCACGCAGTTGTGCAGTCGCTGCTGTTTGACTGGCGCAGGGACGCTGTGCGTGCGGCAGACGTGGTGCTGGCGCTGAGCAACGACGTGATTGCGGGCGGGGACGGGAACGACGTTGCTGTCGGGGACTCGCTGGTTGTGATGACAAAGGGGCTGTTCCTGAACCACACGCACTCAGGGAACTTCTTCACTGGTGCGGCTGCGGCTTCGGATGCGGACAGCCTGGACGAGCGCCCCTTCACAGTGCTGCTGGCAGAGCTCGGGGAGACCCTTGCACAGCACATCCGTGTGGACTTCCACCCGTCGGACTCGATCTCCGGGGGGAACCTGAAGCGTCGCGACGAGTGGAACAGCCTGCCGGCAACACGCTGGGGGTGCGACACCGTGCACGGGGACGCAGGCGACGACTCTGTGCTTGGGGACTTTGGGCTTGTGGTTGTGGCGACGTTTGAGGGTGCGCCGTTCCACCCGTCGACGGTGTCGGGGCTGCGCAGCATGAACACGGCCCTGGGTGAGCACCTCGACTATGTTGAGCATGTGCTGCAGACGCGTCTCGCGGCAGAGACACAGACACAGACACGCACCGAGGGGCTGTCGATGTACGCCGACAAGGGCCGTGGTGTGTACGGACACACTGCCACTGCAGGTGTCGGTGCGCAGTCGGACGTGCTCTTTGGGGACGCTGGGGCAGACACCGTGTCCGGGAGCAACGGGGTGGCGGTGGTGCCGATGTGGCGCCAGACGAACACCGTTGTTGTGGACGCGGCGATTGAGGTGCGCAGGTCCTTCCTCTCTGTGCTTGACGGGGACGCGTGGGCACGCCTGCACGAGTACGCCGCACGCGACCGCACCTACGACCAGGACGTGCTGTCCGGCGGTGCTGAGGCTGGCGAGCGGGACGTGCTGTTTGTGGAGAACGTGGAGCACGACACAGTTGTTGACAAGGAGCACTGGGTCGACAGTGTGTACTACCGCCCGGCCTACGCCTACATTTCAGGGGCGCTGCGCGACACCTACGTCGGGGCTGTGCACAACACGTGCCTCAACGAGCTTGCGCTTGACGGTGTTGTTGCGTCTGCCGCAGTCCACACCCACCTCGACCTCCCTGTGTACGGCTGGCACGGCATCTTCGGTGTTGTGTGGGGCCGCCACGGTGTCCGTGAGCCTGAGTACTACCTTGACCGGTACCACCACGTCCACCACTGGGATGCAGATGACCACCACCACACAACCGACAACGATGACCAGGACAAGGATGTGTATGACTGTGGTGATGCCCGGAACCACGACAGCTGGGACTTCCTCTGCAACTGCCTCAGGAACTGATATTATTTGGTGTGACTTTATTATTTTCAATCATGATCAAAAAGAAAACAGAGTGCACATTTGATGTTTTATTTTTGTGATATTTTGTGATATTTGCGTATATTGTCTTTAGTGTTGCACACCGAATACGTGTCATGCACATGAACTTTACTATATGGTTTTTATTTTTATTTCCTTCTTTGGGTGGGTATTCATTGTGAACAACTGTTGTTGGACGTGGCACTGTCGCACACATATGCATGCAACAAGCATTTCCATCCGTGGAAGTGCTTCTCTCCTTTTCCAAATGTGCAGTGCGAAGAGAGTGTGTCGGGACGCCCAAAGCAGTTGTGTCAAACACTGAAAAACGAGCAGAGAAGAGAATCAGTGAGGAAAAAGAGAAGGCACCTCGCGAGGCAGTACAGCCAAGGGACTGTTGCCGCCCAGTAGTGGGTTGCAATGGTGTTTTGCTTTGGCTTGATCTGTCTTTCGATGATCTTATTTTTTTTTGTTTTTGTTTGTAAGAACACCTTCTTCGTTATTCTTTTGTTGTTTGCTTCATTTCTATTTATTTTGAATCAGAGACAAAATGTAAAAGTCTTTCCTTGTTTTTTTTTATCAATCATTTCACTTTTATTGCGTAGATGTCAATGTCATGTGCCTTTTGGCCTATTACTAATCTTGCAATTTTTGCTTTTTCATTTTCATTTTCATTTTCATTTTCCTTTTTTATTTTTGGTGTTTTTTTTCTTGTTTCGCCTTGTGCCCGCACTAGCAGGGATGAACACAATGTAGGACATTTTCATCACGACCCGCTCCCAGACATTATTTTTTTGATGACGAAGCACTCTGCTGCGTGGGTTCATCTTTTCCCCACCCCTGTTTTCTATTTTTCCATTTTTATTTTTGGTGCTTTATTTGCGTCTCCTGCGTCATAAAGTACGAGGAAGCCCAAATGAAAGCACGCACCTCCCTCATCCCATATATATATGCAGCCTTGTTGTCCTTGTATTCAGGAAAAAAGAAGAATATATTGCCAACGTCGTGAGCAGGTGTACATCAACCAACTGACATGAGTGCAGCCAGTTTCGTTTGCACCGTTGACGTTTGATGTTTGCCCACTACTATAGAAAAATATTGCATATCCCACCATCCCATCCCATCTCCACCCCCAGTCTTCTTAAATGCACCTTCTCCGCTACTTTTTATAAGATGAACCGATGTCCTGTGAATCTTAGGTTCAGTTTATACACTGTATTCTGCTTCGTTTTGTTGAAGTATGGGCCATGGCTGTCGGGGAGTCTGCTGGGTCGGGTTCTTTCTTTGTCGGTGTGACGTGCCGATTTCTGCATTTGCAGCTTTCTGCGCTACACCAGAAAATAAAAAAGGAAGCCTGAGTGTCAGGTCAGCAGTTTCGCCACAGCCACTACACAACCTGAGGTAGGGAGGGAAAGGGAATGATGTTTCCAAGAAGGGAAAGGAATAATAAATATTCCCCCCTCTTGTTTTCCTTCTCCTCTCTCCCCACCTTTTTGTTGATGTCTCTCCGCCCCACTTCTGATTTTTATTTTTTATATTGGCGTGCAATTATTGACTCGTCAATAAGTGCGCGTCAAGGAAAACTACTAATTCTTGTTAAATTACATGTCCCGCAAAGTTAAGTCAGTGGGTTGTGGGGATATAATTTAACGCTAATTATCAGTTAGCTTTATCTTACTGAGATGCGTTTTAGCATGTTTCAACTTCTCATTTTATTTTTGTGTACAGTGCCTTGAGGCCTGATCACTTTTATGTTATTTCAAGATATTTTTTTTTTGTCCGATGACGTGTGTCCACGCGGCTCACTAGTGTCTGCGTCCCAGAGGCGTTTGCACTATCAACTTCTGCTTTATTTTTGCAGCTCTGCCATGCATGTGCACAAACAGGAAACTCTATTTTTCCCCCCCCTGAGTTTTTCCCTCACCTTCCAAAACCCTTTTTTGCATTTTTCCGGTTGTTGCAAATCGGTATTGATGCTGAAACAATGATGTTTTTCGATGAACAATACAAAAGGAACGCATTTAGCAAACATCATTTTCCTCCCAAAGAGACAACAAGAAACCAGATCAGTTGATAACAAAGAAAAGGAGTGGAGTTCATCCTCGGGTGTCTACACTAACACAACCAAGTTTTCAAAGAAAAGGAAAACAAATTGTCTGAGAAAGCAAAAAAAAATAGGGACGCTTATTTATAAAAAGGCTCAGTCACGTTTTTGTTTGATTTGTTCGCACTTCTTGACACTTTATTGTGGAGGATGACTTAAGAATTGAGCAGCTTAGACTCATCTTCTATTGTTGTGTTGTCAATTAGTTTTTATGTCCGGAACAGCTGAACTGTGTTTTTCTTCGGTCTCCCTCCCTCTCCCACTTCCCTCCTCCCTCCCCCCTCAAGAGTGAGCATCGTGTGTGGACAACTTACCCATTTCGTATGCCCTTCTTGTACAACACCCTTCCGTTTCGTCCTATTGATGCAGACATAAAAGACACAAAACACTTTCTTTTTATCTGCTTTTTCTACGTGATACCCGGTGACTAAGGACACGTGGAGACTTGGCATTTGCTTACGATGTTTTTCTTTCTATTTGTGTGTCTGTGTGCAGGTGAGACATAACTATCTTTGTAAGCTTTTCTTCGTGTTTGTGTGTGGTTGTCCCCTTCCAGATGCAAGGTGTACCACAACCCAGCCCCCTCCCCCTACTTCAGTGAAAGAACACTTTTTTGAAAGAACACTTTTTTTTTAAATTTTTATCGTATCCTGAAGTCAGTTTCTATTATTTTTTTTAAAAAGAGAAGCTGATCTGTGTCGTCGCTTTCTGAAACAAAATCAAAGAAAAGAAAATAAAAGAAAAGAAGAAGAGCCCCACCCCCATTTTGTCACACACAGCTTACGCTTTCCACCCTTGCACCCAACCCAACCCAACACTACTCCCACAACACACCCATCACACATTGTACAAAACCCAACAGGATTGACCTATTTTTTTGTAAAGTAACCTATATTGGAAAGGAACGGAAGAGCTACAACCCACAGAACCTCTCGCCTCTCGCGGAAGAGAGGAGACAAGAGACAAGAGGATGACGGGGCGGGGCACAACTGTGTGCGCCGTGGCGTGTGCGCTGCTCTTTGCAGGCATGCCTGGGCCTGTGGAGGGGGCGACGTTCCTGGAGCCGTGCACGTCGCTGTCGGTGCGCTACCACCGTAGCATCAAGGATGCGGTGACTGTGGTGAACGGGGCACTGGTGGTGGCACAGAACCGGATGTCTGCGGCGGAGCTGTCGCTGGTCGGGACGGGAACCTCGCTCGGGTTCCTGTCGACGCCTCTTGCGGACCTGATGAACAGGACGTCTGAGCTGTCGAACCAGCTGGACGAGGCGAACGACGTGACGCTGGCGACGCTTGTGAAGGTGCTGCCGTACGGGATTTCTGTGGGGTGCCAGGTGGACATCTCGACGGCGGACCTGTACCTGACGCTGGCGGTGAACGCAAGCGGTGTGGTGTCTGCGTCGGCGGACCTGTCGTTGCTGGCGGAGGCAGACGTGGCGGGGCTGGGGCTGGCGTTTGCGGGGCCGGCAGACTCGCTGGTGACGCTGGGCGGGGAGACGTTTGTGTCTGGGACGGTGGGTGTGAAGGTGCTTGCAAGCGGGACGGTGGTGAGTGTGACGGGGCTGACTGCGTCTGTGTCTGCGGCGGGGACGGTGGCGACCTCTGTTGCGTGGCGCGACGTGTCTGCGACGGCGTCTGTGGGGGTTTCCGGGTCTGTGGACCTGACCGGGGTGACGATCCCGGTTGAGTTCCCTGCGGACACTGCGAGCCTGGCGGAGTGGACGTCGCGTCTGGGGGAGGTGCGCTTCGGGACTGTGGCCGGGACGCTGTCGGGTGCGCTGTCGGTGGACGTGGCGGGGGCGGTGGGTACGACGCCTGTGGGGCAGCTGCCGTCTCCGGTGCTGAGGCTGTACGACGCAGACGTGTTTGACGCGGAGTTGCCTGTGGTGACTGTGGACGCAGACATGACGGCCCTGGAGTCGACGTTTGTGGAGCTGCTGCGCCACCTGGGGTCGTTCGACATTGACCTGGGTGTGCTTGGGCTGTCTGGGCTGGAGCTCCCGGGAGTGAACGTGTCGGCGCTGGTGAGCGGTGTGCCGGACATGCTGAAGCTGGCGCCTGTGGCGGAGCAGTACTTCCTGCTGTACGTGGACGGGGCGTCTGTGCCGACCTTCAGCGGGCTTGTGGACTTCCTGAAGGACAACCTGCCTGCGCCGCAGCTGACGTCGGCGGTGTCTGTGAGCGGGGTGAACGTGACTGGGGGGTGGTTCCCTGCTGCCGGGGAGGTGGCGCTGAACATCCGGATGGAGCTGGAGTCGACGCTGGCGTCGGACACGGAGGCGGCGGCGTTCGGGGGGTGCGTGGCGTCGGTGTTTGAGGCGGTGGGGGAGCTGGAGGCTGCGTTTTCGCTCATTGGCGGGTCGCTGGAGGCGGGGAAGACACTCGAGGTGCCGGACTTCTCTGCGGACGTGGGGTTCCGTGCGACGGTGGTGCTGGACGTGACGGTGGGTCTGAAGACGGAGTTTGTGAACACGGGGACGCTGACCGGGTCGGCGCTTGCGGGGAACGCGTTTGTGCGTGTGAACGACCTGTCTGCGGATGTGGCGGTGACGCTGGACCCGGTTGACTTTTCGGCGGACCTGATGCTTGGGACGCAGTTTGTGGTGCGTGGCGGGACGTTTGAGGCGGCGCTGGGTGTGCGTGCGAACTTCAACGCGTCGGAGGACGAGGAGGACGTGGAGCTCGGGGCTGCGGTGTCTGCCTCGACGGTGGCGGCGGTGACGGAGATCACTGTGCTGGAGCTGCTGTCGGGGGGCACGGGTGCGGTGCTGGACTTTGTGGCGCAGCTGTCGCTGACGCCGTACGCGTCGCTGGACGTGGTGCTGCCTGTGGCGCTCACGGCTGGGTTTGCCGGGACGGACGTGAGCCTGGCGCCTGTGCTGGAGCTGCACGACGCGAACCTGCTGAGCGGCGGGCTCCCTGCGTTCTCGCTGGACATCGACCTGAGCTTCCTTGTGCCGACGCTGCCCGGGGGTGGGACGGCTGGGGGCACGGCGGAGGACGTGCTGACGCCGGTGATGGCGGCGCTGTCGGAGATGGTCGACAAGGTTGCGGACGTGGCGCTCCCGACGGCGTCTGTGGCGAACTTCCCGTCGATTGGGGGGCTCCTGAGCGGGCTGGCTGGACAGGTGTCGTTCTCGACGGTGCTGGCGGAGTACCTCGACCTGCTGGTGAAGTTCCGGGAGCTGGAGAACGGGCTTGGGCTTGACCTGGTGCTGGAGACTGTGGGGGCGGAGGCGCTTGTTACGGAACAGACCTTCAACGAGAACCTGCTGGTGGCCCTCCAGGCGCGCTTCCCGACTGTGTTTGGAAACTTCAGCACGTCCGAGCCAGACGTGTTCGTGAGCTCGTACGACGGGTCGGTGTTCACGGCAGTCAACTACCTCGCGCACGTGCAGGTGGAGTTTGGGCTTGTGTCGACACTGGCCTCAGCAGACGCGACCTTCGGGCAGGAGGAGCTTGTGTGGTACCTGGCGGTGAACCCGACGTACGCTCTGGCGAAGGACACTGCGTGGGCGCTGGTGAACCTGCTGGGGGCTTCCTCGCAGTACGTGATGGACCCTGCAGGCTCAGGCTACCCTGTGGACGCGACAACGTCTGCAGAGTTTAACCCTGGGACAGCTGAAAACCTGGCAGCTCTGCAGGCTGCCCTCGGTGTTGACGGGACCTTCACACTTGCGACGCTGGGGAAGTTCCTTGCGAACAGTGCGCCGACGCTGGGTGTGAACGTGAACTTCAACAAGGCTGTGTTTGAGCTGCTGGTGGTGTCGTTCCCGGACCTGGGGACAACATACTCGGGGAGGACTGTGGGGGACCTGCTGCCGACGAACCCTGTGACTGGTGCGACGTTTGACTGGCGCAACTACGTTGCTGACGTTGGTGCTGTGTTTGGGTTGGGGACAGAGGACGGGGATGCGGCTGTGGACGTGGCCGCTGTGGCGGGGCTGTTTGGGAAGCGCCCGACGCTGATGGGGTGTGTGCGGTACCTGAAGGCACGCATGCTGCACGGTGCGCTGTCGGCGGCTGCCGCTGCGGCAGGTGCCTCGGAGCAGGTGAGTGTGTCTGCGTCTGGGTCGACCTCGGGGCTGAGCTTCTCGGCAGACCTGGTGCACACAGCGTCTGGCCGGTGGGAGCTTGGGGCGAAGCTCGGGCTCGCCTTGGACACCGGGGCGATGAAGCCGACGGACGCGGTGAAGGGACTGGAGGGGGCGCTGTCGGGGCTCTTTGATGCGATTGGGGAGGACAGCGTGGTTGCGAGCGTGGGGTCGATTGGGAGTGTGCTGGAGACACGCCTTGCGGGGCTCGACGACTTCCTGTCGCTGTCGGCGGTGGTGGCCGTTGGTGTTGAGGCTGGGCTGGACCTGACGCCGCTGGTGGAGGGGACGGCGGGGTCGGCGACAGTCTTCGTGCGGGTGCTGGAGTTCAACCTGTCTGTGACTGCGGGGGTGGCGGACTACGCGCCGACGCTTGACTTTGGGTCTGGGTTTTCGTTTGGGTCGGTTGTGAACACGGACCTGGTGTTCTCAGCAGTGGCGACTGGGGCTGTGGATGCGTCGACGGGGCTGCTGTCGTCGCCGATTGTGCTGGCAGACGCATCGACACCGCTGTCGCTGGCGCCGCTTGTGGCAGCACTCGAGTACTCTGGGAGCGTTGTGGCGGAGGTGGAGCTGTCGGGTGCGCTGCTTGGGGACAGCGTGTCGGTCTTTGTCTCTGTTGAGGACCTGGCGCTGTTTGACGATGCGGGGCCGAAGTACTCGGTGGACGTGGAGATCCCGGGGGAGCTGATGGCGGTTGTGCGCGACGTGCTTGGGGAGGTGGGGGACGTTGGGCGGAGCATGAACGAGATGGACGCGCTGACAACAACGCTGCCGCTGGTGAACCGGACGCTGCACGACCTGCTCAAGGTTGGGGAGACGGGCCCGCAGTGGGGAGACTTCCTGGAGTGGGACACGGTGCTGGACACGCTGCTGGCAAAGGACGAGTACACGGGGTGTCTGTCGGGCGGGGACGCGGCGTGCCCACGTGCGCGCGAGACGGTGACGCTGTTTTCGGAGGCGATGGCGAACCTGACGCAGAACGGGTCGTTCTCGGCGGGCGGCGGTGTGCCGGCGGCGTTTGTGAACGGCGGGATGGTCGGGGACAGCTTTGAGCTTGCGTTTGGGGTGGCCGGGTCGCTCGAGGTGCACGTGACGCCGCCGCTGGCGGAGCTGATTGACGACGACGACTTTGACTTCACCGGGACCGGGCTCCTGACGGTGAAGGTCGACTTCGCCTTCGGGTTTGAGGTGAAGGTCGACGCGAGCGGGAGCGGCGGTGCGGCGGGGGTGAGCACTGCCGACGTTGTGCTGCAGCTGCACGAATTCTCTGTTGCCATTGGGGTGGTGGCGGACGTGACGGCAACGGCGTCGATTGGGATCCTGTCTGCGTCTGTGGAGGACGGGTCGGGTGCGCTGGCGGCAAGCTTCGACATGACGATGAACAAGGGGGCGCCTGTGACGCTTGCGGAGCTGCTGTCTCTTGGGTCGGCGGAGAGGGAGGAGATGTTCGAGTTCAAGAGGGACGCGTCGCTGTCTGCCTGTCTGCCGTTCTCTGCGTCGATCGGGTCGCAGGACCTGGGGGAGCTGAGCGGGGCGACCGGGGACAAGAAGCCGCAGGTGTGCGTGGAGGGGGAGAACCTGCTTGACGGTGGGGTGACGACGGTGACGACAGAGTACATGGACCGGTTCATGGACTTCCGTGGGATGTCGCCGCTGCAGATGATGGGGGTTGTGCGTGCCCTGATCAACGTGCTGCAGGAGTACCGTGAGTCGGCTGTGTTTGACCTCCCGCTGCCCTTCACGGACGTGGACGTGGGTGACATGCTTGACTTCTCGGAGACGCTGGCCACGGCGCTGTCGAAGAAGATGGTGCGGGTGCAGGACGCGGCGGACCGGACGAACCTTGTGCTGTGCCTGGAGGGGGATGTGCTGATGGCGGGGTGGAACGTGGCGGGCAGCGACGAGAACACGTGGTTCGCCGGAAACGAGTCGAACAAGGTGATGTCGCTCGTGCTGAACGAGCAGCTTGAGGTCGAGGTGGCGCTGGACACGGCCGTGCTGGCGGCGGCTGCGGACGTGAGCGCGATTGCGGTGCACATGAACGAGGAGCTGTACAAGGCGGGGCTGGGGCTGTCTGTTGCGGCAAGCGTGGCGGAGGACGGGACGGATGCGCTGCAGCTGTGCACGAACGCGTCAATCAAGGCGACGGACCTGCGTGTGCAGGTTGCGCTGAAGAAGACCGGGATCACTGCGTACAACGAGAGCGAGGATGCGGTGGCGGCAACGACGCTGCTCGGGTTCACCAGCGGCGACATCAAGGAGGCGCCGCGTGTGCCGGCCTTCTCGTCGATCCCGGAGCTTGTGGTTGTGCTTGCGGAGGCTGTTGGGGTGCCGTCGGAGCTGCTGTCGTACACGTACGCGCCGTCTGCGGAGGACGCGTCGCAGTACGAGCTGCTGTTCGCACTGAACCTGGAGGTGGCGCTGCCGACGCCGATGACGTCGCTGATGCTGGGGGCGGAGGTGGAGCCGCTGTTCTCGGTGAACGCGTCTGCGGAGATTGAGCTGACGACGGACGTGGCGATTGGGTTTGAGGTGGGTGTGCGCATGGGGACGTCGGCAGGGAACCTGTCTGTGACGGCGAACATCCCTGCGGCGCAGGGGGTTGCGAGCTTTGAGCTGCAGACGGCGCAGAGCTTCCAGGTCGTGCTCGACAGAGTGCCGTACACGATTGCGCTGCGGGCCGGGGAGGAGTTCTACACGGAGCTGGCGGCACAGCTGCAGGTGCTGAACGTGACGCTTGAGGCGGCGGGGACTGGGCAGCAGATCCGGTCGCGCAACTACCAGGACACGACCTTCCTGATCCAGACGCTGGGTGTGCGGCGTCTGGAGGTGGTGACGTCGGCGGCGTTTGAGGAGCTGACGGGGCTGGCGAGCGACGGGTCGAAGGCGCTGCTGTTCGCGCCTGTTGTGCGCGACATGGGGTTCACGGCGGAGGCGCGGCTGTCGGTGACGGAAGTGAACATGGCGGCGACGATGACGGTGCTTGAGGCGGAGGCCTACTCCGGGTCGGGTGCGATTGAGGTTATTGCCAAGGCGGACTTTGGGACGCCCGGGGAGACGATGATGCTGAGCGAGATCCGGGCTGCGATTGTGGAGGACCCGTTTGAGCAGATTGCGGCGAGCGCGACGCTGACTGCGTCCCTGAGTGCGGACTTCAAAGTGGGGGTGCCGTCGCTGGGGTCGCTGGACGCGTCGGTGGCGGTGGCGCTGGACCCTACCTTTGTCGTGGAGCTGAAGAAGGACTTCAAGCTCCCGAACGTGTCGACGGACTTCACCGTGGACGTGACAGGGCCGAAGCTGCCCGACTTCCAGCACATGTCTGCGGCGGACATTGTGGCCCTTGTGGCGGACGGAGTTGACATGATATTCGGGAACGAGGCGGCGGACCCGGCTGTTGAGGGGCTGCTGACGAACGTGCTGGCGGACGTGATGGACGTGGAGATCCCGCTGATCTCGTTCACGCCGCGCACAATGGTGTCGGGGATCCAGTCTGCACTGGGGACGCTGGAGGGGCTGCTGACGAACCAGACTGGTGCGGTGTCGACGCTGGAGCTGCTGATTGAGGACGCGTTGGGGCTGGTGGCTGGGGATGACGACGCGAGCAAGGGGTGCACGGGGTCGTGCATGGTCGAGTTTTCGATGCCCACCGACGGGAGTGCGCTTATGCTGTCGCTGTCGTTTGAGGCTGTGCCGAAACTGCCGGAGCTGTCGCTGGACATGGACCTGCAGGAAATGATGGGGTTGGCGGGGGTGACGCTTGATGACCCGACCCTGCAGGAGCTGCTGGGGGACTTCCTCGACCTTGACGCCTCGCTCGACATTGTGCTGTCCGGGGGTGCGGCCGTGACACTGGAGCTTGGCGTTGACCTCAGCTCAAAGCCGTTCCGGTTCTTTGTTGGGGGCGAGACTGCCCTGCAGGTGTCTGTCGGGGCGAGTGCGATCGGGTCGCTGGAGCTGTCGCTCGGGCCGCTTAAGTTTGGGATCACGGATGCGACGATTGCGCTGACGGACGGGACGGACGCGGAAGGGCCTGCGTACCTGCGGTACGGGCTGTCTGCAGGGTCGAAGTACTACCTGGACGAAGGCTTTGGGGCTGTGCTCTCGGCCTTCGAGCTGACGTCTGCAGGGAAAATAACGGCGATGCTGCCGATCGACGACCCCATCGGGAAGACAATGGGGATCGAGGTGCCGCGCCTGGCGGACTTCCTGAAGAAGGACGACAAGAACGGGAAGCTTGTGGAGTTTGTCGGGGAAGACTTCGGCTCGATTCTGTCGACGCTGGCGGACAGTCTCAGAGTGATCTCGCCGATTGAGGCGATTCTGAAGGACCCGACGGCGCTTCTGAGTGGGATCAAGACGGTCTTCTCGACGATTGACGCTCTGGTGACTGGGGAGGACGGGATCCTTGGGACGATGGACGTGCCGATTGTGGGGTCCAAGCTCCGTGAGGTGATCAGCGGCGACTTTGTGGACTCCTTCGTGGAGTCGCTGCTGAGCGAGCTGGGGGCGGAGATGACGGGGGAGACGACGGGCTCGGTGGCAAGGACGGTCAAGGAGCTGTTGGAGAGCTTCTTTGGGGACCTCAACATCCTGAAGGGGGACTCGGTGCCGATTGTTGTGCGCGACAAGAACGGCGACCCGATGGAGAATCTGCTTACGGACGACGGGGACCTGATTTCCGGGCAGGGAACGCTGCTGAACGAGGCGGACGCGGTGGAGTGGGACCTGACGATTGGGAAGGACATCGACTATAGGGCGGCGTTTGCGTTTGGCCTGGGGCTGGAGGAGCTGCCGCTGTCGCTGAACGCGGAGGGCGGGATTGTCCTGAATGTCGGGTGGGAGTTCAAGCTCTTCTTCGGGCTGTCTGTGTCGCGCGGGTTCTACCTGAACGTGAAGGAGACGGAGATGGAGGTGTCGGCGGAGATGACGCTGCCGCAGCTGAAGGCGACGGGCGACCTGTTCATCCTCAACGCGGCGGTGGAGAACTACGACTCCACGACGAAGCTTGTTGGGAGTGCTGCGGTCGACATCACAGACACAAACGGGGACGGGTGGCTGACCTTCAAGGAGCTGAAGAGCGGGGGTACGAAGCTGCTGAGTGCGAGTGCGGACTTTGAGGTTGTGCTGGGGATGGAAGTGACGCTGGGGCTGGCGGGCGAGGACGGGCTGCCGGAGTTTGTTACTTCGCTGTACTCGTACTACGGGGTGCCGTGGTCGATTGGGGCAACTGCGGGGCCGGCGGCGGGTGTGCCGACGGTGCCGGCGAAGAAGGAGACGCTGCCGGTGCAGGGGCCCGTCGACGACCAGATCCCGTCCGGGACGCTGCTGCTGCTGGACGTGCATCTCGACCTCGGGGAGTTTGTGACGAGAGTGCTGAACCCGATCTTCGGAAAGCTGGCCGGGTTCCTGGGGCCGATCCGCCCGATCCTTGAGGCGCTGCAGAAGCCGCTGCCTGTGGTGTCGGACCTGGCGGGGCGCGACGTGTCGCTGCTTGAGCTGCCCGAGATCCTGATCAACGGGCTGCTGGGTGCGGGTGGGCCTGTGCGCGGAAGTGTGAAGAACGTGCTGGCGTACGTGAGCGCCATCTCCGATGTGATTGACCTCGCCCTTGCGGTGATTGATGTGATTCTGGAGTTGGGCGAGGACGACTACCTCGAAAACCACGGCTCGCTGAAGCTGGCCTTCGGGAACTGGAAGATCGACAGCGACGGGTTCGCGGCGTACCCCGACGGGTCGCCGCTGCCGCAGACTGATGACTACGCGTCGGCGGGACGCGCGGCACGTGCGCTGGCTGACGACGACGACGACGACACACCGGTTGCAGCCTCAAAGACAACAGGGTCGACCAAGATGAAGAACCTGATGGCGAAGCTGACGGACCCGGAGGCGATCTTCCAGCTCCCGTTCCTGTCTGCGAAGGGTGTGCTGGGGCTGATCACTGGGGAGGACACGAACCTGTTTGTGGTGACGACGCCGACGATGGAGATTGACGTGACGATTGACTTCTGGCTGCCGCTGGCGGGGATCATTGTGATTGACTTCTACGGGTCGTTCCAGTTCCGTGCCGGGATTTCGATGGGCTACGACACGTCTGGGATCCGGCGTGCGATTGAGCAGGGGAAGCCGGAGCTGGCGCTCGACGGGTTCTTCCTGTCGGACACAGACGATCCGGTTGGGGCGGGCGGGAACGACATCCCCGAGCTGTACGCGTCCGGGGTGGTGCGTGTTGGGGCGACGCTGAACCTGCTGCTGGCGCGTCTGAGTGGGAGTGGGGAGCTGTCCTTCACAGGGAGCATTGACCTGTACGACCCGAACGACGACGGGAAGATCCGCTTCAGCGAGATCAAGAGCATCATTGACGAGGGGTCGTTCCTCGACATCTTCAACATCAAGATCAAGATGTGTGCGGGGGCGACCTTCAGCGTCGACCTGTTCAACCCGTTTGTGAACTGGAAGTGCAAGTGGTACGGGTGCTGGCCGCACGGGCGCTGGGAGAGCGTGTGGAAGTTCTCTGTGCACAAGTGTTTCCTGGAGCTGGACACGACGCCGCCGGCGCTGCCGGTTCTGGCTGCGGTGCTGTCGGACGAGCGGCTGCTGCGTCTGAACATGGGGACGTACGCAGGGGCGCGGACGACAGGAGACACTGCGGACAGTGGGGAGACCTTTACGATCCGGCACGTGAACGGGGCGTCGCCTGCGGAGGAGGTTGAGGTGCTGTTTGGGGTGGCGCCGGCCGCCGGGCAGGACGACAACCGCCAGGCGCAGGAGTACACCGGGTTCTCGACCTACTACGGGGAGGGGAACAAGTTCTCGGACACGGTGCTGCTTGTGAACCCTGTGTCGAGCGGGCACTTCATCGGTGGGGACGACGACGGCTTTGACAGGCTTGTGCTGGACTTCTCGAGCGTGGTGTCGGACCTCCCGGCCGGGACGCTGTCCGACGGCCTGATCTCCGGGTTTGGCCTTGGGGGCGTGGGGATCAGCTACAGCGGGTTTGAGGAGGTGTCGATCTACCTGAACGGGCAGGCAAACCTGGTGACGGTGACGGGGTCGCGTCAGGGCTGTGCGGTGACGCTGTACCTGAACGGCGGGAACGACAAGGTTGTGGTGACTGCGGGGACGGCCCTGGCAGGGAACGTGCGTGTCGAGGGCGGGGACGGGCAGGACACGCTGTACGTGCTGTCGACGGTGAGCGGGGCGGGGCGCCTGGAGGACGGCCAGGTGTCGCTCCCGGACACGGCGGGTGTGCTGTCGTTTGAGGCGTCGACGCTGGAGGTGCTGCGTGTGACGCTGACGGGCGGTGCGGACACGTTTGTTGTGGCTGCGACGCCGCCGGTGGGCGCCTCTGTCGAGGTGCAGGCTGCGGGCGGGGCGGACACGATCACGGTGGGGTCGGGGACGCTGGTGGACGTCACGTGTGCGGTGAAGGTGTCTGGGTCTGGGGAGGCGACGTTTGTGGTCGACGACTCGGCGGACACGACGGCCGGGAACGTCGGGGAGATGACGACAACGCGCGTGACTGGGCTGGGGATGTCTGCGGCCGGTGTGGTGTACACGAGCATGGCGGCGGTGCAGATCAAGCTTGCGGTTCCGGTTGCAAGTGTCTTCACGGTCTCCGGGACGCACGCAGGGACGACACACCTGTACGGAGGAGGCATGGCGGACACGCTGACTGTGGCGGACGTGTCTGGGGAGACGTGGGTGTACGCTGGGGAAGGGGCGGACAGCCTTGTGGTGCCTCCGACGGAGGCCGGGGACGAGGTGACGAACCGGATTGCGGCAGTGCTGCACCTGGACGGGGAGGAGGGGAGCGACACGTACAACGTGGGCTTCTCCGGGGCGGGGACGTCGCGCATTGTGCTCTCGGACGCAGGGTGGTGGAACGGTGGGGAGGATAACGAGCTCTTTGTTGCAGGGACGCCGGCGGACGACACCTTCCTGTTCCGCACGAACTTCATTGCGCTGCTGCACGCGGACGTTGGGGTGGCGGAGCGCCTGGACGTGGACCGGACCATCAACGGCGGGATCACGGTGAACGGGCTTGCGGGCGACGACTCGTTTGTGACGGACGGGACGGCGGGGATTGTGACGCAGAACGGCGGGGCGGGAGACGACCGTTTCCTGATTGGGCAGATGTACAACTCGCTGCGTGTGGAGGGGAACATGTCGGAGCCGGAGGACGCGTTCGACACAACGCTGACGACGGAGGGCTACCTGAGCGACGGGAACGGGGAGCACATGAACTGCAACGGGGAGAGCGGGGAGGACACGTTTGTGGTGATGCGGAACGTCGCGACGCTGTCGCTGCGCGGTGGAACTGGGGACGACCGGTTCACGGTGCGTGCGTTTGCCCTGTGGGACGCGGA
The DNA here is from genome assembly GCA_964035575.1 of Rhynchopus sp. YZ270_cl-10. NCBI lineage: Eukaryota > Euglenozoa > Diplonemea > Diplonemida > Diplonemidae > Rhynchopus > Rhynchopus sp. YZ270_cl-10. The sequence goes on along the minus strand of OZ037897.1, from coordinate 415,149 downwards.
TGACCAGGCGCAGCCGGACCCGGCACTTGGGCAGACGGACGTTGGGACGGACGAGGGTGACGACGTGGTGTACTACACAGTGAACGCGCCGGTGACGATTGACGGTGGGCCCGGGTTTGACACGCTGGTGGCGATTGGGACGGAGTTCCCGGACACGTTTGTGGTCACGCGGGACGGGATCTACGGGTCTGGGCTGTACATCACCTTTGTCGGGATTGAGTCGGTGGAGCTGAACACAGCGGCAGGCGACGACACGGTGTACGTGATGAGCACGGCCGCGCACGTGCAGACGAGTGTGTTCGCAGGGCTCGGGTCGGACACGGTGTACGTGACGCCGCGCTACTCGGTGCCGGTGCAGAGCAGCGACCTGCGCGGGCACAACGGGATTGTGGAGCACGCGGTGTCGAGTGCGACGGACGCGGCGTACGACGGGCTTGAGGCGCACGGTGTGACGGCGTACGTGACGGACCAGGACAACGCGTCGCTTGCGGTGGTTATGCCGAAGGAGATCCAGCTTGTGGAGGGGTCGTGGTGGCTGTCTGCGGAGACGTTTGGGTTCTACCATCTGCGCATGGGGCGCCCTGTGACGGGGTCGGGGGTGAACGACAGTGTGAGGGTTACGATTGTTGTGCCCGGTGCGCCGTCGGAGATCCCGGGGGCTGCGTCGGTGCAGGTGTTCCCGTCGGAGATTGAGTTCACGTCGGAGGACTGGTCGGTGGAGCGCACGGTGTATGTGGGGGTTGTGTCGGACTCGGCGCTGGAGGGGAACGAGGTGGTGTTCCTCGGGCACGCTGTGGTGCAGATCTCGAACCTCGACGGCTACGACTCGCTGAAGATCCCTTCTGTGCCGGTGCGTGTGATTGACGCGGACCAGGCGGAGCTGTACGTGCTGGAGACGCCTGACACGACAACGGGGATGCGCATCTCTGAGGACGGTGCGGGGCTTGTGGGGACGTCTGTGACGTACGAGGTGCTGCTGCGGCCGTGTGTGGCGGGGGCGCGCCCGCAGGACGTGACGGTGACGGTGGAGCACGACGCGGCGCAGGTGACTGTGTCGCCTGCGACCTTTGCCTTCGACGCGAGCGGGAGCACAAGCGAGAAGTGCAGGCAGACTGTGACGGTGACGGCGGTGGACGACACGGCGGTGGAGGGCTTCCACTTTGTGGCGCTGCAGCACACGGTGGCGGTCGAGGCGTCGAACGCTGTGTTTGCGGGTGCGGCGCTGGCGGCGGATGCGGTGAACGTGGAGATCCTCGACGACGACGCACCTGCGCTTGTGGTGCTTGAGTCCGAGGGGTCGACGGAGGTGATTGAGGGGATGACAACGGACACGTACGTGCTGTACCTGACGCAGGTGCCGGTCGGGGAGGTGACTGTCGACGTGACGGTGGTGGCGTCGGAGATCTGGGGGGGCGGCGCGGGGTCTGCGGCGAAGCAGGTGAGCGTGTCGCCGACGCAGGTTGTGTTTGGTGCCGGGAACTACTCGGAGGCTGTGACGGTGACGGTGACGCCGGTGGCCGACGGGAAGGTGGACCTGGGGGAGACGACGCAGCAGTTCGCGTCGCAGCCGGCGCTTGCGTACCAGATCCAGGGTGCGCTCTCAGTCGGGGGTGGTGAGGCTGAGGGTGCGGTGACAACGCTGTCGGCCGTCATGTACCCGGGGGAGGTTGACATTGAGGTGTTCCCCGGGCAGACGAACGAGTGGCTGACGGTGCGTGAGGAGCAGCAGGTGGACCGCCTTGTGGTGGAGAACACGGGCGGGTTCCTCCCGACGACGGTGGAGCTGGCCGAGGGGCGCATCACCGGGATGGGGATGGGGGAGTCGCGTGTGCTGGCGGGGACTACGACTGTGCTCGGGGGTGTGACCTACGACAGCTTTGAGGAGGTGGTTGTGAACCTCGGGCCTGCGGTCGACACGGTTGTGGTGAACGGGACGCACGCGGGGGCGACCTACGTGAACGCAGGGAAGGGGGACGACACGTTTGCGGTGCTGGCTGCGGACGGCCCTGTTGTGCTGAACGGGTCTGACGGTGCGGACGCCTTTACGTTCGGGGACGAGGCGGGGCTCCTGAGCGGGGTGCGGGACGTGGTGTGTGTCGACGGCGGGGACGGGACGGACACACTGTGGGTGAAGAACACGGGGGGAAACCCGGCGGGGGAGGCTGGGTTCCTGACGCGGACGGAGCTGACGGGGCTGGGGATGTACCCGAAGCGCGACTCCTCGTCTGTGGCGGTGCAGGTGGTGGCTGTGCGCGGGACGGGCGGGACGTTCGGGCTGACGCTGCGCCTTGACGACGCGGCACTGAACGTGACGACGGGGGCGGTGCACACCTTCACGTTTGCGGTGGGGACGTCGGCGGACGCTGTGGAGGCTGCGCTGCAGGCGGCGGTGTACCCGCCGGGTTCGGACGAGACGTGCGGGACGGCGGGGATTGGGCCCTGTGTGCACAGTTTCGCGGTCGACGCCCTCCCGTGGGGGTACCTTGTGCGCTACGTCGGGGAGCTTGCTGTCGAGGGGACTGTGCTGGCGCTTGAGCTCGACACGGCGGACGTGGTTGGGAATGTGCCGGAGCTGTTGCTGTCTGCGCCGATTGATTCGCGTACGCTGACGGCGGGGGCGCTGTACGTCGGTGTGGAGACGCTGGACGTGGACCTGTCCGTGGAGGGGGCGGACACGCTGAACATCCGCGGGACGTCTGTGCCGACGACGGTGCGCTCACACGCCGGCGACGACACGTTTGTTGTGGGCTCGGACGCAATGGTGATGAAGAACGTGGACGCAACGACGGTGGAGAAGGTGGACGGGCGCCTGGACTACGTTGAGGCGCTGCTGACGTTGGACGGTGGGGATGCAGGGCGGACGCGTCTGCTTGTGTCTGACAACGCGGCTGCTGCCGGGAAGGGGGCTGTCGAGCTGTCGAAGGGCCTCATCCACGGCCTGGCGCCTGCGGACATTGTCTACACGGGCGCGGACTACACGCGCGGGATTTCCCTGTGGCTGTCTGCGCACGCGGACACGGTGCTTGTGAGCAGCACAGCCGGCTCCGAGGACAACAACACAGCAGACCTCGACCTTGGGGAGACGCGCTCCCGCACGATCACACAGCTCTTCACAGGCGACGGGGCGGACACTGTGACTGTGGTGCTGGCGGACACTGTGAACGGGTTCTTCGTGGTCGGGACGGAGGACGGGGACGACACTGTGAACGCGTCTGCGTCGACACTGCCGCTTGTGATTGTGGGTGGCGACGGGGACGACACGGTGCATGCCGGGCAGGGGGCGGACATCATCTTTGGCGACACCGGGAACCTGGTCCTTGGGGAAGTGGACACCGTCGGGGTGCCGGCAGGGAGCACCGCTGCGCTGAGCGGGGCGCTGCTGCTGCGGTCGCGTGCGTACACAGACCACGAGCAGGGGGCGTGCGCGTCGGGCGGTGCGGACACGGTGCTGGCGACAACGGGGACGGCGGCGTACACGGTCTTCGGTGGTGACGGGGACGACACGGTGCGCCTCGGGTCGGGTGCGGACGTGGTGTTCGCTGACTACGGGTTTGCGATGTATGCGGAGGGGGAGCTGGTGCGTGCGGAGACCGGGTGCGCGGAGGACATTGGCGGTGCGGACGTGGTGGAGACTGCGGGCGGGGCGGACATGGTCTTCGGTGGAAGCGGGACGGACACGGTGTCGACTGCGGACGGGGACGACCTTGTTGTGGCGGACCACGGGTCTGTGCTGCTGGAGTACCCGTCCTCTGCTGGTGTGGTGGTGCCGGGTGCGCGCCTTGTGACAAGGGTTGTGACAACGCTGTCGGAGACGGGGGCTGCGGACACGGTGCATGCCGGGGACGGTGCGGACGTTGTTGTGGGCGGTGTGGGTGCGGACACCGTGTGGGCCGGGGCCGGGGACGACGTTGTCTTCGGGGACGCGGCGCTGTACACATCGTCTGTGGCGGGGGACTTTGCCTTTGCGTCTGCGGAGACGGACGAGGACGGTGCCGGGACTGGGGACGTGCTGTACGGCGAGGACGGCGACGACATCCTGGTCGGCGGGCAGGGGGACGACGAGCTGTGGGGTGCGGCTGGAAACGACTGGCTCTTCGGGGACCACGGTGCAGGGTCTGTGACGCCGAGTGTGTCGACCGAGGTGACGTGCGCCACTGCGGCTGCGCTTGCCGGCGGTGTGGACACGCTGCACGGGGAGGACGGGCACGACGTGCTCATGGGTGGCCATGCGGACGACACGCTCTTCGGTGGCCCTGACTCCGACGTGCTCTTTGGGGACTACGGTGTGTACACGGCCACTGCGGCGACGGCTGTCGCTGAGTCTGCCGATGCAGGCGTGGCCCCCGCCGGTGCGAACACGATTGCTGGCGAGACCGGCGACGACTTTGTCTTCGGTGGGAGCGGTGCCGACACTGTTGTTGGTGGCCTTGGTGCTGACTGGGTCTTTGGTGACAACGGCCGTGTCGCTATCGAGTGGGGTGCACAGGCCGGTGTTGCTGTTGTCTCGAACACGAGCAGCGCTGGGCTGTCTCGGGTGCGTGCAGGGCACGTTGCGCCTGCGGATGTCGACATGCTCACAACAATGCGGTTTGCGGAGAGCACGGATGTGTCTGACGGTGCGAAGGATGTCATCACTGGTGACGATGGGGACGACGTTGTCTTCGGTGGTGCTGGTGGAGATGCCCTTGAGGGGAACGACGGTGTGGATGTGATCTTCGGTGACCACGGATCTGTCCTGGTGAAGGGAACTGAGCACGAGTACCTGTCGACAAACGCAGATGTTGAGGCAAACGGCGGTGACGACAACATCACTGGAAACAACGGCGACGACTTTGCCTTCGGTGGACAGGGTGCGGACACCATGTCTGGTGAGGAAGGCAACGACGTGATCTTCGGCGACCACGGCAAGGTGACACTGCAGCCGGACCAGGGAGTGCGTGTGTACGAGTCTGTGGACACTGCGCACGGTGCAGGTGGTGACGCCATTGTGGGTGATGCAGGAGACGACACACTCTTCGGTGGTGCTGGTGGAGATGCCCTTGAGGGTAACGACGGTGTGGATGTGATCTTCGGTGACCACGGATCTGTCCTGGTGAACGGAACTGAGCACGAGTACCTGTCGACCAGCACAGATGTTGAGGCAAACGGTGGCGATGACCACATCACTGGAAACAACGGCGACGACTTTGCCTTCGGTGGACAGGGTGCGGACACCATGTCTGGTGAGGAAGGCAACGACGTGATCTTCGGCGACCACGGCAAGGTGACACTGCAGCCGGACCAGGGAGTGCGTGTGTACGAGTCTGTGGACACTGCGCACGGTGCAGGTGGTGACGTCATTGTGGGTGATGCAGGAGACGACACACTCTTCGGTGGAAGCGGTGGGGACATGGTTGCTGCGAACAGTGGGAACGATGTTGTGTTTGGCGACCACGGACGTGTGGCAACAACAACGACAACAGCACCAACAACGAACGTGACAAGCGTGCACAGACAGTACGCGACGGTGAGCCCTGCGGAGGGCGGGGACGACTGGGTTGAGGGTGCCGAGGGGGACGACCTTGTCTTTGGTGGGTTTGGTGCGGACAACGTGACTGGCGATGCCGGGGCTGACTGGGTGTTCGGCGACCACGGTGTGGTGAACGTGTGGGTGGTCGGGGACGGCGCTGGTGCCGGTGCTGCGGCTGCTGCCTGGGAGACAAGCACAGTGGAGCTGCTCTCTGCGGACGTGGACGTGGCGGACACGGGTGCGGACGACACGATTGTGACGCACGCTGGCGACGACGTGGTGCTGGCTGGGCCCGGGGACGACACGGTGCACACTGGGGACGGGGCAGACGTTGTGTTTGGAGACAACGGAAACGTGACGCTGGTGCGTGCGGTGGACGCAGGGACGGGGGCGCCGACGTGGGTGCGCGAGTACTCGTCGACAGACGTGGATGCAGCGTACGCAGGGGACGACGTGGTGCTGGGAGGTGCTGGGGACGACGTTGTGATTGGCGGGAACGGCGCAGACACGCTTTCCGGGGAGGACGGGGAGGACTGGGTGGTGGGCGACCACGGACGCGTGTGGCTGGACGCATCTGGCGACGAGGTGCTGGAGGCGACGGCAAACGCGTCGGGCGCTGCGGACACTGTGCTGGGCGGTGACGGGGACGACTACCTGATGGGTGGTGTGGACGCGGACCGCGTGGAGGGCGGGGCTGGACACGACATTGTGTTCGGAGACAGCGGGCGTGTGACACAGGCTGCGGACAGCACTGTTGGGGTGCGGCGTGTGGAGGCGATCTTCACGGCGACTGCGTTCGGCGGTGCGGACACTCTGCTCGGAGGGTCGGGGGACGACGTGCTGCTGGGACAGCAGGGCGGGGACCATGTGTCCGGGAACGACGGGCTGGACATGGTGTTTGGTGACCAGGCTGTTGCAGAGCTTGCACGTGGGAGCCGCGCAGTGCTGTGGGCAGAGACGACTGTGCCGCACTTTGTGGACGGGCGCGGTGGCGACGACGAGCTGCACGGAAACGATGGGGAGGACTACCTGTTCGGAGGGACCGGGAGCGACACGCTCTTTGGTGGGGACGGGATGGATGTGCTGCTTGGGGACCACGCGCTCTTCAACGCGTCCTTCCCACGTGTGCACCAGTACCGGTCGATCTTCACGGGTGCTGAGGACGAGGGTGCGAACGACACGCTGCACGGTGATGCCGGGGACGACATGCTGCTTGGGCAGCAGGGGGATGACCTGATCTATGGTGGCGCTGGGGAGGACGACATCACAGGTGGCCACGACGTGCTGTACGGGAGCGACGGGGACGACACGATCTTCGGTGGGTCTGAGGCGGATGTGGTGCTTGGCGACAACGGTGTCATCACACGTAAGATCTACATCCCGAAGCGTGCGCCTGTGGCGCCTGCACGTACACCGTCTCCACTGAAGGGGGGTGTTCCGTCCTTCTGCCACGAGATGCGTGTGCTTGGTGCTCAGACAGGTCATGTCCAGCACCCTGAGCCTGCCATGCCAACAGCAAGTGCTGAGAAGGATGACTCGGACTCCTCGGACTCGGACTCGCACTCACACTCGCGCTCGGAATCGCACTCACTCTCTCGCCCGAAGGAACTGAACTACGGACCAAACGAACACAAGTGCTGGGAGACAGCATGTGCAGGAGGGTCTGTGCATGTGTCGTGGGAGGCGTTTGCGACAGAGGCACACTACGACACAGTGTCGCTGTACTCGGTGGACGTGAACGGGACACTGGCGCTGATGTGGGAGAAGTCTGGCTGGGAGGTGCCTGCGGAGGGTGTGTACACAGAGGACGTGCTGGTGCGGTTCTCAACAGACGGCTACACACACGACCGTGGGTTTGCACTGACGTACACATGCGCAGAGCCGACACCGACGTCGGAGCCTGTGCCTGCACCGACACCGGATGTGACAGCATACTTTGCAGCAGGGCCGCCGTACGTGAACGCGATCCGCTGGGAGCGCTACCCGAGCACAGACGCAGACGCGGACCGGTTTGCAGACATTGTGCGTCTGGTGCAGCGCTTTGACGACGTGGACCTGGTGGGCGGGGCGGACACAGTGGACGGCGGTGACGGGGACGACATTGTGCACGGACAGCGCGGTGACGACGACCTGCAGGGTGGGGCAGGCGACGACGAGGTGTTTGGAGAGCAGGGGAGCGACGTTGTGGCTGGTGGCCCGGGTGCGGACGTGCTGCTTGGGGACATGGGACACGTTGTGCGTGCCTTCCTGGCGGACGGAACACCGCGCGTGAACGTGAAGACAGGTGCGTGGCACAGGAACGTGGTGCTGGAGGAGCAGGCGCGCCTGACGGACCAGTGGGTGGAGACATCGCGCGACGCACACTTCTGGCCGACGGAGGCGTCTGCGCTGCTGCGTGCGGACGTGCTGGTGGCGATGGGCGGGTACACGGCAGACGGGACAACGAAGCTTGTGGCCGGGACAACGCGCGCGCAGTGGCGGACTGTGCTGGCGGGGCTGCACCTGGTGGACGGGGCTGGACACGACACGCTGCGTGGTGAGGGTGGCGACGACGTGCTGTTTGGGCAGCGTGGGGACGACGTGCTTGATGGTGGGAGCGAGGACGACTTTGTGTACGGCGACCGTGTGTCGTCGGTGTACCACTACGACTCGTGCCTCCCGCTTGTGACAACTGTTGTGCGCGTGCTGCGTGGGGTTGAGGCTGTGGCGTCTGCGGAGAAGACGGCTGAGAACACACGTGCGGAGGCGGCTGTCGAGGTTGGGTTCTTTGGGAAGGTTGTGCACGTGCCGATGTGGCTTGAGGCGGAGGAGTCGTCGCGTGCGGCTGCGATGCGTCCTGTTGACGATGCGGCACTTGCCACACTTGTGCCTGAGGACATGGCGATGATGCTTGACGCTGTTGGTGCTGGTGACTTTGTTCTGAACGAGACAAGCTCAAGCTCCAGCTCCAGCTCAAGCTCTGTGGCTGGAAGCAGAATGCGCCCCATGGTCGCAGTTGTGCCCGACGTGGCACGCCACAGCGGGGTGGTGTACGGAAACGACGAGCTGCTTGGCGGGGACGGAAACGACGTTGTGGTGGGTGACGCTGCCTTCCACCACGCACTTGTGAACCTGCGTGTTGGGGCGCTGGACGAGATGCGCGCACGCACGGCAGGACAGTGGTCGGAGGTGCAGTTCCGCCTGGCACGCATGTCTGTGGATGCAGGGACGCTGGATGCGCAGACAGGGACGGCACTGTCGGCAGCAAACGTGTCGAGCGGGAACGACAGACTGGACGGCGGTGCTGGGAACGACACGCTTGTGGGGGACCGCCTTGAGGCGTTGACGGACGTGGTGTACCACGAGCACTTTGGGTCGCTTGCGGCACTGGAGGCGGCAGTGAAGGGGATGATGCACACGTACGCAGACTTTGAGGTGCTGGCGGTGGACGTGCAGCACGCGCTGTTTGAGGCGCACCACGCAGTTGTGCAGTCGCTGCTGTTTGACTGGCGCAGGGACGCTGTGCGTGCGGCAGACGTGGTGCTGGCGCTGAGCAACGACGTGATTGCGGGCGGGGACGGGAACGACGTTGCTGTCGGGGACTCGCTGGTTGTGATGACAAAGGGGCTGTTCCTGAACCACACGCACTCAGGGAACTTCTTCACTGGTGCGGCTGCGGCTTCGGATGCGGACAGCCTGGACGAGCGCCCCTTCACAGTGCTGCTGGCAGAGCTCGGGGAGACCCTTGCACAGCACATCCGTGTGGACTTCCACCCGTCGGACTCGATCTCCGGGGGGAACCTGAAGCGTCGCGACGAGTGGAACAGCCTGCCGGCAACACGCTGGGGGTGCGACACCGTGCACGGGGACGCAGGCGACGACTCTGTGCTTGGGGACTTTGGGCTTGTGGTTGTGGCGACGTTTGAGGGTGCGCCGTTCCACCCGTCGACGGTGTCGGGGCTGCGCAGCATGAACACGGCCCTGGGTGAGCACCTCGACTATGTTGAGCATGTGCTGCAGACGCGTCTCGCGGCAGAGACACAGACACAGACACGCACCGAGGGGCTGTCGATGTACGCCGACAAGGGCCGTGGTGTGTACGGACACACTGCCACTGCAGGTGTCGGTGCGCAGTCGGACGTGCTCTTTGGGGACGCTGGGGCAGACACCGTGTCCGGGAGCAACGGGGTGGCGGTGGTGCCGATGTGGCGCCAGACGAACACCGTTGTTGTGGACGCGGCGATTGAGGTGCGCAGGTCCTTCCTCTCTGTGCTTGACGGGGACGCGTGGGCACGCCTGCACGAGTACGCCGCACGCGACCGCACCTACGACCAGGACGTGCTGTCCGGCGGTGCTGAGGCTGGCGAGCGGGACGTGCTGTTTGTGGAGAACGTGGAGCACGACACAGTTGTTGACAAGGAGCACTGGGTCGACAGTGTGTACTACCGCCCGGCCTACGCCTACATTTCAGGGGCGCTGCGCGACACCTACGTCGGGGCTGTGCACAACACGTGCCTCAACGAGCTTGCGCTTGACGGTGTTGTTGCGTCTGCCGCAGTCCACACCCACCTCGACCTCCCTGTGTACGGCTGGCACGGCATCTTCGGTGTTGTGTGGGGCCGCCACGGTGTCCGTGAGCCTGAGTACTACCTTGACCGGTACCACCACGTCCACCACTGGGATGCAGATGACCACCACCACACAACCGACAACGATGACCAGGACAAGGATGTGTATGACTGTGGTGATGCCCGGAACCACGACAGCTGGGACTTCCTCTGCAACTGCCTCAGGAACTGATATTATTTGGTGTGACTTTATTATTTTCAATCATGATCAAAAAGAAAACAGAGTGCACATTTGATGTTTTATTTTTGTGATATTTTGTGATATTTGCGTATATTGTCTTTAGTGTTGCACACCGAATACGTGTCATGCACATGAACTTTACTATATGGTTTTTATTTTTATTTCCTTCTTTGGGTGGGTATTCATTGTGAACAACTGTTGTTGGACGTGGCACTGTCGCACACATATGCATGCAACAAGCATTTCCATCCGTGGAAGTGCTTCTCTCCTTTTCCAAATGTGCAGTGCGAAGAGAGTGTGTCGGGACGCCCAAAGCAGTTGTGTCAAACACTGAAAAACGAGCAGAGAAGAGAATCAGTGAGGAAAAAGAGAAGGCACCTCGCGAGGCAGTACAGCCAAGGGACTGTTGCCGCCCAGTAGTGGGTTGCAATGGTGTTTTGCTTTGGCTTGATCTGTCTTTCGATGATCTTATTTTTTTTTGTTTTTGTTTGTAAGAACACCTTCTTCGTTATTCTTTTGTTGTTTGCTTCATTTCTATTTATTTTGAATCAGAGACAAAATGTAAAAGTCTTTCCTTGTTTTTTTTTATCAATCATTTCACTTTTATTGCGTAGATGTCAATGTCATGTGCCTTTTGGCCTATTACTAATCTTGCAATTTTTGCTTTTTCATTTTCATTTTCATTTTCATTTTCCTTTTTTATTTTTGGTGTTTTTTTTCTTGTTTCGCCTTGTGCCCGCACTAGCAGGGATGAACACAATGTAGGACATTTTCATCACGACCCGCTCCCAGACATTATTTTTTTGATGACGAAGCACTCTGCTGCGTGGGTTCATCTTTTCCCCACCCCTGTTTTCTATTTTTCCATTTTTATTTTTGGTGCTTTATTTGCGTCTCCTGCGTCATAAAGTACGAGGAAGCCCAAATGAAAGCACGCACCTCCCTCATCCCATATATATATGCAGCCTTGTTGTCCTTGTATTCAGGAAAAAAGAAGAATATATTGCCAACGTCGTGAGCAGGTGTACATCAACCAACTGACATGAGTGCAGCCAGTTTCGTTTGCACCGTTGACGTTTGATGTTTGCCCACTACTATAGAAAAATATTGCATATCCCACCATCCCATCCCATCTCCACCCCCAGTCTTCTTAAATGCACCTTCTCCGCTACTTTTTATAAGATGAACCGATGTCCTGTGAATCTTAGGTTCAGTTTATACACTGTATTCTGCTTCGTTTTGTTGAAGTATGGGCCATGGCTGTCGGGGAGTCTGCTGGGTCGGGTTCTTTCTTTGTCGGTGTGACGTGCCGATTTCTGCATTTGCAGCTTTCTGCGCTACACCAGAAAATAAAAAAGGAAGCCTGAGTGTCAGGTCAGCAGTTTCGCCACAGCCACTACACAACCTGAGGTAGGGAGGGAAAGGGAATGATGTTTCCAAGAAGGGAAAGGAATAATAAATATTCCCCCCTCTTGTTTTCCTTCTCCTCTCTCCCCACCTTTTTGTTGATGTCTCTCCGCCCCACTTCTGATTTTTATTTTTTATATTGGCGTGCAATTATTGACTCGTCAATAAGTGCGCGTCAAGGAAAACTACTAATTCTTGTTAAATTACATGTCCCGCAAAGTTAAGTCAGTGGGTTGTGGGGATATAATTTAACGCTAATTATCAGTTAGCTTTATCTTACTGAGATGCGTTTTAGCATGTTTCAACTTCTCATTTTATTTTTGTGTACAGTGCCTTGAGGCCTGATCACTTTTATGTTATTTCAAGATATTTTTTTTTTGTCCGATGACGTGTGTCCACGCGGCTCACTAGTGTCTGCGTCCCAGAGGCGTTTGCACTATCAACTTCTGCTTTATTTTTGCAGCTCTGCCATGCATGTGCACAAACAGGAAACTCTATTTTTCCCCCCCCTGAGTTTTTCCCTCACCTTCCAAAACCCTTTTTTGCATTTTTCCGGTTGTTGCAAATCGGTATTGATGCTGAAACAATGATGTTTTTCGATGAACAATACAAAAGGAACGCATTTAGCAAACATCATTTTCCTCCCAAAGAGACAACAAGAAACCAGATCAGTTGATAACAAAGAAAAGGAGTGGAGTTCATCCTCGGGTGTCTACACTAACACAACCAAGTTTTCAAAGAAAAGGAAAACAAATTGTCTGAGAAAGCAAAAAAAAATAGGGACGCTTATTTATAAAAAGGCTCAGTCACGTTTTTGTTTGATTTGTTCGCACTTCTTGACACTTTATTGTGGAGGATGACTTAAGAATTGAGCAGCTTAGACTCATCTTCTATTGTTGTGTTGTCAATTAGTTTTTATGTCCGGAACAGCTGAACTGTGTTTTTCTTCGGTCTCCCTCCCTCTCCCACTTCCCTCCTCCCTCCCCCCTCAAGAGTGAGCATCGTGTGTGGACAACTTACCCATTTCGTATGCCCTTCTTGTACAACACCCTTCCGTTTCGTCCTATTGATGCAGACATAAAAGACACAAAACACTTTCTTTTTATCTGCTTTTTCTACGTGATACCCGGTGACTAAGGACACGTGGAGACTTGGCATTTGCTTACGATGTTTTTCTTTCTATTTGTGTGTCTGTGTGCAGGTGAGACATAACTATCTTTGTAAGCTTTTCTTCGTGTTTGTGTGTGGTTGTCCCCTTCCAGATGCAAGGTGTACCACAACCCAGCCCCCTCCCCCTACTTCAGTGAAAGAACACTTTTTTGAAAGAACACTTTTTTTTTAAATTTTTATCGTATCCTGAAGTCAGTTTCTATTATTTTTTTTAAAAAGAGAAGCTGATCTGTGTCGTCGCTTTCTGAAACAAAATCAAAGAAAAGAAAATAAAAGAAAAGAAGAAGAGCCCCACCCCCATTTTGTCACACACAGCTTACGCTTTCCACCCTTGCACCCAACCCAACCCAACACTACTCCCACAACACACCCATCACACATTGTACAAAACCCAACAGGATTGACCTATTTTTTTGTAAAGTAACCTATATTGGAAAGGAACGGAAGAGCTACAACCCACAGAACCTCTCGCCTCTCGCGGAAGAGAGGAGACAAGAGACAAGAGGATGACGGGGCGGGGCACAACTGTGTGCGCCGTGGCGTGTGCGCTGCTCTTTGCAGGCATGCCTGGGCCTGTGGAGGGGGCGACGTTCCTGGAGCCGTGCACGTCGCTGTCGGTGCGCTACCACCGTAGCATCAAGGATGCGGTGACTGTGGTGAACGGGGCACTGGTGGTGGCACAGAACCGGATGTCTGCGGCGGAGCTGTCGCTGGTCGGGACGGGAACCTCGCTCGGGTTCCTGTCGACGCCTCTTGCGGACCTGATGAACAGGACGTCTGAGCTGTCGAACCAGCTGGACGAGGCGAACGACGTGACGCTGGCGACGCTTGTGAAGGTGCTGCCGTACGGGATTTCTGTGGGGTGCCAGGTGGACATCTCGACGGCGGACCTGTACCTGACGCTGGCGGTGAACGCAAGCGGTGTGGTGTCTGCGTCGGCGGACCTGTCGTTGCTGGCGGAGGCAGACGTGGCGGGGCTGGGGCTGGCGTTTGCGGGGCCGGCAGACTCGCTGGTGACGCTGGGCGGGGAGACGTTTGTGTCTGGGACGGTGGGTGTGAAGGTGCTTGCAAGCGGGACGGTGGTGAGTGTGACGGGGCTGACTGCGTCTGTGTCTGCGGCGGGGACGGTGGCGACCTCTGTTGCGTGGCGCGACGTGTCTGCGACGGCGTCTGTGGGGGTTTCCGGGTCTGTGGACCTGACCGGGGTGACGATCCCGGTTGAGTTCCCTGCGGACACTGCGAGCCTGGCGGAGTGGACGTCGCGTCTGGGGGAGGTGCGCTTCGGGACTGTGGCCGGGACGCTGTCGGGTGCGCTGTCGGTGGACGTGGCGGGGGCGGTGGGTACGACGCCTGTGGGGCAGCTGCCGTCTCCGGTGCTGAGGCTGTACGACGCAGACGTGTTTGACGCGGAGTTGCCTGTGGTGACTGTGGACGCAGACATGACGGCCCTGGAGTCGACGTTTGTGGAGCTGCTGCGCCACCTGGGGTCGTTCGACATTGACCTGGGTGTGCTTGGGCTGTCTGGGCTGGAGCTCCCGGGAGTGAACGTGTCGGCGCTGGTGAGCGGTGTGCCGGACATGCTGAAGCTGGCGCCTGTGGCGGAGCAGTACTTCCTGCTGTACGTGGACGGGGCGTCTGTGCCGACCTTCAGCGGGCTTGTGGACTTCCTGAAGGACAACCTGCCTGCGCCGCAGCTGACGTCGGCGGTGTCTGTGAGCGGGGTGAACGTGACTGGGGGGTGGTTCCCTGCTGCCGGGGAGGTGGCGCTGAACATCCGGATGGAGCTGGAGTCGACGCTGGCGTCGGACACGGAGGCGGCGGCGTTCGGGGGGTGCGTGGCGTCGGTGTTTGAGGCGGTGGGGGAGCTGGAGGCTGCGTTTTCGCTCATTGGCGGGTCGCTGGAGGCGGGGAAGACACTCGAGGTGCCGGACTTCTCTGCGGACGTGGGGTTCCGTGCGACGGTGGTGCTGGACGTGACGGTGGGTCTGAAGACGGAGTTTGTGAACACGGGGACGCTGACCGGGTCGGCGCTTGCGGGGAACGCGTTTGTGCGTGTGAACGACCTGTCTGCGGATGTGGCGGTGACGCTGGACCCGGTTGACTTTTCGGCGGACCTGATGCTTGGGACGCAGTTTGTGGTGCGTGGCGGGACGTTTGAGGCGGCGCTGGGTGTGCGTGCGAACTTCAACGCGTCGGAGGACGAGGAGGACGTGGAGCTCGGGGCTGCGGTGTCTGCCTCGACGGTGGCGGCGGTGACGGAGATCACTGTGCTGGAGCTGCTGTCGGGGGGCACGGGTGCGGTGCTGGACTTTGTGGCGCAGCTGTCGCTGACGCCGTACGCGTCGCTGGACGTGGTGCTGCCTGTGGCGCTCACGGCTGGGTTTGCCGGGACGGACGTGAGCCTGGCGCCTGTGCTGGAGCTGCACGACGCGAACCTGCTGAGCGGCGGGCTCCCTGCGTTCTCGCTGGACATCGACCTGAGCTTCCTTGTGCCGACGCTGCCCGGGGGTGGGACGGCTGGGGGCACGGCGGAGGACGTGCTGACGCCGGTGATGGCGGCGCTGTCGGAGATGGTCGACAAGGTTGCGGACGTGGCGCTCCCGACGGCGTCTGTGGCGAACTTCCCGTCGATTGGGGGGCTCCTGAGCGGGCTGGCTGGACAGGTGTCGTTCTCGACGGTGCTGGCGGAGTACCTCGACCTGCTGGTGAAGTTCCGGGAGCTGGAGAACGGGCTTGGGCTTGACCTGGTGCTGGAGACTGTGGGGGCGGAGGCGCTTGTTACGGAACAGACCTTCAACGAGAACCTGCTGGTGGCCCTCCAGGCGCGCTTCCCGACTGTGTTTGGAAACTTCAGCACGTCCGAGCCAGACGTGTTCGTGAGCTCGTACGACGGGTCGGTGTTCACGGCAGTCAACTACCTCGCGCACGTGCAGGTGGAGTTTGGGCTTGTGTCGACACTGGCCTCAGCAGACGCGACCTTCGGGCAGGAGGAGCTTGTGTGGTACCTGGCGGTGAACCCGACGTACGCTCTGGCGAAGGACACTGCGTGGGCGCTGGTGAACCTGCTGGGGGCTTCCTCGCAGTACGTGATGGACCCTGCAGGCTCAGGCTACCCTGTGGACGCGACAACGTCTGCAGAGTTTAACCCTGGGACAGCTGAAAACCTGGCAGCTCTGCAGGCTGCCCTCGGTGTTGACGGGACCTTCACACTTGCGACGCTGGGGAAGTTCCTTGCGAACAGTGCGCCGACGCTGGGTGTGAACGTGAACTTCAACAAGGCTGTGTTTGAGCTGCTGGTGGTGTCGTTCCCGGACCTGGGGACAACATACTCGGGGAGGACTGTGGGGGACCTGCTGCCGACGAACCCTGTGACTGGTGCGACGTTTGACTGGCGCAACTACGTTGCTGACGTTGGTGCTGTGTTTGGGTTGGGGACAGAGGACGGGGATGCGGCTGTGGACGTGGCCGCTGTGGCGGGGCTGTTTGGGAAGCGCCCGACGCTGATGGGGTGTGTGCGGTACCTGAAGGCACGCATGCTGCACGGTGCGCTGTCGGCGGCTGCCGCTGCGGCAGGTGCCTCGGAGCAGGTGAGTGTGTCTGCGTCTGGGTCGACCTCGGGGCTGAGCTTCTCGGCAGACCTGGTGCACACAGCGTCTGGCCGGTGGGAGCTTGGGGCGAAGCTCGGGCTCGCCTTGGACACCGGGGCGATGAAGCCGACGGACGCGGTGAAGGGACTGGAGGGGGCGCTGTCGGGGCTCTTTGATGCGATTGGGGAGGACAGCGTGGTTGCGAGCGTGGGGTCGATTGGGAGTGTGCTGGAGACACGCCTTGCGGGGCTCGACGACTTCCTGTCGCTGTCGGCGGTGGTGGCCGTTGGTGTTGAGGCTGGGCTGGACCTGACGCCGCTGGTGGAGGGGACGGCGGGGTCGGCGACAGTCTTCGTGCGGGTGCTGGAGTTCAACCTGTCTGTGACTGCGGGGGTGGCGGACTACGCGCCGACGCTTGACTTTGGGTCTGGGTTTTCGTTTGGGTCGGTTGTGAACACGGACCTGGTGTTCTCAGCAGTGGCGACTGGGGCTGTGGATGCGTCGACGGGGCTGCTGTCGTCGCCGATTGTGCTGGCAGACGCATCGACACCGCTGTCGCTGGCGCCGCTTGTGGCAGCACTCGAGTACTCTGGGAGCGTTGTGGCGGAGGTGGAGCTGTCGGGTGCGCTGCTTGGGGACAGCGTGTCGGTCTTTGTCTCTGTTGAGGACCTGGCGCTGTTTGACGATGCGGGGCCGAAGTACTCGGTGGACGTGGAGATCCCGGGGGAGCTGATGGCGGTTGTGCGCGACGTGCTTGGGGAGGTGGGGGACGTTGGGCGGAGCATGAACGAGATGGACGCGCTGACAACAACGCTGCCGCTGGTGAACCGGACGCTGCACGACCTGCTCAAGGTTGGGGAGACGGGCCCGCAGTGGGGAGACTTCCTGGAGTGGGACACGGTGCTGGACACGCTGCTGGCAAAGGACGAGTACACGGGGTGTCTGTCGGGCGGGGACGCGGCGTGCCCACGTGCGCGCGAGACGGTGACGCTGTTTTCGGAGGCGATGGCGAACCTGACGCAGAACGGGTCGTTCTCGGCGGGCGGCGGTGTGCCGGCGGCGTTTGTGAACGGCGGGATGGTCGGGGACAGCTTTGAGCTTGCGTTTGGGGTGGCCGGGTCGCTCGAGGTGCACGTGACGCCGCCGCTGGCGGAGCTGATTGACGACGACGACTTTGACTTCACCGGGACCGGGCTCCTGACGGTGAAGGTCGACTTCGCCTTCGGGTTTGAGGTGAAGGTCGACGCGAGCGGGAGCGGCGGTGCGGCGGGGGTGAGCACTGCCGACGTTGTGCTGCAGCTGCACGAATTCTCTGTTGCCATTGGGGTGGTGGCGGACGTGACGGCAACGGCGTCGATTGGGATCCTGTCTGCGTCTGTGGAGGACGGGTCGGGTGCGCTGGCGGCAAGCTTCGACATGACGATGAACAAGGGGGCGCCTGTGACGCTTGCGGAGCTGCTGTCTCTTGGGTCGGCGGAGAGGGAGGAGATGTTCGAGTTCAAGAGGGACGCGTCGCTGTCTGCCTGTCTGCCGTTCTCTGCGTCGATCGGGTCGCAGGACCTGGGGGAGCTGAGCGGGGCGACCGGGGACAAGAAGCCGCAGGTGTGCGTGGAGGGGGAGAACCTGCTTGACGGTGGGGTGACGACGGTGACGACAGAGTACATGGACCGGTTCATGGACTTCCGTGGGATGTCGCCGCTGCAGATGATGGGGGTTGTGCGTGCCCTGATCAACGTGCTGCAGGAGTACCGTGAGTCGGCTGTGTTTGACCTCCCGCTGCCCTTCACGGACGTGGACGTGGGTGACATGCTTGACTTCTCGGAGACGCTGGCCACGGCGCTGTCGAAGAAGATGGTGCGGGTGCAGGACGCGGCGGACCGGACGAACCTTGTGCTGTGCCTGGAGGGGGATGTGCTGATGGCGGGGTGGAACGTGGCGGGCAGCGACGAGAACACGTGGTTCGCCGGAAACGAGTCGAACAAGGTGATGTCGCTCGTGCTGAACGAGCAGCTTGAGGTCGAGGTGGCGCTGGACACGGCCGTGCTGGCGGCGGCTGCGGACGTGAGCGCGATTGCGGTGCACATGAACGAGGAGCTGTACAAGGCGGGGCTGGGGCTGTCTGTTGCGGCAAGCGTGGCGGAGGACGGGACGGATGCGCTGCAGCTGTGCACGAACGCGTCAATCAAGGCGACGGACCTGCGTGTGCAGGTTGCGCTGAAGAAGACCGGGATCACTGCGTACAACGAGAGCGAGGATGCGGTGGCGGCAACGACGCTGCTCGGGTTCACCAGCGGCGACATCAAGGAGGCGCCGCGTGTGCCGGCCTTCTCGTCGATCCCGGAGCTTGTGGTTGTGCTTGCGGAGGCTGTTGGGGTGCCGTCGGAGCTGCTGTCGTACACGTACGCGCCGTCTGCGGAGGACGCGTCGCAGTACGAGCTGCTGTTCGCACTGAACCTGGAGGTGGCGCTGCCGACGCCGATGACGTCGCTGATGCTGGGGGCGGAGGTGGAGCCGCTGTTCTCGGTGAACGCGTCTGCGGAGATTGAGCTGACGACGGACGTGGCGATTGGGTTTGAGGTGGGTGTGCGCATGGGGACGTCGGCAGGGAACCTGTCTGTGACGGCGAACATCCCTGCGGCGCAGGGGGTTGCGAGCTTTGAGCTGCAGACGGCGCAGAGCTTCCAGGTCGTGCTCGACAGAGTGCCGTACACGATTGCGCTGCGGGCCGGGGAGGAGTTCTACACGGAGCTGGCGGCACAGCTGCAGGTGCTGAACGTGACGCTTGAGGCGGCGGGGACTGGGCAGCAGATCCGGTCGCGCAACTACCAGGACACGACCTTCCTGATCCAGACGCTGGGTGTGCGGCGTCTGGAGGTGGTGACGTCGGCGGCGTTTGAGGAGCTGACGGGGCTGGCGAGCGACGGGTCGAAGGCGCTGCTGTTCGCGCCTGTTGTGCGCGACATGGGGTTCACGGCGGAGGCGCGGCTGTCGGTGACGGAAGTGAACATGGCGGCGACGATGACGGTGCTTGAGGCGGAGGCCTACTCCGGGTCGGGTGCGATTGAGGTTATTGCCAAGGCGGACTTTGGGACGCCCGGGGAGACGATGATGCTGAGCGAGATCCGGGCTGCGATTGTGGAGGACCCGTTTGAGCAGATTGCGGCGAGCGCGACGCTGACTGCGTCCCTGAGTGCGGACTTCAAAGTGGGGGTGCCGTCGCTGGGGTCGCTGGACGCGTCGGTGGCGGTGGCGCTGGACCCTACCTTTGTCGTGGAGCTGAAGAAGGACTTCAAGCTCCCGAACGTGTCGACGGACTTCACCGTGGACGTGACAGGGCCGAAGCTGCCCGACTTCCAGCACATGTCTGCGGCGGACATTGTGGCCCTTGTGGCGGACGGAGTTGACATGATATTCGGGAACGAGGCGGCGGACCCGGCTGTTGAGGGGCTGCTGACGAACGTGCTGGCGGACGTGATGGACGTGGAGATCCCGCTGATCTCGTTCACGCCGCGCACAATGGTGTCGGGGATCCAGTCTGCACTGGGGACGCTGGAGGGGCTGCTGACGAACCAGACTGGTGCGGTGTCGACGCTGGAGCTGCTGATTGAGGACGCGTTGGGGCTGGTGGCTGGGGATGACGACGCGAGCAAGGGGTGCACGGGGTCGTGCATGGTCGAGTTTTCGATGCCCACCGACGGGAGTGCGCTTATGCTGTCGCTGTCGTTTGAGGCTGTGCCGAAACTGCCGGAGCTGTCGCTGGACATGGACCTGCAGGAAATGATGGGGTTGGCGGGGGTGACGCTTGATGACCCGACCCTGCAGGAGCTGCTGGGGGACTTCCTCGACCTTGACGCCTCGCTCGACATTGTGCTGTCCGGGGGTGCGGCCGTGACACTGGAGCTTGGCGTTGACCTCAGCTCAAAGCCGTTCCGGTTCTTTGTTGGGGGCGAGACTGCCCTGCAGGTGTCTGTCGGGGCGAGTGCGATCGGGTCGCTGGAGCTGTCGCTCGGGCCGCTTAAGTTTGGGATCACGGATGCGACGATTGCGCTGACGGACGGGACGGACGCGGAAGGGCCTGCGTACCTGCGGTACGGGCTGTCTGCAGGGTCGAAGTACTACCTGGACGAAGGCTTTGGGGCTGTGCTCTCGGCCTTCGAGCTGACGTCTGCAGGGAAAATAACGGCGATGCTGCCGATCGACGACCCCATCGGGAAGACAATGGGGATCGAGGTGCCGCGCCTGGCGGACTTCCTGAAGAAGGACGACAAGAACGGGAAGCTTGTGGAGTTTGTCGGGGAAGACTTCGGCTCGATTCTGTCGACGCTGGCGGACAGTCTCAGAGTGATCTCGCCGATTGAGGCGATTCTGAAGGACCCGACGGCGCTTCTGAGTGGGATCAAGACGGTCTTCTCGACGATTGACGCTCTGGTGACTGGGGAGGACGGGATCCTTGGGACGATGGACGTGCCGATTGTGGGGTCCAAGCTCCGTGAGGTGATCAGCGGCGACTTTGTGGACTCCTTCGTGGAGTCGCTGCTGAGCGAGCTGGGGGCGGAGATGACGGGGGAGACGACGGGCTCGGTGGCAAGGACGGTCAAGGAGCTGTTGGAGAGCTTCTTTGGGGACCTCAACATCCTGAAGGGGGACTCGGTGCCGATTGTTGTGCGCGACAAGAACGGCGACCCGATGGAGAATCTGCTTACGGACGACGGGGACCTGATTTCCGGGCAGGGAACGCTGCTGAACGAGGCGGACGCGGTGGAGTGGGACCTGACGATTGGGAAGGACATCGACTATAGGGCGGCGTTTGCGTTTGGCCTGGGGCTGGAGGAGCTGCCGCTGTCGCTGAACGCGGAGGGCGGGATTGTCCTGAATGTCGGGTGGGAGTTCAAGCTCTTCTTCGGGCTGTCTGTGTCGCGCGGGTTCTACCTGAACGTGAAGGAGACGGAGATGGAGGTGTCGGCGGAGATGACGCTGCCGCAGCTGAAGGCGACGGGCGACCTGTTCATCCTCAACGCGGCGGTGGAGAACTACGACTCCACGACGAAGCTTGTTGGGAGTGCTGCGGTCGACATCACAGACACAAACGGGGACGGGTGGCTGACCTTCAAGGAGCTGAAGAGCGGGGGTACGAAGCTGCTGAGTGCGAGTGCGGACTTTGAGGTTGTGCTGGGGATGGAAGTGACGCTGGGGCTGGCGGGCGAGGACGGGCTGCCGGAGTTTGTTACTTCGCTGTACTCGTACTACGGGGTGCCGTGGTCGATTGGGGCAACTGCGGGGCCGGCGGCGGGTGTGCCGACGGTGCCGGCGAAGAAGGAGACGCTGCCGGTGCAGGGGCCCGTCGACGACCAGATCCCGTCCGGGACGCTGCTGCTGCTGGACGTGCATCTCGACCTCGGGGAGTTTGTGACGAGAGTGCTGAACCCGATCTTCGGAAAGCTGGCCGGGTTCCTGGGGCCGATCCGCCCGATCCTTGAGGCGCTGCAGAAGCCGCTGCCTGTGGTGTCGGACCTGGCGGGGCGCGACGTGTCGCTGCTTGAGCTGCCCGAGATCCTGATCAACGGGCTGCTGGGTGCGGGTGGGCCTGTGCGCGGAAGTGTGAAGAACGTGCTGGCGTACGTGAGCGCCATCTCCGATGTGATTGACCTCGCCCTTGCGGTGATTGATGTGATTCTGGAGTTGGGCGAGGACGACTACCTCGAAAACCACGGCTCGCTGAAGCTGGCCTTCGGGAACTGGAAGATCGACAGCGACGGGTTCGCGGCGTACCCCGACGGGTCGCCGCTGCCGCAGACTGATGACTACGCGTCGGCGGGACGCGCGGCACGTGCGCTGGCTGACGACGACGACGACGACACACCGGTTGCAGCCTCAAAGACAACAGGGTCGACCAAGATGAAGAACCTGATGGCGAAGCTGACGGACCCGGAGGCGATCTTCCAGCTCCCGTTCCTGTCTGCGAAGGGTGTGCTGGGGCTGATCACTGGGGAGGACACGAACCTGTTTGTGGTGACGACGCCGACGATGGAGATTGACGTGACGATTGACTTCTGGCTGCCGCTGGCGGGGATCATTGTGATTGACTTCTACGGGTCGTTCCAGTTCCGTGCCGGGATTTCGATGGGCTACGACACGTCTGGGATCCGGCGTGCGATTGAGCAGGGGAAGCCGGAGCTGGCGCTCGACGGGTTCTTCCTGTCGGACACAGACGATCCGGTTGGGGCGGGCGGGAACGACATCCCCGAGCTGTACGCGTCCGGGGTGGTGCGTGTTGGGGCGACGCTGAACCTGCTGCTGGCGCGTCTGAGTGGGAGTGGGGAGCTGTCCTTCACAGGGAGCATTGACCTGTACGACCCGAACGACGACGGGAAGATCCGCTTCAGCGAGATCAAGAGCATCATTGACGAGGGGTCGTTCCTCGACATCTTCAACATCAAGATCAAGATGTGTGCGGGGGCGACCTTCAGCGTCGACCTGTTCAACCCGTTTGTGAACTGGAAGTGCAAGTGGTACGGGTGCTGGCCGCACGGGCGCTGGGAGAGCGTGTGGAAGTTCTCTGTGCACAAGTGTTTCCTGGAGCTGGACACGACGCCGCCGGCGCTGCCGGTTCTGGCTGCGGTGCTGTCGGACGAGCGGCTGCTGCGTCTGAACATGGGGACGTACGCAGGGGCGCGGACGACAGGAGACACTGCGGACAGTGGGGAGACCTTTACGATCCGGCACGTGAACGGGGCGTCGCCTGCGGAGGAGGTTGAGGTGCTGTTTGGGGTGGCGCCGGCCGCCGGGCAGGACGACAACCGCCAGGCGCAGGAGTACACCGGGTTCTCGACCTACTACGGGGAGGGGAACAAGTTCTCGGACACGGTGCTGCTTGTGAACCCTGTGTCGAGCGGGCACTTCATCGGTGGGGACGACGACGGCTTTGACAGGCTTGTGCTGGACTTCTCGAGCGTGGTGTCGGACCTCCCGGCCGGGACGCTGTCCGACGGCCTGATCTCCGGGTTTGGCCTTGGGGGCGTGGGGATCAGCTACAGCGGGTTTGAGGAGGTGTCGATCTACCTGAACGGGCAGGCAAACCTGGTGACGGTGACGGGGTCGCGTCAGGGCTGTGCGGTGACGCTGTACCTGAACGGCGGGAACGACAAGGTTGTGGTGACTGCGGGGACGGCCCTGGCAGGGAACGTGCGTGTCGAGGGCGGGGACGGGCAGGACACGCTGTACGTGCTGTCGACGGTGAGCGGGGCGGGGCGCCTGGAGGACGGCCAGGTGTCGCTCCCGGACACGGCGGGTGTGCTGTCGTTTGAGGCGTCGACGCTGGAGGTGCTGCGTGTGACGCTGACGGGCGGTGCGGACACGTTTGTTGTGGCTGCGACGCCGCCGGTGGGCGCCTCTGTCGAGGTGCAGGCTGCGGGCGGGGCGGACACGATCACGGTGGGGTCGGGGACGCTGGTGGACGTCACGTGTGCGGTGAAGGTGTCTGGGTCTGGGGAGGCGACGTTTGTGGTCGACGACTCGGCGGACACGACGGCCGGGAACGTCGGGGAGATGACGACAACGCGCGTGACTGGGCTGGGGATGTCTGCGGCCGGTGTGGTGTACACGAGCATGGCGGCGGTGCAGATCAAGCTTGCGGTTCCGGTTGCAAGTGTCTTCACGGTCTCCGGGACGCACGCAGGGACGACACACCTGTACGGAGGAGGCATGGCGGACACGCTGACTGTGGCGGACGTGTCTGGGGAGACGTGGGTGTACGCTGGGGAAGGGGCGGACAGCCTTGTGGTGCCTCCGACGGAGGCCGGGGACGAGGTGACGAACCGGATTGCGGCAGTGCTGCACCTGGACGGGGAGGAGGGGAGCGACACGTACAACGTGGGCTTCTCCGGGGCGGGGACGTCGCGCATTGTGCTCTCGGACGCAGGGTGGTGGAACGGTGGGGAGGATAACGAGCTCTTTGTTGCAGGGACGCCGGCGGACGACACCTTCCTGTTCCGCACGAACTTCATTGCGCTGCTGCACGCGGACGTTGGGGTGGCGGAGCGCCTGGACGTGGACCGGACCATCAACGGCGGGATCACGGTGAACGGGCTTGCGGGCGACGACTCGTTTGTGACGGACGGGACGGCGGGGATTGTGACGCAGAACGGCGGGGCGGGAGACGACCGTTTCCTGATTGGGCAGATGTACAACTCGCTGCGTGTGGAGGGGAACATGTCGGAGCCGGAGGACGCGTTCGACACAACGCTGACGACGGAGGGCTACCTGAGCGACGGGAACGGGGAGCACATGAACTGCAACGGGGAGAGCGGGGAGGACACGTTTGTGGTGATGCGGAACGTCGCGACGCTGTCGCTGCGCGGTGGAACTGGGGACGACCGGTTCACGGTGCGTGCGTTTGCCCTGTGGGACGCGGATGACCAGGCGCAGCCGGACCCGGCACTTGGGCAGACGGACGTTGGGACGGACGAGGGTGACGACGTGGTGTACTACACAGTGAACGCGCCGGTGACGATTGACGGTGGGCCCGGGTTTGACACGCTGGTGGCGATTGGGACGGAGTTCCCGGACACGTTTGTGGTCACGCGGGACGGGATCTACGGGTCTGGGCTGTACATCACCTTTGTCGGGATTGAGTCGGTGGAGCTGAACACAGCGGCAGGCGACGACACGGTGTACGTGATGAGCACGGCCGCGCACGTGCAGACGAGTGTGTTCGCAGGGCTCGGGTCGGACACGGTGTACGTGACGCCGCGCTACTCGGTGCCGGTGCAGAGCAGCGACCTGCGCGGGCACAACGGGATTGTGGAGCACGCGGTGTCGAGTGCGACGGACGCGGCGTACGACGGGCTTGAGGCGCACGGTGTGACGGCGTACGTGACGGACCAGGACAACGCGTCGCTTGCGGTGGTTATGCCGAAGGAGATCCAGCTTGTGGAGGGGTCGTGGTGGCTGTCTGCGGAGACGTTTGGGTTCTACCATCTGCGCATGGGGCGCCCTGTGACGGGGTCGGGGGTGAACGACAGTGTGAGGGTTACGATTGTTGTGCCCGGTGCGCCGTCGGAGATCCCGGGGGCTGCGTCGGTGCAGGTGTTCCCGTCGGAGATTGAGTTCACGTCGGAGGACTGGTCGGTGGAGCGCACGGTGTATGTGGGGGTTGTGTCGGACTCGGCGCTGGAGGGGAACGAGGTGGTGTTCCTCGGGCACGCTGTGGTGCAGATCTCGAACCTCGACGGCTACGACTCGCTGAAGATCCCTTCTGTGCCGGTGCGTGTGATTGACGCGGACCAGGCGGAGCTGTACGTGCTGGAGACGCCTGACACGACAACGGGGATGCGCATCTCTGAGGACGGTGCGGGGCTTGTGGGGACGTCTGTGACGTACGAGGTGCTGCTGCGGCCGTGTGTGGCGGGGGCGCGCCCGCAGGACGTGACGGTGACGGTGGAGCACGACGCGGCGCAGGTGACTGTGTCGCCTGCGACCTTTGCCTTCGACGCGAGCGGGAGCACAAGCGAGAAGTGCAGGCAGACTGTGACGGTGACGGCGGTGGACGACACGGCGGTGGAGGGCTTCCACTTTGTGGCGCTGCAGCACACGGTGGCGGTCGAGGCGTCGAACGCTGTGTTTGCGGGTGCGGCGCTGGCGGCGGATGCGGTGAACGTGGAGATCCTCGACGACGACGCACCTGCGCTTGTGGTGCTTGAGTCCGAGGGGTCGACGGAGGTGATTGAGGGGATGACAACGGACACGTACGTGCTGTACCTGACGCAGGTGCCGGTCGGGGAGGTGACTGTCGACGTGACGGTGGTGGCGTCGGAGATCTGGGGGGGCGGCGCGGGGTCTGCGGCGAAGCAGGTGAGCGTGTCGCCGACGCAGGTTGTGTTTGGTGCCGGGAACTACTCGGAGGCTGTGACGGTGACGGTGACGCCGGTGGCCGACGGGAAGGTGGACCTGGGGGAGACGACGCAGCAGTTCGCGTCGCAGCCGGCGCTTGCGTACCAGATCCAGGGTGCGCTCTCAGTCGGGGGTGGTGAGGCTGAGGGTGCGGTGACAACGCTGTCGGCCGTCATGTACCCGGGGGAGGTTGACATTGAGGTGTTCCCCGGGCAGACGAACGAGTGGCTGACGGTGCGTGAGGAGCAGCAGGTGGACCGCCTTGTGGTGGAGAACACGGGCGGGTTCCTCCCGACGACGGTGGAGCTGGCCGAGGGGCGCATCACCGGGATGGGGATGGGGGAGTCGCGTGTGCTGGCGGGGACTACGACTGTGCTCGGGGGTGTGACCTACGACAGCTTTGAGGAGGTGGTTGTGAACCTCGGGCCTGCGGTCGACACGGTTGTGGTGAACGGGACGCACGCGGGGGCGACCTACGTGAACGCAGGGAAGGGGGACGACACGTTTGCGGTGCTGGCTGCGGACGGCCCTGTTGTGCTGAACGGGTCTGACGGTGCGGACGCCTTTACGTTCGGGGACGAGGCGGGGCTCCTGAGCGGGGTGCGGGACGTGGTGTGTGTCGACGGCGGGGACGGGACGGACACACTGTGGGTGAAGAACACGGGGGGAAACCCGGCGGGGGAGGCTGGGTTCCTGACGCGGACGGAGCTGACGGGGCTGGGGATGTACCCGAAGCGCGACTCCTCGTCTGTGGCGGTGCAGGTGGTGGCTGTGCGCGGGACGGGCGGGACGTTCGGGCTGACGCTGCGCCTTGACGACGCGGCACTGAACGTGACGACGGGGGCGGTGCACACCTTCACGTTTGCGGTGGGGACGTCGGCGGACGCTGTGGAGGCTGCGCTGCAGGCGGCGGTGTACCCGCCGGGTTCGGACGAGACGTGCGGGACGGCGGGGATTGGGCCCTGTGTGCACAGTTTCGCGGTCGACGCCCTCCCGTGGGGGTACCTTGTGCGCTACGTCGGGGAGCTTGCTGTCGAGGGGACTGTGCTGGCGCTTGAGCTCGACACGGCGGACGTGGTTGGGAATGTGCCGGAGCTGTTGCTGTCTGCGCCGATTGATTCGCGTACGCTGACGGCGGGGGCGCTGTACGTCGGTGTGGAGACGCTGGACGTGGACCTGTCCGTGGAGGGGGCGGACACGCTGAACATCCGCGGGACGTCTGTGCCGACGACGGTGCGCTCACACGCCGGCGACGACACGTTTGTTGTGGGCTCGGACGCAATGGTGATGAAGAACGTGGACGCAACGACGGTGGAGAAGGTGGACGGGCGCCTGGACTACGTTGAGGCGCTGCTGACGTTGGACGGTGGGGATGCAGGGCGGACGCGTCTGCTTGTGTCTGACAACGCGGCTGCTGCCGGGAAGGGGGCTGTCGAGCTGTCGAAGGGCCTCATCCACGGCCTGGCGCCTGCGGACATTGTCTACACGGGCGCGGACTACACGCGCGGGATTTCCCTGTGGCTGTCTGCGCACGCGGACACGGTGCTTGTGAGCAGCACAGCCGGCTCCGAGGACAACAACACAGCAGACCTCGACCTTGGGGAGACGCGCTCCCGCACGATCACACAGCTCTTCACAGGCGACGGGGCGGACACTGTGACTGTGGTGCTGGCGGACACTGTGAACGGGTTCTTCGTGGTCGGGACGGAGGACGGGGACGACACTGTGAACGCGTCTGCGTCGACACTGCCGCTTGTGATTGTGGGTGGCGACGGGGACGACACGGTGCATGCCGGGCAGGGGGCGGACATCATCTTTGGCGACACCGGGAACCTGGTCCTTGGGGAAGTGGACACCGTCGGGGTGCCGGCAGGGAGCACCGCTGCGCTGAGCGGGGCGCTGCTGCTGCGGTCGCGTGCGTACACAGACCACGAGCAGGGGGCGTGCGCGTCGGGCGGTGCGGACACGGTGCTGGCGACAACGGGGACGGCGGCGTACACGGTCTTCGGTGGTGACGGGGACGACACGGTGCGCCTCGGGTCGGGTGCGGACGTGGTGTTCGCTGACTACGGGTTTGCGATGTATGCGGAGGGGGAGCTGGTGCGTGCGGAGACCGGGTGCGCGGAGGACATTGGCGGTGCGGACGTGGTGGAGACTGCGGGCGGGGCGGACATGGTCTTCGGTGGAAGCGGGACGGACACGGTGTCGACTGCGGACGGGGACGACCTTGTTGTGGCGGACCACGGGTCTGTGCTGCTGGAGTACCCGTCCTCTGCTGGTGTGGTGGTGCCGGGTGCGCGCCTTGTGACAAGGGTTGTGACAACGCTGTCGGAGACGGGGGCTGCGGACACGGTGCATGCCGGGGACGGTGCGGACGTTGTTGTGGGCGGTGTGGGTGCGGACACCGTGTGGGCCGGGGCCGGGGACGACGTTGTCTTCGGGGACGCGGCGCTGTACACATCGTCTGTGGCGGGGGACTTTGCCTTTGCGTCTGCGGAGACGGACGAGGACGGTGCCGGGACTGGGGACGTGCTGTACGGCGAGGACGGCGACGACATCCTGGTCGGCGGGCAGGGGGACGACGAGCTGTGGGGTGCGGCTGGAAACGACTGGCTCTTCGGGGACCACGGTGCAGGGTCTGTGACGCCGAGTGTGTCGACCGAGGTGACGTGCGCCACTGCGGCTGCGCTTGCCGGCGGTGTGGACACGCTGCACGGGGAGGACGGGCACGACGTGCTCATGGGTGGCCATGCGGACGACACGCTCTTCGGTGGCCCTGACTCCGACGTGCTCTTTGGGGACTACGGTGTGTACACGGCCACTGCGGCGACGGCTGTCGCTGAGTCTGCCGATGCAGGCGTGGCCCCCGCCGGTGCGAACACGATTGCTGGCGAGACCGGCGACGACTTTGTCTTCGGTGGGAGCGGTGCCGACACTGTTGTTGGTGGCCTTGGTGCTGACTGGGTCTTTGGTGACAACGGCCGTGTCGCTATCGAGTGGGGTGCACAGGCCGGTGTTGCTGTTGTCTCGAACACGAGCAGCGCTGGGCTGTCTCGGGTGCGTGCAGGGCACGTTGCGCCTGCGGATGTCGACATGCTCACAACAATGCGGTTTGCGGAGAGCACGGATGTGTCTGACGGTGCGAAGGATGTCATCACTGGTGACGATGGGGACGACGTTGTCTTCGGTGGTGCTGGTGGAGATGCCCTTGAGGGGAACGACGGTGTGGATGTGATCTTCGGTGACCACGGATCTGTCCTGGTGAAGGGAACTGAGCACGAGTACCTGTCGACAAACGCAGATGTTGAGGCAAACGGCGGTGACGACAACATCACTGGAAACAACGGCGACGACTTTGCCTTCGGTGGACAGGGTGCGGACACCATGTCTGGTGAGGAAGGCAACGACGTGATCTTCGGCGACCACGGCAAGGTGACACTGCAGCCGGACCAGGGAGTGCGTGTGTACGAGTCTGTGGACACTGCGCACGGTGCAGGTGGTGACGCCATTGTGGGTGATGCAGGAGACGACACACTCTTCGGTGGTGCTGGTGGAGATGCCCTTGAGGGTAACGACGGTGTGGATGTGATCTTCGGTGACCACGGATCTGTCCTGGTGAACGGAACTGAGCACGAGTACCTGTCGACCAGCACAGATGTTGAGGCAAACGGTGGCGATGACCACATCACTGGAAACAACGGCGACGACTTTGCCTTCGGTGGACAGGGTGCGGACACCATGTCTGGTGAGGAAGGCAACGACGTGATCTTCGGCGACCACGGCAAGGTGACACTGCAGCCGGACCACGCAGTGCATGTGTACGAGTCTGTGGACACTGCGCACGGTGCAGGTGGTGACGCCATTGTGGGTGATGCAGGAGACGACACACTCTTCGGTGGTGCTGGTGGAGATGCCCTTGAGGGTAACGACGGTGCGGATGTGATCTTCGGCGACCACGGATCCGTGCTGGTGAACGGAACTGAGCACGAGTACCTGTCGACCAGCACAGATGTTGAGGCAAACGGCGGTGACGACAACATCACTGGAAACAACGGCGACGACTTTGCCTTCGGTGGACAGGGTGCGGACACCATGTCTGGTGAGGAAGGCAACGATGTGATCTTCGGCGACCACGGCAAGGTGACACTGCAGCCGGACCAGGGAGTGCGTGTGTACGAGTCTGTGGACACTGCGCACGGTGCAGGTGGTGACGTCATTGTGGGTGATGCAGGAGACGACACACTCTTCGGTGGAAGCGGTGGGGACATGGTTGCTGCGAACAGTGGGAACGATGTTGTGTTTGGCGACCACGGACGTGTGGCAACAACAACGACAACAGCACCAACAACGAACGTGACAAGCGTGCACAGACAGTACGCGACGGTGAGCCCTGCGGAGGGCGGGGACGACTGGGTTGAGGGTGCCGAGGGGGACGACCTTGTCTTTGGTGGGTTTGGTGCGGACAACGTGACTGGCGATGCCGGGGCTGACTGGGTGTTCGGCGACCACGGTGTGGTGAACGTGTGGGTGGTCGGGGACGGCGCTGGTGCCGGTGCTGCGGCTGCTGCCTGGGAGACAAGCACAGTGGAGCTGCTCTCTGCGGACGTGGACGTGGCGGACACGGGTGCGGACGACACGATTGTGACGCACGCTGGCGACGACGTGGTGCTGGCTGGGCCCGGGGACGACACGGTGCACACTGGGGACGGGGCAGACGTTGTGTTTGGAGACAACGGAAACGTGACGCTGGTGCGTGCGGTGGACGCAGGGACGGGGGCGCCGACGTGGGTGCGCGAGTACTCGTCGACAGACGTGGATGCAGCGTACGCAGGGGACGACGTGGTGCTGGGAGGTGCTGGGGACGACGTTGTGATTGGCGGGAACGGCGCAGACACGCTTTCCGGGGAGGACGGGGAGGACTGGGTGGTGGGCGACCACGGACGCGTGTGGCTGGACGCATCTGGCGACGAGGTGCTGGAGGCGACGGCAAACGCGTCGGGCGCTGCGGACACTGTGCTGGGCGGTGACGGGGACGACTACCTGATGGGTGGTGTGGACGCGGACCGCGTGGAGGGCGGGGCTGGACACGACATTGTGTTCGGAGACAGCGGGCGTGTGACACAGGCTGCGGACAGCACTGTTGGGGTGCGGCGTGTGGAGGCGATCTTCACGGCGACTGCGTTCGGCGGTGCGGACACTCTGCTCGGAGGGTCGGGGGACGACGTGCTGCTGGGACAGCAGGGCGGGGACCATGTGTCCGGGAACGACGGGCTGGACATGGTGTTTGGTGACCAGGCTGTTGCAGAGCTTGCACGTGGGAGCCGCGCAGTGCTGTGGGCAGAGACGACTGTGCCGCACTTTGTGGACGGGCGCGGTGGCGACGACGAGCTGCACGGAAACGATGGGGAGGACTACCTGTTCGGAGGGACCGGGAGCGACACGCTCTTTGGTGGGGACGGGATGGATGTGCTGCTTGGGGACCACGCGCTCTTCAACGCGTCCTTCCCACGTGTGCACCAGTACCGGTCGATCTTCACGGGTGCTGAGGACGAGGGTGCGAACGACACGCTGCACGGTGATGCCGGGGACGACATGCTGCTTGGGCAGCAGGGGGATGACCTGATCTATGGTGGCGCTGGGGAGGACGACATCACAGGTGGCCACGACGTGCTGTACGGGAGCGACGGGGACGACACGATCTTCGGTGGGTCTGAGGCGGATGTGGTGCTTGGCGACAACGGTGTCATCACACGTAAGATCTACATCCCGAAGCGTGCGCCTGTGGCGCCTGCACGTACACCGTCTCCACTGAAGGGGGGTGTTCCGTCCTTCTGCCACGAGATGCGTGTGCTTGGTGCTCAGACAGGTCATGTCCAGCACCCTGAGCCTGCCATGCCAACAGCAAGTGCTGAGAAGGATGACTCGGACTCCTCGGACTCGGACTCGCACTCACACTCGCGCTCGGAATCGCACTCACTCTCTCGCCCGAAGGAACTGAACTACGGACCAAACGAACACAAGTGCTGGGAGACAGCATGTGCAGGAGGGTCTGTGCATGTGTCGTGGGAGGCGTTTGCGACAGAGGCACACTACGACACAGTGTCGCTGTACTCGGTGGACGTGAACGGGACACTGGCGCTGATGTGGGAGAAGTCTGGCTGGGAGGTGCCTGCGGAGGGTGTGTACACAGAGGACGTGCTGGTGCGGTTCTCAACAGACGGCTACACACACGACCGTGGGTTTGCACTGACGTACACATGCGCAGAGCCGACACCGACGTCGGAGCCTGTGCCTGCACCGACACCGGATGTGACAGCATACTTTGCAGCAGGGCCGCCGTACGTGAACGCGATCCGCTGGGAGCGCTACCCGAGCACAGACGCAGACGCGGACCGGTTTGCAGACATTGTGCGTCTGGTGCAGCGCTTTGACGACGTGGACCTGGTGGGCGGGGCGGACACAGTGGACGGCGGTGACGGGGACGACATTGTGCACGGACAGCGCGGTGACGACGACCTGCAGGGTGGGGCAGGCGACGACGAGGTGTTTGGAGAGCAGGGGAGCGACGTTGTGGCTGGTGGCCCGGGTGCGGACGTGCTGCTTGGGGACATGGGACACGTTGTGCGTGCCTTCCTGGCGGACGGAACACCGCGCGTGAACGTGAAGACAGGTGCGTGGCACAGGAACGTGGTGCTGGAGGAGCAGGCGCGCCTGACGGACCAGTGGGTGGAGACATCGCGCGACGCACACTTCTGGCCGACGGAGGCGTCTGCGCTGCTGCGTGCGGACGTGCTGGTGGCGATGGGCGGGTACACGGCAGACGGGACAACGAAGCTTGTGGCCGGGACAACGCGCGCGCAGTGGCGGACTGTGCTGGCGGGGCTGCACCTGGTGGACGGGGCTGGACACGACACGCTGCGTGGTGAGGGTGGCGACGACGTGCTGTTTGGGCAGCGTGGGGACGACGTGCTTGATGGTGGGAGCGAGGACGACTTTGTGTACGGCGACCGTGTGTCGTCGGTGTACCACTACGACTCGTGCCTCCCGCTTGTGACAACTGTTGTGCGCGTGCTGCGTGGGGTTGAGGCTGTGGCGTCTGCGGAGAAGACGGCTGAGAACACACGTGCGGAGGCGGCTGTCGAGGTTGGGTTCTTTGGGAAGGTTGTGCACGTGCCGATGTGGCTTGAGGCGGAGGAGTCGTCGCGTGCGGCTGCGATGCGTCCTGTTGACGATGCGGCACTTGCCACACTTGTGCCTGAGGACATGGCGATGATGCTTGACGCTGTTGGTGCTGGTGACTTTGTTCTGAACGAGACAAGCTCAAGCTCCAGCTCCAGCTCAAGCTCTGTGGCTGGAAGCAGAATGCGCCCCATGGTCGCAGTTGTGCCCGACGTGGCACGCCACAGCGGGGTGGTGTACGGAAACGACGAGCTGCTTGGCGGGGACGGAAACGACGTTGTGGTGGGTGACGCTGCCTTCCACCACGCACTTGTGAACCTGCGTGTTGGGGCGCTGGACGAGATGCGCGCACGCACGGCAGGACAGTGGTCGGAGGTGCAGTTCCGCCTGGCACGCATGTCTGTGGATGCAGGGACGCTGGATGCGCAGACAGGGACGGCACTGTCGGCAGCAAACGTGTCGAGCGGGAACGACAGACTGGACGGCGGTGCTGGGAACGACACGCTTGTGGGGGACCGCCTTGAGGCGTTGACGGACGTGGTGTACCACGAGCACTTTGGGTCGCTTGCGGCACTGGAGGCGGCAGTGAAGGGGATGATGCACACGTACGCAGACTTTGAGGTGCTGGCGGTGGACGTGCAGCACGCGCTGTTTGAGGCGCACCACGCAGTTGTGCAGTCGCTGCTGTTTGACTGGCGCAGGGACGCTGTGCGTGCGGCAGACGTGGTGCTGGCGCTGAGCAACGACGTGATTGCGGGCGGGGACGGGAACGACGTTGCTGTCGGGGACTCGCTGGTTGTGATGACAAAGGGGCTGTTCCTGAACCACACGCACTCAGGGAACTTCTTCACTGGTGCGGCTGCGGCTTCGGATGCGGACAGCCTGGACGAGCGCCCCTTCACAGTGCTGCTGGCAGAGCTCGGGGAGACCCTTGCACAGCACATCCGTGTGGACTTCCACCCGTCGGACTCGATCTCCGGGGGGAACCTGAAGCGTCGCGACGAGTGGAACAGCCTGCCGGCAACACGCTGGGGGTGCGACACCGTGCACGGGGACGCAGGCGACGACTCTGTGCTTGGGGACTTTGGGCTTGTGGTTGTGGCGACGTTTGAGGGTGCGCCGTTCCACCCGTCGACGGTGTCGGGGCTGCGCAGCATGAACACGGCCCTGGGTGAGCACCTCGACTATGTTGAGCATGTGCTGCAGACGCGTCTCGCGGCAGAGACACAGACACAGACACGCACCGAGGGGCTGTCGATGTACGCCGACAAGGGCCGTGGTGTGTACGGACACACTGCCACTGCAGGTGTCGGTGCGCAGTCGGACGTGCTCTTTGGGGACGCTGGGGCAGACACCGTGTCCGGGAGCAACGGGGTGGCGGTGGTGCCGATGTGGCGCCAGACGAACACCGTTGTTGTGGACGCGGCGATTGAGGTGCGCAGGTCCTTCCTCTCTGTGCTTGACGGGGACGCGTGGGCACGCCTGCACGAGTACGCCGCACGCGACCGCACCTACGACCAGGACGTGCTGTCCGGCGGTGCTGAGGCTGGCGAGCGGGACGTGCTGTTTGTGGAGAACGTGGAGCACGACACAGTTGTTGACAAGGAGCACTGGGTCGACAGTGTGTACTACCGCCCGGCCTACGCCTACATTTCAGGGGCGCTGCGCGACACCTACGTCGGGGCTGTGCACAACACGTGCCTCAACGAGCTTGCGCTTGACGGTGTTGTTGCGTCTGCCGCAGTCCACACCCACCTCGACCTCCCTGTGTACGGCTGGCACGGCATCTTCGGTGTTGTGTGGGGCCGCCACGGTGTCCGTGAGCCTGAGTACTACCTTGACCGGTACCACCACGTCCACCACTGGGATGCAGATGACCACCACCACACAACCGACAACGATGACCAGGACAAGGATGTGTATGACTGTGGTGATGCCCGGAACCACGACAGCTGGGACTTCCTCTGCAACTGCCTCAGGAACTGATATTATTTGGTGTGACTTTATTATTTTCAATCATGATCAAAAAGAAAACAGAGTGCACATTTGATGTTTTATTTTTGTGATATTTTGTGATATTTGCGTATATTGTCTTTAGTGTTGCACACCGAATACGTGTCATGCACATGAACTTTACTATATGGTTTTTATTTTTATTTCCTTCTTTGGGTGGGTATTCATTGTGAACAACTGTTGTTGGACGTGGCACTGTCGCACACATATGCATGCAACAAGCATTTCCATCCGTGGAAGTGCTTCTCTCCTTTTCCAAATGTGCAGTGCGAAGAGAGTGTGTCGGGACGCCCAAAGCAGTTGTGTCAAACACTGAAAAACGAGCAGAGAAGAGAATCAGTGAGGAAAAAGAGAAGGCACCTCGCGAGGCAGTACAGCCAAGGGACTGTTGCCGCCCAGTAGTGGGTTGCAATGGTGTTTTGCTTTGGCTTGATCTGTCTTTCGATGATCTTATTTTTTTTTGTTTTTGTTTGTAAGAACACCTTCTTCGTTATTCTTTTGTTGTTTGCTTCATTTCTATTTATTTTGAATCAGAGACAAAATGTAAAAGTCTTTCCTTGTTTTTTTTTATCAATCATTTCACTTTTATTGCGTAGATGTCAATGTCATGTGCCTTTTGGCCTATTACTAATCTTGCAATTTTTGCTTTTTCATTTTCATTTTCATTTTCATTTTCCTTTTTTATTTTTGGTGTTTTTTTTCTTGTTTCGCCTTGTGCCCGCACTAGCAGGGATGAACACAATGTAGGACATTTTCATCACGACCCGCTCCCAGACATTATTTTTTTGATGACGAAGCACTCTGCTGCGTGGGTTCATCTTTTCCCCACCCCTGTTTTCTATTTTTCCATTTTTATTTTTGGTGCTTTATTTGCGTCTCCTGCGTCATAAAGTACGAGGAAGCCCAAATGAAAGCACGCACCTCCCTCATCCCATATATATATGCAGCCTTGTTGTCCTTGTATTCAGGAAAAAAGAAGAATATATTGCCAACGTCGTGAGCAGGTGTACATCAACCAACTGACATGAGTGCAGCCAGTTTCGTTTGCACCGTTGACGTTTGATGTTTGCCCACTACTATAGAAAAATATTGCATATCCCACCATCCCATCCCATCTCCACCCCCAGTCTTCTTAAATGCACCTTCTCCGCTACTTTTTATAAGATGAACCGATGTCCTGTGAATCTTAGGTTCAGTTTATACACTGTATTCTGCTTCGTTTTGTTGAAGTATGGGCCATGGCTGTCGGGGAGTCTGCTGGGTCGGGTTCTTTCTTTGTCGGTGTGACGTGCCGATTTCTGCATTTGCAGCTTTCTGCGCTACACCAGAAAATAAAAAAGGAAGCCTGAGTGTCAGGTCAGCAGTTTCGCCACAGCCACTACACAACCTGAGGTAGGGAGGGAAAGGGAATGATGTTTCCAAGAAGGGAAAGGAATAATAAATATTCCCCCCTCTTGTTTTCCTTCTCCTCTCTCCCCACCTTTTTGTTGATGTCTCTCCGCCCCACTTCTGATTTTTATTTTTTATATTGGCGTGCAATTATTGACTCGTCAATAAGTGCGCGTCAAGGAAAACTACTAATTCTTGTTAAATTACATGTCCCGCAAAGTTAAGTCAGTGGGTTGTGGGGATATAATTTAACGCTAATTATCAGTTAGCTTTATCTTACTGAGATGCGTTTTAGCATGTTTCAACTTCTCATTTTATTTTTGTGTACAGTGCCTTGAGGCCTGATCACTTTTATGTTATTTCAAGATATTTTTTTTTTGTCCGATGACGTGTGTCCACGCGGCTCACTAGTGTCTGCGTCCCAGAGGCGTTTGCACTATCAACTTCTGCTTTATTTTTGCAGCTCTGCCATGCATGTGCACAAACAGGAAACTCTATTTTTCCCCCCCCTGAGTTTTTCCCTCACCTTCCAAAACCCTTTTTTGCATTTTTCCGGTTGTTGCAAATCGGTATTGATGCTGAAACAATGATGTTTTTCGATGAACAATACAAAAGGAACGCATTTAGCAAACATCATTTTCCTCCCAAAGAGACAACAAGAAACCAGATCAGTTGATAACAAAGAAAAGGAGTGGAGTTCATCCTCGGGTGTCTACACTAACACAACCAAGTTTTCAAAGAAAAGGAAAACAAATTGTCTGAGAAAGCAAAAAAAAATAGGGACGCTTATTTATAAAAAGGCTCAGTCACGTTTTTGTTTGATTTGTTCGCACTTCTTGACACTTTATTGTGGAGGATGACTTAAGAATTGAGCAGCTTAGACTCATCTTCCATTGTTGTGTTGTCAATTAGTTTTTATGTCCGGAACAGCTGAACTGTGTTTTTCTTCGGTCTCCCTCCCTCTCCCACTTCCCTCCTCCCTCCCCCCTCAAGAGTGAGCATCGTGTGTGGACAACTTACCCATTTCGTATGCCCTTCTTGTACAACACCCTTCCGTTTCGTCCTATTGATGCAGACATAAAAGACACAAAACACTTTCTTTTTATCTGCTTTTTCTACGTGATACCCGGTGACTAAGGACACGTGGAGACTTGGCATTTGCTTACGATGTTTTTCTTTCTATTTGTGTGTCTGTGTGCAGGTGAGACATAACTATCTTTGTAAGCTTTTCTTCGTGTTTGTGTGTGGTTGTCCCCTTCCAGATGCAAGGTGTACCACAACCCAGCCCCCTCCCCCTACTTCAGTGAAAGAACACTTTTTTGAAAGAACACTTTTTTTTTAAATTTTTATCGTATCCTGAAGTCAGTTTCTATTATTTTTTTTAAAAAGAGAAGCTGATCTGTGTCGTCGCTTTCTGAAACAAAATCAAAGAAAAGAAAATAAAAGAAAAGAAGAAGAGCCCCACCCCCATTTTGTCACACACAGCTTACGCTTTCCACCCTTGCACCCAACCCAACCCAACACTACTCCCACAACACACCCATCACACATTGTACAAAACCCAACAGGATTGACCTATTTTTTTGTAAAGTAACCTATATTGGAAAGGAACGGAAGAGCTACAACCCACAGAACCTCTCGCCTCTCGCGGAAGAGAGGAGACAAGAGACAAGAGGATGACGGGGCGGGGCACAACTGTGTGCGCCGTGGCGTGTGCGCTGCTCTTTGCAGGCATGCCTGGGCCTGTGGAGGGGGCGACGTTCCTGGAGCCGTGCACGTCGCTGTCGGTGCGCTACCACCGTAGCATCAAGGATGCGGTGACTGTGGTGAACGGGGCACTGGTGGTGGCACAGAACCGGATGTCTGCGGCGGAGCTGTCGCTGGTCGGGACGGGAACCTCGCTCGGGTTCCTGTCGACGCCTCTTGCGGACCTGATGAACAGGACGTCTGAGCTGTCGAACCAGCTGGACGAGGCGAACGACGTGACGCTGGCGACGCTTGTGAAGGTGCTGCCGTACGGGATTTCTGTGGGGTGCCAGGTGGACATCTCGACGGCGGACCTGTACCTGACGCTGGCGGTGAACGCAAGCGGTGTGGTGTCTGCGTCGGCGGACCTGTCGTTGCTGGCGGAGGCAGACGTGGCGGGGCTGGGGCTGGCGTTTGCGGGGCCGGCAGACTCGCTGGTGACGCTGGGCGGGGAGACGTTTGTGTCTGGGACGGTGGGTGTGAAGGTGCTTGCAAGCGGGACGGTGGTGAGTGTGACGGGGCTGACTGCGTCTGTGTCTGCGGCGGGGACGGTGGCGACCTCTGTTGCGTGGCGCGACGTGTCTGCGACGGCGTCTGTGGGGGTTTCCGGGTCTGTGGACCTGACCGGGGTGACGATCCCGGTTGAGTTCCCTGCGGACACTGCGAGCCTGGCGGAGTGGACGTCGCGTCTGGGGGAGGTGCGCTTCGGGACTGTGGCCGGGACGCTGTCGGGTGCGCTGTCGGTGGACGTGGCGGGGGCGGTGGGTACGACGCCTGTGGGGCAGCTGCCGTCTCCGGTGCTGAGGCTGTACGACGCAGACGTGTTTGACGCGGAGTTGCCTGTGGTGACTGTGGACGCAGACATGACGGCCCTGGAGTCGACGTTTGTGGAGCTGCTGCGCCACCTGGGGTCGTTCGACATTGACCTGGGTGTGCTTGGGCTGTCTGGGCTGGAGCTCCCGGGAGTGAACGTGTCGGCGCTGGTGAGCGGTGTGCCGGACATGCTGAAGCTGGCGCCTGTGGCGGAGCAGTACTTCCTGCTGTACGTGGACGGGGCGTCTGTGCCGACCTTCAGCGGGCTTGTGGACTTCCTGAAGGACAACCTGCCTGCGCCGCAGCTGACGTCGGCGGTGTCTGTGAGCGGGGTGAACGTGACTGGGGGGTGGTTCCCTGCTGCCGGGGAGGTGGCGCTGAACATCCGGATGGAGCTGGAGTCGACGCTGGCGTCGGACACGGAGGCGGCGGCGTTCGGGGGGTGCGTGGCGTCGGTGTTTGAGGCGGTGGGGGAGCTGGAGGCTGCGTTTTCGCTCATTGGCGGGTCGCTGGAGGCGGGGAAGACACTCGAGGTGCCGGACTTCTCTGCGGACGTGGGGTTCCGTGCGACGGTGGTGCTGGACGTGACGGTGGGTCTGAAGACGGAGTTTGTGAACACGGGGACGCTGACCGGGTCGGCGCTTGCGGGGAACGCGTTT
Source organism: Rhynchopus sp. YZ270_cl-10 (assembly GCA_964035575.1). Classification (NCBI taxonomy): domain Eukaryota; phylum Euglenozoa; class Diplonemea; order Diplonemida; family Diplonemidae; genus Rhynchopus; species Rhynchopus sp. YZ270_cl-10. The sequence goes on along the minus strand of OZ037897.1, from coordinate 375,001 downwards.
GTGCGTGTGAACGACCTGTCTGCGGATGTGGCGGTGACGCTGGACCCGGTTGACTTTTCGGCGGACCTGATGCTTGGGACGCAGTTTGTGGTGCGTGGCGGGACGTTTGAGGCGGCGCTGGGTGTGCGTGCGAACTTCAACGCGTCGGAGGACGAGGAGGACGTGGAGCTCGGGGCTGCGGTGTCTGCCTCGACGGTGGCGGCGGTGACGGAGATCACTGTGCTGGAGCTGCTGTCGGGGGGCACGGGTGCGGTGCTGGACTTTGTGGCGCAGCTGTCGCTGACGCCGTACGCGTCGCTGGACGTGGTGCTGCCTGTGGCGCTCACGGCTGGGTTTGCCGGGACGGACGTGAGCCTGGCGCCTGTGCTGGAGCTGCACGACGCGAACCTGCTGAGCGGCGGGCTCCCTGCGTTCTCGCTGGACATCGACCTGAGCTTCCTTGTGCCGACGCTGCCCGGGGGTGGGACGGCTGGGGGCACGGCGGAGGACGTGCTGACGCCGGTGATGGCGGCGCTGTCGGAGATGGTCGACAAGGTTGCGGACGTGGCGCTCCCGACGGCGTCTGTGGCGAACTTCCCGTCGATTGGGGGGCTCCTGAGCGGGCTGGCTGGACAGGTGTCGTTCTCGACGGTGCTGGCGGAGTACCTCGACCTGCTGGTGAAGTTCCGGGAGCTGGAGAACGGGCTTGGGCTTGACCTGGTGCTGGAGACTGTGGGGGCGGAGGCGCTTGTTACGGAACAGACCTTCAACGAGAACCTGCTGGTGGCCCTCCAGGCGCGCTTCCCGACTGTGTTTGGAAACTTCAGCACGTCCGAGCCAGACGTGTTCGTGAGCTCGTACGACGGGTCGGTGTTCACGGCAGTCAACTACCTCGCGCACGTGCAGGTGGAGTTTGGGCTTGTGTCGACACTGGCCTCAGCAGACGCGACCTTCGGGCAGGAGGAGCTTGTGTGGTACCTGGCGGTGAACCCGACGTACGCTCTGGCGAAGGACACTGCGTGGGCGCTGGTGAACCTGCTGGGGGCTTCCTCGCAGTACGTGATGGACCCTGCAGGCTCAGGCTACCCTGTGGACGCGACAACGTCTGCAGAGTTTAACCCTGGGACAGCTGAAAACCTGGCAGCTCTGCAGGCTGCCCTCGGTGTTGACGGGACCTTCACACTTGCGACGCTGGGGAAGTTCCTTGCGAACAGTGCGCCGACGCTGGGTGTGAACGTGAACTTCAACAAGGCTGTGTTTGAGCTGCTGGTGGTGTCGTTCCCGGACCTGGGGACAACATACTCGGGGAGGACTGTGGGGGACCTGCTGCCGACGAACCCTGTGACTGGTGCGACGTTTGACTGGCGCAACTACGTTGCTGACGTTGGTGCTGTGTTTGGGTTGGGGACAGAGGACGGGGATGCGGCTGTGGACGTGGCCGCTGTGGCGGGGCTGTTTGGGAAGCGCCCGACGCTGATGGGGTGTGTGCGGTACCTGAAGGCACGCATGCTGCACGGTGCGCTGTCGGCGGCTGCCGCTGCGGCAGGTGCCTCGGAGCAGGTGAGTGTGTCTGCGTCTGGGTCGACCTCGGGGCTGAGCTTCTCGGCAGACCTGGTGCACACAGCGTCTGGCCGGTGGGAGCTTGGGGCGAAGCTCGGGCTCGCCTTGGACACCGGGGCGATGAAGCCGACGGACGCGGTGAAGGGACTGGAGGGGGCGCTGTCGGGGCTCTTTGATGCGATTGGGGAGGACAGCGTGGTTGCGAGCGTGGGGTCGATTGGGAGTGTGCTGGAGACACGCCTTGCGGGGCTCGACGACTTCCTGTCGCTGTCGGCGGTGGTGGCCGTTGGTGTTGAGGCTGGGCTGGACCTGACGCCGCTGGTGGAGGGGACGGCGGGGTCGGCGACAGTCTTCGTGCGGGTGCTGGAGTTCAACCTGTCTGTGACTGCGGGGGTGGCGGACTACGCGCCGACGCTTGACTTTGGGTCTGGGTTTTCGTTTGGGTCGGTTGTGAACACGGACCTGGTGTTCTCAGCAGTGGCGACTGGGGCTGTGGATGCGTCGACGGGGCTGCTGTCGTCGCCGATTGTGCTGGCAGACGCATCGACACCGCTGTCGCTGGCGCCGCTTGTGGCAGCACTCGAGTACTCTGGGAGCGTTGTGGCGGAGGTGGAGCTGTCGGGTGCGCTGCTTGGGGACAGCGTGTCGGTCTTTGTCTCTGTTGAGGACCTGGCGCTGTTTGACGATGCGGGGCCGAAGTACTCGGTGGACGTGGAGATCCCGGGGGAGCTGATGGCGGTTGTGCGCGACGTGCTTGGGGAGGTGGGGGACGTTGGGCGGAGCATGAACGAGATGGACGCGCTGACAACAACGCTGCCGCTGGTGAACCGGACGCTGCACGACCTGCTCAAGGTTGGGGAGACGGGCCCGCAGTGGGGAGACTTCCTGGAGTGGGACACGGTGCTGGACACGCTGCTGGCAAAGGACGAGTACACGGGGTGTCTGTCGGGCGGGGACGCGGCGTGCCCACGTGCGCGCGAGACGGTGACGCTGTTTTCGGAGGCGATGGCGAACCTGACGCAGAACGGGTCGTTCTCGGCGGGCGGCGGTGTGCCGGCGGCGTTTGTGAACGGCGGGATGGTCGGGGACAGCTTTGAGCTTGCGTTTGGGGTGGCCGGGTCGCTCGAGGTGCACGTGACGCCGCCGCTGGCGGAGCTGATTGACGACGACGACTTTGACTTCACCGGGACCGGGCTCCTGACGGTGAAGGTCGACTTCGCCTTCGGGTTTGAGGTGAAGGTCGACGCGAGCGGGAGCGGCGGTGCGGCGGGGGTGAGCACTGCCGACGTTGTGCTGCAGCTGCACGAATTCTCTGTTGCCATTGGGGTGGTGGCGGACGTGACGGCAACGGCGTCGATTGGGATCCTGTCTGCGTCTGTGGAGGACGGGTCGGGTGCGCTGGCGGCAAGCTTCGACATGACGATGAACAAGGGGGCGCCTGTGACGCTTGCGGAGCTGCTGTCTCTTGGGTCGGCGGAGAGGGAGGAGATGTTCGAGTTCAAGAGGGACGCGTCGCTGTCTGCCTGTCTGCCGTTCTCTGCGTCGATCGGGTCGCAGGACCTGGGGGAGCTGAGCGGGGCGACCGGGGACAAGAAGCCGCAGGTGTGCGTGGAGGGGGAGAACCTGCTTGACGGTGGGGTGACGACGGTGACGACAGAGTACATGGACCGGTTCATGGACTTCCGTGGGATGTCGCCGCTGCAGATGATGGGGGTTGTGCGTGCCCTGATCAACGTGCTGCAGGAGTACCGTGAGTCGGCTGTGTTTGACCTCCCGCTGCCCTTCACGGACGTGGACGTGGGTGACATGCTTGACTTCTCGGAGACGCTGGCCACGGCGCTGTCGAAGAAGATGGTGCGGGTGCAGGACGCGGCGGACCGGACGAACCTTGTGCTGTGCCTGGAGGGGGATGTGCTGATGGCGGGGTGGAACGTGGCGGGCAGCGACGAGAACACGTGGTTCGCCGGAAACGAGTCGAACAAGGTGATGTCGCTCGTGCTGAACGAGCAGCTTGAGGTCGAGGTGGCGCTGGACACGGCCGTGCTGGCGGCGGCTGCGGACGTGAGCGCGATTGCGGTGCACATGAACGAGGAGCTGTACAAGGCGGGGCTGGGGCTGTCTGTTGCGGCAAGCGTGGCGGAGGACGGGACGGATGCGCTGCAGCTGTGCACGAACGCGTCAATCAAGGCGACGGACCTGCGTGTGCAGGTTGCGCTGAAGAAGACCGGGATCACTGCGTACAACGAGAGCGAGGATGCGGTGGCGGCAACGACGCTGCTCGGGTTCACCAGCGGCGACATCAAGGAGGCGCCGCGTGTGCCGGCCTTCTCGTCGATCCCGGAGCTTGTGGTTGTGCTTGCGGAGGCTGTTGGGGTGCCGTCGGAGCTGCTGTCGTACACGTACGCGCCGTCTGCGGAGGACGCGTCGCAGTACGAGCTGCTGTTCGCACTGAACCTGGAGGTGGCGCTGCCGACGCCGATGACGTCGCTGATGCTGGGGGCGGAGGTGGAGCCGCTGTTCTCGGTGAACGCGTCTGCGGAGATTGAGCTGACGACGGACGTGGCGATTGGGTTTGAGGTGGGTGTGCGCATGGGGACGTCGGCAGGGAACCTGTCTGTGACGGCGAACATCCCTGCGGCGCAGGGGGTTGCGAGCTTTGAGCTGCAGACGGCGCAGAGCTTCCAGGTCGTGCTCGACAGAGTGCCGTACACGATTGCGCTGCGGGCCGGGGAGGAGTTCTACACGGAGCTGGCGGCACAGCTGCAGGTGCTGAACGTGACGCTTGAGGCGGCGGGGACTGGGCAGCAGATCCGGTCGCGCAACTACCAGGACACGACCTTCCTGATCCAGACGCTGGGTGTGCGGCGTCTGGAGGTGGTGACGTCGGCGGCGTTTGAGGAGCTGACGGGGCTGGCGAGCGACGGGTCGAAGGCGCTGCTGTTCGCGCCTGTTGTGCGCGACATGGGGTTCACGGCGGAGGCGCGGCTGTCGGTGACGGAAGTGAACATGGCGGCGACGATGACGGTGCTTGAGGCGGAGGCCTACTCCGGGTCGGGTGCGATTGAGGTTATTGCCAAGGCGGACTTTGGGACGCCCGGGGAGACGATGATGCTGAGCGAGATCCGGGCTGCGATTGTGGAGGACCCGTTTGAGCAGATTGCGGCGAGCGCGACGCTGACTGCGTCCCTGAGTGCGGACTTCAAAGTGGGGGTGCCGTCGCTGGGGTCGCTGGACGCGTCGGTGGCGGTGGCGCTGGACCCTACCTTTGTCGTGGAGCTGAAGAAGGACTTCAAGCTCCCGAACGTGTCGACGGACTTCACCGTGGACGTGACAGGGCCGAAGCTGCCCGACTTCCAGCACATGTCTGCGGCGGACATTGTGGCCCTTGTGGCGGACGGAGTTGACATGATATTCGGGAACGAGGCGGCGGACCCGGCTGTTGAGGGGCTGCTGACGAACGTGCTGGCGGACGTGATGGACGTGGAGATCCCGCTGATCTCGTTCACGCCGCGCACAATGGTGTCGGGGATCCAGTCTGCACTGGGGACGCTGGAGGGGCTGCTGACGAACCAGACTGGTGCGGTGTCGACGCTGGAGCTGCTGATTGAGGACGCGTTGGGGCTGGTGGCTGGGGATGACGACGCGAGCAAGGGGTGCACGGGGTCGTGCATGGTCGAGTTTTCGATGCCCACCGACGGGAGTGCGCTTATGCTGTCGCTGTCGTTTGAGGCTGTGCCGAAACTGCCGGAGCTGTCGCTGGACATGGACCTGCAGGAAATGATGGGGTTGGCGGGGGTGACGCTTGATGACCCGACCCTGCAGGAGCTGCTGGGGGACTTCCTCGACCTTGACGCCTCGCTCGACATTGTGCTGTCCGGGGGTGCGGCCGTGACACTGGAGCTTGGCGTTGACCTCAGCTCAAAGCCGTTCCGGTTCTTTGTTGGGGGCGAGACTGCCCTGCAGGTGTCTGTCGGGGCGAGTGCGATCGGGTCGCTGGAGCTGTCGCTCGGGCCGCTTAAGTTTGGGATCACGGATGCGACGATTGCGCTGACGGACGGGACGGACGCGGAAGGGCCTGCGTACCTGCGGTACGGGCTGTCTGCAGGGTCGAAGTACTACCTGGACGAAGGCTTTGGGGCTGTGCTCTCGGCCTTCGAGCTGACGTCTGCAGGGAAAATAACGGCGATGCTGCCGATCGACGACCCCATCGGGAAGACAATGGGGATCGAGGTGCCGCGCCTGGCGGACTTCCTGAAGAAGGACGACAAGAACGGGAAGCTTGTGGAGTTTGTCGGGGAAGACTTCGGCTCGATTCTGTCGACGCTGGCGGACAGTCTCAGAGTGATCTCGCCGATTGAGGCGATTCTGAAGGACCCGACGGCGCTTCTGAGTGGGATCAAGACGGTCTTCTCGACGATTGACGCTCTGGTGACTGGGGAGGACGGGATCCTTGGGACGATGGACGTGCCGATTGTGGGGTCCAAGCTCCGTGAGGTGATCAGCGGCGACTTTGTGGACTCCTTCGTGGAGTCGCTGCTGAGCGAGCTGGGGGCGGAGATGACGGGGGAGACGACGGGCTCGGTGGCAAGGACGGTCAAGGAGCTGTTGGAGAGCTTCTTTGGGGACCTCAACATCCTGAAGGGGGACTCGGTGCCGATTGTTGTGCGCGACAAGAACGGCGACCCGATGGAGAATCTGCTTACGGACGACGGGGACCTGATTTCCGGGCAGGGAACGCTGCTGAACGAGGCGGACGCGGTGGAGTGGGACCTGACGATTGGGAAGGACATCGACTATAGGGCGGCGTTTGCGTTTGGCCTGGGGCTGGAGGAGCTGCCGCTGTCGCTGAACGCGGAGGGCGGGATTGTCCTGAATGTCGGGTGGGAGTTCAAGCTCTTCTTCGGGCTGTCTGTGTCGCGCGGGTTCTACCTGAACGTGAAGGAGACGGAGATGGAGGTGTCGGCGGAGATGACGCTGCCGCAGCTGAAGGCGACGGGCGACCTGTTCATCCTCAACGCGGCGGTGGAGAACTACGACTCCACGACGAAGCTTGTTGGGAGTGCTGCGGTCGACATCACAGACACAAACGGGGACGGGTGGCTGACCTTCAAGGAGCTGAAGAGCGGGGGTACGAAGCTGCTGAGTGCGAGTGCGGACTTTGAGGTTGTGCTGGGGATGGAAGTGACGCTGGGGCTGGCGGGCGAGGACGGGCTGCCGGAGTTTGTTACTTCGCTGTACTCGTACTACGGGGTGCCGTGGTCGATTGGGGCAACTGCGGGGCCGGCGGCGGGTGTGCCGACGGTGCCGGCGAAGAAGGAGACGCTGCCGGTGCAGGGGCCCGTCGACGACCAGATCCCGTCCGGGACGCTGCTGCTGCTGGACGTGCATCTCGACCTCGGGGAGTTTGTGACGAGAGTGCTGAACCCGATCTTCGGAAAGCTGGCCGGGTTCCTGGGGCCGATCCGCCCGATCCTTGAGGCGCTGCAGAAGCCGCTGCCTGTGGTGTCGGACCTGGCGGGGCGCGACGTGTCGCTGCTTGAGCTGCCCGAGATCCTGATCAACGGGCTGCTGGGTGCGGGTGGGCCTGTGCGCGGAAGTGTGAAGAACGTGCTGGCGTACGTGAGCGCCATCTCCGATGTGATTGACCTCGCCCTTGCGGTGATTGATGTGATTCTGGAGTTGGGCGAGGACGACTACCTCGAAAACCACGGCTCGCTGAAGCTGGCCTTCGGGAACTGGAAGATCGACAGCGACGGGTTCGCGGCGTACCCCGACGGGTCGCCGCTGCCGCAGACTGATGACTACGCGTCGGCGGGACGCGCGGCACGTGCGCTGGCTGACGACGACGACGACGACACACCGGTTGCAGCCTCAAAGACAACAGGGTCGACCAAGATGAAGAACCTGATGGCGAAGCTGACGGACCCGGAGGCGATCTTCCAGCTCCCGTTCCTGTCTGCGAAGGGTGTGCTGGGGCTGATCACTGGGGAGGACACGAACCTGTTTGTGGTGACGACGCCGACGATGGAGATTGACGTGACGATTGACTTCTGGCTGCCGCTGGCGGGGATCATTGTGATTGACTTCTACGGGTCGTTCCAGTTCCGTGCCGGGATTTCGATGGGCTACGACACGTCTGGGATCCGGCGTGCGATTGAGCAGGGGAAGCCGGAGCTGGCGCTCGACGGGTTCTTCCTGTCGGACACAGACGATCCGGTTGGGGCGGGCGGGAACGACATCCCCGAGCTGTACGCGTCCGGGGTGGTGCGTGTTGGGGCGACGCTGAACCTGCTGCTGGCGCGTCTGAGTGGGAGTGGGGAGCTGTCCTTCACAGGGAGCATTGACCTGTACGACCCGAACGACGACGGGAAGATCCGCTTCAGCGAGATCAAGAGCATCATTGACGAGGGGTCGTTCCTCGACATCTTCAACATCAAGATCAAGATGTGTGCGGGGGCGACCTTCAGCGTCGACCTGTTCAACCCGTTTGTGAACTGGAAGTGCAAGTGGTACGGGTGCTGGCCGCACGGGCGCTGGGAGAGCGTGTGGAAGTTCTCTGTGCACAAGTGTTTCCTGGAGCTGGACACGACGCCGCCGGCGCTGCCGGTTCTGGCTGCGGTGCTGTCGGACGAGCGGCTGCTGCGTCTGAACATGGGGACGTACGCAGGGGCGCGGACGACAGGAGACACTGCGGACAGTGGGGAGACCTTTACGATCCGGCACGTGAACGGGGCGTCGCCTGCGGAGGAGGTTGAGGTGCTGTTTGGGGTGGCGCCGGCCGCCGGGCAGGACGACAACCGCCAGGCGCAGGAGTACACCGGGTTCTCGACCTACTACGGGGAGGGGAACAAGTTCTCGGACACGGTGCTGCTTGTGAACCCTGTGTCGAGCGGGCACTTCATCGGTGGGGACGACGACGGCTTTGACAGGCTTGTGCTGGACTTCTCGAGCGTGGTGTCGGACCTCCCGGCCGGGACGCTGTCCGACGGCCTGATCTCCGGGTTTGGCCTTGGGGGCGTGGGGATCAGCTACAGCGGGTTTGAGGAGGTGTCGATCTACCTGAACGGGCAGGCAAACCTGGTGACGGTGACGGGGTCGCGTCAGGGCTGTGCGGTGACGCTGTACCTGAACGGCGGGAACGACAAGGTTGTGGTGACTGCGGGGACGGCCCTGGCAGGGAACGTGCGTGTCGAGGGCGGGGACGGGCAGGACACGCTGTACGTGCTGTCGACGGTGAGCGGGGCGGGGCGCCTGGAGGACGGCCAGGTGTCGCTCCCGGACACGGCGGGTGTGCTGTCGTTTGAGGCGTCGACGCTGGAGGTGCTGCGTGTGACGCTGACGGGCGGTGCGGACACGTTTGTTGTGGCTGCGACGCCGCCGGTGGGCGCCTCTGTCGAGGTGCAGGCTGCGGGCGGGGCGGACACGATCACGGTGGGGTCGGGGACGCTGGTGGACGTCACGTGTGCGGTGAAGGTGTCTGGGTCTGGGGAGGCGACGTTTGTGGTCGACGACTCGGCGGACACGACGGCCGGGAACGTCGGGGAGATGACGACAACGCGCGTGACTGGGCTGGGGATGTCTGCGGCCGGTGTGGTGTACACGAGCATGGCGGCGGTGCAGATCAAGCTTGCGGTTCCGGTTGCAAGTGTCTTCACGGTCTCCGGGACGCACGCAGGGACGACACACCTGTACGGAGGAGGCATGGCGGACACGCTGACTGTGGCGGACGTGTCTGGGGAGACGTGGGTGTACGCTGGGGAAGGGGCGGACAGCCTTGTGGTGCCTCCGACGGAGGCCGGGGACGAGGTGACGAACCGGATTGCGGCAGTGCTGCACCTGGACGGGGAGGAGGGGAGCGACACGTACAACGTGGGCTTCTCCGGGGCGGGGACGTCGCGCATTGTGCTCTCGGACGCAGGGTGGTGGAACGGTGGGGAGGATAACGAGCTCTTTGTTGCAGGGACGCCGGCGGACGACACCTTCCTGTTCCGCACGAACTTCATTGCGCTGCTGCACGCGGACGTTGGGGTGGCGGAGCGCCTGGACGTGGACCGGACCATCAACGGCGGGATCACGGTGAACGGGCTTGCGGGCGACGACTCGTTTGTGACGGACGGGACGGCGGGGATTGTGACGCAGAACGGCGGGGCGGGAGACGACCGTTTCCTGATTGGGCAGATGTACAACTCGCTGCGTGTGGAGGGGAACATGTCGGAGCCGGAGGACGCGTTCGACACAACGCTGACGACGGAGGGCTACCTGAGCGACGGGAACGGGGAGCACATGAACTGCAACGGGGAGAGCGGGGAGGACACGTTTGTGGTGATGCGGAACGTCGCGACGCTGTCGCTGCGCGGTGGAACTGGGGACGACCGGTTCACGGTGCGTGCGTTTGCCCTGTGGGACGCGGATGACCAGGCGCAGCCGGACCCGGCACTTGGGCAGACGGACGTTGGGACGGACGAGGGTGACGACGTGGTGTACTACACAGTGAACGCGCCGGTGACGATTGACGGTGGGCCCGGGTTTGACACGCTGGTGGCGATTGGGACGGAGTTCCCGGACACGTTTGTGGTCACGCGGGACGGGATCTACGGGTCTGGGCTGTACATCACCTTTGTCGGGATTGAGTCGGTGGAGCTGAACACAGCGGCAGGCGACGACACGGTGTACGTGATGAGCACGGCCGCGCACGTGCAGACGAGTGTGTTCGCAGGGCTCGGGTCGGACACGGTGTACGTGACGCCGCGCTACTCGGTGCCGGTGCAGAGCAGCGACCTGCGCGGGCACAACGGGATTGTGGAGCACGCGGTGTCGAGTGCGACGGACGCGGCGTACGACGGGCTTGAGGCGCACGGTGTGACGGCGTACGTGACGGACCAGGACAACGCGTCGCTTGCGGTGGTTATGCCGAAGGAGATCCAGCTTGTGGAGGGGTCGTGGTGGCTGTCTGCGGAGACGTTTGGGTTCTACCATCTGCGCATGGGGCGCCCTGTGACGGGGTCGGGGGTGAACGACAGTGTGAGGGTTACGATTGTTGTGCCCGGTGCGCCGTCGGAGATCCCGGGGGCTGCGTCGGTGCAGGTGTTCCCGTCGGAGATTGAGTTCACGTCGGAGGACTGGTCGGTGGAGCGCACGGTGTATGTGGGGGTTGTGTCGGACTCGGCGCTGGAGGGGAACGAGGTGGTGTTCCTCGGGCACGCTGTGGTGCAGATCTCGAACCTCGACGGCTACGACTCGCTGAAGATCCCTTCTGTGCCGGTGCGTGTGATTGACGCGGACCAGGCGGAGCTGTACGTGCTGGAGACGCCTGACACGACAACGGGGATGCGCATCTCTGAGGACGGTGCGGGGCTTGTGGGGACGTCTGTGACGTACGAGGTGCTGCTGCGGCCGTGTGTGGCGGGGGCGCGCCCGCAGGACGTGACGGTGACGGTGGAGCACGACGCGGCGCAGGTGACTGTGTCGCCTGCGACCTTTGCCTTCGACGCGAGCGGGAGCACAAGCGAGAAGTGCAGGCAGACTGTGACGGTGACGGCGGTGGACGACACGGCGGTGGAGGGCTTCCACTTTGTGGCGCTGCAGCACACGGTGGCGGTCGAGGCGTCGAACGCTGTGTTTGCGGGTGCGGCGCTGGCGGCGGATGCGGTGAACGTGGAGATCCTCGACGACGACGCACCTGCGCTTGTGGTGCTTGAGTCCGAGGGGTCGACGGAGGTGATTGAGGGGATGACAACGGACACGTACGTGCTGTACCTGACGCAGGTGCCGGTCGGGGAGGTGACTGTCGACGTGACGGTGGTGGCGTCGGAGATCTGGGGGGGCGGCGCGGGGTCTGCGGCGAAGCAGGTGAGCGTGTCGCCGACGCAGGTTGTGTTTGGTGCCGGGAACTACTCGGAGGCTGTGACGGTGACGGTGACGCCGGTGGCCGACGGGAAGGTGGACCTGGGGGAGACGACGCAGCAGTTCGCGTCGCAGCCGGCGCTTGCGTACCAGATCCAGGGTGCGCTCTCAGTCGGGGGTGGTGAGGCTGAGGGTGCGGTGACAACGCTGTCGGCCGTCATGTACCCGGGGGAGGTTGACATTGAGGTGTTCCCCGGGCAGACGAACGAGTGGCTGACGGTGCGTGAGGAGCAGCAGGTGGACCGCCTTGTGGTGGAGAACACGGGCGGGTTCCTCCCGACGACGGTGGAGCTGGCCGAGGGGCGCATCACCGGGATGGGGATGGGGGAGTCGCGTGTGCTGGCGGGGACTACGACTGTGCTCGGGGGTGTGACCTACGACAGCTTTGAGGAGGTGGTTGTGAACCTCGGGCCTGCGGTCGACACGGTTGTGGTGAACGGGACGCACGCGGGGGCGACCTACGTGAACGCAGGGAAGGGGGACGACACGTTTGCGGTGCTGGCTGCGGACGGCCCTGTTGTGCTGAACGGGTCTGACGGTGCGGACGCCTTTACGTTCGGGGACGAGGCGGGGCTCCTGAGCGGGGTGCGGGACGTGGTGTGTGTCGACGGCGGGGACGGGACGGACACACTGTGGGTGAAGAACACGGGGGGAAACCCGGCGGGGGAGGCTGGGTTCCTGACGCGGACGGAGCTGACGGGGCTGGGGATGTACCCGAAGCGCGACTCCTCGTCTGTGGCGGTGCAGGTGGTGGCTGTGCGCGGGACGGGCGGGACGTTCGGGCTGACGCTGCGCCTTGACGACGCGGCACTGAACGTGACGACGGGGGCGGTGCACACCTTCACGTTTGCGGTGGGGACGTCGGCGGACGCTGTGGAGGCTGCGCTGCAGGCGGCGGTGTACCCGCCGGGTTCGGACGAGACGTGCGGGACGGCGGGGATTGGGCCCTGTGTGCACAGTTTCGCGGTCGACGCCCTCCCGTGGGGGTACCTTGTGCGCTACGTCGGGGAGCTTGCTGTCGAGGGGACTGTGCTGGCGCTTGAGCTCGACACGGCGGACGTGGTTGGGAATGTGCCGGAGCTGTTGCTGTCTGCGCCGATTGATTCGCGTACGCTGACGGCGGGGGCGCTGTACGTCGGTGTGGAGACGCTGGACGTGGACCTGTCCGTGGAGGGGGCGGACACGCTGAACATCCGCGGGACGTCTGTGCCGACGACGGTGCGCTCACACGCCGGCGACGACACGTTTGTTGTGGGCTCGGACGCAATGGTGATGAAGAACGTGGACGCAACGACGGTGGAGAAGGTGGACGGGCGCCTGGACTACGTTGAGGCGCTGCTGACGTTGGACGGTGGGGATGCAGGGCGGACGCGTCTGCTTGTGTCTGACAACGCGGCTGCTGCCGGGAAGGGGGCTGTCGAGCTGTCGAAGGGCCTCATCCACGGCCTGGCGCCTGCGGACATTGTCTACACGGGCGCGGACTACACGCGCGGGATTTCCCTGTGGCTGTCTGCGCACGCGGACACGGTGCTTGTGAGCAGCACAGCCGGCTCCGAGGACAACAACACAGCAGACCTCGACCTTGGGGAGACGCGCTCCCGCACGATCACACAGCTCTTCACAGGCGACGGGGCGGACACTGTGACTGTGGTGCTGGCGGACACTGTGAACGGGTTCTTCGTGGTCGGGACGGAGGACGGGGACGACACTGTGAACGCGTCTGCGTCGACACTGCCGCTTGTGATTGTGGGTGGCGACGGGGACGACACGGTGCATGCCGGGCAGGGGGCGGACATCATCTTTGGCGACACCGGGAACCTGGTCCTTGGGGAAGTGGACACCGTCGGGGTGCCGGCAGGGAGCACCGCTGCGCTGAGCGGGGCGCTGCTGCTGCGGTCGCGTGCGTACACAGACCACGAGCAGGGGGCGTGCGCGTCGGGCGGTGCGGACACGGTGCTGGCGACAACGGGGACGGCGGCGTACACGGTCTTCGGTGGTGACGGGGACGACACGGTGCGCCTCGGGTCGGGTGCGGACGTGGTGTTCGCTGACTACGGGTTTGCGATGTATGCGGAGGGGGAGCTGGTGCGTGCGGAGACCGGGTGCGCGGAGGACATTGGCGGTGCGGACGTGGTGGAGACTGCGGGCGGGGCGGACATGGTCTTCGGTGGAAGCGGGACGGACACGGTGTCGACTGCGGACGGGGACGACCTTGTTGTGGCGGACCACGGGTCTGTGCTGCTGGAGTACCCGTCCTCTGCTGGTGTGGTGGTGCCGGGTGCGCGCCTTGTGACAAGGGTTGTGACAACGCTGTCGGAGACGGGGGCTGCGGACACGGTGCATGCCGGGGACGGTGCGGACGTTGTTGTGGGCGGTGTGGGTGCGGACACCGTGTGGGCCGGGGCCGGGGACGACGTTGTCTTCGGGGACGCGGCGCTGTACACATCGTCTGTGGCGGGGGACTTTGCCTTTGCGTCTGCGGAGACGGACGAGGACGGTGCCGGGACTGGGGACGTGCTGTACGGCGAGGACGGCGACGACATCCTGGTCGGCGGGCAGGGGGACGACGAGCTGTGGGGTGCGGCTGGAAACGACTGGCTCTTCGGGGACCACGGTGCAGGGTCTGTGACGCCGAGTGTGTCGACCGAGGTGACGTGCGCCACTGCGGCTGCGCTTGCCGGCGGTGTGGACACGCTGCACGGGGAGGACGGGCACGACGTGCTCATGGGTGGCCATGCGGACGACACGCTCTTCGGTGGCCCTGACTCCGACGTGCTCTTTGGGGACTACGGTGTGTACACGGCCACTGCGGCGACGGCTGTCGCTGAGTCTGCCGATGCAGGCGTGGCCCCCGCCGGTGCGAACACGATTGCTGGCGAGACCGGCGACGACTTTGTCTTCGGTGGGAGCGGTGCCGACACTGTTGTTGGTGGCCTTGGTGCTGACTGGGTCTTTGGTGACAACGGCCGTGTCGCTATCGAGTGGGGTGCACAGGCCGGTGTTGCTGTTGTCTCGAACACGAGCAGCGCTGGGCTGTCTCGGGTGCGTGCAGGGCACGTTGCGCCTGCGGATGTCGACATGCTCACAACAATGCGGTTTGCGGAGAGCACGGATGTGTCTGACGGTGCGAAGGATGTCATCACTGGTGACGATGGGGACGACGTTGTCTTCGGTGGTGCTGGTGGAGATGCCCTTGAGGGGAACGACGGTGTGGATGTGATCTTCGGTGACCACGGATCTGTCCTGGTGAAGGGAACTGAGCACGAGTACCTGTCGACAAACGCAGATGTTGAGGCAAACGGCGGTGACGACAACATCACTGGAAACAACGGCGACGACTTTGCCTTCGGTGGACAGGGTGCGGACACCATGTCTGGTGAGGAAGGCAACGACGTGATCTTCGGCGACCACGGCAAGGTGACACTGCAGCCGGACCAGGGAGTGCGTGTGTACGAGTCTGTGGACACTGCGCACGGTGCAGGTGGTGACGCCATTGTGGGTGATGCAGGAGACGACACACTCTTCGGTGGTGCTGGTGGAGATGCCCTTGAGGGTAACGACGGTGTGGATGTGATCTTCGGTGACCACGGATCTGTCCTGGTGAACGGAACTGAGCACGAGTACCTGTCGACCAGCACAGATGTTGAGGCAAACGGTGGCGATGACCACATCACTGGAAACAACGGCGACGACTTTGCCTTCGGTGGACAGGGTGCGGACACCATGTCTGGTGAGGAAGGCAACGACGTGATCTTCGGCGACCACGGCAAGGTGACACTGCAGCCGGACCACGCAGTGCATGTGTACGAGTCTGTGGACACTGCGCACGGTGCAGGTGGTGACGCCATTGTGGGTGATGCAGGAGACGACACACTCTTCGGTGGTGCTGGTGGAGATGCCCTTGAGGGTAACGACGGTGCGGATGTGATCTTCGGCGACCACGGATCCGTGCTGGTGAACGGAACTGAGCACGAGTACCTGTCGACCAGCACAGATGTTGAGGCAAACGGCGGTGACGACAACATCACTGGAAACAACGGCGACGACTTTGCCTTCGGTGGACAGGGTGCGGACACCATGTCTGGTGAGGAAGGCAACGATGTGATCTTCGGCGACCACGGCAAGGTGACACTGCAGCCGGACCAGGGAGTGCGTGTGTACGAGTCTGTGGACACTGCGCACGGTGCAGGTGGTGACGTCATTGTGGGTGATGCAGGAGACGACACACTCTTCGGTGGAAGCGGTGGGGACATGGTTGCTGCGAACAGTGGGAACGATGTTGTGTTTGGCGACCACGGACGTGTGGCAACAACAACGACAACAGCACCAACAACGAACGTGACAAGCGTGCACAGACAGTACGCGACGGTGAGCCCTGCGGAGGGCGGGGACGACTGGGTTGAGGGTGCCGAGGGGGACGACCTTGTCTTTGGTGGGTTTGGTGCGGACAACGTGACTGGCGATGCCGGGGCTGACTGGGTGTTCGGCGACCACGGTGTGGTGAACGTGTGGGTGGTCGGGGACGGCGCTGGTGCCGGTGCTGCGGCTGCTGCCTGGGAGACAAGCACAGTGGAGCTGCTCTCTGCGGACGTGGACGTGGCGGACACGGGTGCGGACGACACGATTGTGACGCACGCTGGCGACGACGTGGTGCTGGCTGGGCCCGGGGACGACACGGTGCACACTGGGGACGGGGCAGACGTTGTGTTTGGAGACAACGGAAACGTGACGCTGGTGCGTGCGGTGGACGCAGGGACGGGGGCGCCGACGTGGGTGCGCGAGTACTCGTCGACAGACGTGGATGCAGCGTACGCAGGGGACGACGTGGTGCTGGGAGGTGCTGGGGACGACGTTGTGATTGGCGGGAACGGCGCAGACACGCTTTCCGGGGAGGACGGGGAGGACTGGGTGGTGGGCGACCACGGACGCGTGTGGCTGGACGCATCTGGCGACGAGGTGCTGGAGGCGACGGCAAACGCGTCGGGCGCTGCGGACACTGTGCTGGGCGGTGACGGGGACGACTACCTGATGGGTGGTGTGGACGCGGACCGCGTGGAGGGCGGGGCTGGACACGACATTGTGTTCGGAGACAGCGGGCGTGTGACACAGGCTGCGGACAGCACTGTTGGGGTGCGGCGTGTGGAGGCGATCTTCACGGCGACTGCGTTCGGCGGTGCGGACACTCTGCTCGGAGGGTCGGGGGACGACGTGCTGCTGGGACAGCAGGGCGGGGACCATGTGTCCGGGAACGACGGGCTGGACATGGTGTTTGGTGACCAGGCTGTTGCAGAGCTTGCACGTGGGAGCCGCGCAGTGCTGTGGGCAGAGACGACTGTGCCGCACTTTGTGGACGGGCGCGGTGGCGACGACGAGCTGCACGGAAACGATGGGGAGGACTACCTGTTCGGAGGGACCGGGAGCGACACGCTCTTTGGTGGGGACGGGATGGATGTGCTGCTTGGGGACCACGCGCTCTTCAACGCGTCCTTCCCACGTGTGCACCAGTACCGGTCGATCTTCACGGGTGCTGAGGACGAGGGTGCGAACGACACGCTGCACGGTGATGCCGGGGACGACATGCTGCTTGGGCAGCAGGGGGATGACCTGATCTATGGTGGCGCTGGGGAGGACGACATCACAGGTGGCCACGACGTGCTGTACGGGAGCGACGGGGACGACACGATCTTCGGTGGGTCTGAGGCGGATGTGGTGCTTGGCGACAACGGTGTCATCACACGTAAGATCTACATCCCGAAGCGTGCGCCTGTGGCGCCTGCACGTACACCGTCTCCACTGAAGGGGGGTGTTCCGTCCTTCTGCCACGAGATGCGTGTGCTTGGTGCTCAGACAGGTCATGTCCAGCACCCTGAGCCTGCCATGCCAACAGCAAGTGCTGAGAAGGATGACTCGGACTCCTCGGACTCGGACTCGCACTCACACTCGCGCTCGGAATCGCACTCACTCTCTCGCCCGAAGGAACTGAACTACGGACCAAACGAACACAAGTGCTGGGAGACAGCATGTGCAGGAGGGTCTGTGCATGTGTCGTGGGAGGCGTTTGCGACAGAGGCACACTACGACACAGTGTCGCTGTACTCGGTGGACGTGAACGGGACACTGGCGCTGATGTGGGAGAAGTCTGGCTGGGAGGTGCCTGCGGAGGGTGTGTACACAGAGGACGTGCTGGTGCGGTTCTCAACAGACGGCTACACACACGACCGTGGGTTTGCACTGACGTACACATGCGCAGAGCCGACACCGACGTCGGAGCCTGTGCCTGCACCGACACCGGATGTGACAGCATACTTTGCAGCAGGGCCGCCGTACGTGAACGCGATCCGCTGGGAGCGCTACCCGAGCACAGACGCAGACGCGGACCGGTTTGCAGACATTGTGCGTCTGGTGCAGCGCTTTGACGACGTGGACCTGGTGGGCGGGGCGGACACAGTGGACGGCGGTGACGGGGACGACATTGTGCACGGACAGCGCGGTGACGACGACCTGCAGGGTGGGGCAGGCGACGACGAGGTGTTTGGAGAGCAGGGGAGCGACGTTGTGGCTGGTGGCCCGGGTGCGGACGTGCTGCTTGGGGACATGGGACACGTTGTGCGTGCCTTCCTGGCGGACGGAACACCGCGCGTGAACGTGAAGACAGGTGCGTGGCACAGGAACGTGGTGCTGGAGGAGCAGGCGCGCCTGACGGACCAGTGGGTGGAGACATCGCGCGACGCACACTTCTGGCCGACGGAGGCGTCTGCGCTGCTGCGTGCGGACGTGCTGGTGGCGATGGGCGGGTACACGGCAGACGGGACAACGAAGCTTGTGGCCGGGACAACGCGCGCGCAGTGGCGGACTGTGCTGGCGGGGCTGCACCTGGTGGACGGGGCTGGACACGACACGCTGCGTGGTGAGGGTGGCGACGACGTGCTGTTTGGGCAGCGTGGGGACGACGTGCTTGATGGTGGGAGCGAGGACGACTTTGTGTACGGCGACCGTGTGTCGTCGGTGTACCACTACGACTCGTGCCTCCCGCTTGTGACAACTGTTGTGCGCGTGCTGCGTGGGGTTGAGGCTGTGGCGTCTGCGGAGAAGACGGCTGAGAACACACGTGCGGAGGCGGCTGTCGAGGTTGGGTTCTTTGGGAAGGTTGTGCACGTGCCGATGTGGCTTGAGGCGGAGGAGTCGTCGCGTGCGGCTGCGATGCGTCCTGTTGACGATGCGGCACTTGCCACACTTGTGCCTGAGGACATGGCGATGATGCTTGACGCTGTTGGTGCTGGTGACTTTGTTCTGAACGAGACAAGCTCAAGCTCCAGCTCCAGCTCAAGCTCTGTGGCTGGAAGCAGAATGCGCCCCATGGTCGCAGTTGTGCCCGACGTGGCACGCCACAGCGGGGTGGTGTACGGAAACGACGAGCTGCTTGGCGGGGACGGAAACGACGTTGTGGTGGGTGACGCTGCCTTCCACCACGCACTTGTGAACCTGCGTGTTGGGGCGCTGGACGAGATGCGCGCACGCACGGCAGGACAGTGGTCGGAGGTGCAGTTCCGCCTGGCACGCATGTCTGTGGATGCAGGGACGCTGGATGCGCAGACAGGGACGGCACTGTCGGCAGCAAACGTGTCGAGCGGGAACGACAGACTGGACGGCGGTGCTGGGAACGACACGCTTGTGGGGGACCGCCTTGAGGCGTTGACGGACGTGGTGTACCACGAGCACTTTGGGTCGCTTGCGGCACTGGAGGCGGCAGTGAAGGGGATGATGCACACGTACGCAGACTTTGAGGTGCTGGCGGTGGACGTGCAGCACGCGCTGTTTGAGGCGCACCACGCAGTTGTGCAGTCGCTGCTGTTTGACTGGCGCAGGGACGCTGTGCGTGCGGCAGACGTGGTGCTGGCGCTGAGCAACGACGTGATTGCGGGCGGGGACGGGAACGACGTTGCTGTCGGGGACTCGCTGGTTGTGATGACAAAGGGGCTGTTCCTGAACCACACGCACTCAGGGAACTTCTTCACTGGTGCGGCTGCGGCTTCGGATGCGGACAGCCTGGACGAGCGCCCCTTCACAGTGCTGCTGGCAGAGCTCGGGGAGACCCTTGCACAGCACATCCGTGTGGACTTCCACCCGTCGGACTCGATCTCCGGGGGGAACCTGAAGCGTCGCGACGAGTGGAACAGCCTGCCGGCAACACGCTGGGGGTGCGACACCGTGCACGGGGACGCAGGCGACGACTCTGTGCTTGGGGACTTTGGGCTTGTGGTTGTGGCGACGTTTGAGGGTGCGCCGTTCCACCCGTCGACGGTGTCGGGGCTGCGCAGCATGAACACGGCCCTGGGTGAGCACCTCGACTATGTTGAGCATGTGCTGCAGACGCGTCTCGCGGCAGAGACACAGACACAGACACGCACCGAGGGGCTGTCGATGTACGCCGACAAGGGCCGTGGTGTGTACGGACACACTGCCACTGCAGGTGTCGGTGCGCAGTCGGACGTGCTCTTTGGGGACGCTGGGGCAGACACCGTGTCCGGGAGCAACGGGGTGGCGGTGGTGCCGATGTGGCGCCAGACGAACACCGTTGTTGTGGACGCGGCGATTGAGGTGCGCAGGTCCTTCCTCTCTGTGCTTGACGGGGACGCGTGGGCACGCCTGCACGAGTACGCCGCACGCGACCGCACCTACGACCAGGACGTGCTGTCCGGCGGTGCTGAGGCTGGCGAGCGGGACGTGCTGTTTGTGGAGAACGTGGAGCACGACACAGTTGTTGACAAGGAGCACTGGGTCGACAGTGTGTACTACCGCCCGGCCTACGCCTACATTTCAGGGGCGCTGCGCGACACCTACGTCGGGGCTGTGCACAACACGTGCCTCAACGAGCTTGCGCTTGACGGTGTTGTTGCGTCTGCCGCAGTCCACACCCACCTCGACCTCCCTGTGTACGGCTGGCACGGCATCTTCGGTGTTGTGTGGGGCCGCCACGGTGTCCGTGAGCCTGAGTACTACCTTGACCGGTACCACCACGTCCACCACTGGGATGCAGATGACCACCACCACACAACCGACAACGATGACCAGGACAAGGATGTGTATGACTGTGGTGATGCCCGGAACCACGACAGCTGGGACTTCCTCTGCAACTGCCTCAGGAACTGATATTATTTGGTGTGACTTTATTATTTTCAATCATGATCAAAAAGAAAACAGAGTGCACATTTGATGGTTTTTATTTTTATTTCCTTCTTTGGGTGGGTATTCATTGTGAACAACTGTTGTTGGACGTGGCACTGTCGCACACATATGCATGCAACAAGCATTTCCATCCGTGGAGGTGCTTCTCTCCTTTTCCAAATGTGCAGTGCGAAGAGAGTGTGTCGGGACGCCCAAAGCAGTTGTGTCAAACACTGAAAAACGAGCAGAGAAGAGAATCAGTGAGGAAAAGAGAAGGCACCTCGCGAGGCAGTACAGCCAAGGGACTGTTGTCGCCCAGTAGTGGGTTGCAGTGGTGTTTTGCTTTGGCTTGATCTGTCTTTCGATGATTTTATTTTATTTTTGTTTGTAAGAACACCTTCTTCGTTATTCTTTTGTTGTTTGCTTCATTTCTATTTATTTTGAATCAGAGACAAAATATAAAAGTCTTTCCTTGTTTTTTTATGTTCTTTTTTATCAATCATTTCACTTTTATTGCGCAGATGTCATGTGCCTTTTGGCCTATTATTAATCTTGCAATTTTTACTTTTTTATTTTTGGTGTTTTTTTTTCTTGTTTCGCCTTGTGCCCGCACTAGCAGGGATGAACACAATGTAGGACATTTTCATCACAACCCGCTCCCAGACATTATTTTTTTGATGACGAAGCACTCTGCTGCGTGCGTTCATCTTTTCCCCACCCCTGTTTTCTATTTTTCCATTTTTATTTTTGGTGCTTTATTTGCGTCTCCTGCGTCAGAAAGTACGAGGAAGCCCAAATGAAAGCACGCACCTCCCTCATCCCATATATATATGCAGCCTTGTTGTTCTTGTATTCAGGAAAAAAGAAGAATATATTGCCAACGTCGTGAGCAGGTGTACATCAACCAACTGACATGAGTGCAGCCAGTTTCGTTTGCACCGTTGACGTTTGATGTTTGCCCACTACTATAGAAAAATATTGCATATCCCACCATCCCATCCCATATCCCATATCCCATCCCATCTCCACCCCCAGTCTTCTCAAATGCACTTTTTCCGCAAAACAAAACTATGTGTCTTTATTTTTCTTGTGAAATATGTGTGTCCTCGCGACGGCGATGCAGTCTTGCAAACGTTCTTTTTTTGTGTGGAGGGTGGAAAAATATGGTTTATATTTTGTGTAACCAAATATCAGCCGTTTTCGGCTAGCCAGCTCTGATTCCTGTTAAGGAAGTCTTACAGTATGATTTCAATGTTATGCACATCGTTAACAATGACACTTCAAAAGAATTTCTAAGTCTTTGGGGAATTTCATAATTCTCTGAAGCTTTCTGGATTTCTCAAATTTCTCAAATCGTAGCGGTTCAGATCTCGAATTTCATCGAAATAAAATTTCAGAGACGAGACCAAACCACGCACGATTTTTTCCATTCGCAGTTTCGCGATTCGGTTCAGCAAAACAAAAGGTTAAAGAGTTTTTGGCGTTACGAAAACAAAAAAGGTGGAGCACTCACTCTAGGGTGGCTACACTAATACAACCAAATTTTCAAAAAAAGAAAAAAAAAATGTTAGTCTGCGGGAGAGCGAGGTGCATTGTAGCATTTCATAAGATTTTATTTTTATTTTTTCTGCGTTTTGTTGAAGTATGGGCCATGGCTGTCGGGGAGTCTGCTGGGTCGGGTTCTTTCTTTGTCGGTGTGACGTGCCGATTTCTGCATTTTACAGCTTTTTCTAATATGGAAAACTGCGATACATACCAGAAAATAGGAAAAAGGAAGCCTGAGTTCTGAAGGGAAGGTTTTCTTCCCCTCAGGTCAGCAGTTTCGCCACAGCCACTACACAACCTGAGGTAGGGAGGGAAAGGGAATGATGTTTCCAAGAAGGGAAAGGAATAATATTCCACCCCCTTTTGTTTTAGCCATTCTCCTCTCTCTCCCCACCTTTTATGTTGATGTCTCTCCGCCCCACTTCTGATTTTTTTTATTTTTTTTTGGACAGTGCCTTTTGAGGCCTGCTCATTTATATTTGTATCAGTTTTATTTTCAAACAAAAACATCACAAACAAGAAACTCTATTTTTTTTCCCCCTGAGTTTTTCCCACACCTTCCAAAAACCCTTTTTTTTTTGCGTCTTTCCGGTTGTTGCAAATCGGTATTGATGCTGAAACAAAATGATAGTTTGCGATAAAAAAAAACAAAACAAACAAAAAAATGCAACCAAAGAACTGATGAACAATCCAGAAAAACGCATTTTAGCAAACATCGTTTTCTTCAAAAAAAAAAAATATGACAAAAAAAAAACCCCCAGATCATGTACATAAGGAAAGGAGGATAACAAAGAAAAGGAAAACAAATTGTCTGGGAAAGCAAAAAATAGGGACGCTTATTTATAAAAAGGCTCAGTCACGTTTTTTATTTGATTTGTTCGCACTTTTTGACACTTTATTGTGGAGGATGACTTAAGAATTGAGCAGCTTAGACTCATCTTCCATTGTTGTTGTCAATTAGTTTTTATGTCACACTGTGTTTTCTTTTTTTTCTTCGGTCTTCCCTTCCTTAGGCTAAGACCGTTTTCCCTCCCCCTTTTTTATTCGTGTACGTTCAGATGGGTGTGCACGAGAGACACATCCATCTTTGTTTTTCATTTCCCCCTTTTTTTTTGTTCCAACTCCGTTCCGTCTTATTTATACGGACCCATGGTTGGGACACTCCACCTGCCCACTCCCCCCCCTTTTCTCTCTTCTTTTATGGGCTTCAGTTCGCAGGGGACGTCTTCGTATTTAGGTGACTAAGCACGAGAGGCTTAGGGTCATCTTATAAACTTTCTTTTTATTGGATTCGCGATGTTATCAAGATTTTGTGTTGAGACGGGACAGGATTCTTCAAAAAGGTTTTTCCTTTTATCATGACTTTTGAAGTCAACCTTTTTTTTTTATCTATTTTTCGCGCGTTCATTTTAAAACTATGGGCACAAAACAATAGCTAAGCGATGTGTGTCGCAGGCATGTTAGCATCGTATCTTTTGATGTCTACCTTTTTTTTTTTTTATATTGATGCCCCTGGACGCGTACTGAGCTCAGAAAGATAAAAAAGACGACAAAGAAAAAAATAGCCAGGGGGGTTTATCAAAGTATTGTCATTGCATGCAGCGTACACCACCTCATTTTTACGTATAGGACCGTGCAGGCTCCCTATACGCGGGGTAAAAATCAGGTGGATACAGAAACAACATCACACCAAAACACCACAGATCCATTTCCTTTTAAACCGACACACAAAACAAACCAAAAAAAAAAAACCACACTAAACCATGTCTGTGATGTGCGAGTCTGAGTGCGACAACGTGTCGTTGAACAGCCGTGACTGCGAGATCTACAACCAGTGGTGTACACGTGTCATTGACGTTGTGCCGCGTTTCATGCGTGTGATGCAGGAGCACAACGTGGCGGTGCCGATGGCAGGCTACTTCGAGAACCAGGAGGAGTTCTGGCCGATGCACGCCGACAAGGCGCCAGAGTCGCTGCTGCAGGCGGAGTATATTGTTGTGTTTGCAAAGTCGATTGGCGAGCGCAGGGGTGACACGGTGAACACATTCCGCTTCAAGAACAGCCAGAGCGAGTGGGACAACAAGACCCTGCGCGACCTGCCGATGCGTGTGCACTTTGTGTCGTACGCTGCGTTTGAGCAGCTGTGGACGAACGCGCCGCCTCTGCAGACGTATGGGATGCAAACTGTGCGGTGCCGCTTCACACGCCCCTGCGCCACACTTGGTGCGGCTGTGATCCTTGAGGAGCCCCGCTTCGATGCACAGCCTGTGGCGTGCTTCCACCCCACGAACTACGTGCGTGTTGGGGATGCGGCATGCAGAAGCGCAAAGCAGGGCAAGCACGAGGTCTACGTGTACGTCGTCGAGCCTGCTGAGGGCTGGGTCTCTGTTGCGCAGCTTCCGGAGGTCAGAGTCAACTTTGCGAAGTAAGCAGACAGACGCACTGTTTGCCGTTTCCTCTCTCACTACACCTTTGCACCGTCCACTGAAGCCACTCTAACGCCAGTACAACTGCTCTAACCAAGTTGTTGCTGTGTGGCTGTGCAGTGTGCACACGTTTTCTACAACAAAAAAAAACACGCAAATTTTTTTTTCAAAAAGAAGAAAATAAATTTCTTGTGCCTACTCCCAGGCAGTTTTTTTTTTTATCAATATCGTTCTTGCACATTACCATACTCTATACCAGAACGCCGTTCCTGGCGTTCCCTTCTTGGCTTGCTTTCAATGTCTTAAAATTTTTTCAGATGTCCATTTTTTTTTCTGTTTTTTAGGGGGCGCATTTTTTTCGAGAGATTCATGATTCACGCACAACCCTTTGGGGCATATTCAGTCACCCATTGTTTTTTTTTTTTTTCACGTTAATCTCAACGTTATTTTGCTGCAGAACCCTTTTTTCCGGATGATACTTCCTCTTACCTCTTACCCCACACTCTTTCTCAATCACCCCATTTTTTTTTGCTGTTCTTCGCCATATTCCTGGGGCAACGGTAGAGGGGGGCAGTGGGCATTGCCGTCCATTGAATCTCCCCTTATCTTTGTCCCCTTTTTTCAGTTTTTTGTTTTTTTCTTGAAAAGTCATTTTTTCCCTTTGTATTTTTGGGGTAATTTTTTTTTCTTCACTACTCTAGCTTCTGATCTTACCTGTTGTGTATGGTTTCAGCCAGACCCTTCTGCCGACATCGCCCAATAGTCTTTGACCATTTGGCTAATTTGAGGTCAGTTTTAAAAAAAGCGTTATTCACAGTTTTTTTTTTAACTTTTCTCAAAAAAGCTTGCGTCGTTACTGTTCCCCCCCTCCCGTGTTCCAATTTTTTTTGTGTTGATTTTTTTTTTTTTTTCAAAAAAAAAAAAAGAAAAAGAACATTTTTAAAGCTAACAAACCCTACGCCTTTTTACACACCCCCCTACCCCCCTCTTCCCACATGTTTTTTTTTTCAATTTGACAAAAAAAAAAAGGGCGTATCAAAGCCCTTAGGTTGAACTACATTATTTGAAAATGACATTGAAAATGCCCATCTGACACAGGTGGGCGGGTTATTGGGGGGTTGTTCTTGGGCAGAGGGTTTTGTTTTTTTTTTTTTTGTTTTTTTTGTTTCACGATGTTGTTCTGAGATGTATCTGCGTCAGGCATTTTTTTTCTTTCAATTTTTTTTGTTTTTTTTTTCGTTCGGTATTGTGGTGTGACAGGAAATACGGCGATATTCCCCGCCCCGCTTTCTAGTCCCCACTTTCCCTCAGTGCCTGTTTATGACAAGAGGTTCCTGGGTTTGCGAGTTATTTTTTGAAAAAAAAAGGTTGGGCAGTTTTTTGTGTAGTAACCCCCATGCGGTCCTTGAGCATTCACCTGCCCCCCTGTTCTCCACGTATCTTGTTTCACTCAATCAAAAACTCCAGACCATAACATAGTGGCCCAAAGGAAAGGGAATTACAGGTGGGATGCAAAAACTAAAAGGAAACACAAAGTATTCAGGCCAACAAAAAAAAAGCAAAGGCGCACCTCCCCACAATTTTTTTTTTTTTTTTTTTTTTACCCTCGTTCTGTGCAGGAACGTCGACCCTCCCGTATACACAACATCTCACAGATTACAACGTTTTTCTCGTATATTTACACACCTAGCTACTTCGAGAGTTGAAAATAAAAAGGTTGACATAAAAACCAAAACAAACCAAAAAAAACAAACCACACTAAACCATGTCTGTGATGTGCGAGTCTGAGTGCGACAACGTATCGCTGAACAGCCGTGACTGCGAGATCTACAACCAGTGGTGTGCACGTG
Source organism: Rhynchopus sp. YZ270_cl-10 (assembly GCA_964035575.1). Taxonomy (NCBI): domain Eukaryota; phylum Euglenozoa; class Diplonemea; order Diplonemida; family Diplonemidae; genus Rhynchopus; species Rhynchopus sp. YZ270_cl-10. The sequence goes on along the minus strand of OZ037897.1, from coordinate 348,573 downwards.
TCATTGACGTTGTGCCGCGTTTCATGCGTGTGATGCAGGAGCACAACGTGGCGGTGCCGATGGCAGGCTACTTCGAGAACCAGGAGGAGTTCTGGCCGATGCACGCCGACAAGGCGCCAGAGTCGCTGCTGCAGGCGGAGTATATTGTTGTGTTTGCAAAGTCGATTGGCGAGCGCAGGGGTGACACGGTGAACACATTCCGCTTCAAGAACAGCCAGAGCGAGTGGGACAACAAGACCCTGCGCGACCTGCCGATGCGTGTGCACTTTGTGTCGTACGCTGCGTTTGAGCAGCTGTGGACGAACGCGCCGCCTCTGCAGACGTATGGGATGCAGACTGTGCGGTGCCGCTTCACACGCCCCTGCGCCACACTTGGTGCGGCGGTGATCCTTGAGGAGCCCCGCTTCGATGCACAGCCTGTGGCGTGCTTCCACCCCACGAATTACGTGCGTGTTGGGGATGCGGCATGCAGAAGCGCAAAGCAGGGCAAGCACGAGGTCTACGTGTACGTCGTCGAGCCTGCTGAGGGCTGGGTCTCTGTTGCGCAGCTTCCGGAGGTCAGAGTCAACTTTGCGAAGTAAGCAGCCAGACGCACTGTTTGCCGTTTCCTCCCTCACTGCTCACTACACTTTTTAAATGAGCACCACCCGGCTTCTCCGCTCACCTTACGACAGGCTTTGTATCATAGCACCTCCACCGTCCACCGGGTTGGTCGTATTCAGACCTTCCCTTAGCTTCCCTTCGACAACCCAATCCACATCCAACAGTAGTTTTTTTTTAGTCAACAGCTGCAGTGCAGTGTTAGAGGCTGCGCTTTTATTTAAACTTCACTTCTAAGGGGTTTTATGTTCGTTTGACAGCAAACTTCGTTTTCTGGGGGCGGCACCCTTCCCGCTTCCGTTTTGCTGGTGGACTGATGGGCGTCCAGGTATCTCATAAAATACCTCTCCTAGCACAAAGGCCCGTCCTGTGTGGTTGCAGTTTTCAGTCAAACCGGGTCAACTGCGGCCTCCCAGCAGCGGTCGCGACGGATGTGTGTGTTTTTTCCCCATTTTTTTTTTGCCTTTTTTTATTCTCTCATCTTTTTTGCAGACGTTTTAGTAAGCTTTTTGTTTATTTAAGTAGTCATCTGTGTATGGCAATCAAAGTCGTCGCAAGGTCTTCTTCTCTTTGGTGTGGCCGGGTAAAGTATCTTAGTACTTTCATAGTAGATGTGTTGTACGAGAGTTGCGTTTTCATCTCTTTAAAAGTTTCTCATCATGGCTCGGTCAGGGGCTATTTTTTTGTGTCAACTTTTTTTGCCATTTCTGGTGTGGCTGAAGGGGGGTGCTATTTTCTGCTATTTTCTGCTACTTTCTGCTATTTTGGGGGTCTGGATTTTTTTTATTTTTTGGCCGTGGTTTGGGCTTTTGCTAAAGGGAGGGGAAATGAGGGACTCCTGACCCCAGCCAGTCCCAAAACACCTACCAAAGATGCAGGACAACGTTTTTTTCGAGCAAAGAAGCGTAAAAAATAAGAGCAATTTTAGCAAAAAAAAATGTATTTTGTCCCGATATAGACCAGGTGCTGTACTGTGTACTGTGTACTGTGTACTGTGTACTGTGTACTGTGTACTGTGTACTGTGTACTGTGTACTGTGTACTGTGTACTGTGTACTGTGTACTGTGTACTGTGTACTGTGTACTGTGTACTGTGTACTGTGTACTGTGTACTGTGTACTGTGTACTGTGTACTGTGTACTGTGTACTGTGTACTGTGTACTGTGTACTGTGTACTGTGTACTGTGTACCTTACGATCCGTTTGTGGAGTGGGAGGGGTTTTCCGGGTTTGCGGGCTGGCCAAGTTTCCTTCCCTCGTCCATCACGAGCCACACCACCACCCAGCCACCAAACCCAAAAAAAAACCCCCAAAGTGCTATTTTCTGCTATTTTGGGGTCGTCAGCCACACCAATTTCTCTTTTTCAAAAAAAAAACAGTGTGCTGTCTGTAAACTCTGTGTGGCAACAACGGGGAGGTGACCTCCGTATATCGGCAACCCGCACGTCCTAGATGTGAAAAACGGCACCAGCCGGGACACGGTCCCGGGTTTACTCCGGATAGAACAAAAAAAGAGCAGCCACACTGCTTCGGCAGCGCTAAAGAGACGAGAGTAAATACCAAGTAAAAAAAAAAAAAAACAAACAAAAATAGAGGAAAAAAAAGGGCATTGATGCAACCGTCCTGCACTGTCTCTGTGGCCTGAAGGAACGTCTTCGTCATACTCTTTACTCTTTGGATGCAGCTGGGGGGACGCTTTGCAATTATCCTAAAAAAAAGGGTTGGTTGTATTATGTATGTGGAACGTTCCTTTGTGTGTACTTTGTCTTCGGTAAGGTGACTAAACACAATAACCAATGTTCAAAACATTAAGTAACCTAATCAGACTAAGCAAGAGGCTTAGGTTCATCTTATAAACTTTTCTTCTTTTGTTCACGAAACGAATCACTCTAGCCTTTTTTTTGGGGGTAGTCCGGAACCCCTGCGCGATTTTGTCGATGCAAAAAAAAATAAAAGAAGAAAAAAATTAAAAATAAATGTGAACATTTCGGTTCGCGTTGTCTCTTCGTTTGTGTTGCTCGAATTACAGTGGGAAAAAAAAATAGGGACTAATTCAAGAGTTCCTATGTGTGTCAAGAATCCTAGCCTTGAAATTGTGGTCATTTGTTGTATACAATTATGTCAGTCTTTTTGACGGGACTATTGTAGAACTCAATGATTTTTGCCCTTTTTTCTGTGTTCTCTCTCTTTTTTTTTTTTTTCATTTTTTGGTGTTCCGGAGGGGGCCTACATTAACATGTCTTTGACAAGTGTTTCCGGAATACCATTTTTTGGAAAAAAATGTTTTTCCTTTTTCTCCAGACCAGGTTTTTTCAGAGGGGGAACCTGGTCTTGAGACCAGGTTCCAGTATCTACCTCCACCTGTTCTGATTCTCTCTAACCTTCAGTTTTGCTAGAAAAAAAAAAAGGGTGGACCTTCCGTTGCCATTAATACGACGAAAGTCTGCCCCTGGCCGTATAAGATTTAATATAACATTCGGGGGAAAACATGCGAAGCCTGCATCTTTCTTGGCTTTCGTTGTGCATATTCCAGCACGATAGTAACAGATGGTAAAAGGTGTGTGTATGTGTTTGAGAACAGTGTGGGTTATCCCTAGCATTTGGTACTGTAGCCCATGTGAGGTGTGTTTGAAAACTAAATAGGGGGTAATTCTTGCGCAGAATATAGCCTCAAAATTGTGTGTGTTTGATAACGAATTTAGAGGTAAACGCCTGAACGGAGTATAGCCCACTCATTGTGATGTGTGTTTGATAACTAAATAGGGGGTAATTCTTGCGCAGAATATGTCCCCAATGTGATACGTGTGTGTGTTTTGAAAGGTGACTTAAGGACGAGAGCTTAGGTTCATCTTATAAACTTTCTTTTTAATTGCGGCAATTCTTGCGCAGAATAGTGCCTCAATGTGTGTGTGTGTGAGGGGGTATGTTCTATTTTACAAAGTTTTCTCTTGATAAGGCGTACCACCACCACCCCCCACGATCCCCATCTGCATGCAGCAGGATATTAGTCCTGTATTGCTGCAGACCCCCCTTCTTCCCTTCCTCCCTGCGCTTGTGTTTTCGTAATGACTAAGCACGAGAGGCTTAGGTTCATCTTATAAACTTTTCTTTCGTTGAGCCCGCCTTCAGTCGTCTCTCAAGTATTCTTGAGATGCGAAATGGCCCATTTTTAAGATTCCTCTTGGAATGCTTTCTGTTTTTTTTTTTTCGGAGTGTCAGTGCCTGCATCCCAGAGGCGTTTGCACTATCAACTTCACTTTTTTTTTTGGGGGGGTTCGATAACCCCGCAGAGGTGCGTGCGTGTTTGCACGTTCAACTTCTCTTTTTTTGGTGACCAATAGCACTTTCCAACTCTTTTTTCAGTACTTTATGCATTTCCCTGATTTCAGGTGTGATGAACGGTAAAGAATGCGACAAACAGGACGAAAATAGCTCGATTAATTTGTGCGAAAAAAAAAATGCTTTTTTTTAGTCGCACCGCGTGAACAATGTTTCGGTAGGGATATTTGTCGAAACACACAAAAAAGGCCTTTCTCAACCTTTCCCCCAAACACCGTTTCTTTTCCCCAATGAAGGGAAAGAAACGAAGTTGGGCTCCGAAAAACAAAGAGGGAGCGAAAGAGAAGGCGTTAAAAAAAATATTTGTTTTTTGACCATACCATTGTTCTCCAGAATGTCCTTCTTCAAAGGTCACGAGGGGTTATCTTTTCTTTTTTTCCCCCCACCTTTCCCGTTTAAAAGGTGGGCTCTTGTCTTGAGTTCGCCTCCTCAGCTAACTAATTTTTCTCTCTCTCTTGCTTGCCTTCTCTCCATTTTCCACAACCCCCTACACTCCCATTTTTCTTCCTAATCAGGGATTACAGCTGGTTATACGGATTGACTCCGCATACTAGCAAAAAAAACCGCCAAAAATAAAATACAAAAAATGGTGTGGCTGAAGGAGGTGCTATTTTCTGCTATTTTGGGGTCGTCAGCCACACCAAAAAAAATTTTTTTTTTTAAATGTGTTTTAAGCTTGTGGTGCTGTCATCCGGGATGGGATGGCATCGTACAGTGGGTCAGTCGGTAGATGCATCAACAACCACAAGTTTAAGTTTTGGGTGGTGATAAAAAAGCCCCCCTCCGCCATAATAGAATTCTCCCACGATGGCTTTCCCCTAAAATCGGTATGTGGGTCTGCGCATGTAAGAGGTATAGGTGTGTTGGCTGCATATTCTCAACTTTTTTTAAGGTGACTAAGCACGAGAGAGGCTTAGGATCATCTTATAAACTTTTCTTTTTTTTTTTTTTATACTTTGCCTACTCAGGCAAACGGTGTCTTTCTGGACTTTAAAAAAAGCAAAAAGTGGAGATTGCACAAAAAAAAAAAAACTGTGGCAACACAACCCGAGGCAACTACACTACTCCCAACTAACCAATTTATCAAAAAAATACTACCATCTCTTTTGGTTCTCTTGCGTTCCACTGCTGCCCATCCCTCCCAAATTAAAATAGCATTGTTTTTTTTGTTTTACTTTTGAGATCTGTGTCAGGCATTATGCTTGCCCATTATAAAATGAGAGAAAAAGAGGTTGGTTTACAAAGGGGACTATAAAATCTTCTGCCGCACCTTTTTTCCCAAGCTCACTTCATTTTTTTCTTTTTTCACTTATTCGGGGAAAATGGTGTTTGCAAACCCGTTGTTTTCCTTGTTTTCTTTACAAAAACATACCCCGAGTCACTTACTTCGCACAAGGATTTGCTCCCTTGTGTTTCAATTATACCCGTTTCGTTGACTGACGAGCGGTAGCGGGAGTAGGACATCTCAACGTAGACCGCGAAATGGAAGTAAGCTGGGCGGAGGGTGGGCGTGGCGTGGATATATTCTGTTGCGACACGTGATTTTTCCAAGTTTTCAAAAACATTCATTTTTGACCACACAAAAAAACACTCCCTCCTCTCTATGTTTTTTTTAAAACTTTTCCTCCAACTTTTCCACAAAAAAGCACCACACAACTTTCCAGATTTCTACACAACCCCCCCACCACACTTCCCCTCCATTTACTCCATACCCCTCCTTTTCTTTCTTCCAATTTGACTAAGCAACGAGAGGCTTTAAGTGGTCATCTTATAAACCTTTTCTCTTTTGCGATAAACGAAAAAAGCGTTTTCTGTAATTTCATTTAATTGTCATCCTGAAGTCGTTTTCTATTTTTGTTTTCTCCCTCAAAAAATAGCCCTACCCTAGATTCTTCTTTGATATGGGTAGCCGTGAGGTGATTGTGATTGAAGACTCGCCACCACCAACACTACCACCAGCTCCAGCACATCCACCAAAGACCCCTATCTACCGCTCCTGTAGGTATCAGTACAAGCGCTGCTCGCGTCCTGCAAGGACAGAGGTTGCGGCAGTACCGAAGAAGAGGAGAGACGAGAGAGCCAGGGCGAAGCGGCAGGCACGCAATACCAACGCGAAGAAGGAGGTGACGGCTGGAGTCGCGGTTGGGCACAAACACCGCCCATCTCAGACACCACTTCAAGCGTTGATTGAGCAGGTCGACCTTTGCCACGACCCTGAGATGCCACCTCCAGACGCACCGCCCCTGAGCCCGCAGCTCGCAAGCCAAGATGTGGAAGTGGATTGGGCGGAGGTGCGCACCTACCTGGCAGGTGTCCTTCCCGCCAAACCTTCCCACACGAATAACAACAATGCCAAAGGCCTTCACCATGTACAATGTGAGGAAGACGTGCCGACCATCGCTAACGGAGAAGTCTGGGAGGTGGTTCACCCCCAAGAGAACGTAGTGCCTTTTGCAGGCTCGATCAGTGGATGAATGTGGAGGTGTGGGTCGCATCATATTAAGGGTCTCATTGGTGTTTTTTGTCTCAAAAAACAAAAAACAAAAAAGTCTCGGAAAGGGGCAGGGTATTTCCTAGCTTTGTTATGGAAATATTGTATTTCGGATGGAAATACCTTGGAAAGGGGTCTGTTTTGTTTCTGCAATTTCATTTTTTGGTGTAGCCCATGGCTCGTCTTTTTTTAATTCCACATCAAAACTGGACAGAGCAAGGGGTACGTTTGATGGGCACAGGAAAGCACTTGGTCCGAGCGCAGGGAGGGCCAACAGTCTTACAATCTGTGCAGGTGCCAGTTAGTTAGAATTCTCGCTTCTCAATTTTTATTTGCGTCCGCCTACGTACGGTGAGGCGTTTTACACGTTGTCTCAACTTCTCTCTTTTTCCCAGCTTTTTTTTTTTGTGTTATCAAGCATTGCCGAATAGAAATGGAAAACGACGGATGGTGCGTGCCCGCTTTAGCGTATTGTTTTTCCACTAACATCACTCACATTCATCAGTGAAAAACACAAACCTTTTGCGGGTGCGATAAACGAAAAAGTGTTTTCTTTATTTCATTTAACTGTCATATCCTGAAGTCGTTTTCTATTTTAAACCTTGTGGTGTCCACAAACGCCAGACGTACTTACTTCGAATGGTGTTCTCGCATACGTTGCAAAGTTTTGTTTTCAACTTGTCTCTCTTTTGCAACATTCTCGATACAAAGAAAAAAGCATTTTCTTTTTTTACTATAGGCTGTGCTTACCAGAGAAGCGGCAGTTCAGGTACATCAATGCTTTCTGCAATATACTTATACAGCGTTGAAACGCCGCCTTCAAAAAGCAATGAAGCAATGTCGAATTCCTGAAAACTGCCCACAAAAAAAAAGGAGAAAAAGAACACATTGATGGGTGCAGGCCTGAATTCTCCCATCTGGTGGGATTACTCGGCGATTGTCGATACAACAAAAAAAAACGCGCGCACACACACCAAAAAACGTACCAAAAACACAGAAGCAAAAAGGGGGTTTTGGGGCTTGGGGCTACCCACCCCCCTCCTCCTCTTCACGCACTATGCTTCCTCATCCTTCGCAACGGCGCAAACGAACGTCCAATGTCGTGGTGGTATGCCCCCTCGTCTTCCAAAGAGAAGTCGCATTTCTTTTTTTGGGATCAAAACAACCTCATTATGTTTTGTACCTCCCTCCCTACACACAAAAAATCTCTTATTTTTGCTCACAGATGGTAGTTCTTTTTGGAGTTTGCGTGACTGCGTTACTTCTGATGCAGTTTTCGGGGGAGCGCGTTCTCCGTGGGTTTGGAAACAACAACAACAATAACAACAACAATGCCTTGACACGCCGTTCACATGACGATTCTTCGTCTTCGTCGTCCTCTTCTTCTTCCAATCATGATACGCATGAGGCAGACCAAAAAGCGCTCAAACAACTTCGATCAAAACTGAAAAAGGCGAAACGACAGAACACCCTTCTCTCCGAAGAACTCGCCGCACGGGGCACCCCAACACCACCACCGACCTTCCGCATACACCTCTGTGTCTTTACCTACAACCGTTTGAAAGGATTGCGGAGATTGCTTCAGAGCTTGGATACTGCAGACTATGACGGAGATGCTGTTGACATGACGATATTCTATGATAAACTCAAAAAAGATGCTGTTGACGATGGAACCGCTGATTTTGTATCATCCTTTAGGTGGAAGCATGGCGACCTTAAGGTACATCGGAGGGAATCAAACGCGGGGCTTAAAGTTTCCATTATGGAGGCCTGGTACCCTCATGCAGGGGACGACCGATACGGTGTTTTCTTCGAAGACGATATAGAAGCGTCCCCTTTATGGTATCGGTTTGCGAAGGCAGGGATTTTAGAATATCGTGGAAAGGACCCAAAGCTGCTTGGGGTCTCCTTATTCCGCCCTATACATGATGAGCTGACTGAAAAGGGCATGAAATTCAACACCCACAACAAGCCGTATCTCCTCCAACAGCCTTGCTCCTGGGGTGCGGTGTACTTTCCGGGTCCCTGGAGGAGGTTCCGCGATTGGTATCACAATGAAGGGTCGTTGGGGGATGCTACTACGAAGTCTCATGGAATTCCACGGATTTCATCGAACACATGGGGATCGAAATCGTCATGGAAGAAATACCTCATAAAATATATGTGGGAGAACGGCCTGTACATGGTATACCCCAATCTGCCCGACGCAAAGGTGTTTGCGACCAACCATTTGATGAAAGGGGAGCACCCTACGCCAAAGCGAGATCTGTTTGAGCTTCCGCTGTTGACACAAGGTGATTATGATGGTGCCAAGGCAGAAGGTGTGGACCTGCTGCAGACACCGCCTTTGGAAGAGCTCGCAGCATATGACCTGGCGGTGCGAAAGGTAGCTGGATACGAAGAAATCCCTCAGCACGATGTAGTGTGGTGAAAGAAAAAAATTGGAGGTTCTTTAACAAGAGTAGTGTAACTTTTTTCAGCCTGTTACCGTTACCTCCCGGTTATTTTTCGAACACCAAAATAACGGTAATAGACCGAAAAAGTTACACTACCCTAAAGCAGATTCCTAGCCATTGTAGAGTATTTTTTTGCGTCGGTTCGAATAGCCAAGTAATAGATGAACTTTTTTTTTTGTGGAATAGGTTTCAGACTGTTCCGATTTAACACAGACACATGGGAGGGGGAGTGGGGTTGTGGACGCAACACTTTGCCCCCCAAAAAAACAAAAAAAAAGTTCCTAAGTTTCCCCCCCCCCCTCTAGCTTTTACATGTCCAGCTTTTTTATACATATCTTGTAGGACTGCATGGTTGGGGGTTGTCCACACCCACGGTACAGCCGGTCATACCAAAGGTACACTGTTCACGAGAGGGCTTTTTGTATTTCAAGCAAACTTTTTTGCACACCAATCACCACCACAGCAACCCCCAGGTGTCACAGCACCCAATACGCGACCAATACACACTTCGCACCTTACCCACGCATACCCCCCTTTTTTACTGTTCTTACTTAGTGTGTGAAGTTTTTTTTTTTATAATGCTGAAATCAGGGACGTCGACCGCAGAGTTTGCGTTTCCTTTGTGCCCCGACAAAACCTTTAGCATCCTGTTTAGCAATGAATGCTTTCAGCAGTTTCAGGAGAGCCAGAACCGGATTGGCATTAAAATAGCGGCAGACTGGACGGCAGAGGGGAACACAACGTACAGGCGGAGGAGCGAGTATTCGTTCAAGGAATCGATTGTTCTGCGCCAAGGGGCTTCTTTGGTTAGCGTCGCAGAAACATCACAACGCGTGGCCAATGGATGGTCCGTCACTTCTCAGGTGGACACCACAGGAGGACCCCTTGCAAACTCAACTAAGGTATCCGCTAAGTACAGCATAGCTCCCACCACAGCTGGGTCGCATATCGTATGCACAGTAGTGTATCAGTACGATTTGACCAGCGTCTCGTGGCTGCTCCGGTCGGCAGTCGATAAGGTGGTAGAGAGGGAGATGACCGGGCTCCCGCAGAAGCTGTTTGCGTTTACCTCAGAGAGACAAGGGTTGTTGCCGAAGGTGTTGCCGAGGGCGGTCGCGATGGCGGAGCTCGAGAGTGGGGGGTTGGGGTCGTCTGGGTCTGGGAGGTTTTCGCCGAGTACAGTGTGTGATAGCTCGTCTGTGCAGTGTGGGTTGGAGTCGTCGAGTGGGTCGTCTGCGACGCCAGCGTCGGTGCCGAACAGTGAGGTGGATGTGGAGGAGGCGAGGCCCCTGGTGGTGGTGGCGAATGCGGTGCACAGCGTGCCGGCGATGCGGTCGCCGACGAAGGGGGTGGAGGCGAAGATGCGCGCCGTGGAGGTCCCGGTCTCGCCGTCGTCGTCGTCGTCGCAACGTGCGTCGAGGAAACGTGTGCGGGCGTTACTCCTCCTCGTCCTCATCGTAGTGTTCTGGCTCTTCTCCGCCCTAGTCGGATCAGTCGCACCTCCCAAAGCTACCACTCAGATCATTCAATTAGAGCAGGTCAGGGTGTAGGGAGGGAGGGAGGGAGGGAGGGAGGGGGAAAATTGGGAGGGGAGGGGGGGAAAAAATGGAGTGGAGTGTGGGGTTCTGCATTGTGGTCCAATTTGTGGTCCGAAAAATAGTAGTTTTTTTTTTTTGAAAATATGGGGGGGCAAAATGTTGTCAAGAAATGTTTTTTTTCTTCGAACGAAATCCAAAGAAACAGCAAAGGAGTAAAAACACGTAAGTATTTTGGGGGAAAGGGTATTTATTTTTCCCATCTCAGGGCCTCTTTTTTTTTGTCCCACGTATGGAGAGGGGGGCTTTTCCCAGGTTGGCACCTTTCAACAAATTCACTTTTTTTTCTGTGGTCTAACTACCTTGTGTTAAGAAAAAAAAACCCCCTCCAACATTACCCTTCATGCTTAACGCTGTTTCCCTTTGTCTTTTTGAAAAAAAGTGGTGTGTTCCGGGGTATCGAAAAATACAAATTTTCATTTCAATTCACAACTCTTCACAAATTTTCACAAAAACGTGTATGTGAAGAGTTGTGAAGAGTTGTGAAAAGTTGTGAAAAGTTGTGAAAAGTTGTGAAGAGTTGTGAAGAGTTGTAAAGAGTTGTGAAGAGTTGTGAAGTGGCGAAGTCTGGGTGGTGCCTGGGCACCCAGGTACCCAGGTAGGTACAGGACACCTTTTGGAGGACGTTGGTTGGACATTCCGTCTGTGTGGGTCACTCACACTTGCGGTAATGTGCCACTGCGTGGGTCTGGGAACCTGGGTACCTGGCTACAGGATATTTGATTTTCTTCACAGTGCATGAATGCCCCACGTGGACACTTTGTATTTGTCAAGTGGACTGTCTGGTCACTTTTCAGTGACTGGCGGGTTGGCTGTGGTTGTCTGTGTGACGACTTACCTGTGTACTTGTGTACTTGGGTACCTGGGAAAACACTTACGTTTTTATTCGCGAAAACACGTACACTTTTTCGCGATAACACGTATACTTTTTGTGTACGTGTTATCGCAAATCAAAAAAAAAAAAGTATACGTGTTATCGCAATTTACCCTTTCGGAAAATATGAGCCCGGTCACTAATAGGCGGCCCATTTTCGGCCAAAAATTGTCCCCAGAATCCGGAGTGTAATATTGACCTTTGTGGGCGACGAGACTGTCCTGTGTGAGGTTAACCTACAGGTTAATTCCATTATGGCGGTGGTTGTTTTGCATCTCTCACACATGATGGACCTCTTTTTGGATCGACGCACTGGTGAGTCCTTGGCGGTTACTTCGTCTCCTTTCGTCTTATCCGCCTTTTTGGTGGGGATTATTAAAGAAGTCAGCTAGAGAATTGTTGGTTCTCTCGGGGAGTGGGTGTGGGCAGAGATTTTGACAACGGGACAATAAAACCTTGTTTTTGGGCTCATCAAAATTCAATTTCCCCCTTCAGTTACCCTTATTTATCGTTCCCTCATTCACGGTTTTTTGACTTCCTTGGAATAAAGTGACCAGCTGGGCCAACTGTGGCACCGTAGTTAACGGGATCAAAACGATATTCTGCCGGGGCACGCCTTATGCCCGAAGGTGAACTGTCTGGCTCCTTGTTTTTAAACACCGGTTAAATATGCATTGCGCTCTAATCAGACTCTAATTAGAGCATTCGGCAGTTAGAGCACAATTCGAGTCCTATAAGAGGGTCAATAAGAGGCACATCGCTATAGCCATTAACCAGGGAGCATAGCTAGTACAAGAAATTCGACTTTGGAATCCAGAAAGTCTGTGTATAGGGCAGTGCAGTCTGTCAAATTTCTGCACAGTACAGTACAGTACAGTACAGTACAGTACAGTACAGTACAGTACAGTACAGTACAGTACAGTACAGTACAGTACAGTACAGTACAGTACAGTACAGTACAGTACAGTACAGTACAGTACAGTACAGTACAGTACAGTACAGTACAGTACAGTACAGTACAGTACAGTACAGTACAGTACAGTAGTCCTGTCGGGTGGTGTACCATTATTTCCCCCAGAGCAACTTAGGTGTAATTGTGGTTAATTGTGTGTACTTGTGCTGAAAGTGTGCTGAAAGTGTGCTGAAAGTGTGCCTAATAAAGGCACAGTTCAGGTGAGTAGGGTGCTAGTTGTGCCCAGCTGTGTTTTGGGTAAAACGGTACAAAAAACAGGGGGAAAAGTGGTAGTGCCACTGGTACAAAACTTTTCTAGCGAAGCCACGGTACGCAACATTTCGGGTAGAGCTGTGGGCTACCGCTCGTAATTTTTAGCTGCGTCGCAGGCGCACGGTACGCTACTTTCTTGAGAGTTGCGAACATGTTGAAAAAAAAAGGCAACAAACGAACACGCCGCGGACTTCCGTCGTCCTCCTCCGCACAGGGGGTGGGGTGGTACGGTCAGCTTGACCCACGGACCCAGGCTAGCTAGCCCTCTGCACAGCACACTTTACCTGACCAGTCCTGCAAAAACCCCTGGAAAAAAACACCCCCCTTTTTTTCCCTCCAATTCACAACTCTTCACAACTGTTCACAACTCTTCACAACATCTGTGTTTTTTTCATCCAAATTTTCATTTCAATTCACAACTCTTCACAACTTTTCACAACTATTCACAACTCTTCACAATTCTTCACAAAAAAATGGCCAAAACTTATGTTGTGAAATTTTGTGAAAATTGGTGAAGATTGGTGAAGATTGGTGAAAATTTGTATTTTCCGATACCCCGGAACACACCAAAAAGTATTTTTTTTTTTTGGCTTCGCTTTTTATGTTTTATATGTTCAGGTCTGTCTTTTTCCCTTTCCCATATCCCCTCTTTATTTTTCCTTGTGACTGGGTACATTTTTCGCACCCTCTTTGCCTTCTTTTCGTTTAGAAAAGAATGATGAAATAACTCTTGTGACTACCGAGCGAGAGAGGCTTAGTCAACTTTTAAAAAAACCCTACAATATTTTTGTGCCTGCTATCCGCAGCGCCCACTTCCCCCCCCTTTTCGACAGTTCGATAGTCAAACCAGCTGCACTCGGGAGCGCTTTGAGGAAAGGGTTCTTTTCCCTGCAGCCCAGAGGTGTCTGCGCGTTATCCAGCGTCACATCCCCCCACATCCCCCTTTTTCAACTTCACTATAGTTTTTACGTGGCCGACGTGAATCCTTCTTTGACACACATTTTATGGCGCACACCTGATTTTTATTAGATGTGTGTGCACGAGAGGTACATTCATCTTGCAATTTTGTTTTTGGGGCTGATCGTTGTATTACGTTTTTGTTATGTCCCATAGGAATTTGGTTAAAAAATCTAATTTCAAACAGATACCACACACATACCCCACCCCGCAGCCACCAAACCCGCCCGGTTCTGATCATTTATTTAAGGTGACGAAGCAACGTAAAATTTAGGTTCGTCCTGCAAACACATTTCTTTAGTTTTTTTCTTTGGCAGGAAGGGGGCCACCTGATTTTTACCCTTGTACGCGGGGTAAAAAATCAGGCGGGGACGAAAAAAAAACAGTGAAGATTGCACAACTGTGGCAACACAACCAAGGCAACTACACTACTCCAACAATTTATCAAAAAAAAAGAAAGCAACACAGCTCACCCATGCACAAAAAAAACACACATTCCATCAGCACTTACTTCATCTTTCCTCACGACCCAGATTTACAAAAGAAAAAAAAAAAATCTGCTCGCACTCTGACTCTGGAGGCAATTTGGCCACACGAGTTTTTTTAAAATAAATCATTTTTTGTTTTGTTTTTACACGCACTAGTAGTGCATTCCAGACCCTCTCGGATGGCAGCTTTATTTCAAACGGCTTTTTTTCTCTCTTTTTTTGTACTATTTGTAAAGAAACTCACATTTAAAAGGAAGAATAGTGGAGTTCATCCTCGGATGTCTACACTAATACAACCAAGTTTTCAAAATACCAAAAAAAAAAACGCTCGTTCGTTCCAACACTTTTACATTTACGGTACCAAATTCTTGGCAATATGAAATAGAAACGACTGACAGTGTGTAAGCAAAGGGAAGTTTCGTTCCCGCCATTTTTTTTTTCTTGTGTTATCAAGCATTGACGAATAGAAATGGAAAACGACGGATGGTGCGTGCCCGCTTTAGCGTATTTGGTTTTTCCACTAACATACACCTCACTCACGTTTCATCAGTGAAAAAAAACACAAACCTTTTGCGGGTGCGATAAACGAAAAAGTGTTTTTTCATTTCATTTTTACTGTCATATCCTGAAGTCGTTTTCTATTTTTTTTTTTGTACATCGCCCACCTGATAGGCTGGAGGATCGTAGTAGTCTCAGGGGAGAGAGAGAAACCCATTGTACATTGTACGGGTTTAAAAAGTCTCTCTCTTGTTGTTTTAAATAATCTGTCTGGCATCCTCGCATCTGCTCTCTCTTTCTGTGCTTCGCTTTTTTTCCATTCAGATATTTATATAGAATGGCTTCTTTTCTTCCTTTTGGAGAAAAGAAGAACACGCAAAGAAAAAAAAAAAGACCTTTCTAGCTGAACAAATATAACAAAACAGATACCGATTGTGAATGAAGGTCCTGGGGGGCTCCCCCCCCCCCCATCCCCCAGATCCTTTCGTTTCAACAACCCTAGACTGACCACCCCATGCCTTTTCCTTTGTGTAGAGTAGGTGTTCATCTTCTTCAAACTTCTTCTTTTTCTTCTTTTTCTTCTTCTACAGACAACCACGGATTTCATTGTCAATCATTTTTTTTTGCCCAGACGCAGGGTACATTTCACAGGTCAAGCTTGATGTTAGAGGCTTAGGGTTCATCTTATAAACCTCCACACAGCTCCCGCTCCTGTCGTTGTTCTGGCATCGGAAAACCTAAAGGACCAGACCAATAAATTAGCAGGTGCCTGTCTAAAGACTCTTCCCATCATTTAAATTATTCCCCCAGAAAGCTTTTTTTTTGCCCTTTTTTCCAGCATGGACCCAGTACCGTACCTCTTTGCAAATGAGGGACAGGGGATGTCCCCTGCTTGCTAAATCACAGAGACTTAGGTGTTTGATCTTAGCCAAAAAAGAAAACATTTTGTGCTTTCGTCCGGGGGGCTGGCATCGTACTGTGGGTCAGTCGAAGCTGTGCCTGCATCAACAACTACTATTTTTTTTCTCTCTTTTTTTTGGGGGGGAAATTTTTTGACAATGTGTAGACACCACCCTGTGTGAACTCCATGCAGCCGTCACCTCCTTCTCCATCTTCGTGGATACCGCGCCTGGGTCCTCTCTTTTTTGAAAAAAAAATCCGCTGGCATTATTTTTCTTGTGTTCCGTTGAGTCTTTTTTATGATTTTTTTTGTTTTTTGTTTTTTGCGTTGCATGCCTTCCCTTGTAGTGCCATACACGCTAACCCAACTTTACCATCCCATCCCCTTTTAGTGTGCAGGATCGAAGCTGGGGTAAGGTGTACTGGGTTTCGAGGCCGGCCTAGGCTCCGCTTACCAAATGGTTCTGCGAGATGTGTGTTTTGATAGCAACATGTGTATTTGATGTTATAGGGGAATTCCTGTGCCGAATAGTACCTATTATGTTTAACAGTACTGAAGATCATGTATCGAGCAAGCTTTTACCCTTATGCTCTACGTGAGATTTCTGTTCTCACTGAGCTTGCCTTAGGACACGAGATGGGTCGCATGCAAACCTCGTACATTCTTTTGTGATCATCTGGGTGACGGGGCGAATACAGTTCCTCCCTTTGTGTCGGTGACGTAGTCGTCTCTTTTTGAAAGGCGCGCTGACCCTTGAAACGCTTCGAGCGGGGACATGGTTAGCCACCTTGGAAAGCTGCACTACTTTTGTGCAGTAGGGTGTCTGCACAACTTTTTATCATCTCTTCTTTGTGTATTTTGAACTCTTTCGCATCAGACTCTCGCGCTTTTTTTTTTCCAGCTGAGAGAGATACTTTTTTTTGAAAAATGGGTACCCTTTTTGTATTTTCACCTCACGACAGTGTAGGTTTGTGAGGGGCTTTTGGTTGGGTGAAGAAAGACATACAGTGGGTGTGTTTATTTTGCCCAGTATTGCTTTGTGCGTTATGTGGGGGAGTTGGGATAGCGTGAGCTACCACTTTTCTTTGTTCGAATAAGCTTCTACGAATATTTTAAAAATAAAAAAACAGGCCAGTATTAGTCGTGTGTTTGGGGGGGTGGGATGGGGAGCGGGGTTCATATCTTTATAAAATACCATTTCAAAAAAAGGGTACACCACCCTCTCCTCTTTTCACCACATTTTTGCTTTCACCCCTCCCCGTATAAACCCGAATAGTATAGCCGTTGGCTATACAATTCGGGTTTCTAAGAACACTGCATAGCGTATAAGGGGGAAAAAGCAAACAAACAAACAAACAAACAAACAACCACCACTCCAGGAGGGGGCCAAGCAACACAATATTACATCCCCTCCCTCATACACTCTCAGCTCCCCCCCGCTGCGTTTTTCACCTACCATTTAGGGAAACCAAAAGTTTTAATCTTTCCTTCCCCAAATTCTTTCTAGCTGGGGACATTTTTCTTCGAGCATTTTTCTTTCTCTCTTTTTTCCCTTCTTTTTTTGCACATTTTTTCCAACACGGGGGAAGGTTTAGCCCTCCAATAACCCCTCTTCATGGATCAGGCACAGTGGGGGAGGCTTGGGATTCGCGGAGGAGGTGGTGGACAGCGTTTTGTTGAGTACGCGACACCTTCTCCGGGTGTTTATGTCACTGCACACGAGGTGAGTGTTGCTGCAGAAGAACAGTCGGAGAAGGGGGTATTTAGGGAGGAGGTGGTGGCCGCACATCGGGCAGCTGCAGCAGGGTATGGTGACGCGGCACGGCGTTTTGAAGAGAAGGACGCACAGATGAACGCAACGCAGGAGCACCTCAGCGAGAGAATCCGAGCCTCACGGTACTCCCGCCTCGCAGGCAGCACCTTGCGACCGCCTTCGACAACAGCGTTTGGGAGGAGTGTCAACGTTGTGCAAGAAACGCTAGCGCTCCTTCAGGGGCAGCATTTGCAGCAGGTATGTTAAATTTTTTTGCACACACGAAGTGTGATTGGAAACTAAACATATTTAAAACCAACGATAGATCTGTCTTTACGCTTTTTCCTTTTGAATCCTCCCCCTCATCCATTATCATGTGCGTCATAGGCAAAGAGCCTAAATGGCTGCGGTCAACGAAAAAAGACATAGTAGTAGAGTAGTAAAGACAGATCAGTTGGTATAATGTTATGTTTAGTTTTTTTTGTCACCTCATGAAATGGAAATAGAACGCATTTTTTGAACGGTTCTGGGGGACGAACCACGCCTGCAGAGAGCCACTCCTCCTCAAGGTCGAGGGGTGTTGTGCGTTTCACAACCTCTCTCTCCCCATGGGTTTTATCGCCTCTATTGAGTGTTAAGTTCTCTATTTTTTTGAGATTTTTTACCTCAAATTTTTTTTCAGGCACGTGGCCATGAAGCATCCCTCCGGCATTTTGAAGCTGCGATGGCGGAGCGCAAGCAGGACAGCGTCAGCACCTCCCCAGAGAAGCAGCAGCAACAGCCCCACCGCACCGCCCTCGAGCTCTTCTGGCAGAACTGCTCACGCCACTTCAAGAAGGCCTTGTCACGCTGCTCCAAGGAGAGCAGTCTTGGCGAAACCGACCTCGAAGATTTCGTCACCCAACTTCGAGCAGAAATCGCATCCACACGAAGCGGCTTGGAACGGTCCGACACCACTACACGAGAGAGACGAGAGAGATTAGTAGAAAAACACGAGCTTGCGAGAACGAGACTTCATGAGACCCGGGTGGCGATTGCGAAGTACGCTGCCACGTGGCGGCGGCTGCAAACCCAAAAGAGTGTACAGCCGAGAGAAGCTGAGGAGCAGCAGGCACCACCGCCTCCGCCACGCCTTCCGAAGGAGCTGACCACAGGGACTACGTCGCCTGCAGACGCTGTGGTGCCGTTCTGGGAGCTTTGCGAAGCGTCTTTTGCGGTCCTCCGTGCACCCGTGGTTACCGCCTTCCACATCGAGCAGCTCTACACCGCCCTCCACGCGAAGCTCAGTGAGGTGTCCTCGCAGCATGCCCGGAGAGAGGCCAGCAGGGAGGCAGCCCTGAAGCAGACTGAGGCATTGTACAAGGCGCTAGCGAAGGACCTCCAAAACGACAGTGCCAGGTATCAGCAGTACAGGGAAAAGTGGAATCAGCTCAGAGCGAAGGCGCAGAGGTCGCGGTCAGAGTCGATGACGTCCTCGGATGTTCCGGACTCCGCTTCCAGTGCAGCGGCTGAGGAGTGAATGAGGGAGGAGGAGGAAAAAGGAATAGAACGCAAAAAGTTAGTGCTTCTCATTGCCCTGTGCTGGGAGAGAAAAAAATGGTGGCGTTTTTTGCACTTTCAACTTCTTTTTTGAAAGAAAAATAAAGTATCTGTCTATGTGTGGTGCTACTAGGGATCTAGGGATCTAGGGATCTAGGGATCTAGGGATCTAGGGATCTAGGGATCTAGGGATCTAGGGATCTAGGGATCTAGGGATCTAGGGATCTAGGGATCTAGGGGTAAAAAGTTTCCCCCCCCCCCTCAAAGCTTAGCAGTCGTTTTCTCAGATTCACGTTCTTTCTTTCCAGATATATATTTTTTTCCACACTGAGGGTGAACCTCTCAAAAACCTATCAAAAAAACGGTGAGTCTCACCAAAGGTAGGGACATTGTGATATTTTTTCTTGTGAGGAGGGTGGGGGGGAGAGCTGCCTCCCCAAACACCACCACAATTTTTTTTTCTCTCTTTTTATTTTCTAGCCCTGAAACAGCAGAACAAAAAGCCATCTATCCTCTCCCCACTCACTTTACCCCCCTTTTTTTTCCACACTGACGCTGGACGACGTCTTGACCAACCATATATGGTATTGAAAAATACACGCTTCTTCGTCCGTCTCTTCGTTCCACCCTCCTGTGTAGCACTCAGACTTTCCAAGCTTCTCACGGAAGCTGCCTGCTGCGCAGTCAAGCGGGAGGGCCGCTGCGCCGTAGTTGCACTCAAACTTAAGGCAGTGAGTGGAACTGGTCCGACTGCCAGATGTCCTCCACTCCTGCGTGACTGCATGCAGGCGCCAGGAGATCGTGCCACCAAAATCCACAACGGAGAGTAGAATTCGCTTTCATCTCTGATGTTTTCACTTCTTCTTTTTGTACTCCTCTATGCAATGCAAAACCCTCCCCCAGCACCCCCTCCCTCCCTTCTCCTCAAAACAATGATGCAGGGTGGCGACCGTGTTGAGGTGGTGCACAACTTCGTGGCATGCCCCGGTGGTGCTGCCTTTGACAACACAGCATCGCGCACCGAGCTGTCTCATGAGGCTGAGAGTGCGCGTGAAGGCTATACCGCGACCGGTGCCTGCGGAGGAGTGGCCCGCGAGGCGAAGGTCATCGTTGTGGGCGAAGCTGGGGTGGGCAAAACGTCGCTCCTCAACAACGCTTTGGGGGGGAAGTTCGATACCAGCTATAAGGTAACCATTGGGGTCGACTTCGGCACCCTGCTCTATGAAGTCATGGGGATTCCGGTGAGACTCACTGTCTGGGACACTGCAGGGCAAGAACGGTTTGCCGCCGTCACCAAAAGCTATTTCAGCAGCACCGACGCGGTGGTCCTATGCTACGATGTAGGGTCTCCAGACTCCGCACAGAAGGTGTTTACCAGGTGGCTGCCAGATATAACCGCGGCGTTAGGGGATGTGTCACACATCCCATTTTTTCTTCTCGGAAATAAATGCGATACCGCCTCACTCGTAGACGAAACGGAGATTGCGAAGCTTGCAGCAGAGCACCGTCTCGAGCCGTACACCCTCTCCGTGAAGGACGACTACGTCCATAACTTTGGTGTAGACAACCCTGCACGGAACGTCTTCCTCCGTCTCGCATGCGTCCTAACAGAGAAATGGCTTCTCGAAGACAGTCAACGGAAAAACACGCCCCTCGTATCTCCTGCTGCAAGCTCGCCAAAGCAAAGTGAAAAGGTGAAGCTAAAAGGTACGGCGCCATACGGTGGGAACAGTGCAGGGAACAATGGCGGAGGGGCGGCGGGGCGTGTGAAGAGGCCTGGGTGTTGTGCGTAGAGGAAATAGCCATAGAGGAGGGGAAGGTTTAGTGAAAAAAGGTGGAGAGGGGGGTCCAAAAGGAATAGGTGAGGGGGGAGGTGGGGAGGGGGAAGGAGGGTCTACGCTTCTCGTAGACTATTGTGTTTACGATCGTACGTTATCTTACGATTGTGGGTAACCCACGTTTTTTTTTTAAAGGTGACCAATTCGGTTCATCTTAGAAACTTTTTTTTTGTATCTGGCCCCCTTGAATACGTGACTCGATGCCGTTTTTTTTTTTTCTTTGGTCTCAGCGCGCGACTGATAGGTTTATTTTATCAACTTTCTTCAAAGATGCGCAGGATGTCTTTGTTTCTCTTGAGGATACGAGTGTTTTAATTAACAACAAGCAACCGGCTGCAAACTGTTGTATGTTGCACCGAGCCACCACCCGTTATGTTGTGACCCCCCCTCCCTCCCCGTATCCACACAAAAAACCCAGCTGTGCGTTGATGGAGATACGTGATCCCCCCATGCTGAAGCCTTTATCAAGAAAAGAGGAAAATGATCGTTTTCCTTTTAAATGTAGGCTTCCCTCCCGAATAGAGTACAAATTATGTAAGGATGACTAAGCAAACGAGGGGGGTTTAGGCTCATCTGATAATATTTCTTTTTCTTTTTCTCACTCCCTATTTGTGGGCTAATTGTTTCCCTGATAGATATTGTGTCGGTGTGTTTGATAACTAGTAGGGGTAATTCTTGCTCAGAATATGGCCCCAAAAAGGGGGGGGGGGTGCTCACGTCACGGCAGACGCCCCCGAAGGGTCGTGACGGTGATGCAGTGGTTGAATGCCTTCCTGGGCCGCGTGCTTGAATTGCGGGTGGCAGGAGTGGCAGCATTCGTTTAGGCTTTTTCTGTCCAAGTGGCAGGCCCCACAGCGCGTCAATCTGTGGCTCAGGCAGAAGTCCATCACAAGCTCAAGGCCATCATCCTCTCTGTGGTGCAGGTTGCAGCAGGTTTCCACTACGGCTCGCACTTTCACACAGGACACACATCTGACTTTTCCGTGGCTCTCACATGAGATGATTTTGGCGTTCTTGCGGGCCCCCGCGGGGGCTGGTCGCGGGGGTCTGGACCTGAAGGCTGCAGTGTCCACCGCCGCTCTGCCCCGTGCCTGGCTGGATGCCTCCGTCCAGTTCGCGGCGTAGTGGTCCTGGGGGTAGAACCGTGCTGCCCATGCTTGGCTCTCCTCATACAGGATGGAGCTAGGGCCATGCGGCTGTTCGCTGCGGATGTTGTGGGCGTTGAGGTGGCGAAGGACGGCCTCTGTCTTGGCGGAAAGCACAGCCCGTCGGTTTACCCCTTGCACCACTGTCCCTCCGAGCGCTGTCAGACTGGTGACACCTCCCTCTTTGCCTCTGGTCCAACTGTCGACTTGGACCACACTGCGTAGGTCACGGGTGAGGCTCTGCAGTGACAGTGCTTTGGCCCATACGCTCTTTTGGAAGAGAGGGTATTCTGCAGCTGCCTGGCTTAGCTGCTCCGCCCTCGCAACTTCGACCGTATCCATCGCTTCATTGCTGAGAGCGTCAGCGTCAGTGTTGAGGTTCCGCTTGACGTGGCGCCATTCGATGACGTAGCGGGGTTGCAGGTCTCGGATTTGGGCCCTGATGCGGTGGAGGAATGGCTGGAGGTTCTCTTTGCATGTTGTGTTCCCCTTGATGTGCTCGATGATCAGTTTTGAGTCACCGTATATGGTCGCCTGGCCACACACTTCTGGGGGTAGGTCGCGAAGAAGGCAAAGGCCACTGCTAGCCCCTTCGTACTCGGCAACGTTGTTGCTTCTTGCAAATGGCAGGGGCGTAGCTACGGATGCTGCCTTCACCCCGTCGATGTAGACAACTGCTCCTGCCCCTGCCCTCGCAAATACCGTACCGTTCTGTCTAGCACCACCATCAAAGAACACCTCTGTGCCCTGGCGGCCTTCTAGGGTGTTGCGCACAGTGCACACGGTTTGAGACGCACAGTATGGCTGGTATCTACGGTTCTTGATACCCGGCAGGGAAAGTCCCGTGGTCAGCTCGAAGTCTATTGCGAGCTCAATGTAGCTAACGGAGTGCTCCGATCCGTTATGCGCCCATTGCAGACTGTTTACCCAGTGGTTGGTTGCGTACCATAGGTCTTCACTGTGTTTCCATATGGCCCCCACGTCTTGGTAACGCAGTGAAGGGAGTTGCACTCGCATGGGTTGGGGAGAAGACCATCCCCATGGGTAGTCAACCAGGCGGTGGTGGCGGGCCGACTCTGCTGGGCGGTCATCTCGAATCTGTCTTTGCCTGACTATCTCTATGAATAGCCTTTGCAGATTTCTCACTAGTGCGATCCTCTCGTGGTCGTCTCGCGGGAGAACGTTGTCGTGGCAGTCGTGACGGTACCGTGGTGCCACCCCGCAAATGACCAGACAGTTCGGCCAGTCCGTCCTGTCCGCGGCTGCGACAGGGTGACGGCTGCGTACCTCCTCCCACGCACTGCATTCCCACCACATATGGCGAACTGTTTCGCGGGCTTCGGTCTCACAGTAAGGGCATCCGTCGGTGATGAGGCCGGATCTACCCGTTGTTGTCATTGCCCCTGCGATGATGGAGCGAAGGATGCCTTTCTGGTACCCGGTTAAGTTGCTCTCGGGGTCTTCCAGCAGGTGCCTGGTCACTCTGCCGTCAACACCATGTTGGAGTCCGTCGTAGTCGCTCGATCGCTTGTTCGCAAGGGACCTCATTAGGGCATTCCGCAGTTTGTGACGTGCCTCGGCCTCGACTGACGTGGCTTGCTTTTCGGTGAGGGTGTCAACGTCCAGCAGGGTTTGGTCTCCTGATTCGTTGGTGAATCTGACTTGGTTGGGGGCAACCCAGTCCCACCCCAAGGCGTTCAGTGATTCATTGAGGAGGAAGAACGGTCCGTAGGACAGGGAATCTCTGTGCTGCCACGCCACCGCACATAGATGTCTGCAGTTTTCTCTTCTCATCTGTTTGATCCACGCACGTAGCCTGCGAATGTGGAAGACCATCTCCGGGTCCAGTCGGTGGCCGTGCTGTAGGATGTGCATGACCGCCACCACAGCACGTCGCGAAGGCCCGGTCCAGACAGCTGCTGTGAAGTTTTTCTGAAGTTTTGCCCGTTTCTCCGGGGACAGGTAAGTCACGGACGCGCCATAATAGCACTTTGACCCCGCAGTCATTGCCGCTATGTGGTCTCGGTGGTTTACTGGTGTTGGGAGGGACCGCACCCTTCCCAGGTTCTTCACCGCGTTTGAGGACCTGTTGGAGATGCGATTGGAGACGGGCAAGGAGCTAAGGTTGGTGCCTGGTTGTGCGTGCTGCATGACCCCTGTGCTGTCGAAGCTGTTCTTGACAGGGAGGAACGTCGGAGGGTTGTGGCACATTAGCTCTCCGGTTTGCACGTTGATCACCTTGATTTCACATGGGCGCGTGCGGCACGTGGAGAAGGTGAGCGACTTTGAGACACTGATGTCCATCTGGGTGAGGTGAGAGAAGATCACTGTTCGGTCAACGGCCATCTGCTGGAGCTGGTGAGATGGGGCAGTGGCGTAGATGTCGTCAACGAATGATGTGGTCTCAGCCCCCTTGCTGTCGACCTCACGCATCCATACGCTGATAACAATGTTTATTAGGATCACACTCAATGGGCACCCCTGCATGATACCATTGGTTGGTGTGAAGGGTTCTCCCACAGACCCGTTGCACCGGAAGTGTCTCTTCATCTTCACATAAGCCTCTCTGAGTACCGATAGCACCACTCCATTGAAGCCCAGTCTCGCTGCAAGGCACATCGCGATGTTGATGGGGACGGTATCAAAGCACTTCTTAAAGTCTATGGCTACTCCAAAGATGTGTTCACCGGTGAGGTGTGCGCATTCTAACTGTGCTGCGAGGTGCCAGTACAAGTCCTCCGTCCCGTGTTTGGGCCTGCACCCGTGCAATCCTGCAGGTGACAACTTGTCCAACCACGGAAAGGCGGATTGAGCACGTATCGATGCCCATATCCTATAGAGGACCGCCGTGATGGTGATGGGTCGTTGCGACAGGGGGTCTCCATCACTGTCTGGTTTCGGGATTAGCGGCACCAGTGCTTGCATGAGGGCTTCAGGCCACACGCCGTCCCGTTCGACGGCATTTAGGCATTCCACAAGGATGGCGATGATAGAGTCAGGTAGCTGTTCCACTTCGTGTGCTCTCCATCCGTGCATGCCTGGTGAGGTGGTACGCTTCATACGTTTGAGTGCCTTGTGTACATCTTCCACCTTGATGGGTTCACAAGTCATGTCTTCTGCCGCCGGTAGTACATCTTCGTACACTGCGAGGAAGGAGTCCCAACTTGGCTCGGGTGAGGAGGCGTATTTTTGGAATATACCACCCCATGCCTGGTTGTCTCTGAGGAGGGAGTCAACCTTGGCTGGGTCAGCCGTGAGAGTGCCATCTTGTTGCTTCATGAACGCTGCCGGCGTGGTGAAGCGGTCAGCCACATAGTCGAAGATGGCACCTTGACCTTTGCTCCCAACGTTTTGCATGGTGTGCTTCCAATGCAGACTGCGTTGTGCCTTCATGGCGGCAAAGGCTTCTCTCTGGGAGCCTTCGAGTTTCTCTAGGAGGCGGTGCAGGTAATCCACTCCGGGGTTTGGTACGAAGAGGGCCTCAGTGATCTCATCCCTCAGCGGGCCTCCTCGGAGTCGGGACAGCGCCTCCCACGCGTACCTCTCCCTGCGGGTCATTGCGTACGGCTTGTCCACAAGCAGTCTGGCCCTTCCTATTTGGAGAAGCGTGCGTAGGTTTCCCATGACAGCGTCCCTCGCCCTTGTTAGCTTTGAGGACGCCCCATTTTTGCTGCTGTGCTTTGTGGCGTGCCTGGCCGTCTTCACAAGGGATGTCTCGCTTCGCCCGCAGTAATCAGAATGTGGGGACGCTATGCTGTCCTCATGGAGGAGGAGTAGGAACTTCTCACCCACCTCTGCAAACTCAGCAAGCTTGCTTTCTCCTGATGCCTCGCTCCTGTCGTTTTTCTCCAGCTGGCTAGCAAATGCCACCGCAGTCTCTGGGGTGTTCCTTGGTCTATCCAGTGGGAAGGGCTTGGGGAGCACGCATCTCCGGGTGCGGCCAGAATATACGTTTAGGTCGAGGGTGAAGGTGAGCGGTACATGTGTCGGGAAAGGGCAGTCGTCGAAGCTGGAGTCAACTGTCACTTTATAGATCGCTGGTGCTGCCGTCGCATTCGCCAGGCACATATCAATCCGCGTTCCGTTCGAGTTGGCCGTTCTGCAGGTGAAAGGTGGAGGGGTCCGTTGGGCAGCGGCTAGGCTCTCCGCCACATCAACCCATCTTCCAGATCTCTGCGCTGCCGCAAGAGTGACGCTATTGGAGGCGTTGCAGTTGAAGTCCCCGATGATGATGACTGGGACTGCGTGACCCAGGCCAGTTGCCATCTCCAATGCGTCCTTGATGAGTGCTTCTCGTTCGGCCGCCGCCTCCTGGCCTGCGTGTGCGTAGAGGGAGATGACGTGGAAGGCAGCCCCTGCGCCCACCGCAACAGCTGTGTGGACCACCCTCGTTGAATCGTGACAGCGTTTTTCCACCGGTGATTTAGGCGCGATGGTTTGCGCTATCAGGCCACTCTTGGTCATTATCGCCACGCCTCCCGGTGCGATTTGCTGGCGCTCGCCTCCTCCCGTCTTTGCGAGGGCCTTTCCCCAGTGTACCTCCCTTCCTTTTGCGTGGAAGTATTGCCCATGTGTGCCCATGTGTTCCTTCCCGACCCTTGTCTCCTGTAAGGCAAGGATATCAGCCGGGAGGTCAGCCACGTCACGGTGGTGCGTTTGCAGCGACGTTACGTTGATGGTGGTGATGGTTAGGGGTCTGGGTGCGGGTGTAGGCGGAGCTCGGGGTTGCCGTCTGTTCCTGTTCGCCGGAGACGGTGCCTCGAGGGGGAGAATGCCGTTCTGACAGGCTCGTAGACTTCGGAGGAGAGCCATCGGGATTCTGAGTATGTCATAATGCTCAGGTCTGTACGTTAGTCCCAGCACACGGTTCCGTTGGGCAGGGCAGCCCTCACGTCGCAGTGTGCCACGACTTCCCGTGCTGGCGTTGAGGACCCATACCTCCGCCTTGAGGATCGTCGCTGCCGCCTGCAAGCAGAGGTGGTCCCCGTAGGTGCCGTCACGGCTCATGTGGTCCAGGTATATGCTGAACGAGGTCGTGGCTGCTGCCGGCCCGGCTTCATACAGGTACCTGGACTCTTCGTTTGTGCGCAGGTGGCTGATGACGTCTCTGCGCAAGGAGGCCGCACATATACTCCCGGTGCATTGTGAGGCGAGCGCCCTAAAGAGGCAGTTGCCGTCCCCAGGGATCACGTGACGGGAGGTGTGCAAGCTCGCTGCTGTCCGGTCCAGCCACACATTATTCTCTGCTCTCTCTGCAATAGGGTCATCCCCCCCGCCTCTCATATTTGTACGATGCTTCCCGCACGCGGACGCGTATCCAATCTTTGAGTCGATGCTCATCTCTGGAGATGCTGGCGTTGTCACAAGCGGGAGATATACTTTCGGAGGGACTGCTAGGGTCGCCGTCATGAGAGGTAGGGGGATGATATGCTGAGGGTGCTGGGGTTGAAAGGATGGAAGTCGGGATGGAATGGTGATCGTTGGAGAGGGAGGGTTTGAGTTGTGTGAGGGGTTCGTTTGAACAGCCTCATTGCCGATCCTGATTGCGTTCACGGGGGACTGTTGCGAAGCTCGTGATGAGCGGCTGCCCTGCGGACTTGGTCCCCTTTGTCGCCGTCGGTCCCTTCCCTTTCCCTTCCTTCGCTTGTGGTTTCGGGCCCACGCTGTACGGCCCTGTCACGATCTTCTTAGCCCGGTTGAACGTATCGGCGATCTGTTCCATCCGTGTAGCCCGCGGCATTTCCCCCGCGCTCCGGGCGATGGACCTATCGTGGTTGTCGCTCGGGGCTGAGGTGGGCTTTTGCTGGGGGAGATTCGGCGGTGCCTCCTGCACCAGTGGCTTCAACTGCTGATGCGACGCTGGTGGTTGCTGCTCAGCCCTATCATGTGTGCTGACGACGTGTTCCAGCGCCGCTTCCACCTCACCATTGTGTTTGCACTGGTAACGCATCGCCTGCTCCTGGTCCTCCTTTATCCGTTGCGCTTCCCCGTCCACGGCGGCGAACTTGATGGTGGCGGCGTCAACCAGGTTGGCCGTACCCCGCTGTGTTTGCATCAGGGCCTCCTTCGTTTTGGCTTCGAGAGCGTGGTTGCGCTGCCGGGCCAATGCCGCCTCCTCCTCTGCTTGACTCCGGAGGAGGTTGACTTCGTTGCTGAGGCGGTTCGCTGCGGCTGTCAGCCTGTCGTCGGTCTGGTGCGCCTTCTTCAGGGCCTCTTCAGCCATGGCTGATGCCACAACAGTATCAGCTGCCGCCTGCTGCGTGCGCCTGCCCTGTTCTTGCAGCCCTTCCTGGAGGTGGGGAACAGCGGCCTCAGCTCTCTTGTGTGCCTCCACGAGCTGTTCAGCCGTGCTGCTGGCGGTGGTAGCTTTCGCCGCAACCTCGGTTGTCCACGCGTGCAACTTCACGTACGCGGACTGCAGCTCCTCCGCCTGCTGGGTCTGCTGGCTTGCGGTTCTGGTTGACGTGTCTTGTGCCTTGTCTTGTGCCTGCGTCACTTGCATCACCCGTTCCTCCAACAGCTCCATTCTGACCGCTAGTTGGGTGGCAGCGGGTGCGCCGGACTGCACTCCAGAAATGGCTTTGACGATGACCTGCTGCTCCTTCTTTTGGTTGTGGAGTTGAAGGCGGATGTCTTCCATTTCCTCCCTCTCAAAGGTAACGACCCTCAGATTAGTGGCGGTGGCTGCTTCGAGTGCATTGGTCGCCTGCTTTGCCGCGCGTTCCGCCTTCTTCTTCACTGCCTGCAGTTCCGTGGACACCCCCACCTGGTCAACGGCCAGCGCCTTGGTGGCCCTCACCTCTTCGCGGAGCTGCTCGAGGAGGAGCTGCGTGCCTTCTGCGTTCTCCGCTGCCTTCTCCGTCATCTGCCTTGTCACGGCAGCTGCCTCCTCTTTCGCCCGCTGCAACGCAGCAGCAAACTCCTGCCGCAGCTGTGCAAGCTCAGGTGCAGGTGTAGTAGCGGGTGCAGTAGCGGGTGTAGCAGCGGGTGTAGCAGACACAGCAGGTGTAGCAGGCACAGCAGACACAGGTGCAGTAACCTCACTAGGCGCAGACGCAGCAGCAGTGGTGGTTGTGACTGGAACTGTAGGGGAGGGCAGTGGTGTGGCAGGTGTCGTGGGCGTTTGCTTGGTGCGGTCCTGGGCGATGACCTTCAGCACCGCGTGGAGGTGCGCGACGGGGACGACGACGTCCTTCGCGGTGTAGCCCCTACCGCCTCCCCGCCCACCTGTTCGCTTGACGCCTTGCAAGGCCGCCAACAGGGCCGCAATGGCGTCCTCGTGTGCGCGGTGCTCCTTCTTCAGCCGCTTTTCCTCCTCCCTCCTTTTCCGCTCGGCACGGATGGTGTCCATGTCCTGGATGGACATGCGGTGCCCGTTGATGTCGAGCTCTGTGTTGGGGGGCGGATGCGGGGCGGTGACCTGAAGGACGTCCGCCTTCCTGCCCGTCACCTCGGCTTCCCACTCCATCTGCTTCAGCATGGCCGTGGCCTGTGCCTGCAGGAAGCTGGAGGGGAAGGGGTGGATGCGGTATTCCCGCGGTGGTTGGAGTGTCAGCACGAGGGGGCGCACTACCTGCTGTCCGGCTTGTTCGCCGTCGAGAATCTCGACGTTGCCGGGGGATGCCGCATGGAGGCCAGCCGGGTTTTGCATTGTGATAGTGTTAATTTCCCTCGTTCCCCCTGTGTCGGTGTGTGTGTTTGATAACAGATTTAGAGTGGGTAACGCCTGAACGGAGTCTCGCCCACTCTGTGTGTGTGTGTTTGATAACTAAATAGGGGGTAATTCTTGCGCAGAATATGTCCCCAATATGTGTGTGTGTGTGTGCGAGAGGCCCATTCAATCTCAAAAATTTTCTTTTTTTTTTTTCGTTTCACATTTTCTTACTACGGTGTTCCTTAAGGTTGGTGACTCAGCCACGAGAGGCTTGTGTTCATCGGCAAAACCTTCATTTTATGGGGAAAATTTCATATTGGAACCTAACCTGAGGGGAACCTTAGGCTTAGGGGAACGGGAGCCGGTTTCGAAATGACCGGGTTTCCCAAAGCTTCGGTTCCAAAATATGAATATTTCCCCCCCGTATTTTATTTAGCTCACCTTTCGTCCACCTTCGTTCTAACTGAGGTCGAAATGAGCTGTGTGTGTTGGGTATAATGGACAGTGTGTGAATTCTCCTCCCCACCCCCATACCCCACCCACCTTCCAGAGAATGGATGGAGAGAAAAAAAACAGTTCATAAAAAAAAGAGTAAGTTTATTTGGTAATCCTTCCCTTCCCCTCCAAGCCCCTCCACGCGGGTTTTGCAGCTAAAAAATCATCAAACAAAATTGCTTTTTTTTTTTTAATGGTGACTGCATGGTTGAGGGGTGTCCACCCCCCGGTGCAGCCGGTCATATACCAAAGGTACACTGTTCACGAGAGGTCTGTTGTATTTCAACTCTACTTTTTTAACCAATCTACCCCCCTCCCCAACCAGCACACACACACCTACCCCCTACACTCCTCCCCTCCCCCCTTCCCACCCAAACGAGATGTGCACAGAACCCTGGTAAACCATAACGTTGTTCTGGTTTCAACTTCACTTTCCCTTTTCAAGGATAGCGATTCTCCGAACCCCCCTCTGACTCTGAACATTTAACCTCATTTTTTTTGTTATGTCCTCTGATGGATCTGGAGGTTCGCAACGTTTTTCGCTTCCCCCAAACCGGCCGAGAGCGTCGATCGCGGTGAACTCTTATGAGAATTATACTGAAGGGGTTGGAGGATGGGGGCGGTACCAGCAGGCTGTGATGGGGGTGTCGATTCTCGCAGCCGCAGTGGCGGGGGGGAATGTCCGCGCGATGTTCTTCGCTCATCTGCCTCCTGAGGTCGTCTGCGACTCTGTCCTCTGCGCTGATGACACTACCCCTAGCCTGGAAGACTTCTGCGACAACCGAACCCTCCTCAGCGCGCAGGGCTACAACCTCACCGGGGAGTCATACCTCACCGACTGGGGAATCGCATGCAATGACCGTTATCTCCTGGCCCTCCCTGACTGCGCTTTTTTTACAGGTTGGTTGGTCGGGGGGCTTGCGATTGGTAAGGTTGCGGACACCTTTGGGAGACGTCTTCCGTTGGTATGTATTGGGGTGCTTTGTGCGTTGTCTCTTGCGGGTACTGCGCTTGCGAATGATATTGAGACGATGTGTATAGCAAAGTTTTTGCACGGTATCTGCACCGGAGGGACCTACCTGCTGCTCTATGTATTTGGTGCAGAGCATTTGTTTCAGCGGTTTGCGCTGTTCGGAACGGTCTTTTTTATGTCAGGCGCAGCCGGGGCAGCGTTGCTTGCGTTGCTAGCGTACGCTGTCCACCCTTGGGTTGCGTTCACTCTGATTCTCTCCGGGATTTCTCTCGCCACAGCGGTTCTTCCCCTTCTCCTTTATGAGTCGCCGCAGTACCTATACAGTGTAGCGCTAAAACGGTTGGAAGGGACCGAATATATAACAGTATTTGGCGTCAAAAACTATGAAGGTGTACAAGAAGATGCGGCTGCCGCTTTGGAGCGGTTTCACAGTGTTATGGTAGAAATTGCGACGGTGAACGGTACATTGGAAAGGTATTTGGGGGTGTCTGATTTAGGAATACGAAACTTTCCTGGGTTGCCACAAAGAAACCATCGAAGAACTGTCGGAACCTGGGAGCTTCCGACAATGCGGAACCAACCTCTGAGAGCTCCGCCAGGATTTGGTGATTCAATTCCGGCATTAGGTAGGACACAACAGAGGAGACGGAGGTCTTCGCAGCCGTTCGCGTGGTTCAACGATTTAATCCCGCAGGCAGAAACGGAGGCACCGCAGACCGCCCCAACAACGTTCTTCGCAAAACTCATAGAATATCCAAAACTGCGTCGTGCTGTATTCGGCATGGCTACATTATGGGGTGCCGCATCGTTGTTGTACTTTGGTTTAACGTTATCAGGGGCAGCGCTGCCAGGAGACGCTTATTTTAATGCCGCAGCCTTAGGTCTAATAGAAATGGCGGTATACCCTTTGCAATATAATCTGGTCGAGGTGAAAGGAGTAGGGCGGAAGGGGACAGCGATGGGCGCGTTGACAATAGGGGCATTGTGCTGTCTGACCGCGTCGCTGACGGAGACCCTCGGGGAAGGGGTGAAGTGGTTTGCGTTTGCAGGGATGTTCTTCTTGGCAGGCGCGTTTACTACAGTGTACATTTGGGCGTCCGAATTATTTCCTGCGGATGTAAGAGGGACGGGAATGGGGATTGCCACCGCAGGGGGCAAGCTGGGGAGCATTGGCACCCCCTTTTTGCTTGCATTGCAGCAGTCAAGCATGGACGTTGCGATGAAGGCGCTGGCGTTGGTTGCGGTGCTGGGGCTGGCGGCGGCAGCGTTCCTCCCTGAGACACTTGAAGCGCCTGACTACCAAACTGTCGAAGACTTTGCAGGAGGTGGGTGCATGGTGTCAGGGGATGCAGACCACTTTGGTGGCGGCGGTGGCGCGATGTCCGAACGCGGATCTGTAGACCTTTACGGAGAGTGGGGTGAGGCCATGGGGAGGGGAGGAGGAGGGGGAGGTGACGCACGTGGCAGGGGCGACACAGACAGCACAGAGCACCCCCCAGCACCGTCGCCAGCGACGCCGGAGCCCCCAAACCCGAGGCCATTGACGTTGCCCCTCCCCGCTCATGAGGCGACCCCGCTGTTTGGGCATGAGCTGCTGGCAAGACCTATTTCCCAGAGATATGAGTGAAGACCTAGGGGGACTCTATCTCCGCCACCTTTCGTCGAAAAACTGTCCTGTCGGATCCTTTTTCAAGATGGTGCGAATGGATGCGAATTTATGTCCTCCCGTGGGAAAGGGGTGGGTCATATTGCTGCGGTTTGATGGGAAAACTAAAAAAAAAGCGGAGAAATCTGTATGTCCACAGAGATGTACTGAGAACTACTTTTTTGGAATGATTTTTGTGTTTATTTTTTTTTAGAATGGAATAGACAGAACAGTGAAATGTAGGAGGGGGTTGAAGGCATGTGGTGTGCGGGGTTTTCCACAATACATCCTGTATTTTTCTTAGCAATGAGTTGTTGTTGTTGTTTTCTGCACACCTTCCTTCAACCCCTGTAGGATCAGTTGTTATTTTTTTTCTCGAAAACCCCTGAAATTACACATTTCAAGGGTCCTTATTTGCATTTTTTGGGATCCGTCCGTGCAGTGGTGGGGTCGATGTTGAAAAATTGGACAATTTTTTTGACCACTTAAATTTGGAAAATATGAGCCCGGTCACTAATACGTGGGGCCCATTTTCGGCCGAAAATTTTCCTCAAAATCTGGGGTTGTGTGTAAGATTGACCCTTTACCCCCCACCTACATTGATTTCATACAACACCTTCTTCACCTTCGGTTGCCCTTACAGGCACGGGGGGTGAAGGAAGGTTGTGGAAAAAAAAAACCCAGCGTGTATTTTGTGTTATTGTGTATTTCGCGTAGTTTTTTCTGTTTTTTTGCAATGTGTGACTATTTCTCCATTATTTTCATATAAAAAAAAAAAACAATTACCAGATTCAACTCAATCTCTTCACACATGGCCATATTTTTTTTTATCCACCAGTTTACAGTTATCCCCCTTAATCACGAGAGGCTTAGGTTCATCTTATAAACATAAATTTCTTGCGGAGAGCCGGTGAACCTGCGTCCGCCGATGAACGGTGAGGCGTTTGCACTTTCAACTTCTCTTTTTCCCCTTCTAGTGTAAACACCCCCCCTTGGGGTTCGCTGTGGAAGGGTTATAACACCCACAGTGTCGGGTGCTCACTACCCTCGAGAAGCGGTTGAGGGGGGTCCACCCCCCGGAGATAGAGCTGGTCATTGTACCAAAGGTGCACTGTTCACGAGAGGGGCTGTTGTATTTCAAGTCAAAAAAAAAAAATTGTTTTTCCCTCTGGCGTGAACACCCCCCTGGTGTTCCAATGAACACCCGGTTGGGTGCCTATCCTTGAGAGGCCTTTTTTGTGCTACGAACTTCGCCTTTTTACTTTGTTATTTTGCTCTCTCTCGCTCTGCACCTTTTCTTTGTATTACAGGGGGGGCAACAAAGGGTTTATTTACCCCCACCTATTGTTCGACCCTGTAAAATTCTCGTGTGGAATGGTTTTTTTGTTGGTTTTTTGGTTTTGTTTATGTTTCAGTTTTATCGTCTCGTATTATCATTGTACTTTGCGCACCCTATCCCCTTCTCTGTGCACTCTGGTAGAACCCCTCTCATCTCCCCTCTCCGCCATCGGCAGATATGTCCCTCAAAAAAGAATGCCACAAAACAAAAAAAAGCAAATGTCTCTTGAAATAAGAAAAACCTAACCTCAGGCAGTTACATAACAGCGTTTTTTTTTCTCCAAATCATTTTTTTACCGTACGGTCAACGTCCTGTCGCCGTCACGTTCCGCACGTTTCCCCCTTTTTCGCATCCTAAAAAAATCTACATTTTCCCCTGCAGGAGTTCCCCCTCCCCCTCCTCTCTCATCCCCTCTTCTTTACACAAAAGCATAGCGTGCATCATCCACATCGCAAAAACTTTAACAAATAATGTCGTTAGGATGGCTCACACAGACATCTTTCGCACTTGCCTCCCGCGAGAAAAGCCGTGAAATCTGCGGGGTAAGCAACGCAACTCTTGTTCAAATGCGCGCCGAACTGGAGCTTCTTAAGACCCGCAAACGGGAGAGAGGACCTGGCACGCGAGCTGTACGAGAAGCACTGCACCTTAAGGAATCTGCACGGGTACGCGAATTAAACGAACGCGAGCGGGCCTTGGAGGAGGCGAGAGAGGAGCGCATGCGGGAAAAGACACGACGTTACAACGCCCTCCTTGAGGACGGCGGGAAGTCGCTTACTGCAAAGCAACGAGAGGAGAACCTTGTCGACTTCGAGATGAAACGGTGGGACCAAGCCGACCACGACACACCACGGCTAGAAGCGGCCCCACGCACACACAAACGAAAACGCTATTGGGAGGGAGCTGCCGACTCTGAATACGACCTTGCGAGGGCACGGCAGGCACGCAACGTGCGGCACATCAGTGAGATTACTGCAGAGGCACAGCAAGCGAAGCAAAGGGTGACACAACTACGCACCTTGAAACGGCAACGTGTAGACGAAAGGGTGCGGCTCATCCAAGCAAGACGCCGGCAGCAGAGCGAGACTGAAAAGGCCGCAATCCTAGGAGAGGCAGAGGCAGAGGCAGATACTGCAATGCGGGCAGAGGAGACTTCAGGTGAAAGTGATGCAGGTGAAGGTGAAGGTGAAGGTGAAGGTGAAGGTGAAGGTGAAGGTGAAGGTGAAGGTGAAGGTGAAGGTGAAGGTGAAGGTGAAGGTGAAGGTGAAGGTGAAGGTGAAGGTGAAGGTGAAGGTGAGAGCGATGTCTCCAGTGTGCAGTCTATAGCCGACGACCGTCTGCAGGACTGATAAGAGAGGTGGGTGCGCGAAGGGACAACAACGCAACATGGGTTTTTGTATTTCAAAAAAAAAGGATTCTTTTTTGTCATCTCATGGAAGGAGGAAATAGAAACAAAAAGCATTTTGAACACACTTTTGCGGTTCTAGGGGCGAACCGCGCCTGCAGAGCCACTCCTCACCAAACAGGTCGAGGTGTTGTGCGTTTCACCACAACCTCTCCCATAGTGTTAAGTTTCTTTTTCCCGCAAGATTGTGTCGTGCATTTCTCTGAATATGTCCTCATAGTGCCTGTCTCTTTGATAGGTCGAGTTGTGTTGTGTGTGATGTGTCTTCTTGTTGTTAAGAGGTACACCACGTGCTCCTTTATGTCGTTGCAGTCAAAACGATCGCCTTTTATGCAAATATCTATCTGAGTTTTAAAAAAAAATAATCCCACACCCCAGGGTTCTAACCCCCCTCTTCCTCTTTGGGTGGGTTTAGAGATGTGGTACACATTCGGTATCTTTTAGGTATCTTTTCTTGCCGTGAGGCTTCAACAGGAATTAGTCGCTATCTCAACAAAGAAGTGCACCTACCTCTCAACTTACAAAGTACTGCAATGAAATACAATACAATACAAAACAAACTTTCAAACCCCTCTTCCTCTTTGGGTGAGTATAGAGATGTGGTACAGAAAGCTGTTGCGTCTTCTGCCTATGATGTCCTCTCCTGACGCAATGAACAACAAAAAAAGAATCAACTTATCAGTTGCGACCTCAAATTTTTCTCCCCCACGCACAAACCACCCTTCCCTTCACCAGGAAATTGGTGGGCCACACACGGTCACTCCCCCTCTGGCGGGTGCACACCCCTCCCTCTCCCTTCCCACCCTTATTGAAGGCTCCATAAAGGTGACGCATTGTAAGGCTTAAGGAGGGTTTTTTTTCTCCCCCATCTTTACAGAGCATTTTTTCCTCCTTTTACACCTTCGTTAGAACGTCTCTGAGATTATTGTGAAGGTTTTTTGACCTTTTTTATATCCAGCTACACTTTTACAAAATTGCAAAAAAAAAAATTTTTGAATTGCAACCTCTTTTTAAAAACCCTCCAACCCTCCTATTTTTGTTCCCCTCGGGGGAGGGTCGTCTTATTAGCTTCTGTCCATGAAGCGGCCTGCTGTGGAGGAGTGTTTGATTAGAGTTAAAGCGTTGTTGAGGGATTTAAGCGATGTACGGCAGGGGCGGTGCAGCAAGCGGCGGAGGGTGAACGCGTCGTTGCCTGCACGGAGCCATTTGGTGGCGATTGTGACCGAGCTTGCGCAGGACCAGAACCACCATGTGTTCGCAGCGCCGGCAGACATTGCCAGAGAGAAGCTGCCCGACTTCTTGGCAAGCGTCGCCCGCCCCATCGACCTCGCCACAATACGTATGCGCCTCGAGGCAGACAGCATAGGATATTACAAAGGGGCTCTTCACAAAGTGGTGACTGCGTTCTATGGGGACCTCAATCAGATCCTTACCAATGCGCGAGGGTATTGGGGCGATAGTGGGCAGCACGTTGTACGCCGTGCTGAGGTGCTGGAAAAATGGTATGGCTATTGAAAACCCCATTTGGGAGAGAGCGTATTGGGAAAGATTCAAAGTATAATATACATAGGCTGATTGCGACGGCCTGGCCCCATTTATCACTTTTTACCACCGATTTATACCGATCACCATGGATGATGACCACCCGACCAAGCCCAGCGTCAATCAGCCTAATTTACACACGAACAAAAATCGTATTATGTTATGTGTTATGTTATGTTACGCAAAAATCGTATAACTACACAGCTACGACGCAGCGTTGGTGGAGTTCTTGGAGCTGCGTGCAGAGGAGGAGTTTGTACGACGTCTCCGCAAGCTTGCAGGAAACAGCACAGTCCTTCAATACCTTAAGTCGCAAGCAGAGGCCAGTCAGGAAGAGGTATGGGGAAACTTTAGAATTCACTAAAAAAAATGCAGCAAAATGCACCACCGCAGCCAGGACACCTCCCTGAGGCTCTTTACAATGATGAGAATAGTAACCAAAACCCCACACCAAGTGTGACTCTCACTCACACCGCTGGCGGGCACACTTCGGCACGTGCCTGTGAGGGCTGCCCTGATTGATCTTCCCAGTAACTAGCGAATGCTGCCTGAGTATAAAAATGCAGTATCGGGAGGGGTAAAAGCAACGTTATTTCAATGGTTGAATGACCGACACCCCCCTTTCCCCCCAATTTTGTGTATGCACCTTTAGTGAAGGCAACTCCCTCTTAGACCGATATTTAGTTATCCAACCCACCATTTGGTTATATTCCTAGGGATAACGCAACATCTTTGTTTTCACACAACACCCAATTCATAAAATGCTCTCAGGGTCTGCACTCAGACCGTCTTGAAGGTCGTCTTGAGATGACAACGTCGACAATCAACCAGCTAGAGGACACGATCGAGATGCTTATGGAGGTATACACCACATCCCCCCTCCCCTTTGGCAGGTTTACTACAAAGGGTGTTTATAACAGTATGAAACCTGCATTACTGTACTACCGTAAAATGTTTGGCCTTTTCCGGATTTTTATGGGGAGTTTTGACCTTTTTTTTTTACGGTCGGTATATACCTCTTGTCCATGCACGCATCAAGGTGAGTTTTGAGTATACATTACCGGTACGGTTAACTGTATTAAACCTTTTTGGGGTGCAGTACTAAACCAACATTGATCCCCTCCTCCTACCCTTCCATATCCATTTACAAACAGAAAAACATGGAGGTAGGGGAGGAGGTGGCAGATATGGTCCGGCAGGACCCAGGGTTTCTCTCGCGGGAGCCCGAAGATGACGACGACGACGCCTTCAGTGTACGCATCCTGAGCAGCGCGACGCAGTGGAAGATGTGGTACAGCTGCGACCGCTGGCGGGCGCAGGCGCTTAACAGCGAGGCCACCGCACCACCTCCACAACCACAACCCGACCCACCAATCACCGCACCGTCTCCACAAAACAAACACGACATCTTCGCCGCCGCTGAAACACAGGAACCCAGCAACGGGAACCAATGGGACACCTGCTTCGAAAACCCCTTTGGCGGGGCAGAAGAGCAGGACAACGACTTTGCGGCGTTCAAACAAAACGAAGCGGCGAGAACCACCTCGTCTTTGCCCCTCGCCTCTCCAGGGGACCGCCCTGCACAGCCCCCAGCATTGGATGAAGAAGGCAAAGCACTGCACGCAGAACGCATGCAAGCCATGCACGAAGAGGTCGGTGCGAACGTCGGCGACACTGCGGGGGAGTTGGAGCTGAACCGTGTCCTCAACGAATGGGGGAAAGACGACTGGCGGGTCGACAGTCTTCAATTTCCAAACGGCACTCCAGGATACCCAGGAGGCATGCTCACAGCGCCTTCCCCTCAGGTTCACGGAATACCTGGACAGTCTCCAACCTTCCCTGGACCGGTGATAGGAATGGGAGGGGGGGGAGGAGGAGGAGGGGGAGGGGCAGTTGATGTCGCTGAATCCCCAGCCTTTGGAGACCAGCTGCCCGGGGTGGTGCCGGTGGGTGGAGGAGGAGGAGGAGGGGCGGGATACCCAGCAGTGTTTCTCTCCCCACGTCTTGCGCCCAGTTTGACCCCTGGAGTGGCGGATCTGTCGCAACTCCCTTCGCCACGGCATCCTGGATGAAATGGGGGAGGAGGAGGAGGGTGGTGGTGGGGCAGTGTTGGCAGGTTTAAGACAAGGGTGTTTAAAACAGGTGTACTAAACTGTACTAAACTGTACTAAACTTATATTAAACCTGTACTAAACTTTTGGGGCGCTGTACTAAACCAACACTGGAGGGGGGCAAGGGGGGGCTAATCATAGGTTATTTTTTGGGTTTTTTCTATTTACTACACTCCACTGTGATGTGGAGGTTGTGGTTGGGGTTTTTGTGGGGGGGGGGGTTGTGTTTTGTTTTTGATCAAAGGTGATGCCTTTGAGGGTCATCTTATAAAACCTTTTTTTTTTTGATATTTTGTGAAAAAGGAAAATATGGAGAGTGTGGGATGTGGCAAAATAAATGAATGATAAATGAAGCTCAATCTATCGGGGCGTTTTGCGCACTATATTCCCATGGGAGTACCTCGGTACATCCTAGCACAAAAAAAGGATAAATTGTGGAGGCGCATCCACTGGAGAGTGTCTACACTAATCCAAACCAAATTTTTCAAAATGCAAAAGAAAAACCCTGCATTTATTTCAGCAATTTTATCAATAAAAAAAATTATAAAAGCGACGCATCCATTCTAGCCAACGCAAAATAAAACCCCCCCGCTGAAAGTTGGAAAGAAAAAAAAGGATCTTATTTTTGTCACCTCATGAAAGGAGGAAATAGAAACAAAGCATTTTGAACACACTTTTGCCGTTCTAGGGACGAACCACTCCTGCAGAGAGCCACTCCTCAACCAAACAGGTCGAGAGGGGAGGTGTGTGCGTTTCACCACAACCTCTCCCCATGGGTTTTATCGTGTGAATGAGTGGTAAGTTTCTATTTTTCAAATCACATCTCATCATCTCCCTCTTTTCACTCTCCCCCCTAAACCCCTCCCACCACCACCACCCCACTACAAAAGCAATCAAATCACCCAAAAAAAAAAGCAAAATGCCATCAAAAGAAGAACTGATCACTCAATTCACGGAAGGTGTTGTGGGTGATGTTATTGATATTAGAGTTGCAGGGCTTGATGGGGAAGGTGTGAGAGCACTTGTCGCCTGGATGGCCGACACCGGATTTTCTGCCACTGCCGTCAACGAGATCGACCTTGGCAACAACGAGCTGACCACCGGCGTCGAGCTGGGGGAGCTCTTCGCCGTCACACCTAACGTCCGCGACATCGACCTTCGCGAAAACAAGCTCACGAAGGAGGCGCTGTACGACCTGCAGACACCCCTTGCAGGGCTTCGCTTCATCCACACCCTCTCCCTGAACGGCTGTGCACTGTGGGACTACGGCGCCGAGGTAGTCTTCAACGCTGTGTCAAACTCGAAGACACTCAAACAGCTGCATCTCTCCGACAACTTCTTCTCTGAGGCTGCAGCGCCCTTTGTCGCAAAGTACATCCGCCGCAACACTCCACTCGAGGTCCTGCACATCGACTACAACAAACTCAGGGATGGTCTCAACGAAATCGCCGAAGCGCTTGAAGACAACACCAACCTCCGCACCCTAGGGGTGAACGACAATGGGATTGAATGCAGTGGATGCGTAGGACTGCAAAATGTGTTCACAAAAAATGCGGCAAAAATCACCTTCTTAGATCTCTCTGTGAACAACATCGGGATGCAGGGGTGTCTCTCCCTTTCGAAGGGGTTAATGAAAAATACGCATCTTCAGAAAATCGATTTGGGGGCGAATCCTGAGATGACGGATTTAGGGGTGACAGCGTTGACGGCTTGTTTGAGGCAGAACCGTGCGTTGAAGCATTTGGATTTGACAAATTGTTTTTTGTCTGATGAATGTGTCGACCCCACCGTCGAAAGCATGAGAGGCAACCCAGTTATCGAAGAGGTGACGCTCATGCTCAACGAAGATATGTCTATGGAAGGGAAAACCCGTATCGTCAAAATTGCCTACGACAACAAAGTGCGCAACCAGCAGAAGGCCGCAGTGCAATCTCATACCGAAGGCATCCTCTTCGTGAGCCCGTCGAAAGGGGTGGCGACAACGGTGCTTGCAGTCCTGGTAGTCCTTATTGCGCTTATCGCGAACTATCTTGCCTTCTGATTCGTTAAAATATGTATCAGACATTAGAAACTGAAGGAGCTATTTATTTTTTTTTGGGGGATATGCAAAATATACAAGGAAACGTTTCTGTCGCGATGAAGTGGATTAGTATTCCTTCACCAGTTCTTTTTACCAAGTGGCGTAGCATAGAGAGAGGCTTAGGTTCTGGGGATTTGACATCCCCGACAACGTTGCTTATGCAAATTCCATAGGCAGTCAGCTGCAGTGTGGTGATTGTGTTCAAGGTGACTAAGCATGCAAGGCTTGGGTGCATCGTGTTGTTTTTGTTCTTCTTTTCGGGTAAAGATGTGTATGCACATTCATGTTTTCTTTCTCTCTTTTTTTTTGGGGGTGACACAGAGGACAAAATCTACCTTTTGGTGATTTCGATCAAAAAAGACAGTGGAGATTGCACAACTGTGGCAACACAACCGAGGCAACTACACTACTCCAACAATTTTTCAAAAAAAAATTGGGGAAAATTCAAAAATAAAATAAGGGTGAAAGTTAAATGTGTGTTCATATACAGTTGGACAAGAAACTTGGCGACCAAATAGTATTGGCGGATTTTAGGGTTTTCTTGTAATTGGCG
The DNA here is from genome assembly GCA_964035575.1 of Rhynchopus sp. YZ270_cl-10. NCBI lineage: Eukaryota > Euglenozoa > Diplonemea > Diplonemida > Diplonemidae > Rhynchopus > Rhynchopus sp. YZ270_cl-10. The sequence continues at coordinate 307,079 of OZ037897.1, read as the reverse complement.
ACTTTTTTGGTCGCCAATATTACTTGTCCAACAGTAGTTATACATAGCGCTCCAATTAGACTCTAACTAGATAATTAGAGTCGGCAGTTCGAGTATAATTAGAGTCTTTAAAACTCTAACTGAACTCTAATACTCTAACTGGACTCTAATTAGAGTCTAATTAGAGTCCTATCAGAGGGTCAAGAGGGGCACATCAATCAATGCTATAGCCATCAACCCAGGGGGCATAGGTAGTGCAAGAAATTCGACTTTGTAATCCAGAAAGTCTGTTCTCTGCTTGCAGAGAACCAGACACAAGAAAATATTGTTTGTTCCCCCAGAAAACCAGTGCACAATTCACACTCCTTGTGGATGGTCTTGTCGCCTTTTTAGCACAGGAATTTTGGCCCAGGGGCATGCACTTGAAGCATGGCTATTTAGTGTGTATGGGGCAGTGTTGTTTTGTTATGAATTCTCTTTGGTATTGTCGCTGTCGGTTGTTCAACGCGAGGCTTGGATCTCTCCTGGGTTCATAAGGGCAAACAAACTTTTTTTATGCGTTCGCGTCCTGCCTGCCTAGGTTTTTTTGAGATTTTTGGGGAAAAAAGTTTTTTTGAAAAAAAGTTTTTTTCAATTTTTTGTGTTGGGGCTGTGTCAGGGTGTTTCCTAATTTGCTTCCGCTTCCGGTCTTTGGAAAAAAATTGCCAGGGAAAAAGTTTGCGGAAAAATTAGGGACGTGTTTAAAGTGCTTATGTTTTGGTATTTTCCCGAAAAAAGTATGTTGGGTACCGTGCGCCTGCGCTGTCTGTTCCTACCAGTTTCTACAGGCAAACACTTGGCCCCCTTTACGTTACGCTGAAGGGTTTTGACCACAAGCAAGAACTTGTCCATTTTGGCAAATTGACCCCACCACTGGCCGGACGGATTCCGAAAATGCAAATGCCGGTGTTTTCGGGCATTTTCATGTTTTCAGGATCAGGGAGAAAATCTGGGTTGTGGGATTTACCTACCCCCTTTACCTTACACTCATTTTGTCCAAAACCAAGAACTTGGCTATTTCGGCAAATTGACCCCACCACAGCGCGGACGGATTCCGGAAATGCCAATCGCAGTATGTTTTGGGGCTGCAAACCCACTTTTTTTCCAGGGAAAAAAATTGCTTCCGGATGTCGGAATTTTGAAAAATTTCCAGAATTAGGAGACACCCTGGGCTGTGAGTTAACATTCTTCCCTCCCCTGCTCATCTCCCGACCCTGGGAAATTTCCGTCTGTGTATACTGTGTATACTGTGTATACTGTGTATACTGTGTATACTGTGTATACTGTGTATACTGTGTATACTGTGTATACTGTGTATACTGTGTATACTGTGTATACTGTGTATACTGTGTATACTGTGTATACTGTGTATACTGTGTATACTGTGTATACTGTGTATACTGTGTATACTGTGTATACTGTGTATACTGTGTATACTGTGTATACTGTGTATACTGTGTATACTGTGTATACTGTGTATACTGTGTATACTGTGTATACTGTGTATACTGTGTATACTGTGTATACTGTGTATACTGTGTATACTGTGTATACTGTGTATACTGTGTATACTGTGTATACTGTGTATACTGTGTATACTGTGTATACTGTGTATACTGTGTATACTGTGTATACTGTGTATACTGTGTATACTGTGTATACTGTGTATACTGTGTATACTGTGTATACTGTGTATACTGTGTATACTGTGTATACTGTGTATACTGTGTATACTGTGTATACTGTGTATACTGTGTATACTGTGTATACTGTGTATACTGTGTATACTGTGTATACTGTGTATACTGTGTATACTGTGTATACTGTGTATACTGTGTATACTGTGTATACTGTGAATACTGTGAATACTGTGTATACTGTGTATACTGTGTACACTGTGTATACTGTGTATACTGTGTATACTGTGTATACTGTGTATACTGTGTATACTGTGTATACTGTGTATACTGTGTATACTGTGTATACTGTGTATACTGTGTATACTGTGTATACTGTGTATACTGTGTATACTGTGTATACTGTGTATACTGTGTATACTGTGTATACTGTGTATACTGTGTATACTGTGTATACTGTGTATACTGTGAATACTGTGTATACTGTGTATACTGTGTACACTGTGTATACTGTGTATACTGTGTATACTGTGTATACTGTGTATACTGTGTATACTGTGTATACTGTGTATACTGTGTATACTGTGTATACTGTGTATACTGTGTATACTGTGTATACTGTGTATACTGTGTATACTGTGTATACTGTGTATACTGTGTATATTGGGGTTTACCGAGGGAATAGCAAAGCCGAAACTAAAACGTGTAACCCCCCAAAAACCCCCCTTGCTTTTTGGGGTTGTTGTTCAACGGGAAACCTCCTCGCCAACCACGTACCATCACTGAATTAGGTTCGGGTGGTTTTCCCTTTCAGCTTTTTGTGTCGTAAAAGCTTTTGTATTTTTTATTTAAAAATGGCACTCCGCGAGCTACCCGAAGAACTGGCGAAGCTGCGTACTCGGTTTGAGTCCGAAGAGGAAGGAGCGCGGTTCTTCTGGAACCCCCAAACTGGCGAGGGGTCCGCCGACGCTCTTGGCTTCCCGCCGAAACACGCCGCCATCCTCAAGGAACGGTTTTCGTACCCGTACCGCGTGCTCAGTGGCACCTTTGAGGCGGTGGTGGCAGCGTGGACGGGGGACACTGTCGCGGAGAATGTGTTGACGGTGTACCTGCGTGAGTTCTGCGAAGCCGATGTGCGACCGGACTGGAATCTGATGAAGATGGTGGGAGCCATCCACGCCCTGAGGGTTCGCTCTTCTTCTGACGAGGCGGATGAGGAACCTGTGCCCGTTTGCAGGTCCAAGAGTCAGTTTGCTTTTGCGGAGGCGCGGAAGGGCACACCCCATGCCTCCGCCGGTCAAGGCGACGTGCCCGCACCCCAGCAGATGAAAGAATGGATGCTGGGTGAGCAGGCGCAGGTGCTCCTTGGGCAGGAGGTGGTGATCTCCGGGTACCCCCCTGGAGGGAAGGAGACCCTCCACCACGCAGGCAAGCTGGTTGGCCTGGGGAATAAGGTGTTTGGTCTTGTGCGCAGCAGTTGCTACAACAACGTCGCAGAGGGCTGTGTGCCCCATGAGGGAGGTGATGAGTTGGTGGCGTTGCCTGTGGCCGGATGGCGCTACACGCGCATTGTGGCGCTGTCTCTGCATCAGACAGAGCAGGCCCGCCAGAAGATGGGGCACCAGGCAGAAGCGGCGGAGAAGGAGGCGAGCTCGATCCGGAGTTCCGCAGAAGCCGCACTTGCGCAGCGCGACGCGGAGATTGCCCGCCTCCGCCAGGCGAACCGGCAGCAGGAGGAAGATGCCCGCCTGCAGAGCGGCATCAACAGTTCGATGGAGGTGCAGATGAGGGAGCTGCAAGCCGAGGTGGACCGACTGAAGGTGTCGCAGTCCTCATCACACACACACACACACACGGCCCCCACCTACACACGGGTAAAGACGGACGTGGCGGACGACGGGCTCTGGCACGATGCTGTGGCTGAGAACGGACCGCTACCACCACGCACCAACCCACAACCTACAGACGAGCTCGACATGTGGGTCAAAGACCCAGTGGTGGCGGAGACGGTCGAGGAGTGGGCGGACCGTATCCGCAACGACTCGGCGGGCCTCATCTTGGAGCTCAACCAGTACTTTGTGTCTGGATTGAAGCATGGACCGGGGGGGGCGGCCCTGCAGTTGACGTTTCAGTGGATGCGTATGTGGATACTGGCTGCGGAGTGGACGCCGTCGTGGAAGGGCACCCCCCACCGCGTCCTCGGCAACATGCTTCTTCGGGAGTTACACATACAATACGCTTTCGCGTCAGAGCGTGTCCCTCGCAAGGACATCACCCGTGCCACCGCACAGTCGACTCCGGGACATGAAGTGGCTCGGTATGTGCAGACGCGCCCTCCTCCAAAATCACACAAGGGAGGCAAAGGCGGTGCGGCAGCGCATGGACAGAAGACCGGCCCACCGGGAAACGGGAAGGCCGGGAAGGGGAAACAGTGACTCCCCCCCTCTTCTCGGCCCGCCCCCCCTGTACATCCCCAGCAAGTTATTCCCATTGTCCCAACCGCCCCACCAACGCGCGTGTACAAACGAAGGTGTCCACCTCCGATGCAGCTGTGCCCGCCCGCCTCCCCGCCAAGTCAAGGGTCACTGCAGCCCCCAGCAGCAATGCCGCCGCGCAGCCCCCCCCCAACACACATACCACACCACACAGATCCCTACCCCCATCCCGGTATTACCCCCCCATCTCTTTTTGGAGAGGCCGTACTGACGCATGTAGCCACCTCCGGGCGGGTGCGTCCCATATCTCGAGTGAAGGAGACAGAGGTCAACCCGAAGCAAGCGACCGAGTGGCTGCTAGGCGTGGTGGAGGACATGTGGGCCAAGCGCACGTCGCAACAACGCAAATACCTGTGGTCCAGGTTCGCAGTGTGGACGGGCCTGCACCAGCTGCCGATGACAGCCGACACAGCGGTGTTGTTCGTCCTTGCCACTCAAGTGTCAAAGCAAGGGCAGCTCACCTACGCCAAGGCCCTATCAGGCACCTTCACCCACATCGGCCTGGGCAACCAACCGCTGCTCAGCTTTGCAGCAGCGCTGCGGGCCGCAGGGGCGGCAATTCCCACAAGCCAAGCCACCCCGATTCCTCGCAGAACCCTCCTCCAGTGGGCAGAGCACCAGCAGAACGACCTGTGCCTCTGCGCAATGCTAGCTTGGAAAACGGCCAGCCGTTGGGACGAAGTGCAGAAGTTGGGATCAGAGCAGTTTGTGAAGGTGACGCCCACAGAGGTGATAGTGGATTGGCACACCCTACCGAAGGGGCGCCGGGGGGACCCCTTCACGCCGTCGAAGTTGGTAGTGGTGACAGGCGCGCTCACGGAGAAAATTGCGTCCCTCTACGGACGGCTGAAGCCCTTCCGCTACCTCACGGAGACCACCACCGAGGCGCTGACGGAGAAGTGGCACCACACGCCAGGGATGACCTCATTCTCGGGGCACAGCATCAAGAGAGGGGCAGTGACCCATCTCCTGTCGTTGCTGGCGGAGAAAAAGCCCGTGAACCCCTCCCTCATTTCCGTGCTGGCGAAGCACAAGGTGGAGGTTGCGCTGTCGCCCACCACCATCAGGTACGCAGGGGACCCAGTCGCTCTGGCGAAAGCAATCGGCACGCAGGACGTGACGAAATGGCTGTGATGGTGGACAAGTTCGCCCGCAAGCAACACCGCATCACCAAGCGGTCCCAACACACCCGCCTCCCCTGCACGGACGAAGAACGGGCCTCCCCCCTGCATGCTGTGAACGTGTCCCCCTTGGTATTGAGCAGAGTCAAAGGCATGATGCGTCCTGCCATCCTGGACAGGTTCAACGAGGTTTGGCAGGCAGCTTTCTACCCCACGGAGCTGTCAGGAGAGGCTTCTGCACATCCTTCTCGTCTGAGTGCAGAACACGCCGCTGTACTCCAGGATACAGGCATAGCTGTGCGTGCAGACGGACCCGGAGTATGCTGCAACATCCCCTTCACTGTTGTGGAAGAGAAGCCCACAGGTCTCCGCCAACGATTCATCCTCTGGACTCGTGAGGCCAATGACGTCTTGGATGCTGCCGGCTATGAAGCTCAGGTGCCTCTGGGTCATGTGTCGAGGTACTTGTCTGCGGTTGAGAAGGAGTGTGGTAGTGTTCGCGACCTGCGATGCGGGTTTTTCCAGGTCGAAATCCCAACTGAGTCTCGCCGCTACTTCCGCTACACGGACGACAATGGCGTTTGGTGGGAGCTGACGAGACTACCGATGGGTCACTCCTGCGCCCCAGAGCTCATGCACACCATCACAGCAGTGATCGGAGGCGACCCCGCATATGTCCAAGAGAAGCACGTCGCGCAGGGAGTGACCGTGCATACGTGGATCGATGGAGTGCGCTTGTGTGGGTCGCGTGACGACGTAGTTGCTGCAACGAAGCGGATGGACTCTCGCGCCAGCAGCTGTGGGATTACGTGGAAGCCGGAGGACTCTGTCACGGCTAGTGAGTCATATGTGTTTATTGGTGTTGATTTTAAGCATACGTCCAGTTCAGTGACCCCCTCTCCCAAACTGTTGGACAAAATTTTTTCCCTTGAGTTAAGTGTTGCATCTGCAAGTTCTTTGGAGTCCCTGGCGGGCAGACTGCTGCACGCCACCGCCATTGCGGGGGTCTTTCCGGGAAAGTTTTGGTTTACGGTGAAGTTTTTGAGGCGTATTTCGAACGCTCTCAATGCGGGCAGACGTCTGCCCAGCGACTCTATTGTTATCCCTGCTTCGGTGCGTAAGGAGTTAGCCAGTTGGCGCTCCGCTGTGTGTATGCCGCGTGTTTTTAAGCCCCCCTCCCCCCATTCTTCCCTTGCTGTTTTTATTGATGCTTCTCTGAAGGGTTGGGGCGGTGTCATTGTGGACCGCCGTAGCAACGAAATGACTATTGTAGGTGCTAGTTGGGACTCCCAGGAGTCTGAGCTACACATTAATGTGCTGGAAGCTCTTGCGTTGCGTAACACTATAGCCGCCCTTCCCGACTCCGCGGCCGGTGGTAAGGTGGATATCTGGGTTGACAACACTTCTGTGGTGGGTGTGGCCCGGAAGAAAATTTGTACGGCATCCAAGATTCTGAATGACGCGGTGGTGCAAGCTCTTGCGCGTTTGGAGCACTTGTGGTGTACAATTTCATTACAGTGGATCAGTACCAAGCTCAACCCTGCTGACAAACCCTCTCGTGTTCCCCCTTCCTCCCTCTCCTCTCCCAACCTCATGTTTGAGGTCCAACGTGCGGTGCGGTTGTTCTTTACTGGCGTCGGGGCGGATTCGACTAGCTCGGCCTAGCCGATTTACCCCAACGTCTTTTTGCAAGTATATGATTAAAAGAAAAAATAAAGGAACATTTTTGAGTAGGCTAAAGCTATTCTTGGGGTTTACCGAGGGAATAGCAAAGCCGAAACTAAAACGTGTAACCCCCCAAAAACCCCCCTTGCTTTTTGGGGTTGTTGTTCAACGGGAAACCTCCTCGCCAACCACGTACCATCACTGAATTAGGTTCGGGTGGTTTTCCCTTTCAGCTTTTTGTGTCGTAAAAGCTTTTGTATTTTCCCTCCCTCCCTCACCTCCGCCTCCAGCGGATTCGACTAGCTCGGCCTAGCCGATTTACCCCAACGTCTTTTTGCAAGTATATGATTAAAAGAAAAAATAAAGGAACATTTTTGAGTAGGCTAAAGCTATTCCTGTGTATACTGTGTATACTGTGTATACTGTGTATACTGTGTATACTGTGTATACTGTGTATACTGTGTATACTGTGTATACTGTGTATACTGTGTATACTGTGTATACTGTGTATACTGTGTATACTGTGTATACTGTGTATACTGTGTATACTGTGTATACTGTGTATACTGTGTATACTGTGTATACTGTGTATACTGTGTATACTGTGTATACTGTGTATACTGTGTATACTGTGTATACTGTGTATACTGTGTATACTGTGTATACTGTGTATACTGTGTATACTGTGTATACTGTGTATACTGTGTATACTGTGTATACTGTGTATACTGTGTATACTGTGTATACTGTGTATACTGTGTATACTGTGTATACTGTGTATACTGTGTATACTGTGTATACTGTGTATACTGTGTATACTGTGTATACTGTGTATACTGTGTATACTGTGTATACTGTGTATACTGTGTATACTGTGTATACTGTGTATACTGTGTATACTGTGTATACTGTGTATACTGTGTATACTGTGTATACTGTGTATACTGTGTATACTGTGTATACTGTGTATACTGTGTATACTGTGTATACTGTGTATACTGTGTATACTGTGTATACTGTGTATACTGTGTATACTGTGAGGAAATTGATCAAAAACGAGAACTTGTCCATTTCAGCAAATTGACCCCACCACTGGACGGACGGATTCCGAAAATGCAAATGCCGGCGTTAAAAGCTTCACCAGCACCACTGTACTGTGGCCTGTGGCCTGGGTACTCATCCGAGGGAAAAAGTGCTCACCTGCTATTTTATAATATAACTTTAGGTGGTTCCATTTTGGGAAATATGAGAAAATAGTCAAAACCAGTGTCAACAGGAAAAAAAAAAGAGAAAAAACCGACTCCGGAGGGTCAACTCCCGGGTTCAGCAAGCACATTTTGAAAAAAACTTTTTTTTGAAACAAACTTTTTTTTGCCTGCCTGCCTAGGTTTTTCTGGGTACCCTTAGGACGCGAACGCAAACGAAAAATTTGTTTGCCCTAAGTAGTATTTCTTCGGCTGAAATGAACGTATGCTCGCGATAGATTTCCCGTCAACACAGCCTTTGATACTGGGATTACCCCTTCGACCCCTTAGTGGTAGTTAAATTCGATTGACATTTACATTCCTACAGATGAAAGAACAAGACACCACTTCTGTACCCGCGCATCAACATTTGTAGAAAATTTTGCACCCCAAACACCTTCAATAATGCCCTTGTTGCTGGGAGTTTCTCATGTTTGATACCTGCACAGCAGGCATTCCTCTGAGTCCAACGCTGCTTGGCCTGTCTGCGGCGTTGCACCGAAGGTGCACATAGAGTTTTTGCATCGCATTCCCTAATGTATGGGGCACTCACACTTGAGGGCATGTGCCACTGCGCGGGTCTGAGTACCTGGGTACCCATAGCTGAGAATAAGCCGGGTCCCGAGTCCCGGTACTGGGTACTAGGTACAGTAGGACTAGGACTAGGCCCCCCCCCTCCCGCGACCGGGTCCCCGACCCGCTTTCAGGCGGACCACAACGCCTTCACATATTGTGTCCCAGTCCGGCTGAGAACTCGGTTCCCCAAGTCTTATTTTCAGCTATGTGGGTAGCTGGGCACCTGGGTCCTACAGAGGAACCTTAGGGGAACCGGTTCCTTACGGCGTTTGCACCTACAAGAAGCCTGTTGTTTTACTCTAATTAGACTATAATTAGAGTGTAGTTAGAGTCTAATTATGATCTAACTGCACTCTAATTATAGTCTAATTGAAGAAAAGCGACTCTAATTATACTCTAACTGGACTCTAACTGACTTGGCCCAAAATCCCAGACTCTAATTATACCCCAATACTCTAATTAGAGCGCTATGTATAAGTAGTACTTTGCATTTGACTTTCCCCAAACAAATAAGCGTATTTCATACTTGTACCGCCCGAAATAAATTTCGGGCATTTCGGGCGATTTCGGGCGAATTAGGGGCGGATTTCGGGCGATTTTGTGCGCCCGAATTCGCCCGAAAACGCCCGAAGTCGCCCGAAATGCAGATTTCGGGCGAATTCGGGCGCTTTTTCCTTAGTGAAAACCGACTAGGTAGGGTTCTACTCATTTTCGCAAAAAACTTTTTATATTTGGAAAGATTTGATGTCAAATCTGTCAAAATAAGCAATAATCGAAAACTTTTGTACACCTGAGTGCACTTTGGAGGCCCGTGAGAATCACCACCAAATCACGGGTTTTCTGACTATCATTTGCTTATTCCCACCCAAAACACACTATGAACCGGGTTTTCACTATTTTTTCGTATTTCAGGGTGAATTTTTGTGAATTTTCGGGTCACAGGGTGGTTCTGACCCATTCTCGGGGTGTTTCGGGCCTGTAGTTGCTCAGGAGATGCCCAAAAACGTGAAAAATTGCCTTTTTACGTTTTTAGTAGTATTTTAGTGTAAATTGTTAGGGAAATCGGTTTTATACGTGGCTGCTAACAGAGCTGCACTCATAAAAGTTGGGTTCTACTAGGAATTTTTGCTCAATTTTTTTTTCTTTGAATAAATTTTGTGCCAATCTTTCAAATAAAGCGTTAGATTTTTACACTGGTGGCATGCTTCCCAGCACACATAAGATACTGGTTGTGCGCCCGAATTCGCCCGAATCTGCCCGAAATCGCCCGAATTCGCCCGAAATGTGCCCAAATTCGCCCGAAATGCGCCCGAATTCGCCCGAATTACGTATAAATTCCCTTTAAAATGCCCGAAATATATTTCGGGCACATTTCGGGCGCTCGGGATCCGCGCCCGAAAAATTCGCCCGAATTCGCCCGAAATATATTTCGGGCGGTCCAAGTATGGTATTTGAATCAAAGGTTTTAGAAATGAAAATTTGAACGAATTTTTTTAGGTGACAAGAACCTGAGGACCACCAATTTTCTCTCTCTTTTTCATTTCTATCTTTTTTTGTGTTGTTTTACCGCATCTGATGATGGGGAGTGGGAGAAGGGCTCAAAAACTTCCATTTTTTTGCCCTCTTTTTGCCAAATCAAAAAAATATTGCAGTACCAACAGAGCATCTGATACATAGGTGTGGTTGAAGGCCGCATAGTCCACCGGAAAGACCTTCTAAGATTTTCTAAAAAAACTTTTCCAAAGACTTGAGCTCCAACCATGCCACTGTAGGTTCTCTGACGTACTCTGAGAAGGTCATAGAAAGGCTGTCGTTATTTTTATTTTATTTTATTTTTTGCAGTTCCTAGCCCACACTCCCTTCCCTGACAAATTGTACATTTTTTTTTTTTAAAGGATGGATGCGATCAACAAACGACGGAACAACCAGAGTGGTATTTCATTTATTTTTTCAACATCTTTCCAAACCCCCCTCCCTTTGTGCGCTGTAGCATAGTGTGGAGTGTGTCTCTAAACTTATCCAACCAAACCATGTACCCCTGTCACAGACACACAGTGCCACAACGACTACACACCTCCCGCCCCCCTTTCCCCCCCCTCCCCGACCCACCCCACCCCATCCGTTGTGTGACACCCTCTCAGCGTTGTCACGATGCCTGAGAAGAGTCTGTCTGGGAACAACTCGCCCAGCGAGAGTGCGTCGTACGACACAAGCGACGAGGAGAACGAGAGGACGAAGACGGTGCAGAGTCCGGACCTGCCGAGAGAGGCCGACGTAAGCACGAGGGCGGACGGTGTCAAGGAGCATGCATCTGAGCATCCGCCGCCGTCGGTGTACCTCTGCCTCGACATTGAGGCAACCTGCGACGGAAAGTACGTCACCAAGAACGGCGACCCCCGTGCCCGCCTCTTCGACCAATCCTATGAAAACGAAATCCTCGAAATCCCTGTCGAAGCTGTTGACGCAAAAAGCGGCCGGCGTCTCTCTCTCGACCAGCCGTCCTGGGCATTCCACACCTATGTGTCGCCGAAGAAGAAGCCGTCACGGTTCTGTACAGAGCTGACAGGGATTGATGCAGAGAAGCTACGGAAGGCACCGCCTCTGGCAACCGCCTTGCAACGGCTTGAGGTATTTATTCCGTCCCCCATCCCCCCCCCAAAACCACCCCACCACCCCCCACAGGGCTGGCTGAGACGACGCAACCTGGTACCCTGGCCCCTAGCTAATACAAAGGAGGCAGAGGTCAACTACATCTGGGTGACAGATGGGTCCTGGGACTTTGGTAAATTCCTTTGGCACGACTGCCGGCGTAAGGGCCTGGCATACCCTTTCTCTTGCAATGCGTGGTGCGATGCACGGGAGGCCTTCCGTGCAACGTTCCCGAAAATTCATATCCGTCCACCTATGCTTCAAAACATGGTGAAAGAGGCTGGGTTGACGTGGTTCGGCCCTCCACATCGCGGTGAGGTGGACACAAAGAACTTAGCCGCATTGGTCGGGGTGATCGCTCGGTGCAACCCCACCGCGCTTCTCCCCTCCCGCTGCCTGCCTTACGACCTCATCAAAGACGTTTCATACTACCGACCAGGGTATTTCAGCAACCCACAACCCACCCCACGGCACTTCAGAAACGAGGCAAGAATCCCTCCAGCACACATCCCAGGCTACAGAGGGCAGTCCCACGAATACTATTACCGTAGGGAGTACATGGAGGAGTACCAATACGGGGCGTACAGAGGGCAGGGTGCGTGCTATTATGACGTTCCGTACCCAGAGGAGGGGCACTACCAGGAAGAGACCTCGAACTGCTCCGGGTACAGCAGGTCCACATCAACCCCGCCGCCGCCTCCGTTAATCCCTGCGTCCTCCCTTCCCCAGGAGGCTTCGTCTGTCGGATCCTCTCCTTCTCGCGACCCTGCAACCCCACCCATCGCCCACTGGGAGGAGCCTATCTACCCAGAATGGGTGCAAATGGAGACCCCGTATTACCATGATTGGCAGAAGCAGGGTTATTATGCGGATTGGGGGGAGGAAGCGGGAGGGGTCTGCTCGATGTGTCATGGGTACTACACATACGACGGCGGGGCCTGTCCGAAGTGCAGCTACTCGGAAGAGGAGGACCGTCATGAGCCTGTCAGTCAACCCTACGCGGGGGCGCCACCCACAGTGTTTTTAGACACCCCGCCAGGCCAGCCTTCCCAAGGGTATATGTCAATGGGGCGGCAGGTGATGCCGGTGTATAATAGACGGCAGTATTCGCCTGAGGTGCATGGAGGGGGTGTGGGGCATAGGGGTATGTTCCGTGCGCAATATGGTGCGCAAGTGCAAAGAGGTAAAGGAAGGGTGAAGGGAGGAAAGAAAGGAGTAGTGTGTTAAAATGAAGAAAAAAAAAATTGGAGAGAAGATAATATACACAAAAACAATAAAAACAAAATAGAAAATGTGGTATTTTAAACCGGTAAAACGGTGTCAAAAAAAGAAGTAGCGAGGCGAAGCGTACCACGGCTTCCATTTCTTTATTGAAAAAGAGTTTGGATTTTTTCACTCTTTTTGTTACACAACGGTGCGGATATTCCTTGGAAAAATGAAGAGCAGATTTTTTTTCTTTTTTGTCAGAGAGACTTGACAAAAAATGGGTTTGTTCTATTTTTTCAGGGGCACCAAACATCTTCCGGAATCGCGAGCCAAAAAAAAAAAAAGTTTTCCACCACCACCACCATCCCACCCCTTGTTTCGATAGGTTGTTTATGTTTTGAATCTGTTATGTGTTTTTTTTTTTTTTTTCTTTGTTCCTTTTTTTCCCTCCCCCTCCCTTCCCCCTCTTTTTTGTGACAGTTCGTGTAGCAAGTGCACTACAGTTAGACAAGAACCTTGGCGACCAAATAATATTGGCGGATTTTGGGGGTTTTCTTGTAAAATTGGCGACTTTTTTTTTTTGGTCGCCAATATTGTCCAACTGTATATTTTTTTTTTACCCTTCCTCTCAAAATGTTCCCTCCCTGACCCCACAACGATACTAAAACCCAAGAAAAAAATGGAACTGCTCCTCTGTAGGGAGTACAGCTTATGTGGAGATTTGCATTTCATTCACGTTCGGTTTGTAAGCCGAAAATTTTTCTTGAATTTTTTTTTTTTGAAAAAAAAAAGAAGAAGAAAAAAACAGAAAAATGTGGTCATTTTAATTTCCACAGATGGCACACAACATGGTGGCATATATGAACCATTATCACTACGCAACATATTTTTTTCCCCTCCGCTTCCATCGATTTTCACTCAAATAAGCCGTTTTTAGTTTTTTTTTTATGACCCCTTTTCTCAACACCTTCCCCTATCCGCAAAGAGCCGGTTTTCCTTCACAAAATGTGATAGTTCACAAATGAGTTTTCTGTTTGTATTCCACAGTTGTATTTTTGTTTTTTTATATTTTAGAAATCCATCTCCACTTTGTCCCTTAGTTTTAGATGTGTGCACACCTGCACTGCACATTTCATTAGTAAAATCTTTTATTTAGTTTGAGATACAGTACTCAAAAAAAAAAATCACCGTCCATACGTTTTTGCGGATTAGGGGGTTCGTTTTGGGGACAATTTGGCGACTTTTTTTGGACGCCATATTTTGGGGTACTGTAAACGATGTCTGTTTCATCTTTTTGTTTTTTGTTTTTTTTTAGTTTGAAGTAACGGGAACATTTTTGCTGATCCCTATAACCCTATGCTATCAATTTATTGCATATGTTGTGCTAGTTTGGAGTATACGGTTTTCTTTTAACATAGTGCCACCATTTTATTTTCTCAAGGTCTATCCAATGCTGCTGTCCAATGTGACACGGAAGCTCCAAATCAAAAAAAAAACCCCCAATTTTCCTCCCATTTATTTTTAAAAAATAATAACAAGGGTTTCTTGTTACACCAAATTACAGTCCGTCGTTTTATTTTTGAATATTGTTCTTGTATTTGTTCTGAGGTTTTTAGGCCCAGTTTTATATCAATTTTTTTTTTTGAACTTAGTTGTCTTTCCCTTTTTGATTGATCGCATATTATTTTCTTTGAAAATATCAAGTTTTGTTATTCTGTTGTTGTTATTCTTTCCAATCTTTAGTTTGAGAAAAAAGGGATGAAATCTCATGAGGACCATCCACCTTTTTAATAGAAGAAATGCACATGCACAGTAAGGCATATTTCATCTCTTCACCCTATTTAACCTATTTAAATACTATTTTTCAGAAGATGCGTGTATCGTTGCTTTTATTGTCTTCACGCTTTATCTTTGTTGTTGGGTTGGGAAATAAAACAGACAGTCTACAACACCATGTAGACGAATACTTCACTTTGGTACCATCTAACCTTCAGCAAAATGAGCACATCAAAAAGATGACGCTCTTTTGAAAACCAAAACACACAACAAAAAAAAAGCGAACTTTTATTTATATCAGATGTAAACCACGAAATGGATTTGTAGGACTGCATGGTTGAGGGGGTGTCCACCCCCCCCACGGTACAGCCGGTCATTGCACCAAGGTTACACTGTTCACGAGTAGGGCTTTTGTATTTCAACTCTACTTTAGTTTCCTCTCTCACCCTGTTACCCTATAGGAGACAAAACTACCCCTTTAAGGCGTCGCGGTTACCCCATTCTGTTTGTTCAAGAATCGCTCGCACACTTTGCGTTCCGGTTTTTTTTTTTGTTTTGACCTTTCATATTATTTTCTTTTCTTTGACGTCACGCAAACGGTGTTTTTATCTTTTGTTTTTTTTAAGCCATTTCTTGGCCAACAAATAACAACAAAACTGCAAAAAAGGCATCCTAACCTAACCCTTCCTTTGGTGACGATTTGTGAACAAACCGCTATGTTTTCAATAGTTTTTGAAACATAGCAATTTTTTGTGATTCAACAAAAAGAAGAGAAAAAAAATGTCTGGTCGCAGCAGGGTCGGGAGCGATGTGTGGTTGTGATTTGTCAGCGTATTCTTCTGTAGAAAGGAGGGACCAAGAGGAAAGACGTTTTCTTCCGTTTAAAAATGACAGTGGAGGATTTGCACAAACTGTGGCAACCCCTACTGCACAAAAGTAGTGCAGCTTTCCAAGGTGGCTAACCATGTCCCCGCTCGAAGCGTTTCAAGGTCAAGGACACTACTGAGGCAAACTACACTACACAACAATTTTTCAAAATAGTGGAGCACACTCTAGGGTGCCTACACTAATACAAACCAAGTTTTTCAAAAACGAAAATGAGTCTGAAACAGTCTTTAACTCTACCAAAACGGAGTGTTTTAATGAGGGTTTCCCCCCCCCCCCCCCCCCCTTCATTCCCAAACGATATGGTTCAAAGAAAATGGAGATTTTGTGGGGGGTGGCATCAAAACAAAAAACGCGGACAATGTCCGCGTTTTTGGGGAATTTCAGACCCCCCCCTCCCCCCCCCCAAAACGCGGACATTTTTGGTTTTTTTTTCCCCTATTTTTTGCTGGTTTTTGGGTGACGGGGTGCAAATTCGTGACCCAAAACACAGTTTTTTGGCATTTCCGGAATCCGTCCAGAAAGTGGTGGGGTCAATCTCGAAAATTGGACAATATTTTGACCACTTAAATTTTTGAAAATATGAGCCCGGTCACTAATACGTGGGGCCCATTTTCGGCCAAAAAATGCTGCTGAAAAAAATTTTCTGGTGAAAATTTTTCAGCCCCAAAACATGCCGCAATTGGCATTTCCGGAATCTGTCCGCGCTGTGGTGGGGTCAATTTGCCGAAATGGCCAAGTTCTTGGTTTTGGTCAAAATGAGTGTAAGGTAAAGGGGCCAAGGTAAATCCCACAACGCAGATTTTCTCTCTCTGATGCTGAAACCATGAAAATGCGCAAAAACACCGGCATTTGCATTTCCGGAATCCGTCCTTTCTGTGGTGGGGTCAATTTGCCAAAATGGGCAAGTTCTTGATTTTGGTCAAAACCCGTCGTGTAAGGTCAATGGGTCCAAGTGTTTGCCTGTAGAAACACGTGGTAGCAGGGGTTTTAGGGCCCCCCATGCGTGTACACTTTGCAAAAAAAAACGCGGGCATCTTGTATTTTTTATTTTGCCCGAAAACACCGGCATTTGCATTTCCTGAATCCGCCGGTTCTGTGGTGGGGTCAATTTGCCGAAATGGACGAGTTTTTATAAATTTTGGTCAAAATCGTGTACAACCCCGGCAAAGAAAAAAAATTTCCAGGAAAAAAAAACCCCAAAATGTCCGCGTTTTCTGGAATTTCAGACCCCCCCCCTCCCCCCCCAAAAACGCGGACATTGTCCGCGTTTTTTGTTTTGATGCCACCCCTGGAGCCTCATTTTTTTTTTTTTTTTTTTTCATTCTCCCAAAAGTTTTCTCTGTTCTTCCGGCTCTCGAGCGCACTGTGGCCTTCAATACTTAACTGCCTCCAGTGATTTTTATTTTTTTTTAAGCCAGTTCCTGCGTCCGCCGATGAACGGTGAGGCGTTTGCACCTTCAATTTTTCTTTTTTGTTATATTTTGGCCCGCCAATTCCTTAGTGCAACACTCCGGGGGTTCGATAACCCTTCCCCACCCCTCACAGCATCAGTGCCCTGTCCTCAGAGGACCTATTGGCACTCTCAATTTCACTTCTTTCTTTTTTACGTGGTGTATATAGTTCAGTGTTCTTTTCCTTTTCTTTTTTCGCTCCCTTCAATGGAGCTTGCGGTATTTTTCTTTTCCCCCTTTTGTTATTAGATGTAAACCACGAAATGGACGTAGCGCACACGACGTTGAAGTAAATGACTTTACTTGTGGTTTTACATGTAATTTTACTTGTGAAAATAGTTTACTTGTGGTACACGTAGAAACGTAAGCGTATAGCTTAAACACAAGTAAAAAAAATGACATGTAAAACCACAAGTAAATCAATTTACTTCAACGTCGTGCACTGCATGGTTGGGGCCCACCCTAGTCGCAGAGGTCATTGTACCAAGGTACGCTGTGCGGGGTTTTGCATTTCAGGTCGATTTTTTTTTAAAACTGTTACAGTAAACAGACAACAGGAGAAAAAGATATGGGTCAAGATAATAGTCTTGCAGTTGGAATTGACTACTTGAGGGAATTTCACCTAACAATGCATTTTCATTGTGCCGTCAGAAAAAGTGGTGTTGCATTTTTTTTCGCACACAACGGTGAAGTAAAATGGCTTGACTTATGGGTTTCGATGAAATCGCAAACCACTGTCATTTACTTCGCCGTCGTGCAACCATTCATTTATTTTATTTTTTTCTTTTCAGGGCGTGTCCATAGCACCCACACACACAGCCCTCTATCTTCCTGGTATTACCTCTTTTTTTTTTTTCAAGGTGACTAAGCAACGGGGCTTAGGATCATCTTATAAACTATATTTTTTTGACAAAAAAAGCATTTACATTGTAAGATGTATGTGTTCCACAAAGAAGGTCTACGTGAAAAGGATTTAACGTTGACTGACCCCTTTTCAACCCTTTTATGTCCCCCCACACACACACCAAATTGATTCGGCAACGTGGCTAGGTATGTCATGTGTCCGACCTTTTTCAAGTTTTCTTTCTTTGTTTATCCTACCATCTTCTCCTGCTGTTCTAGTTTTTTTCTTTTTTTTTTTTTTTTTCTCTCTTTTTGCCAGCAAGAAAAGGTGTCTTGGTGTATTGGCCTCCAGATTAGGGGGGGATACACGTTAAGTTGTTAAAATAGGGAAACAAAAAACTGGATAGTTTAGTGTGTGTGTGAATAAATTAAAAAGATCTGAGCAATTTTTTTTTTGTTTGTGCGATAAAGGAAGGTGAAGGTGCTCAAGGATTCAATTTCCAGATTATTATTTTTTTTTCGGAAAGCAAGAAAAAAAAAATGGTGAACAACACACACACACACACCAACGATGATTCCAAATTAGGCTCCCAACATCTGAAAGAATGAAACGAAAAAAAAAAATATGGGAACGAACCAGAATTTAAAAAAAAAATAAAAGAAATAGTTTTTGTGTAGCTGGCATTTTTATATACCAGAGCCAAGCGGGTATGAAATACCCCACACCACGTCTCCTCCTACACTAGTTTAGAGGTTGCTGCGTTTAATTACCTTTTTTTTTGTTATATTTAATTTGTGTAAAAAATGAAAAGAAAACAACCATAATAATGGTCAGTCATTATGTCAGAAAAGTGATATGACATTTTGTACGTCATTCTGACGATGTCACGCTGTGTCGAATTTATTAGTGGTCAGAACGGGGAAGAAATGAAGAGCTGCAGTTTTGCCTCCCGAGTGAATCTTCAGTCTTTGTATTCCCTGACCCCTCCCCCCCAAGGTGGATTAGGGGTTTTTTTTTTGTGTTCAAACGACAAAAAAAACGAAATGGTATTTTAGAAAAATATATAGGGGATAAAAGGAGGGGGTAACCCACCACAAGAAAAAAAAACCACACCATTTCTCCCCCCACCACCACCACCACCCTCCTCCTCCTCCTCCATTTTTATTGTCTTTCTTTTTGCAATACTTCCTCTCTTATCTCTACTCCTTTTTTTCACAGTGGAGACCAACGTTTTAGTTGATCTGGATTATTTACCTCTCGTTTTTTTATTTTTATTCCCCGAACAACAAAAAAAAATACAGTGGTGATTGCCCGGTGCAACATTACTTCAGTATTGTGCAGGGGTTTTTTGAGTACACTGTCTCGAGAGGGCTTTGTATTTCAAGTCAAATTTTCTTTCCAGCTGGTATTGCCACGAGGTATGTGTGTATGTGTATACAATTTTTTTTTTGGCGTGTGGGCCTTTTTTGTGAGAACCTAGGGGATTTTGTTCCTCGTTTACGGATCCTGTGAAGAAAAATTGTGGCTGCTATCTCGTAATAGTGGTCTATAATTGGGGATTGATTTTGATTTTTGATTTTTTTTTTTTTTTCCCCCTTCCCAGATTGTGATTAGTGTTGTTATTTTTCATCGGTACTTTTCTGTATATATTTTTTTTCACTCACTCACAGAAGACCCACTCATTTAGTTTTTGATGGTTCATCTTTGCCGACTTTTCAAATCGATGTAAGCTGCCTCATGCACACATTCATCTTTGTATTTTATTTTTTTTCTGGTTGCTTTTTAATGTGAACGTCACTGTTGTCCCCCTATCCCAATCGACAAAAATAAATAGGAAACTAAAGCCTCGCGAAAAAACCTTTTTTTCTGGGGCTTTTTTTCCCATAGTATTATGTGTACAAGAGAGGCATTCATCTGTTTTTTTCTTTTTTTTTTTCTTTTTTTGTGAAAATGGAAAGTGTTGTACCTACGTGCGCAATGTCTTCTCCGTGCGCCTCGCTCTTCTTGTTCTCAATTTCACGAAATACCAGATTTTTTCTGTGCCACATACACACATACCCCTCAACTTTACAGGTTGTTCAAAAAAGAAAAGAAAAGAAGAAAAAAAAAAAAAAAAAGAGCTCGTTATTTGATTGACCGTGCCTGCGTCCGGTGTCTGGTTTGCATTTTTCAACTCTTTTATTCTGTTTTATTTTGAAGAAAAAAAAATTCCCCCCCCGTTTGGTAGTGCTGGCTTCCTTTTGGCCACTCTTACACTATTCTTTTCTGTGCCTTTTTTTGGTTCTTTTATTGGGCCGCAAAATATGCAAACCAGCATGCATAAAAAATAAAAACAAAAACAAAAAAAGAGCACGCTGAAGAAGAAAAACACACACACACACACAAAAACAAAAATGTAAATATATTATTGAGCTATGCTGTCTGGTGTCCGTTGTATTTTGAAAGCAAACACACACACACACAAACAAAAAACAAAAAAAAAACAAACAAAACAAAAAACAGATCACCCCCCCCCCCCTCCTCCCCAAATCTTTTTTTTTACATGATCCTCCTCCCCTTCCCCCCCCCCCAACCGGACCCTCAGCATCACGCAGACTTAATTAACCTTCTGTCTGAGACTCTGCAATGATCCTTTCATCTCAGGACCATATCCAAATACTGTTTTTTTCAAAAAAACAGTGGATATTGCATAAACTGTGGCAACACAACCGAGGCAACTACACTACTCCAACAATTTATCAAAAAAAAAAAAAAATAACAAAATCCAAAGCAATAGAGAGAGAAACCAACCACTTTTTCTTTCAACACCCATCTCCAGGTACGTCTCTCCCCCTCTCCTCCCCTCCTCCTCCCCCTCCACCTTCATGGACGCCAACACCCTACGTGATCTTCCGTGCGAAGGATGTGCCGCCCCTGCCACACAACGTTGCAGCCTCTGCATTGGGTTGTATCTTTGCGCTGACCCAGGCTGTTTCGATGCGCTTCATCGGAGACAAGACCGGACGGCTCACATGGCATCTCTGTCACCACTCTCACTCCGTTGTACCGCTCATGAAACATACGATAAAGCCTGCGACACATGCTGCGTCGACGTGAACATATGGAGGTCAGAACTTAACCTTTATGTCGATAAAATTGAAGCAGCGTTAGTGGAAGAAGGCAAAGCGGAGGACATCAATGTAAATGCGGAATTATTTCAGGTGACGGTGAAGACATCGCTTCTTCAGGTCTTCGAAGCGACGCGGAGAAAGATACTCGATACGGAGGAGACCGCAGCGTGGTGGAGATTGAGCAGGGAGGACCCTACAGCAAAGGTGCGTCGTGGTGTGTTGGTGGACACTCTGCTTGCGTTAGGGGAAGTGGAGTCTGATGAGGATGTGCTCCACAAAGCCCCAAATCTATGCAAAATCGCCGCAAAATTGGCAATATCACCCCCAGCTCCGCTTCCCCCCCAGCTCGATATCGCACCCTTTTTATCAGCAATCTCAAAACTTAATTTAATCGAATTTCCCGGACCTGGAAAAGAGTATGATCTCAAAGCAGTGAAGGAGGACCCAAGCAATTCTCAAGGGTTTTGCGACTTAGCAGTTTCATTGGCCCCAACGGAGTCGGTGGTATTGGATCGAACGGTGTTCTGCAAGCAGGAGCTGTTCATGAGGGCGATTCGCTTGGATCCTACCAATGCGTTTGCGTATCGCAACCTCGCAGGGTTGTTGCCTCATACGTACAATGCGAAAGCGGTGATGGAGGAGGGCGCGCCAATGACACGCAGGGCGCTTCTCAAACGCGCTGTCTCAAACGACCCGCAGAATGCACTAGGCTACGGCATGCTTGCCGACACAATGAAGCCAGGGTCCCACATCGTCCTCGACGACGGCCGCTCTATGACCAAAGCGGCTATTCTCAAACGCGCCATTGCGCTGAAACCCACCGACGCACGCGCCTGGTTCGCCCTCTCCTGTGAAGTGGAGGAGACCCTCCTTGAGGACAGCACCTACATGACCCGCGAGGACCTCTGGAAGCGCACGATATCGCTCGACCCGAAGCACACTGCCGCCAGGGAGGCGCTGGCTGCGTGGCTGCCTGAAGGGGGTGCCACGGTTCTGGAGGATGGTTCGCACACCACTGCGGCAGAGCTCTTGAGGCTGCCCAGGGTCAATACGGTGGACATGCCTGAGGAGACTGTCGACGAGGCGACGCAGACTATCGAGATTGAGGGTGAGGAGAATGCTGCCCCATCCAGCTGGCCGTTGCCACACCCTCAGCCAGCCCAGCAGTACACAGAGGAGGCATCCGAACCGTCCAACCCGGATCATTCACCGTGCAGTAGCGTGCACGATGTGGTATCCCCTCAAGGGAATCCGCAGATGGTGTGGCCGACGTATGTACCGTCTCCTGTGTCGTATATGCCTCATGTGCAGTACCCAATGCCGCAAGGTTATGGTGGGTATGCATTTGCAGAGTCCGACCTTCAGTCGCAGGGGAGCAGCATGCAGTACACCTTGGCGCGGGAGAACACACAGTGTTCGGAGCAAATGCCGGCGCAGAGTTCGCAGTTGCCGCAGATGCAGGCTGCCCAGCACAACGGTGACGATGCGTCCACACAGCCGTCCAATTTGGACCACTCACAGTGCAGCAGCGTGGCATCTCCGGTGGAGGTGGAGGAGCGTAACGCTAGGATTATCCTTCCCCGGAAAGCCGTTCAGCAGACTCTGCACAATGCAGACGATGAGTTTACGAGACGGTGCAAAAAAGTGATCCAGCATGCGCGGTCCAGCAGTGCGTACTACAATTTGGCGATGAAGATGCCGAAGAATACGAAGACGACGTTGCTCGATGGGTCTGTCAAGACGCGGCAGCAGCTGTTGGAGATCGCGATTGGGTTGGACGGGGCGAACAGCGACGCGCTGCTGCTGCTGGCAACGCTGCTGAGACCGAGGGAGGTGGTCTTGCTGAATGGGAAACACGTCTCGCAGAGGGGGGTCTTCACGATGGCGATTGCTGCAGACCTGACCAACAGCCGCGCCTACAGCGGGCTTGCAATAACACTGCCACGCAACGGCAGCACGGTGCTCGAATGTGGTACATCCATGACACAGGAAGACCTTTGTCGTAAGGCACTGTCACTCGATCCGAGCAACCCCGACGCTCAAGAGCTCCTCAAGAGAATCGAGGAGACAGCGAAGTTTACCCAAGAACACTCATGCACTGAAACGAGGCCGAATCGGCCTCGCTAAGCGTAGTAGTAGACAGTACTTACGTTTAAGCGCGTCTCTTCGTAAGTAAAACAGCCCATTTATTCCTTTGTCCTCTGGCATAAATACGTCTCACAAATATTGCTTTTTTTGGAGCATGGGTTCTCAGCCTGGGTTTGTTTCTTTTTATCCCAGGTGGCGTTCAAGGTGACCAAGTGAAGAGGTTTGGGTTCATCGCAACCTTGTCTCAAATATCAAAAAACCTTTCCTTTAGAGTGGTGCATGTGGCAAATGATGGTCCTTCGGGTAGGGCAGGTCTTTCAGCCCAGTATGGAAAAAGGAAGAGATCATCAAAACAGTGCCGTGTTATGTTTAAATGCAAAAAAAAAAAGTGTTTTAGGGGGTCCTGAGACGTGAAAAAATTTGTTGGTCAAAAAAAAAATAAGGATACTCACCCCACATTCATCTTTTGTTTAGTTCGTACGCTAACCCACAGCATACCCCTCAAGGGTTTTTTTAGTGATGTCCTTGTTGCCTTCTGCAAAATAATGAAGCTTAGAGTTTAGGTTTATCTGTGAAGGTTTCCCCTTTCTCTTTCGGGATGCTATTCAAAATATCAAAAAAAAACATTCTTTTATGATCACCATATTCTTCTGAAGTTACCCCCTATTTAGTTATCAAACACACATCAGTGGGGCGGCTTTTCTCCGTCCAGGTGTTGCGCAACTCTAAATTTTGTTTACCAAAAAACACACTCCAGCAATACCCCACTCCCCAAAGATGGTCGCCATCATCCCCGCCGCAGATGTCCCCACCCTTCTGCCGATGGGGGTCTGCATTGCTGAAGTGGAAACCGCGCTCATCGCCCTGAAGGAAGGCCGCGGGGACATGCCTCTACGTTTCGGATACAAAATGCCCCTTGGGGGGAAGGTCGGGATACTAGCCTCCATGCCGGCATATGCGGAGCTGGAAGGAAAGGCGTACTGTTCGAACAAGGTTATCACTGTGTATCCTGCGAATAAGGCTGATGGCTTGGAGAGTCACCAAGGGGCAATCCTTTTGTACGAAGCAGAGCACGGCAGACTTCTTGCAATGGTAGACGCGTCAACGGTGACAGCCATCCGGACCGCCGCAGCATCGGCAGTGGCGACAAAACTGCTTGCACCTAACAAACCTTCTATGCACCTCGCTCTTATCGGAGCTGGCACCCTCGCCGCAACTCATCTCGAAGCAATGATAATAGCCCGCCCTACCATTTCGAAGGTAACCGTCTACAATCGGTCCGCCCCATCGCTCATTGATTTTATTGAAAAAGCGAAAAAAAAGTATGAAGGGATCGAATTTGTTGCAGTGGATACGGTGCATGAGGCGGCTCGAGAGGCGGATATAGTGTGTACGTTGACTCCGGCGACGGAGCCGGTGTTGTTTGTAGAGGATGTGAAGAAGGGTGCGCATATTAACGCGGTGGGGGCATGCACTCCGGCGCACTGTGAGATCGATCCGGAGTTGGTGAAGGTGGCGAAACTCTTCGCGGATTCAACAGAATCGTGCACAAAGGAACCGGGTGATATCGTTCGTCCCATCCAGGCAGGGCTTATCACAACAGACCACGTCGTCGCGGAACTTGGTGATCTGTTGACGAAGAGAAAAGAGAAGGCCTGCGGGGCAGAGGATATTACGCTGTTCGAGTCGCTTGGACTGGCCATCGAGGACCTAGTCTGTTCTGTCGCGGTGTATAAAAGGTACAGCGAGGCGCCAGCAGAATGCAGTGGTGTATGTGAAGTGGCGTTTAACCCAACCAGAGAATAGGTGAGGTATTTTATTTGTTTTTTTCTCCCTTCGGGGGTGCATATGAAAAAAGCAAAAAGAGTCCGAATCTGGTTAAAAAAATAGGTTTTTTTTGCTTTTTGTCGATCATGAGACGAAGTTCATTGAAGGTTTTTTTGTTAATGTTTCTCATTGCGTTTATTTTGTTTCGACTGAGATGCATTTTAAGTACGTTTCAACCGCTCTTTTGTTTAAGGTGACTAAGCACGAGAGGCTTATTGTCATCTTATAAACCTTTCTTTGTTTGACATTTTCGATCGACGCAAGGAAAGAACAGCGGAGATTGCACAACTGTGGCAACACAACCGAGGCAACTACACTACTCCAACAATTTATCGAAAGAAAAAGTATCTGTCATCGCGTAAAGAAAGGGATAGCTTCTATTTGTGTGGAGTGCAAAAACCAAATCAAAAAAGGTGTTGAAACATTGCAAAAGGATTTCCACTTCATAAATCACACCATCCCCCTTCTCTGTTGAACCCCACGAATGTTATTTAAATGTTAGTTAAAATGAAAGAGTGCGTGAGGTGGGGCAAGAAAACAACAGAATTGCTTTTTTTTCTTTTTTTTCCTTTTTTCCCTTTCAAACGTCTCCGTAAGGTGGGTTCCACCCAATATTTTGCTATTTTTTTTTCCCCCTTCTTTCTTTGGAAATACATGAATCCCACTCCCCCCCAATCTTCAATTTTTCACTGCACAGCCACACCTCTTACATCATTATGTAAGTGCATTGGATCCACCCCTCACAGTGGTCAGCACACCAAAGGTACAACTGTCACGAGAGGGCTTTGTAGTTCTAGTAAGGCACATTGTTCATTCCGCTGTCCTTCCCCATCTCTATCTCTCTCTCTATCTCTCTCCCCCCTCAGGGACGGTTGCCGTCCTGCTCTCTACACTATCTTACACATGAGCCCCTTAGCGCCACGTGCGCAAGCTGGTGTTGCGCTTGCTGTTGTGGTTTTTGTATGGTGTGTTGCGCAGCACAACTGCGCGGAGTGTGCGCAGCAACACAACAACACCCCACCGACAATACGACAAGCTGTTGCGTTCGTGATCCGTCATCCAGAGGTATATCTCTTTCCCACACACACACCCCTTCCCCCTTTAAGGCAGGTGGTGGTTACATATGTGCATATGCGTATGTACTGTATGCAGCCTGCTAAGGGCCCCTCCCTTTCCCTCATTAGATGTATTGAGAATCAATGGTTCGTTTGCCCCTTTAGATTGAACCCTTTGCTTCAAAATCCTTGCACCTTCAAAACAGGAGCCATCAAAGGTTGTGACCGTTACCCGCCCCTCAGACGCCGCGTCGTTGCCTGGTGTGGTAGGCCTGCCTGCAGGGTATGTGGGCGCATCTGAGTCGCATGAGCAGGCTGTGCGGACACAGGGCATGGCGAAGCTTGGTGTGGGGCTGCGTGCGGTACGGTTTGTCGGGCGTGGACGGGTCGTGCGGAGCGAGTACACATTGGTGATGGAGGAGTACGAGGCGGTGTTGGACGACCCATCTGCAGTCCCGGTCGTCCCGCAGCCGGAACACCCAGGCACCCAGCAGTACGCTTCGTGGCAGTGGGGTGAGGCGGACAGCCTGCGACCCGCAGCGGCGAAGGGCTCCCTCTGTTCGCGCATCTACCTCACCTCGCAAGGGGAGCAGCAGTGGCGGGCCGAGGTCCATGTCTCAGGATAGGGGGTTGGTTCTGCTTCCAAATCCTCTGACACTTTTTTTTAATCCTGGGCAACAACAGAATCGTCTAAAAGAGTTGGTTGGCTCACCCATTAATATGGGATGTGTAGGGTGGCCTGCCAGGGTAAGATGTGGTTAACGTCGTGGGAAGGGGGAGGTATTGAGAACAGCACAACGCACAACGCTTTTTTCACCTGATCTAGTATCTTTTTTTAAAAACCCTAACCCATTGTTTTGTAGCTTTCGGGTAGTGGCGTTGCGGTGTTGGGTTGCATAACCTTTTGTGGAGGAGGGGGGTTTTTTTTACGTCCCCAATGCCAATAACAATGGCAATGGGAAACAAAAAAAAGTTCCCTTTTTTTCCCTCCTCAAAATAAAGGCCAATGCCTGGAGTAGAACTATTTAAAAAACGATTCTTTCTGGTATCTACTTTCCCCTCAATCTTTCCTCACCTCACCTCCCCATATCTCTTCACTTCAGGGGGATGGTATGAAATAATCCTCAAACCAAAACAAAACCACACAATGTTTGTCGCTGGCGTGCAGGCGATGGTGATTTTGCTGTCTGTTGCTTTGGTGATCTGCACTGGGGCTGTGATTGGTGGTATTACAATCTCCGCTGGGTACGACCTTTTAGATAAAGCCCGCGCTACAGGAGACGATGGGGTCGCAAGCTGTTTGCTGAGTGGGGAAGAGGATTTGCACAATGTAGCGAACAGATACCTCAAGGCAACGTCTCTGGGTGTCACAGAGAAGGTCGGGCAGTATTTGGATGTACCAGAGCGGGCGTTGCGGGAGCTGGCACAGATGGTTGAGGCACAGCACCCGGACACCGCAAACAGCGCGGATTTCATCGACACTCTCGTCCGATCCGCGATCCGCTCTCGTATTGAAGTCACTGCAGAGCTTGGCACCGACCAAATCGCCTATTACCCCCTCCCTTTCAGCCCCTCCCATCAAACCCCTGGGTCCTCTGGGGGTGAGTTAGCCTATCTCTATCGGGTGGACCTCGGAGAGAACCCGGTTCTCCAGGTTGTCGAAACGCGAGCAAATGGAAGCTTTGGGTTCAATGCCGCCGAGGTGGAGGTAGGCATGGCTATGCCGAACGGCCAGATGTACCGCCAACCTGGCAAACCATGTGACAGAGATTATGACCTGGAGTCAGTATGTGTGGTATACCCTAAGACCTCGGTTGGGACAGATATTTTTAATGAAGTGGCAGGGAGGGCGACAGGGAATATCTTTTCGGAGGGGCCGTTGAATCCGGTAGGGGAGGTATCGTATGCGCCGGTTACTGGGTTTCATAACTTTTTGCAGCTGATGGCGACCTATACGTTGTCGCATCCAAGCATGCACGACGCCACCCCACGGCAAAACAAACGAACCGGTATGTTCTTCGTTGGCGTTCAAGGGGATGGATTAGCGCGGATCTTTCAACACCTGGAGCTACCGAAAGAGTCACACATTTATTGCATTGACCGCAACCCTTGGTCGCAAGCCGTTGGGACGCTTCTCGCATACAATGCAGGACGGTATATGACAGTGAAGCAGGTGGAGTTGCAAGGCCAGACCTCGATGTACGCAGAGACAATAGACATCCTGAACCACACCCAGGTGAATGAGAGCAAGGCCTCCGTCATTGCAGAGCATGGTGCCGAGGTGCTAGGTGGGGAAGGGTACGCAGTGGCCGCCAGAGAGACGGCAGACCATTTTGGGGTGTTCCAAGCCTCAGAGGCGAACGGTGCGGTGCTATATTGGACCATGGTGCAGGTGGTGGAGAGGGCCAATTTGAGGTTTTACATTTCCTTGTTGGTTCCTCGCGAGGCGGTGATGGGGACGATCGATGATTCGCGGGCCCGCATTTTCGACAAAAACCTTGCCGATCGGAACGACCAAGACAGCCAAAAACGGTCCTCCCTCATTATGACTGCCTGCGTTATTGCTGTGGTGGTTGCCTCCCTCTTTGGCCTTGCAGTTTTCATGGCGAAGTGGATCACCCGCCCTTTATACACCTTACAGCAAGATATGCACCAGGTTTCCTTAATGAACCTCGACCAAATCGATCTCGACCGCTCCCTCTCTCATTTGCACGAAGTCAACGCGATGCAGCACAGCTTCTGCCTTATGGTCAAGAACCTCATTGAATTCCGCAACTACATGCCACAATCGGTCCTAATCCAAGGCACTGATGAGGAAAACGGCGGGCCTCTCTCCCCAGGTATCAACCTCGGAAGCGGTCAATTCTCCTCCCGCGCGCTTTCTGGTGCCGATCGGAGGCGGTCATACCGTGAATCTCCTGCTCCAGGATCTATTCAAAAATTTCCAGGAGTTCCGACCGTCCTTGAAGAAAGCATGCGAAGCTCCGAAGGCACCGAAACCCCAGTACTCTCCCCATTGCAAATGAGCATGCGCCGCATCGGTTTTGGGGACTCATTTGTGCTTAAAAAGAAGAGTGTAACCATGGTGGCGTTTAACATTAAAGGATGGCACGCTCATCTCCTTGGAAGAGGCCAAGGTGATGCCATCGCAGGCCATTCCGATTGGGCGATGATTATCATGCAAACAGTGCAGGCAGGGAAGGGTGTTATCGATACCTTCTCTGGGGACAGAATTCTTGCAGCGTACAATGCGTATTCAATGGTAACGACGCATAGGGTGTCTGCGGTGCAGGCGGCCTATTCTGCACGATGCAGGGTAGCTGTCGGAAGCGGTTTTGGCGAAGTAGGCATGGTCGAGTCAACAAACCAACCAGAACTTTCCTTCGCAATCTGCAGTGGCGATGCCAGAGTCGGTCATATGGGTTGCCAAGGAATGAAAAAAGTCACCATCGTCTCAGAAGTCGTTCCATGGGTAGTCGCATTGGAGCAATTCAATAAAGTTCACGGATATAAAGGGTTAATCGATACATTCGTGGCAAGAGATGTGAAAACCTGGTATGACCTGCAAACAGTGGACGGCATATCATTTCCGAAGAGAACTGCGAATGCGATAAGGGTGTTTGTAGTGCATCAGCAGAAAGGCGGCGTGAAAGAAGACGAATGGATGTACCAACTGCAGCAGATGGATTCTGCGTCGAATTACGTTCAATGGAACGTAACGTTTGAGAACATCGTCTCGGGGGAATGGGAGAAGGCGGAAGAAAGCTTCGTAGGGATTCCCGCAGCGCTTGCAACAGAAGCAGTACGCCTGAGGGCATATATTGATGACCAAGAGTTCAATCCTGCTATCATTAAGTATCATTAAAAAAGGTGATATAGAATATAAAGAAAAATGCTGAAAGAATTGACCTTTTTTAAAGAGGTTTTTATTGAATTTTCTCTAAGAAACAGTTTTTTAAAATAAAATCATATTTTTTTGTTGATGTGCGTACGTGAGACCACATTTTCATCATTTTCACGTTTTCATACTATTTCAAGCTTACTCAAGCTTTTTTTTTTTCTCCAAATAACAAAAATAACGTTGTTTCGAAGCGTTCGAAAAGACTGTCTTCATTCTAGATGGTTCCGTGTCTGTGCACCACATGGACCCAATCCATCTTTCCCCCTCAAAATTTTGTGTAAACTAATGTATGGCAATAAATAAAATGGTCAAAGAAAGAAAAATCGGTTCATTCCAAGCACCACAAAAAGGTGATGTTTAAGCTGTGTGTACGTGGCACGCATTGCCAGATCGATGAAGCATCGTTGGGCAAGCGTGCCCGGTACGTACCAAATTACTTCACGTTTTGACACCACCTTTTTTTTTTATTTTCTGAGCAGTTGTGAACCGCCTCCGTTCTCTTACGGTACGGACCACCCATGTCTCATTGTTTGCATGAACTCGACTGAGCTGCGTTTTTAGCACGTTTCAACTACCGTAATCGTAAAAAGTATCGACCGTACTCATGTTCGACCTTTTCAGGATTTTTCTGGAAGTTCGATATTTTTTACGGTCGAACATTTTTTAACGAATACGGTACTCTAAAAATTGAGGCTTTTTCCTACCATTCAATGCTAGCGTCCACCAGTGTACGGTGAGGCGTTTGCACTTTCAACTTTTACACCCCTTTTTCTTTTTTGGACCCTGTTCAGTCTGCGAACCCTGTTAAAGGGTTCGCATGGGTTCAAAGGGTTGCCGATGAAGTGCCTCTCTCTGGGGGTTCGATCACCCACGGAGAACCAGGTGCCTGCGTCTTCGCCGTTGTTAGTGTGACGAGGCGTTTTGGCACTTTCAACCCTTTCCTTTTTTATTGATTTATCGGTGCTTTCACCTAGGCATACCTAGAAGGCGAATTTCGTATTCGCCTCACATTCGGATCCGAATATGGCATATTCGCCTGTTTTCGCCCTATATTCGGATCCGAGTATAGGACGAATATGTATTCGCCTTCTAGGTGTGCCTAGGCATACCTAGAAAGCGAATATGATATTCGGCCTATATTCGGATCCAAAATTCTTGGGCCATATTCGGCCTATATTCGGATCCGAATATAGGCCGAATATAGGGCGAATATCATATTCGCCTTCTAGGTATGCCTAGGGGAGGGCCAAGGGTACCTGTAAATATTGGGGGTAAAATCCCCGATCCCCGATCCCCGATCCCCGGATTACGTTTAGGGGGGTTTTTGTAAGGGGGCTCTTAAAGAGGGGTGCAGGGAGGGCGCAGAGGGGTGCCTATGTATCGCATTTCGCTACCTACCGCCAAAGCGGAGAGGTGCAGTCAAAAAGAAATAAGGAAAATAAAAATAAAAAAGAAGAAAAACAGACAATTAGCCAACCAACTGATCTTGATAACTTGATGATAGGAAAGAAGACTTGCCTTCGTTGAACGCAGCCCAAAAGGTGAAATCCTGATGTGGCACGCAAAGTGAAATGATGTGAAAAGGAAATGGAAAAGCCGTTAACAAGTCAAATGTCGATTCTCTTTTTGTCTGGTTTCTACACACTTAGATGTCTTCGTGTGGAGAGAAAAAATAAAATGACGTCATCTATTGATAATGAAAAGTCTAATGCTTCACGCGCTTGGTTTGTCGGCAGTCGCCGTCATCGCTTCCGCCTTCCTCTTCCTCCTCCTCTTCTTCTTCTTCTCCTTCTTCGTCTTCTTCGTCTTCCTCCTCTTCGAATTCTTCGTTTTCTCCAGACGACGTTTCTTCAGACGACTCTTCCTCAACTTCCTCGTCATCCATCTCTTCTTCGTAGTGGGGGAGAGAACCTTTGGCTGCACGCATACGCTCCTCAACTTTATCAAATATTCCTTTTGGTGCGACACGTTCCTTCCGTTTGCGAGCTAGGCGACGTGGCTTTTCCAAAAATTTAATCGTGCCATCACGGATAAATGTCGCCGCGTCTGCAGGTGCCGGGCCAGAATCCCTGATAATCTGCTCATCGCAGAGTGTCGTCACTGCTACCTGGGTTCTTTTGAGCACAGAGTGGCGCAGCTTCCCGAACATACCCTCCGCTTTACATGAAGAACACGACGAGAAGACAACACCGTATTCCAAGGCGATCTTTACTCTCCCCTGTACACCGTTTATCACTGCGAACCACCGGCTCCACGACGTGTCCTGCTTGGCCATAGTTTTAGCAAGAAGCCACTGACCAGATGTGAAGTCGTCGCTCTCATCCGGCAGTTGACGTTGCATACCCAGGGACTCTAAAACCAGGCCCAGTTCCTGGTTTGCGTATCCCTTCAGGTCTGCGTCAGAGAGCGCAGATATGCGGTAGATGTTCAACATCGTTACAACCGCCTTTGCAACTGGACCTGTCCTCTGGACATAGCGCTTCAGCCCCGCTATGGACACTTCGCAAGCTTCCATGCGCGCTTCCATACTGCTCTCTTCATTTTTCAGCAACTCAATCTCAGCGATGCTCTCGTTGACGGTAAAGAGGACGTGCAAGAGGATGGCGCCAGATCCCTGTGCCACCAGAGTTGATTTCTGCAAAATTTTTAGCAAGGCACAGTAGAAATCCAAATTCGGCGCGAGGGTTTCATCTTCAAGAAGGCGGAGGAGCTTCGTGTGGGTGGCTTTGAGTCCTTTCGTTTTTGTCTCACCGTCGTCGTTGCGAGCCTTTGTGTTGGTCCACGCAGTGCCGACAGCCACGTGGTGCCTCCACATAGGGAGCATCCGCTTCGCCCGCAGAAACGTGGTTGTGTGCTTGGCCAGCCACCGGATTCTGTACGAGACAGAAGGTCTCAGCACCAGTTTCCTCTGCTTGCCGGTCTTCGTGAACTTCTTCTCCGACTCGAGCACCAAATCGCGGTAGAGCTTGGGCGAAGAAAAGTAGCTACGGTCGAGGTCCCGGATCATGTCCGACAGCTCCTTCACCCCGGAGAGCTTCATCAGGGGCTTCATCTCCACCTGGATGAGGTGCGCACTGTCAGCGAAATGCCCCTGCAGACACCTCTCCTTGAGCTTCATCACCCCGACGAGACCGTTTTTATGCCCCGTCAACGTGCTGCAGCTGTCAGCAATAACCCCCGACACCTCCTTTTCTGTAACACCCACAGCACCAATGGCGTCTTGCAACTGTTTGTAGACAGACTTAGCGTTGGCGGACACATCTTTGTTCTCTGTAAGCCCTACATATCTCTCCACAACACGTAATGCTTGTCCCGCCGCCGAGTACAGGAGAAAGCGGAGCAAGAACACGTTGACGTCTTTATGAACCCCTTTGATGGAACTGCCTTGCCCTTGGAGCTGCGCTTGCCAGACGTCGCAGTGAGTGCCGAAAGCTCGCGCGTCTTCTCAAGAAGCTGGCGCTGCATGTCTGCGACCTCCGCAGAGAGTGCGGCACGCGCCTCGGCAGCAGCCTTCTTGTCCATCTTCGGTGCTGCAGGTGCAGGTGTGGGTGCAGGTGTCGCTGCTGCCGCTTCACTTCCAGTAGACATCGCACGCACTCCTTTCACGAGAGGCCGGAGTCTCAAAATTGTCAAAACAAAAAAAGGGGGTGGTGCAGGGGTGTGTGTGTCCTGAGGTGTTCGCTGTGGAGGGGGGCGTCGGTAATTAGTGCAAGCACACTGCAGCGCTTTACCTCCACAGAGATTTTCTCCCGACACTGCTTTGCCCATATCGTGATCATTTCTGACACGTGACGGGGGACAGCGTACTTGTTCGTAATGCCGGGGAGGGAGCCGGCTGTTGCTGCCACCACGCTGTGTTCTGTCCCCTTTCGCACTGCACTATAAAACGTGCAGTGGAGTTGGGAAAACAGATCGACCTTTTTTTGTGAGGGCCGGATGATCTTGCGGGGCTTCGGCTGCGTTGCCTCTCCTTTCTCTGACTTCGCGTCGTTTGCCTTGTTGTGCGCCGTGGAGGTGAGGTGCTTGTTCTGTGCCCGTCGAAGCGCATCTGAGGAGTGAGTAACCTGGAAGTCTATCCAGGCATTTTTCTCCTCCTGGCCGAACTTCTCCATCCGCCGATTCTTCACGGCATCTGCGCAGGTCTGGCACCCCCACTTGCCACCTACTTTTTTGAAGCAGGCCTTCGGGTCTGCTGTTGTGGTGGGGTTCGGCCGCAGCAGCTCTCCACCATCAGCCGCCTTAACGACGAGCTTGCCATTGGCGAAGGAGAGTGCTACTCGTTTTCGTTCATTCGGCGCTTGAACAAAAAAAAAGGTGCAAAAGTGCCCGTGCTTTTGACACCCCACGGGAGGAAGGAAGAGGATCACCGTCCCCAACATCACTGGTCCCCGCTGGAACTGGGGCGGGGTGACAACAGAAGTGGATCGTATGTTTTTTTTAGCGAAGTGGTCAACCTCAAGGTTTGTGAGGCACACAAATGTCCCACGCAGGCTACCTTCGTGAACCTCTTGCCACCTCTCCGCCGTCATGCCGAAGTCGTCCCTTGTCGTCTTCGCGATGAACTCGCGGATCTCCTCTTTGCTCGGTGCCGATCCCATCCGCTTGCGCTCGTCGGACCACAGCTTTGCCCCCATCAATGCGACGTACCCGCATGTCAGCTTCTGCTGCGCATCCCCGGTATCAGCACTCGCGGTTGTCTTCGTTGCGTACCTTTGCGCATGCGTCTCACACGCTGTTTTCCGGGTGCAGAGGTACGTTGGCAAAAAGTCGAGAACATGATACTGCATTTTAACTTAAGATAAAAGATAAAAGCAAGAATCCCTGAAGGGGCTGTGGTGGAGGAGGGTTTTCAAGGAGGGAGAGGGAATGGGGAAATCTCAGAAAAGTCACTCGCTGCGTGATTTTTTTTTCTGCTCCTGTTTTATTTGAAAGATCGGAACGATCTGAGTCGGAATACAAATTTCGGCCCGGCCGGAAATCCGCAAATACCGTGGTCAACGCCAGTGTAAGGTAAAGGACACACATACCAGAGGGTTATTACACGTAAAAAACTTGAAAATACCCACTCGCTCCTCAGGGTAACGTTTTTCAAATTGAAACCGGCTTTATTTGAAAGATCGGAACGATCTGAGTCGGAATACAAATTTCGGCCTCGGCCGTAAATCGGTTTTAAATTAATAACAAACAGATAGCCTTTCCCCATGTACTTTTACGTGGGGAAAATTTCCCAAAAAAAATCCGGGGCCCGATCCCCGAGTTACAGGTACCCTTGGGGAGGGCTGTGGGTCAGTCGGAGGTGCCTGTATCAATAACCATTTATCACACTCACACGATGGTTAGGCTGGTCTCAAAGAGAGTGGGGCAGCTTTGAATTGTCAAAATGAACCGAACACACCCCCTTCCCTGGTTTCCCTTTTTTTTTTTTGGGGTGTGCGACCACTAACACTTTTCTTCACAGAGGTCCACTGCTTTTGCCCCCCCTCCCCTCTCCACCTGAAATTTCTGCTTCAATGTTTTCAAATAAACCCATTTTCCACCAAAAAGGAAAGGAAAAGGAGAAAAATCACAAGAGGGGACGAAATGCTGAAAGGCAGCTCTATAATGACTATTATTATTTTACATGATTTTCTCATATTAATGTAGCATCTACGAGCTTCGCAAAATGAACCCCACACGAACCCCGCAAAAATGGGGTTGTCAGGGAGTACCAAAATCGTTTTTGTTTTTTCTCTCTCCCCCCTCATTCCCCCTCATACCCCTCAGACAAATGGTTGATTGTCAATACCCCAAAAAGACTAAAACAATTAAACCAAATCGTAGCATGTACACCATCCTCGGGTGTTCCCGCTATTATTACCAAAGGGGGGTTTTTTTTTTCAATAAACGAACGCAAAACAAAAAAGCCAAGTCATACAACAAAAAAGGCCGCACACATCTTTCCCCTCGTGTTAACAACCCCTTAACACTGCTTAGGTCAAGCAAAACGGAAGGATATACACATTCTGGGCAACGTTCCCGTACACACACATTTTTTCAATTCAAAACCAAAGTAAAAAAAATAAATTCTTTCAATACCAAAGCTCAAGCTTCTGTTCACGAAAGCAACACAACGCGCGAACTGGGAGACCACAAAACAGCGCATCTACACTATACCCTGCTTCTCCCCCCTTTTGATGCACATACCTGCGTCTGCCTTCAGTTGCCAGCACGCAATCAAAACTCACCTTGATGCGTGCATGGACAAGAGGCATAACGTCGCCGGGTAATATATACTGACCGTAAAAAAGGTCAAACTCCCCTAGAAATTCTGAAAAGGTCAAACATTTTTTACGGTCAGTATATGTTACCGATACGGTAGTACAATACCTTTCATCATCAACTGTACCCCCTTTTCACCAGCCGAGCGTCGCAGTGTTCTCAATAGGTCACCTAAAACAGGATGGCGGTGAACACTAAAGGTTTTTGGATGTTTTTTGCTAATTTTTTTTGTTGTTTAAGCTCGTTTGACCACTTCTTTTTGTGTTTGTTGGACCACCTGTAATGCACCAACATGCAAACCGTGAGTCACTCTCACGGTATTAAAATATTGTCAATATTCACGGTCATCATTTTGTGGTGCTTTCATCCGGGGGGCTGGCATCGTACAGTGGGTCAGTTAGAGGTGACTGCATCAATAACTTTTCCCACAACCTTTTCCTTCAACCCCTTTGAGACCGCGTTTTCTTCCCCACCCCACCATTCCCTTAAGACCTTCGATTCCACGAATTTCTTGGGGATTTTTTTTGCCATCAAAAAATTCTTTTTTGAAAGATGTGTGTACACAAGAGGCACTTTCATAATATCATTTGTAAGTTTGTTCTGTACTTTTTTATGTTGAAAGAAAGGCATCGAGAAGGGCGATCCATTGGCATAGCGCTATTGAACGAATCGCATATTTCTTCATATCTTCATTTTTTTAAAAATGAAGATATGTTCATAACATAAGGGAATAAATCCATGCTCAATGGTAAAGTGAATTACCGTCTTCGTAAAAATTTTCGACCGTACTAAAGTTCGTACTTTTTCGGATTTTCTGGAAGTTCGTCCTTTTTTACGGTCGAACATTTTTACGAAGACGGTACTTGAATTGTGGTTTTTACTTCGCCATTGTGTAGGGATTTGCATAAACGGTGCAAAAAAGCAGCACCATTCGACCGATTCCCTCCCCGCCCAGTCACTGTTTGACATTCCCTTTGTATTGACAGTTGGGGATGCTTTTATTCAACTGTCTGACTGTGTCTGATATTCAACTCTTTTTTATTTACACTGTCACGAGAGGGCTTTGTATTTCAAGCCTTCATAACCTTTTGTGGGAAGCAACAAAAGGATTTCGCGTCCGTCTCTGGAATGCAAATATTCTGGCACGTTACATTGCTTTGATTCGTTAGGGCAGCGTAGGTCGGGAAGTTGGCCTACATTGAGTACAGACCCTAGTCTTGGCTTCCACTCTGGTGGTGTGCTCAGGCAATGCACAACAGAAAAAAGGGCTCAATAAATACACTGCATCTGATATCACGTTTTTAAAGGGGGCCACGATGGTGTCTGTCGACAAAGTGTTTACACGAGAACACTTTGCCATCCAATTTTGGACGGCGACCTTGTAAACCATGATGACATGATCGTAACCATACTGGGTGTTCTAACGTTATCGATAACGTTATAACACCCACAGTATGCATACCATGTTAAAATGGCAGGATAAATAATGGCATACAAACTGACAGGATAAGCATGTCATGTGACATGATTTTGTTATGAATTTTGGTGGGATTTCCTTAACAAACTCGCATGTTACATGACATGAAAAAATGAATGCAACATGTAACATGATTATTTGTGTCATTTTAGCATGGTGTTTATCATCTGTATCTCATATTTCATGTCACGACAAGGTCGCCGTGCTGCCCTCTCCTCTCTCCCCCAACAGCTCGTAAACACTTCTGAAGAAGATGATGGTCGGTTGCAAAGGGGTGACGAGATGCATTGCAGAGCAGTGTATATCTCTTAGTATGATTCTTTGTTTTGCAATGTTGTCCTGCGCCCGCCGGTGTACGGTGAGGCGTGGGCACTTTCAACTTCTCTTTTTTTGTTTTTTTGATAAATTTGTTAGAATTAGTGTCCTTACCCCAAATCGAAGCAAAAGTCTGCAAAGCAGCATTGCACATCAGCGTTTTATTCTCTTAGTATGATTCTTTTTTTTTTTTGTGATAATATTTGGTGCGGTTAATTCAGTGTTTTTAGATGGCCCAAAAGGGTCTAAATTGGGTTTAGCCACACCAATATTACTTATTTTATAATGGTATGTGTCCTGCGTCCGTCGATGAGCGGCGAGTCGCTTTGCACTTTCAACTTTTCTTTTTATATCCCCTATTCTTATCATAAGCCACCTGATTTTTACCCCGCGTATAGGCGCGTAAAGGCTGGGAAAAATGGGTGGGGTTTGGCCTTATCGGGCCTTTACGCGCCTATACGCGGGGTAAAAATCAGGTGGATAAGCAACGTTTTTCTTTTTATAAAGATGATTAAGCATCAAGCACCCATGCAAGCTTTTGCTCATCTTCACAACCATTTTTTTCTTTCTCTTTTTGATTGATGATGTCGATAACGAATGTGATCAAGGTGACTAAGCACCGAGAGATAGGCTGAGGTTCGTCTACAACTTTTTATTTCTTGCAGTCACACACACAAATGGGGTAAAAAAAACCCCCTCCTTTGGTGCTTCCCGGGGGGGTGTGCATTTCACAATTTTTCACAAAATGTGACAAGTTTTCACAACACGGAAACCGCTATAAAATTGTGAAGGCTGGTGAAAAATTGTGGAAAAAATGTGAAAAGTTGTGAATTGAATTGAAAAATTGTGTAATGCATACCCCCCTGGGAAGCGCCATCCTTAGAGTTTTGAAATCCCAAAACCCACCTTAGTGTTTACCCCTTCCCTTCGGTGTTTTTACCCCATCTATGTTGTGTTACTGTGTATGCCGAGTCGTCAACCAGACGCCACTCAAATACTCTTAGTATGATAAGACGTATCTGTTAGATGTGTATGCACAGTGAGGCATATCTCATCTTTTCAACTTTTCTTTTTTTTTTTATCTCTGTATCTGCGTCTCCGGGTGTCCGGGTGAGGCGTTTGCAGAGGTTCAAGAGACGTTCTCTTTCTTGATCCTTTATTGGTTTCTTGTGTCTTTTTTTTTATTTTCCTCCACATGAATTTGTGGCATTGATTTAAGGCACGTAGATAGCTCATTTATCGTTTCGGATTTTTTTTGTAAGGTGACTAAGCACGAGAGGCTTAGGATCATCTTATAAACTTTTCTTTTTTTTTGTTTTTCCTGATTTTTACGTTGTGTTTGATGGGATTTAAACACCACCAAACTCAGATTTCAGTTTTTTTTTTTCCCCCCTCTTCAGGTGACTAAGCAAGGTTTAATCTACTCAGATTAAG
Organism: Rhynchopus sp. YZ270_cl-10; assembly: GCA_964035575.1. Taxonomy (NCBI): domain Eukaryota; phylum Euglenozoa; class Diplonemea; order Diplonemida; family Diplonemidae; genus Rhynchopus; species Rhynchopus sp. YZ270_cl-10. The sequence goes on along the minus strand of OZ037897.1, from coordinate 268,044 downwards.
CATGCTTAGTGTCATCTTATAAACGTTTCTTTGTTTCCTTTTTTTTTCTCTCTTTTTGCTTCATATCTTATTCTAGAATGCGCTTCCCCACGGAGGCGCAATATTTGCATATTTCACGTTTTTATTTTACGGTTGTTGTTGTTTTTTATACACTTCCCTAATGCTTTCAAATTTTATTTGAAAGTATATGAATTTCATAGATGGTAGTCGGGCCGAGTCGGGCCGACTCGGGCCGACCACTTTTCGTTATTTTTTTTTTCAAAAATTTTTTTTTCAGGGTCGGCCCGAGTCGGCCCGAGTCGAAAAAACTCGGCCCGACTCAAAAAAAAGTCGGCCCGAGTCGGGCCGAGTCGAATTTTTTTTGGTTTTTTTTTTTTGGGTTTTTTTTTTTTTGTTTTGTTTTTTTTTTGGTTTTTTTTTTTTTTGGAAAAGATTTTACTGTGGGGGGGCCGACGGGACCCGAGTCGGGCCGACTCGGCCCGACTCGGGCTGACTCGGGCCGACTCGGGCCGAGTTTTTTTTTCGACTCGGGCCGACTTTTTTTTAAAAAAAATTTTTTTTTCGACTCGGCCCGAGTCGGCCCGACTTTTGAAAAAAAAAAAAAAATAAAAAAAAGTCGGCCCGAGTCGGCCCGACTCCCAGATTTTCCAAAAACTCGGCCCGACTCGGGCCGACTACCATCTATGGAATTTGTTGATATTTCACGTTTTTATTTTATTTTTTGTCTGCTCGCTCTGTTCCCTCAATAGAAATTAGTTGGGATGGTGCAAAAAAATTTTTGCATTTCTTTTGGTGACACTAATGTACTAGAGGCATAGGTTCATCATTGCCAGCTTTTTCTATGTTTTTCTTTTTCTTATTTTATATTCCTAACGCGCAGTGTATTAAAGAAGCTAGACAAAAAAGAAAGTTAACGCTCAGATCTTGTATAACAGTATTTCCCCTTGATGAGCGTGGGTGGAGGGGGGGCTCCTTTTTGGTTGCGTTCAACGGAAAAACACTGTTATTGTTATTGTCATCAAGATCAGTTAGCGGATGATATTGTCTAGTTTTTTTAATAGAAACCACCTGGCATAGGACGACGCACGAAACTGCTCCGTCCTCCAAAAAAAAAGCTTTATTCTTTCTTTGTATGCCTTTTTTCACAAGCTTTTGCAGGGCGTTCGCCCCGGGGCGAAAAATATTTTTTTTCGTTAAAAAAATCTTTTCCTGAAAAAATGACATTTTATTTCGCCCCAGGGCTTCGCCCCACCGGGGCGAAACCCTGTATAAATAAATAAATAAATAAAAAAAGGGGGAAAAAAAAAAAAAAAAGAGAGAGAGAGATTTCTCCCCACCACCCTGTAGACCCCCCCGGAGGGGGGGTCGTAGAGGGGTGTCCACTGTACTCAAAATCATCCGCAAACCCGCCTGCCGTGAGAGGAAGTTTCCCCAGCACTCCCGCTCGCTCCTCAATCCTGCAGTCTGCTGAAGGTGTACCGTACCCCCTGTTATAGAAGGTGTCACTGCTCGTGTCAACTCTACTTTCAACGGCAGAGAGTTGAAAATAATCAAAATAAGGATGAAGTCTCATATGACAGATGCCTCTCTTGTACATCTGTTTGATTAAACAACACAAAGAGACCCTCAGTGAGGGGGGATTGATGAAATTCTCCATCGTTTTGCTGGTTTTAGTATCAGGAAAGTTCAGCTGTAATATCACTTGTGCTGGGGAAGGGATCACGCGCAAATCGCAAATTTTTTTTGACCATTCAGTACCAGGGATTCACCCCACGAACTAACTTCTCTCCGGCGGGAAAATTTTTTTTGACCTATTTTAAGCACTAGTAAAAAAACGAAAATTTCGGGGTTTTTGGCATTTCGCCACGATCAGGAAAAAACGATGGCGATAGCGAACGCCCTGAGCTTTTGCACAAAAAAAAAATTTCAGTACCCGCCACACAATTTCCAACGCTATGTTTTTTTTTGTGAGAATGCTGGCCTAATACCAGCACGCAGTATGTCTAGATCAACACCCCACCTCTTTGGTAGTGGTGATTACATCGACACTACAGCGGCCTCCTGCCCCTTCCCCCTACACCCCTGCACCCTCCTTTTCCCTACACGACGGACCAGTCAGGGGGACTACCAGTAGAAGTACTATGTCCAACGAGCTAAAACTAGTGGTGGTCCTGGTGAATCCCTATTAAAAATATTAGTCATTTATACTAGCACTACTTAGTTAGTCCCCTTGACAAGTCCGCCGTGTACACGGTGACCATGTGACCATGACCCGGGAAACATGCTGTTATTCTTGTCAGTGCCTGCGTCCCAGAGGCGTTTTCACTTATCAATTTCACTTCTTTTTCTTCTTTTTTTGCAAAAAAAAAAATGCCATGTTATCTAGCATATGACCCGGAGGGGGGTACATGGTCACCGTCTGTCAAACGAGAGACGTCTCTGGATGTTACCGAAAGGTATCCATCCAGGGCACTCTTGTACACGAATCATGCAGGTCTTCTTCTCAGCCCCCACCAACACCAAAGAACCAACGAAATAATGGGAATAGGCAGGGCGTTCGCCCCGGGGCGAAAAATATTTTTTTTCGTTAAAAAAAATTTTTCCTGAAAAAATGACATTTTATTTCGCCCCAGGGCTTCGCCCCACCGGGGCGAAACCCTGTATAAATAAATAAATAAATAAAAAAAAAAAGGGGAGAAAAAAAAATAAAGAGAGAGAGATTTCTCCCCACCACCCTGTCGACCCCCCCGGAGGGGGGGTCGCAGAGGGGTGTCCACTGTTCCGCAAACCCGCCTGCCGTGAGAGGAAGTTTCCCCAGCACTCCCGCTCCTCAATCCTGCAGTCTGCTGAAGCCCCTGTTATAGAAGGTGTCACTACTCGTGTCAACTCTACCTTCAACGGCAGAGAGACGTTTTAGTTTATTGAAAATAATCAAAATAAGGATGAAGTCTCACATGACAGATGCCTCTCTCTTGTACATCTGTTTGATTAAACAACACAAAGAGACCCTCAGTGAGGGGGGATTGATGAAATTCTCCATCGTTTTGCTGGTTTTAGTATCAGGAAAGTGCAGCTGTAATAGCACTTGTGCTGGGGAAGGGATCACGCGCAAATCGCAAATTTTTTTTGACCACTCAGTACCAGGGATTCACCCCCCACGAACTAGCTTCTCTCCGGCGGAAAATTTTTTTGACCTATTTTAAGCACTAGTAAAAAAGCAAAAATTTCGGGTTTTTTGGCATTTCGCCACGATCAGGAAAAAACGATGGCGATAGCGAACGCCCTGGGAATAGGTCAGAAATAAACAAAGTATTTATCATATTTTAGAGGCCTCTTACCTCTTCAGTGAGGGCTAACGGGAGGTGTTTTTTTTTTTTTCCTTCCGTTGCGTGAACACGACGGCAAACAGACTATTGGTATGGTATGAGTTGAGTCTGAAAGAAAAAAAAACAATCAATGAGCCATTTTCCCTCGAAAACGAAATTGTTCATGATGATAATGTCTGTTCTGCCGTTTGGTTTATGTAAGGGTGGCAAAGCACTGTGAGCCGGAGTGCTCATCTGACAAAAACCACAACAGTGGACAGTGGAGATTGCACAACTGTGGCAACACAACCCGAGGCAACTACACTACTTCAACAATTTATCAAAAAAAAATTTTTTTTGAAAGGTACACGAGAGGGCGTGTTATATTCCAACGTATTGGAGGTACCTCTCCAGTTCGCTGGATTGCCGGGAGTTTCGCCCTGTACTAAAAAGGTTTTGGGTAATCCTTGAGTGCGGGGGAGACACATAAAAGGAAAGGTTGTTCATCTTCTGAACACTGTTCTTTTATTTTCCCCTCTTTTTTTTGAAGCGATTCTTCCAAATACGAAGAGGAATGACACAATTGTACCAATGGTGCGCATTTTTGCGGTTTTGGATGTCCCAAGAATGGCCCAAAAGTGGTTTAAATCGTCTGGTGCGCCACATCAACCAAGCAAAATTCTCCTTTTTAAAAAATTTAACGCACTTGTGTAATTCCAGACATAGTCAGCGGAAAGCTGTGCTATAACACTTGTAATCAAGGTGACTAAGCACGAGAGCAATAGCACAAAAAAAAACACAAAAAAAAAAACATAAAAAAACAAATGACTGATGAATAAACCAAAGAATAATCCAATCAGACTAAGCACGAGAGGCCTAGGCTGTTCTGTTCATCTTACGACCTCTGTACAATATCATCAGTATTTAGGCGTTGGTACTCCATCATCGCCCCCCCATTCTCCACCCTCTCTGATCTTAAAATGGTAGCTAATGGGATAGTCTCGTCACGTCGACCAAATCCGTTGTCTTTCCCTGTCTTTCCCGAGGCCTTTTTGTTTTGTTTTGTTTTTAATGACGTTTTTTTGCCCGATTTTTCTTTCATTTTTACATTTTTCCGCGTAGTTTTTTTTTTTTTCTTTTTCAAGGTGACTAAGATTAGGTCATCTTATGAAGTTTTCTATTTTCTTTTTTCTTTTTTTGCTCCCATATTTTATACCCAGCTATTCTCCCCCATATTCATTCTTTCCACCGCATCGTTTTCCCCTTCTAAGGCTGTATTCAAAAAAAAAAAAAAAAGCGAATTTAATTTGATAATCAACAACACAACAGCCACGTCATACACTGCATCCTCTACCTTTGTTCCAACCTCACAAACTACACACACCCCCCTACAGACAACACACACACATATACTACCCTCAGAGGGTTGAGGGTGGGGGTTCACTCCCCTTCCCTCCCTCTCTCGCCACCAAACCCCTCTAAATGTCGCATCTTTTGCACGATGGGGCACCGCATCTTACACCACCGTCATATGGGTTGCCACCTGCCTCGTCGGCACCTAGCGGACCGTTGGGTGGATTTGATATGGACTCTACACTGCCAAGCCCGGGGCATAGGTTTCATGATGAAGCGAGACAGCATGAACATAGGGCTAGGGAACAGCTTAGGATGGAGGAGGATGAGCGGACGGTGACGCGGAGGTTGTTGGAGGAGGCGGAGAGCCGGAGGGCGGCTGAGAAGGATCGGGTAGTGTTGATGACTGCGAGAGAGGCGTTGTTGGTTGAAACGGCGAGGTTGGAGCAGTCGGAGCTGGACCGCCAACACCGTCTCGCTCAAGAACAAAACCAAGAGGGGTGGCTGCGTGAATACAAAGAAAGGCAGTCCATAGAGCACCGTCTCACCTTCATGAAGCAGGACCGCGAACTCCACGAGGCCGAGGCAGACAACAGAGAAGACATTGAGCGGGGTGCACGGTTGGACCGCAAGGCTATCCGCGACCTCGAACAGTCCGAATGGTACCATGCGACCCGAAACTCAGCCTACTACGAACTTCACAGAGAGCTGGACCAAGAGGACCGAGAACGGCGCGCCCAGGTAGAACAACTTCGTGGCCTCGATGCGGACCGGCAAATGGAGTTTAGTCTCGAATGGGCGAGACACAGAAAGCTCTGGGCAGAGGCTGACACAGCAGGATCACCAAACCGCACCCCAGGGGAAGGCACTGTCATGAACACTGCAGGGTCCACCGTTCACGCAGACTCTGGTGTTGTTGTTCGCGACGCTCTCATACAACGCGAAACCGAGCGTCTCCTTGCAGAAACCCGAGTAAAAGAGCTGGAAAAGGAGGCACTCAAGAACTCTGCGGATATCTGCAATGCAGGAGGTGGACCCCAAACACATCCCCCGGGGCCACCGAATGTGAGTTTCTCTGCGCACCATAGTCTGAACCCTCCACCTACCGGGGTTCCTTCGCCAACGCATATAGAGGCAAGACAGATGACACCTTCTGCAGGGTATCTGCCTCAGGCAGGTTCTGGTGTGTTGCACCACCCGGCATATAGCCTGACCTCGCCGCAGAGAGATGCACCATTAGGCGAATCGCTTACGTTTGAAATGGCATACCCTCCTCCGTTCTCGGAGACGCCAAGCAAGACGGACCCGGAGAAGTTCTCGTACAACGACCATTTGACCGGAGATGGAACGTTCAGTCCGATCATGGCGTTTCGCAACCAAAAGAGCACGGCAAACCCGAGCCCGGTTGTATCTGGGGAGAGCAATGCGGAAAGCATGCTGCAATGGTCGAGGCGGGTGAGGATGAAGGAGGAGGCAGCGAATATGAGTCCTGGTGCTTCAGAGGCGATGCGATGTGAAGCAGGCGCGCAGACGGCATCGGTACCCCCTCAGGTGCAGATGTACACACAGCGCAATGAGCTGCAACGGCGGGAGCTTGCACCGCCTTCGCCTCAGGACATCACCTCGGGGCCGACACAGAGTCCGGTTCGTTCGGTTCTGTCGACGCGGCGTGATGAGTCGGGGTATGTCCAACCGTTGCCTCGGTCGCCTTCGAGAAATGATTCATTCAGAGCGCACCATTCGTTTGTCACCAGCCCAGGGGTGGGTGGAGGTGTACCTGTTGGGGGTGACGTGAGAGGAGGACCTCCCCATCCCCACCCCCATCCGCATCCACATCCGCATCCCGGGGTAGGGTCGCCACCGAGAGACCCAGCTGGGGTAGCAGGGTTTGTGCAAAACCTGTTGCAGCCCAGCTTCGCAAGGTTGCGGGCGGAGATCAGCCAGCCGCAGCCGTCCTACGCTACACCGATGGATGCGGTTCACGTCTCGCCGGCTCCATTCGTTTCAGCGACCCCGCCGGAGTTGGTACACGAGGTGGTGGCGGAGATCAAGAAGCTTGCGGAGGAAAGGGACGTAGAGAAGCAGCGTGTAGAGGCGTTGAGTGGCGAGCTTGTCAGAAGCCAGGCGGAGATGGAGAATGTGCTGAACGACATTCGGCGGAGCCATGAAGTGCAGGTGGACTCGCAGGGGGAGGAGCTGAGACGCAAGGTCGACGCGATGAATGCGCTCAAAGCCGACCGTGAACGTGCCAACGACGAAACAGCGTACCTCAGGGAACAGCTTGAACGTGCCGTGGCGGAGTCAAATACGCTGCGGGACGAGCTGCTCTCGCGGTCCTCGGTGTCAACAGTGGGGGTGAGTGGAAGTGCTGGGGTGGGGGTGGGTGTGCACCAGCCCCTCTCCTCCCCACTCCGTTCCCGCGAAGGGTCGCCACGCCCAGCGCTATATCAACCACTGCCCATCCCGGCTACGTTCGGGGCAACGCGGTTGCAGTCCACAGCGCTCAATGAGTTATTGGTATGTCCCCCCCGTTTTACTATTCAAATCCGCAAGAGGCCTCAAATCCATATTTTTATCAAAACCCAAGTTTTTTTGGAAACCCCACACCACACACAGAAGCCCTCCACTGCAGCAGGTCTGCGTGGGAGGATTGAACGTCTCACCGAGGGTGCTGCCGCTGCTGCTGGTGGTGTCCTCGACCACCAGGCCTCCGCATCCCCCACACGCCTCCCGCAAGGCTCCCCGAAGGGTGGCCACAGCCCGCAGGTGGAGGCCCTGCTGTCGCAGCTCCAGAACACACAGCAGGAGCTAGACGCCATGCGTGGGGATCCGGCAGGTGGTGTGACGCCTTTCAAAGAGTTCTACGACCACCCGTCCACGTCGACGGCAGCTACGCTCGATGGGACCAATGCGCTTGTTGGGAATGTATGTAAAAATGTTTGGAAAACGAAAAAAAAATCCCCATCATTCAAATACACAGGTTGCACACAACACAAGCGGTGTAAGCGAAGCTGGGAGAAAAGATAAGCCAGGCGGGTTTGTCTTTGGCTCATCAACCCCACGATTTGGCACACCGGTATGGAGAGGGGAAGGGGGTATTTTTTGTTAGAAGTGAGGGAGCTGAGTTGGGCTTCTGTATTTCGAGAAAACGTTATGTTGTGCACGGAAGGCACATTCATCGTACAAATGGTGTAGCTGAAGCGGGGTGATTCGCACTTTTTGCGCGCCCCATACAGCCACACCATACAACTTTTCTTTAAGGTACACTGTCACGAGAGGGATTTGTATTTCAACTCTACTTTCTTTTTACACAAACCCCTTTTTTTGTCTTCGCAGAAAGGCAGAGATAGCATGCGCCCACGTGAATTTGACCGGAAGAAGCTGCTGAGAGACTACACCCCGAGGGCAGCGTCCCGTGGGAGCGCACGGATGGGCGCTAGCGGCGTATCGCATGAGCTCGCCAAGGCACGGCAGCGCACGAATGAAGTGCTGCGGATGACAGACCCATCGCGCAATGTGTCCCCTCAGCGGATGCAATGAAAAAAAGCAGTGGTATTGGTGGTATGAGTGCACACTCTAGGGTGGCTACACTAATACCCACCAAGTTTTCAAAAAAAAGCAAACGGTATCCAATACATCCGTTTGCGTCCTTTCTTTGAATGGTTTTGATGATGTCCTTATTTGCTCTTTTCAGGATTCTGTGAAGGGAAAAAAAATGGCTACGCATGAAGCATCTTCAGCATTTTTCTCCTTTATTTTTTGTTCCAGTGTCAAAGGCGTTTTTCGATTGCACTGTTAAAAGCTTTTCTTTTATGCTCATGTGTACGTTGGTTGGTAGGGCGATTGTGTTAACAAAAATGTAAGTAGATTTGCTAGGGGTTTTTTTTTATATTTGCAGTCTTTTTTGATGCTCTGTATTGTTGTTGTTTTTGATTCGTTTGTTTCCCTTTCTCTTTGTGTTCCTTCCCCTTCCCCCTCATAGATTACAAACGGACGGTTAAAAAAAATGCCCCCCCCTTTTTTTGAATTTGGCCAGAATCGCTGTATGTAGGATGCAGGTCATTAGTGTGTGGGAGACCTTTTTTGATTTATTCTGCATTTGGCCATATTAAATACCGCAGTACGATATCATGGTGCACCTTGTGAAAACGTTGTAGACCTCGTTGGCCTGATTGTGTAATACTGGGTGCCAACCCTTTTTTTTTTATTGAGTACAGTACCCCCCACCACCCACCAACAGAAAACCACACACTACACATCGATGCTTTTATAAGCACCTTAACACACCCTTTTCTCTTTCTCCCCCTCTTCCCCCCTCCCCCCTCATGCCACCCCCAAGCGGCGGGCTAACCGCCAAGAGCGATGGAACCTCTTGCCTTGCGTCAAGAGAGGGGATGGTGGTGTATGGAGGTCCTGTGGGAGGGAAGGTGTGGGTGTTGAACCTGCAAACGTATGAGTGGCGTGAGGAGGCCTGCAAGGGGGAGGTGCCGCACCCGAGGCTGTATCATTCTGCTGTGTCCTATGGTGATACGATGCTAATGTACGGCGGGGAGATTGCGGAAACCACGGGGAGCGACCCCTGCAGCTACTACGAGCTGGATTTGCAGAGCTTCACCTGGCGTGCGGTGCCGACACATGGGGGCTCCCCAGGGCACCGTTCGCACCACACCGCAGCAGTAGTGGATGGGGTGATGTACATCATGGGCGGCCGCGAAACCGCCCACGGCCGGCCCTGCCACCAAACCGTCCGTTCTCTTCGCGAGGCAACCCAACAAGGGTTTTTCAACATATTTGCTTTAGACATAAAGGCACGCACCTGGCGGACCATCGAAAGGGTGGACCCACTGCATCCCATGACATGGGGACATAGTGCCTGTGTATTCCGCCATTTTATCCTTTTGTTTGGAGGCTTCGATGTCTCTCTCCAGGAGGATGAATCACCACACGATGCCCCTTCAGCAACGCTCAGCTCCTCGGTCTACTCGTACGACACCTCAAGCTTTACCTGGAGGGTGTTGTCTTCGAAGACTGGGGTGAGACAGCCGTGTGTTCGTGCCCTGCATGTTTCATTGACGTGCATGTCGGAGATGTTCGTTGTGGGGGGGATGAGCGTTGATGCAGGGACCGGAGAATCTCGTGTTCTCAATGATGCGTGGACCTGGGATATTGCGTCTGGGTTGTGGTCGTGTTTGGAGGATTTTTGCATTCCTTCCTTTGAGGCGAAACGGCTGCTTTCGGTGGTGCATGGTTCGAAGTTATATGTGTGTGGTGGGGTGGGTTCGGTTCATGTCTTAGATTTGACGAAGAAGTCTGCAGGGTGGACTGAATATTCATGCGACGCGCGGGCGCTTGCGAAGAAGCAGAACCCTGTTGCCGTTCTCGCACCCCAGCAGCGTGTTGCCGAAGCCTCGCCTGCCTACAACGGCGAGGTGGCGGTGCCTGCCGACCTTCCCATGAGGGTGGCCAGTGTAGATAGGGAGCCCTCCCTGGCTGCCCCGCAAATGGTGCAGCCAGCTATGATGCAGGCAATGCAGACAGCGATCCAAGCACCGCACAAAGACTCTGCGCAGATCGCAAACCTGCACCACCAACTCCAAAGCCTGCAGCTCCAATTATCTCAGGTTGCAGGAGAACAGCAGCTACAACCACAACAACAACAACACATACCTCAAATGCAACCGATCCATCCAGGAGGGGTTCCACCAGAGCATTTTCCGTATCAAGAAAACCCAGCGTTAGGCCCTCCGGCAGACCCGACAGCGGAGGTTGTACAGTTGCAGCAAGAACTTCGCCGTCTGCAGGAACAGCAAAAGCAACAGCAGGAGAGTTTACACCGACGCCATGATGTGATGGATGAAATCCAACGGCGTCGCGCTGTCAGCGAGATGGCGAGGCTTGAGGAGCAACGCATACCACATTCACACCAACCACCACAGCCACCACCACCGCCGCAGCCGCAGACATACTACCACGAACCTCCACAGCCACAGCCACAGCCAGAGCAACAACACTACGCACCACACTACGAGGCACCGCGAAACCCAACCATGCCATCGGGGGAGGCAAAGCTGCTGCGCTACCGGCGATCCAAGGAGAGACGCGGGGGCAGTGGCAGTGAGGCGAGCGAGCCCCCGGAGACCCGCCAGGTGGAGCATGAAAACCGCAGACTGCAGCACCTCAAAAAGCTTCAGGAGCAGCTCCGCGAGATCGAAACCGGGGTGGGCGAAGACCAAGCGAGGGAGGAAGCGGTTCTCTTACAACAGGCTAGAGCTGCGTCCGTTTCTCCCGCCTTTCTGCCACCAGCAGGGGGAGGGGCAGGAGCAGTACTGCCTAATGTGCAAAGCGCCCAAAGCGACCTTCTGCGCCAGCAGTTCGAAGCACAACGTGCGCAGCTGCAAATGCAGATGCACCAATACGAGCAGCAAATGGAGCAACTACAGCAGGCGAAGCTGCAGCAGCAGCAGCACAACATGCTTCAGCAGAGTGGAGGAGGAGGACTGCGGCAAGCTAGCCCTCGGCATTCAACGTCCCCGCAGATAATGCACAACCGCAACATCAGCCCAGTTCCAACGGATCCCGCTGACTGGAATATGCTAAAGGTATGAAAAAGGATAGGGGAAAAAAAAAAGTGGAGATTGCACAACCGAGGCAACTACACTACAATTTATCAAAAAAAAAAAATTGAAAAAAAATTGACAGGAACTGCTCGGCGAGGAATATGAGCAGATCGACCCAGGGAATTTCCCGATTGGACGCTTGGTATGGAATCTTTACAAAAAAAAAAATGTTTTTCAAGAAAAAATTCTCCTCTTTTTCAGCTCTCACCGCCAGGATCTCCGATGAAGGGAATGAAGGGCGGGATATTGCAGCCTCCTTCTTCATGAGCAAACAGACAGACACTACAGACAAAACCCCCATAAAAAAAAAAATGCGAGTCTACTAAAGGGAAAGTGATGAGTGGGAAAACACCCGAAGCCTGTTTGGTTTAAACTCTTGTTTCCCCTTTTTTATGGATTTCGTTTTCCTTTTTTTTTAGAGTTTTTTGATATAAATTTTTTACCCCAGCAGAGCGGAATAGAATGATAACACGAGAGGCAAATACATCAAGTTTTTTCCTTCTTCTTTTTTATAACCCCAAATGTTGCCACAAAGAGGTGCACCATCTGAAAAAAATAAGATTGATTTTTCCCAGAAGTTTGCCTTTATCCTTATAGGGGCATATTTCATGAGTTCTCATGTGCACAGAAAACACACTTTACTACTTAAGGTGACTAAGCTTACTGAATAACCAATGTTCAAAACATTAAGTAATCCAATCAACTTAAGCACGAGAGGCTTAGGATCTTTTTATATGGTGCTTTCGGAAGTCGGTCAATGACCTATCAGTGACGTGTCAATATCGACCCCTCCCGGAGCACCATTAAGCACTTTTTCTTTACTTCGACCTACCTGAGTTGCTTGCCATAGGTGAGGCTTCGTCTCATATTGTATAGGTTGGTAACGATGTGATGTGATGTATGTATGTGTGTGCAACGTGACATTCACCTTTTCTAATTACCTCTTTTGGAAACGCCACCGCCACCTCTCCCCGTTTAGATGTACCAAGAGTATAGAAAAAAGCTCCCACCACCCCCACATAGTTTCGCCCCTTCTCTCTGTCTCTCTCCACCCCCCACGGCCTCCGTTGCTTTACCGTTATCGTCTTGCAACATAATAATGGACAGGTTTAGTGCCGTCGAAACCACGAAATGGGTTTGTAGGACTGCATGGTTGAGGGGGGTCTTAGAGAGCCGGTCTTTTTTTGTACCAAAGGTGCACTGTTCACGAGAGGGGTTGTATTTCAGGTCAACTTAAAAATATCCCACCCTCCTCAAACCACCCCCCAATCTTTCCTTCAGATTTTTTTACCAAAGCGCAAAACCCCTTCTTTTCCTATTCTGGTTTTCCTCCCTTAGCCTATCAGAGAGCCAAACCATGGCCGGACGTCAGCCCCTTCTCTGCGGGCATAAGATCGCCCTGCTGTACGAAGGCAACTCACTTGACAAGGAGCTCCCCAGGACCGGGTACATCCAGGCCACATGGTCTACTGGACAGCAGAGCAGCGCGCCGGTTGGAGTGCTTCCCTTGAAGGACCGCGACCAGCCGCCGCCGAACTTTGAGGACTGCATCTTTCAGATTGTCTCTGGCGACAATGAAATGGGGAATGCAAAGAAGAAGGGCAGGGAGGAGGTGAAGTTCGGCCAGATCATTCGTCTAATCCATGTCAATCAAGGCAAGGCGCTGTGCTGTTCAAAGAAGAAATCCGGCGCAGCAGACAAGAGCAGCAAGAGAGTCACCCTGGAGCCTACACATACTGGCGGAATCAAGAAGGGGTGGACCACAAAGTGGAGAATCGCGCCGCGCTATCAGGTCCGAGGCGAAGGCGAGAAAGTGTGCGAGGACGACCAGATCACATTGCAACCCGTTCTCTCCTGTGGTGCCCACTTTCTGTCTGTCGCAGAACTTCCTATTGTTGGCTCCCAATTTCTGGAGGTGAACGGTGCGCCGAAAGATGCGCGGGACACTTCAGGAACAAACCGGGAGCTTGGTCTTACCATTAAGGCCTACGACACAGAGGATTTGGATGCAGATTATTTGCGCGGTGGCGACTGTATCATGTTGTACCACAAAGAGCACCGCGGGTATCTCATTGGTAACCCCATGGAGAAGGGCACCAACGATGTGTACTTGCTGCCGGACAATGAAATGGGGATGGAGGACAAAGACCCTGCGACGTATCTGTCGAATGCGATGTTCATCGTGGAGTGGGACGACCCCCTGCACGGAGGGGCCATGAAGGCTGCGTCGTGGAACAACAACGACACACACGAACAGCAGCGGTTCCGTCTCCGTCTTCTTGGCAACGGAGCGGAATCGTACTACCTGACCCTCCGCCGGACCACCACCCAAGAAGAGGAGAACCGTGGCCGCGAATCCATCGCCAGACAATCTCAGCCTGCCATCAACGGAACCGGGACCGCAGTAGGCTCCGACGAGGTTTCAAATAATATGGCAAAAATCCCCTCCCTCCGTCGCCTCCGTCACGGAGAAGCGAACGATGCGTTAGACGGCTGGACCGCAGGGCTGTGTACAGGGGAAATGGTGTGGTCCGACCTCGGAACGTTGTTCCAATTTCTGCAAACCGGAGACAACCAAGGCGCAGAGCTGTGCGACACCTCGCGTGTCATTCTTTGGGCCTCCACTGCAGGCGCAAGGGAGATGGAGAAGAACTCCCTCTTCCTTCATGTCTCTGGAGAGCGGGCGTACTCTGAAATCCGCAAAACAGATCTGCTGCTTTCGGTCGCCTGCGCCTCGCGGGCACTGCAGAAGGATGGGTTCGAGCTGAGGAAAGTGCCGTCGGATAATTTTTTATCGCTGAACTCAATTTTGTCGCAGATTCCGCCGATTCGGAAGTACACACAGGATTTGTACGCTTTGGCGAAGCTTGGCAAGGAGCTAGAGGAGGACGACAGTGCAGGTAGTGGTGGAGGCGGAGACGGGGGAGGTGCCGGCCCCTCCATCCACAGTCTCGTGGAGTTGTCGAAAAATTTGGAGCCAGATCGTCTCATTGCGTCGTTAGAGGAGATGATCGAACGGTGCTTTCAGATGCAGTATTCACAGATGATGGACGTTCTTGAGCTTGACTGCACACCCGACAAAGTACAACAACTTCTCCTAGTAGATCAAGACGTGCCGCGGACCTGCCTCGCACTTCTTCGCGCCCAAGCAGAACTCCCTTTTACACAGCAAGAACTGTTCTCGCACTCTTCGTACCAATACAACCAGCAACGCAGCTCTGTCGGCAGCGTTACCGAGCTGAAGCCACCGAAGAAGAGTCTGCGTGTTACGAACTTATGCTACAAACTGATTCGTTCTTCAGTTAAAGGCGCGCCAGAGCTGGCGGCGCGCGTTTCCATGACGATAGGGGAGGATGGGCTTCTGTTTATGTTACAGCAGAGTACGTTCAAACACGACATTGTCGGCGCAGTGAACTGCCTCAGCGAGCTTTACAAAGACAATAAGGTGCTCCACAACGCCACTTCCCTTGAGTTTTTGGACTTAGTTTGCCAGCAAATTTTGGACAATCGGTGGCGCTGCGAATTCATCAAATTACTGCCACATATGATAAGCAGCGAAACGGAGGTGGTCGAACGGCTACAACACCGTGCATCAGATCTTCTCTTTAAAGCGCCAGATCCACCGCTACTTCGCATGAAGATGGAGGGGAGTGTTTTAAAGGTTCGCACTCCATTCGGTAGCACCGACTCTGATGACGAAGAAAACAGCCCAGAATGGGTGACAATCGAAGAATTTTGCGATGTCTCAGAAGAAGTCAAAAACAAAGTGGTCGGGGGACGGCGCAACCAAGCTGCACGCAAATCGGTCTCCACCTCAACGATCATGATGCGCATGGATGACATCTACGAATATTTCCGTCTCCAAATTATTTTATTTTCCCGCTTCTGTCTAGGAAAAGGCTCTGGCGCGAAGGAGCGAGCCGAATTGGTCAAAACATTTGTTCCGCAGGACTGCATCTTCGAAACGATGTTCGGGAAATACGACGATGTCATCCCTGACGGAATGCAATGTGTCTTTGTGAAGCTAGCCTGCACCGCTCTCCTCGACGACTATATCAACATCCACCACCAAACCCGCCACGTAGTCAAAGTCTGGGATCGGTTCGAAGAAACTACCCTCAAATTGGATTGTCTCTCAAGCGTGGCGAGTCTGAAGAAACGTTGTATGGAGCATCTCAAGAAGCATTCGCAGCACTCTCTTCGGCACCCCATGGGGATTGAGAAGACGATGGGGTACATGCATATGTTGCATCTGTTCATGAGATCCGGTTTTATTTTGCAGGAGGAAATTCCGGAGGTGGCGTTGTTATTGACTAACATCTTGGATGGGACGACAGATGAGTATTTACCATTGGGTACTTCGTATCCGTCCATTCAGGAAAGGAGCTATGTGGAGAACCGCAAAGAATTTACGGAGGAGTCGATGATTTTGTTACAGCTTCGCGAAAAGGTGGTGCAAAATCTTGCGATGTTGCTCGATTTCGCGGCATTGCATGACGTTGACAAATTATTGCTTGCCATGAAGCAGTACGTAACCTCTGGACGTCGTGACGGCAACCTGAACCTTCCTTTTCTCTCACAACTCCAAACGTATGACCCAAACGACAAAATTGACGACATCGCTCAGGAGAACTTCATCGACCCTAACGGCTCTGATAACCTTCTGTTCCAAGGCATCGGCTTTGTGACTGGAGGGATGAAAGAAGGTTTCGGGGTCATCGCTGATGTAGGTGGAATGCTTGGTGATATGATCCTGGGAGACGGAGAAAAACGGTTTGTTGCAGCGAATATGCTAATCGAAGTGCTTCTTGACGTGGCGCAGTACAATTATTTGCCGTTAAGGGAGGGGGCAACGCAGTTGTTGTTCCGTCTTGCGAATCGGGGCCCGCATCTATACAATGTCTGCAAAAACACACAGCTGCTCTCGTGTGAGAGCTCCGTGGAGTTTTACCGTGAAGCGAAGTACTTGGTCGAACAGCTGTCCGATCTCGTAACGGACTGTTTTGACCAGACCCACATTGCCGAAATGATTAAATTATTGCAACGTGCCAAAACGATGTGCTACCGTGCGAACAGCACCGACCCGGTTCACGAACAACAATCAATTCTGGTGCAGCTCGAAGTTCACGTCTTATTATTGCGTTTGCCGTGGATTGAAGATCAGATGGACCTTTGCCTCAACTTCAACTGCGATGTCATAGAACTGCTCAGTGCGGTGTTTGATCTGCTTAACGTTTTGGTGGAAAACCACGAAGAAAACAAAGAGGAGCTGCTAGAGGGGTGGGTCGATGCTTTAGTGTATTGCCTCCCATTCGGGTGTGGGGCATTTCAGCTGATCAACCAGCTCTATGATAACAACCCGAGGCACTGCTTGGCGGCGCCGGAAAAGCTGATCCGGTCGTTGCTGACAACGCCGATGGAGATTTCATATGTTCAGTTTTTGTTAAAACTGATGCGTCCCAAAAACCGCAATCTGTTCCGCAAACAGCAGGCCGTCTACGCAAACGTTGCGGACCTATGGGCTAATGAGATCAACTTCCTTGGTAGTTCTGACCGCTCCTCATGGACCACGAACCGCAAGAAAATGAAGCTTGTCGACGACCTTCTGAAACGCCAGGAATACCTCGATACGACAGGAGAGGTGGCACGGCACTTCATCGTGCTCAACCTCCTTCGTTCAGTCGCGCAAGGAAAAGAGGTGTCGCTTAAAGGAGAAATCCGGCAGGATATCTGGACAGACCGCTACGCAGACCCCGTAGAACACATTCTGAACGCCTGTGCTCGCAAGGAACTCCCCTTCTGGTATCGTACAGGGTACATGCATTTTTTCCGTGAAGTGATTGTGGATGACCCGGATATGGTGCAGGTGGTCTGCTCGCAGAAGCTTTGGGACAACCGGTACGGTATCGTCTCGGTCCTGCAGCTGTGCCTGCAGGATGTTCTTGCGTGGCCTGGGAAGCCTGCTGGGGGTGACGACCCGACCTCTCCGGATACCTTCCCCAAAACCCTTGAAAACGAGGACCCTGCAGCCGCAGAAAAAGGTGTCAAATTCTTTACCGAAGAAGCGAAGAAAGACGTTGTCGCTGGGGTCAACCTACGGTCCTCCTCTACACACACCGAATTTGTCTTTTTAGGGGTACTTCCGGTGGTAAAGCACTTCATGGACGCATTCTTCAAGCAAGAGGAGCTACAAAAGGACCTAGAGCTGTATGGGCAATTAACGGATGTGCTGTCCGACTTAGTGCGGGCATATTTGAAGATTGTTGACATACAACGATCGGAGATTCACAATGTCAGCCTCCCCGGTGGTGTGGAGGACGCGCTGCAGGAGGTTGTTCCTGTGAACTACTCTGGGTTGATTTCGTTTGCGTCGGAGTTTCCGTCGGGCACCCACCCTGCCGCGCAAAAGCAAAACTCAAAGTTGCTGCCTAAGAAATTGCGGAAAAAATTGTCAGACTTTTTGCAGATTGCTGAGAACTATCAAAACTATTTAGGGAATATCTTTCCCCCTGGAGGATGTGAAGGGATTGCGACTGATATACGCAGCACCACCGACAAAAAAAGCCTTAACCACCCCGACTCCGACGAAGACACACAGACCTGGATCCAGCAATGGAACAGCCTGCTTCGGAAGCTCCCACACATTCTCCCTTGCCTCTCTGAGGCTACGCAGTTTCGCTCTCTCTCTATCATGGTAATGCGGAAAGGCGAGATAGGCAAATCCTTCATCAGACGTACCCTTATCGGGAAAGACACCGAAGGCCTCATTTTTCACAAGGAAGACCCCGCCTTACAGTTGGACTCCCTAAAGCTGTTGTCCCGCCTCTGCGAAAGCTTTACCGAAATTGAGCTTGAGGAGGGTGAAGGTGGGGATGACGCAAACATTTTGCTTCCAGAACTGTGTTTTTATTTGCCGGTTGTGGAGGAAGAGGAGGAGGAGGATGCGGAGGACCGAATTCCTTTGTCGCCCATGATGGACGTTGTGGAGAAGCAGAATGCGTTGAACTCCTTTGGGATGTCAGAGAAGCTGGTGACATTGGTTGAGGCACCGACGTCGACGACGGTAGGGCTCTCCAAGACAACGTTAACCGCGTTGCGTACTGGGTCCGCACTCTTGCATGGAGGGAACGCTGAAGTGCAGGATTCTATCGCAAAATATTTCCAACTCCGAAATGATGAGGAATTTTTCGTCCACGTCCGCGGGCAGCTTCGTATCTTCTCTGAATCTCTCAAGGATTTGACACGAACGTTAAAAAAAGAGGTCACAACCCGCACCAAATCTGTTGAACCACAACGCGCTGAGAAAAATTTCTTGAAAGGTCTTCCTGGGGCAGCGCTGCTTGGGAAGGATGGGTTTTTGGGGAAAGACGGCTTTTTGCGGGGAGATGGAAAACGGAAAAGCGAACTCAAAGACAAAGACAAAGAAAACGCTGCAGGAGAGAAGAAAGGGCTTCTCTTCGACGACGACGACGAGGCACAGTATTCACCGTTGAACCCAAAGCTAGAGGCGATCCCTAATGACATCGTTGATGACATGAAGGAGCGGTTCTTCATTTCGCATATGACAACTGTAGTACGCTTCCTACAACTTCTAACAGAGGGACACCACATCAACATGCAAAACTACCTTCGCGAGCAGGTTGACAACCACACTTCGATTGACATCGTCGAAGCGGTAGCATCCTTTTTACAGCAGTTTAAATATCTTAACCGCATCACCTCTTCGATTATGATATGCACTTTGAACTGTCTTGTAGAATTTGTACAAGGTCCGTGCCAAGGAAACCAATCACTGCTTGTATCACACAATCTCGGAGAAACTATTTGCAAAGTGCTTAACGATGGGTCCGGACCTCAAGTATTCAAGGCGGATATGATAGCCTGTGGTGAACCCGACGTTGCGATGGAACTATGGGATATACGGCAGGCTGCGGTCGACCTTTTGGTAGGGCTAGTTGAAGGGGGGGTACCGTCCTCTGTTTCGAAGCTGCTGTTGTCGAATGTGACGTTAGACGTGCTTGCGACCAATATGGTGTTGAGCTACAATGTGTCGGGATTAGGCCGTTCGGAGAATCTGCTCGAAACAGCGTTCGGTGCAGGAAAAGGGTTGGTAACAGATCTCATCAAACCAGAAGGGTCCGGCTCGGAGCTGGAGGACCAGCTCAACCTTGGCTGCGGCATCTTCATATTCTTCAAGGTAATGTTGGATGCGCAAATCATCCGTGAACGGGAGCTTGGCAACAAAGAGGTCGTTACCTGGACAGACCGTTACGGACGTTCCCTCAAACAGGTGTTGCGGAAGGAGGAGAACCAATGCTATCAATTCTTCAACCAAACTGTTGCGACGATTGAGGTGGCTCGTGGTGATGCGGTTGAGCGGGTTTACTTCAGAGTATTGGAGAAATCCCGCGCGAATCTTCCTGAAAAATCGAAAGATGAAGTAAAAAACACGGTGCAACGTGACTCTGGAGATGGGGCAAGGGTAACAGACTTCTTCGACAAATGCATCGGGTTGATCCACGAGATAGGCTACTACGAAGATATGCGGAACACCCGCGGGCTTGCACTGATCCACAAATTTTCGGTTCCGTTGGAATGGCTATCACTATTCATGAGTTTTGCTATTAATATGTATCTTCTGTCCATTGCGGAGTTTACCCATGACGACACCACGGCGCGTGTTGACAAAGGGGATGAGGAGGATGGGCTAGAACTCATGGGGCGTGCGTTAATAGTGTTCCAATGTCTGCAGATGGTGCACTTCGGGATGGGTCCGACACGGATTTATCTGGATTTCAAATGGCGTGAATGGGAGCAGGTGCAAGAGGAGGAGGCGATGCGCGAATCTAAAATGAACCTCTCCATCATTCCTGTGGACCGAACCAAGCTTGGGAAGGACAAACTGCTGCCCACACACTACTTTGCGCACACCCTACACATGATCACCAGGTTCTGGCCGTTTTGGCTTCGTGGTATGTACCTGGTTTCCGCCTTCTTCGGGTACTACTTCTCACCCTTCTGGTACTGCGCGCTGCCTCTCCAGGTCATCGAATTTTCCCCTAAGCTGATGAACGTCGTCCTTGCGGTGACAACAAACGGGAAGTCTCTGTTGTTGACCATGGGCCTCATGATGATTGTCGTTTATATGTTCGCTTCTTGGGCGTTTTTCCGATTTTCCGGATATTTTGATGAAGAAGGCGACTTTGGGACAGGGTTTAACTGCGACACATTGTTCCGCTGTTGGGTTCTGTTGATGACATATGGGCTGCGTCAAGGAGGAGGCATTGCTGATATTCTGATGAGACCTAACTGGAGTGATGCCTTGGTGTACGAACGCCTTCTGTTCGACTTGTTGTACTTTTTGGTTCTGATTATTCTGTTCTTGAACATTGTCTTTGGTATCATTATCGACACGTTCGCGGAGCTCAGAGAGCGCAGAGAGTTTATTGAAGACGATCAACAATCAAAATGCTTCATCTGCGGGATGGACCGCTCCGTTTTCGACAGAGAAGCCGGCGCCCAAGGAGGCTTTGAGCATCACTACAAATCTGAGCACAATATGTGGACCTACCTGCTCTTCCTGCACTATATCTTCGAGAAGGATAAGGATGCATTAACTGGACAAGAGAAATACGTCCGCGACATGGTTGACGAAAAGGACCCAGGGTTCTTCCCCATCGGGAAATCCATTGTCCTGCACCACCAAGCCCCCGAGGCAGAGGAGGAAGACGAAACCTCGCGGACGATCGACAAAACGCATCTAGAGAAGCTGCAGGCGGTGGTGGTAGCGAAGATCATGCAGGTCGATACAAAGGTGGGGGCGCTGTCGTCGTGCAATCTTGGGCGGAGTAAGTCGGTGCGTGGGTCGACCTTTTCTCCAGACACTGCACCGATGGCTTCGCCTGCAGAAGATCTTGCCTCGCTCTAGAGCGGGGGTAAAACAGATATGTGGGCTTGAAGTTGCGTTGTTGTTTTTAGGCCAGAGGCTAGATGAAGGGTCATTGTCGTTTCCTGTGTGTGCATGCCTGTTGCGATTAGTGATTCCGTTCTCGCATAATGGCTATAGTGTGTGTGTGTTTTTTTTTACAGCCGGAGCACCAACTATTTCTTTCTTTTTTACCGACTGTCTCTTATGAAATGCTTTTCCAAGCAACACAGTAAACCATGAAACGGATGTAGGGGGTTGGGTGTCCCCCCGTTAGCACCCCCCTGTCATTGTACCAAAGGTACACTTTTCACGAGAGGGTGTATTTCAAGTCAACCTTCTTTTCAGGTGACGATGCGTGAGAGGCTTAGGTTCATCTTCCCTACTTTTGTTTAGCGAGGGTGAATAATCCTTGCTGTTCCAAAAAGTCGTTGTGGGTATATGATGAGTGTCCCATCTTGTTTTCTTTTTTTGTTTTCTTTTTGATAACCCATCAATAAAAGTTACACAATGCATGAGAGTGCGGACGGTTTATACCGCTCGCACGAACAATATTATCAACCCCCCCCTCTTCGTTAGTAATTACCGGTGGGTTCTTGGGTGATTATCAATACAGCAAGAAAAAAAGGCGACTTTTTTTTGTACACAGAACCCATCCTCCGGAACCGAGGTGAATCTCGATCCTACAGGAAAAAAGAGCGCGGAAAATCTCCCTCCAGAAGAGGAAGAGAGAAAGCGGGTGTAATGTGAAGATAAATATTTTCTCTCCCCGTCCCCCCCCTTTTGTTATAGATGTGTGAGAAGTACATTCATCTTACAAATTTGCAAACGCCATACCCCAATATGCCCCCCTTCTTCCCACCTTCCCGCTCCTAATCTAACAACAACAAAAAAAAGGATAGTGGAGTTCATCCATCTGGGTGTCTACACTAATACAAAATTTTCAAAAAAAAAGAACCACCGTTTCCCCCCCCCATTTCGTCATTCTTGCGTTGGTTGCATGTCAACAATTTTCATCTACAGTGCAAGATTTAAGAGAAGAGTTAAGAAAGAAGATGTAAACCACGAAAGGGATTGGACTGCATGGTTGGGTGTCCACCCCCCCGGTACACCCGGTCATTGTACCAAAGTTACACTGTTCACGAGTAGGGCTTTTGTATTTCAAGTCTTTAAGAGATGTATGTTTGGCTGAACTATTGTCACTACCTCTTCACGGCTTTCCTTCTCTCTCTCTTCTCCCCCCTCCCTTCAACACACCAACCCCCCTCCACAGGGAATGCATGTTGGAACCTACCATGCATTGCTCACTGTTTTGTCCTTTGCCCTGCTCCCCTCCCACATTGCAGGGTTCTCATGCACAGGGGTGCAGAACTGCCGGAGCGTGCTCCTGCGCACCGGCAGCACCGCCGCGGTGACCGCGGTGGCTCCGCACCCTGGCCAGGGGTCGCCGCTCGTTGCTGCGGGGTACCATAACGGGGAGGTCCTGGTGTGGAATGTGGTCTCGGAGACGGTGGTGCTCAGTCTGAAGTACGCCCCTATCGTTGGCGTGTTGGGACTCGCCTATTCCAAAGACGGGGCCCTCCTGGCTGCGTGCGGTCCGGATACGTCACTTACAATATGGAACAGCTCTTCAGGCGCAGAAGTGGGGTACCTCTATTCACCCACTCAGAATATTCTCTCCTCTCTTGCCTTTGCGCCTGACGGATTGACCCTCGCAGCGGTCTCACAAACCTGGAAATGGAAAAAGGGATCGGTTACCCTCTTCAACCTGACCGAACCGGTGAATTCGAGGACCACACAATACCGTACGATCTCGGTAGAGGATGCAAACGTGGTTGTGTATTTGGAGACAGGGGAGCTGATTATAGGGGGTACAGGGAATGTGACGTTGTGGTCCGGGACGGCGTTGGTGGGGAGGTTCGCAGTGGAGGGTGTGGTGTCGAGCCTGGCAGGGGGTGGAACGGAGCTGCTGGTAGGGTGTGCTGAAGGGGGCGTGATGTGGAACACAGTGACGCGGGTGAGGCAGTATAAGGTGCATGCAACGGAGAATGTCGTTTCGGTTGCGGTGGCGCCGTCTGTGGTGGTGTGTGCAATGCAAGCAAATGTGTCAGAAGGTGTGGTGGTGGCAGAGAGCGTCAGTGGTAACGTCGAGGTGCGTCTCGGTGCAGGGCTCAATGTGTCCGCAGTTGCTTTTGTAGACGCAGCTGCCACCGTGGTGACAGGAGCTGTCTCGGGAGAGCTTGTTTTATGGTCCTCTGCAAGGAAGGTCACCAATGCGCCCCCAACGCAGGTAATGTGAAATTTTCTTAATTTTTCATAAAAAATCAAACCTCCAACTCCAACCCTTTCTCCACAGCCCCCGCCCACCCCCGCACCACCGACGCTGCCGCCGCCAACGCTCCTGCCGTCGGTGGCACCTCCGACTCCTTCACCGCCGACACCAGCGCCGCTCACACCTGCACCCCCAACAGGCGAGCCGTACAGCGCCGCACCACGCACACCACTACCGGAGACGGCTGCACCGCCCGACGCAGGCGACGCTGTGCTGCTGCCTGTCGTGCTTGTGGCGCAGGTTGTGTTCATCACGGCGTGTGTTCTCAGCCTTGCTTGGTGGCGGCGGCGGCAGGTTCCCCCTACCACCTCGCACGATCTAGGGGTGTACCCTGCTATGGTACACACGCCAGTTGGTGCAGGGGCTGAGAGACGCCACCACAACGGGCTGAGTTTGGCTGAGTAGAGCAGAGGAGGGAGGAGGGAGATGAAAGCCAGGTTGGCCTGAACACAGTACCCCTAGGCGGTGTGTGCAGATGACCTCTGTTAGAGGAGTGTTCGCATTTGAAGAATTTGAAATAAAGAGCGAGAGAGAGAGGGGCATGTATTCGCGCAGGGGTGGTGGGTGTGAAGGTGGGTAAGGGGGGGGAGATGGGGAGGGAGAGTCAAACCCATCGTTGGAAAAGAAAAGAGCAGTGCACAAAAGGGGAAGTGTGTGTGCACCGAGGTGGAGTGTGCTTTCATTTTCATTGTTTTGTTGCATAGTGAAAGAAAGCACGGTGAATACTGTAGGGAAGCGACAGAAAAAAAAACCTCTTATTTGTCTGCTCGGTTTACTAAAACCGGAAAATTCGGTTTTGAGGAATTCTCATATTATTGAAGAGCGAAACAAAAAGCGGAGTTATTTCTCAACCACTGCTCTCACTTTTTGACCCACTCACCCAAAATCCCACTTAACTGCACAAAGGCACAAAAAAAAGCAAACAATGCCGTCATGACGAATCTTCCTTCGTACCGAGGTGTCAAGGTGGTGTTAATTTGTGCTGTGGCGGCGTTTGTGTTCTTTTCTGTTGCTTCTTCAGGGACGAGCCCTGTGGGTGATGTCGCAATCCCGCTCACCACAACCATCCCCACTGATACAACCACACCACCACCACCACCACCCTCGCTCACCCCATACGAACAATACCTGTACGACACCGTACCCTCCTCCCCAACTGTTCCAAGCAGTGCACCATTACAGTGCAAAACACTCCCCGCACAGCTGAGCGACGACTACGTGACAGAGCTCTGCATGGAAGGATGTTACGGTGACATGGTCGTCACACCGAGACACTGTAAAATCATGGCAGAGGCGCAGATTAAAAAGTGGAGGACCAAGAATGGGGTGCTCGCACAGCATCTCGCGAAGGTTGGCCCCCATGCGATACGCCTGCGTTTTATTTCTGATGCTGAGGTAGTCCTTCCGCGGCAGCTGTTCTCTGTGTCGGGTGCACAATGTCGCTATCGGTTCCCCTTCTCTCTTCATCCCGAAGGGCGTGAGGGAGTATACCATATAGAAGCTGAGGTCTTGTACTCACAGTACGAAGCCTTCAATGAGATCGATAAGGAAACACCACCGATGGATCGGCACCCACTGCTCAGACTCGCAGAGAGTCGGGCTAATAAGGGGAAGGTGATAGACGGCGCGCAGCACCACGATCCAACAAAAAATCTGTTTCATTTCGCGGATCCGATTTCCGGAAAAATCCTGAAATCAGGGAAGTTCCGGGCTTCAAAGGGGTATATTTGGGATCAATTCACCCTCTCTTCTACAGAGAAGATTCGATGCAATGGGAGCGAAAGAACGGAAGCAAAACCAAGCGTTTTCTGCAAAGAAGGGGGCCTGCTTCCCGGACGCTGGCGTGGGGTCGGCAACGCAGCGCCGCTCCCCCCTGCCGACGCGTTTACCCATTTTGAACGGTTTTTCCCTCAGAGACTCTATACCTATGCTCCAGACCATTGCGTTTTGAAAGGCTTTTCTCGGGCCTCGATTGTTGCGGGGCTTGCAGGGAAACGCATCGTTTTTACTGGAGATTCACATAGCCGGGTTACCTTCGTTTATTTGGCAAACCTATTAAGAGGGGCGGAAGAACCTTTAGACCCTCAGGTCAAACAGATGAACGGCATCGAGCTGCTGACAGGGTCGAACACTACCCTCGTACTAAAGAACGACATCTACCTGGAGAAGCATGGGTTGAGGGGGTTGGCCCACAACTTTGATGTGGTGGTGGCTGGATTTGGGTCGTGGTGTTTGGGTGGGGGAGGGAAGAACGTGAAGGGGGTGGTGGTGGAGGACGTAGGGCGGTGGTCGTTGGCACGGTATGAAAAGGAGATGGAGCGGGTGGCTAAGGAGTTTGTCGGGTCTGCGAAGAAGGTGTGGGTCACGATGCCCGCGTACCCGCCGAACCAGCGGAGGTTCGCAAAGCTCAAAGGGGAGTACCGTACGAACCCTCGCATCGAGGTCTTCAACGCAGCAGCGGTGGCAGCACTGCACGCAGGAGGGGGTGGTGTGGCGGTGCTCGATGCGTTCTCCCCGTCGCTGCCGATGGTGCACCTCTCGCTGGACCACAACCACCACCTCGGGTACGTGCAGAACGCAATCATTCACCAACTTCTCAACATCCTATTAGCATGAAGCTTGATGATAGTGAGGTGGAAGACAATCGACGGGAGTGCACCCTACGCTGCGCAACACCATGATCAGAATGCAGCAACAAAGAAGACGAGAGAGAGTGAGAGAGGCGTCCCTCTGCTCCGCGGCTACAGGATCATCAAGACACAAGAAGTGCGCATTTCTCGAGGAAGCGTTCCTGACGCTGCACGACAGCGATTACTCGACGCCGATTGCAGCCTCGAAAGACATCAGAGTCGGAGAAGATGAAGGCGCTGATGGCTATGACACATAGTGTGATAGAGTGGGTTTGGTTGACCGATTGTTGTGGTGCCTTGAGAGACGGAACAGACGCCATTTCATTTTTAGTTAACATATTGTAGGAAAATGCTCGAGACTCTCGTGAAAAGTCGCGCGTTGGTCTATCCCCTTCTCCCTTCTCCCTTGTGCTCCATGACACTTTTGGTAATTCAGTGGTAACTTTTCCGGCGCCCTTAAGGGCCGCAGAGGGCTATCGGTGTAGTGCAGCAGAGCCACCCGGAGTGTAGTCCTAATTCATCTGTATCCTTTTCTGAGGTTAAGGGAAACGTTGACGAGTGTCAAGGCATTCCTCGTGCAGACCTTTATGTTTTGTGCTTTAGGATTGTTCTCCAGTTATTAGCACTACCAACTCAACTAGCGCAAATACAAACAAAGACACACTTAACAAAAACAATTACCAACATTTACTTGTAGACGTTCCGAACCTGCAGCCCAGAAAGAACACACTCACAACACTCGCAACAGACACACATTAATCACGAAAGCAAGATGTTGAGGACAGGGAGGATGTTTGCTGCGAGAGGGACGCGGTGCTTTGCAGGCACCCCAGTCTTCCTGAAAAAGAGCAACAGTACTGACCCGACAGCGTTCACAACCCCTTCCTCTTCGTGTGAGGGACCGATGTCCTCATCATCCGTTCAGCCTGTGCAGACCCCACAACCCACCAACTCATCTGAGAATGAGGTGAATGAACTGAAGACGACAGTGAAGAGTTTGAGTGCCCACATCGACATCCTGGTCGGATGTGTTCAAGAGAGCAGGTTTGCTGACGAGGACTTGGGTGATGCGAAGAAGTACTTTGTGGACCTCCCGCCAAGCGACAACGTTGCACGCACCGTTATCGCCAATCTCAAGAAGCAGCGTGAGGTATGCCACTTGCTTTGCACACCTGTCTCTATTTCATCTTTCTAGCATCACCCATTCACAACATGTTGGGGTTGCAACGTCGGCAGTGGAGATGCACAGTGTGGTGCAACTTGGGTGTTGTTTTGTTGTTTCTCTCATTCATTACACAAACAGAACGTCATGGAGCAGCGGTTGGAGGCGCTGGAGCAGCAGACGTTGGCGATGGATGGAAGTAAACTGATCGCCCTGGGAGACGTCTTCGACGTCTTCAAGATGCCGGACACTCTCAATGAAGAAGAGTTCAGGTTACGGGTTCTCTGTCTTCTTTATTTGATACTGTTATTTTGTGTTTGTAGTGCAATTGGTAAAGGTGTTGCTTCTTTTCTAATATTCTTAATTGAATGCGTATTAAGGAGAAAATAAATACTGCGGTCGAAAAAAAAAGATAGTGCCCATTGAATGTACCGTTTTGCCCATGACACAACCGGGCACAACTGACACCAAACTGACCTCAAATTGTGCCTATTTTAGGCACAATTTCAGTACAATTACACACAAATACACACAACTAACCACAATTACACCTAAATTACGCTGGGGAAAAAAATGGTACACCACCCTACAGGGAAGCATGCCACCACATGTAAGGGACCTGTACTGTACACTATGTTGTTTTATATTTTTAGTCAGGTAAGTAGCAAGTATCGGAGTGTGAACGGTGGATAATCAGTAAAATATTTGATGACAGTGGTTTGGCTGCAAAGCATGCACACATTGCAATGAGCGTGATGTGGTAGTTAAGAAGACATCGCAACGAATCGCCACTCACCACCAGCAATAGTGAGTGTTTAAGATTCGCAAAACTAAATACATGAATTTTATAGAGAATCGCCTTTTGCAGGCGTTTTTGATTTGTAAAGGAAATACACTGAGAGAGGAGCACGCGCAAAGCGTGCACAATGCAGAGATGTGGCGAGTTCGTCTTCGCTGTTTGTCTGCTTCCTGAGTATGGAGAGGCTTGTGAAGAAGAACGCTGTGTGGCTGGTTCTTGAGAAAGGTTGCAAAACCCCACTCGTTGCGATCAGTGTGGTTGGCTTGCGGTTGTTCAGAAACGATGACTGCTGTTGTGTTGGAAGCAACGTTCCTACGTAGATGAAGTTGTGGATGCAAACGCCTCAAGCATGCAGCAAGAACAGAATCTGACTTCAGGATGTGACAAATGAACGACAAGAAAACAAAGGAAAAGTAAGTTTCTTCGTTGATCTCTGCAGCTCTGCAAATTTGTTGTGCTTCGCAATCCAACCCCTCTCGTACCCCCCATCCCCCTCGTTAATTGCCCCCCTCCCCTACAAAATTTTCAAAAGCTTCCAGAAAACCCCCTATTATTTCCCCCCACAGTTTTACTTTCTCACCTTCATTAAATCCCCTTGAAACAAAATCACAGGAAGAAAAAACGTTAAAAAAAAAAAAAAATGTCGCAAACTTTCAACCAACTCGCGAAGGTCGTCCCTGAGAGCATTGCACGCTTCGATGCCCGCTTCGCTCAGACGTCGCCTTCCCGCCTTGCTGCAAACACTCTGATCTGCGCTTATCTGCTCTCCACCGTCTACAAGGTCCTCACCAACGGTGTATCGGACACTGTGGAGGACATCAAGCTCGCTGCGTTTTATTATATGAGGAAATTCTTTGGGCGGTACCTTGGGATTGATGCCGCGATCGATGACGCAAAGAAAGGGTTTTTGAATGAATTTGCCGACAAACAAGCGAGCGCAACGTTCTTGAATTTGACTCTTCCGGAGAAGGCGATTCCACGCGAGCAGATCCTTGCAATGTGCAAGGAGCTCACCGAGATCAACGTCGATGTTGCCGACGGCGCTGTCTCTGGATGCATTTACGCAAACGGCGAGAACGGTTACACCGATTTCCTCTGCGAAGCCATGAAGATGCACCAATGGACGAACCCTCTCCACGGCGGACAATTCAGCGGAGTACGCAAGATGGAAGCCGAGATGGTCTCCATGGTATGCAACATGTTCCACGGAGGCACCGACGCATGCGGAACCATCACCACCGGAGGAACCGAGTCAATCCTTCTTGTCATGAGGGCCATGCGGGAGCACGGTCATGTTGAGCGTGGCATCACAAAGCCCGAGATGGTGGTAGGCGACACAGCGCATGCGTCCTTCTTTAAGGCAGGGGATTTTTTTAAGATTAAGGTGAGGCGGTGCAGGATGGACCCTGTGTCGTGCAAGCTGGATCTGAACCATATGAAGCAGTTGGTCAACCGCAACACCGTTGTGATTGTCGGCTCTGCCCCGCATTACCCACACGGCATCATCGACCCTATCGAGCAAATTGCTGCGTTCGGCCTGGCAAAGGGCATCCCTGTGCACGTTGATTGCTGCATGGGAGGCTTTCTGCTTCCATTCATGGAAAAGGCGGGCTTCCCTCTCGACGAAAAATTTGATTTCAGAGTCGCCGGAGTGACCAGCATTTCTTGCGACACCCATAAGTATGGGTTTGCCCCGAAAGGCAACTCCACGATCATGTACAAGAACCAGGACCTCAGACAGTACCAGATGCACACCTGCCCGGACTGGCCGGGTGGTATTTACGCGACGCCGACGATGTCCGGCTCGCGCATCGGGAGTGTCGTTGCTGGGGGTTGGGCCGCGATTCTCTCGCATGGGGAAGAGGGGTACGTTAAGTCCTGCCGTGACATTCTGACTGCCGCAGCCTTCTGCAAAAAGGAGCTGCAAGGGCTTGATGGGATCCGCCTCCTCGGAGACCCGAAGACGTCGATTGTTGCGTTCACCTCCGATGACTTTGACATTTACCGTTTGCTGACGTACCTGAAGGCGAAGAAGTGGGAGATTGCTGCACTGCAGTTTCCACCTGCAGTGCATATGTGTTTCACGGGGATCCACACGAAGAACGATCTCTACCACGCGAAGCGGTTTATTGTGGACTGCAAGGAGGGCATTGCAGAGATGATGCGCGACAAGCATGGAAAGCCGGACGGAGTCGCCGCACTCTACGGCACAACACAGACGATTCCAGACAGGAGTATTGTGGGTGATGTTGCCAAGGCGTACTTCGATGCCTACTACGAGGTGGATCTGGCGGTATGTATCCTTTTGAAGAGAGAGAGAGATCATGAAAATATATAAAAAAAAATTCTTACAGAAGCACGCAACAACGTCGTAGATGATGGGGTGCAGAGAATGGGGTTGGTTGCAAAATTCATGTATCGCGTGTGTGTGTTTTGATAACGTAGCAGTTAGGGGGGTAATTCTTGCAGAATATGGGCCCAACGTGTGTTTTGTTTGTTTTTTTTTTTTTTTGTTGTTTGTTCATAGGTTTCGAACGCGCGTTCGCGTTTTTAGGGCGTTTTCGAGTGCGCGTTTGAAAAACGAAAAAAAAAAACGCGCGTTCGGAAAAAACGAAAAAAAAACGCGCGTTTGAAAAACGAAAAAAAACGCGCGTTCGAAAAAAACGAGAAAAAAAATGCGCGTTTGAAAAACGAAAAAAAAAAACGCGCGTTCGAAAAAGTGGAAGCCTCATGTTTACGTGGGGAGGTTTTTCGAACGCGCGTCGAAAAAGTGGTTTTTTCGAACGCGCGTCCAGTTTTTCAAACGCGCGTTCGAAAAAACCACTTTTTCGAACGCGCGTTCGAAAAAAAAAAAAAAAAACGCCCTTTTTTTTTTACGCGCGTCCGGCTTTTCGAACGCGCGTTTTTTTTTTTTTTTTGCGCGTTTTTTTTTTTTTTTCATGTGCGCGTTTTCCGATTTTGGAGTTGCGCGTTTTCGATTTTCGAACGCGCGTTCGAAACCTATGTTTGTTAGCAATCCAAATTGAAGTGAAATTTGAGACGCGGTTCTGGGGGTTGGGGTCAAATACTAGCCCCTAGTCCAGTATTCGGCGAACGGACGGAAATAATCTTTTTGTGTGTGATGTATGGGAAATACCCCCCCGTGTGTATGTGGTATTTTTTCCCCCCTTCATTTAGCGAGCACCATTGCCAGCTTTCTTTCTTTGTTCTTTTTTTTCCTTTCTCCAGCTTCTATTTGTGAGGTGGCCGCGTGAAGCGTAGGTTCGGCCTACCTTTTCTCTTCTCTTCTTTTTTATTAGGACTAGGATGGTGGAAAACTCCATCTTTCGATTGAAAATAATATCTTAATCATTATTAGGACAAATACTTTGTGGTGGGAAATGATTCAAACGTCTGAGACTTGAGACCAGAGGTTTATCTTACCAACCTTTTCTTTTCTCTTCCTTTTTTTTTTGCGGAGTGTCAAGTGTCTGCTTCCCAGAAGCGTTTGCACTATCAACTTCCCTGTTATCTACTTCTCTTGTGACCAGAGGAGATGCCAAAAAGTGGCAAACTTCATAATTCTTTCAAAAAAAAAAAAAAAATAAATATCTTGAGCGTTTCTTTCACTATGCGCCCCTGTGTGCGCATTGTTTTAATTCTTTTTTTTTTACACCGATTTTAGAAATTTTGTGTTTTTTTGGCAGTAAATCAACTTCCACTCCACTAATCTAATCGAGTAAAAATATGGTGGACTCAGCGGAGGTCAGTCCCGGCGGGGAAAATGCAGAAATCAGCACAATAGTGCCTTTGTGAGATGCTTAAATGCAAAAATGGACCCCATTTTTGGGTGTATTTTTTAGGGGTCCCACGGAGCACGTGATTTTGATGTGAAAATTTTTGTCAAAAAAAATGTGAAAAATTACTATGTCGAGCTTTTGTGTGAAATAAAGCCAATGCAGAAATTTTTGAGTGTTTTTGACCATCTGTGGGTAGCGCATATTTTTTCTAGCAAAAGTGGATTTTTTGGGAATTTTTTGGGAATTTTGCCCTTTTGTCGGAAATGGAAAAATAATACGACAGTGAAGTTATGGGTGGAGGATTTTTTTCGGGTTTCGTATTTGAACGATCTGGTGCAAATGAAGTGAATGCCTGAAATTTTGACGACTTTCGAGACAATTTTTCGAACTCAGAAACAAATTGTCGGTGGGGGGATTTTGGGGATTTTTGACCGAGATCTGACTTTTTTGTAAGGTGGACTTGAAGAAAACCTGGAAAAATTTTCCGCTCGCTTCGCTCGCGGATGTAATTTTTTGACTAATGCTTGGTATTGTGTAATTGTTTTTGTATTGTGTTCGCTCGCGAACACAATACAAAAACAATTACACACTATTCCCGCGCGCGAAGCGCGCGGGTAAAAATTTTTACGGGTAGTTTTTCCGCGAGCGAAGCGAGCGGTAAAAGTATATTCCCGCGCGAAGCGCGCGGGAAAATTTTTTGCGAGTAGTTTTTCCGCGAGCGAAGCGCGCGGGAAACATTTTTACGAGTAAAAGTAAATTCCCGCGCGCGAAGCGCGCGGGGAAAAATTTTTACGGGTAGTTTTTCCGCGAGCGAAGAGAGCGGAAAAATTATAGTGTACCTCCGCGAGCGCAGCGAGCGGAAATTTTTTTTTTTTTGCAATTTTTGGGCAAAGTTCAAAAATCCCAGCTAAAAATGGTCGGGAATGTTCTGCCGGGATTTTTGGACGATTCGTTTTTCCCGGACAAAAAACCCACACAAATTATAAAGTGACACCCCCTTGTGTCAAGGACATGTCAACGACATGTCAATCTAGGCCCCCTCCGGAACACCAAGCGAGCGGAAAAAGGGTGTACACTCTTTGGTTGTAAAAGGTGCGTGCGTACTGGGCAGCTTCACGCCACAGTTCCCGGACCCGCTAGCGCGTGCCGCTCACAATAAAACAGCAAATTGGCTTGTGCCTGTACGAACTGGCTTTTCAGGTCGAAAACGGCCTCAAAAATAGGTGCTTTTGGGGACTCATTCATGTGTATGACCAAAAACCAAGTGGCCTGAAGTGTGATCTGTCCCTAGTACCCAAGTAGAGCAAATCCCCAAAAAACCAATTAGCGAAGGACTTTTACACCATTGACCACAGATTTCATGTTATTTTACGGGTTTTTCGATGCACGTTTGTGAACTGGGAAGCATGCCACCAGTGATAAAATTTTACAACGAAAAAATGGCCAAAAGTAAAGAAATTTTATGGTGTACCTCCGCGAGCGAAGCGAGCGGGAAAACTTTCAAGGTGTACCTCCGCGAGCGCAGCGAGCGGAAAAATTTTTACGGTGTACCTCCGCGAGCGAAACGAGCGGTAAATTTTTTGCGCCCATTCTTTTGAAAATGTGTCAGTAGGGTAACCAGGGGGTGATAACAAATATCTACTCCACTAATCGGGTCGAGAAAAAATGTCGTGAATTCGAGAGGGTTGTCATTCGGTTCAAAACGACACAACTTATCCACAGAAAAGTTTTTGATTTTGTCCCTACACACTCCACAAAAATCCGGTTTTTTTACTATTGTGCTTTCATCCGGATAGCTGGCATTGTACGTGGGTCAGTCGGAGGTGCCTGCATTAATAACTTCACTTTTTACTAAATACAGACGTCTCACAGACGTTGGTGGGTAAAAAGGTTGATTTTTTAAAAGAAAAAAATGATGTATTTTTTACCCCTATACAACGTTTGCTTGGAAGTCTGTCCAATCGCAATAGGAAATTATCCACTTTTTTTGTGGCGAACGGAGATGTGTTGCTTCAACAGTTACGGTGCAACGTTTATCATAGCTGTCTCGTTTTTTTTTTAAAAGGGTGCGTGTGTTGACCCTCTCACGATCGTAGGCAACCCGTGATGAAATACCCCTTTTTTTTTTGTCTACACAATGCCAGGAAGGTGGAGCTTGCACAACCAAGGCAACCACAACATTCCAACACAGTTGTTTGAACAAACCAATAGCCAATGAGCCCCCATGGAATGCCAATATTTCACCTTTTACTAGGGTGGCAAAGCAGTGAAGAGGCTTAGGTTCATCTTATAAACATTTTCTGGGTACACTGTCACGAGGGCGGTTGTGTTTCAAGTAAACTATTCTTTTTTTTTTTGATAAGACCGAAACGGGCTTCGCATCCCCTTTTGCGCTTTTTGTTGTTGTTTTTTTGTTGCTCTTTATTCTATTTACTGTAGCTTTTCTGTTGCTTTTTTTTTTTTTTTTTTTTTTTTTTTTTTTTTGTTTTCGCTTTTTTCTTAAACAACCGTGCCTGCATTGCAAAGGTATGCTTGCACGTTATCAAAAAAAAAACCCACTTTTTGGCATTCCAAGGAAAATGGGGTCTGCACCGAGAATTTTTTCCCCCCCGCGAAGTAAGTCTGTTCAGCTGCAAAAATGTAAAAAAAGGATAGCGTATAGCTCATCCTCTGGGTGGTCTACACTAATACAAACCAAGTTTTCAAAAAAAAAAACTACGTTATTTTTTTCCTTCTTTGCAGCGTGCTACTACTAATGGGTGTGTTGTTTTCTCAGCTGTCCCTTTTTTTTTTTTTGGTTCTTCCCCACTTTGAGCTGACCAACTAAACACAAGCATCTTAGCTACAGCTCAACCGCCCTTTCCTTACTCTTTAATTTATGAAAGAAAAAAAATACCGTCCAACAGCATGCCTTTTTCCAGGGGGCACTTTATTGGGCTGGTAAATTTTTTTTTTCAGCCCCACAGTTCACGTGGCTTGTTGTCCTACCAAAGGTGTCTGAGTGTCGTCAAATAAATTCTCTGCATTTTTGGATATGTACGAGAGACACATGCATCCTACAACCCCCTTTTTTTTTTCTTTCTCATCAGGGATCGCTCCTTTTCCTGCGAACAGAACGTGAACTTCAGCTTTTTCCTTCATTTTTTTTTTTGAATTCATTGCACCAAGGTACATTGCCACGAGAGGGCTTTGTATTTCAAGTCATTTTTCTTTTTGAACGCGACATGTTCCCCAAAGTGCGGCCATGTCTTTTTTTCCAGCATTTGTCTTTTAATCAGAGGTGACGCAGCACAGAGTCACCTTTAAACCTTTATCTTTCCTTTTTTTTTTTTTTTTTTTTTTTGTTTGTTTGGGAAGAAAGAGGATTCAAATGGTGGGGCGGGAGACATGTTTGGCTATGGTCGTGACCTTACACCTAGACAAGCTGTGTGGCCTCTCCCACCGTTGTTTGCTCTTTTCCCTCCATTTAATGTAATGGTCCACGCCCTATTTCAGGGATGGAGTCTATTTTTTTCAATGCTAAATGTTTTTTGCATCCGCCCGGCATATAGCATTGTGTCCATTTTTCCAACTCCTCGTTCTAGTTGTTTTGCCGTATTCGTAAAAAAAAATGATCGACCGTACTAATGCTCGACCTTTTCAGGATTTTTTTCTGGAAGTTCAACCTTTTTTTACGGGAAAACATTTTTACGAATAAGGTATTTTTTCTTGAGAGATTGTGCAAGTGTACGGAGAGAGGATGCACTGTTTCACACTTTTTCCTTTTTCGTTTTGTTTCATCAAAAAAAAGGGCGCTTGTCAAAAGATTTTCTTTTTTGTTTGTTTCTCTTTGCCACGGGGTGTAATCCAATAAATGGGCGTGCTTTTTGGGGAAATGTATTCCTCAGCACTTTCCTCGACGTGTCTCCTAAATTTTCTTGTACGTTTTCAAAGATGCCTAAGTACTACAGAGACTAAGGACAATCTTTATCAACTCTTTTTTTTTGCCTTGAAAGCTTATCATGCTTCTGAGATGTTTGTTGTTGGGTTTTTTTTTTTTTTTTTTTTTTTTGCGTTTTAGTCAGGCTCAGGGTAGTAGCTTGAAAGGTGCACTTTTCAAATGTTGCTGGTTTGCTGGTTTAGAAAAATTTTTCCCAGGTTGAAAGCGGTCGTCGCGCGCTTCGCGCGCGCCTCCCTGCCAACCGCAGAGTGGAGAGGCAAAGGGTAAATTTTGCGAGACAACAAAGAAAATGGAATATAATCCTGTGTTAACAGAGCTTGGTCTTGCACCTTACGTTCCACTAACCGTACAAAGCCAATACGTCTTCCAGAAGCTGTTACAACGGTGGGTCATTTTGAAAAAATGGTCAACTTTTTGCAGCTTTGGTCAAGTTGCATTTGTGGCTGCAAAATGCAAGGGGGTTCCCTACGACATTGGAAACTCTATTTTTTGCGGAGCAAAAAAATAATATAAAGTGGCGCCGCAGGCGAAAAAAATTAGGTATAGTGCAAAATATGCAGCTTTTTACACCACAGAGTCACTCAATGAACCCTTTTTAGGGGTTCGCTTACGTGTGAGGCTTTCTCTTCTGTGAGTAAGAAAGTGGTGCGGGGGCGACGAATAACTGAATCCCGAATCCCACATTTTTTTTTTATTTTTCCCCAAACCAGTAAACCAGCTTGTTCTGGTTTTGAAACCAGCAAAAGTACCCAAGCTATTTCCCTGGTCAGGCTGGTTAGTTTTTTTCTTCTTCTGCAATGCTTTCTGTTTTCTCCGAAAATCGAAAGATTATGTGGTGCTTTCGGAAATCGGTCAGCGACCTGTTATTATCAGGGGGCGTCTTTAAATACCCCCTGTGTCAACGACACGTCAGCGACCTGTCAATCATATCGACCCCCTCCCGGAGCACCAATTATGAAGTAAAATATTTCTATAGCGCCATATCTCTTTTTGCAACTAAAGGAACAACCCGCCCCTTTACCCTTTTATACTCCCCCCCCCTCATCCCCTCATCCCCTCATCCCCTCATCCCCTCTCCCTCATGCCCCAACCAGATTCTCCACACATTTTCTCCCTCATCCAACCTCAATCCACACAAATTCGTTGTTTACTCCTTTAACCACTTCCCCCACAATTTTTTTTGATTTAATCGGTGGCTCAGCGAGGCTTCAGATTCATCTTATTCAACGGGTTCTCTTTGATTGTGTAGCTGCACTTTACGCACAAAAAACTTTTGTTCAAAACTGAGAATTAATTCGAATTCTTACAATATCTTCTTATCATTCCTTTTCTCAGAGGCGTTTTCATAAAAACCTCAGTCTTTATTCCATTTTTTTTTCAAATTTGCGGAAAATTCCGGCAACCCCTACACCATAACACACACACACACACACACACCCCTGAATGGCATGCACAGTTCTTATACTCTGCGTTGCGTTAGGTGAGGCAAGCAGTTCTGCACACAGAGCGCCCCTAGCAAACTACAGTGTACACGGTGCAGATGTCACAGCGATGGCGTTTTCTGAAGGGGGTGAGACCTTCGTTACCGCAAGCGCAGACGGAACGGTGGGGCTGTGGAACGCCAGCGATGGGGCACACCTGGGCAGCTTCTCTCGGCATAGCGCAGAGGTGACCAGCGTTTCCCTCTCCGGGACGACCGGGGTTTCAGTGGGGCTCGACCACATGCTCTATGTGTGGGATCTGAATACATTAGCGGTCCGTACCACTGTCACCATGAAGAGCTTGCCTACCTCTGTTTACTCTACCGCTAACCTGATTGTAGTTGGGTTCGAATCGGGTACGTCGACCGTATGGAGTGCAAATGGGACACATGTCGTGGATTTGCCGCAGAGGTATCCGGTAACGGCAGTGGCATTGTCTTCGGATGGACACTACGTTGCGGCGACGTCGCTAGGTGGTGTCTGTGTATGGCATGTAAACGGAACAGTGGTGTTCAATGAAAGCCTCGGCGAAGCGTTGTTTACTGTTGTAGTAGCAGAGGGGGTGCTGGCAGTGGGGGGTGTGGGTGGGTATACGTACCTCTGGGTGTTGGAGGAAGGGGTGGGGGGGTTTTCCTTTGCAGGGCGGTTGCATGCAAAGAATGCGCATGGAGGGGCTGTGCCGGGTGGTGTGACCTCAACAGCAGTGTCCGTTGACAGTGCGCAGGTTGTGTCCGGGACAGTGTCCGGCGTTCAGGTGTTCTCGCGGCGGTACCATACGCAGATGTGGGAGTGGTATGGTGGTGGTGTGGACGGCGCGGCACAGCACACCCGTGGCCACGTGGCAGCGCAGTTCCCCCCAGGCACCAGAGGGGTCGTGGCAGTAGCCCTAGGAGGCAATGTGCTCTTCCTCGACACAACCGGGGAGGAAGAGGGGAGTGACGTTTCAGTATGTCACCCCAAAAAAACATCTCCCCCTCCCCAATTATAACACTCTCCAAAGGTGGTCTCAGTGATGACCCTTGCT
Organism: Rhynchopus sp. YZ270_cl-10; assembly: GCA_964035575.1. NCBI lineage: Eukaryota > Euglenozoa > Diplonemea > Diplonemida > Diplonemidae > Rhynchopus > Rhynchopus sp. YZ270_cl-10. The sequence continues at coordinate 229,697 of OZ037897.1, read as the reverse complement.
GTAGGGGTCTGCTTCGTTCTCTCGCTTGTCTGCGGTGCGTATTCGCTCACGGGGCTGCAGGACTCTGGCGACAAGCCGAAGGTGTTAAGCAGGCACCTCACTGCCCCACCTAAGGGCGGCATCTTCGCAAGACAACGCCAGAAGCAGCGTGCCGAGGCTGCCAACGCGTCTATCTCCCTGCACTCCCCCACCGTGGCTGGCGGTGCAGCAGCAGACGTCTACGAGCCACGCTACCCCAAACGCATCACAAGCGACGAGCTCGACCTCCTCTTTGGCGAAGAATACGGAGAACGCGTCGTGGAGGCAAACATCAGTCCATTCAGTCCCATCACCCCACTGGACGCGAGACTCTATTCCGAAGCTGTGCAGTATGGGGGCGGGTCGGTGTGAACGAAAAAAAAAAAGGTGGCGAAAGACAATATGGCAAACATTAGTGGGGACTCTAACGAGGTTACTGCTACACACGGTTATCAAAAAAGAAGAAGTAAAAAAGGTGGGGATTTTGTACAAAAGGATACAGCGTTTACACTATCCTAATTTGATCAGAATTGAAAAGCTCTCCCCATGTCTCTACCCAATAAGAATCAACAGCTGCATTTGGGACACAGCTTTTGTTTTGAAGGCATTCGTCTGTCTGTAAGATATATATCATGTACTATCAAGGTGTATTTTTCCCCTTTCCCCCCCCCCCCTTTTTGAAACACTCGCAACAGCGTTAACGATTCGATATTAACGGTTCTCTCTTCGGGCTTTGTATCGCCCCCATTTCCTTGTCTTCCGACAACGGGAAAAAAAATGGGATCATGTACCTGGGGTGAAGAAAGGGGCTAATAAAAACCTTATGTGCCAGAAGGCAACTGCCTTTCCTGTGATTGTTGCATTTTTTTTTCTGGCACCAACAAGATGGTCCCCACGGTGCATAGGTCATGTTACACTGTCACGAGGTGGGCTTTTTTTTGTATTTTCAACTCAACATCTTTTACTGCTCTGAAGACGTTTCTCTGCATCCGCAGAACGACTTCGACAGTAATCATCCTCCCATTACCCAATTTCTCCCCCAACTCACACCACCTCCCTTTTTTTTTTTGCAGCACACGCAAAAAAAAAACCCCCCCCAACACCAACAACTTAACACCGAGAATAACCAGAACAAAATGCCAACCTCTCTTTTGTTCCTGCTCAACCCTCCTTTCCCCCTTCCCCCCTCCCCTCCGCCCTTATCAACAACCCACAGTACACCTCACACACTCTCTCTTTTCCTTCCATCACAAATGAGACTAAGACCTCTATAGCCCAAGCCCTCCCTCTGCAGGCATTTTTTTGCACCAACCCCACCTTAACTCCATGGGGGTGCATCATTTTGTTGCAGACAACAAAAAAACGCGAATTTTACCAAACACCTTAAGGTGACTAAGCAACGTTAAGTTCATCTAAACTTTTTTTTTTATACCTACAAGCGTAGCTTAAAGGAGAAATAGTTCCTCAGATACGGTCGCCAATCACCCCCCCCTCCAACAGGGTAATTGTGCAATCAACGAAAAAAACCTTTTTTTTTTCCCTTTTACTTACCTATCAGAGTTACTATTACTAAGGTGACTAAGCAACGAGAGGCTTTAGGATCATCTTATAAACTTTTCGTTTCTTTTCTTCCCCCTTTCCAATGCCGAAAGGCACGGACTGGTTTACGGAAGAAAGCGTTACCGAGACTGGTCTTGCTTGCTTAGAACTAGACCAACTCCGCCGATTAGTAGAAGGGTTCTTTTTTAAAGGAGAAACCGCGCAGACGCTTAACTTGAAGGATTTCATTTCCGCATTTTGGGATGTCGTAGGGGAGCTCTCTGGAGTAAGCGACCAGGACCTGCGCGATCTGTTCATTCGCGTTGACACTGACGCCTCGGGGACCATCGATTGGTATGAGTTGGCAGACTACTTCCGCGCCTTGGCTGAGGGTGAAAGCAAGCGCCGCAGCGACAAAAAACGTCTCTTCCAATCCGAAGGTGTAACACGACACCTCGAAAAATCTCTCTCCCACCGTGCCTGCATATCCCGCATCCTTGCGCCCCCTTCTCTCGACAAATACTATACTGCCTCTGAAGACGGCGTGGTCAAGGTCTGGAACGCCTCCACCCTCGACTATATCAGCACCCTCCACAACGGAAACGTCTGCTGCAACGATCTTTGCTACTTCCCACGGTCCGACACCCTGGCGGTAGCGAGCGAGGACTCTCTCATCACGTTGTATAATACCAGAACTGGAAAAGCACGGCAAACGTTGAAGGGGAAGAAAACGCTTATCCCGTCGAAGACGTTGGAGGTGACGCGGAGAAAGCAGTTTCGTGTTGCAAGGGATCGGAGTAATGATTCGTTTTTTGGATTGGATGCGTCAGCGCTGAAGGGGTCGAGAGTGTTGGATGTGCTGCAGAAGAGTGATAACAGCTTGTTGCAGAGGCTGTGGGCGAGGGAAAATGTGTATGATACCTTCGAAGTGGGTGTGGTGCCAGCAATGGTGGCGCCGACAACGAGTTTGTGTTGTTTGTCGTCGGAGAAGAGCGAGGCGGAGCTGCTTCTTGCTGGGCTGCGTGATGGGAAGGTGCAGCTCTATAATATTTCATCTGTGGTGCGTCCTACGGCACCTCCACAACCACATGGTGCTGGAAAGGCCGCGCTAGAAGCATCGCACCTACCGCAGACCCATCACCCAACACATTCTTGGCAGCCCCACGATGGGGCGGTCACCGCACTCCACCCGTTTCCTGACAAAGAGCATGTCTTCACAGCAGGGCTCGACTCAGACATCCACATCTGCAACGCAGAACGGTGCTGTGTCGTCAAAACGCTGCCAGGGCTGAAGAAGGGGGGTACGAACACACTGGGTCTGCATGCGAAAGGGGTCTTTGGGTTTGACTATTCGCAGGAGCTGAAGATGGTGGTCTCTGTCGGGCTTGAAAGACATGCTTTGGTGTGGAACCCTTTTGTGTCTAAACCCCTTGCAGAGTTGTCAGGGCATATGGGGCGTGTAGTGTCGGCCGTCTTCAATTCTAGGGATTATGAGTTGGCAACGCTGAGTTTGGACAACTATGTGCGGGTATGGGATGTACGAAACTATCGTGTTATCCAAACGCTCCGCGAGGTGCATCCACGCGCCACGGCTGGCCTAGGTTGTATGGTATACGACTCACAACGTGGTGCATTGGTCACCGGAAGCTCCGTGCTCTACTCCCGCAGTCTCTCGAGAGTCGCCAATTCGCAGGCAAACCCTACCTCCCGCACAGCGCCGCCTGAATTGCACAATGAGGAGATCCGCTCGCTTTTGATCAGCCGTCTCCAAAACGTCTTGGTAACAGCAGACTCAGCGACGGTGAGGGTGTGGTGTTTGGAAACACAAACGCTGCTCTCCTGGTTTGACGTGCCAGATGGGGTTGCTGCGGTGTGTCTCGATTCAGACCAAAGACGGCTTCTTGTCGCGAACTCTGAGACCTCCAACGTACAAATTTGGAATTTAGGGAGTGGACAGATCCTTCGCGAGCTTTCTGATGGCTCTGAACCGAATATTGCTGCGAACGAGGCTGGCGTGGTGTACGCCGTATTATCAAAGCAGGACGATCACAGCACTGAGGGGACCGCGAACCTCCGCCTGATTGTGGCTGCAGGGTGCGAGAGTGTACGCATCTTTCTTGACGACGAAGCGCACACCACCCCGTGGATGGTCGTACCCCTCAAGCTCTTTGGCGGCGCAGTCTCCATGTCCGCCACAGCCACCGGTACTCTCATCCTAGGCTCTTCCAGAGGCAAAGCTGCGACGCTCAACCTATACAACGTACGGTCCTGCCCACGCTGCAGGGTCGGCGATATTGGCATTTCAGAAGGAGATTCGCTGGTATTCACAGAGGCAATGCCGGCGACGATGCCTCTGCTCCATTCCCTTCTGCTGGCTCCGTTGCATCCTCCTGTTCGCAAAGACATTATTGACGCAGAAAGAGTGTTAGAAGCGGCAAGAATGCGTGCCCATAATGAGCATGACGCAACCAGAAGACGGCCCACCTTAGTCGCAGATAGTCTTCGTGGATTGGAAACCCGGATAGAGCATATCGTGGATCTGTCGTGGGCGAGACCGTTTTGTGTTGCAGCTGGAGGGGACGGTGTGTTGCGTTTGGTAGACGCGCAGTCGTTGAAGGTGGTGACTGCGTGGAGAGGTGTGCATGGTCGTTTGGAGGCGATTTATTCGTTGGCAGTCAATCAGACGAGGCAGTTGTTGATTTCGGGGGATGAGCACGGTTATGTTCAAACCTACGATATGTCGGGAGTGCGGGGTGTGCGGACGTCGCTTCATCATGACGACTCCGTCCACCACGTCGCACCGCAGGTACGGAAGGTCGGGAGGATACGCTGTTTCAGCACCCCGGTGACCTGTTTGGTGGTGTTGCATAGTTTTACCCCACCCTGCACTGCGGACGTCGAGGATTATGCCAATGAAATGCACGCAGCTGCGTTGTGCATCGGCGTCCATGCGGCGAAGGTGTCTGACGTAGGTTTGGTCCTCGCTGCCTCGCTCTTCTCAGTGTGCATGCTCACCCCCGACGGTGTGCAGATCTGTCTCTTTGAAGAAGGGATGCGGTCTTCTGTCAGCCTGGCCCCATTGATACAGCGCGCTGCGGCAGATCTAGCTGCGATTCGTAAGGCGGTGCGGGAACAACAAAAAGCGGATCGGGGTGATGTGCTGCCACCACTGCTTCCGGGGGGAGGGAGGTTACAGCCGGTGGAAACCAAGAGGAGGGTGTCGCTCTTTGTGGGGGTGGAGGCGAAGGTGGCGACGATGCCGTTTGGAAAACGGCGGGTTTCTGGTATAGTAGGAGCGGTCAAACAGGAGGTGGTGACAGCAGAAGTGGTGAAGGAGCATGGCTTAGTACGACCTATGTTGCCAGATACCGATGCGTTCGACGCTGCAATGCATCAAATGCGGAAGGAAGTGCTTCTCGGGTTTTTTGCAGGGCACCGTGGCAACGAAGTGCTTTCCTTACAAGATCTTGTTGCGAAGGCGGCTGTGTTTGGTGATATATTTGCAAATAACCCGGAGGATTTGGTTCACAAAATTGTACGGGAAATGCAGCCATCGGAACGGGAAATGGATGGAGCGCGGTTATTAGAACTAACACCTGAAGGGGAATTTCAATTGGTCGATGTGATTCAAAGGGAGTTGGTTCGGCAGAGACGTGAGAACCTTGCAAAGGATAGACGCCAACTCCGTCTTTCCGTTGTAAATTCTCTGAACGGCCCAGCAGCGGTCGAAGAGGAGCCAACACGGTTACGTCAAGCCTGCCACATTCTCTCTGCTGCAACGAAATGGTCTGCCTTCGCATCACCCCGCAAACGCCGCTCCGTACAACCCCACCCAGAGGAGGCCCCCAACACAGAACAGGACGCACCTCTCGAAGCCTCTACCATATCACCACAAGCTGTTGCATCTCTGGAGGCCTCTACGTTGATTCCTCAGTCATTTCTCGAGCTTTTCACCAAGGAGACACAACGGAGACACGATGTAAGCAGTTTAGAGTCGCGAGAATGCGACGAAATCGCGTTGGAACAGGAGCCCATCCTCAGATACCAGCTCCATTTATCTGCCGCGGTGAAGTGGTGGGTGTTACGGAGGGAGGAGGTCAGGGGGCGGTTGTTTGCTGTCGCAGTACAGCAAAAGAACACATGGGGTACCTTATGGGCGAAGGTCGCCGCTGAATGGAAAACCGCGTGCGATGCTGCGGTGATTGCGGTCATGAACGAATGGAGACAACGTCGTTCCGTTGCGTACCTCACATCCTCTGCGAAGCCTCTTAGTGCACAGTACAACCCGGATATGACCCACCATCCGCGAAACTACTCTGCCATTCTTAATGAAGAACACCACAAACAACTCAATCGGAGACATCAAAAGAACCCCCCGGAGCTGCCACAATGCAACAAGTATAAGGTGTTCAAACAGCGCAGCAGATCCGCTCCAGGTAGCTCATCGTGTGGGGCCTTACGGTACCCTGGAGGACAAACCCGGATTGGCCGTTCCAGATCCGTTCCAAAGGAAGAACGAATGGCCCCCCTTCAACTCCGCACCGCCCTCCTAGATACCAAACCACACAAACCCTCCACAAATCCTCTCTGGGACGACCCACTTTGCGATTCAACCCCTACCACACTTCTTCCTGGCCTTCTCTTGAACGAACGGTATCAACATATAGTAGAGCTCTGTACAACCCTGGAACAAAAGGAAAAGCTTCTCGGCAATTTGATGCGGCTAGTGGAAAGCGTTGTGGTGCCGGTCGCCTGTGGTATAGTAGATGGTTTGTGTAGTGAGAGCCCGCAGTATCGGCCTCCTGATTCTAGACAGAGCGATCGGTATGTTGAAAAGGGGTTTGCGTTTACGGTGTTTGGGGTGAAAGGGAAAGGGAGTGTGGCGTTTAAAGCTTCGGTAAAGCCGGCGAAGGTGGAGTTGCTGATGAACGAGGTGGTAGCGCTGTCTGGTGTGGCGTCAACACCGTTGAGCCTGGTGGTGACCTACAAAGGGCTTAGAGTGTTCATTTGCGCTGCAGTTCCTGTTGCCCCGCACGCTTCTGCAGGGAGCTTCTTCATTGATGGTAAAATTGATGCGACGTACCCACATCGCGGTACAATCGACGCAGCGCTGGCGGAGCGCATCACCTCAGATCCTCCTTCTCCAGGGTTAACCCTCGCTCCACGGCCTTCTCGTCTCCGACTTAGTATTTGCCCCAAAACGGAGCCAAAATTGCGATCATCTCGGGTAGCTTCTTCTTCTCGAGGCAACGGAGGAGGAGGAACGCAAACCACCAAATCCTTCCTCACCTGTTGTACCCCATCGAATCCCGATCGAAGAGCGGAGCGTGCTATGGAGCATATTGCAGTGCTGTTTAATGTGTTGCCATACCATGTGGACATAGGGTGTGCGCGAAGTGAAATGGAGAGAGAAGTGGTCTATCACGAAAATGCCTCAGAAAGGCAAGAATATGCGCAAGGATATCAAATTCGTCAAAGCCATGGCGGGGTTGGCACCGCGTCGCTGAGAAATTATGTGATGAATCTTTCGAATCTTCTCCCAAGACCTCCCCCGGTTATTCACAAAGGCACCGATATCAGTGGCCACGCGAGACACAGTCCGTTGATGTGTCTAAGTTCCCCCTACCGGTTTTATTCATCCGCATATGATGTCTTTGCTCCTGCCTACCTAAGGTCCGCTGCAGACAAACTATCAAGCAGACTGCAGAAACGAATGGCAGCTTCAGTCATACCTGCGTTGGTAGATACCTTATCGGAATGCCCCTTTACAACAAAGGAGATCTCCCCTCTCGCGTTATCACGATACTCTAAACAGAGGGGCCTTCCTGCCCGGCTTTTTGTCCATCTTTCGCTTGCGATTGAAGCTTCTTTTACTAGCGGGAAGACTCAAAGGGGTGGGACTACAACCACAGCGCCGGTTCTTCATGGAATCCGTCTTGGCCAGCCGTCGCATAATGAAGCAGTTCGGATTGTCCACAAAGCGTTATTTGAAGTAAACGAAGATGAGGACAACCCTTTCACGATATCCCCGTTAGAGGAGAAAAAGGCGGGGATGATTGAACGGATTCTTTCTGAAGAAGAGGCGGAAGGGAAGGATCGGCTGAAGGGGATACACGGGGCGAACGTAAGCCTTGCGGAGGAGGTGGCAGCCCGCGTTTTGAAGCATGATTTGCAACACAGAATTGCCGTCCTCACCACCACAAAGGGCGCGGCAGCATCAAGGGACCAAGAAATAGCGAAGATTGTCTGCACCGCGTTGCAGCCTTTGTTAGAGATGGGGGACGTAATGAATTCTGCGAACCCGACATCCAGAAGGATGTCGGGGGAGACAACGCGGTTTTGGTCGAGCGTGCTTCTCAAATTTCGCACCAAATACCAAGACGATCCGATTCCGCAGGGTTTGCATAATGTAGGTGGAATTGACTTCAAATCGCTTGCAGACAATGTCTTAAGGAAGCTAGGTGTCTCGCATCTTGACTATGCCCCGCAAGCCAAACCGCGTCGACGGTCTTGCAGTGAATACGCAGCGAGGACCAGGGGGGTGCCGAATATGGTGCCTATAGTGCAGGCGCCGTTGTTTGCTAGTGCTTCGTTTGTGTCTCCTTTGCACGCCTTTTCTATGAGTGCAAATGTTAACGGCGACAAAAAAGGGTTTCACAGCACCGAAAACCCGCCGCAAAATGGGCAGCTTTTAGATAGAATTTTCAGTCAAAGACATGCGTTTGTGGCAGAGTGCGGTGCTAATGTGTTTCAAGGAGGCTTGCGTGATACTATTGTCGAATTCACGACGTTAGGAAAGCTTTCCGGGGGTCTTGCCGCCACCTCGGACAGCGGCTATACTACAAAACGGTTTTTTCATATTGCCCGCCACCTTGCCTCCCAACACAGCGAGCTTCTCCTTACCGAGGTTTCTCTCGAGTCTGCTGCCGCCACTATGCACTCCCAGCCAAACACTTCATTGCAAACCTTTAAGAGATTTCTCCCTATTCTTGAGTCATATTGCGGACCACTTCACCTTCGTGTCATTGAACTGCTAATCCTCCAGGCAAGAACAGCATTAATCCTTGAAAAACACACCGAAGCCACACGACTCTTCATGAGGGCAGCAAGAAGATATGAAAGCCGTGCAGAGCTTCCCCCTCAGGGGTTGTTCCGCAGACATAAAAGACGACGGAGGAATAACCTTCCGGAATCCGACCCAGAAGAGGCACATGCGGCAGCATTTTGCATGACCCTACGACAAGAAGTGTTACGCGAAGTCTCCGAAGGAGTGTCCTCCGCCAACTCCGAAGGACTACAACAAGCGGAAACGATTGCGCGAGACGCCGTCGCTGCCTACAGGGAAGGCGGCGAGGTGACGGAGCCATCCTTAGCAAGGGGTCTCCTAGATGCGATACGGATCTGCATCAAACGAGAGCACACTGTCGATGTCATGGCAATGTTAAAGGAGGCAACGTCACTATGCGAACGACTCTACGGTACACATTCCGCAGGGAGCGCCGAAGCGACCTCCTTGATGGGCGATTTCCATCGTGCAGGAGGAGCGTACGACACCGCATTCCGCGCGCATTGGTCTGCAATGAACGCACACTCCCGCCTCTCTTCCGCCCACAGCCCTGCTGTCGTAAAAAGCTACATCTCTCTTGCGCTGGTAGTCTACGCTACCGCAGACCCTGCAACATACGAGCCCTGCCTCGCTCTTCTCGGCCGCGGACTGAAGCTTGCAATCGAACTAAAAGGAGACACCCATCCGTTGGTCCTGCAATGTCTAGAGGTTGTGGGGAAGGTCAAAGCGTGGCATGGAAAGATCGAAGACGCGATTGATGTTTTTGAATATGTCCTGAAGCACGTCGAGGCAAAGCAGAGTGGCAAGCCTGTCGCAACGATTCTCTACAAGCTTGCAGCGTTGTTCCACGAAGCTGGGCATTTAGACGAAGCATTGAGCTTGCAGGCATCTGTTGGCACGATGTTTGGAGAGATTTATGGAGAACGATCCCTTCAGGTGGCAGACGTATCCAGGGCCATGGCTGAATGCTATGATGGTGTGGGGAAGACGCAAAAGGCGTGCGAACACCTGCAAAAGTCGCTGGACATATACGACACCCTGCCGCACAGTGAGACCGTTGCAAGCGAGATCCTGCGTGTCAACCTTCTGTACGCAGAGCTGCTTCTTAAAGACGGCAAGAGCGAAGCGGCGGCGGTGCTCCTCGAGCGTTCCCTCGGGCTGGACAAAGAGATGGGCCTCGAAGACCTGCATTTGACAGACGAGCGTGCACTGTTGCACACATGCCGGGAGTTTTCCCGCAAACAGGCGGTAAACGATGAGGAACGTGATAAAAGCCATGAAAAGCGCCGCTTCCTGTCCACATGGCTCGAAGGTATGGCAGGGAAGCTTTACATGCAGCCCAGCCTCGCTGCAGATACCTCAGGGAAAATCTACTCGCTGGACGACAAAATTGGTGCATAAGAAAGAAAGGCTCTAAAAGCATATGACCAATGTGTGGAAGAATAAGATGGAGTGCTCCACGGTGTGCTGGTCACGATACAAAAGGCATTCTGTCATGAGAGGGCTTTTTGTATTGCAAATCAACCTTTTTTGTGTGTTGTCATCCTAATAGCTGGCATCGTGGGTCAGTTGGGGGGGTGTCTTGTCTCTTTCCTAAGGTATTAAAGGGGGAAAAAGGAAAATACCCCCGTCGCTTATTAAGCAAAATACGCTTGCATTTGCCAAAATGTTTCCCTCTTGAAGCAACTTACGTGCTTCTTTTTGTGGGGAAACGAAACCTTTTTTGCGACCTGAAACAGAAAAAAAAAAACAATTCTTTTCCCCCCTTTTTCTACACTTTACGAATCACTTCGACATTCCCCCTACCACTCCTTACCACCCCCCTCCTACCACATGCTCAAGCAGGTGTTTTTTTTTTGGGTGTGGCAAGACACCCGCAAAAAGAAAGGACACCTCTTCACTATGTCGATGTACGTGCGTTGCAAGCGTGACACACGCACGTGGTTCATCCAATGCGAGAGCCACGACTGCGCTGGCACTGTCCGCGACGAGATCGCACGCATCCAGGACATGAATGGTACGTCACCACCACCCCACCACCACTCCACCCAACCCCCCTTTTCACCAAATGGCTACAGACCCCTACACAAACCCTGCACACAGGAGAAGACATCCAACTCTATCGTGAGGACGAAGTCGTGCTGGCCCCTTCCCTCGAGCTTGGCGAGCAGGACGTCAAAAGCTCAAACCTCATCTACGTAGTCTTCAAGACACCCGAGGGTGCATGGGAGCCCATCTGCGTCAAGCGTCCTGTCTACATCCCGCAGAGCAACATCGACGCAGGCAGCTGCAGCAGCGGTGGGCTTAAGGGTGAAGAACCCTAGGCATACTCCAAACCCAATCTGGGTGAACGTAAACACTGCAAGGTTCACCTTATTGGTCCGTATTAGCGTCTGCATCATTTGAAGTGCAATTTTTTTTTTCCAGTGCTTGCGTCCGCCGATGGTGAGGCATTTGCACTTTCAACTTCTCTTTTTTTTTCTGACGACAAAACGCAAAGAAAATGCCCGATTTCCTTGCGTTATTGTCATTTGTGAGAGTCTTTTTTTTCTTTCTGGATAAGTGAAGACGTTTCCGTTATGGACGTTCTTGACACAATGTATTTTTTTTTTTTTTTGACAAAAAAACAGGAGCGAGAGAGTGAGTGAGTGCTTAGAATATTTTTTTTAGAACCAATTTTATTTTATCATTCTTTTTTTGGATGCCTTACTGGGGGGGAGCTATTAAAGTATACGTATACTTTATTCGGCGGGAATTACTGCTTAAATGGCCAAAAAACGAAAAAGGAAAAAAAAAAAAAAAAAAACACTGTTATTTTGGGGTTTCTAGTGGCCGAAACCTCGCGAAAACACCACCATTGGCATTTTTGGGCCAATCCCAGCCAGTGGTGGGGTCAATGTGGAAAAATGAACAATTTTTTGGTGACTTAAATTTTCACAAATCTGAACCCCGTCAGCACCAATCGTGTAAAAACTGATACACGCGTTTTAGGTCAAAAATACTCGTTTCTCAGCTCAAAGTGACCCCATCACAGCACGCACAGAATCCGGACCACCAGACTTTCCGCGCTGAAGAATCCGATGAAGAATTCTTCGAAAAAAAAAAAAATCCCGAAAAAAAAAAATTTTCCAGTGAAGAATTCTTCATTGGAAAAAAATAAAAATAAAAAAAATTCCCCCACATAAGCCTCTGAGAGTGACCAGAACTGGCCTCATGAACAAAGTGACCCCGTCACAGCCAGAACGCGACTCAATTGATCAAACGCCGAACGAAAAGGAAACATGCAGCATGGCGAAAGGAAAAAAGTAGCGTACCGTGCGCCTGCGGCGCAAGTTTGCAACCCACCTTCCCATGACATAGTTTGGCTGTAAAACTGTGCAATTTTAAGCGCAATTTTTTGAAATGTTGCGTACCGTGGCTTCGCCAGGAGCCTTGATGCTATGACCACCGTTTCTTTTTGTACACGTACTGAGGTTACTGATAATTCGTGTGTCTGGTGCAAATATCAATGAAGTTGAACTCCTCAGTTGGATACCCGAGGAATTCTCTCATTCCGGGTCGGGCTCGACCGCGCTTTTTTATTTTATTTTTTGGAAATCTCAGGGACTGCGCTGGGACGCGTGTTTTGGGCCAGAACTCTAGTTTCTCCGCCGGAGGCCCTGAACTTGCGTTAACTTCCGGCGCGCGTAGCGCGCCGGGCTCGGGACGTATTTACCTTTTATGTACAAAATCACGATTCTTCATCAAAAATCGTACCCAATGAAGGAGCGCGGAAACACTGCGGACCACCGAAATCAAAAAAAAAAAAAATTCCGATTTTTTGTGCAAAAATTGCTGTAAATTTTTTTTAGTAAGAAAAATGTACACAAAAACCGTATACTTTATTTCACAGATTTACACGCTCAAAATGGGTTTCCGCACCGTATACTTTATTACCCCCGTATACTTTATTAGCCCCCCCCCCAGTATGTGCACGAGAGTCGCAGTTTAACATCTTTTTTTTCAGTTTTTTTTTTTTTTTTTGGCAAGATAAATGGTGTCTCAACATATCCCGCTTGCACCCCAACGACGCTCGCTTATTGTACATCACACGGCGGTGAAGTGGCTTGTGGTTGTATTTGTGGTTTTATTGTTGGCTTTTAATGATGAAACCACAAGTCAGTCTCTCTCATAGTCATTTCCTTCACCATCGTGCACTCAGCCACCACTAAGCCCCCCCACCCCTGTGTCCAATACAAACCCACACCCTCTTCTCATTTTGTACTCTGTTCTTATTGTTTTTGAGTCTCGAGGCATTCTTTGTTATTGCCAATAAAAAAAAGCAAAAGCCACCCAAAGTTTCCCTTCATTTTAAGACGTCGACCTCCAAATGGATGTAGGACCGTTGAGGGGTCTATCATTGCACCCGTCCGTCCCATCGCTCCCTGCAGCCTCTCCCCCTCTCGCCGTAGTATGCTTTGCTGCGCGCTGTCTAAAGATGGCACGCTGCACGATGATGTCTTCGGATTTTGTTTCGCGGTTTTGTGTTAGTATGTTTTGCTGTGCGCTGCCATATGACAAGGTAGAACTGTCATGAGAGGGTTCAAAAAAAAAATTTTTTTTGGCTTTTTCAACGTTCCTTCATATCGATGAAGTCCCGTGCCTGTTCCTCGTATTTTTCAAAAAATTCAAGAGTAACCTCGGGGCCCCATGTCAGTGCAGTACGGATGTCTTGGTGCGCGAGAGGAGTCTCGCATATAGAGTTGTCAAAACCAGCCGGGGTGAGTTGGCGAAGGGCTTGATAATAATAAAAAAAAAAACTCTGGCTCTAGTTCCTCCTTCCAACGTGTTGAAAAACCGTGGAATAAGATTTGATTAACTTGACGAAACAATTCCCCACCCCGCCTCTGGCTTTGTGGCTTCTTCCAGGGTATCACACAAGTCTGTATCTCAGCCCCACAGAGTGCCAGCGCCGCCGTCGTTTCGGTACCATCGCATTGGAGTACTTCTGCAATGCGTACCTCATCGTCGCTGTCGCCTACACTCCTCCTACGTGAAATCCAATTTTTCATCTCCATTCTCCCCGCTTTTTTAACGACCAGGTACTATCTATCTAGGGAGATAGATCATCTCATATCGCTTCTATTTCAGATCTCCCTCCACCACCACCACCACCACCACCACCACCACCACCACCACCACCACCCCTCAGAGCATCACCCCCCTCCCCTCTCCTCCCCTCCACCCCCCCCTCCTCACACACCATGCTCGGAGGTGGGGGGTACAACGGCGGGAGGGTCCCGTATGTGGCCGGACAGGGCGGCGGGATGGGGTCCAACGGATACCAGCAGGGTTCTGGCCACCCTGGGTGGGGGGCTGATGCAGGCGCGTTCGGGGCGACGTCTGCGTATGGAGGGGGAGGAGGAGGAGGTTGGTCAGAAGAAGGCAGTGCCGGTCTCGGCCAATGCCCGCAGCAGGAGATGCTGAATATGCAGATGTCCGCAATGTCCGCCACTGCAAGCCGTGGGAAGAAAGGGGGCGGAGGTGGGGCTGGACGCAAAGGGGGCAACAGCTACAATACACAGCAGCAGGGGTGGGGGAATGGGTCTGCACAGAACAGATGGGGTGGACAACAACAACAACAACAACAACAACAGCAGTACTACGGAGGCAATGGCTACGACCAGGGCTACGGACAGTACGGCGGTAGCGGAGCATACGACGGTGGTGCCGGCATGTACCCACAGGACATGCCTTGCACACCAGAGGAGCAGATGCAGTGGGAGTACGCCCAGCTCGAGATGCAGGCGTACAACATGGGGATGAGTATGTGGGTTATACCAACAAAAAAAACAAAACAAAACTTTCACACCCCCCCACAGGCGTCGAGGATTTGATGATGATCACTCAGGTGCCCGACGAGATGCAGCCTGACGACGAGGAGGAGGCGTGGATGGAGGAGCAGCTCCTCGAAGCCGAGGCGCTGGTGGCAGCCAAAGGGGGTGGGAAGGGAGGGAAGTCCTCCAAGGGTGGCAAAGGCGGCAAAGGGGGGAAGGGCAGCTACAACAGCGCTGAGGACAGTGTTGTATGTATCCTCCCCCCTCATTCTGCCCAATGATTTCAAAATAAAAACACCAAAAACACAACACAGGGCCCAACCGAGGATGAAATGGCAATGTTCTTCGCTTCAAGCGATAAGAAAGCAAAAGAGGACCCTGCCAAGCCAGCCAGCACAGAAAAGACAACCCCGTCCGAAGGAGGCGGTACGCAATCGTAGACTGTGTACGGGGATGCACTGCAGCGTTTTTTTTTTTTTTATATGAGGACAATTACTTTGTGGTGGGAAATGATTAAAACATCTGAGACTTGTCGCTTATTCCCCTTCCCCTATTATTGTGCACTCACCCCATTTCTGTACTTCAGGTTAAGGGTTGTTTCCCATTGTCAAATTGACGTTTTGCGTATGAAGTGGGTTGCGTACCAACTAAACAAAAGATGAAAGGGGTTTTTATTTTATTTTTTTGTGTTTTTTTTTTCACACTCCAACTCGCACTCAAAACATCCCCGTGACATAGAGGCACGATGAAGGATTGAGGAAAGTAGTTATGATCAGAGAAATTCCCCAACATACACCAGTTGGGGGAGATAGTAAAAAGGAACAGACCACTGAGCTACATTCTTGGTTGCCTACACTATTTTTTTTACCAAGAAAAAAAGGGGGGGAAAAGTGGTCAGAGAAAAAGTAAAAGAAACGAACTGTATGTATAAAGGATAGAGCAAAAGGGGTGATTGGGTGATTCATTGGGCGAGGTAAAACAATGTGCGTCATAATGTATGCATCTCTTCAAGTTTGTGTTTTTTTTTTTGTTTTGTTTTGACTGATTTGCCCTTTTAGTTGTATGTAAATTGGTAGGGTAATTGGTAGGTCGCTGGTGTAACACTCTCATTGTCCCCTTTAGTTTTTATGTGTGTGTTTTTTCAGCCAGTAGTTTGATTTTTTTTTTTGAATCAGCACAACGTTTGAGGGGGGTTTTGGTGTAAAATTGCAAAAAAAATAGTGGAGCACACTCTAGGCATACTTGTCCCCCCATTATGGGGAGGGGTAAAATATGGGGGAAATATGGGGGGTTTTCCCCCCCATATTCCCCCATATTTTCCCCATATTTCCCCCATATTTTTTATGGGGGAATAGATGTACTGGTGTACTGGTGTACTGGTGTACTGGTGTACTGGTGTACTGGTGTACTGGTGTACTGGTGTACTGGTGTACTGGTGTACTGGTGTACTGGTGTACTGGTGTACTGCTTCTGTACGTTACTTACCTACCCACCCCTCCAACACAACATTTTCGACGTTTCTCTGACGCATGAGGATTACATGGTTGTAAGTCCCTATAAGAAGGGCAAACCTGCTGACGTTTTGGTATGGGCAGAAAGAAGGGTAACATTATGAGTTCCTCACAGACTCCCCTGTTTTGCCACCGGTGTCAGGCATCAACAGGCCTAACCGCCCAGATGGTATCAACACAAAGCTTCACGACATCGGGCCTTCCGGTGCCATCGATAAGGCCCTCGACACAGACGGGTTAGCATTGCCCCTGCGTTTGACCTATAGCCCACTTACTAGTACACTAGTACACTAGTACACTAGTACACTAGTACACTAGTACACTAGTACACTAGTACACTAGTACACTAGTACACTAGTACACTAGTACACTAGTACACTAGTACACTAGTACACTAGTACACTAGTACACTAGTACACTAGTACACTAGTACACTAGTACACTAGTACACTAGTACACTAGTACACTAGTACTAGTACACAAGGAAAACAATAGGAAAACACCCCCATATTCCCCCATATTTGTGCAGTATTCCTGCTGTATTCCCCCCATATTTGCCCCATATTTGCCACAAAAGTGTAGGGTACCAAAATATGGGGGAATAGGGCCTCCCCATATTGGGGGGACAAGTATGTCTAGGGTGGTTGCACTAATACAACCAAGTTTTCAAAAAAAAAAAAAACACGGGCAGTGGAGCTTGCACAGGTGGCAGCTACACTATTCCAACAATTTTTCGGGGGGGGAAAAAAGGAAATGTTTTCTTGACAACGGGAACAAACCAAAACGGAATTGCTTCGAGTGTTATTTTTATATTTTGTGCACTGCAGTACATTACTAGTCAAAAGTGTGGGCAAATCACAAGCGATTCAAAAAAGTCTTCACTGTTCACCAAGCAGCTAACTTTTTTTAAAAACGGTGATTACAGAGGCTTGGGATCATTTTGCTTGCCTTCACCAATTGTGTCTGCTTACAGTTTCCCTGTAGGCAGCTCCCAAATGCAACATCCCGGGGTTCGATAACCCGCGGAGTGTAAGTGCCTGCGTCCCAGAGGCGTTTGCACTATCAGTTTCAATTTTTTCTCTTTTTTTTTCTGCATAACCTTCTTGAGACCTATGACAAATGCCTCCACGTATGGTAATTGCCGATTTTCCACTCCCCTCGCACACACAGCACACCCCCACCCAGTTCAGTTGCCGCCACCCCCTTTTTATCACTAAGTTAGCACCGTCTGCTGGATGCACCTTGTGTTGCAAAGTATCATCTCGGTTGTTCATAGCAAAGTAGCTTGTTTTCCAGCGTCATGTGGGCTTTTTTTGTAAGTGTTCAGTACAAAACAAAAAGAGTGAGTGCCGAGCGTCCCTTTTTTGCCAGTTTTTGTGTGCACGTTTAGGGAAGGTAACTGCCTCTTTGGCCCCAACCGACTCCATTTTTCTTGAAAGCTTCCAGGACCCGTACACTGCTCCGTCCTCTAGAAGGAAATGGTAAGAAAAGGTTTTCCAAATGGGTTGGGAAAGTGGAGATTGCACAAAAAAAATTGTGGCAACACAACCGAGGCAACTACACTACCCCCAACATTTCATCAAATAAATTAGGTCTTTCCCTCCACAGGCTCTCCGTGTACGTCTTCGGGGGAAGAGATGTGGCACTGAAGAGAAGGGCCATACACTATGCACAACAGTTTACAAGAAATCAACATTTTTTTCTTGGCAAGACATTTCATTTTGCGGGATATGCTTATACCTTTTGAAATTTGTTTAGCCCTTTGGGGCGACTTTGCCAAAAAAAAAAAAAAATCGGGTCAACAATCAAGCCGTCTCGTATGATTTGTCGATTCAAATATAAAAAAACAGCAACGTAAAACGTTTCTTCGTTATGTCCATAGATGGTAGTCGGGCCGACTCGGGCCGACCACTTTTCGTTATTTTTTTTTTCAAAATTTTTTTTTTCAGGGTCGGCCCGAGTCGGGCCGAGTCGAAAAAACTCGGCCCGACTCAAAAAAAAGTCGGCCCGAGTCGGGCCGAGTCGAATTTTTTTTGGTTTTTTTTTTTTGGTTTTGTTTTTTTTGGAAAAGATTTTACTGTGGGGGGGCCGACGGGACCCGAGTCGGGCCGACTCGGCCCGACTCGGGCTGACTCGGGCCGACTCGGGCCGAGTTTTTTTTTCGACTCGGGCCGACTTTTTTTTTTAAAAAAATTTTTTTTTCGACTCGGCCCGAGTCGGCCCGACTTTTGAAAAAAAAAAAAAAATAAAAAAAAGTCGGCCCGAGTCGGCCCGACTCCCAGATTTTCCAAAAACTCGGCCCGACTCGGGCCGACTACCATCTATGTATGTCGTTAGTTAATTTGTTAGTTAATTATAGTTGTGAAAAAAAGGGTTCGTTCCCAAAAAGCTTCTGTGATTCTACGTTTTTTTTTTTTATTTTTATTTTTTTTGAGAAAAAAAATGCCCCGTTTTTTACTATAACAGATATTGTACCCGGACGAGGCACATTCATCTTTTCAAGTTGTTGTTTTTTTTGTCTCTCTTCAAACCCAGCGTGTCCAAGCGCGATAACAATCGTAAAGATGTGTGTGTGTGCACGAGAGGCACATTCATCTTTGGGAAGGCTCGTTTTTCCTTTTAATGTTACAAAGTAACAATAAACCATTTTTCCCGGTGACCCCCCCCTCCCTACCCCCTATGTTACACGGAAAAACCGTTTTTCCGATTTTCATTTATTGTAACAACAAGGCGCAGTGGACGTGCACATCCGAAAACACCCGCATTTGCATTTCCGGAATCCGTCCACGCTGTGGTGGGGTCAATCTGCCGAAATGGACAAGTTCTTGTTGTTGGAAAAAGCCACTTTTTCCCGCCATTGTTACAAAAAAAAAAGTTTTTTCCCCGGATTTCGGTCGGACCCCCTCCCCCCCCTTTATTGTTACTTTGTAACATTAAATGGAAAAACGAGCCTTCCCTTTCAAGTTTTTTTTTATGTTCATTTTTTTTCAAAAAATAACAAGCCACAAATCAACCCCCTCTTTGTATAACCACAACCCTTCATACGGGAAAAAAAGAAGAAGAAGAAGAAAAAAAGGGCAAAATTCTTTTTTGTTACCTCACGACCCCCCTTTTCCCCTTTTCCACGTCATCCGATCATCGGCATCTCTGTTTGCGGAGGCGCAGGTCAGCAGGTCAGAGTCAGACTGGCAAGTATAACGTTTGCATCCCTTGGTACAGTTTCTGTTCAGCAACAAAATGCTTAAACCTCCTTGAACGGAGTTTTGACGGAACACTAACGGGCTGATGCGCGAAGTAGTTAGAGAGGTGTCTTGTGGCCCTTTAGGTTTCCACCACCGCAACCCGATCCTGAATATCTTGTTCAGAGGAATGTGGAACTTCACCATGAGTCTCGAAGTAGGCAAAGAGTGCTACTCCTGTTTGAGCGTTTTTGGTGGTTTCCTTTAACCCCCAGGAAGCGGTCCACCTCGTCAATCATTCTCGGACGGCAGGAAAAAAGCGGATGTGTGTGCACCTCGCCGCGATCTTCGGGTTCATATCGTCCTACTGCACTGCGGGAGAAGGGTGCGTCCCGAAGTGTGAGGGTCAGCTCGTTCCGCAGAAAACCTCAGTCCACAGCTTCGTGATGCGGGAGGGTTGTCGTTCCTGTACTTCTGAGGAAAGCTCCGCATATCAGATCGGTCCCGCCGCTCATCCACACACTGGATTCCTGTTCTTCGTCGTCAGCGTCACTCTTCTGAGTCTGTTACGGTCTGCACGTTCCCACGGCGATTGCGCATTGTTTTCCTCCGCTTGTTGCGCCCTGAAAAATAGCACAACGTGAACAGCACAATAAAAGATTACCAATTTAACATTTGAAAGTCGCACTGACCTTTTGAAACGCTCCGAGCGTGGTGTACGGTTTGCCACCTTGGAAAGCTGCACTAGTGTGTTAACAAACTCATTACCAACACCCTACCCCAACCCACCCCACCCGCCTCACTTCAGAGTAGACCACACGCATTTTCCCACTCTCCAAAGTGTTTTTAATAAAAAATGGGTATAAAATGACTGCGAAACCAAAGGGAACATCCACAGAGCGGAGCCACCCTGGCATCCTTAAGGTGCCCACCCTAGCGCTGAGGCACAACCTCATTCCTTCTCAACCGCGAAGTGCTCCCCGAGGTTGACCCCTCCCCCTCATCTCGCTATGTCTTCACCCGCACCCCCCTCGGACCCCGACCCCCCGCCCGAGGTGCATCGCTCACAACATGTAATGCGTCTGGGGGTTGCTGTCACGGTGCCTGCAGTGTGTTCTCTTGTTATTATAGTGGGGGCACTCTGCGTGATGCAGGTGGTCTGGCAGGCACAGCACCGCGGGCCGCTTGCAACACTGCGGGAAACATTGGAGGATCGGGGGGCACTTCTGCAGGCAGCATCAGCTGCGTCGGAAGATATAACAAAACATGTTTTGGTTGATGTTTTGCGTACTGTGGAGCGTTTCGTGGGTGATGTGCACGCCCACCGCAGCCACCTCTGTGCGTTCTTCGCGTGGAACCCTGTCTACAACAGATCGCACCAAGCCAACCCAGCATCATTCCACCACGCCCGCCTTCTCCTCGCTGCATCCTCTAATACGCCGCTCACCTATGCTTCTGTCACTGCAAAGGACGGTGCGTTCTTTGAGGTGCACAACCCACGTCGTGCACGGTTTTCGCACAACGCATCCTCATACTACGCAGCGGAGCTGGACAGTGCAGGGGGGATGGCCTGGAGGAAGGGGTGTGGGAGTGGTGCTCCGTGTCTGTCTGGGGGAGGTGGTGGTTTGGTGCTGCCAATAGGAAGTGTCGCCGTGCAGGAAGGTGTTCTTGAGGCAGGTCTGCGGGTGTCCTGTCGTGTTCTCAATGGTTGGGTGACAGTAGGGGTGCGTGCGGAGGAGGTGAGCAGGGCGTTCTTCGGTGCCCTGCCGGCAGGTGTGTGGGCATATGTGACAGAGAACGGTGTGCTGGTTGCTGCCTCGCATGGAAGGTATGAATCTATTGTCAAGAAAATCTACCGTTTTTTGTATTTTTTGAAAAATGCTAATCAACCCAACAGCACCACCCAAGCGCAACCCGGCGGCCCCCAGCAGGAAGATTCAGAGCGTCTCCTCCACGCCGTCGACAGCACCGACCCTATCATCGCACAGCTCGGAGCCCGCAGCCTCGACGCCCCCGCGCGACCTCTCACGGTCACCCTCAACCCCAACACCTTCCTTGTACTGTATGTTTTCTTCTTTCTTTCAGGTCTCCACCCCACCCACCACAGCACTGCCACCATCCATGCGGACCACCCCCACCCTTGGAAGCTCTGCATTGCTGTTGACCAGACGTATGCTCAACGCGAAGCTGACACCTCTACAGCACTAACCAGATCCTTACGGGACCGCGCCCTATCAGACCTGGACGACGTCGATACGGGGGGAGCTGTCTACGTGGTTGTACCGGGTGTTTTCGTATGCATACTGATGGGTGCGCAGATGGTCTTCGTTTACATCGTGATCCGCAAGGTGACATACCTTATGCACATGCTTGCTTTAGAGATCCATGCGTTAGCACTCTTCGACCTGGACTCTGCAGATGAGCACTACATTGCTGACAGCTCGCTTCTTGGTGTCGACATCGACGAAGCAGTCGGGGTGCGCAAAGCGGTCGACCACCTGGCCGTCAACATGGGAGGATACAAACAGTTTCTTCCCACACCCATTAGCAACCCCCTCGCGACGCAACGCAAGGAATCGACAACACCACCGCCAGGGTTGAACTCAGGCGAGGCCGCCATAGTGTTCACAGACATCGTAGGTTCGACCATGATGTGGGAGTCATCGTACGAAGGCATGCACCGTGGGCTCATCATGCACAACGAAGTCATCCGCTACTGCATCTCCTCCCACGGAGGCTACGAAGTGAAAACCATCGGAGACTCCTTCATGGTTGCATTCGATTCTTTGGTATCAGGAGTCTGCTTTGCCGTTATGGTACAAGAATCGCTAGCAGCCTGCGATTGGGATGACACACTAAACCTTGGTCAATCTGACGGCATTATGGTACGAATCGGCGCGACTGTTGGTTCCGTTTCCGTACAAACCAACACAGTAACGCAACGAAGCGATTATTTCGGTCCTACCGTAAATATGGCAGCTCGATTAGAGGGGATATGCACGAAAGGTGCGGTTGCGGTGCTGGAAGATGCATTGCAGGCGTTGAGGGTTAATGATGTGCGGGTAATCCATCTAGGGAGGAAGAAGGTGAAGGGGATACAGGAGAATGTGTTTGTGGTGCTGTTGGTGCCGTTGAACATCCCGCTGCGTGAGGAGCGGATCGAAGCTGAGTTGGGGCTGAAGGGGCTGGAGCTCGAAGGGGGGTCGCTTCTCACGCTCACTGCGGAGTTGGAGCTGATGGAGAATTCTGCGCGGTCTTCACACAGATCTTCTATAGGGAGTTCTTCGATCGTGAGCACGAAGCCTCTTGTGAGACGTACCAGAGCGCTTTCGACGACATCGTCCTGTGGAGTACCAATGGCGTTGGTCCCTCAGTCATCTCAGTCCATTTCGCTGCGTTTAGACACCGCAGCATCAGCAACGTTGGCGTTAGTCGAATGCGTGTTTATGGACAATAAAAACAGTGAAAGCATCTGTCTTTTCCTCAACCGTGCGTTGTGCCGTGTGTTTTCAATTGTCGATCTTTCTCTTGGGAGGGTGATATCGGTGTGCGGGGCGGGGGCGATTGTGGGGTGGAATATATCGAACCCTGCGCCGAACCATGTGGAGGCGGGGCTGAGGTTGGTTTCACAGCTTCGTCGGAATAATACGGACGAGGCTATGCGGTGTGGCGTTGCGACAGGGCGGGTTATGAGTGGGTATATCGGGGACAGCCACAAACGGTTTCATACGGCGGTCGGCGGCTGCATGCGTGCAGCGATACGCTGCTGTGCACGCTGTGAAGTTCTCGGCTGCACCGCAATCTTCGCCTCAGAAGAGCGCCCCACAATCTCCAAACTCCTCGCAAAACGCTTTCTCCGCCCGGTCGATGAGTTTTATATGAACGGCATGAAGACCCTCGGGTATGAGATTCAAGGCAACCTGGTGCGTGAGTGGCTCTCGGATAAGAGCAGAGTCCTCTTCACAGATGACCCCAAGGAGGTGGAAGTGGTGGAGGATACGCTCGAGGACGCCACACCCGAGGGTGCGTGCTGGTCGCAGGACTACGTGGATGCGTTTGCGGACAGAGACTTCGAGGTGCTTGATGAGATGGGCGAGGTCGACCCCATCGTGGCCGAGGTTGCAAAGTACCTCCGTGCGGACATGGTTGCAAACAAGGCACGGAATATGTTCACGAGAACCAAGTCCGCGCTTTCGTAACAGCAAGGAGGGGGGCCATTCGGTCAGATAATTACCTTTTTTTTTTTTATACCTACAAAGCGTAGCTTAAAGGAGAAATAGTTCAGATACGGTCGCCAATCATCCCCTCCAACAGGGTAATTGTGCGATCAACGAAAATACCTTGTTTCTCCTTTTATCAGAGTTACTATTTTTTTTTGTAAATTACATTGACTCTCGTGGTGTGCTCACGGTTGCTTCCATACTGCAGTCTGTATTTCCTCTTATTAGCTGGATGTGGGACTATTCTGTTTTGTCCTTTTGTCCTCTTAAGAACCTAAATGCAAAGTTTGTCGCCCCCTTTTTTTGTACGAAATAAGTACAAAAAAAAACAGCAGTGGAGCTTGCAACAGGTGGCAACTACACTATTCCAACCATTTTTTTTTAAAACAACAACACTTTACCTCCTGAGATGCGCTTTTTTTTATCAACTACCTTTTGTACTGAGGATTTTGTTGGGGTACGTCAATGGGCTAAGTAAATCATTTCTGTGTTTTTGCGACGTCTGTTCTTTTCCCTTGTTCTTGTTGGAGTCCCCACCCCCCCCACGGTGCCTCAGTCAATGTACAAAGGTACAATTGTGAATTGTTGGATTACAGTAAGACAACAAACATCGGAGGGGTAAAAACCCTCCTTAGAATTTTGAAATTCCGAAATCCACCTTAGTTTTTACCCCACCGGTGTTTGTTGTTTGACTGTATTTCCCCCAAACCGTTCCCCCTCTGATTCTCTTTTCAGTAACTTGGTTTCTTCATATAACAGTTAATGCCAGTTTTACAACATGCCATTTTCTATCAAAACCCTACAAAAAAAAAGATGTAGCAAAACCAAAGGGTAGCACAATCACCTACAACTTATATAAATACTGATCAATCATTTTTTTTAATCCAATCACTTTCACGCCCCCCCTATAACTTTTTACCCACTCCAGACACAACCTCTTCCTCTTCCCTATTCTATGAAATGAGGCCTCTGTGTTCTTACACTTCACCCTTCGGCGTGCATTCTGCCAAGCATAGCGATTCCTCCCACTCACTATAAGCCACAAAAATGGCACACACTGCTTTTGTCCGCCCACCACATGGCATTGTTCGAAAGGTCGTGAACCGACAGCACGTTGTGCGGGCAGTGACCTATGCGGAGATGGTGTCTGCGAAGGGGTCGGAGCATCACCCGATGGGGCGTACGACGGATGCGTATGTAGTGAGGCAGAAGGAGGGTGCTGCGATTTACCATGCTCTCACCGCGGTCACCGGATGCAAGCATGTGGATACAGTGCTGCACTGTGCGCACCTCGATAAGTCGAAATGCTTTCATGGTATCCTCGACCGTTCCGGCGTGCTCGCAGCGTTACGAAGCATTGTCAGGGAATACCCTTTACCCCTCTTGAGAAATGGTCCCCAGGAGTATAGTAAAGGGGAGAAGCAGGGTCCTCCGGAGCTGTCGGGGTTTTGTGTGTCGTCGTTGGTTGAGAGCTTTCAAAAGCAGTGTGAGTACTTTGGGAGGCATTTGGTGTGTGCGGTGTGGTTAGCGGGGGTGTGTGGGTTTGCGGATATTGTGGCAACAGCGGCGTTGCTCTTCTCCGAGGTGGGTGTGGCGGAGCACTGCCGTCCCGAAGAGTTAAGACAGCTTGCTGTCGCATCCTTCGCCTCCCGCACCCCAGCCCCCCTCTACCAGGTCTGCCTCGAGGTAGAACTCCGAGGCGAAGAATTCAGCACCCCAGAGTTGCTCTGCATCCTCCGCTGTACCGGCCTCAGCAGCTACACACACCCACTCATGGCGAAGGCGGTCACAACGCTCTTCCTCACCCGCTTCTCCGCTCCCCCCTTCATCGGCCCAAGCACCTACCCACAGCAGTCTACCCTCACCTCTTTTCTTTTATCCGAACCTCCGTCTTCGTCTCCAGAATACTGCCCCCACCCTAGCCATGCTCCATATACGCATACTACCCCGGTGTATGAAGTGGAGGAGGGTAATAAGGCAGACGTCTTAGCAGAGGTGGCGACGTTGTTGTGGCGCATGGGTGCAACGGAGGAAGCGCTTGAGGTGGCGGAGGTGTGTGTCGTGGAGGTGCAAAGTTTGGGGGCTGAGGCGGTGGCGAGGTTGGTGTGGCTGGCTGCGAGCATGGGGGTGCATATGAAGAAGAGTGTGGAGCACGTCCGGCGCAGGGGGAGGAAGGGGTGTGGGTCTGTGGAGGTGGAGGCGGTGTCGGAGGAGGAGAAGGCTGCAGCAGAGCGGTTGGAGCAGGTGTGCCGTATCGTTGCTGTCGCAGTGCCTGCTGTGAACGCATTGCCATTTGAGTGCGTCGCAGGGTTGAAAGGGAGCATCAGGGTGGCGGCGACGTGGGGGGTGTTGATGGTGATGCCTGGACCTGGGGGTGGTGGTGGTGGTGGGGAATGTGACAGCAGCAACCCCTGGCCGCAGAAGGATCTTGCCTTTCTTAAGAACGTTTACCGTATCAGCAAGGCGGAGGTGGAGGTGGAGGAGGAGGAGGGGGAGAGGGAGACGAACGCAAAGGAGAGTTGTGGTGCGCGTTGTCTGGACCTGCTTCGGAGAAAGTTTGGTTGAGGCGCGTCGTTTTTTTGTCATTAGGTTTCCTTTACATCTACTGTTGTAGTCGGATGGCTGGCATCGTACAGTGGGTCAGGCGGAGGACTTCCCTTTTTATTTGCAGTTGATGCTGCAAAAAGGGGTAGCAGAGAAATACTCTCACAGAAATTGACTCCCAAAAAAAAGGCACATTTCACCCCTTTTTTTTGCATTGGTAAAACCCCCCCGCGTCCAGGAAAATTACCCCAACAACTGTTTTTTTCCAACACACACCACAAGACCACACCGTTAGGCCTATATTCTCGCGCAAGAATTACCCTCACTAGACATCCACCCACATGGGGCCATACTCCGTTCAGGCGTTACCCACTCTACATATGTTATCAACACCACCACCACCCAGCAACCCTACACACACAACCATGCACCCCCTTCTCAACCCTCTTCGACGATGTTGTCACATCGTCCCGATGGGTGCCTCTTCTCCTGCGACCACCTCCACCACCACCCCACAATGGCACACCCGCGGCGGCACCGGCGGCACCAAAACCCGCGCCAACGAGACGAGCCTTGCAGACCTTGGCCTAGAAGAGGTGCTTGCACTGCGTGCTAGCGTTCAGCGCGTTCTTGGTGCGCATCACCCAGGGACGACCCTTCTTAACGCTTCCATTGAAAGAGCGGCGGTGCTGAAACGCGGCTGGACAGACGAAGAGTTTCAAGACGGTGAGGAAGGCAACGCAGCGAGGGTTGCCACCTTGGAGGACACCTTCCGGAACGCCCACAGCAGCTCCTCAGGGCTGAACGACCCTGCGACTCTTGGAATGGCCCTCGATTTGGTGGGCGTCTACCTCAAAAACTACCGCGTAGCGAAGGCAAGCGCGGTTATGGAAGAGGCCCTGCCGATTTGCCGGAGAAAAGGAGGGGTGTGGCTGATAAAAGCGTTAAACCATGCGTCGACTGTGAGGATGAAACAGCAACGTCATGCCGAGGCTTTGGTCATGCTCCGCGAGCTTGAAACCCTCATCCACTTTGAGCCGGAAGAAGCGGCAGAGCTCTACGACATGCTGTACCGCAACATAGGCATGGCACTGCAGGCTTTGGGACGCAGTGCGGATGCCCTCCCATACTTCCTCCGTTGCGCAAAGGTGAAAGGGGTTGCAACGTGGTGGGACCGTTGGGATGTGGGATACTGCATGGCAACCCTCGCCTTCGAGGGCTCAGACTCAACTCTCGTACGTCGTGCTGCAGCTGCCATTCACTCTGCTATTCCTCTCCACGCAGAAGCTGAACCAGGAGAGCACGTTATGCACGCAAAAATCCTGCAGGCCCTGGCAGACTGTTACCTAGCGTTGGCGACGATGGAGGACAATACAAAGGTTGGTGGAGAGGTGGCGTCGACAGTCGCAGAGGCGGCAGCGATAATGCCGGTCGCAGGGGACTGCCCTGTGGAGAGGGAGCTAAGCAAGGCAGAATATCTGGAGCTAGCGGAGGAAGGCTACGTCGCAGCGCACCGTCTGTTTACGGAGGCGTGCGGGGAGTCGAATGATCTGTCGGGGTGGTGTGCTGCTGCTGTTGCGTTGACGATGGTGCAAAGGGAACGGCACGAAGCCGCCTTCCCCTATCTCCAGCACGCCCTTTTCGTGTCGGGATGTTCGGACATTCCAAAAATGAGTCAGCTCCGGACCAACATCGAGCTCTTAACGCAATGCCACAACCTTGTCCAAAAACCCGCTCTCATGACCCCGATCCTGCCCCACCTCGATGCCATCCTAAAAAGGCTCCCTGCAGATGCGGAAGGCGACGTGGCGCGGATCAGACGCTCAATCGCAGTTCTGTTTGCAACACGAGAGGAGACAGACTACCAGACCCGTGGGTTGGAGATGTTGTCCACATTGCTGTAGGGTAGGGGTAGTCACGTATTTGCGGGGGGTGGGAGGAGAGTCCCATCTTCCGGTGTTGTGAACCACATGAATCGGACGAATATGTTGATATTTGACGATATTTTTGCCATCTGAGGAAAGGGAGGAAAGGGCGCTCCATGTAGCATTACGTTGTAAGTGACGGCACAAATTCAGCTTCCAATTTTTTTTCTTTTCTACTCCAACCCGGCAGACTGATGTCGCCGAAAAAGACGCCATTTAAAACCGTCGAAGATTAGTGAAACACACCCTCCCCCTCAGGCTGTCTACACTACCAACAAAACCCCGACGTCATTAAGAGGATGAACCAAAAGCACCGTTTCCCCAACTTTTACTTTTTTGTTCACCTCCTCCACACACCTATATTCAATCATCTCACCACAGGAAACACAAACTTTTCTCTCCCTCTTATATGCCCTTACCCTTAAGTATGCCTAGTGGCAATGCTACTGTTAATGAGTCTCCTGAAGCCAGAGCTGAGCAGAGAGTGATAGGCCTGGAGACAGAGGAGACGACGTTAGGTGATCTGATCAAAGTTCTTGAAATGCATGAGGACAATCCGGACTCACGCAGTGCTGATGAGTGGAAGGCACAGTTGAACAACTGAAATTACGGGTGTACTTTCCCGTGGCGAACCAGATTCTGTGGCCATCATCAGTTCAGTTCAGTTGTCTCCACCCCACACCACCACGCACCTCTTTCATTACGCCAACAGAAACGTAACCCCTTCTCTCCTCATATACCCCCAACACCTTTCCCTTTCCCTTTCCCCAAACATGCCTGATCACAATGACCCTGTAGCAGAGGCTATGAATGAGATTGCTCAACTGAAGGAGAGGGAGCACGAGCAACGTGATCAGATCAAAGTTCTTGAAATGCATGAGGACAATCCGGACTCACGCAGTGCTGATGAGTGGAAGGTACAGTTTGAACAAGCTGAAATTACGGGTGTACTTTCCCGTGGCGAACCAGATTCTGCCAAGATCACCACTAAAATCGCTAAACTCAAGACCCACCTTCAGGTATGGCCCTTGCTTTTCACACCCACCTTTATTTTACAGTAAGACAACAAACATCGGTGGGGTAAAAACCCTCCTTAGAGTTTTGAAATCCCAAAATCCACCTTAGTTTTTACCCCTCCGGTGTTTTTACCCCACCTATGTTCCTACCCCACCGGTGTTTATACCAGTGGACATGATACTTTGGGTCAACATGGAAAATATGGGGAAATGAGGTGAGATATTGGGGAAAAGGGTGGGGCTTGTCATCAAAATTCTCATGCCCAGGGTAAAAACACCGGTGGGGTAAAAACATCGGAGGGGTAAAAACCCTCCTTAGAATTTTGAAATTCCAAAATCCACCTTAGTTTTTACCCCTCCGATGTTTTTATCCCACCTATATTTTTACCCCACCGGTGTTTGTTGTCTTACTGTATGTCATATTTATGTCATCCTAGGATGACCCATTCACAACATGTGTGTGTTGGGGTAGCAATTGTCGGTACTGGTGATGTACAGTGTGGTGCAACTTTGTTTTTATTTTGTTTTCAACTTACCTTCCTTCACCCCCCCCTGTAAGGGCAACCGTAGGTGAAGTAAGGTATAGTATTGAAATCGATGTGGGGGGGGAGTAAAGGGTCAATTTTACAAAACCAGATTTTGAGGAAAATTTTAGCCGAAAATGGGCCCCACGTATAAGGAACCGGGCTCATATTTCTCAAAATTTAAGTGCTCAAAAAATTGTCCAATTTTCGAGATTGACCCCACCACTGCACGGGCGGATCCCAAAAATGCAAATAAGGACCCTTTTTAATTTGTTCAACTTACCTTCCTTCACCCCCCCCTGTAAGGGCAACCGTAGGTGAAGTAAGGTATAGTATTGAAATCGATGTGGGGGGGGGAGTAAAGGGTCAATTTTACAAAACCAGATTTTGAGGAAAATTTTAGCCGAAAATGGGCCCCACGTATAAGGAACCGGGCTCATATTTCTCAAAATTTAAGTGCTCAAAAAATTGTCCAATTTTCGAGATTGACCCCACCACTGCACGGGCGGATCCCAAAAATGCAAATAAGGACCCTTTTTTCAACTTACCTTCCTTCACCCCCCCCTGTAAGGGCAACCGTAGGTGAAGTAAGGTATAGTATTGAAATCGATGTGGGGGGGGAGTAAAGGGTCAATTTTACAAAACCAGATTTTGAGGAAAATTTTAGCCGAAAATGGGCCCCACGTATAAGGAACCGGGCTCATATTTCTCAAAATTTAAGTGCTCAAAAAATTGTCCAATTTTCGAGATTGACCCCACCACTGCACGGGCGGATCCCAAAAATTCAAATAAGGACCCTTTTTAATTTGTTCTCTTGAAATGTGTAATTTCATGTTTTCGCGAAAAAAATAACAACTGATCCTACAAGGGTTGAAGGAAGGTGGTTGAAAACAACAATAACAACAAGGACAAGTAATTGCTAAGAAAAAAGCGGGTGTGCTGTGGAAAACTCCGCGCGATTTTCGAAACCACCGTAGCATCCTGGCGATTTGCTGGTGTGATCGATGTGTTGTAGTCTGTGCATTCTGTGTTCCTTCCGCACTGCTCCAACGACGACTACAATGTGGGGAGCCTGTGGACAAAAACGAGCTGGACCACGCCGAGCCTGCCGAGCGGGCGTCCAACAACGCTATCGAGCAGATGGTGCTGGACGAAGAGGACAGCCCCCCTTCTTGAACGTTTCAGATGCTGGAGTCCCAGTGGGTCTGGCAGTGTACGAAGAGCGTTAGCATACCTGCAGAAGAGCAGAATGCTGGGCTTATTGTAGATTATTTCTACAGGATGGAGTTCCACATCACACCCCGTTTTTTTTCCGATAGCAATTACTTGTTTTTCTAGTTTTGTTCTTTTATTTTACACACACACAAATAGAGAACTCAGGGAGATCTGACGATTGCGCGCAGTACCTACGATACTCTGGTGGAGCAGATGACGATGGAAGCTCAACAGAGAAGACGAGGCACCGTATGTCACAATTTTCTTTTCTTATATGGTGTGGCTGAAGGGGTCTGATTCGCACTTTTCCGCACTTTTTCAGCACTTTTTCCGCATTCTGATTCGCACTTGTTCGCACTTTTAGCATGTAGGCTTGCTGACTGTCTTTGCCAAATACACAGGCACACAGGTACACAGGTACGGTAGGTACCCACAGAATACTGTGTACTGTAGGTACTGTGTACCTGTGTACCTACACAGGTACACAGACACAGTCAGCAAGCCAACATGGTAAAAGTGCGAATAAGTGCGGAAAAAGTGCGAAAACCGTACCTAGAGTACCTACAGTACACAGTGTTCAACTTTTACAAGGTGGGGAAAAATTTTTTGGGGGCTGATTCGCACTTTTTCCGCACTTTTTCCGCACCTATTCCACGGCGTACGAAAGCGCTTCGAGGAGTTTTTTGAGAAATTTTCAAAAAAAAAAGCGCTTGAATTTTTAGGAAAAAGCGCTTTTTTTTCCTGAAGGGGTTTGTTAAGGGGGTTTAAGTCCACACTACAAGTGACCCAAACCAAATTTATCGAGTCGCCGATTTCCCGCTGTGGGCATTTTTCTGACAAAAATTACGAACGCAGTGCCATTTTATGGCAACATTTTTTAGAAATGTTGCGTACCGTGGCTTCGCCAGGAACCTTTGGGTGCCATGACCGCTGTTTACTGATAAGAAGGCTGACATCCACTGCGGCTTGTGGACGGCCACCTGCACCGGCCACGGAAGAGTACAATGTACATGCCTCCTGCATAACAGCCCGGTAGGAAGTGAGAAGGAGCGAATGTCGCTGATTCGGAGGAACTCTGACTGTGCTTGGGTAACATTCGTCTCTCTGCCGGAGGCTACGATTGCAGGGGGTTTTTTTGGGACCATCCAACAGAAGTTTTTCAAAACTCAAAAATCCTGGCGGCGGGGCTGACCCCAACACAAAAAAACAACCAAAATATCAAAAAAAATCATGAGAACAGGTACGCCTTACCAAAAACCCACACAAAAAAAAAAGCGCTTTTTTTTTTCATCAAGCGAAAAGTGCTTTTTTTTTCCCCCGGAAAAAAAAAACGCTTCAAGCGCTTTCGTACGCCTGTATACTGTGTATACTGTGTATACTGTGTATACTGTGTATACTGTGTATACTGTGTATACTGTGTATACTGTGTATACTGTGTATACTGTGTATACTGTGTATACTGTGTATACTGTGTATACTGTGTATACTGTGTATACTGTGTATACTGTGTATACTGTGTATACTGCGAAAATTGACCAAAAACGAGAACTTGTCCATTTCTGCAAATTGACCCCACCACTGGCCGGACGGATTCCGGAAATGCAAATGCCGGCGTTTAAAAGCTCACCAGCGAAAAAAAACGAAAATTTTCCAACATCTGGAACCCCCCTTTACGGAGCGACAACTGGTAGAAACACGGTAGAACCACGGGGAATCGGTTAAGGCGCCACACCACCCACAATTTTTTTTTTTCGATTTTGGCAAAGGCAAATCTCAGGAAAAAAAAAAATCACCCCGATAGTGGTTCCTTGGGTGTCCAAAGATGCCAAAAACACAAAAAAATTGATATTTTGACCATCGGTGGGCACCTAAAACGCACTTTTCTGCCCAAAAAAATGAATATCGATTTTTCCTTAGCGTTCTTATAGCCGTGATTTTTCAGTTTTTTTTCACAAAAAAATTCACCGAAAATAGTGTGTCCTTGGGAGATCAAAAACGCAAATAAAATTTTGGTGTTTTGACCCTTCAGAAGCACCCAAAACGCACTTTTGTGTACAAAAACACACATATTTCACATTTCCTTAGCAATTCCTTTCACAAGTACAAGGCGATTTTTGACCAGACAAAAAAATTTTTATTGCTCAAAAACGGGCGTGGTAGGCACCCGAAGTCATAAAATGGCCCAAAGAATCCAAAAAACCTCAGAAATACATGTTCGTGAAAAACATTTGCAAGTCAAAATTCAACCACAATACGGTCATTTTGTGCATACCCTGTGACTGTAGTGGCTAGAGAACACGCATGCAGACCTGTTCCTTGCAATTTCCAGTGTTGTGTTTATCAATGCATGCATCCAGAGGACCTTTGGTTTACGTAATCGTAGGCACTCCTGAGCAATGAAGTCGGTTTTTGACCCAAAATCGGGGTGTGTGGGCCCTAATTTGCTCCAAATTTGGCCGAAAATTGGGATTTTTCTGAAAATTTCAAAAATCCTTGCTTTTTTGAAGAATTTTCCAAAAAATATGCTATACCCCCTATGACTGGACCCAACTCCCCTCACCCTTTTTTTTTTCCACCCAAAAGGGCCGGAAATTTTACACACTAATACACAAACTTACGGACCCCCCAAAAGGTCCATAATTATTCTGGTACATGTTTTTTCGAAACACGGTAATATAAAATGGCGCAAGAACATGGTTTGCACTGTTCTAATTTTCTTGTACTTTTCCAACACTGCCGACCCCCCTAAAAAAGACATTATTTCTAGTGGTGTACATTCATTTTGCACATTACAGGAGCTCGCGACAGCAGTGCAAAAACTGCAGAGTAGGCAACAGGCTACCGAGAGTAGGCAACAGACTACCGAGATGGACCGTTTGAAAGCATGTTTCTTGGAGCAGGGATCGGATAGTGTATCAGATTCAGCAAGTGTGTTGAGTGGCGACACTCGGGCCTCAACTATGGAGATAGCGGACAACAAGAAACATATCAGAGAATTGCTGGGTACGAAGTGCATGGTTTGTGGGAGTGAGAAAGATGTGGCTGTGGCACACATCCTAAAGAAAGCTAGTCACTGCCAATCATTTGGTGTGACTTATTACAACAAGAATTCCCAGGATATGTCGAACTGGCTCATGCTTTGTGGAAGACGGGGTAAGGGTAATACGTGTCATCATCTGTTTGACAGTTACGAGATGGGGTTCTGCATGAAAGATCGTCGTTGGTATGCGTACGGTGGGGTCAAGGATGGAGAGCAGGTTACTCTGCGGTCGAACCCTCACAGAACAGTGCTGCAAGCCCACCTAGCTCTGGTGATGAAGCATTTGGGGGAGAAGGAACAGGTTAATGAAGCTGTTCTTGCATGGAGTAAAGACGTGTCCCAGAGCACCGGTGTGGCTGAAAGGGGGGGAGCATAAAGTGCGGAAAAGTGCTGAAAAAGTGCGGCGAAAGTGCGGAAAAGTGCGGAAAAAGTGCGAGAAAGTGCGGAAAGTGCGAATCAGACCCCTTCAGCCACACCTCAGAAAGAAAAAAAACCCCCATCAGCCCAGAGTCCATAATCTCCGCCACGGGAAGAGCGGGTCTATACAGTAGTACAAAGGCTTCGGCCAACATTGTGTACAGAGTCTAGGTATCCTACTCCGGTGGGCTACTTAGGTGATTGTCAACACAACAAAAACTGTTCATGAATTTGATCTAAAATATTAGAGTCACAGAAAAATAAAAGTTATTCCAGTTTTTTTTTTTATTCCTACGAAGCTTGCTTTAAAGGGGAAATAGTATTACCGGTACGGTCGCCAATCATCCCTCAAACAGGAGGATTGTGCAATCAACGAAAAAAATTTATTTGCACAATCAACAAAACATAACACACACAACAATGGATAACATCGCAAAAGGCCACAGAGAATGCTCTTGATACCTGTAGCGACGGCTTGTGGGCCTGTTACTGCGTGCGCGCATTGGAGCACGTAGTGGGAACGCTGGGCCGTCGGGAATGGAGTAGACGCCGAAGTTTCCTGACGATGGGAAAACACAACCTCCCCCAACTGCGAAGGGAAAAGTGCGAAAAAGCACTTAAGAACCTCGTAAGCGATGTGATAGCGAAGTCGATACGAACGACTTAAAACAATGTGTTGGTGCGTCGGACCCCCCTACGAGAAAGTCGCTACGGGCGACTCTAAAGAATAACAAAGTCGCTACGGGCGACTCTAAATAACGACATGTAGGGACAACCGTCGACCAAACACTGAGAGTCGCCACGAGCGACTATAAAAAACAAATCGTCGCTAACGACGACATATATATTCGTGAAGATGAAGAAACTGAGGAAAGCAGTGAAAAACCTAACTACTCCCCAAAGCTCAAATCTGAAGATGCCCTTGATATGAACATTTCCACCAGGGGGCTAATGACTCCGCCTCACCGACGCTTAGCAAATGGAAACGTTACTCCGCCACAGCCTATCAGATCCATTCCGATGGGAGCCATCTATTCCACGAAGGAAAATGCCTCTTCCAAGACGGTTCCAACTTCGTAAGGGCAACAACAAATCAACCCAATGATGAAAACGTCGTACACCTGATGGAAACTCCTGCAAGACGCTCACCTCACCTCACCACGACTGTAACATTTCCGAGTCAATGACCGGTGTACCGGGTGGACCCCAACCCAATGCAAAACCACGTCGACAACGACCCCTACCCTCCCCGCCACATCCTTTGCACTCAGCGCTATTAGCGCCTCAGGATTAAACAGTCCCTGTCTGGTGATCCTAGAAACCCAATACCCAAGACATGCAAACTCACATATCTGAGTCGACTTCCACCGCATAGTATGACCATAAAAGCACTTGCAGACCCAACATACGACAATACTCTCGCGCAAAGGTCTATTTTACAAAGGCTGTGGAGCTGCAAAGATCTTCCGGAGTCTCTCTCTGAGAGGTCAATGTGCTTGACTCCGCTTTTGACGAGCCTAGCCCTGCAAGATTCCACGAAGGCCATCGAAGGTGACAGGCGCAACATCGAAAAATACCTCGCCAGCGATAAAAAGTGTTTTCTCGCGCAAAGTTTTTGGTGTACTATTATCGTCGTGGGCTGTGTTTTGCGAAGCAGGGCGGTGTTATGGGGTCACAGTTTGCACTGCACGACTTTAAGGGGCAAATTACACAAATCAAACAAGCTGAGGTTTTTTGGGTCGGAACGGACCCCGAAGGGCGGAAAAGAGGCTGGCCGTTTATTGAAGATTATGACGACGGATTGCAGAACTGGACGAGGAACGACTTGCATATGAACAAGACCGAGAGCCTATTGACAAAAACCCTCGACCGTATCTAAACCCGGAATTGTCCCGGACGCTGTGACAGAACTGAAAAACCAGAGTTTTTTCCCAAGAAGTGGCACAAATTCGGATGAACGTCTTCACCGCCAACTGGAAGGCAGCGCATATGAACCATCGCACTGATGACCTTCTGTTTCCACCCCCAAGCGCAACACTCCGGGTTTCGATAACGCACGGTGTGTCAGAGGCGTTTGCACTATCAACTTCACTTTTTGGTATTCTTGGCCAGGTAAAGACAAAGCTGCAGCTCCTCGACAACATCAAAAATACCACCATCCCTGATGGCGTTTCCTGAAAAGTGAGCGGTGACATCCAAGAGCAACTTCCACGACCTTTTACACATCCTCAAAATCACCGGAATGCATCAGAACTCGACATCATCATTTTCAACGGAGGTTTCGTCATCCGAGGTGCATATGGCGCAGCATGCGTGACAGTTCTTCTTCTCCTTAAGGTAGCGTATCCGGAGTACTTTAATGTGGTCCGGGGAAACCACGAAGACCACGCGGTCAACGAACTTCCTTGCCGAGATGCTTCTGAAACACGGTTCATGCGATATCTACCATACCATCCTAGCAGTCTTCAAGATGATGACTTTGGCGCACCTCATCGACGAAAAGATCTTTGTCGTGCACGGAGGCATCCCTGGACCCGACACCATTCTAGAGGAAATCCTCGCGCTCAACAGAGAAACGGACGTCCCCGAGACCGGCGCCATGACGAACATGCTCTGGAGCGATCCCTGGGATGAGCCTGGCGAAGGCTCCTTGGCAAGGGGACGTGGCGTCCTCTTCGGGGAGGACTTTACCAAGGCGTTTGTTTGGAGAAGAACAACCTGGTGCTGGTGGTGCGCACACGACGTTAACAGCGTGTATGGATAAGGGGTACGCAAAGACCCATGTTGGCAAGTGCATCACCATCTTCTCGACGCCAAAACTACTACAACTCCTACGGGAACAAGGCAGCTACTCTCAATGTCGACCAGCATCATAATCCGTGGAGGACAGCGTTCGGATCGACTCTGCCGCCAACTGACTTTTTAGGCAAGGAGGGTTGTGCAGTCTCCTAAAAATATTTTACACAACCGGAAAACCTCGTAAGCGATGTGATAGCGAAGTCGATACGAACGACTATAAACAATGTGTTGGTGCGTCGGACCCCCCTACGAAAGTCGCTACGGGCGACTCTAAAGAATAACAAAGTCGCTACGGGCGACTCTAAATAACGACATGTAGGGACAACCGTCGACCAAACACTGAGAGTCGCCACGAGCGACTATAAAAAACAAAATGTCGCTAACGTCGGCCCAGGCGACCTCGTGAAAGGGCGCACAAGAAAGGTCGGACAGGTTACAGACTCCGAGAGGAAGCTCCACAATCCGCCCGAGTGGAGGCGAAGATGAGTGTCCCAAGCGACTGCGGCAACTACGACGATGCGAAGGACGACACCTACACCCCTCTTACGTCTGAAGGGAGCGCTTCTGCAACCGCTGACCCTGCCCGGAGAACCACACACAACACCTCCGTGGACGACAAAATCAGACCTACGGACAACAACGCGCATATCCAGAAGGGAAGACAACTGGGGGGCAGTGCCTTTGGGGACGTCTTTCAGGAATGGTTTAGTGCGATGACATGCAATACACGCTGTCTCCGTATCCCCAGGAAATTAGTCAGTGGTGTAACCTTAGCGGAATACGTCAATGCAGCCAATCCACATCTCATCGAAGAACGTGAAGCCTCCAGCTTCGCCTGCCAAATCCTCAGCGGCATCCGTACCACCGGGCTCACACTATTGTCCAGCGAGACATCAAATCAGCATACGTCCTCCTATCGAAAGACAATCGTCAAACTCTGTGACTATGGTTCCCTTAAAGAGCTTCGTGAAGGCGACTAGAGTTATGATGTGGTAGTATCGCGGTATCGGGGAACGGGGTTTGGGATATCATCATGGGTCTATACAAAAATTACAAAATACAAAACAGGAAGCAGTGATGCAGGAAGAACCTCGCAAGCTATATGGAAGCGGAAATCGTTACGAGCGACTATAAACAATGTGTTGGTGCGTCGGACCCCCCTACGAAAGTCGCTACGGGCGACTATAAAGAACGACATGTAGGGACAACCGTCGGCCAAACACTGAAAGTCGCCACGAGCGACTATAAAATAATTAGATGTCGCAAACGATGTCTCCGGCGGTAACGCCGCGGCCACACTGGGCGAAAACAGTGAAAGTCGCCACGAGCGACTATAAATAATTAGATGTCGCTAACGATGTCTCCGGCGGTAACGCCGCGGCCATACTGGGCGAAAACAGTGAAAGTCGCCACGAGCGACTGTAAATAATTAGATGTCGCTAACGATGTCTCCGGCGGTAACGCCGCGGCCACACTGGGCGAAAACAGTGAAAGTCGCCACGAGCGACTATAAATAATTAGATGTCGCTAACGATGTCTCCGGCGGTGACGCCGCGGCCATACTGGATTAGACAGTGGGCGAAACAGATTTGTAGCATCATTATCAGGACTCCGAGTATTCAGCTCTGTGCAGAGCAGTCCCAGGGGGTTAGGGGTGCAATCAACGAAAAAAACCTTTTTTCCTTTTACTTACCTACCGATCCTACTATTTTTATTCCTACGAAGCTTGCTTTAAAGGGGAAATAGTATTACCGGTACGGTCGCCAATCATCCCTCAAACAGGAGGATTGTGCAATCAACGAAAAAAACCTTTTTTCCTTTTACTTACCTACCGATCCTACTATTTTTGCCAACAACCCTTTTATCCCCCCCACCCCACCCCACCCTATCTCCTACAGAAAATTTGCTATTTTAATTTCCTCAGCTTTTGAACTTCGTTATTACACATTTTTTTTTGGTTTCTCCTTCTCAAAAAACCCCCCACCGCTTTGCTAAAATTTCAAACCCTAGCTTCGCCTGGATCTCTAGGAAATCGTTCCTACTTTCTCCGTTTTCTCCTTTCAGGGTGACCACCACTACCGTCCATACGTAGTATTGCCGGAAGAAAAAAAAAACTACTTCGCACTACCACCACCCACCACAACAACATGACACGCTACATCGAAGAGCAAGCTGATCTCTGCGACACTGCAAGCCAGGAAGAAGACTACGATGACAGCTTCTACACCCAAGCAGACACCTTATTCCCACGGCACTACAACCCACCCCCACCCCCACAGCCACACCCCACAGACCGAAGGTACAAATTACTGAAGGCGGAGTATGCAGAAAAATCCGACACCCTAGCGGCAACGGAGCAGAAGCTGCGCACAGCTGTGGAGGGATGCGACCGGGCGACACGAGATGCGTCACGCAAGGCTGCGCAGACAAAGCTGCTCAAAACGGAGTCAGTTCTCTACCAGAGGGAGCTGAAGAAGGTGAAGTCCGAGTTGGCTGCGTTGCAGGAGTCGCACCACGACGCGCTTCTCAGCATTTCTGCATTGAGGAAAGAGCTGCACACCCGCAGCCTTGAAATCCAAGACAGCCGTGCCAGGGAGTTGACCAGCCTCCGTGAATCTGTTGCACAAAGTGTGCGAAACCCGATTCGCAACGCTTCGCGGAGCAGGGGGGCCAAGCCAAATCCAAAGCCAGGGAAGAAGGAGAAGGAGGACAACTCCAACCCTAAAAATGAGGCAAAAATGAAAAAGCTTGTCCAGGACATAGCTGCAGTAACATGCGAGGTCGAAACACTCCGCAAACAGAACACAGCTCTGTGCAGCGAGCTGGAGGCATGCAATAGCGACAAAGACCGCTACGTCGAGCTGTTGATGAATGCGGGGGTGGCCTCTGCGGAGGGGGGTGACGGGGCTGTGTCTGTTGCGGCAGCAGGCATCCTCCTCGGGCGGATCCAGGGGCAGCTGGGGGGCGGTGGTGGTGGGGGTGGCGATGCGGTACTCACAAAACTGCAGACCAACCTGCGTGCCCTTCTCTCGCTCTGGGATGCTGACGGCGTGGAGTCGCTTGAAATGACGCAGTGGGGGACAGACGTTGACGCAGCGTGCCGTGGCATCTCTGTCGAAACGCATCGACTCTCAACACTCCAGAAGCTGTTTGCGACCTACAATGCAGCAGGGTAGAGAGGGAGGGTGGGAGGGTGGGAGGAGTGGTCTATCCCATTCTCGCAGCGTTCTGTTCTAGGTTGGTCGGAATGCAGTAGTGCAGTAGTGCAGTAGTGGAGTGGGGGTGGTGGTGGGGGAGTGTTGGAAGTGCTTTTTAGTATTTGATAGATTCATAGAGGTGTTAGAAAAAGGAAAGGGGGGGTGTTTAGAATTGTAAATTGTTGGGGGTGGTGGGGTGGGGAGGGGGAGGGGGAATCCTCGTATCACACAAAACAGGTTTGTCTTTATTTACACCCAACTCCACCATGAAAACCGCCCTGTCTGTTCTGGCCATGGCAGCAGCGTCCACTGCGCTGCCCGCCTCATACGTTGAGATGAACGAGGGCCTGCTGTGGGCCAACTTCAAGGAGACGTACGGGAAGCGCTACAGCGGTGAGGACGAGTCTGCCCGTCGTGCGATCTTCAAACAGAACATGCTGAAGGCTGCTGAGCGTGAGGCTGGGTCAAAGACAGGTGTGCGCCACGGGATGAACGCATTCACAGACCTGACTGCGGAAGAGTTCAAGGCGTACCACAACCTGCGCCTGCCCACGAAGCCGTCGCCTCCGGCACTCTTTTCTGCTGCCGAAGTGCGGCAGGTGCAGAACACATCTGTGGATTGGAGGACGCAGGGACGTGTCACACACATCAAGAGTGAGGGTCAGTGCGGGAGTGTGTGGGCTTTTGCTGCAGTGGGCACAATGGAAGGACAGTGGGCTGCCACACACAACCTGACCTCTTTGTCGGAGCAGGAGCTTGTGTCGTGTGACAAGGTGGACCAGGGCTGCAACGGTGGGATGTTGGATACTGCGTTCCAGTGGCTTCTGGACAACCACAACGGAGAGATTGTGACTGAGCAGGAGTACCCGTACACAAGCGGAGAGGGTGTGACTGGGACCTGCAAAGACGTGAGCTCGATGGCTGTTGGTGCGAAGATCACCGGCTACAAGGACCTCCCACAGGATGAGGACCAGATGGCGACGTACCTCATTGCAAACGGACCCATTGCCACTGGTGTGGACGCTGAGAGCTGGAACACATACCAGGGAGGAATCATGGACAACTGCTCAATGAGACAGCTCGACCACGCTGTGACGATTGTGGGTGTGACCCCCACCTACTGGATCATCAAGAACTCCTACTCTTCCGGGTGGGGAGAGAGTGGGTACATCCGTTTGGCACGTGGCTCCAACCAGTGCGGAATGAAGAACATGCCCACTGTGGCTCTCGTCTGAACCTGAGATTGTTCATCTGTCTCATTGAAGTTCTCTTTACATTTTCAAGTTTTCATTGTTCCATTAATATTGTTTTGAAACTGTGTGCACTTGGCGTTCTGTTCAAGCAAAGCTTTGGTCGCTTCCTGCCCCTTTTTCATTACTGTTTGCTGCTAATCCAAAAGTCCCACCTGTATTTTTGGTATCTTGATTTGTTCGATGTGCACGAGAGTGCACATGCATCTGCCATTTTTTTTGTTTTTTGTTTTTTGTTTTCCTCTGTACGGCCACAAGGTTTTTCATCCCTTGCATCTGCGATTGTCTTTGCGACATCGACAGAACCAAAGGGACAGAAACACGTACATTGGAACATGCGACTGAGGCTCTCTGGCCATATGTTGCTCTGAAGTGTGTAACGATTTGTTTGTGTGATTGTTTTGGATTCCTCTACTCTGTCATGTTTACATTATTTTGTTTTCTGAACATTCTCTGAGTGTATGAAGGAGAGGGTTGCTGCTGCGGATTGCTTTGGTCTTTGGTGCTCGATGTGTTTTCCGCGCAAAAACGTTCTCGACTCATTTTGTGTGTTCACTTATTTGACCGCTACTTTGCTTGCCCGATGTGTGTGCACGAGAGGCACATTCATCTGATAAGTTTCCTTGTTTGCTTCGTCTTGATGTACTCCACATCCCCCTTAACCCGTATCCCTTTTGACAGTGGCAATGCATAAACACCTACTTTAACACACAAAACAGGTTTGTCTTTATTTACACCCAACTCCACCATGAAAACCGCCCTGTCTGTTCTGGCCATGGCAGCAGCGTCCACTGCGCTGCCCGCCTCATACGTTGAGATGAACGAGGGCCTGCTGTGGGCCAACTTCAAGGAGACGTACGGGAAGCGCTACAGCGGTGAGGACGAGTCTGCCCGTCGTGCGATCTTCAAACAGAACATGCTGAAGGCTGCTGAGCGTGAGGCTGGGTCGAAGACAGGTGTGCGCCACGGGATGAACGCATTCACGGACCTGACTGCAGCAGAGTTCAAGGCGTACCACAACCTGCGCCTGCCCACGAAGCCGTCGCCTCCGGCACTCTTTTCTGCTGCCGAGGTGCGGCAGGTGCAGAACACATCTGTGGACTGGAGGACGCAGGGACGTGTCACACACATCAAGAGTGAGGGTAGGTGTGGGAGTGTGTGGGCTTTTGCTGCAGTGGGCACAATGGAAGGACAGTGGGCTGCCACACACAACCTGACCTCTTTGTCGGAGCAGGAGCTTGTGTCGTGTGACAAGGTGGACCAGGGCTGCAACGGTGGGATGTTGGATACTGCGTTCCAGTGGCTTCTGGACAACCACAACGGAGAGATTGTGACTGAGCAGGAGTACCCGTACACAAGCGGAGAGGGTGTGACTGGGACCTGCAAAGACGTGAGCTCGATGGCTGTTGGTGCGAAGATCACCGGCTACAAGGACCTCCCACAGGATGAGGACCAGATGGCGACGTACCTCATTGCAAACGGACCCATTGCCACTGGTGTGGACGCTGAGAGCTGGAACACGTACCAGGGAGGAATCATGGACAACTGCTCAATGAGACAGCTCGACCACGCTGTGACGATTGTGGGAGTGACCCCCACCTACTGGATCATCAAGAACTCCTTCTCTTCCCAGTGGGGAGAGAGTGGGTACATCCGTTTGGCACGTGGCTCCAACCAGTGCGGAATGAAGAACATGCCCACCGTGGCTCTTGTCTGAACCTGAGCTTACGTTTGTTCCATTGTTTTGAACATGTGTGCACGTGACCGCGTCACATTCATGTTTTCCAGTTTTGTTTGGTTCCTCTCCTGCACCTTTTTGCTTATTCGTTTGCTCATAGCAGAGACAGGTATAGAAGTTAGCAGGAGTTGGACCACTTTTTGTTGCGCACCCGCGACGTGCTTTTCTGATTGTTGCTTTTTCTCTTAGTTTTTTTTTCGTTCGATGAAGTGTGAGAATCAATAGCACATATCGCGGTATCTTGATATTGTTTTGCCACAAAGGCTTTTCGTCCCTTGCATCTGCGATTGTCTTTGCGACATCGACAGAACCAAAAGGGACAGAAACACGTATTTATTTAGAATTGCTTTAACTCGCGATTCATGTATGCTGAAATGTGTAAGAATACCCCAACCAAACACACAAAAAAACGTTATTTTCCCTACCACGCGTTCTCCTTGAATTAATGAGAACCAGAGTACGTGACTTGAGCACAGTTGCGTTGCGCGCGAGAGACACAGGCTTGGTACACATACTATTGTTCACTGTTTTTTTTTTTGAATAATTTATAACGTGTAGACACCTCGTTTATTTCTCAGCTCCACCCATTTTTTTTCAATGTCTTTGCCGATACTTATCTCATGTTGCGCATCCCTGATGTGCAGTGACGACGGCATCTCCTTCTAGTCAACCTTTCTTTGTCTTTGTCCACTGAAGATGTGTCTCTCCCCACCCCTTTGTTCGTTGTAAAACCACTCCCCCCCTGAGTCCCCCCCTCCCATCATCTCCCAGGGGGGTGACGGGGGCGAAAGCCGTGCAGCCACACAAACCACAAAATGCTGAGAGAAACCC
This sequence comes from Rhynchopus sp. YZ270_cl-10, assembly GCA_964035575.1. Classification (NCBI taxonomy): domain Eukaryota; phylum Euglenozoa; class Diplonemea; order Diplonemida; family Diplonemidae; genus Rhynchopus; species Rhynchopus sp. YZ270_cl-10. The sequence continues at coordinate 185,852 of OZ037897.1, read as the reverse complement.
GCATCGCGCTGGCTGCAGGCAGGAATGCGACACACTCGCGGTACAACATCTTGGGAAAGGTATGGGCTCTACATATTTTTTTTTTCCCCCAAACACGTAGTGTATCGCGTGTATAGCTGCGTTCAACGAAAAAAACACTGTTATATTTTTATTGTTATCAAGATCAGTTGGCGGATGATATCGTCTAGTTTTTGGGTTGTGTGGCTCAACACCTTCGTTGTACTTCTTTTACAAAAAAGTAGGGTTCTGGCTGCATCAAAATATTTCAAATGGCTGAGACTGCGTTACATTGATAACTTCACCTTTTCAAACATCCATTTCCTCTCTTCTCCACCTTCTCCTTCCCCCACCCCACCTCACAGGCCCCAGTACAGTACGTGTCGCCAGGGCATGGTATTCTGGGCCACCGCCATGCAGTGGCACGTCCAAAGGGGTCGATGATGTGGCGGAAGTGGCTCAAAGACGTGCCACGTGTGTTTAAGTGGGAACGTGAGGATCCACCGGAGCACCTGAAGCGCTTCCATAGGCACGGTATCGAATGGGGTACACAGCGCTACCAGTACGCTACTGTCGATGAAGAGCTTTGGCCCAAGGTCGTTCTGAAGTCAGAGGAGCTGCATCTGCGTGATGTGGACAGCTGGCGGGATGCATACCGCCTGCACATCGAAGGGCATTTTGGAAACCTCAGACAACGACACCACGTGTCGGTGCCGAACAACTACAATGCCGTGCAGCGTTATGTGTATGTCATATTTTTTTTTGTCACCTCCACAACACCCCCCCTTCAGGCGCGCGATGGACCACCACTACCAACTAAAGAAACGGAACAAGGACCTGCCTAAGGTATTGCACCCTCACACCCCTCACACCCCTCAACGTAACCACCCTTCACCTCCACAGTTCCACCCTGCACCAGACGCGCTGCTCGACTACGAACTCTGACGTCATCTCCTCTGGCGAGGACGCGGCAACCCCTATTTTTTGTGCCACAAATTGTGCCTACAAAAAAGCTATGGGGTAAAACTAACCCCCCCCCCCTCCCGGGGTGGGAACTGCTTGCCATCGTTAGCGGTTCTCTCCTACGGTAGGTTCGGCACCCCCGGGAGAGAGGCACTGCCAAAGCGTCCGCTGTTGTGAATGTGCTGAGGCGTTTTGCACAGCGTCTCTCTTATTTCAGTAGTATTTAGATCTTTTCTTCTCGATTCTCGATTCGGCGGTTCGGTATAAAAAAATATGACGATCGAGGGCGATCGCTCAAGATCGCTGGTCAATGTGTGGTGTAAGAGTGGGTCACGATCGTGGAGAAAAAGGGGGGGGGGGGTTGTTCAGATCGGAATACGTCCTGACAACGAAAGAACGAAACGAAACTATACGGTTGTGGAGCATTTTTTCTGGCTTTTTTCTGACAACTCTTTTCTGTCACACAACCCAAAGCTTCCCTAGGCAAGAAATAGGGGGCTTTATTCAGGTTGGTGGGGGGTGTTCAAATGGGTTCAAAAGATACGTTGCGTTCCGTTCCGCCTAAACCAGAAAACACGACACCCCACGCACACATGTCTTTTCCCCTACCCCTTTCCCCCCGACGTACAAAAAGCTGATGCTGTTGCGATATCGATTGTGGCCAAAAGGCGACCTATGCACACAGAGGCTTAGAACCACCCTTTTTTTTCACTTTTCTTTAAAAATGACCCTCCTGTAATGTCCCCTCCTTTCCTCACCCCTTTTTTTAAACCCAATAATGCCGCCAGCGCAGTACCGCAAATGTGTTCAATATGAGTCCACATCTGCACCTGGGTCAGCTTGGTGGATACGTCAATGTGTATTGAGGTGTCTGCACGGTGTCAAATGCATTTTGCTTTCGCACTTCCGTTGTGTGTAAGATGTGTGTAGGGTGTGACACCTTCGTTTCGTGTTTTTTTTGTTTGATATTTTCATTCAGTATACACAAAAAATATCCATAAAAAATGGACGAAACCGTCGCAGTGGTTCTGATACTCTTTGGGTGTCTGTTTCTTTGCGTAGCGTTGTTCCTCTGCTACCGTGTCCGTGCCATGCATTTGCAACCCCAGCCACAACCCCTCACCGACACCGACGAGACCTCAAGCAACAGCACTGCACCGTCGTCCACACCGCCACCACCACCACCTAAACGGAAACGCCGCAAGCCCACTGCCAAGCATCACCCTACACCACCTGTAAGCGACACAGAGGATGACAACGAGGAGCCCCTCCCGGCCACGCCAAAGAAGAGGGAGCTAAGCAAAGTGGCCAGCCCACCGGTTGCAGAGCCCGAGCTGCCGACGCCGGACCTGGAGTCCTTTCGACGGTTGGAGGCGCGTCTGGAGCGTCTGGAGCAGCAGTCGATTGTGCCGTTCACATCCCCCGTCCCCTCCTCACCTCTCCGCGCGAGTGGCCACTCCGCGTCACCTCCACCAACAGTCATGTCACAGAACGACCTGGGCGACCCAGTCAAGCAGGCACAGTGGCAGCAAATGGTCATCCGCGAAATGCTAGAGAGCGGTGCGCACCCCGAAGTCACGGTGCTACCCGTGTGAAAGGGGGTTTGGGGAGGTTCTTTTTGCGGGCAGGGTGGGGTTTTGGGGAAAACGGGATTGGGTTATGGGGTCTTTTTTCTCAAAAAAATATACAAAAAAAAATTAAGATGCTCCTTGTAGGTTCCCGGAAACGTTGTGGAACCCGAGGAGCGTTTTCTTTTGAAAACTTGGTTAGGATGAGTGTAGACACATCCCCGAGGATGCCACTCTGCATAATACCAAACCAAAGTTTTTTTAAACCCTAGATGTTTTGTGCTATGTGTTATGTTTCACTTTTGTTTGTATTTCAATTTTTTTTAGTAGCATTACTTTCCTTAAGACAAAACGCAGCATCCGCCCTTCAAATCTTTGTGTATTCTATTCGCCTACATAGGGTGGACTCCCTTGAGTTAAGTCCGCGAAAAATGTTTTCCCTGTGTACTCATGCACACACGTTCTCTATTTCAGCCGTTTAGGCTGGGGGAAAAAAAGAGGTCGCGTGGGCTTGCCGAGCGGTTGTGAACCGCCTCCGTTCTCTTACCGGACCACCCTTTTGCATGAACTCGACCGAGCTGCGTTTTTAGCACGTTTTTCAAACGATTCTTTTGTTACAATCTGTTGTGATTTCTTTTGTCAAGTACAACAATAACTTTGCTTTCCCCCATTTTTTTTGCCCCCTTCCTATCCTCACATCACCCACCTGCCCTTTTCCATCCATCCATCAATAAGACACCTTTACACATACACGTCGCCTTCAGAACAGAGGTCTGCACGTTTACCCCCTTGCACAGTGCATGAAAATTTTGTTTTTAAAGTACGGAGTGTTTTGAGAATACATTGTGACCGCAATGCAGTATCTCCCGCGGAGCGACGTGTGGGGGAACTACCCGTACTACCTGGTGATGTTCGTGTGCGGTGTGTTTGCCATGCGTGCAGAGGAGGTGCAGACGCAGCAGATGCTCAACGCGGTTGTGACGTGCTGCTCGCTCTTTGTCGTCAACAATGCGTGGCGGCGGCTCTCCGTTGATGGACGTGACACACGCAGAGGACCCTTAGGGACAGCGGATATGCGGTGAGATGTGCTTTGCTAGATGTGCTAACGACGTGAAGAGAGCCTGTATTGGGGACTGATCGAATCGCCCTGTGAATTACACGAGGCAGTTGAGTGATTTCCGCAAGACCCGCAACCATAAGTGATGTAGAGTGAGAATGGCAAGCCACATTGCAGAACGTACACGAAAAGGGCAAGTGTAACGTTGCATGCGAAGTGTGTAAGGGAAGAGCATAGCAACACCTACACCGAATTTTTCTACACAAAAGATTTCATTGGACGCAGCCCGATGAGCGAGGTTATTGGGTGTGCTGGAGGGTCTGGTGGTTAAGAGAAGGAAAGATGAAAATAAATTAAAGAAAAGAAAAGAGCCCCACCCCCATTTTGTCACACACAGCTTACGCGCTCCCCACCCTTGCACCCAACCCAACACTACTCCCACAACACACCCATCACGCATTGTACAAAACCCAACAGGATTGACCTATTTTTGTAAAGTAACCTATATTGGAAAGGAACGGAAGAGCTACAACCCACAGAACCTCTCGCCTCTCGCGGAAGAGAGGAGACAAGAGACAAGAGGATGACGGGGCGGGGCACAACTGTGTGCGCCGTGGCGTGTGCGCTGCTCTTTGCAGGCATGCCTGGGCCTGTGGAGGGGGCGACGTTCCTGAAGCCGTGCACGTCGCTGTCGGTGCGCTACCACCGTAGCATCAAGGATGCGGTGACTGTGGTGAACGGGGCACTGGTGGCGGCACAGAGCCGGATGTCTGCGGCGGAGCTGTCGCTGGTCGGGACGGGAACCTCGCTCGGGTTCCTGTCGACGCCTCTTGCGGACCTGATGAACAGGACGTCTGAGCTGTCGAACCAGCTGGACGAGGCGAACGACGTGACGCTGGCGACGCTTGTGAAGGTGCTGCCGTACGGGATTTCTGTGGGGTGCCAGGTGGACATCTCGACGGCGGACCTGTACCTGACGCTGGCGGTGAACGCAAGCGGTGTGGTGTCTGCGTCGGCGGACCTGTCGTTGCTGGCGGAGGCAGACGTGGCGGGGCTGGGGCTGGCGTTTGCGGGGCCGGCAGACTCGCTGGTGACGCTGGGCGGGGCGACGTTTGTGTCTGGGACGGTGGGTGTGAAGGTGCTTGCAAGCGGGACGGTGGTGAGTGTGACGGGGCTGACTGCGTCTGTGTCTGCGGCGGGGACGGTGGCGACCTCTGTTGCGTGGCGCGACGTGTCTGCGACGGCGTCTGTGGGGGTTTCCGGGTCTGTGGACCTGACTGGGGTGACGATCCCGGTTGAGTTCCCTGCAGGCACTGCGAGCTTGGCGGAGTGGACGTCGCGTCTGGGGGAGGTGCGCTTCGGGACTGTGGCCGGGACGCTGTCGGGTGCGCTGTCGGTGGACGTGGCGGGGGCGGTAGGTACGACGCCTGTGGGGCAGCTGCCGTCTCCGGTGCTGAGGCTGTACGACGCAGACGTGTTTGACGCGGAGCTGCCTGTGGTGACTGTGGACGCAGACATGACGGCCCTGGCGTCGACGTTTGTGGAGCTGCTGCGCCAGCTGGGGTCGTTCGACATTGACCTGGGTGTGCTTGGGCTGTCTGGGCTGGAGCTCCCGGGAGTGAACGTGTCGGCGCTGGTGAGCGGTGTGCCGGACATGCTGAAGCTGGCGCCTGTGGCGGAGCAGTACTTCCTGCTGTACGTGGACGGGGCGTCTGCGCCGACCTTCAGCGGGCTTGTGGACTTCCTGAAGGACAACCTGCCTGCGCCGCAGCTGACGTCGGCGGTGTCTGTGAGCGGGGTGAACGTGACTGGGGGGTGGTTCCCTGCTGCCGGGGAGGTGGCGCTGAACATCCGGATGGAGCTGGAGTCGACGCTGGCGTCGGACACGGAGGCGGCGGCGTTCGGGGGGTGCGTGGCGTCGGTGTTTGAGACGGTGGGGGAGCTGGAGGCTGCGTTTTCGCTCATTGGCGGGTCGCTGAAGCCGGGGAAGACACTCGAGGTGCCGGACTTCTCTGCGGACGTGGGGTTCCGTGCGACGGTGGTGCTGGACGTGACGGTGGGTCTGAAGACGGAGTTTGTGAACACGGGGACGCTGACCGGGTCGGCGCTTGCGGGGAACGCGTTTGTGCGTGTGAACGACCTGTCTGCGGATGTGGCGGTGACGCTGGACCCGGTTGACTTTTCGGCGGACCTGATGCTTGGGACGCAGTTTGTGGTGCGTGGCGGGACGTTTGAGGCGGCGCTGGGTGTGCGTGCGAACTTCAACGCGTCGGAGGACGAGGAGGACGTGGAGCTCGGGGCTGCGGTGTCTGCCTCGACGGTGGCGGCGGTGGCGGAGATCACTGTGCTGGAGCTGCTGTCGGGGGGCACGGGTGCGGTGCTGGACTTTGTGGCGCAGCTGTCGCTGACGCCGTACGCGTCGCTGGACGTGGTGCTGCCTGTGGCGCTCACGGCTGGGTTTGCCGGGAAGGACGTGAGCCTGGCGCCTGTGCTGGAGCTGCACGACGCGAACCTGCTGAGCGGCGGGCTCCCTGCGTTCTCGCTGGACATCGACCTGAGCTTCCTTGTGCCGACGCTGCCCGGGGGTGGGACGGCTGGGGGCACGGCGGAGGACGTGCTGACGCCGGTGATGGCGGCGCTGTCGAAGATGGTCGACAAGGTTGCGGACGTGGCGCTCCCGACGGCGTCTGTGGCGAACGTCCCGTCGATTGGGGGGCTCCTGAGCGGGCTGGCTGGACAGGTGTCGTTCTCGACGGTGCTGGCGGAGTACCTCGACCTGCTGGTGAAGTTCCGGGAGCTGGAGAACGGGCTTGGGCTTGACCTGGTGCTGGAGACTGTGCGGGCGGATGCGCTTGTTACGGAACAGATCTTCAACGAGAACCTGCTGGTGGCCCTCCAGGCGCGCTTCCCGACTGTGTTTGGAAACTTCAGCACGTCCACGTTCGTGAACTCGTACGACGGGTCGGTGTTCACGGCAGTTAACTACCTCGCGCACGTGCAGGTGGTGTTTGGGCTTGTGTCGACACTGGCCTCAGCGGACGCGACCTTCGGGCGGGAGGAGCTTGTGTGGTACCTGGCGGTGAACCCGACGTACGCGCTGGCGAAGGACACTGCGTGGGCGCTGGTGAACCTGCTGGGGGCTTCCTCGCAGTACGTGATGGACCCTGCAGGCTCAGGCTACCCTGTGGACGCGACAACGTCTGCAGCCTTTAACCCTGGGACAGCTGAAAACCTGGCAGCTCTGCAGGCTGCCCTCGGTGTTGACGGGACCTTCACACTTGCGACGCTGGGGAAGTTCCTTGCGAACAGTGCGCCGACGCTGGGTGTGAACGTGAACTTCAACAAGGCTGTGTTTGAGCTGCTGGTGGTGTCGTTCCCGGACCTGGGGACAACATACTCGGGGAGGACTGTGGGGGACCTGCTGCCGACGAACCCTGTGACTGGTGCGACGTTTGACTGGCGCAACTACGTTGCTGACGTTGGTGCTGTGTTTGGGTTGGGGACAGAGGACGGGGATGCGGCTGTGGATGTGGCCGCTGTGGCGGGGCTGTTTGGGAAGCGCCCGACGCTGATGGGGTGTGTGCGGTACCTGAAGGCACGCATGCTGCACGGTGCGCTGTCGGCGGCTGCCGCTGCGGCAGGTGCCTCGGAGCAGGTGAGTGTGTCTGCGTCTGGGTCGACCTCGGGGCTGAGCTTCTCGGCAGACCTGGTGCACACAGCGTCTGGCCGGTGGGAGCTTGGGGCGAAGCTCGGGCTCGCCTTGGACACCGGGGCGATGAAGCCGACGGACGCGGTGAAGGGACTGGAGGGGGCGCTGTCGGGGCTCTTTGATGCGATTGGGGAGGACAGCGTGGTTGCGAGCGTGGGGACGATTGGGAGTGTGCTGCAGAAACGCCTTGCGGGGCTCGACGACTTCCTGTCGCTGTCGGCGGTGGTGGCCGTTGGTGTTGAGGCTGGGCTGGACCTGACGCCGCTGGTGGCGGGGACGGGGCCGCCGACAGTCTTCGTGCGGGTGTTGGAGTTCAACCTGTCTGTTTCTGCGGGGGTGAAGAACTACGCGCCGACGCTTGACTTTGGGTCTGGGTTTTCGTTTGGGTCGGTTGTGAACACGGACCTGGTGTTCTCTGCAGTGGCGACTGGGGCTGTGGATGCGTCGACGGGGCTGCTGTCGTCGCCGATTGTGCTGGCAGACGCATCGACACAGTCGCTGTCGCTGGCGCCGCTTGTGGCAGCACTCGAGTACTCTGGGAGCGTTGTGGCGGAGGTGGAGCTGTCGGGTGCGCTGCTTGGGGACAGCGTGTCGGTCTTTGTCTCTGTTGAGGACCTGGCGTTGTTTGACAATGCGGGGCCGAAGTACTCGGTGGACGTGGAGATCCCGGGGGAGCTGATGGCGGTTGTGCGCGACGTGCTTGGGGAGGTGGGGGACGTTGGGCGGAGCATGAACGAGATGGACGCGCTGACAACAACGCTGCCGCTGGTGAACCGGACGCTGCACGACCTGCTCAAGGTTGGGGAGACGGGCCCGCAGTGGGGAGACTTCCTGGAGTGGGACACGGTGCTGGACACGCTGCTGGCAAAGGACGAGTACAAGGGGTGTCTGTCGGGCGGGGACGCGGCGTGCCCGCGTGCGCGCGAGACGGTGACGCTGTTTTCGGAGGCGATGGCGAACCTGACGCAGAACGGGTCGTTCTCGGCGGGCGGCGGTGTGCCGGCGGCGTTTGTGAACGGCGGGATGGTCGGGGACAGCTTTGAGCTTGCGTTTGGGGTGGCCGGGTCGCTCGAGGTGCACGTGACGCCGCCGCTGGCGGAGCTGATTGACGACGACGACTTTGACTTCACCGGGACCGGGCTCCTGACGGTGAAGGTCGACTTCGCCTTCGGGTTTGAGGTGAAGGTCGACGCGAGCGGGAGCGGCGGTGCGGCGGGGGTGAGCACTGCCGACGTTGTGCTGCAGCTGCACGAATTCTCTGTTGCCATTGGGGTGGTGGCGGACGTGACGGCAACGGCGTCGATTGGGATCCTGTCTGCGTCTGTGGCGGACGGGTCGGGTGCGCTGAAGGCAAGCTTCGACATGACGATGAACAAGGGGGCGCCTGTGACGCTTGCGGAGCTGCTGTCTCTTGGGACGGCGGCCAAGGGGGCGATGCTCGAGTTCAAGAAGGACGCGTCGCTGTCTGCCTGTCTGCCGTTCTCTGCGTCGATTGGGTCGCAGGACCTGGGGAAGCTAAGCGGGGCGACCGGGGACAAGAAGCCGCAGGTGTGCGTGGCCGGGGAGAACCTGCTTGACGGTGGGGTGCCGACGGTGACGACGCAGTACATGGACCGGTTCATGGACTTCCGTGGGATGTCGCCGCTGCAGATGATGGGGGTTGTGCGTGCCCTGATCAACGTGCTGCAGGAGTACCGTGAGTCGGCTGTGTTTGACCTCCCGCTGCCCTTCACGGACGTGGACGTGGGTGACATGCTTGACTTCTCGGAGACGCTGGCCACAGCGCTGTCGAAGAAGATGGTGCGGGTGCAGGACGCGGCGGACCGGACGAACCTTGTGCTGTGCCTGGAGGGGGATGTGCTGATGGCGGGGTGGAACGTGGCGGGCAGCGACGAGAACACGTGGTTCGCCGGAAACGAGTCGAACAAGGTGATGTCGCTCGTGCTGAATGAGGAGCTTGAGGTCGAGGTGGCGCTGGACACGGCCGTGCTGGCGGCGGCTGCGGACGTGAGCGCGATTGCGGCGCACATGAACGAGGAGCTGTACAAGGCGGGGCTGGGGCTGTCTGTTGCGGCAAGCGTGGCGGAGGACGGGACGGATGCGCTGCAGCTGTGCACGAACGCGTCAATCAAGGCGACGGACCTGCGTGTGCAGGTTGCGCTGAAGAAGACCGGGATCACTGCGTACAGCGAGAGCGAGGATGCGGTGGCGGCAACGACGCTGCTCGGGTTCACAAGCGGGGACGTGAAGGAGGCGCCGCGTGTGCCGGCCTTCTCGTCGATCCCGGAGCTTGTGGTTGTGCTTGCGAAGGCTGTTGGGGTGCCGTCGGAGCTGCTGTCGTACACGTACGCGCCGTCTGCGGAGGACGCATCGCAGTACGAGCTGCTGTTCGCACTGAACCTGAAGGTGGCGCTGCCGACGCCGATGACGTCGCTGATGCTGGGGGCGGAGGTGGAGCCGCTGTTCTCGGTGAACGCGTCTGCGGAGATTGCGCTGAGGACGGACGTGGCGATTGGGTTTGAGGTGGGTGTGCGCATGGGGACGTCGGCAGGGAACCTGTCTGTGACGGCGAACATCCCTGCGGCGCAGGGGGTTGCGAGCTTTGAGCTGCAGACGGCGCAGAGCTTCCAGGTCGTGCTCGACAGAGTGCCGTACACGATTGCGCTGCGGGCCGGGGAAGAGTTCTACACGGAGCTGGCGGCACAGCTGCAGGTGCTGAACGTGACGCTTGAGGCGGCGGGGACTGGGCAGCAGATCCGGTCGCGCAACTACCAGGACACGACCTTCCTGATCCAGACGCTGGGTGTGCGGCGTCTGGAGGTGGTGACGTCGGCGGCGTTTGAGGAGCTGACGGGGCTGGCGAGCGACGGGTCGAAGGCGCTGCTGTTCGCGCCTGTTGTGCGCGACATGGGGTTCACGGCGGAGGCGCGGCTGTCGGTGACGGAAGTGAACATGGCGGCGACGATGACGGTGCTTGAGGCGGAGGCCTACTCCGGGTCGGGTGCGATTGAGGTTGTCGCCAAGGCGGACTTTGGGACGCCCGGGGAGACGATGATGCTGAGCGAGATCCGGGCTGCGATTGTGGAGGACCCGTTTGAGCAGATTGCGGCGAGCGCGACGCTGACTGCGTCCCTGAGTGCGGACTTCAAAGTGGGGGTGCCGTCGCTGGGGTCGCTGGACGCGTCGGTGGCGGTGGCGCTGGACCCTACCTTCGTCGTGGAGCTGAAGAAGGACTTCAAGCTCCCGAACGTGTCGACGGACTTCACCGTGGACGTGACAGGGCCGAAGCTGCCCGACTTCCAGCACATGTCTGCGGCGGACATTGTGGCCCTTGTGGCGGACGGAGTTGACATGATATTCGGGAACGAGGCGGCGGACCCGGCTGTTGAGGGGCTGCTGACGAACGTGCTGGCGGACGTGATGGACGTGGAGATCCCGCTGATCTCGTTCACGCCGCGCACAATGGTGTCGGGGATCCAGTCTGCACTGGGGAAGCTGGAGGGGCTGCTGACGAACCAGAATGGTTCGGTGTCGACGCTGGAGCTGCTGATTGAGGACGCGTTGGGGCTGGTGGCTGGGGATGACGACGCGAGCAAGGGGTGCACGGGGTCGTGCATGGTCGAGTTTTCGATGCCCGCCGACGGGAGTGCGCTTATGCTGTCGCTGTCGTTTGAGGCTGTGCCGAAACTGCCGGAGCTGTCGCTGGACATGGACCTGCAGGAAATGATGGGGTTGGCGGGGGTGACGCTTGATGACCCGACCCTGCAGGAGCTGCTGGGGGACTTCCTCGACCTTGACGCCTCGCTCGACATTGTGCTGTCCGGGGGTGCGGCCGTGACACTGGAGCTTGGCGTTGACCTCAGCTCAAAGCCGTTCCGGTTCTTTGTTGGGGGCGAGACTGCCCTGCAGGTGTCTGTCGGGGCGAGTGCGATCGGGTCGCTGGAGCTGTCGCTCGGGCCGCTTAAGTTTGGGATCACGGATGCGACGATTGCGCTGACGGACGGGACGGACGCAGCCGGGCCTGCGTACCTGCGGTACGGGCTGCCTGCAGGGTCGAAGTACTACCTGAACAAAGGCTTTGGGGCTGTGCTCTCGGCCTTCGAGCTGACGTCTGCAGGGAAGGTGACGGCGATGCTGCCGATCGACGCCCCCATCGGGAAGACAATGGGGATCGAGGTGCCGCGCCTGGCGGACTTCCTGAAGAAGGACGACAAGAACGGGAAGCTTGTGGAGTTTGTCGGGGCAGACATCAACTCGATTCTGACATCGCTGGCGAGATCGGTCAAAGGGGTGTCGCGGATTGAGGCGATTCTGACGGACCCGAAGGTGCTTCTGAGTGGGATCAAGACGGTCTTCTCGACGATTGACGCTCTGGTGACTGGGGAGGACGGGATCCTTGGGACGATGGACGTGCCGATTGTGGGGTCCAAGATCCGTGAGGTGATCAGCGGCGACTTTGTGGACTCCTTCGTGGAGTCGCTGCTGAGCGAGCTGGGGGCGGCGATGGGGAAGGTGGAGCCTGCTATGTCGAAGTCGCTGGCAAGGGTGGTCAAGGAGCTGCTGGAAAGCTTCTTTGGGAACCGCGGGATCCTGAAGGGGGACTCAGTGCCAATCTTTGTGCGCGATAAGAACGGCGACCCGCTGCCCGTGATTTCGCCCGACGGGGACCTGCTTGACGGGCAGGGGACGCTGCTGGACAAGGCGGACTCGGTGGAGTGGGACCTGACGATTGGGAAGGACCTGCCGTTCGAGGGGGCGTTTGCGTTTGGCCTGGGGCTGGATGAGCTGCCGCTGTCGCTAAAGGCGTCGGGCGGGATTGTCCTGAATGTCGGGTGGGAGTTCAAGCTCTTCTTCGGGATATCTGTGTCGCGCGGGTTCTACATGAACGTGAAGGAGACGGAGATGGAGGTGTCGGTGGTGCTGACGCTGCCGAGGCTGGCGGCGACGGGCGAGCTGTTCATCCTCGACGCGTCAGTGAAGAACTACGACTCCACGACGAAGCTTGTTGGGAGTGCTGCGGTCGACATCACAGACATGAACGACGACAAGTGGCTGACCTTTAAGGAGCTGAAGAGCGGGGGTGCGAAGTTGCTGCGTGCGAGTGCGGACTTTGAGGTTGTGCTGGGGATGGAAGTGACGCTGGGGCTGGCGGGCATGGACGGGCTGCCGAACTTTGTTACTTCGCTGTACTCGTACTACGGGGTGTCGTGGGAGAAGGGGGCAACTGTGGGGCCGGCGGTGGGTGTACCGACGGTGCCGGCGAAGAAGGACACGCTACCGGTGCAGGGGACCGTCGACAACCCGATCCCGTCAGGGACGCTGCTGCTGCTCGACGTGCATCTCGACCTCGGGCAGTTTGTGACGAGTGTGCTGAACCCGATCTTCGCAAAGCTGGCCGGGTTCCTGGGGCCGCTCCGACCGATCCTTGAGGCGCTGCAGAAGCCGCTGCCTGTGGTGTCGGACATGGCGGACCGCGACGTGTCGCTGCTTGAGCTGCCCGAGATCCTGATCAACGGGCTGCTGGGTGCGGGTGGGCCTGTGCGCGGGAGTGTGCATAACGTGCTGGCGTACGTGAAAGCCATCTCCGATGTGATTGACCTCGCCATTGCGGTGATTGATGTGATCAAGGAGTTGGCCGATCCCGACTACATCAAAACATACGGCACGCTGAAGCTGTCCTTCGGGAACTGGAAGATCGACAGCAACGGGTTCGCGGCGTACCCCGACGGGTCGCCGCTGCCGCAGGGTGCAGACTATTCGACGGCGGGGCGCGCGGCACGTGCGCTGGGTGCCGACGACGGCACACCGGTTGCAGCCTCAAAGTCAACAGGGTCGCCGAGTATGAAGAACTTGATGTCGAAGCTGACGGACCCGAAGGCGATCTTCCAGCTCCCGTTCCTGTCTGCGAAGGGTGTGCTGGGGCTGATCACTGGGGAGGACACGAACCTGTTTGTGGTGACGACGCCGACGATGGTTATTGACGTGACGATTGACTTCTGGCTGCCGCTGGCGGGGATCATTGTGATTGACTTCTACGGGTCGTTCCAGTTCCGTGCCGGGATTTCGATGGGCTACGACACGTCTGGGATCCGGCGTGCGATTGAGCAGGGGAAGCCGGAGCTGGCGCTCGACGGGTTCTTCCTGTCGGACACAGACGATCCGACTGGGGCGGGCGGGAACGACATCCCCGAGCTGTACGCGTCCGGGGTGGTGCGTGTCGGGGCGACGCTGAACCTGCTGCTGGCGCGTCTGAGTGGGAGTGGGGAGCTGTCCTTCACAGGGAGCGTTGACCTGTACGACCCGAACGACGACGGGAAGATCCGCTTCAGCGAGATCAAGAGCATCATTGACGAGGGGTCGTTCCTCGACATCTTCAACATCAAGATCAAGATGTGTGCGGGGGCGACCTTCAGCGTCGACCTGTTCAACCCGTTTGTGAACTGGAAGTGCAAGTGGTACGGGTGCTGGCCGCGTGGGCGCTGGGAGAGCATATGGGACTTCTCTGTGCACAAGTGTTTCCTGGAGCTGGACACGACGCCGCCGGCGCTGCCGATCCTGGCTGCGGTATCGCCCGAGCGGGTGCTGCGTCTGAACATGGGGACGTACGCAGGGGCGCGGGTGACAGGGGACACTGCGGACAGTGGGGAGACCTTTACGATCCGGCACGTGAACGGGGCGTCGCCTGCGGAGGAGGTTGAGGTGCTGTTTGGGGTGGCGCCGGCCGCCGGGCAGGACGACAACCGCCAGGCGCAGGAGTACACCGGGTTCTCGGCATACTACGGGGAGGGGAACAAGTTCTCGGACACGGTGCTGCTTGTGAACCCTGTGTCGAGCGGGCACTTCATCGGTGGGGACGACGACGGCTTTGACAGGCTTGTGCTGGACTTCTCGAGCGTGGTGTCGGACCTCCCGGCCGGGACGCTGTCCGACGGCCTGATCTCCGGGTTTGGCCTTGGGGGCGTGGGGATCAGCTACAGCGGGTTTGAGGAGGTGTCGATCTACCTGAACGGGCAGGCAAACCTGGTGACGGTGACGGGGTCGCGTCAGGGCTGTGCGGTGACGCTGTACCTGAACGGCGGGAACGACAAGGTTGTGGTGACTGCGGGGACGGCCCTGGCAGGGAACGTGCGTGTCGAGGGCGGGGACGGGCAGGACACGCTGTACGTGCTGTCGACGGTGAGCGGAGCGGGGCGCCTGGAGAAAGGGTCTGTGTCGCTCCCGGACACGGCGGGTGTGCTATCGTTTGAGGCGTCGACGCTGGAGGTGCTGCGTGTGACGCTGACGGGCGGTGCGGACACGTTTGTTGTGGCTGCGACGCCGCCGGTGGGCGCCTCTGTCGAGGTGCAGGCTGCGGGCGGGGCGGACACGATCACGGTGGGGTCGGGGACGCTGGTGGACATCACGTGTGCGGTGAAGGTGTCTGGGTCTGGGAAGGCGACGTTTGTGGTCGACGACTCGGCGGACACGACGGCCGGGAACGTCGGGGAGATGACGACAACGCGCGTGACTGGGCTGGGGATGTCTGCGGCCGGTGTGGTGTACACGACCATGGCGGCGGTGCAGATCAAGCTTGCGGTTCCGGTTGCAAGTGTCTTCACGGTCTCCGGGACGCACGCAGGGACGACACACCTGTACGGAGGAGGCATGGCGGACACGCTGACTGTGGCGGACGTGTCTGGGGAGACGTGGGTGTACGCTGGGGAAGGGGCGGACAGCCTTGTGGTGCCTCCGACGGAGGCCGGGGACGAGGTGACGAACCGGATTGCGGCAGTGCTGCACCTGGACGGGCAGGGCGGGAGCGACAAGTACAACGTGGGCTTCTCCGGGGCGGGGACGTCGCGTATTGTGCTCTCGGACGCGGGGTGGCGGAACGGTGGGGAGAAGAACGAGCTTTTTGTTGCAGGGACGCCGGCGGACGACACCCTCCTGTTCCGCAAGAACTTCATTGCGCTGCTGCACGCGGATATTGGGGTGGCGGAGCGCCTGGACGTGGACCGGACCATCAACGGCGGGATCACGGTGAACGGGCTTGCGGGCGACGACTCGTTTGTGACGGATGGGACGGCGGGGATTGTGACGCAGAACGGCGGGGCGGGAGACGACCGTTTCCTGATTGGGCAGATGTACAACTCGCTGCGTGTGGAGGGGAACATGTCGGAGCCGGAGGACGCGTTCGACACAACGCTGACGACGGAGGGCTACCTGAGCGACGGGAACGGGGAGCACATGAACTGCAACGGGGAGAGCGGGGAGGACACGTTTGTGGTGATGCGGAACGTCGCGGCGCTGTCGCTGCGTGGTGGAACTGGGGACGACCGGTTCACGGTGCGTGCGTTTGCCCTGTGGGACGCGGATGACCAGTCGCAGCCGGACCCGGCACTTGGGCAGACGGACGTTGGGACGGACGAGGGTGACGACGTGGTGTACTACACAGTGAACGCGCCGGTGACGATTGACGGTGGGCCCGGGTTTGACACGCTGGTGGCGATTGGAACGGAGTTCCCGGACACGTTTGTGGTCACGCGGGACGGGATCTACGGGTCTGGGCTGTACATCACCTTTGTCGGGATTGAGTCGGTGGAGCTGAACACAGCGGCAGGAGACGACACGGTGTACGTGATGAGCACGGCCGCGCACGTGCAGACGAGTGTGTTCGCAGGGCTCGGGTCGGACACGGTGTACGTGACGCCGCGCTACTCGGTGCCGGTGCAGAGCAGCGACCTGCGCGGGCACAACGGGATTGTGGAGCACGCGGTGTCGAGTGCGACGGACGCGGCGTACGACGGGCTTGAGGCGCACGGTGTGACGGCGTACGTGACGGACCAGGACAACGCGTCGCTTGCTGTGGTTCTGTCGAAGGAGATCCAGCTTGTGGAGGGGTCGTGGCAGAGTCCTATGGAGAGTATAAGGCGCTACAGTCTGCGCATGGGGCGCCCTGTGACGGGGTCGGGGGTGAACGACAGTGTGAGGGTTACGATTGTTGTGCCCGGTGCGCCGTCGGAGATCCCGGGGGCTGCGTCGGTGCTGGTGTATCCGTCGGAGATTGAGTTCACGTCGGAGGACTGGTCGGAGGAGCGCTCTGTGTTTGTGGGGGTTGCGTCGGACTCGGCGCTGGAGGGGAACGAGGTGGTGTTCCTCGGGCACGCTGTGGTGCAGATCTCGAACCTCGACGGCTACGACTCGCTGAAGATCCCTTCTGTGCCGGTGCGTGTGATTGACGCGGACCAGGCGGAGCTGTACGTGCTGGAGACGCCTGACACGACAACGGGGATGCGCATCTCTGAGGACGGTGCGGGGCTTGTGGGGACGTCTGTGACGTACGAGGTGCTGCTGCGGCCGTGTGTGGCGGGGGCGCGCCCGCAGGACGTGACGGTGACGGTGGAGCACGACGCGTCGCAGGTGACTGTGTCGCCTGCGACCTTCGCCTTCGACGCGAGCGGGAGCACAAGCGAGAAGTGCAGGCAGACTGTGACGGTGACGGCGGTGGACGACACGGCGGTGGAGGGCTTCCACTTTGTGGCGCTGCAGCACACGGTGGCGGTCGAGGCGTCGAACGCTGTGTTTGCGGGTGCGGCGCTGGCGGCGGATGCGGTGAACGTGGAGATCCTCGACGACGACGCACCTGCGCTTGTGGTGCTTGAGTCCGAGGGGTCGACGGAGGTGATTGAGGGGATGACAACGGACACGTACGTGCTGTACCTGACGCAGGTGCCGGTCGGGGAGGTGACTGTCGACGTGACGGTGGTGGCGTCGGAGATCTGGGGGGGCGGCGCGGGGTCTGCGGCGAAGCAGGTGAGCGTGTCGCCGACGCAGGTTGTGTTTGGTGCCGGGAACTACTCGGAGGCTGTGACGGTGACGGTGACGCCGGTGGCCGACGGGAAGGTGGACCTGGGGGAGACGACGCAGCAGTTCGCGTCGCAGCCGGCGCTAGCGTACCAGATCCAGGGTGCGCTCTCAGTCGGGGGTGGTGAGGCTGCGACTGCGGTGACAACGCTGTCGGCCGTCATGTACCCGGGGGAGGTTGACATTGAGGTGTTCCCCGGGCAGACGAACGAGTGGCTGACGGTGCGTGAGGAGCAGCAGGTGGACCGCCTTGTGGTGGAGAACACGGGCGGGTTCCTCCCGACGACGGTGGAGCTGGCCGAGGGGCGCATCACCGGGATGGGGATGGGGGAGTCGCGTGTGCTGGCGGGGACTACGACTGTGCTCGGGGGTGTGACCTACGACAGCTTTGAGGAGGTGGTTGTGAACCTCGGGCCTGCGGTCGACACGGTTGTGGTGAACGGGACGCACGCGGGGGCGACCTACGTGAACGCAGGGAAGGGGGACGACACGTTTGCGGTGCTGGCTGCGGACGGCCCTGTTGTGCTGAACGGGTCTGACGGTGCGGACACCTTTACGTTCGGGGACGAGGCGGGGCTCCTGAGCGGGGTGCGGGACGTGGTGTGTGTCGACGGCGGGGACGGGACGGACACACTGTGGGTGAAGAATAAGGGGGGGAACCCGGCGGGGGAGGCTGGGTTCCTGGCGCGGACGGAGCTGACGGGGCTGGGGATGTACCCGAAGCGCGACTCCTCGTCTGTGGCGGTGCAGGTGGTGGCTGTGCGCGGGACGGGCGGGACGTTCGGGCTGACGCTGCGCCTTGACGACGCGGCGCTGAACGTGACGACGGGGGCGGTGCACACCTTCACGTTTGCGGTGGGGACGTCGGCGGACGCTGTGGAGGCTGCGCTGCAGGCGGCGGTGTACCCGTCGGGTTCGGACAAGACGTGCGGGACTGCGGGGATTGGGCCCTGTGTGCACAGTTTCGCGGTCGACGCCCTCCCGTGGGGGTACCTTGTGCGCTACGTCGGGGAGCTTGCTGTCGAGGGGACTGTGCTGGCGCTTGAGCTCGACACGGCGGACGTGGTTGGGAATGTGCCGGAGCTGTTGCTGTCTGCGCCGATTGATTCGCGTACGCTGACGGCGGGGGCGCTGTACGTCGGTGTGGAGACGCTGGACGTGGACCTGTCCGTGAAGGGGGCGGACACGCTGAACATCCGCGGGACGTCTGTGCCGACGAAGGTGCGCTCACACGCCGGCGACGACACGTTTGTTGTGGGCTCGGACGCAATGGTGATGAAGAACGTGGACGCAACGACGGTGGAGAAGGTGGACGGGCGCCTGGACTACGTTGAGGCGCTGCTGACGTTGGACGGTGGGGATGCAGGGCGGACGCGTCTGCTTGTGTCTGACAACGCGGCTGCTGCCGGGAAGGGGGCTGTCGAGCTGTCGAAGGGCCTCATCCACGGCCTGGCGCCTGCGGACATTGTCTACACGGGTGCGGACTACACGCGCGGGATTTCCCTGTGGCTGTCTGCGCACGCGGACACGGTGCTTGTGAGCAGCACAGCCGGCTCCGAGGACAACAACACAGCAGACCTCGACCTTGGGGAGACGCGCTCCCGCACGATCACACAGCTCTTCACAGGCGACGGGGCGGACACTGTGACTGTGGTGCTGGCGGACACCGTGAACGGGTTCTTCGTGGTCGGGACGGAGGACGGGAACGACACTGTGAACGCGTCTGCGTCGACACTGCCGCTTGTGATTGTGGGTGGCGACGGGGACGACACGGTGCATGCCGGGCAGGGGGCGGACATCATCTTTGGCGACACCGGGAACCTGGTCCTTGGGGAAGTGGACACCGTCGGGGTGCCGGCAGGGAGCACCGCTGCGCTGAGCGGGGCGCTGCTGCTGCGGTCGCGTGCGTACACAGACCACGAGCAGGGGGCGTGCGCGTCGGGCGGTGCGGACACGGTGCTGGCGACAACGGGGACGGCGGCGTACACGGTCTTCGGTGGTGACGGGGACGACACGGTGCGCCTCGGGTCGGGTGCGGACGTGGTGTTCGCTGACTACGGGTTTGCGATGTATGCGGAGGGGGAGCTGGTGCGTGCGGAGACCGGGTGCGCGGAGGACATTGGCGGTGCGGACGTGGTGGAGACTGCGGGCGGGGCGGACATGGTCTTCGGTGGAAGCGGGACGGACACGGTGTCGACTGCGGACGGGGACGACCTTGTTGTGGCGGACCACGGGTCTGTGCTGCTGGAGTACCCGTCCTCTGCTGGTGTGGTGGTGCCGGGTGCGCGCCTTGTGACAAGGGTTGTGACAACGCTGTCGGAGACGGGGGCTGCGGACACGGTGCATGCCGGGGACGGTGCGGACGTTGTTGTGGGCGGTGTGGGTGCGGACACCGTGTGGGCCGGGGCCGGGGACGACGTTGTCTTCGGGGACGCGGCGCTGTACACATCGTCTGTGGCGGGGGACTTTGCCTTTGCGTCTGCGGAGACGGACGAGGACGGTGCCGGGACTGGGGACGTGCTGTACGGCGAGGACGGCGACGACATCCTGGTCGGCGGGCAGGGGGACGACGAGCTGTGGGGTGCGGCTGGAAACGACTGGCTCTTCGGGGACCACGGTGCAGGGTCTGTGACGCCGAGTGTGTCGACCGAGGTGACGTGCGCCACTGCGGCTGCGCTTGCCGGCGGTGTGGACACGCTGCACGGGGAGGACGGGCACGACGTGCTCATGGGTGGCCATGCGGACGACACGCTCTTCGGTGGCCCTGACTCCGACGTGCTCTTTGGGGACTACGGTGTGTACACGGCCACTGCGGCGACGGCTGTCGCTGAGTCTGCCGATGCAGGCGTGGCCCCCGCCGGTGCGAACACGATTGCTGGCGAGACCGGCGACGACTTTGTCTTCGGTGGGAGCGGTGCCGACACTGTTGTTGGTGGCCTTGGTGCTGACTGGGTCTTTGGTGACAACGGCCGTGTCGCTATCGAGTGGGGTGCACAGGCCGGTGTTGCTGTTGTCTCGAACACGAGCAGCGCTGGGCTGTCTCGGGTGCGTGCAGGGCACGTTGCGCCTGCGGATGTCGACATGCTCACAACAATGCGGTTTGCGGAGAGCACGGATGTGTCTGACGGTGCGAAGGATGTCATCACTGGTGACGATGGGGACGACGTTGTCTTCGGTGGTGCTGGTGGAGATGCCCTTGAGGGGAACGACGGTGTGGATGTGATCTTCGGTGACCACGGATCTGTCCTGGTGAAGGGAACTGAGCACGAGTACCTGTCGACAAACGCAGATGTTGAGGCAAACGGCGGTGACGACAACATCACTGGAAACAACGGCGACGACTTTGCCTTCGGTGGACAGGGTGCGGACACCATGTCTGGTGAGGAAGGCAACGATGTGATCTTCGGCGACCACGGCAAGGTGACACTGCAGCCGGACCAGGGAGTGCGTGTGTACGAGTCTGTGGACACTGCGCACGGTGCAGGTGGTGACGCCATTGTGGGTGATGCAGGAGACGACACACTCTTCGGTGGTGCTGGTGGAGATGCCCTTGAGGGTAACGACGGTGTGGATGTGATCTTCGGCGACCACGGATCTGTCCTGGTGAACGGAACTGAGCACGAGTACCTGTCGACCAGCACAGATGTTGAGGCAAACGGTGGCGATGACCACATCACTGGAAACAACGGCGACGACTTTGCCTTCGGTGGACAGGGTGCGGACACCATGTCTGGTGAGGAAGGCAACGACGTGATCTTCGGCGACCACGGCAAGGTGACACTGCAGCCGGACCACGCAGTGCATGTGTACGAGTCTGTGGACACTGCGCACGGTGCAGGTGGTGACGCCATTGTGGGTGATGCAGGAGACGACACACTCTTCGGTGGAAGCGGTGGAGATGCCCTTGAGGGTAACGACGGTGCGGATGTGATCTTCGGCGACCACGGATCCGTCCTGGTGAACGGAACTGAGCACGAGTACCTGTCGACCAGCACAGATGTTGAGGCAAACGGCGGTGACGACAACATCACTGGAAACAACGGCGACGACTTTGCCTTCGGTGGACAGGGTGCGGACAGCATGTCTGGTGAGGAAGGCAACGATGTGATCTTCGGCGACCACGGCAAGGTGACACTGCAGCCGGACCAGGGAGTGCGTGTGTACGAGTCTGTGGACACTGCGCACGGTGCAGGTGGTGACGTCATTGTGGGTGATGCAGGAGACGACACACTCTTCGGTGGAAGCGGTGGGGACATGGTTGCTGCGAACAGTGGGAACGATGTTGTGTTTGGCGACCACGGACGTGTGGCAACAACAACGACAACAGCACCAACAACGAACGTGACAAGCGTGCACAGACAGTACGCGACAGTGAGCCCTGCGGAGGGTGGGGACGACTGGGTTGAGGGTGCCGAGGGGGACGACCTTGTCTTTGGTGGGTTTGGTGCGGACAACGTGACTGGCGATGCCGGGGCTGACTGGGTGTTCGGCGACCACGGTGTGGTGAACGTGTGGGTGGTCGGGGACGGCGCTGGTGCCGGTGCTGCGGCTGCTGCCTGGGAGACAAGCACAGTGGAGCTGCTCTCTGCGGACGTGGACGTGGCGGACACGGGTGCGGACGACACGATTGTGACGCACGCTGGCGACGACGTGGTGCTGGCTGGGCCCGGGGACGACACGGTGCACACTGGGGACGGGGCAGACGTTGTGTTTGGAGACAACGGAAACGTGACGCTGGTGCGTGCGGTGGACGCAGGGACGGGGGCGCCGACGTGGGTGCGCGAGTACTCGTCGACAGACGTGGATGCAGCGTACGCAGGGGACGACGTGGTGCTGGGAGGTGCTGGGGACGACGTTGTGATTGGCGGGAACGGCGCAGACACGCTTTCCGGGGAGGACGGGGAGGACTGGGTGGTGGGCGACCACGGACGCGTGTGGCTGGACGCATCTGGCGACGAGGTGCTGGAGGCGACGGCAAACGCGTCGGGCGCTGCGGACACTGTGCTGGGCGGTGACGGGGACGACTACCTGATGGGTGGTGTGGACGCGGACCGCGTGGAGGGCGGGGCTGGACACGACATTGTGTTCGGAGACAGCGGGCGTGTGACACAGGCTGCGGACAGCACTGTTGGGGTGCGGCGTGTGGAGGCGATCTTCACGGCGACTGCGTTCGGCGGTGCGGACACTCTGCTCGGAGGGTCGGGGGACGACGTGCTGCTGGGACAGCAGGGCGGGGACCATGTGTCCGGGAACGACGGGCTGGACATGGTGTTTGGTGACCAGGCTGTTGCAGAGCTTGCACGTGGGAGCCGCGCAGTGCTGTGGGCAGAGACGACTGTGCCGCACTTTGTGGACGGGCGCGGTGGCGACGACGAGCTGCACGGAAACGATGGGGAGGACTACCTGTTCGGAGGGACCGGGAGCGACACGCTCTTTGGTGGGGACGGGATGGATGTGCTGCTTGGGGACCACGCGCTCTTCAACGCGTCCTTCCCACGTGTGCACCAGTACCGGTCGATCTTCACGGGTGCTGAGGACGAGGGTGCGAACGACACGCTGCACGGTGATGCCGGGGACGACATGCTGCTTGGGCAGCAGGGGGATGACCTGATCTATGGTGGCGCTGGGGAGGACGACATCACAGGTGGCCACGACGTGCTGTACGGGAGCGACGGGGACGACACGATCTTCGGTGGGTCTGAGGCGGATGTGGTGCTTGGCGACAACGGTGTCATCACACGTAAGATCTACATCCCGAAGCGTGCGCCTGTGGCGCCTGCACGTACACCGTCTCCACTGAAGGGGGGTGTTCCGTCCTTCTGCCACGAGATGCGTGTGCTTGGTGCTCAGACAGGTCATGTCCAGCACCCTGAGCCTGCCATGCCAACAGCAAGCGCTGAGAAGGATGACTCGGACTCCTCGGACTCGGACTCGCACTCTCACTCTCACTCGCGCTCGGAATCACACTCACTCTCTCGCCCGAAGGAACTGAACTACGGACCAAACGAACACAAGTGCTGGGAGACAGCATGTGCAGGAGGGTCTGTGCATGTGTCGTGGGAGGCGTTTGCGACAGAGGCACACTACGACACAGTGTCGCTGTACTCGGTGGACGTGAACGGGACACTGGCGCTGATGTGGGAGAAGTCTGGCTGGGAGGTGCCTGCGGAGGGTGTGTACACAGAGGACGTGCTGGTGCGGTTCTCAACAGACGGCTACACACACGACCGTGGGTTTGCGCTGACGTACACATGCGCAGAGCCGACACCGACGTCGGAGCCTGTGCCTGCACCGACACCGGATGTGACAGCATACTTTGCAGCAGGGCCGCCGTACGTGAACGCGATCCGCTGGGAGCGCTACCCGAGCACAGACGCAGACGCGGACCGGTTTGCAGACATTGTGCGTCTGGTGCAGCGCTTTGACGACGTGGACCTGGTGGGCGGGGCGGACACAGTGGACGGCGGTGACGGGGACGACATTGTGCACGGACAGCGCGGTGACGACGACCTGCAGGGTGGGGCAGGCGACGACGAGGTGTTTGGAGAGCAGGGGAGCGACGTTGTGGCTGGTGGCCCGGGTGCGGACGTGCTGCTTGGGGACATGGGACACGTTGTGCGTGCCTTCCTGGCGGACGGAACACCGCGCGTGAACGTGAAGACAGGTGCGTGGCACAGGAACGTGGTGCTGGAGGAGCAGGCGCGCCTGACGGACCAGTGGGTGGAGACATCGCGCGACGCACACTTCTGGCCGACGGAGGCGTCTGCGCTGCTGCGTGCGGACGTGCTGGTGGCGATGGGCGGGTACACGGCAGACGGGACAACGAAGCTTGTGGCCGGGACAACGCGCGCGCAGTGGCGGACTGTGCTGGCGGGGCTGCACCTGGTGGACGGGGCTGGACACGACACGCTGCGTGGTGAGGGTGGCGACGACGTGCTGTTTGGGCAGCGTGGGGACGACGTGCTTGATGGTGGGAGCGAGGACGACTTTGTGTACGGCGACCGTGTGTCGACGGTGTACCACTACGACTCGTGCCTCCCGCTTGTGACAACTGTTGTGCGCGTGCTGCGTGGGGTTGAGGCTGTGGCGTCTGCGGAGAAGACGGCTGAGAACACACGTGCGGAGGCGGCTGTCGAGGTTGGGTTCTTTGGGAAGGTTGTGCACGTGCCGATGTGGCTTGAGGCGGAGGAGTCGTCGCGTGCGGCTGCGATGCGTCCTGTTGACGATGCGGCACTTGCCACACTTGTGCCTGAGGACATGGCGATGATGCTTGACGCTGTTGGTGCTGGTGACTTTGTTCTGAACGAGACAAGCTCAAGCTCAAGCTCAAGCTCAAGCTCAAGCTCAAGCTCAAGCTCAAGCTCAAGCTCAAGCTCTGTGGCTGGAAGCAGAATGCGCCCCATGGTCGCAGTTGTGCCCGACGTGGCACGCCACAACGGGGTGGTGTACGGAAACGACGAGCTGCTTGGCGGGGACGGAAACGACGTTGTGGTGGGTGACGCTGCCTTCCACCACGCACTTGTGAACCTGCGTGTTGGGGCGCTGGACGAGATGCGCGCACGCACGGCAGGACAGTGGTCGGAGGTGCAGTTCCGCCTGGCACGCATGTCTGTGGATGCAGGGACGCTGGATGCGCAGACAGGGACGGCACTGTCGGCAGCAAACGTGTCGAGCGGGAACGACAGACTGGACGGCGGTGCTGGGAACGACACGCTTGTGGGGGACCGCCTTGAGGCGTTGACGGACGTGGTGTACCACGAGCACTTTGGGTCGCTTGCGGCACTGGAGGCGGCAGTGAAGGGGATGATGCACACGTACGCAGACTTTGAGGTGCTGGCGGTGGACGTGCAGCACGCGCTGTTTGAGGCGCACCACGCAGTTGTGCAGTCGCTGCTGTTTGACTGGCGCAGGGACGCTGTGCGTGCGGCAGACGTGGTGCTGGCGCTGAGCAACGACGTGATTGCGGGCGGGGACGGGAACGACGTTGCTGTCGGGGACTCGCTGGTTGTGATGACAAAGGGGCTGTTCCTGAACCACACGCACTCAGGGAACTTCTTCACTGGTGCGGCTGCGGCTTCGGATGCGGACAGCCTGGACGAGCGCCCCTTCACAGTGCTGCTGGCAGAGCTCGGGGAGACCCTTGCACAGCACATCCGTGTGGACTTCCACCCGTCGGACTCGATCTCCGGGGGGAACCTGAAGCGTCGCGACGAGTGGAACAGCCTGCCGGCAACACGCTGGGGGTGCGACACCGTGCACGGGGACGCAGGCGACGACTCTGTGCTTGGGGACTTTGGGCTTGTGGTTGTGGCGACGTTTGAGGGTGCGCCGTTCCACCCGTCGACGGTGTCGGGGCTGCGCAGCATGAACACGGCCCTGGGAGAGCACCTCGACTATGTTGAGCATGTGCTGCAGACGCGTCTCGCGGCAGAGACACAGACACAGACACGCACCGAGGGGCTGTCGATGTACGCCGACAAGGGCCGTGGTGTGTACGGACACACTGCCACTGCAGGTGTCGGTGCGCAGTCGGACGTGCTCTTTGGGGACGCTGGGGCAGACACCGTGTCCGGGAGCAACGGCGTGGCGGTGGTGCCGATGTGGCGCCAGACGAACACCGTTGTTGTGGACGCGGCGATTGAGGTGCGCAGGTCCTTCCTCTCTGTGCTTGACGGGGACGCGTGGGCACGCCTGCACGAGTACGCCGCACGCGACCGCACCTACGACCAGGACGTGCTGTCCGGCGGTGCTGAGGCTGGCGAGCGGGACGTGCTGTTTGTGGAGAACGTGGAGCACGACACAGTTGTTGACAAGGAGCACTGGGTCGACAGTGTGTACTACCGCCCGGCCTACGCCTACATTTCAGGGGCGCTGCGCGACACCTACGTCGGGGCTGTGCACAACACGTGCCTCAACGAGCTTGCGCTTGACGGTGTTGTTGCGTCTGCCGCAGTCCACACCCACCTCGACCTCCCTGTGTACGGCTGGCACGGCATCTTCGGTGTTGTGTGGGGCCGCCACGGTGTCCGTGAGCCTGAGTACTACCTTGACCAGCACCACCACGTCCACCACTGGGATGCAGATGACCACCACCACCACGACCACCACCACACAACCGACAACGATGACCAGGACAAGGATGTGTATGACTGTGGTGATGCCCGGAACCACGACAGCTGGGACTTCCTCTGCAACTGCCTCAGGAACTGAGCGTGACCTGCGAGCTTTATTCTTTTTTTGTTTTTGTTTTTTTTGTTTTTCTTGTGTAAGTGTGTTCGTACAGCAGTACGCGATGTGAGCGTATTCTATCCTAGAACAATGCAGTGGACGCGGTTCTGGTACACATGCCAGGACGCTCACACTGCGCCCTATTGTTCTTCTCCAAAAGAGTGCATTTGTGTTTTGAACTATCTTTTTTGTTCTCTGTGTTTTTGTTTTTGCGAAGGTGACTAAGCAGACTGGCTGTGCCAGCGACCCTTGGACTCATCTTGCGAGCTTCTTTTTATATACATTTTGTTTTTCTCTGGGCACGTTGCATGACCATGTGTCATGCAACGCTTATGTTTCGTAGCAATCACGCTTTTTGTTGCTCATCTTTGGGTGGGTGTTCATTGTGAACAACTGTTGTTGGACGTGGCACTGTCGCACACATATGCATGCAACAAGCATTTCCACGGAAGTGCTTCTCTCCTTTTCCAAATGTGCAGTGCGAAAGAGAGTGTGTCGGGACGCCCAAAGGAGTTGTGCCAATGGAGAAAAAGTGAAAATGAAAGGATTTAAAAATGGAGAAGACACCTCGCCCAGAAAAGCTCCTGCTGCTACCCAGTAGTGGGTACCAGTGGGTTATACCTTTTTTGGCTTATTAGGTTGTCTTCAATACGATTCTAGTTATACCTTCAACATTCTCCATAAAACCCCCCCCCAAAAAAATGAGGGTGCCTCGCTGGTTTCCTATGTTAATTTTGTTATTACATCGAAATTGCGATCATCCTCTCTCCCATTCCTCTTTTGTTATGTATTGTTTTATTTATCAAATGCCCTGCGGCCATCCCTTTCGACGCACTGCATTCATTATTGTCACCCCCTTTTTTTTTTATTTAGTTTGCGGCGTGGTGTATGGTTCACCACTTATCCCCGTGTTTTTTCTTCTATCTCCGTGAGGTTTATCGTCGTGCCGTTTCCTGTGCTTAGCCGCAAAAGGTGTGACACAGTGGCCTGTCGGACCCTTTGAGGGGTACCCCCCCGCGGACCATACCCTAAGGGTCCGTTCAGGCCACCGTGTAGTTGAAAATATCCTGAGCAAATCTTTCAATGAAACACTAAAGTAATTGGTACAACAGCACACAGACACGGTCAATACAATATACTTCTCTCCCACCCCTTTTTCTTCATTTCCCCCCCTTTTTTAGGTGACATAGCGATGCCAACGCCTTTCGAAAAAAAAAAAAACTTTTGTTTTAAAGTGCTTTCATCCAGCTGGCATCGGTGGGTCAGCGGGAGGTGCTTGCGTTTGATAACTTCACGTTGTTTTTTTTTTTTTTTGGTTCTATCAATTCCCTGCGTCATCTAAGCAGAGGAAAGCCATTGTGGAATCATCCCTCCCCCCTTCAGCCGCATTTTTTTTTCTTTGTTACATTTTCATTTTATTGAAGTGTTGCTGTTGCCAAAAAAAAGAAGAAAAAAAAAAGGAAAAAAAAACGTTAGCAAAAATGCTGAATCGAGTGCAGCCCAACGAGTGGTTCGCACCTTTTGACGCATTGGCTGTTCCTCAGACGTGAGGGAAACGTTGCATCGGATTATGTTTTTTTATTTATTTTGGCAGCAAAAAAAGAGATTATGTGTGTCCCCCTTCTCCCCTTCTTTTCCCAATCCCACCCAAGCCCCCCCCCCCATCTGATATATTTTTGAAAAAAAAAATAACGAGAGAACAAAAATACTTATCGTTTGCTTCTTCGGAAGGTTGTGGCTACCAAAGAAGTGATTTCTTAAGGTGACTAATCAACGATCGAGGCTTAGTATTTCATTTTTTACCTTTTCTTTCTTTGTTGGTGTTACGGGACAACCGTCAAGGACCTGTCAATATAGGCCCCCCTCCGGAACACCATTTTTTGTTTTCTGTTTCTGCTACTGGGTTTCTTGGTGTTTGTTTATGTCAATCTGTTCAAAAAGTTCCTTTTTTTTGCACAGAAAAAAATGTTGACGAAACAAAAAAAGGAGGAAGCCCGAGTATTTTATTTGATGGGTGTACACGAAGTCCATTCATCTTTCACGCATTTTTTTTTTCTTCGTTTTTTTTTCCTGAGAAGAGAGAAACAAACTTTTCTTCTTATGTTCCTTTTTTTCATTTCTTTTATTTGATTATTCTTTGTTTGAATCACCCCCTCACGCTTAAAAGCCGTTCACACCAAAAAGATGCTAACTTCGACAGAGAGGAGAGGCCCTCGCTTTTGCCCTCTTTCTCTCTCTCTCTCTCTTTTTTGTACTCAGGTAGCTACGTAGCTTTCAGGGAGGCAATCGTTGTGCTAATACAGAAAGTATCAGTCAAGGCTGTCCTTACAGACATCGCCTCTTCTTTTTATTTTTCTTTAAAGCTTCAAAGTGACTAAGAGAAAAAGGATCCAAAAATACAACAAAAAAAAAGATTGATGAATAACCAATGTTCAAAACATTAATTAATCTAATCAGACTAAGAGAGGGACTGAGGGTCATAACCTTTTTTTCTTCTTTTTTTTTTTTAGTCAGCTGTTTTTGCTCTCGAGCGGCGGTGGGGTGGTGTTTTCATTTCTTTTTCTTTTTCTTTTTTTTTGTTATTATCAGTGCCTGCGTTCCGCTGACGAAACGGTGAGGCGTTTGCACTTTTCAACTTTTTCTTATTCTTGTGATAGCTCTGATTTCCCCTCCCCCTCTTTAAGCCATCAATCACTATTGTACGTTACAAGAGCTTCTTGGCTGTCCCCCTCCAAATTGGTTCCCCGAAAAAAAAAAAAAAGCAAAATGATCTTGCCAACATTTTTTTTTGAGTCCTTCGTTGCTCTCAGTTCTCCCCCCTAGCCTCCAATATTCACAGGGAACATCGCGAAAACCGGTGGGGAAGGGGGGAAAAAACATTGTGGAGCTTAGCCTCGGGTTTCTGTACTAATACACAAAGGGGAAAAAAAGCAATAATGCAGTCAGCTGCGATTCAGCGAGAACAGAAGGCGCTGCTGCTGAAGTTGAAGCGGCTGGTGGTGCGTTCGCACGGTGCGACAGGCGTCAAGGAGCTGAGCAACTGCTTCCGCCTGGCCGACGACGACGACAGCCTGCACCTAGACAGAGAGGAGTTTGCAAGCTGCCTCAGGACCTTTGGGCTGCAGCTGTCTGAGGCTGAGCTGGACAGCTTGGTATGTCATTTTTTTTAAAAATGCACACTTTACAAATGCAACACAACTGCCGAGATCTGATCTCAGTCGGACATATTTTCACCCCCCGCTCTTTTCCTCTTTCGTATTTAGGTAAGGATCTGACAAACTTTTCCCTCCTTTTCTTTCCCCATTCCTCCAGGTACGTCTCTTCGATATTGATGGGGACGGCTTGATCGGAGTCTCGGAGTTCCTATCTGTGTTCCGTGTAGGGCTGAACCCAAAGCGGAAGGCATTCATCGAGCGTGCCTTCGCGAAGTTCGACCAGAACGGAGACGGCAAGCTCAGTCTCGAAGAGCTGAAACGTGCCTACCAAGCTCACGCACACCCAGACGTGCAGAAGGGTGCGCGCACGGAGGAGGAGGTTCTGGAAGCGTTTCTGACAGACTTCGACAGCAACAAAGATGGCTTCGTTTCAAAGCAGGAGTTTGAACAGCGGTACAGCGGGATGTCCGCAGGCATTGCACACGACGACGAATTCATAGAGCTTCTATGCCTGACCTGGAACCTCGACGATGTGCCCATGCACGCTGCCAACCGCATCCCCACCAGCCATATGAGCATCGAAGGACGTGAAGGCAGCATTGCGAGGGTCCTCGCCCTGCAAAGGGCTGAGGATGTTGCGACCAGACTGCGCAAATGCATTAACGAGAAGATGGCGCTCAAGGTGCACCACTTTGCACGCGAGCTGCGCAAACACGACCCAGCCCGGTCGGGGTACATCAGCATGGAGGGCTTCGGCGCGACGATCCGCGAATGTCTTCTGCACTACTCCCTCAGCAGCGAGGACGTCAACATCCTCTTCGAAGGCTTCGACACACGTGGCGTAGGCCAGCTCGACTACCTGAGCCTGCTGCACACCCTCGCAGGCGACCTCCCACCCAGACGCCTCATGGCTCTGGAACGCACCTGGCGTCTCTTCCCCAAAGACAAACGCGGCCTCGTCCCCGTACGCTACCTCCACGAACACTACACAGCAGACTACATCCCAGACGTCGCCACCGGGCGCATCGGGAAGGGTCGTGGGCTGTCTGACTTCTACACCTATTGGGATATGGGGCACTACCCGCAGGGTGCGGTCGACTTCACGGAGTTTGCGCTGTACTACCAGACCGTGGGCGAGGCGGTGGTGGAGGATGCGCACTTCGAGACGATGCTGAAGGTGTCGTGGAGTGTCTGGCAGCAGGAGAGGGAGCAGCTCATTGCGGCGTTGGGGTGAGAGGGTGAGAGGGAGGGAGGAAGGAAGGGGGGCGAACGGATCAGAAGCGTTTCCTGTGTAACTTATTAAAGCGAGTTTCAGTACTTCCGTGCTGACATTATACACTAATACAAATCGAGTTTTCATAAAAATAACTATTTATTCGAGTGAAATAAGAACTATTTTATTTCACGCGCCACTAAAAAGGTGCCCGAGTGCGTTATTTCCCGAGCGAAGCGAGGGGAATAAGAGTCACGAGGGTGCCTTTTTAGTGGCAAGTGCAAGAAAATGTTCTTATTTCACTCAATATGTAATTTTATTCCACAAGTGAAAAACGTATTTATGGTCGTAACTGGCCTAAACGTTGAGCCTAGCACCCACTTTTCACTTTCACGCTTTTTGGGGTAAAATTACGAACAAAAACAGCGTGAAAAAAAAAATATTTTATTTGCAAAGGCATTTTGCAGGCAATTTTTTTTTTTTTCACTCCGTGATATTTTATTTCACTCTCTGGGTTACCCTAGTGCAATTTGCGTGAAATAAAACGAATCTTATTTCACTCACTTTTTAGGCCAGTTACGACCATAAAACGTTTTTCACGCGTGGTATAAAATAAAATGTTTTCTCTTCTTGCTGGGTTGTAAGTACTTTTGTTGGTTGGTGAAGTTCGTGTATATAAACTTATCCTCCCACGTCTCAGTTTTAGTGTTGATCCACACTCTCGCAGTCCCACCCACCTTCACACATCAGATTACACACACACAAGAACAGTCAGCACAGCAATGTCCTGGCAGACGTCACCCCTGATAGTCCTGAGCATGTGTGCTGCTGTGTCTGGACGTGCCGATTGGGATTACGACTTCAACATTGTGGAAGGTGACATCCAAGTGCCCATTGAGACTGACCGTGATGGGAAGGTGCTTGGGGCCACACCGCTGTCACGTTCGTCGCAGCTGTTCCCTGTGGGGCGTGCTGTGAACTATTACATTGCGTCGCCACTCAGGTCCTCTGACTCACGTGTGGCAGGTGCAGTGCGGAACTGGGAGTCGAAGACGTGCTTCCGTTTCAACCAGTGTTTCTCTGACTCGTCGTGTCCACGTCCGTACATCCGTTTCCAAAACGGAAATGGGTGCAGTTCACCTGTGGGGAGACGCAGCACCGGTGTCAACAGTGTCAGCATTGCGAATGGGTGTTACGTGGGTGCGACGATTCACGAGATCGGCCACTCGCTTGGTCTTTCACACGAGCAGTCGCGGAAGGACAGAGACAACTACGTGACAGTTGATTTTTCGCAGGTGTCCCGCGGAATGGAGCACAACTTCAACAAGAACAGTAACGGTGGACGTGACCTGGGCAAGTACGACTACGGGTCGATCATGCACTATGGACCGAACGGCTTCAGAATTGGACGTCGGCCAACAATCATCTCGCCACAGCCAATTGGGCAGCGCAACGGGCTGAGTGCAGGCGACGTGGCCGGGATTGAGTTCATGTACAACAAATGCTCGACACGGTTCTCTGCACCCCGCTGCATTGCCTCACAGAGCGAGAGCACAACACTCGTGATCCCTGTGGGCAAGACCTTCAGTGTGGACTTCAACGCACTCTACACCGCATCACGCTCCATGCGTGTCACGTACCCAAACACAAACGCACCCAACACACAGCTCCTGACACGCTCCGGGACAACCCTTGTCGACACAGGCTACGCATCCATGCGCTACACACCAACACGCAACGACGCAGGACGCATGTTTGTCTTGTCTGCAACCTTCACAGCATCCGACGGCCCTTCCTCTGAGTGCCGTGTCAATGTGCGTGTTGAGGGTGGTGCACCAAGCCCGCCAAGGAGAACCCCGAGTCCGCGAAGCAGCCCGCCAAGGACACGCAGCCCACCCAGGACAGCAAGCCCACCTGTGAGACCACCCGCACCACGCCCTGTGCCGTCACCGTCGTACTGCAGATGGCCTGTGCAGATGTGGGGCAGCTGCCGCTCCTCGCCTTGGTGTTGTGTGTCGGGCACCCATTGCTTTGAGGTGCACTCACGCTACGCAAAGTGCATGCCTGCGTGCACACCACGTCGTGGGAAGTCGTGCCGTCTGCTTGGGTGGGGTGCTCCCGCTACACCACCGCCACCACCACCACCACGGCAGTGCAGGTACAGGCTTCGTGAGCACAGTTCGTGCATGTGGCGTGAGTCCTGCTGTGGATGGGGACTGAGGTGTGTGGGCAACAGGTCGTGGAGGTCGTGCCGCCGCAGGTAGGGCATGTGACCTACGGTGCTTAAGTCGTGGTCGAGGTTTTTTTGTAAAAAAAGATAACTCGAGTGTCTCAAATTGAGACTTTTGGAGTGTTTCTATCAATTCATCAACCGCATCCAACACAAATTATTACACAACGATGCCATCGCACTTTACTGTTTTGCGAGTTTCTGGCAAGTCTTGTGTTTCTATGATTCCTCTGCATTTTCAATACCACTGACTTTCCTGTGCTGCATCATTCGCCCGAATATAGAATCGGTTGCAAAGGCCGTGCAGTGCAGGATCAGTGCACATCATCTCCTCTTTCGTAGCTTTCACGAATTCCTCCAATGACACCAGACGTAACAGCAAAACATTGGTTACGTCTGCAATTCTCTCTTTTTCCCGTTTTCCCCTTTCTCTTTGCCTTTATAGAACACCGGGCCCACCCCGGTTGTGGCCACAACAACACACATGATAGGACATCTGCATCGCTGTGGTTGGGTGATGAACCGTTGTTATCTACCAAACACCCGCAATCCGTTTCGTCTATTCAGGTGTTGGTGTGGGTTGTTTTTTTATTAGCGTTTCTTGTTGTTGTGAAGAACCAAAAATGCCTCTGCATCCACAGTATGTTGGGCGCTTTTGAGCTTCGCTTCTTTTGAACGATAGGTACTGCGTAAATGTCGTATTTATCATTCACCTCTGATTGTTTGTTGTATTCTTGCAACATCCACGTTGCTTTGTCTATATACTTCAAGGTGACTAAGCACGAGAGGCTTAGGTTCGTCTGATTAAGTTTCCTTCTATTACTTCGATCAGGTTGACACGAAAGAGACTTGTGTCGTTCATCTGGTCAACGTTTCTTTTGTTATAACCATTTCGATTCTAGTTATGTAATATGCACCACCATGTTTCCCTCTTTTGTATCCGCTCATATCGTGAGGGAAGATGGTGTATTTGTGGAAACTGCTGTCCACACAATTTTTGTGCAGTTTTGCTCCTCACTTTTATTCCCTGCTTTTTTCCGGGTGAACCTTCACAACCTTTACTTCATAACCCCACCACATCCCCTTTTTTGAACCTCTTTGAATTCCTCCTCCACACCTCTCTCTCCACACCACCACATCTCTTCCCACCAGAGGTGTTTTCGACCTCACAACACAACCGCAACGAGAAGGGTTGTGTTTTGGGGGTCTTTTTGAGGGCTTTCTTCTGGAGATTTAACGACAAAGAGAAGAAGTGACGTTGATCCACCTTGCAGTTGTCCTGAATAAGTGCCTGTGAGGTCGAGGTTGGCACGGTACCATGTCCGGTTTGGATTGAAAGAGGGGGTGGAGGACGGGCAGTCAGAGAGTACACTCTCAGCCAGGCTGAAGTGACTGTGGCACCTCGTGCTGACGGAGCCATGTGGAGTAAGTCAAAGGCAGTACAGGCCATGCAGATCGCACACCCCATGCTCCTTGATGTACTGCTGCGGTGGCCACATCTTCACCTCAGCGTGCCAAACCTCATGGGATGGGATGGCAGGCGCGTCCGGGATAACATCACCACTTGCGACAAGTCGGGCCCGGTCTGCTGCGAGGAGCTGCGCGCACTTCCTACCTCCGTACGGGAAGTCTGCTGCGGTCTTCTGCACGGCGGGCACCCTCGCAACCTCCTGCAGCTCCTGCGGGACAAGCCCGGTCAGTGCATCTGGCCCCCGCAGGAATCCGTCACCGGAAGCGACGACCTCTTGCAGGTGCAGGATGTCCTGTCCGTGCGCGTCCCCAGCACGCCCGGACACGTCAGAAGCGGCGCCTGTGTGCGCGGGACCGAGGTCCTGTACATTGTACTGAGGAGGTGGTGGAACCCAGTCTAGGCCGATTTCGCTGTCGCTCTCGCTGTCATCGCGCAGGTCCTCCTGTTTTGGCAGTGGAGAGGGCGTCGCGCAGGCTTCTTTTGTGCCTTCCTTGAGGCTTTCTTGGCTCCTTTCTTGGCTCCTTTGTCCTTCATGTTGACGGAACCAGTGTAAGTCTCCCAAAACACGATTGGGGGGGGGTGGATGTGGTGACAGTACTCTGAGAGCGTTCCAGAACGCTATGTTTGATTCCCTCCCATTCTCACACTTGTCCGTGAAGGCTTGGCAAATGTGCTCTGCAATCAGCCGCCTCTGCGCGTTCTCGTCTTTTGTCCTCTTCTTGTACCGACTCCTCGCAGTCTCCATGTCCCTGTAGACAGGGAGGGAGGAGCACTCCCCGTCTACGACCCCCTCTTGCAAGTTGCTCAGTTTTAGTGTTGATCCACACTCTCGCAGTCCCACCCACCCTCACACATCAGATTACACACACACAAGAACAGTCAGCACAGCAATGTCCTGGCAGACGTCACCCTTGATAGTCCTGAGCATGTGTGCTGCTGTGTCTGGACGTGCCGATTGGGATTACGACTTCAACATTGTGGAAGGTGACATCCAGGTGCCCATTGAGACTGACCGTGACGGGAAGGTGCTTGGGGCCACACCGCTGTCACGTTCGTCGCAGCTGTTCCCTGTGGGGCGGGCTGTGAACTATTACATTGCGTCGCCACTCAGGTCCTCTGACTCACGTGTGGCAGGTGCAGTGCGGAACTGGGAGTCGAAGACGTGCTTCCGTTTCAACCAGTGTTTCTCTGACTCGTCGTGTCCACGTCCGTACATCCGTTTCCAAAACGGAAATGGGTGCAGTTCACCTGTGGGGAGACGCAGCACCGGTGTCAACAGTGTCAGCATTGCGAATGGGTGTTACGTGGGTGCGACGATTCACGAGATCGGCCACTCGCTGGGTCTTTCACACGAGCAGTCGCGGAAGGACAGAGACAACTACGTGACGGTTGATTTTTCGCAGGTGTCCCGCGGAATGGAGCACAACTTCAACAAGAACAGTAACGGTGGACGTGACCTGGGCAAGTACGACTACGGGTCGATCATGCACTATGGACCGAACGGCTTCAGAATTGGACGTCGGCCAACAATCATCTCGCCACAGCCAATTGGGCAGCGCAACGGGCTGAGTGCAGGCGACGTGGCCGGGATTGAGTTCATGTACAACAAATGCTCGACACGGTTCTCTGCACCCCGCTGCATTGCCTCACAGAGCGAGAGCACAACACTCGTGATCCCTGTGGGCAAGACCTTCAGTGTGGACTTCAACGCACTCTACACCGCATCACGCTCCATGCGTGTCACGTACCCAAACACAAACGCACCCAACACACAGCTCCTGACACGCTCCGGGACAACCCTTGTCGACACAGGCTACGCATCCATGCGCTACACACCAACACGCAACGACGCAGGACGCATGTTTGTCTTGTCTGCAACCTTCACAGCATCCGACGGCCCTTCCTCTGAGTGCCGTGTCAATGTGCGTGTTGAGGGTGGTGCACCAAGCCCGCCAAGGAGAACCCCGAGTCCGCGAAGCAGCCCGCCAAGGACACGCAGCCCACCCAGG
Source organism: Rhynchopus sp. YZ270_cl-10 (assembly GCA_964035575.1). Taxonomy (NCBI): domain Eukaryota; phylum Euglenozoa; class Diplonemea; order Diplonemida; family Diplonemidae; genus Rhynchopus; species Rhynchopus sp. YZ270_cl-10. Next base: position 149,409 of record OZ037897.1, on the reverse strand, counting down.
ACAGCAAGCCCACCTGTGAGACCACCCGCACCACGCCCTGTGCCGTCACCGTCGTACTGCAGATGGCCTGTGCAGATGTGGGGCAGCTGCCGCTCCTCGCCTTGGTGTTGTGTGTCGGGCACCCATTGCTTTGAGGTGCACTCACGCTACGCAAAGTGCATGCCTGCGTGCACACCACGTCGTGGGAAGTCGTGCCGTCTGCTTGGGTGGGGTGCTCCCGCTACACCACCGCCACCACCACCACCACGGCAGTGCAGGTACAGGCTTCGTGAGCACAGTTCGTGCATGTGGCGTGAGTCCTGCTGTGGATGGGGACTGAGGTGTGTGGGCAACAGGTCGTGGAGGTCGTGCCGCCGCAGGTAGGGCATGTGACCTACGGTGCTTAAGTCGTGGTCGAGGTTTTTTTGTAAAAAAAGATAACTCGAGTGTCTCAAATTGAGACTTTTGGAGTGTTTCTATCAATTCATCAACCGCATCCAACACAAATTATTACACAACGATGCCATCGCACTTTACTGTTTTGCGAGTTTCTGGCAAGTCTTGTGTTTCTATGATTCCTCTGCATTTTCAATACCACTGACTTTCCTGTGCTGCATCATTCGCCCGAATATAGAATCGGTTGCAAAGGCCGTGCAGTGCAGGATCAGTGCACATCATCTCCTCTTTCGTAGCTTTCACGAATTCCTCCAATGACACCAGACGTAACAGCAAAACATTGGTTACGTCTGCAATTCTCTCTTTTTCCCGTTTTCCCCTTTCTCTTTGCCTTTATAGAACACCGGGCCCACCCCGGTTGTGGCCACAACAACACACATGATAGGACATCTGCATCGCTGTGGTTGGGTGATGAACCGTTGTTATCTACCAAACACCCGCAATCCGTTTCGTCTATTCAGGTGTTGGTGTGGGTTGTTTTTTTATTAGCGTTTCTTGTTGTTGTGAAGAACCAAAAATGCCTCTGCATCCACAGTATGTTGGGCGCTTTTGAGCTTCGCTTCTTTTGAACGATAGGTACTGCGTAAATGTCGTATTTATCATTCACCTCTGATTGTTTGTTGTATTCTTGCAACATCCACGTTGCTTTGTCTATATACTTCAAGGTGACTAAGCACGAGAGGCTTAGGTTCGTCTGATTAAGTTTCCTTCTATTACTTCGATCAGGTTGACACGAAAGAGACTTGTGTCGTTCATCTGGTCAACGTTTCTTTTGTTATAACCATTTCGATTCTAGTTATGTAATATGCACCACCATGTTTCCCTCTTTTGTATCCGCTCATATCGTGAGGGAAGATGGTGTATTTGTGGAAACTGCTGTCCACACAATTTTTGTGCAGTTTTGCTCCTCACTTTTATTCCCTGCTTTTTTCCGGGTGAACCTTCACAACCTTTACTTCATAACCCCACCACATCCCCTTTTTTGAACCTCTTTGAATTCCTCCTCCACACCTCTCTCTCCACACCACCACATCTCTTCCCACCAGAGGTGTTTTCGACCTCACAACACAACCGCAACGAGAAGGGTTGTGTTTTGGGGGTCTTTTTGAGGGCTTTCTTCTGGAGATTTAACGACAAAGAGAAGAAGTGACGTTGATCCACCTTGCAGTTGTCCTGAATAAGTGCCTGTGAGGTCGAGGTTGGCACGGTACCATGTCCGGTTTGGATTGAAAGAGGGGGTGGAGGACGGGCAGTCAGAGAGTACACTCTCAGCCAGGCTGAAGTGACTGTGGCACCTCGTGCTGACGGAGCCATGTGGAGTAAGTCAAAGGCAGTACAGGCCATGCAGATCGCACACCCCATGCTCCTTGATGTACTGCTGCGGTGGCCACATCTTCACCTCAGCGTGCCAAACCTCATGGGATGGGATGGCAGGCGCGTCCGGGATAACATCACCACTTGCGACAAGTCGGGCCCGGTCTGCTGCGAGGAGCTGCGCGCACTTCCTACCTCCGTACGGGAAGTCTGCTGCGGTCTTCTGCACGGCGGGCACCCTCGCAACCTCCTGCAGCTCCTGCGGGACAAGCCCGGTCAGTGCATCTGGCCCCCGCAGGAATCCGTCACCGGAAGCGACGACCTCTTGCAGGTGCAGGATGTCCTGTCCGTGCGCGTCCCCAGCACGCCCGGACACGTCAGAAGCGGCGCCTGTGTGCGCGGGACCGAGGTCCTGTACATTGTACTGAGGAGGTGGTGGAACCCAGTCTAGGCCGATTTCGCTGTCGCTCTCGCTGTCATCGCGCAGGTCCTCCTGTTTTGGCAGTGGAGAGGGCGTCGCGCAGGCTTCTTTTGTGCCTTCCTTGAGGCTTTCTTGGCTCCTTTCTTGGCTCCTTTGTCCTTCATGTTGACGGAACCAGTGTAAGTCTCCCAAAACACGATTGGGGGGGGGTGGATGTGGTGACAGTACTCTGAGAGCGTTCCAGAACGCTATGTTTGATTCCCTCCCATTCTCACACTTGTCCGTGAAGGCTTGGCAAATGTGCTCTGCAATCAGCCGAGGGTGGTGCACCAAGCCCGCCAAGGAGAACCCCGAGCCCGCCAAGGACACGCAGCCCACCCAGGACAGCAAGCCCACCTGTGAGACCACCCGCACCACGCCCTGTGCCGTCACCGTCGTACTGCAGATGGCCTGTGCAGATGTGGGGCAGCTGCCGCTCCTCGCCTTGGTGCTGTGTGTCGGGCACCCATTGCTTTGAGGTGCACTCACGCTACGCAAAGTGCATGCCTGCGTGCACACCACGTCGCGGGAAGTCGTGCCGTCTGCTTGGGTGGGGTGCTCCCGCTACACCACCGCCACCACCACCACCACGTCAGTGCAGGTACAGGCTTCGTGAGCACAGTTCGTGCATGTGGCGCGAGTCGTGCTGTGGATGGGGACTGAGGTGTGTGGGCAACAGGTCGTGGAGGTCGTGCCGCCGCAGGTAGGGCATGTGACCTGCGGTGCTTAAGTCGTGGTCGAGGTTTTTTTGTAAAAAAAGATAACTCGAGTGTCTCAAGTTGAGACTTTTGGAGTGTTTCTATCAATTCATCAACCGCATCCAACACAAATTATTACACAACGATGCCATCGCACTTTGCTGTTTTGCGAGTTTCTGGCAAGTCTTGTGTTTCTATGATTCCTCTGCATTTTCAATACCACTGACTTTCCTGTGCTGCATCATTCGCCCGAATATAGAATCGGTTGCAAAGGCCGTGCAGTGCAGGATCAGTGCACATCATCTCCTCTTTCGTAGCTTTCACGAATTCCTCCAATGACACCAGACGTAACAGCAAAACATTGGTTACGTCTGCAAATCTCTCTTTTTCCCGTTTTCCCCTTTCTCTTTGCCTTTATAGAACACCGGGCCCACCCCGGTTGTGGCCACAACAACACACATGATAGGACATCTGTATTGCTGTGGTTGGGTGATGAACCATTGTTATCTACCAACCACCCGCAATCCGTTTCGTCTATTCAGGTGTTGGTGTGGGTTGCTTTTTTATTAGCGTTTCTTGTTGTTGTGAAGAACCAAAAATGCCTCTGCATCCACAGTATGTTGGGCGCTTTTGAGCTTCGCTTCTTTTGAACGATAGGTACTGCGTAAATGTCGTATTTATCATTCACTATTTATTACTTCGATCAGGTTGACACGAAAGAGACTTTTGTCGTTCATCTGGTCAACGTTTCTTTTGTTATAACCATTTCGATTCTAGTTATGTAATATGCACCACCATGTTTCCCTCTTTTGTATCCGCTCATATCGTGAGGGAAGATGGTGTATTTGTGGAAACTGCTGTCCACACAATTTTTGTGCAGTTTTGCTCCTCACTTTTATTCCCTGCTTTTTTCCGGGTGAACCTTCACAACCTTTACTTCATAACCCCACCACATCCCCTTTTTTGAACCTCTTTGAATTCCTCCTCCACACCTCTCTCTCCACACCACCACATCTCTTCCCACCAGAGGTGTTTTCGACCTCACAACACAACCGCAACGAGAAGGGTTGTTTTTGGGGGTCTTTTTGAGGGCTTTCTTCTGGAGATTTAACGACAAAGAGAAGAAGTGACGTTGATCCACCTTGCAGTTTTCCTGAGTAAGTGCCTGTGAGGTCGAGGTTGGCACGGTACCATGTCCTGTTTGCCTTGAAAGAGGGGGACGGGCAGTCAGAGAGTACGCTCTCAGCCAGGCTGAAGTAACTGTGGCACCTCGTGCTGACGGAGCCTTGTGGAGTAAGTCAAGGCAATGTCCTTCATGTTGACGGAACCAGTGTACGTCTCCGAAAACACGATTGGGGGGGTGGATGTGGGGACAGATTTTGCAATACGAGTGTCCTCTTCCCACTCTTCCTCAGTGAAGGTAACATTGTAAACTGTGCACTGCTCAACCACAGAGGGGATGCACTTTGTTAGTTCCATGAAGCTTCTCCCTCTCGGGAACAGTACTTTGAGAGCGTTCCACGATTGCCTTTTCGTCGGTAATTTCCTTGATTTTTGCCTCCACGAGGCATCGCCCTAAACCGTGTTCAACTTGGTGTAGTGCACACCGCGCTGGCCATCCCCAGTATAACCAATGAAGCTGAACAGACAGCAGCAAAGGTTTCTACCGAACTAGGAGGTGGTGTAGCAGAAACAGCAATCATCGCCACAACAGCAGCTACCCTTTGTGTGGCCGCCGCCTTCGGCTTCGTCATCCAACGACGGAGAGTCATCGACTTCAGAAGATCAGCCACCTTCTTTTCCTGAGCCTTCATCGTAACTACATCCATAGCCCTGTTGTTCCAGATCCGGTCAGTGAGCTTCTGCCGATCCGCCTTTTTCATGTCGAGAACGCTATATGCTATGTGTGATTCCCTCCCATTCTCACACTTGTCCGTGAAGGCTTGGCAAATGTGCTCTGCAATCAGCCGCCTCTGCGCGTTCTCGTCTTTTGTCCTCTTCTTGTACCGACTCCTCGCGGTCTCCATGTCCCTGTAGACAGGGAGGGACGAGCACTCCCCGTCGACGACCCCCTCTTGCAAGTTGCTCAGTTTTAGTGTTGATCCACACTCTCGCAGTCCCACCCACCCTCACACATCAGATTGCACACACAAGAACAGTCAGCACAGCAATGTCCTGGCAGACGTCACCCTTGATAGTCCTGAGCATGTGTGCTGCTGTGTCTGGACGTGCCGATTGGGATTACGACTTCAACATTGTGGAAGGTGACATCCAGGTGCCCATTGAGACTGACCGTGACGGGAAGGTGCTTGGGGCCACACCGCTGTCACGTTCGTCGCAGCTGTTCCCTGTGGGGCGGGCTGTGAACTATTACATTGCGTCGCCACTCAGGTCCTCTGACTCACGTGTGGCAGGTGCAGTGCGGAACTGGGAGTCGAAGACGTGCTTCCGTTTCAACCAGTGTTTCTCTGACTCGTCGTGTCCACGTCCGTACATCCGTTTCCAAAACGGAAATGGATGCAGTTCACCTGTGGGAAGACGCAGCACCGGTGTCAACAGTGTCAGCATTGCGAATGGGTGTTACGTGGGTGCGACGATTCACGAGATCGGCCACTCGCTGGGTCTTTCACACGAGCAGTCGCGGAAGGACAGAGACAACTACGTGACGGTTGATTTTTCGCAGGTGTCCCGCGGAATGGAGCACAACTTCAACAAGAACAGTAACGGTGGACGTGACCTGGGCAAGTACGACTACGGGTCGATCATGCACTATGGACCGAACGGCTTCAGAATTGGACGTCGGCCAACAATCATCTCGCCACAGCCAATTGGGCAGCGCAACGGGCTGAGTGCAGGCGACGTGGCCGGGATTGAGTTCATGTACAACAAATGCTCGACACGGTTCTCTGCACCCCGCTGCATTGCCTCACAGAGCGAGAGCACAACACTCGTGATCCCTGTGGGCAAGGCCTTCAGTGTGGACTTCAACGCACTCTACACCGCATCACGCTCCATGCGTGTCACGTACCCAAACACAAACGCACCCAACACACAGCTCCTGACACGCTCCGGGACAACCCTTGTCGACACAGGCTACGCATCCATGCGCTACACACCGACACGCAACGATGCAGGACGCATGTTTGTCTTGTCTGCAACCTTCACAGCATCCGACGGCCCTTCCTCTGAGTGCCGTGTCAATGTGCGTGTTGAGGGTGGTGCACCAAGCCCGCCAAGGAGAACCCCGAGCCCGCCAAGGACACGCAGCCCACCCAGGACAGCAAGCCCACCTGTGAGACCACCCGCACCACGCCCTGTGCCGTCACCGTCGTACTGCAGATGGCCTGTGCAGATGTGGGGCAGCTGCCGCTCCTCGCCTTGGTGCTGTGTGTCGGGCACCCATTGCTTTGAGGTGCACTCACGCTACGCAAAGTGCATGCCTGCGTGCACACCACGTCGCGGGAAGTCGTGCCGTCTGCTTGGGTGGGGTGCTCCCGCTACACCACCGCCACCACCACCACCACGTCAGTGCAGGTACAGGCTTCGTGAGCACAGTTCGTGCATGTGGCGTGAGTCCTGCTGTGGATGGGGACTGAGGTGTGTGGGCAACAGGTCGTGGAGGTCGTGCCGCCGCAGGTAGGGCATGTGACCTGCGGTGCTTAAGTCGTGGTCGAGGTTTTTTTGTAAAAAAAGATAACTCGAGTGTCTCGAATTGAGACTTTTGGAGTGTTTCTATCAATTCATCAACCGCATCCAACACAAATTATTACACAACGATGCCATCGCACTTTACTGTTTTGCGAGTTTCTGGCAAGTCTTGTGTTTCTATGATTCCTCTGCATTTTCAATACCACTGACTTTCCTGTGCTGCATCATTCGCCCGAATATAGAATCGGTTGCAAAGGCCGTGCAGTGCAGGATCAGTGCACATCATCTCCTCTTTCGTAGCTTTCACGAATTCCTCCAATGACACCAGACGTAACAGCAAAACATTGGTTACGTCTGCAATTCTCTCTTTTTCCCGTTTTCCCCTTTCTCTTTGCCTTTATAGAACACCGGGCCCACCCCGGTTGTGGCCACAACAACACACATGATAGGACATCTGCATCGCTGTGGTTGGGTGATGAACCGTTGTTATCTTCCAACCACCCGCAATCCGTTTCGTCTATTCAAGTGTTGGTGTGGGTTGTTTTTTTATTAGCGTTTCTTGTTGTTGTGAAGAACCAAAAATGCCTCTGCATCCACAGTATGTTGGGCGCTTTTGAGCTTCGCTTCTTTTGAACGATAGGTACTGCGTAAATGTCGTATTTATCATTCACTATTTATTACTTCGATCAGGTTGACACGAAAGAGACTTGTGTCGTTCATCTGGTCAACGTTTCTTTTGTTATAACCATTTCGATTCTAGTTATGTAATATGCACCACCATGTTTCCCTCTTTTGTATCCGCTCATATCGTGAGGGAAGATGGTGTATTTGTGGAAACTGCTGTCCACACAATTTTTGTGCAGTTTTGCTCCTCACTTTTATTCCCTGCTTTTTTCCGGGTGAACCTTCACAACCTTTACTTCATAACCCCACCACATCCCCTTTTTTGAACCTCTTTGAATTCCTCCTCCACACCTCTCTCTCCACACCACCACATCTCTTCCAGAGGTTTGTTTGTTTCTTTTTTTAAGACCTCACCACACAACCGCAACGTAAAGGGTTGTGTTTTGGAGGTCTTTTTGAGGGGGTTTTTTTTTTGGAGATTTGAAGTGAAGAAGTGACGTTGGGGTGAGGGGCGTTGAGCGCAAAGGCAAAAGGAGCGAAAACAAGGACGTACAATTTCGACAAGTGGCAAAATGCACGACATAGAGATATACAACCGTAGGTTGGGGCGTCTTGCTGTTCAGATGGGGATCCCGCTTGACGAGGACACAGAGGTCGTGCAGGAGATCGACACAAGCGGGATGTCAACGTACGAGAAGGGCAGGTGCGAGTGTACGGTGCTGATGTCGCGTGTCAGAGAGGTATGCCTTTTTGTGTGATTTGAGGTGTTTGTTTATGATTTCCCCCCTAAATTTTGGTGTTTAAAGGTTCAGGCAAAAATCAGGTTGGGTTTGGTTGTTTTTAGGGGGTACTTCAGTTTTCGTGTGTTGTGTGTTTACATCCCTCAAAAACCACAGGACACAAAGTGTCTGGACGCGCTTGACCAGCACAAAGCCACTGAGCGTGCGACTGTATCGAACAGGATCCGTCGCAACCTGCGTGACCTGAAAACGCGCGCAGACGTGCTGAAGAAGGAGTCGGTCAAATCTGGCAGACAAGACGACTTCCTTGACTTCAGCAGACACATGAAGAAGACTGAGAACATGTATGCCACCCTTTCCCCTTCCCCTTCCTCCCCCCTCACTTCCCCTCACTTACCCAACTCCCCCACCACCCCTCCCCTAGGTACAAGCAGCGCTTCAGATCCGACCAGAGCCGCGAGGATGCGTCGCTAGGTGAGGACGGCGTCAGCGGGTACGGCACCACGAACCTGAAGACATTTGAGGAGGTGTGCACTCATCTTTGTCCACCTTTCTCCACCACCACCACCACCACAGATCAAGGAAGAGGGTGCATACGGCGGAGGCGGCTACGGTGGCGGATCTGAGAACCTGCTAGACCCCATGCAGGACGAGGAGTTCCAGATGTATTATCAGATGTCCGTAAAGAGGGACCAGGAGATCGACCAGGGCCTTGTCCGCGTCTACCAAAGCCTGCAGCGCGTCAAGCAGAACGCACAGGAGTTCTCAACGGAGCTGGAGACACAGAACCGCTACCTTGACAGAATCAACGAGAAGGTATGGCAACAACACTACAAAAAAAAAACACACACTACACAAAAACCAGGCTGCACACATGGTGAACGAGATGGGCGGGCTGAACACACGCCTCAAGAAGACCCTGAAGGAGGTGGACAAGGAGAAGTTCTGCTGCTACATGATCTGTCTTATCCTCATCCTCGGTGTCCTTGGTGTCGTTGTCTCGCAGACAGGCCTCCTCAAGAGCTAAACAGCGAGAAAAAACAGCGGGAAACAAGCAGAACAGACACAAACACCGCATTCATTTATCCGCTTCTTCGTTCTTCCTCCTGTGGACATTATCTTGACCAGCTTTTCCCCCTCTCTTTTGCTTAGCCAAGGGTTCTTCGCAAGCCACACACAGTTAGAACACCAATGAGACCATGCCTGAGTTTTCCCTGTTCTGTTCTGACCTTTTTTTTATTTGTGTGTCTCGACCCTTTTGCGTTGGTGTGGTGCTCCCCAAAAATGTGCAAACAAAAAAGCTCCCTATTTTTGATCGAATACGGGGGTGCCTCTAGCATTAGTCGTGGTAACTATTTTTTTTTATTTTGAGAAACACGATGTTTTTCCCTCCATTTTAAAGTACCCCTGCGTCCGCCGATGTACGGTGAGGGTGTTTTGTGGTGCACTTCTCTTTATGTGGGGTATGTAAGGATCCGTGTGTGAATGAAGATTAGAAGGTACAGGCAGGGTGCCTTCATCTTGTAATTTGGTTTTACTTTTACAAAAAAAAGGTGGGGGGAACAGTATTTTTCTGAGCCGTTTTTGCTTTTTTTTTCTCTTTTTTTTTGCCATCTGTTTTTCTCTTGCATTGTTTCACTCAAAAAGACAGAAGCGGATCTCAGAATGTATTGACTCAAAAAGAAAAAGTATGGGTTTATATACTTTTATTGCACAAAGGGGACAGTGTAACCCCCTCGGGTTAAAAAAAAAATGGGTACGAAAATGCAAAAAAAAAAAGACAAAAAAAACAACAACAACAAAATTTGGTTCGTTACTTCAGGTTCTGGTGATTCGTTTGCGTTTCTCTTCTCTCGTATCGTATGCGCTGGTGCATTAGGTGCATTATGCATTGTACGACTTCCCCCCCCTTTCCCCCTCTGCACTAAAAAGATGCAGATCGAGTGCTGAAAAAAAATGTGGTTTTTTTTTTTAGTTTTGTGTGTTATCGTTTTGTGTGGAGAGAGGTGCTGTTGATATGGACATGGATCGTTTTTTGGTGTTGAAAAGCGGTTTTTTGGTAGGTTAGCCCTGAGGGTGCAGCACTTACCCACATGGCGAGAGAGAGCGAGTCTGTGTGAAGAAGAACACATTATCTGTTCAAGGGTTCAAGACGGCCTTTCCGCCTATGTCTTGTCTGCAGAACATAGTATGTTATGGACTTCGAGTCGATAGTCGAGTTGCACAGCTTTACCCATTTGTGTTGGTGCAAAGTGATGATGACATTAAGGTGCGATGGTCCGCATCCATATACCTTTTGAAAATGGTGGACAAAGAAATGATTTTTTTTTGTCGACAGCAAAAAAAAGCGAGCTGTTTTGGTGTGTGTAGACTAACAAATGGTAGAAACGATGCTGCAAAAAAAGGACACACAAAACGGGAGAGTAAAACAACAACAACAAAAAAAAAGGTAAAATGCCGCCCTCTCCCCACTATTTTCTCTTTCTTACGCACAGTAGCAGCATGTGTTTCTGGTCCACATCCCTCTTTGGTTACATACCAAAAAAGGTACACTGTCACAAAAGAAAGTACATTGTGGCTAACGTTCCCAAAAGTCATGTTATCCTTCTCTCCTTCATCACCATTCATATCAGGAAAAAAAACGACACAAATCGGCAAAACACACACCCACCACCCTTCTCTTGAAATGCCCTGTTCAATCTGTTGTGGTGGGTGAGAGAGAGAGACAGCATCGTTCACGACACATCTGCCCTTTTAGGTAACGAAAAAAGCGAAGTTTTCTGCCTTTTTCTCTACCCAAAGGAAGGAAGGCTTTTTCGGTACTGCAGCGTGGAAGGCTGCTTGAGGTTGATTATCTGCATTGTTGTTTGTTGGAGGGGGGTTTTTTTGGTCAAAATACAAAAAAAAAAAAAAATGTTGCATCGACTGCTGCCAGCTCTCCTGTTGCTTATGGCCCGCCCATCCCATGGGGTTGACACGAAGACCACAACACTGTCATTGACACGGAGCCGCAGTCGTACCTTTTCGCTGTCGCACAGCTCGTCGCTCTCGCTGCCCACCTCCTCTGCTTCGTACAGCTTGTCGCATAGTGTGAGTGTGTCGCGGTCGGTGTCGGTCACGCTTCCTTCTGGTACACAGAGCAGCTCTGGGAGCATCAGTTTTTCTGCCTCGTTGTCCGAAAGCAGGCCGGCAGTGAACAACTACAGCGCTGAGGTGCTGCCGGCGTCGCTGTTGGTTGGGCAGGAGTTCCGTGTCGCTGTGACCAGCCTTAGGGACGGATCTGTCAGACGTGCCTTCAACGTGACGTCCCCTGGCACTGTGGTGGTGCGCACCTATGAGCACAGCAGTGCAGTGCAGGGCTGTGCCGTCTATGCGTCGACGCAGACGTACCTAGAGGAGCACACCGCATTTGGTCTCAGCACCGCCACCTCTGCGGATGGAAACCGTTTTGCCGAAACTGCGTACACAACGTTGGCGGCACCCAGCACCGCCTTTGTGGTGTGCTTCCGCCACAGCGTCGTCGACAACGAGTTTGACGTGCCCGACAGCATGGACGGCGTTTGGCAGGATGTGTACTCCACAAATGAAAAGGGTGTTGTCTCGACAGTGTTCACCCCTGCGTCGGGCGGGCCGTGGTATTACTTACCTGAGGCGACTGTCGGGCAGTACGCGATCCTCCAATTGGCGTCCACCACACCTGGGTTCAACTTCACCTACAGTGCAGCAACCTGCACCACCAACACAGATCGCTGTGCCGACGGGGACTCCTTGAAGATTGTGAAGAGCGGGTCACCGTGCACCTACGACCACCAACAACACGGCATGGCATACTACGGGTCGGACCACAGCAACGATGCTGGGATATGGTCTGCGACCGCTTCGTCCGTAGGCCGTCTTGAAGGTGCCACGGCAGGGGGTGTGGGTGTCTTTGGGACGCAGTACAGCAACCCCCTTGTGGACACCTGGGCTGCAGGGGGAAGCTACTACAGTGCAAACGAAGACCGCTACAACGCGACCACGAAGCAGCCTTGGGTAGGCTCGCATGCGTACGTCTACCTGCGTCTGCCAGAGGTAGTGGCGTCGTACGATGTGTGCTTCTCCTCGCGTCAGGAGCGTGCTGCCCTCAGGACACTCAACAGCACAACGCAAATCCCGCTCTGGAGAAAGCTGCAACGCTGCACTGTGCAAAGTGCCTGCGCATCGAACTCTGCTTCCAGAGCGTTTGCTGCGAAGGTGGAACCGGTGGGGTGGACCTTGGTGGATGTGACACCCTTGACTTGGGGTGACCTCGTGTTCGATGATTCAGGTGAAACACAGCTTTCGAACAGGGCGGCAACAGGCAACGCAGAGGCTACGAGTACAGACTATTCAAACCTTCCGCAGGACCGGAACGCAGCGAACTACTGGAAGCCTGCTGGTGGTGACTACTACCGTTTGGTGCGTGCGACGTACTTCAGTGAGGCGTTGGTGTCCGGCAGGGCAGGTGTGCAGTACGGCTCTGTCGCGTCGTCTGGGTGCTGGACGCGCGAGGTCGACACTACGCAGTCCAGCTCCTTCACCCCTGCTAGCTATGGTGGGTTGGTGGAGGACGGCGTCTTGTACCCTGCTGCGTCCAAGGACCTGCTTGGCGACCCCACCGCTGCGTCCCCTGTGCACGACGCAGATGTGCCCCTGGGGGCAAGCTACTCGGCACTGTACCTCCCTGCACAGCGCTCGCAGTGGCACGTCTGCTACCGCAGGACCTGCACCCTCACCGCATCGACCTGTGCACAGCACTCCGGCCTCCGTGTGCTTCCCTTCCACAACCACATCGTCGGCAGCACCCCGACCCGGTACCTCCACCTCAACGGGACGTATCCGTTCGCATCATTGCTGGTCCCCGATGTATACGACCCTGCAGTGCTCACACCGCATCCAGACGTAACGTGGTACATGAACGACACACGCCACGCCACATATGGCCCCTTCATTGTCGAGGCAGTGAACAGCTCCGAGTCTGGCTTGGACTCACGCCCATGGAACTATGTGCGGACGTACAGTGGGGTGGACAAGGTAGCGGACACTGCAGGGGCAGTGCTGCGTATTGTGCCCGCAGCGTATCCCTGTGGAGGCTACGTCGGGCTCAGCACCGTGGTGACGCTGGCTGGGGTGCAGAACGCAGACGGCGGGTTGATTGAGTGCGACTCCTCCTCTGCGACCGACAGCACCGTGCCTGGGTGTGCGGGGAGTGCGGCTGACCTGCAGAGTGTACACCACGTGGCGTTCTACATTGAGGTGCCGCCACCGACGACGTACGTCATATGCTTCAGACTGCACGGACACAACTGGAGAAGCATCGCCAGCACGACCACCTCGCCGTGGAACGACCCGACGCACCCCATGCCGGACACCTTCCTGCAGCGCTCCGACTGGACGCAGCCCTCTTCATTTGTCCCTACGTCTGCACAGAGCGATGTGTCGGTGACGTACACCGAGGCACGCTCCGGCATGGAGGCATTGTTCATCATCAACGACGCCACCTCTGCGCTGACTGCCGCGCCCCGCGGTGTCTGTGTCGGCTGCAGCAATGGTGGTGACGTCTTCCGCATCGTCCCCACCAACGCACCGTGCGACATCAACCCAACCACGTGGACCACCCAGCACACCCTCGCAGACACAGCACTCTCCCCTACCTGCATGGTCGCCGGCGACGGCTCTCAGAACACCTCCGGCCTTTTCACCACTGCAGGGAACACTGCCTGCGCCACCTCCTCCAGCATGCAGCGCCTCTGTTCGTGGACACTTTCCACAACCGGGTCCACCGCAACGGGTTGCCATTGGAGCGACCCCGCGTTGTCTGGGATCACTGACATCACTCCGCACCCTTATGATGATATTGTGCCGTATGTCCCGCAGACGGTTGGGTACAGTGCACACCAGGGGACGGTGTCGGCGGTCGTGGTGCTGCCGTCGACGGCGGTGTACAGATTGTGCTTCAAAAAGGTGGACACCCCGAATTGGTTGGTTCTGAACAACACATTCGAGGTCACGGCTGCAGCAGGGTACGTCTTGGAGAGTCCGCAGCGGGGGTTAGTGGCGGGGGTGTATCAGAGCTTCGTTGTGAGTGGCAGTGGTGCGTCTGGTGTGGCGGCGGCGTCGTTCCGTGCGAAGCTTGTGAAGGTGGCGACAACGGACACTCCTGCGAACACTAATGCGCACCTCTGTGCAAACCCACCAGGGTCGCTGCAGGGTGCACCGTACGCAGCGCATACCACGACAGCAGAGCTAGCATCAGGGACACTCACCTTCCGCATCCCAGTCCCCCATGAGGCAGGGCACTACACACTGTGCATGCAGCACCGCACCGCCAGCGACGACACCATGTCGTGGTGGCGGCCACGCGGACGCGAGACCGCCTTCGCCAGCTTCGTCGTCGTCGACAGCAACGTGCGTTGGCATACCCTGTCTGGGGCGCGTCCGACCAATGGTGGCATCTCTCAGGTGCATCTGAGTCGTGTAGGTGGGGTGGCGTTCAATACGACTGCTGGGGGTGACGCGGTGAAGGTGGTGTCGGCAGCGTCGTCCTGTCACGATGCGAGCAGCTCTGTGCACATCGGGTTGGAAGGTGGTGGTGCCGGTGGGATAACAGACCTGGGCCCTGCGGAGGGTGCGTCGTTTGCGCCGTTCTTCGCAACAACGTTGCCGCATACTGTCAACAGCGAGCCAACTGTGTACCGCGTGTGTGTGCGCACCATCGTCCCGCAGTACTCCTCCGTGCCTGTGTGGGTGGAGGTGCCCCAGGCTGTGGGGCTGTCAGGGCAGGTTCAGGTGCTTAGTGTGTCTGGTGATGTTGGGTTTTATACACAAAGTGCGGTAGTGGATCGGTGGAGTGTGGTGGCCGCGTTGCGTCCAAAGTACTCGATGTTCACCTTCGCAGATGCGGCAGCGACTGTCATCGCAGGCGCCTCTACACAGTATGTCACGAACCCGACGTCAGCGAAGTCCGCAGTCACCGTGGGGACGGGGTTCAAGCTGCACGCGACGGAGGACAGAATGGTGGCGAAGGTGGCATCCTCGGATCGGTTCAAGTTTGTGTTGCGGAGCGTGCCGACTGCACGCACCCCGCCAGACCAGAACAACACCGACACCTGGGGGGACGTCGCTGGGTGGAGTGCAGTGGCAGCAGACTGCCTCTCCCCAGGCACGCCTGGTGCGTCCAACGAATTTGTCTGCACAGACACAAACAGCACTGCGGGGGTGCCCTTCTGCCCACAGCTGTCCGCAAATGTCACGCTCCTCACGATCAACGTGCTGCTTCAGGTTCCTGTTGACACTGGGATGTACCTTGTCTGCTTCAAGTCCGGCGACGCACCTTGGGTGCAGCTGCGTGAGCAGAGCACTGGCACCGTTGGACTGTACACACATCCGTCCTTTCTGGAAGCAGACCTCTGGGCGACCAGCAAGAACGTCTCCATCGTCGACGTCCGCACCGTGCCCGGAGCTGCTCAGACCGTCCCCTTGGCGAGTTGGTGCGCTGTGAACAGCACGCTCACTGGGGGTGTTGCGTGCAGCACACAAAACGCGAACGGCTTCGACTACGACCTTGCTGTCATCGCCCGCGCGAGCCAGGTTTGCCCTGCACCGACCGCTGCACCTGGCGGCAGCACTAATGGCGCACCGGAGTGGTTCCGCCTACAACGCGAGTCGAATGCATCTGTCTCCATCGAGTGGACATGGGGCACAGCTACGAGCAGCCAGTTCTCGATCCCACCTCCAGGAGCGTCCTCGCAGCACCCCTACAAGCTCTGTGTGTACAAAGCCTCCTACGTGGTGCAGCCGTATATGAGTGCAGTGGACGCAGCCGTGGTGGTGCACGGCGTCACCTACCAGCTGTACAACCGCGGCTCTGCCAGCGAAGGCGGCGGGTCTGGCCTCTGGCGTGCCTCCTCAGGCATTGCTGCACAGCTGTCCGTCACCACCGACGTAGCATTCAACAGCACGACGCACTTTGTACAGCACAACGCCACCACCGAGGCTGCCTACAGCACCATCCCCGCAAGCACGCTCCTCGCCAACGGGGTTGTCTCGCACACACCGATCCTCCTCTCCGGCAGTGTCGTGCAGTTCACTGTGCAGCTCCAAGCCACCTCTGGGGAGGCGCTTCTCGCAGACACCTTAGTAGAAGTGCAGGTGTGCAGCGCTGCGAAGACGTGGGCAGAGGTGTCCTGCAGCACCATTGACCCTAAGGCGTTCGTTGTGGTTGGTGTAGGCGGTGTGTGCACTGCAGCGCAGGCGCCAGGCTTTGGCTGGCCCGACAACGGCCTGCAGCAGTTCATGCAGAAGGGCGAGGTGGTGTTCCGCCTGCAGTACCGCTCTGCGTGTCCACATGCGGAGGCAGGGTTTGGGTGTGGCCTCCGCTTTGTGACCACATACTCAGGCACAACAGTGGTGTCACCCCCACAGTGGGTGAACATCCCACGCCAACCCGCAGACCAGCTCGCAGTCAACACCCAACCCCTCCTCCCAAGCAACGCCATTATCACTACCGCACTGTCGCACGACACCTGCGCGACGTCTGCCTCCACCACACCCACACCCTGCTACGTTGTGCCCTGTGTGCACGGACAGCCCTGTGTCCTCCGCATCCAGGCGTACCGCAACTCACGCCTCGAGCATGCCGTCAACGGGACGTTCCAATTGGAGCTCTCGCCTTCTGACTACGGCAGTACGTACCCCAAGGAGGTGGAGGCTGCGGTGGGGCGTACGATGGCAGCAGGGCAGCAGTTCTTCTTGTCGGACGCGACCTGGCCTGGGGAGGGTGTTGTGGTGGTGACGTTGCGGCCGTTGCTGCTCGCTGGGCACGATGCGGTGTATGTATTTTACCGTGCGACGTCGGGAGGAGGAGGTGGTGTGTCAGGCCGCTTCGCAGTGCATGTGTTCCGTGCCGTGCCCGATTCTGTGCACATTGATGCCGTGGTGCCTCTCGATGCATCTTCACCGCTCGCAACGACTGTAGGGAAGTTCCCTGCGCCAAGCGTCGTCTTGGTCACCACCTCGACCACCACTGCTGTCGCGGCAGGTTGTTATCTTGAAGCGCTCACGCCGTACAAAGCTGTCTTTACCTTTCGGTCCAAAAGCATCCGCATCACCCCTGGACCCGGCATGTTGACTGGGTGGAGTGTCGCGGCAGGGGTGCTTGGCGAGACAGCGGACCTGGTGTTGTCGGTGCCGGTGGATGCGAGGGAGATGTACACGACGGTGCCGGAGGTGCTGATGGGGAGTGTGCTGCAGCATGCCTTCAACGACAGCGACACGCTTGTTGAGGCGGCGGTGCGCTTCAGAGTGTATGTGACGAACACAGCGTGTTCGCGGTTCAATGCGGCAGGTGGGTGTACTGTGCAGTTCCGCTTCACGCATAAGGTGCACACTGCAGTGGAGGCTGCGCTCAACACTCCGGTGCGGGTCCCCGCCGCCACGACCATGGTGACAACTAGCACCACCACGGCCTCTGTGCGCGAAGGCCTGCAGGTGACAGTCATCCCCGGGACCTGGGTGCAGACCCCGTCCTCCGTGGCAGTCGTGTTCGTGCCTGATGAGTTCCACCACGCGCGTGCCTTTGCGCTGCTAGACGGCCTCCCGCCCACCAACGGTGCGACCAACCGCGACCGCCTCACGATGCGCCCCGACAACGGCACCTGTGTGTATCTTTCTGAGGAGCTGTCCCTCTCCCTGGCACCGCAGTGCCTTGTGGAGGGGTATGCCATGCGGGAGCTGCGCGACACTGCAGGGCAGCGCAGCTGGGGTGCGCAGTGGACGATGCGCCCGCAGACGCCGTGCAACCGTTGTGACTTCTCCTTCCACACAACGCTGGGTGCTGGGCCGGACGGCCTCGGCAGCGACGGCACTGCAGGGGTGCGCACACTGACGTGGACGGAGGAGACGCTGTACTTGAACTGCTCTGCTGCGGTGACGGTAGGCTTCCACGACGGTGCATCTGCCTCTAATGCCTTTGGTGTGACGCTTGCTGCAAATGTTGC
The DNA here is from genome assembly GCA_964035575.1 of Rhynchopus sp. YZ270_cl-10. NCBI lineage: Eukaryota > Euglenozoa > Diplonemea > Diplonemida > Diplonemidae > Rhynchopus > Rhynchopus sp. YZ270_cl-10. The sequence goes on along the minus strand of OZ037897.1, from coordinate 131,474 downwards.
TGGCCTGCCTGGCGTGCGTCCGCAGTACAATCGGTGGAGTGTCGGGTACTCTTGGCGGGCGGTGCAGGGCGACGCCGCGTACACCCTCACGCCACCTGCACAGGGTGGTACTGTCAACGTAGGCGCCCAAGCAGTGAGGTGGGACGGCTTTGCCTTCGACGGCTTCAACGGCTCTATCCCCACGAACGGCACACCCGAGACCTTTGCGCTGACCTTCACTGCAGAGGGTCTGCGGTACGCGAGCGGCGACAGTGCACTGTCCGGATCACCTCCCATCGCACGTTCACAGTACACATGCACCACAGAGGTGTCTTTGGTGTGGCAGCCACAGCCAACCCCAAATGTGACATACGGGGTCGAGCTGGTGACAGTCAGTGGTGTGCGCAGTGCCTGTCCCACAGGTGTTGCCGTGCGCGACTGCAGTGACTACGTTGCGACGGTCAACGAGATGGAGTTTGCTGGGCTCTCGGCGACCGTGTCGTTTCACCGGACTGAGACTGCCACGGATGGTACGGTCACCACGGCGACGGACACCACAGCGAGGAATATCACTGTGGTGCCCTTTGGCGGGCTCAACAGCACCGAGACTGCGATTGGGTGGAATTATTCGAACACGACGTCGTTGTGGATGAGCAGCGACCTGGTGCTGGACTCTGCGTACAATGTTGCGGGGATGCCGACCAACTACACCTTTGGCCAGCTTGATGTGGTGTGCATCAGGCAGCGTGCGGACACGGTGCACAACGGTGCCGTCCACCAGGGTCTCGGCAACGTCAAGCTTGTCCTTGGCTCAGCCTCTGGCCTGACGTACCGCAGCCCTGTACGCAGCGCGTCGTTCCGCATCTGCGCGTCGTCATGGAACGCTAGCTCCGCCACGGAAGACACCACCACACTGTGCACCGTCATACGTCTGTGGGTTACACCGAACACTACGCCCACCAAGACACTTGCCCTCACCCAGCAGCCCTCGGGGAATGTGACACGCGGTGCGTCTTCTACCTGCGGCGCCACGTCGCTCACATATGAGCTGGCCACGTCCTACCAGGTCACAGGTGGTCCGGACGCAACGTGGCGCTACATCGTGTACGACGTGCCGCTGCAGTACAGCTTGACGGCCCCTGCAGGGCAGCACGTTGTCATCTCCGGGAGTCATTTGGAGGTCGCGTCGTTGCTGCGTTCGAACAACGTGACGTCGGGGCAGGCGACGCACAGCGAGGCGTGGGACGCACTGCTTCTGACGTACACTCTGACTGGACGCGACGTCGCCTCTGGCGGCCTGTACTTCAGTGCCAAGAACGTCGCCGCTACATCCGACGTCATCACCGGCGTCACCTCCAACAGCCTCTTCTGGGTCGACCCCACTGAGACCATCGCCAGCTGGGAGCTTGCCGACACTGTCACCGAGGCAGAGGAGTGCCTTCCCAAGCGCCGCCTCATGACGTCCACACACGGCTACCGCACCTATGGGCCTGGTGTCCCTGCCGAGGGCTGGCGCTACACCGACACCGCTGCGGTGTCTGCAGGCACGCTGTTCCCCCTTCAGACCGTTGTGCGAACAAGCGCAGGGCTGCGGGCCCGATCCTTCGGTGCCAGCGCAGTGCGGGTCACGAAACGGTCGTGGGAGGGGTGCAACGACGGGGGCCTGCTTGGTGTGTACCAGATGGCGGGGTCGCAGCCGTTGGACACCACAGTGAATGTGGAGGGCGCGCTGGGTGCGGGGTTTGCCCCAGGGGTGACAACCGTGGCTGGGGTGGCGGTGGTGTGGGTGCGCTTCGAGCAGGAGTGCGCACGGTGCACCCTCCAGCTTGACCTCTGCTTCGCCGGGCGTGTTGCGGGCTCCGCCTGCTTACAAGAGACCACTGCACCACCTACCCTGGCAGAACGGACCAAGATCACTCTTCCCTTCACCGTTGTGCAGCCAAAGCCTTCCACACTCCAGGTCAAATCACAGGACATACCACCGGGCGCAGAGGTGACAGTCCACGTCGGAGAGTCGATGAGCGTGACCACCGAGATGGTCCACATCCATGCAAACAACTGGGCAATGCTCCATACTCCTACTGCACGCAAGCTGTGGACGAAGCGCGTCTGGGTGCGCACGGTGTACCAACACTCCACCTCCTCAGGCGTGTACTACGGCAACGGCGGCTTTGTACGCAGCGGGGAACGTGCCGGTGGCCGTGCTGTAGGGTGTGCCGCAGCTCTGCTCCCTGCAGAGGCACAGTCCGCACTCCCACGCGCACAGCTCTCCGAGAACAGTGCAGGTGCAGCGCTCTTCTCGGTAACGCGCCCCTGCTCCGCATGCACTATCCACATCGACTACGAACTTATACCGCCTCCCGGCGACGTACGTTCTTCTGTTTATGGGTCATTGCCGCTACGCACATTGACCAACGGAGTGCCAAGTGCTTCGGGGGTTCTCTTCCGTGTGAAGGCCTGCGGTGTGCAGTGGATGGTCGAACGGCCTCCACGCTCGGTTCGCGTAAGAAGCGCCTTTTCCATCACCGCAGTGGCTGCAGATGCGCACAACCACCCTGTCTGGGAGGGGAACGCAACGGTCTCGAGTGGTATGGGAGGTGCGGTAGGGGGTGCGATGTGGGATGTGACGTCGCCGGCCCTGCGTGGGAGGGTGCGTGCGGTGGAGGGGAGTGCGACGTTGCGGCTGCGGATGGGGCGTGCGTGCTTTCGGTGTGTCGGGATGTTTGGCGCGACGGTCTTCAACTTCGCCGCATTGGCTGAGGCTACGAGGCTGCTGCTCGCACCTACCTTCCCCGCAGGGGATGCTGTCTCGCCAGCAACACCACAGTGGACGTTCAACCTCTTTGCTGCAGACGCATACGGCGACCGTGCCTACCTCCTCGGAGGCCCCACGCTGCAGCCGTGGCACGCTCCGTACGCCACCTCCTACCCCACAGCGCAGGCACGCCTGCCACGCACGCTCTCTGCAGCTGTGCCGCCCACACAGCGTCTCGCTGCCACCCTCGCAGAGGCGCCTTCCGTCAGCACCATCCTCCGTGCACATGGCGCAGCCTCCGTCAAACACGGCGCGAAGCTGCACAACGGCGTTCCGTACCCTCGCTTGGACACCACCAAAGCGGTCTCGGGGGCCTCCTGGGATGCAGGCAAGGTCACTGTGAAGATGACATCCACGGTGCCGACAGTGCTGACACCATTGGCGCTCTCTGTGGGGCGTGTCACCTCTGCTGCGATGTCGCCGTTTGACGCAGAGGGGTGGAGCGCGCTGTCTGCTGTCGCAATGCAGGCGCCTGCGACGCATCTCGCAGTGGACGGCGGCGACTGTGGTCTGGTGCGATCTGAAGGGTCCGCTGCGTGCACCATATTGACATACGCTGCGGCAGAGCAGGGTGGCAGCTACTACCTCTCAGGCAGTGCTGATGGTGCAGCATCATTCCACGCAACGGTCGACTGTGGACGGTGCGGGGCTGCGAAGGTGACCACCACAGGACAGCTTTCCCGAGGAACTGGGAATGTGACCCTCGCGTTTCTTGGCCTAGCCGATGCGGCCACAGAGCCGTCGTGTACATGCAACATTACTATGCACCCGAAATTCGCACAGCCGCAGTCTCTGCTTGTCACTTTTGAGGACACCGTTCTGGAGCAGTGGACATATGGCAGCACGGCGACGGTCTCCGTGGTAGGTGCCGCAGTGTCGCCTGCTGTCGTTGCGGCGTCTGCAGTGAACCGGTCTGTCTCGATTGCGTTCACAGCGTATGATAGCTCGCTGTTGTATTCGGGTCTCGGGGCGGGGCAGGTAGGGGGTGCGTTTGACAACGGCTTTGTGGTGGGTGTGGTGTCTACTGATATGCGCCCGGAAGGGTGCTTTCAGTGCGCAGAGACCGCAACAGTGGACATCACCCCCGTCTGCAAGGGGACCGTCCACAACGCAGTGGGGAGCCGTGCTGACACCCTCCACGTCCACGGTGTCTTCCGCACTGCGGGGGTCTGCGTGCTCAGCACCTCCGCCTTCATCAACCTCCCTACCACGGGAAGCACCCCGTCCTCCTCGCCGTATGCGTCCCTCACTGTCACGGTGGGTGTCCCTGATCACATCGTCATCGCAAAGGACGCGACCGGGCTGCCCATGCAGCGTCCTCTGTTTCACGGTCTGTGGGGGCGTACGGCGAAGGGTGTGCGTGCTGGGGTGGTCGGGGAGCGTGCGGTGTTGGTCCTGCAGGTTGTGGATGTGTCGGGGAATGTGGTGCGTGGTGACAACCAGATGCAGTTCGGTGTCAGCGGGGTTCGTGTGGGCGATACGACAGGGCTGCTGGATGGGGAGGTCTTCTACGCACCGCAGGAGGTCGTCACGGCAAAGGCTGGGGTCGCCACGGTGCCACTCCCCACGACGCACACCACGCGCACCGCGCTGTGCCAGAACGTCACCACGCCGGACCAGATGTACAGCTGCACGCACGCCCCCTGGCGCTTTAAGATCGTCGCCACCGAGCCCCTCGTCGTCTCCGCCACCTCCACCGCCGTCATCCCCAAGCAGTTCGCCGTCCTCCAGGACATCGGTCCCTTCCACGTAGTCGGCAGGGCTATGAGGCTGCGTGCCCAATTCGATGCAGCGCAGCTCACTGCAGGAGGCCACAACGCGCTCGAATGGGGGTACGCACACAGCATGGTGCTCGAGGTGTCGGCTGTGTCCAGCAGTGGCGAGGTCGTGACGCATCCAGAGGATGTAGGGAGCTTCGCGGAGGTGGTGTTCCGCCCTTTTGCTGCGCCCTGTGGGGATGTGGATCGGGGTGAGGGTGGGATGCACATCTTTGGTACCTGCATCAGTCAGACGCGGCCTGGTGTGTCTATATGTAGCAGTGCGCCGGTGCTGCCACAGCAGCCGTGTGATCTGCCCGCAGCAACCGGCTGGTCTGCACCCCCCACCTTCGCGCTCACTGCCGGCCGCGCCACCCTTGATGTGATCTATGGGGCGAACGGTGCCGTGCATTCAGGTCTGACCCGGTTTCTTCTTTCCACAGATCTCGCGTATCCGTGGTCCTCTGGTTGGGACGACCGTTCGCGTGACGGTGCTGGAGGTGTGCTTGGGTCAAGCCCGTACGCAATGGAGAAAACGTTTCTCTTCGCGATGCTCTTCAGGAGGGCGGCTGCGGTGGTCCCTGTGGGCGCGGTGTGCGCGAAGGTGAACGCCACGCTAGAGTATGTACACCCACCCTCCTCTGTACCTCAAATCCTTATCTTCAGATGCACTGCAGCGAACAGAACGCCGTCGGAGGTCTTCTCCCTATCCGTGGAGGTCGTGGACCGTGACGGGAAGGTGGTGGTGGCGGACAGCAGCAGTGTTGTCTCTGTATCGGGTCGGTGTGACCAGGTAGGTGTGTCTGCGTATCTGGGGCGTATGGTGGCTGGGGCACCGCACTTCGTTGATTTAGGCGGTGTGCGTGTGGTGCGTGGTGTGGCGACGGTGCGTGACCTGCTGGTTACACGGCAATGTGCGCGTATGGTCGTGACAGTCACCACCACAGGCACAATGCCGAATGGCACGACGCTTGCAACAGACGTCGTCTTTGCTGTAGCAGCGGCAGGCGGTCCACAGCCGCCTGCAGCCGTCCCAGACCCCGTGGTGTTGAACGGCCTGACCATGCTTACGACAGACTCGACAGCGACAGCCATGTTCTTCATTGAGACAATCAAGCCTGACGAGGTAGCGCTGCAGATGGCGCAGCTTCTGCAGAAGACGAGCCCGGTATGCACATCAGACCCTTCAAACCCTCCCTTTTCTACTCCATCAATATCACCCACAGATTGTCATCGGCACCTCAGTTACCTTCATGTGTGTCAAGGCTGTTGGGTCACCGGTTATCACAGAGGCGGACAAGCTGGATGCGTCGGTGTGTGTGGACATGCTGTCGGTGAATGCGAACGTATCCTCTCTTGATAGCGACCCTGCTGTGCGTGCTGCTGCCGCTGCCGCTGCCGGGAGTGTAGTAGTGTCCGCAGAGTTCCACGTTGCCTTGGGTGTGCAGGTTGCGCCTGATTCTGTGATGGGTGTGTTCGCATCTGCGGTGGCTGCCGACCTGGCGTCACCTAACAGTGTGCTGAAAGCAGCGCCGCCCTCAGGCGGCAACTCGCCATTTGCCTTTGCGACAGCGGCAGGCATGGTGGTGGGTGTGCTCAACACACCACCGCCACCGACCCCGCCACCGACACCACGTCCGCCGCCCACACCTAAACCACCGCCGCCACCACCACCACTGACACCCAAGCCCAAAGTGGGCCTGCCTACACCTTTGCCACCAGCCACCCCTCGCACGCCGCCCCCAACTGCAGTGCCGAAGCGGGCGCAGCTGAACCTTATCAACGCAGGCACAACGACCCCCTCGCTCCTTGCTGCCGTGGTGCTTGTGTTGCTTGTTGTGGGGTGAAAAATGGGAAGGGGGAAAAATTTTGCCAGTTTTTTTCGATGTTCGAAACACAAGATTGAGGGCAGACCTCGTTTACATGGGGCTGTCGTCTCTTTTGTCTAGGTACGATACAAAGTGACCCATGATAGCCATAAGGCTTTCAGGGATATGACAAGTTTATCTGCTCTACTTTGTAGGGAATCAGGGGAGGGACGGACCATCGTTACCCGCTCAATACGGGGTTAGAAACACTAGGTTCGTGAATCAAAACGGAAAAAAGAACGTACCCTGTCCACACCCCTTTTCTATTGACGAAGTTCTATTGTTGATTGTGCCTTCTTTCGGAGGCAAAACGAATAAAAAGGCGAATCATGTTAACAAAACGCAATGCACCACCTCACAGAAATTTGTTATTTCACTACAGCTTGATTTTGAAGTGTTTCACGTATCAACCCTCTCCCCTTAAACAATGGGCTGCACGCAAGCAAAGGCCCAGCAGCAGGCGTTGGGCACACGTGGACAAAAGGGTACGCACAGCACACCGTCGCAGTCGACACTGGACTCGGGGTCAGCGAACTCTGCTAGCATGCTGTCGCTGAAGGCGAAGCAGGGCGGCGGTGGTGGTGATGGTGGTGTCCGTGCAGGTAACGGCACACAGTGCGACGCTGTGCAATGTGCAAGAGCTGGTGCAGGCTCCCCCGTGAAGGTGAAGCGGATGGTGGTCGAGGAGGAGTACGACTGCCCCTGCCTGTGCGAGACACGTGCCCTAGACAACACGTGTGCCGCAGCCCCCGCAAGCATGCTCACAGATGACTCCGAAGACGAGAGTGCCTTTTGATCGTGATTTGGAAAAAAAACCGATGTCTTTTTTTTGAAAAAAAAAGTGAGTGATTAAAACAGCGAATTGCTTTTCCGATAATACGTACAGATTGTACTTTTTGTTTTTGGCGTACACGAGAGGGCTTTGTATTCTAAGCCACATTAGTTCTTTTGTCCCTGTTGTTGACCAGCTAAGTCCATTTGGGACAACGTCACCATCATCTAGTACGATGCCAGCAGCAACAGCCTGCCACTTCCTCGTATACCTTTCCTAACGTACACGAAGGGAGTGGGTACAGGCGAGATGGGCCTTGCTTGTAGATAAGGTGTCGACTACCAAATCTGCCGTCATTCATATTTTGTGAAAATGTTGGCATATTTGTTAAGATATGTGTGCAGGTATCTTGATCTTTCAACTGCTCTTTTTCCCCCTTGGGCTCTCTCTCTCCCCCCAGAAAGTCTCATTTACCCAAAGATTTATTTATCTTTTAGTCCAGTCTGTCCCATGATAACGATAGTGGTAACGATGTGGAGAGTTCGTTGTATTCATCAAGTTTTTTTTCTTTTTATCCTCCCGTTCCCGTCTATTTCTCTGCAACGTAGCGGGTTTGGCAGTTATTTACATGACTGGCAACCCCCTTCGTTTCAACCCCACACCCCATTCCCTTTGATTTGATTTCGTTATTTTTCCGCGTTTTCTTTTTTTTTTTTTGGCCAACTCTTTGACGTGCACAAAAAATCTTACTGGGGGTGGGTCTAATACAAGAGGTACCTCTTGTATTTATACCCCCGGTAGCTGCTCTTTTTTTCTCTTTTATTTTTTCAGTGCAGATAATTTTTAAACCCTCCTTCCTCTTCCACTGCCCCCCGACTGTTATGTATTGTTAGCTCTGGAATTACAGCGGGTGTGAAGGAAGAGTGGAGAGAGCGGGAGAGGCACCGTATCCTTCAGTTTCAGTGCGGCTTGTCTTTATAGTTTTTGGGTACAACGCTGTCTGCTCGGGGGTATAATAAAGATATCATGCGCAGAGTGCTTGAGATTAGCACAACAACAGAAGAGTTGGTGCTCCTGAAATAAAAAAAAATACCAAGTACGCAAAATGGGGTTTTCAGGAGCACCAAGAGTGGATAGCCGCGGTAATTCCAGAGCTCAGGTTGTAAGGTGCCACGGTTTTTCGTGCTGGCGTTCTTAGGTTCATCTTTTTTGTTGTGCCTGCGTCTCAAGAGTTTTTTGCGCTCAAAAACTTCACTTTTTTTTATTTTTGCCTTTTTGATGCAGACGGTTTTCTTCACACAACCCAACAAACAAAGAATTTTCGCACCGTTTTCTGTTGTGGTGTTGTGTTCTCCTGTCGAGATGAGTTTTTTTTTGTCGTTGGGTGAAAATCTGGTCCGGGTCGACGCCTGTGTTCAGATCACGCACCAGAGAACTGCCACGAGAGGGCTTTGTATTTCAAGTCAAACCTTCGTTCTATACAGCGAAGTTGAAGATGAAGCGCACAATACCCAAAAAATGGATTGTTAATTCTGTTTTTGCTAATAAGTTGTGTTTCCACCTGATTTTTACCCCGCGTAAAGGCGCGTATAGGTGCAAATGCTGGGGAAAATGGTGGGATTTGGCCTTTTCGCGCCTATATGCGGGGTAAAAATCAGGTGGTGTTTGTATTGCTAATAAATTGCGCATTTTTGAAGAAAAGAAAAAAAAACGTTTTTGTGCAGCTCATCCTCGGGTGTCGACACATAGTGTTGGGTGATCCGGTCTCCGTGAGACACGTAACAGGCTGAGGAGCTTGTGAGAGCCTGTGAGAGAGTGACTGAGAGCTAGTGAAAAAAATCTCTCCCAGTTCATAGATCATCCAACACTATTCGAATCAAGTTTTCAAAATAAAGTACAAAAAAAAAGACAGCAAATAAAATCCGCAGTCTCCCTAGTTTCAGCAAGAAAAGAGGGAAATATATGGGTGAATGCGTAAAACCCCCCCTCCCCTAAATTTCACTACGATTTTTGATTTTTTTTTTATTTCTGTTGGGAGGCTATGAGAGGTCGAGGTGCATGTACAAGGGGTGTTTGGGGGGTCTGGGGGGCCTGGGGACCCTGGGGGGGTCTTTTGGGGACTTTTTTATGATGTGCGACGCTTTTTTGGACATGGACGTGTATTGTGGCCCGTCTTACCACAGGTTTTACACGTTTTATGTGAAACTGAGGAAACTGAAGAAATAAAAGACCGCGTTCTCTTAGCCATGCGGTGAAGGGACTCTGTCATCTCTTCTTCTTCTTGAGGGACAGGATCGTGCTCCTCGTCAGAGGAGTCACCGATTATATCGTCTGTGTTGAGTCCAACTCTGGGCATTCTTTATGCGTCTATCTGTTCTGGGGATAGGGAGTAAAAATAGCCCCAAAACACGCAAAAATACCCCAAAATGGGTCAAAATAAGTATATTTTCGCCCAAAAGCCCCCAAAACCCGCCGGAAAATGGTTTTGGGGGTGGTTCTGGGCAGTTTTCGGCGCTGATTTCTGGTAAAACCTCAAAAATCGTAGTGAAATTTAGGGGAGGGGGGGTTTTACGCATCGACCCATATATTTTTCAGGTCTAAAAAAAAAAAGCTGCCAAATCTATTTTCCTTCTTCGACGATTCCTTCTTTCTGTGCCCCTCTTTTCTTCTCCCCATTCCCTCTTCACTACGCGACAATGTGAAGGATTACTACGGTGAAACCACATTCACTCCACCGTCGTGCACCTTCTTTCGCACAAAGCACAAAAAGTAACAAAAACTTTACAAAAAAAAAACCCTTATCCAAACCAGCACACCTGCGCATAGCAAAAAAAAACTCTCACTCTTTATTTTTTTTGCTCTTTTCTTTCCCCCTTTTTTTCAACCCAAAAACCTTGCATCTTTCGCTCTTTTTAGTTTTTTTTTTCCAACAATGGGTTGCACCCAAGGCAAGACCACCCCAGCACCCCGCAAGACCAGCACCGTCTCCCACAACGTTGCCAACCCGTCGCCCTCCACCTCCGCACCTGCCCCTTCTTACGCCCTTGAAGTGTCGCCGCAGCGTTCGTTCTGCACAGAGAGAAGTGGTGGGTCCTTTGTGACCGGGGTTGCGTCTTCCTCTGCGTATGGAACTGCCCATGCCGATTCTGTCCACTTTGCGCCGGTTCAGCCTGAGAGAGAAAAGGACGCAGTGCTCAAGGACACAGTACCCCAGAAGGACCGTGTTGTGCGGCGTGGGGTCGGTCTGCCGACCATCGTGGCCCCAGACCACCTTGGGGTGTCGGGCAACCGTCTGAGCCTGAATCTGAGCTGCACGGTGTGCTCGAGTATCGGGTATATGTCTGCAGAGTCGGTGGCGCAGAGCGAGTCGGATGAGGTGTACGACTGTCCTGAGCTTGGTGACACGCAAGAGTTTGCAGAGAACGCAGCGTCTCCGGCAGGGATGTACAGCGATTCCGACATCTGCTTTGAATGAAGGAGAGAAAAGGGGGTGTACTACACTGTACGTTGCTCTAAATAAAATGTGGTTTGTCCCATAGGAAATTGATGTTCTGTAACGTTCGTTATTGCATCTGGTATCGTATGTGTAGGTCCGTCGAGGGGTGTGTGTGCCTGCATCATCTTCCATTTTATGTTCCTGGAGAGCAATTTTTCGTTTCGTATTTTTTCAAGTTTTTTTTTGTTTTTTTTGTACACCACCTGACTGAAATTTTTGGTGGAGTGGTAGGTGTTCAAATACCACCAAACTCCACTAAAAACCAAATTTCAGGCAAAATCAGGTGGGAGGTACATTGTCTATTACGCTATTTCAGTTCTTTTTATTGATATTCTCAGATGTGAGTGTTTTGTGTAATGAACAAGAAGTACAACAGATGCTTCGGTTCATTTTCACACACTATTTTTTCTTCGTTTTTTTTTTGTTATTCTGCAAATACTCCCCACTTCCCTGCATTTCCTCCACTCCAATCGGAACCACTTTTTTTTGAACATCTGGGAAAAACAAACAAAATCTAAAAGAAAAAACAATCAGTTTTTGAAACAATAAAAGTATGTCAAATCATCAGTGTGGCTGGAAAGGAGCATTTTTTTTTCCATTTTTTTGATGCATACTTCCACACTTTTGACAATTATTTACCATATTTTTGATTCTTCTTCTTTTTTTTCTCTTTTTCCTCCTCTGACCAAGCCACAGGAGGCCTAGGTCTTCCTAGTCATCATCATCGTCTTTCACCATCCTTTTTTATCTCCTTCTGCACTGATTTTTTTTTTTTGAGTGTTGTAAAGCGAAATGCACGAAAGGCATCTTCATCCTTAACAAAACTCAGCTTTTCAAAAAGGTGACTAAGTGAGAGAGAGCTTAGGTTCATCTTTTTAACCTTTTTTTTTTTTTTCTTTTTGTTTTGCAGATCTATGTGAAGAAGGAAGAATTGTGGACTATCCCGCGATAGTAATATCAAACACATGGTGTGTTCCGGGGGTATGGAACTTCACACATCTTCACAACTTTTTTTACAGAAAAATGTCATATTTTTTTTGTGTCAAAAAGTTGTGAAGAGTTGTGAATTGAAAAATGAAAATTTTGTATTTTTTCCGATACCTCGGAACACACCAGACAAAAGAAAGCTTTTTCTTTCTGGAATAGTGTACATTTAGTGTACCCTATTATACCATCTATTCAGTAGAATAGTTAGTACAGTCATCCAACAAACGTTGGTGGGTAAAAACATTGGTGGATTTGGGGGCTCGAAAAAATTTGGTGGGTTTTTACCCCATCAACCTTTGTTGGATGACTGATATGAAACAATTCTTTCTTTTAGTTTGATTTGCCCTCCCTGCCACGCAAGGCTAGAAGTAGCCTCGGAGGGGAGACGCAACCACCAAAAAACACCTCCTTTGGTGTGACCAAAAAACCAACTACCGAACCATCGTGAACTGAAAATCACACAAACAAATAAAAAATAATAATTAAAGGCAAAACGAACACACCTTATTTCTTCAATTCGTTGATTTTGATCTGAGTACCCAGAAGAGGGGCAACTCATTCCGTTTCAAAGTGTATATTCATTGCTTTTCATTTGTGTGTATTTTCCTGCCTCAGTGTATGCGTTTTTCATCTTTTGGTGCTTTCGGGGAAGTCGGTCAACGACCTGTCAGCGACGTGCCACGACCTGTCAATATCGACCTCTCCCGGAGCATCATCTTTTGTATTTTTTGTGCTTTTCATCCAAATGGCTGACATCTGTGTATGTGGGCCCCTCGGAGGTTGTCTGTATCAATACCGTACAGTACAGTACACCGTAAAGTCTTTGTAAAGTAGATTTTTGTAAAAAACTCGGTAAAGCCTTAAAGGGTTTGTTCAGCACTCATATTTGAATCGCGACCCCCCTTTTTTTTTTACCCTGTGGAACACTTTGTAAAGACTTTGATAACAACTTTCGTATCACGCTAAATAACCGTTTTCCTTTTTTCCAGTTCGGATGTGTCCGTGGTGTAGGCGACCTTCATCTGAATGTCTTATGTTTTATTTTTTTTTGGAAATTGTCGAACCCACCTAGAGCAGTGATTATAGAATTTGACGAATTCCATAGAATTCGATCTATAGAATTTGTTGAACGTTCGAATTCCTTGAACGAATTGAACGTATTTTTAATCACTGACCTAGAGTGGATTCGGACTATTTTTTACTTTTGTTCCGTGCTCTCTCTTTGTCTTGCAAAAAAAAATAATATAGTGGAGTTCATCCTCGGGTGTCTACACTAATACAACCAAGTTTTCAAAATAAGAAAAATAAAAGTAAGATTTTTCTCCTCTCTGTGTGTGTGTTTCCCCCCCGGGAACCCTCGAAACAAAGGAACAAACTTTTTTTTTTTGTTCATTTTCCCGCTTTGAAAACCCTGGATTTTGCCCGCGAAATTGTGGGTTAGAGAATTCTTCCAAAAAAAAAAAATGTCTGATGTGTTGTTGACAGTTTTACGTCGAATTTTTCTCTTTTTCACATTTTTTTTTGCACTCTCATGCATCTTCGGGTAGCGAACGTTGAGGTTAAAAATCATCCGTCTTTGTTCTATTTTTATTTTATTTTTTACTTTATATTTCCCGTTCCTAGTGAGTGAACAGTACAGTACCTTTTTAACTACGTTATCTCTTTTGTTCCCTTTCCTTTTGTTTTTGTTTTCGTTTTTGGTTTTTTTTTGTTTTTTGGGGTGCACCACTGACCCCTCGTTCCTCCTTGTGTTTTATTTTTGACAACAAAAAAACGGCTCATTTTTGAGATGTTTCCCCTTTTCTTTTGAGTGACTTAGCACTCTTGAGGTCTTTAGGCTTATCTGATCAACCCTTTGTTTGTCCCCTAGTTTGCCCCTCAACTTTTCTCGAATTTTTTGAGCAATTTTTTTTCAAAAAACAAAAACAACAAAAAAATAAATGGCAACAAGGCGCTGTTGCGATGCGAAAGCGCACCCAAAGCAATCTTTGCACCGTACTACGGCAGCCAGACGCCGTCCCCACGATATTTTTTTTTCTCAAAAAAAAAAGCAAAAAACATAAGGCTCTAGAGTTATCGTTTACCCTACACTACCTCCCCCTTTTTGCAAGTGGAATGTGCATTTCGCGTTCCTCGTGACGTTTTTTCTGTGTGATAGGCCTTGATCGGTGATTACCTGTGTCGAGATATACTTTTAAAAAAATCATCACTCCTGTCCCCCACCCTTCACATAAGCTGCCGACCGAGCTGCGTTTTTAGCAAACAATTCTTTTTAAACGTTTCTCTTTCCTTATTTTGGAATTTTCTTCTTTTTCAACAACAAATTCATATACTTTCAAATTTTATTTGAAAGTATATGAATTTGTTCTTTTTTTTGGATGTGCACGATAAGATGCACCTTCTCTTCTTATACGCTTCTTTAAGGTGACTAAGCAACGAGAGAGCTTAGGGTCATCTTATAAACGTTTCTTTTCTTTTCTTTCTTTTTAGGTGGTTCGAACCATCGCAGTGATTCGGCAACTCAAATCAGTGTTGGGTTGCTATATGGGGCAGGGTTTCACCAGTGCTCTCAAGATCCTCCACGTAGGGGAGGATATTTCCTCCAGGGGCTTTTTTTTTTTTTTTTCAGGCTTTTTTGGTCAGGGCTATCGGTAAGAGATATGAAATATGATCGCCTTTTTTAAATTTTTTTTTTTTTTTTTTTTTTTTTTACCAGGCCAAATATGATCAGAGATGCCCCGCCAACGTGCGGAGCCGAAAGCTCGGAATGGGTTTACCAGGCCACATATGAACGGAGATGCCCCGCCAACGTGCGGAGCCGAAAGCTCGGAATGGGTTTTTGCCGCTGTACACTGTAGTATACTACCTGAACTGAGTATGTGTATATGTCCGAGCCTTGACCAACACGGACATATGCACGGGGGGGCGTAGGTATTTGGTGTTGTTCATTTACCCTACCACTTTCCGCAATCGATCCGGAAATGCAATTGGGCTCAATTTCGGGTATTTTAGGATGACGACAAAAGTGGGCGTACCCCCTTGTTTAAAGTTTAATGTACACCTTCAAAATTTTTTCCGCTCGCTTCGCTCGCGGAAGTACACCTTAAAAATTTTCCGCTCGCTACGCTCGCGGAGGTACACCTTAAAATATTTTCCCGCTCGCTGCGCTCGCGGCGGTACACCTTCAAAAAATTTTCCGCTCGCTACGCTCGCGGAGGTACACCTTCAATTTTTTTCCCGCTCGCTTCGCTCGCGGAAGTACACCTTAAAAATTTTCCGCTCGCTACGCTCGCAGAGGTCCACCTTAAACTTTAAATTTTTGTTAACCCCTTAGACCCCAAGCCGTTTTTTGGACCCACTCAGAGATTACGCTCCACATGTGGAACGTATGGAAATCCATACGTGAATTGTTTTTGAAAAGGTGGAATCCATACGTGTCCATACTTAGGTAATTTGGGTTTTGGATTGGGGCTGGGGTGGGGTAGGTGAGGGGTGGGGCTCCGCCCCCACCTCTCACCTACCCCCTACAGAATCCTATTTGTAGGAGACAATTTTCTATTTTTCCGGAAAAGGAGCGTGCAGCATGGCGAAAGAAAAAAAGTAGCGTACCGTGCGCCTGCGGCGCTAGATTGCAGTACACCCTTCCCGTGACATAGTAGGCAATTTTAATCGCAATTTTTAGAAATGTTGCGTACCGTGGCTTCGCCAGTGCCATGACTGATGATTTCTCCATTTCTTCGAACTTGCGAGTTCGTTGAGTTAAGATTGGTTAGTGTTTTTGTTTTTTACATCTTCTGTTGTTGGCCGCAGGGTACTTGTGCTTTCATCTGGATGGCTGGCATCGTACGTGGGTCAGTCGGAGGTGCCTGCATTAATAACTTCACTTTGTTGCATACTACCTCTACCTGCCTCTCTCTTTGTAGCATATCTTCTCTTGTTGGTGCTCTCCAAGGGACCAAAGAAAAAAAAAATCTGGAACAATAAATCAACCATTTTTTGTGGTTTATAATTTGTTTTTTGTCTTTTTTTTTAGGTTTCGTATTCGGTTCAGTTCCCAATCCCCCAGTGAAATGAGAGAACATTTGTAGGCAAAAAAAATGTAGCAAAAACAAATTTGACGCTCTTTCTTTTATTCGGTTTTCATATACCGTCTTTTTCGTCAGAAAAGAATGTATTATGAAACAATTTTATTCGGTGTTTTCGCGCGGAAAAAAGCGAAAAAGGAAAAAAAAGACACTGCACACATCATCCTCCTCCACATCAATACGTCTTTTGGGTAGTCATGGAGAACCTTTTCATGACTGCTTTTTTTTAAAGGTGACTAAGCAGACTGCCGATGAGGCTTAGGTTCATCTTTACACACTGTTCTTTCTTTCTTTGGTGCAAAATACCACTTTGGTTTTTACCCTGCAAATGGTGTGGATTTTTTTTGGTCCTATCCGCGGGAGTAAAATTGTGGAATTGTTTTTGTATTGTGTTCTCGCGAACACAAAAACAATTTCCACAATTTTGTAAAAAATCAGGTGGAAATATTTTTGCGCAAAAACAAAAAAACAAAAAAAACAAAAACCAATACTCAGTCGTAGAAGTAGAAGAACCTCGCCACCTCCACCACCGCAGACTGCCATACTATCAGTCGTGCGTGTGGCCAGTGTGCCCTTGTAGAAGCAACACTTTTCTAAGGTTCTTTCTTGAAATACGATGGGAAAGGCAACAACAAAAAAAAAGAAGAAGAAATATGTCTACTACTGTCCTCCTCTTTGGGTCTTTATCCAAACCTGCAGTTTTCTGCTCTAACCTCGATGACACATGAGTCCACTGTTTTAAATAAGGTGTGTATGTGTATGTGTGCACACATTCATCTTACAAATTTTTATTTTATTCCGTTTTTTTTTTCCAAAATGTGTCCCCGTATAATTGAGATCACCTCCCACGAAGGGTTTCACACTGTGCTAACACAGCTCCACCCAGCGCACCTTAGTACCACACAGACGGAAGCCTCTTTTCACGAAGATTTTCACGATGATACGTCCCCGTATAATTGATACGACCTCTTCTCTGCCCTTTAGTTTTTTTTCCCGGCGCACATTCCTCGTAAAGTTGTTTTTTTTTCTCTTCTCCCGCACATTATGCGCAGAGAGAAGGACACTTCCGCACACTTCCATTTTTTTTAAAAAGGTGGCTAAGCACGAGAGGCTTAGGGTCACCTTGTTCACTTTTCAGTTTTGTTTTTTTTGTTCAAAAACCCCCCTTCTTCTGTTTCCCTGTCATGTGACTGTGCAAATGGTCGCATATGTCCCTTTTGAAAAAGAATTAAAAGTGACTTTCCGAACGAAAAAAACGATTGTTTTCCCTTTTTTTTTTCCCCTGCTTTTTTGTTGAGACCCTCTCAGAGAGGAAACGAACGACTTCTTCAAAGAAGTTAGCTCTGAAGTAAGATTGTGTGCGAGACGAGGAGCACATTTCATCTTACACGTCTTCTTTTCAGTGGAGGCATCTCATCATAATTTCTTTGGTTTTCTTTACGGGTTTGTGGTCCCAAACTACCAATTGACCCCCCTTTTTTCCTTTTTTTTCAGGGAACATTGTTGTTGATCCCTCATGCTATCAAATTATTGATTGCATATGTTGAAACACTTTTTTCAGGTAACCAGCACAGCGAGGCTGATGGTCATCTTTTCTTTTTACAAAACCTGTCTAACATTATTTTTCTTTTTTGTGCTTTTCATCCAGATGGCTGGCATGTGTGCGGTCAGCAGTGTTTCCGCTATGAAGATATGACCCAAAAAATCTTCAAAAAAAAAAAAAATCTGGGATTTTCCCGTTTTTTCCCATGAAGATATCTTCATGAGAAAAAAAAAAAAAAAAAAAAAAACCAGAAAAAAAGGGGAGGCAGGGCGTCGCGCGCGCGCGAAGCGCGTCTTATCCCCTTCCTGGTATCATTGTGAAGAGGATATAGCGAGGTAAAGTTTCAGACCGTGCCCCCAATTCCCTCAATCTTTGCACCATTTGACAAAGAGTGAGAATAAGGGATCGGCAAAAATAAGAAAAGTAGCGTACCGTGCGCCTGCGGCGCAAAACTTATGAGCGGAATCCCACAGCCCTCTACCATAGGTTGTCTGTAAAAATGGTTGATTTTAAGTCACAATTTTTGAAATGTTGCGTACCGTGGCTTCGCCAAAAAGTTTTGATATTATGACCGCCGTTTCTTCCTGTACTGAGAGAAGGCAGGCGTAGAAAAAACATGAGAAAAAGGGTTGGTTTGGTTCTTGATGTACATTACCATCCCACGTCATCACGTATTTACCTGAAATGGACGGACCTTTTCGCGCGGAGCGCGAAAAAATTTTTTTGACCCCTTTTTGGACATATCTTCATATCTTCACGGTTTTGGGAAAAAAAAATTTTCCATGAAGATAAGCGGAAACCCTGGCGGTCAGCCGGAGTTCAAAAAAAAAAAAAAAAAACTTTTGAGACTTTGGTAACAAAATCTGGTTTCATATCTTTTCATGTCATGATTGGTGATATTTACCCTCTTTCGGACACTTGAACAACAATAATAAAACGCGTGTTGTTGTTGCTTTTGTCAACTTCGTAAAGAGAGCGCAACCCTTTCTGGCAGTGTTTGTATGAATTGTGCATATTTTAAGGCTTTTTCTTCCCCCTCCCATCCCCTACCTTGTTTTCATTAACCTCCCCTCCCCTATTTGGATATTGTTGTTGTGTTTGATATTCTCGAAAACAAAATTTTGGCAGGTCTTTTGACATTGTGTGGTACACACAGCGCACAGTCTTTTTTTTTTTTTGTGTCTAAGCTTCATAGGTTTCGAACGCGCGTTCGCGTTTTTTGGGCGTTTTCGAGTGCGCGTTTGAAAAACGGAAAAAAAAACGCGCGTTCGGAAAAAACGAGAAAAAAAACGCGCGTTCAGAAAAAACGAAAAAAAACGCGCGTTTGAAAAACGGGAAAAAAACGCGCGTTCGGAAAAAACGAGAACAAAAACGCGCGTTTGAAAAACGAAAAAAAAAAGCGCGCGTTCGAAAAAGTGGAAGCCTCATGTTTACGTGGGGAGGTTTTTCGAACGCGCGTCGAAAAAGTGGTTTTTTCGAACGCGCGTCCAGTTTTTCAAACGCGCGTTCGAAAAAACCACTTTTTCGAACGCGCGTTTGAAAAAAAAAAAAAAACGCCCTTTTTTTTTTACGCGCGTCCGGCTTTTCGAACGCGCGTTTTTTTTTTTTTTTTGCGCGTTTTTTTTTTTTTTTTCATGTGCGCGTTTTCCGATTTTGGATTTGCGCGTTTTCGATTTTCGAACGCGCGTTCGAAACCTATGAAGCTTGCCAAAATTATCAATTTTTTCAAAAAAAAAAATACTGAAAAGAAAAAACAACGGGCAAAAAGCTGCCATCCTAAAATGGTCTGCATGCAGCCGTTCTTGTATCATTTTCCCCCAATATTGTGAAGACAAATACGGCGCAATTTGGGAACCCAAACACAACAACAACTCCAAAAGACATCTTATAGGTGAAACCGTAAAACCTTATTTACGCGTTTTTACCCACCAAAAAACCTTCTCAAATCCCTTTCATCGTATGGTCCTTCTTCTTCAGGAGAAGATAGAGAGCAGAGTATTTTTTTTGAAAGAAAATGAACGGTGGATTTTTTTTTCCAGTGTCTGTCCCAAATCGTCGGGTCCGCCACACCACTGGATAAGACACTGACACCTTTTTAAAAAATGTTCCCACCCTCCGCACCCAAAAAAGTATTTTGAATACAGAAGAGTTAGTCGCATTGTTCACGTCCCGCCACCTCGCCTATTTCGCACACCACATCACCACTGCGCAGTCTCTATTTTCTTCCCCTTCCCTTCCTCTTCATACAAAACCCAACCCCCGCCCGTATACCCAAACACTTGCCCTGCAACGTTTGTTTTCCCCTGTTTTTGTGCGTTTTGTTTTGTTCGGTTCAATATGTCGACTGGTGAGGATGACGCTGCAGAAACGCAAGAAGCTCTGAGGAAGCTGCAGGCAGAGAAGGAGAAGTTTTGGCAGGCAGAGAAGGAGAAGTTTTGGCAGGCAGAGAGGGAGAAGCTGCAGGCAGAGAAGGAGAAGATGCAGGCAGATCTGCAGGCAGAGAAGGAGAAGATGCAGGCAGATCTGCAGGCAGAGAAGGAGAAGATGCAGGCAGATCTGCAGGCAGAGAAGGAGAAGGTGCAGGCAGATAAGGAGAAGGTGCAGGCAGATAAGGAGAAGGTGCAGGCAGATCAGGAGAAGGTGCAGGCAGATCAGGCAGATAAGGAGAAGTGGCTGAAAGAGGAAAAGATGTGGCAGGCAAAGCGGGAGAAGGTGCAGGCAGAGTGGGAGCTGCGCAGGGCTCAAATTCCTATCTTAAACCTTTGTCTTCAGGAGGAGAAGTTTACAGCAGATGACTTGGGCGATGCTCGGAATCGTTTTAAAAAGGTCCCACCAAGCGCGAATGATGTACTCACCATGATCACCGAGCTCAAGGAGGAGACGGTATAACCCTTATTTTTGTAGTTTCCATTCACTCACTAGTTGAGTCATGACATGTGGTTTGTGTGGCGTAGGGAACTTCTGATCTTTTTTTGGAGGCACGTCGAGTGGTCTACTTGCTTTGCACACCTGTTTCTATTTCATCTTTCTGGCATCACCCATTCACAACATGTTGGGGTTGCAACGTCGGCAGTGGAGATGCACAGTGTGGTGCAACTTTGTTTTTGATGTTATTGTTTGTAGTTTTGCACATTCTTTTCCCACACAAACAGGGAATTGTCGAAGAACTGCGGAAGGCTGAGGAGGGGCTGTGGAAAGCTCGCGAGGAACTCAAGTACATTCGGATTAAACAAGGCAAGCAAGCAATCTCCGTGAAGGATGTCCTTGCTGAACCGCTACTGGCTCAACGTCTGCAGCACCCATTCGAATTGGCGAAGACTTCTGGCATGACGTGGACATACCAAAATCGTGATGATCTGCAGAACGGGTTGTGTGAAGTCTTCGAGAAGAACTACACCGCGTTTGCTGCCAAGGAAAGAGATAAGCAGGCTCTGCTACAGCCAATAATCTGCGCAGGTCTGGGCATGGGCAAGTCTCGTGCTCTCATGATGGTGCCAGAGATGTTGGCGAACAAAACAAAGGGCAATATGGTATTTACCTTCAACGTGCCCTTCGAGAACGGGCCAACGTACAACTCGGAATACGAAAGCATGCACATGTCTGCTGTGCTCGATCGGATTTGTTACCATCTGCTGGGTTTTACGACTGACACGTCCCGTACCTTTCGGCAGTGGAACGACACACACAGAGCTGACTTCACTCTTGACGAGCTTGTGGAAGGTCTGTGCAAGCATTTCGGCAAGGAAGAGCAGTACCCGGATAACGTGGTGTGCCTGCTGATGGTCGACGGCGTGCACAACTTGGTGCATGATGAGCTATGCCCAGGGGGCAACAAAGAGATACGTGTTTTCCTGCGAGATGTGATGCTGGCCTGTCAAATGGCATCTCCGTACTTTGTGTTCAGCGTATGCACGATGACTGCACGGAAGACAGCGGTGGATGCATTGAAGGGCTCGAGCGTGGTCCCATGCTACCTGCAACTCCCCCCTGTCACCACAAGACCTGAGACCCTTCCAAAGGCTGTGTCTGACGACTTATTCGAGATCGTGAAAGGTTTTGGACGTGCGGTTGAGGTGCTCTGTGACGTCGCCAAAGATCACCCTGAGAGGGTCCGAGACGATCCTGGGCTGCTCATCGCTGTGTGTGATCAGATTAGGGTTCGGTACACCGGGATTGTTGTCAGCGTGGAGGAGCAAACGATGCTGCTTAGATATGCGCTGCTTAAGAAGCCTGTGAACGAAGACGCCGACCTCGCAGCACACCTATCCATGGGCCTCATGAGTCTTCAAAGGGAGGGGGGGAAGACGTACCTCAGGCTTTCACTCATCTGGGCTATTGTCAACTCCATAGGGCGACCTGGAAGCCTGCTCGCGAAGTACAACTTCTGGGAGACGCACAGCCCTAGTTCCTTCGAAACGTTCGTGCAGTGGTTTAGGTGTGTCCTCTCTAAGCTGCACGACACCGGATCAATGAACGTGGTGGACCTGCACAAAGGTGTGCAGTGGCTTAATGAGCCTAGCGATCGCATGTTCACGAACACCCCCCTCACGCTCCGTTTTGCAGCGGGTCGGACTGAAACGCGGGGGACAAAACAAGAGCAGAAGATAAAGAGCAAAGCTTCACCGAGGAGTCATATCAAGGAAGAGACCCCGCTCCAAGGCGCCGCATTCCTGAACGCACTTGGCGCTCCTCACGGAGATATCTTTGTGGAACTAGACGACAAAAGTGATATCTTCTTGTGGCACACCATCGCTACCTTTCCGGAGCAGTGGGTTGAGTGGTGCAAGCAGGATGAGGTTCTGAAGGATCGCATAATAGGTGTAGTTGACGCAACTAGCTTTGAGGAGTACTTCAATTTTTTTGCACCATTGTGGCTGCACAGTAAGCAAAAGGAGGAACCAAACAGCAGTGTATCTAGCAGACGGAAGCGGAAGCGGAAGCGGCAATCTTCGCAAGAGTAAGAAACGAAGTGCACAGCATAGTAGGCGATGTCATGTAGGAGAAACTTCAACACTGCAGAGGTGCTCGACGTAGGGTCTTTTGTGGTTTCTAAGAAGCAAAACGAACCCGCAAACCGATGTACTCTCTACTACTGTCCTCCTCTTTGGATCTTTATCCAAACCTGTAGCTTCTCCTCCAACCTTACTGAAACATGAGTCCGCTGTTTTAAATAAGGTGTATGTGTATGTGTGCACACATTCATCTTACAAATTTTATTTCGTTCCGTTTTTTTCCTCCAATATGTGTCCCCGTATTTGATACGACCTCTTCTCTGCCCTTCTTTAGTTTTTTTCTTTGTTTTTTCTGTCCTCCACCTGTTTTTGACCCCGCGTAGAGGCGCGTAAAGGCTGGAGAAAATGGATGGGGTGTGGCCTATACGGGCCTTTACGCCATCCAAAACAAATATTTCCAGGTAGCTGTGACAGAGTGGGCAGTGAAAACTGTTGTATGAGGCAGCTACACTCCAACAAAAAATCACCTAAATCCAATTTTTCCTCTCTCTGTTTAATCCCTCCAATCCCCTCTCCCAACACATTGCCACACATTTCAACAGAGTCTCCCTCTATTTTTACCCCAGCACTCTGCCTGGGTCTCTTTTAGTAGCTAGCTAAGCAGCTTTGCTGCGTCTTGGGAGGTCTAGGAGAATGATTACATGATCAATCTTTGCAACATATCAATAGATTCACTTTTCTCCACTTGCTTCGGCAAGGATGGAAGGGGAAAGACGCACGGAAACTCACAACAAAAACACACAAATTCAGGAAATTTTTGCATTTTTTGGTTTCCCTACCTCTCTCTTCCCCCGTACGTATTACAACAAAATGGTACCCTTCCTACTCCCTTCCTTTTTTATGGATTAGTTTTGAACAAAATTGAAGGTCGTCCTACACACACACACACACCACACCACAGATCATATTCTCTAGACCTCCCCAAACTGCCCCCTCTCTCTTTCTCTCACCCTCTCTTGCTGCCCATGAAATCCGTTGCCTCATGCATGAAAGGCGCTGATGCGTTGACACAGCTGTTCCCTTTCAAGGAGTTTAATAAGGTGCAGTCTGCCTGCGTCGACACACTCCTCGGGAGTGATGAGAACACGGTGGTCAGCGCGCCGACCGGGTCCGGCAAGACCGTGCTTCTCGAGCTAGCGATCATTCGTCTGTTCTTCTTCGACAGCGCGACGCAGACGTTGTGCAGCGCGCCCCACGAGGAGGTGGCGGGAGCAGGTTGTGACGGCGTGTGTCCGCGACATAGGCTTGGTGCTGCTGGATGAGGTGCATCTCCTGGGTGAGGACAGAGGGCCCGTTCTAGAGGCGTTGATGTCGCGCATGAAGACGATAAGGTCCGCGCACGCCCATCATCCACTCTCGTCGACGCTGCCGGCGTCGCAGCTGCGCTTCATGGCAGTGTCTGCGACACTGTCGAATCCGGAGGACATAGGCTGCTGGCTCTCGGCCCCGCCGCACTGCATCTTCTCGTTCCCAGCAGAGGACCGCCCCGTACCGCTCTCAGTCACCTTCGTGTCGTACCCAGAGAGGACCAACCCTTTCCTCTTCGAACGTTCCTTGACGTATAAGGTCCCGCAGCTGATTCTCGACCATGGGGAAGGTATGCCTCGTGCATGGGGGTCAACCTCCCAGCACGTCTCGTCGTCATCAAAGGCACTGAACATTACTACAATGGCAAGACCGAATCCCTCTCGATGTCGATGCTCATGCAGATGGCAGGGCGTGCCGGTCGCGCAGGGTTGGACAATAAAGGCACAGCCTTCGTCATGGCGACACGAAGCCAAAAGACGAAGTACGACGCCCTCCTCGGCAAGACTGCGGCAGTGGAGTCGCGCCTGCATACGCACACCATAGAGCACATCAACGCAGAGGTGGTGCTGTTGACGATCACCTCGAGGGAGGTTGTCATTGATTGGCTGCGGACTACGTTCTTTTGGATTCGTGTTCACAAAAACCCGCCGCTCTACGACTACGCGAGCGACATGCCGAAGGAGGAGTTGGACAGCATCCTGTCCACAAAGTGCGACGCGTTGGTGTCTCAACTGGTGCAGGCGAACTGCGTGCGCAGCTTCCCAAGCGACAAAGGGTGCCGTCTCGAGGCAACTGCCATAGGGAAGAGCATGGCGAAGTGCAAAGTAAACGTGGGGGCAGTTTGCATAGCTGCGAACTTTGCTGCGCGTTGTGACCCCCCACAATTTGACGGTCGGAGCTCGTAGAACCCAACGAGGAAAAGTAGCGTACCGTGCGCCTGCGGCGCAAGCTTTGCAACCCACCCCACCCCTGACATAGTTTGGCTGCAGCAACCTGAACACCTGGTAGTGGTCGTCGCAGGCCAGTGTCGTCTCGGACCCCCCCATATTCGACCATCATCCCACGATTTCCCAAAAACCCAAAAGTTAGCGTCAGGTCTGGTCATGACAGGTAAAATGCACTAGGGGACTGGTGGGCACTGGGCACTGGGTACTGGGTACTGGGTACTGGGTACTGGGTACTGGGTACTGGGTACTGGGTACTGGGTACTGGGTACTGGGTACTGGGTACTGGGTACTGGGTACTGGGTACTGGGTACTGGGTACTGGGTACTGGGTACTGGGTACTGGGTACTGGGTACTGGGTACTGGGTACTGGGTACTGGGTACTGGGTACTGGGTACTGGGTACTGGGTACTGGGTGCCAACCCCGGATTTTGAGAACATTTCCACCACCGAACACGTGGGGCTCTCGGATGTACCAACTTTTTGCGAAAACAAGGCTACTAACCACAGGGAAAGCTCGGGAAAAAGATCACGTTTTCCTTAAGGAAGTGCCCTTAGGAAAATCACTATACCCTATAAGGACCCAAGAAGTACCCAATTTACACCTAATTTTTAGGAAAATCACACCATTGTTGCTTTTGTCAGCTTCGTAAAGAGAGAGGGCAATCCTTTCTGGCAGTGTTTGTATGAATTGTGCATATTTTAAGGCTTTTTCTTCCCCCTCCCATCCCCTACCTTGTTTTCATTAACCTCCCCTCCCCTATTTGGATGTTGTTATTGTGTTTGATATTCTCAAAAACAAAATTTTGGCAGGTCTTTTGACATTGTGTGGTACACACAACGCACAGCAGGCTATTTCCTAACTCTGGGGCGTTTTTTCCAAAATTTCGAAAAAGAAATGCAAAAAAAGTGCGGCATTTTTGTGAGGTTTTTTTCCGCCCAAGAGGGCGTTTTGTTGCATTTCCGAGCCAATCCCGGCTTGTGGTGGGGCATATTCGGAAAAATGGACAAAAATTTAGTGACTTAAATTTTCGCAAAATATGAACCCATACTCGTAAACAAGGGTCATTTTCAGGAAAATTCGGAAAATTCCGACATTTGGAAGTAATTTTCCCCCTGAAAAAACAGTGGGTTTTCAGCCCCAAAACATACCGCGATTGGAATTTCCGGAATCCGCCCGCGCTGTGGTGGGGTCACTTTGCCGAAATGGCCAAATTCTTGGTTTTGGTCAAAATCCATGTAGGGTAAAGAGGGCCAAGGTAAATCCCACAACCAAATTTTCTCTCCCTGATCCTGACGTCTTGAAACATGAAAATGCCCGAAAACACCGGCATTTGCATTTCCGGAATCCGTGCGTTGTGTGGTGGGGTCAATTTGCCGAAATGGACAAGTTCTTGGTTTTGGTCAAAACCCGTCAGTGTAAGGTAAAGGGGGCAAGTGTTTGCCTGTAGAAACTGGAAGGGAACAGGCAGCGCCGCAGGCGCACGGTACCCAACTTTTTTTATTCTTGTACCTTTTCTCCACTTTCTTTTGATTGCACGAGCCGATTGCTCTCCACGGTGGGGTCATATGTGTGTCCAAAAACACTCTAAGGTACTATTATTCTGAAATAAGATTCAATGGTTTCTTAAGGAATCCTCATATCGTGATATCTCTGAAAACCCTCGAAAACGAACCCCGCCGGAGGCGGACTTTTTTTTATACACATGTGCGCAAAAATACTTTTTTCTTGCTTATTTCGGACATTTGGGCCCCAACATTTTTTTTCCTGGTCACTTTTTCCCAGACAGAAGTGCCCTACCTACCTTCCCCCTTAGGCGAAAAAAAAGTGCGGCAACCGGGAAAATTTGGTCGGTAAAAAAAGTGCGGCATTTCCAAAATCTCAAATCCTAAAATCGAAACTCATATGGGGTGTCCCGGCGGTACCACACTAACACCCACTTACGCACACTTTCACCCCATTTCACCCCATTTCACCGAATTACACCCACTTTCACCCCATTACACCCCATTACACCCACTTACACCCACTTACACCCCATTACGCCCCATTACACCCCATTACACATGAATTACAACGCCTTGGTGTTTTGGTCTTTACTAAAGGGATGTGCGGACGACACCAAAAAAATTGAATTTTTTTGCGATATTTGGTGCTCCAAAAATTTGCCGGAACCGAAAATCGTGTAGTTTGGGGGTATTGAGGCCAGAAAAAATTTGTGTGAATACATGAAAATATTCCTGATAGGGTGGCATTCGGCCAAAACATCAGCTGTTTTGGTCATTTTTGCCTTGTACAGTGCTGTGTACTGTGTACTGTGTACTGTGTACTGTGTACTGTGTACTGTGTACTGTGTACTGTGTACTGTGTACTGTGTACTGTGTACTGTGTACTGTGTACTGTGTACTGTGTACTGTGTACTGTGTACTGTGTACTGTGTACTGTGTACTGTGTACTGTGTACTGTGTACTGTGTACTGTGTACTGTGTACTGTGTAGAAACACGGTAGAAACATGGGGAATCGGTTATGTAGCCACGCCAGTAAAAATTTAACACCGGTGGCACTGTACGCATAAGTGCATAGAAAAAATCGTAAAAACAACGTGTAATCTGTGGTGGTCAAAAGTGCAAAATTCCTTCGGCAATGGTCAGCCAGGCAAATTTGTTTTTGCTCCACTCGCCAAAAAAAAATTTGTTGTCACCTTTTTTGGACTTTTCGTGTTGAAAAAACGGGGGGAAAACGCAAAAAAAGCAAAAAGTTTAAATTCCCTCCATTACACTCCATTACACCCCATTACACCTGAATTACGCCGTGCCCGGGACACCCCATCAGATTTAGGAAATAGCCTGAACGCACAGTCATTTTTTTTTTTTTTTTTTTTTTTTTATTTAAGGCATGGAAAACAAAAGATCTTAGTAAGGGGAAATTTTTTTTGAGCGGGGTTTTGATATCTTCTTAGTTTTTTTTTTCCACTAAGATCTTAGTGGAAAAAAACACCAAAAAACTAAGATCTTAGTTTTTTTTCTAAGATCTTAGTTTTTTTTTCTAAGATCGTAGCCACTTTATTTTTAAGATCTTAGTTTTGTTTTTAAGATCTTAGTTTTTTTTGGTGGAAACTAAGATCTTAACAAAAAAAAACTAAGATATTCAACACAAAACACTAAGATCTTACTTAATTTTAAGAAAACACTAAGATCTTAAAAAAACGGTGTTTTTCGCTCATATCTTAATTAAGATCTTTTGTAATCCATGTATTTAAGGGCTTAGTTATTTTTTTTTTTTTGGTACGCGTCCGCGCGCGCTCAAATTTTTGGAAATCCAAAAATAAAAAATAAAAAATAAAAAAAAATATGCCGGTGTGGTGTGCATAGAAAAATATAAAAAAAAAGTTGGAAAATTTCAACAATTTTTTTTTCCCGAATATTTTTTTTTCGAATTTTTTTTTTTGGGCACAACATTGATTTTGCAGCCAAAACAAGTTATTTTTTTTTGGTATTTTATTTTTTTTTGCGCGCGCGCGCTCAAAATTTGAGGGGGGTCCCGGACGCGTACCAAAAAAAAAAATAACTAAGCCCTAACTGCTATAAACACGGATGCTGCCAGATCTGGCCAGATTTGGGGGCCAATTTCCCAGATCTGGCTCGTTTTCCAGATGTGGAGATCTTGTTTCCAGATCTGGCCAGATCTGGCCAGATCTGGGAATCTGGGAAAATTTTTTTTTCAAAAAAAAAAAAAAAACCCCCAGATCTGGCCACACGGTGGCCCATTCCTACCCTTAGGGTAGGGTCCGCGGGGGGTACCCCATGGGGTACCCCCCAGACTACCCCATGGGGTACCCCCCAGACTACCCCCGGGGGTACCCCATGGGGTACCCCCGGTACAGGTACACAGGTACACAGGTACACAGGTACACAGGTACACAGGTACACAGGTACACAGGTACAGCCAGAGTGCCAGAGTCAAGGGTCCGCGCGGGGTCCGCCCCCCGATGACATAACGAAGTATCGCTTGAAAATACCGTTCAATATATGTTGCTTGGTGTGCATGAAGAAGGACACACAAGGTATATCAAACGATAAATCAATCAGATAAACGTTACATCATCGGAAAATTGTTGGCACCGCCCCCCTGTCTTCGTATTTATTACCCCGTCGACAGGCCAAACAGCGTTGGGCTCAGAAGAAGCAGTGCAAGACAGTCACTGGGGATCAACATGAGAACCAACTCCCAACAACACAGGCTACCGAAGTAGCAGGTGGGGTGTTTGGGGTGAGAAAATCGATTTTGGTAAGTTGCAGCAGAACATTCTTAAGTTCGCACTAGTCGAGAGAGGCTTACCCGCTGCAGTGAAGCAGTGCACCCATTTAAGGGTGGAGAAGCGTGACACGCACATACAAGTATGTACGTTACTTCAACAAAGGCTGAATTCTGGTAATTCTAAGGGATGTGAATTCAGCCACCACGCAGGTAGTGTTTTAAGGTTCCTCGCTTTGTGCTACACAGCGGACTCATGACACAAAGGAGTTGCCCCCGCTCTCTTTCGCGCAAACTTAAGAAAATTCTGGAGTCACTACAACCTGGCGTGCGGGTACAGATGCATTGCTTTGTTCTTTCCTCAAAGTCATATCTGATCTCTCGGGTCTGTACTAAAGTCAGTGTTTAGATAAGCATCCACTTGACTCGTTCTAACAACCGTTGAAATCTAGAACAAAACAATACACTGCCCCTTCTCACACCAAGCCGCCATGCTTCAAGAGCATGCCCTGGGCAAAAATTACTGTGACAAAAATTGGTTTTCTGGGGGAACGCGATATTTTCTTGTGCCTACTGTAGTCCTCCGCAAGAGCAGAGGACAGACTTTCCGGACCCGAAGTCGAATTTTTTGCACTAGCTATGCTCCCTGGGTTAAATGGCTATAGCAGTGACTGACTAAGAGTTTCATAATAATTGGGGCGGTCTATGGGGTGGGTTAATGGAAAAATTGGTTTAAAAACCCAACTTTTGCGGTCCCCACCCGGTTTGCAATAATTGCACCAGCTCTTCCATCGGCACTGTTTCGCTGTCACGATGAAGGGTCGTCGGTTCGGGTACCTGTTGAGAGAAATTGAGTGCAAAAGTAGAGACTACAACAAAAAAAATCAAACAAACAAACAAGAAGCCGCTCCGTACCTCTTCCATGCAAAAAAGAAAGTAAAAGACTGCCCTTCCTCAGTCCGGAAGTAGCACCTCATCCGGTTCCCTGACGTAAAAGAGTTGTAGAGGTTACGAGATGCCATGATAAAAAAGTAAAAGTGACAATTTTGACAATAAAAATATGCTTCGATTTACATCCGAGCGGGACAAAGGCGAAAAGGGGGAGCGGGGGGGGGGTGTAAAAACCGGGGCTTAAAAACATACCTTGCAGCACTCGCTCGGCCTACTCTCCAGGTACGAGAACATCACTGCACGAACAATCCCACTGATACTGATACCTGCATTCTATTTGTTGCCACATGGTAAAAATGACCAAAACTTCGACCAATTTTTTTTTTCTTCACAATTTGCTCATTGAGGCTTTGTATTTTTTGGGCCATTTATGACCCACCACGCCCGATTTTGGGCGAGAAGAAAAAAAAATTTGGGTCAAAAATCGACGCGTCTTTGGTAAAATCACGACTTTTCGGGCGCGAAACCACGTTTTAGACCCCCACAGATGCTCAAAAGTGCCAAAATTTGCTTTTAATGGCCTCAAAGGATCACGGGAGCACCCCTCGTAATTACGAGGGCTCCCCACGCCGTGACGTCGTCATTGCGCGCGTAATTTCCCACGTATGCGGGCGTGGTTGGTCATAAAATGGCCCAAAAACCCCAAACAAAACCTCAGATTGACCAAATCGAGGAAAAATTGTCAAGTCGAAATTTCAGCCAAAATACGGTCATTTTGGTTATACCCCGCGGTGTATGCAGTAGCTAGAACACGTACACAGCTAAGTTCCTAAGCGATTTCCTTCACATTTTTCATGAAAAATTGGTCAAAAATCGACTTGTCTTTGGTAAAAAAACCACGAAAAATCGGCTGCGCAAAACCACGTTTTAGACCCCCACAGATGCTCAAAAGTGCCAATTTTTGCTTTTAATGGCCTCAAATCGTCGAAATTAGGCCTATATAGGGCAAAAAAAAATTTTTGAGAGTCCCTTTCCCTGGGAGGCAATAGCCACCGGGTGTGCAGGGGGTACCCCGGGGGGTACCCCCCAGGGTCCGCGGGGGTACCCCATGGGGTACCCCCGCGGACCCTGAGGGGTACCCCATGGGGTACCCCCGCGGACCCTGGGGGGTACCCCTCGGGGTACCCCAAACCCCCCAAAGGGTACCCCGCGCGGACCCTACCCAACCCTGTGGGGTACCCCCTGGGGTAGCCCACGCGAGGGGGTACCCCCCGCGGACCCTACCCTGTGTGGTACCCTACCCTGCGGGGTACCCCTTTTGGGGGTACCCCCGGGGGTACCCCCAAAAGGGTCCGCTGGGCCACCGTGCAGATCTGGAAATCTGGCCAGTTTTTTTTTTTTCTCAGATTTCTGGCTATTGTCTCCCAGGGAAAGGGACTCTCGAATTTTTTTTTTCGCCCCAAAATAGGGCTAATTTCGACGATTTGAGGCCATTTAAAGCAAAATTTGGCACTTTTGAGCATCTGTGGGGGTCTAAAACGTGGTTTTGCGAACCCGAAATTTCGTGGTTTTTACCAAAGACAAGTCGATTTTTGAAAAATCTCAAAAAAAAAAATTTTTTTTTCCGGGAAAATTTTGACCCCTGAGTAGGGTTTTTGTGCACCAAAAAGTGCAAAAAAACGCAAGAGTCGGGTGTTTTGACGATCTGGGGTACCGCCATATGCACTACAGGGGCCCACAATTTCGACTTTTTCTTAGCAATTTCCTTCATAATTTTTTTTTTCCGATTTTGGCAAAGGCAAATCTCAGGCAAAAAAAATTCACCCCTGATAGTGGGTCCTTGGGTGTCCAGATGCCAAAAACACAAAATTTTTGATGTTTTGACCATCTGTGGGCGCCTAAAACGCACTTCTCTGCCCAAAAAAATGAATATCGATTTTTCCTTAGCGTTTTTATAGCCGTGATTTTTGGGTATTTTTTCGCAAAGGGAAAAAAAAAATATCAACCAAAATAGTGGGTCCTTGGGTGACCAAAAATGCAAAAAAAACGCATTTTTTTGGTGTTTTGACCCTTCAGAACCACCCAAAACGCACTTTTGTGTACCAAAACACGCATATTTCACATTTCCTTAGCAATTCCTTCACAAGTGCAAGGTGATTTTTGACCAAACTAATTTTGTGCACTTTTTTTGTGGTCACGTGACGCTAAAATCCTCTCCGTGATGCGAGAATTACATGTGAGAATGCGATAATGATTCTCGCGTGCGAACGCCCAAAACCACGAGGACGCAAGCAAGGCTTCAGTGCACTTAGGTACAGGATGCGTCGTTTTCAGTTACAAAAAAGGGTACTGTGAAGCGGTTGAGGCACACACAGACCCGCTGCAAAATGCATCTGGGACCCACGCTAGACCCCCTAAAAGCTGTAAAACCATATATTTCCATCTCGCGACCCCAGCGGATGTGGACTGAGGTGTTTTTTTTTGGGTGTTTAGAAAGGTTTTTGTCCGATTGGAGAATTTTTTCGGTAAGTGTTGCATTTTGTCCCCACTGAGTGTGCACTCAGAAAACACTCATCAATAAAACGACCTGGTAAAAAATAGTTATTTTCTATCGTAGTAGTGGGTTTGTTGTGCAGTGATGTTCTTTGTACCTGGAGAGTGGGCCGAGTGCAAGGTATGTTTTTAACCCCCCGGTTTTCTCCCTTTTCGACATGTCCGCTATTTTTTAGCTATTTTTTTTTTTTTGTCAACAAAAATGTCACTTTTACGTTTAAGGGGTACGGGGCGGCTTCTTGTTTGTTTGTTTGTTTTTTTGTTGTAGTCTCTACTTTTACATTCAATTTCTCTTAACAGGTACCCGAACCGACGACCCTTCATCGTGACAGCGAAGCAGTGCCGATGGAAGAGCTGGTGCAATTATTTGAAAACCAGGTGGCGATCGTAAAAGTCGGGTTTATATACCAACTTTTCCATTAACCCACCCCATAGACCACCCTAATTATTATGAAACTCTTAGTCAGTCACTGCTATAGCCATTTAATCCAGGGAGCATAGCTAGTGCAAGAAATTCGACTTCGGGATCCGGAAAGTCTGTCCTCTGCTTGCGGAGGACTAGGCACAAGAAAATATTGCGTTCCCCCAGAAAACCAATTTTTGTCAGAGTAATTTTTGCCCAGGGCATGCTCTTGAAGCATGGCGGCTTGGTGTGAGAAGGGGCAGTGTATTGTTTTGTTCTAGATTTCAACGGTTGTTAGAACGAGTCAAGTGGATGCTTATCTAAACACTGACTTTAGTACAGACCCGAGAGATCACACATGACTTTGAGGAAAGAACAAAGCAATGCATCTGTACCCGCACGCCAGGTTGTAGTTACTTCAGAATTTTCTTAAGTTTGCATGAACGAGGAGGGGCGAATCATTCTTCGGGAACCATTAGCTGTATACCATGGAATGATTTTCTCAAAAACACCACGTGGGGGCTGAATTCAATCCCTTAAGAATTGCGAATTCAGCCTTTGTAGAAGGTACGTCTTACTTGTACTTGTACTTGTATGCCGTGTCCACCCTTCTCGACCTTACCGGTTCACATGTACGAATAATATTAGGCAGTGGTAACACCCTTCTCAATTGTGCAAACTTAAGAATTTTCTGCTGGAACTTACCAAAATCGATTTTCTTTCACCCCAAACACCCGCAACACCCCACCTGCTACTTCGGTAGCCTGTGTTGTTGGGAGTTGGTTCTCATGTTGATCCCCAGTGTTTTGCACTGCTTCTTCTGAGCCCAACGCTGTTTGGCCTGTCGACGTAATAAATACGAAGACAGGGCGGCGGTGCCAACAATTTTCCGATGATGTAACGTTTATCTGATTGATTTATCGTTTGATATACCTTGTGTGTCCTACTTCGTAACTTGCACACACGAGCAACGTATATTGAACGGTACTTCAAGCGATACTTCGTTATGTCATTGGGGTACCTGGAAAAAAAAATTTTCCCAGACGTCCCAGATCTCCCAGATTTGGCCAGATCTGGCCAGATCTGGCCAGATCTGGGACGTCTGGGAAAATTTTTTTTTCAAAAAAAAAAAAAAATTTTTCCAGATCTGGCCAGATCTGGGCGGCCCAGATCTGGAGATCTGGCAGCATCCGTGTATAAAG
Organism: Rhynchopus sp. YZ270_cl-10; assembly: GCA_964035575.1. Classification (NCBI taxonomy): domain Eukaryota; phylum Euglenozoa; class Diplonemea; order Diplonemida; family Diplonemidae; genus Rhynchopus; species Rhynchopus sp. YZ270_cl-10. The sequence goes on along the minus strand of OZ037897.1, from coordinate 97,603 downwards.
TTTCAGTGGAAAAAATAGCCGTGGAGTTTTTTTCAGGTTTTTCCTTATTTCACGCCCAGGCTGGGCGTGAAATAAAGTTGTTTTATTTTCACAGTGTATTTTGCACTGTAAAAACCTGGGCGTGAAAATAAAATGACTTTATTTCACGCCCAGGGTCAACGTGGGTTTTTCCACACAAGTGTTTTTTGTGCCTGTTCACCACACCCTAGGTACCATTCTGGGACCAAAAAATCAAAAAAAGCAAGAATTGGGCTGTTTTGAGCATCACAAATTTATTACCCGGTCATTTTCTGTACAAAAAAATCTACCTGTACATTCTGTGTATGGCCAGCGCCTTAGCAAAAATTCGAAAAATCTCAAAAAACGAAGATAACATTTTTTCGTGGAAATTTCGACCCCTGAGTTGGGTCTTTGGGAACCAAAAAATGCAAAAAAACGCAAAAATCGGGTGTTTTGACCATCTGGGGCTTCGCCAAATACACTTCTGCAGCCGTCTGCCCTTTTTATGCTCTAAATTGCCATGCCTCTGCACAACCATCCATTTTTTCCACTTCAACTTTATACCATGTTAAATAAAATATTGTATTAAATGAAAATCAGGCAGATTTTCGGATAGACGCTCTGTTCGGGGCCAAAACCTCATTTTTAGGTCAAAAAATCGTCCTGTTATCGTCCTGTTTACCGCGCGCGCACCATTCCTCAAACCCGTTGGGCCACTTTCTGACCACTGCTGGGTGGTCTGACCACCCAGAGCACCCCCATTTACCAACCTCCTACCACATTTTCACCGAATTTCAGACCCAAAACTCTCTCTGTACCCCCAGAAATGACCCCAAAAAACACAGAAAAATTCACTTTTGCAACAGTCACGGCTATTGCAAGCACCCGGACAGCGTTTTTTCACCCTTTTTTTGAAAAAATATCAAAAAACGGACATCAGATAGTGAACAAATACCCAAAATCACCCCGAAAGTATCGAATCTTTTCAAATACATCTGTTTTTCACACTCTAGACGCTCTGTTCGGGGCCAAAATCTCATTTTTAGGTCAAAAAATCGTCTTTCCCGAAGTGCGAAAACCCCGAAAAACCAGTCAATTTTTTATATTTTTCATGTTTCTGGGCGCATTTGGAGGCCTGTGACCAGGTAAACCACCCTCCTGAGCCCCAAAAAATCCATATTCGCCAGAGATTTCGTGTTTGGAGCCTCTGTGGTATCATAACTCAAAAAATTTCACTCAAAAACGGCTTTTTGCCTCCCCCTATGGGGGGGGGTAAGGGGTCTAATTTTAATTTCGTCGATTTTGAGAAAAATTTTGGCCAAAATGGGCCCCACGTATAAGGAACCGGGCTCATATGTCTCAAAATTTAAGTGGTCAAAAAATTGTCCAATTTTCCGAAATGACCCCACCGCTGCACGGGCGGAGCCCAAAAATGCAAATAAGCCACTTTTTCCCAACCTTCCTGTATACACGCGTCAGCAACCAATACAGGTAGTGTATTGAAATGATTCTGGGGGGGGTAAGGGGTCTAATTTTAATTTCGTCGATTTTGAGAAAAATTTTGGCCAAAATGGGCCCCACGTATAAGGAACCGGGCTCATATGTCTCAAAATTTAAGTGGTCAAAAAATTGTCCAATTTTCCGAAATGACCCCACCGCTGCACGGGCGGAGCCCAAAAATGCAAATAAGCCACTTTTTGGTTTCATTGAAATGATGCGGCTGACACTGAGGAATTATGGTTTACGGCGTCCCATTGAGGGGGCGAACCCTTTTTAATTTTTTGTTCTCTTGAAATGTGTAATTTCATGTTTTCGCGAAAAAATACGAACTGATCCTACAAGGGTTGAAGGAAGGTGTGTGGAAAACAATAATAACAAGAACAACTAATTGCTAAGAAAAAAACTGGGGTGTGCTGTGGATAACTCCGCGCGATTTTCGAAACCACCATAGCATTCTGGCGATTTTCTGGAGGTGCTGATGTGACGATTCCTGGTGCGATGGACGACGTGTTGTCGTCTGTGCATTATGTGTTCCTTCCGCACTGCTCCGATGACGACGACGATGCGTGGGAGCCTGTGGACAACTACGAGCTGGAACATGCCGAGCCCGCCCGAGCGAATGGTTATCTAGCCTGCCGAGACTACGTCCAATAACGCGATCGAGCAGATGGTGCTGGACGAAGAGGACAGCCCCACTGTTTAAAAGTTTCAGATGCAGGCATCCCAGTGGGTCCAGCGTACGAAGAGCGTTTTAGCATACCTGCAGAAGAGCAGAATGCTGGCGTGTTGTAGATTATATTTTTTTCAGAGTGGAGTTCCACAGCACACCCGGTTTTTTTTTCCGATAGCAATTAGGGCTTAGTTATTTTTTTTTTGGTACGCGTCCGGGACCCCCCTCAAATTTTGAGCGCGCGCGCGCAAAAAAAAATAAAATACCAAAAAAAAATAACTTGTTTTGGCTGCAAAATCAATGTTGTGCCCAAAAAAAAAAAAATCGGAAAAAAAATATTCGGAAAAAAAAATTGTTGAAATTTTCCAACTTTTTTTTTTGTACTTTTCTAGGCACACCACACCGGCATATTTTTTTTTATTTTTTATTTTTTATTTTTGGATTTCCAAAAATTTGAGCGCGCGCGGACGCGTACCAAAAAAAAAAATAACTAAGCCCTTACTTGTTTTTTTTGAAAGAAAATGAACGGTGTATTTTTTTTTTCCAGTGTCTGTGTCCCAAATCGTCGGGTCCGCCACACCACTGGATAAGACACTGACACCTTTAAAAAAAAGTTACTACCCTCCGCACCCAAAAAAAAGTATTTTGGATAAAGAAGAGTTAGTCGCATTGTTCACGTCCCGCCACCTCGCCTATTTCGCACACCACATCACCACTGCGCAGTCTCTATTTTCTTCCCCTTCCCTTCCTCTTCATACAAAACCCAACCCCCGCCCGTATACCCAAACACTTGCCCTGCAACGTTTGTTTTCCCCTGTTTTTGTGCGTTTTGTTTTGTTCGGTTCAATATGTCGACTGGTGAGGATGACGCTGCAGAAACGCAAGAAGCTCTGAGGAAGCTGCAGGCAGAGAAGGAGAAGTTTTGGCAGGCAGAGAAGGAGAAGTTTTGGCAGGCAGAGAGGGAGAAGCTGCAGGCAGAGAAGGAGAAGATGCAGGCAGATCTGCAGGCAGAGAAGGAGAAGATGCAGGCAGATCTGCAGGCAGAGAAGGAGAAGGTGCAGGCAGATAAGGAGAAGGTGCAGGCAGATCAGGAGAAGGTGCAGGCAGATCAGGAGAAGATGCAGGCAGATCTGCAGGCAGAGAAGGAGAAGATGCAGGCAGATCTGCAGGCAGAGAAGGAGAAGGTGCAGGCAGATAAGGAGAAGGTGCAGGCAGATAAGGAGAAGGTGCAGGCAGATCAGGAGAAGGTGCAGGCAGATCAGGCAGATAAGGAGAAGTGGCTGAAAGAGGAAAAGATGTGGCAGGCAAAGCGGGAGAAGGTGCAGGCAGAGTGGGAGCTGCGCAGGGCTCAAATTCCTATCTTAAACCTTTGTCTTCAGGAGGAGAAGTTTACAGCAGATGACTTGGGCGATGCTCGGAATCGTTTTAAAAAGGTCCCACCAAGCGCGAATGATGTACTCACCATGATCACCGAGCTCAAGGAGGAGACGGTATAACCCTTATTTTTGTAGTTTCCATTCACTCACTAGTTGAGTCATGACATGTGGTTTGTGTGGCGTAGGGAACTTCTGATCTTTTTTTGGAGGCACGTCGAGTGGTCTACTTGCTTTGCACACCTGTTTCTATTTCATCTTTCTGGCATCACCCATTCACAACATGTTGGGGTTGCAACGTCGGCAGTGGAGATGCACAGTGTGGTGCAACTTTGTTTTTGATGTTATTGTTTGTAGTTTTGCACATTCTTTTCCCACACAAACAGGGAATTGTCGAAGAACTGCGGAAGGCTGAGGAGGGGCTGTGGAAAGCTCGCGAGGAACTCAAGTACATTCGGATTAAACAAGGCAAGCAAGCAATCTCCGTGAAGGATGTCCTTGCTGAACCGCTACTGGCTCAACGTCTGCAGCACCCATTCGAATTGGCGAAGACTTCTGGCATGACGTGGACATACCAAAATCGTGATGATCTGCAGAACGGGTTGTGTGAAGTCTTCGAGAAGAACTACACCGCGTTTGCTGCCAAGGAAAGAGATAAGCAGGCTCTGCTACAGCCAATAATCTGCGCAGGTCTGGGCATGGGCAAGTCTCGTGCTCTCATGATGGTGCCAGAGATGTTGGCGAACAAAACAAAGGGCAATATGGTATTTACCTTCAACGTGCCCTTCGAGAACGGGCCAACGTACAACTCGGAATACGAAAGCATGCACATGTCTGCTGTGCTCGATCGGATTTGTTACCATCTGCTGGGTTTTACGACTGACACGTCCCGTACCTTTCGGCAGTGGAACGACACACACAGAGCTGACTTCACTCTTGACGAGCTTGTGGAAGGTCTGTGCAAGCATTTCGGCAAGGAAGAGCAGTACCCGGATAACGTGGTGTGCCTGCTGATGGTCGACGGCGTGCACAACTTGGTGCATGATGAGCTATGCCCAGGGGGCAACAAAGAGATACGTGTTTTCCTGCGAGATGTGATGCTGGCCTGTCAAATGGCATCTCCGTACTTTGTGTTCAGCGTATGCACGATGACTGCACGGAAGACAGCGGTGGATGCATTGAAGGGCTCGAGCGTGGTCCCATGCTACCTGCAACTCCCCCCTGTCACCACAAGACCTGAGACCCTTCCAAAGGCTGTGTCTGACGACTTATTCGAGATCGTGAAAGGTTTTGGACGTGCGGTTGAGGTGCTCTGTGACGTCGCCAAAGATCACCCTGAGAGGGTCCGAGACGATCCTGGGCTGCTCATCGCTGTGTGTGATCAGATTAGGGTTCGGTACACCGGGATTGTTGTCAGCGTGGAGGAGCAAACGATGCTGCTTAGATATGCGCTGCTTAAGAAGCCTGTGAACGAAGACGCCGACCTCGCAGCACACCTATCCATGGGCCTCATGAGTCTTCAAAGGGAGGGGGGGAAGACGTACCTCAGGCTTTCACTCATCTGGGCTATTGTCAACTCCATAGGGCGACCTGGAAGCCTGCTCGCGAAGTACAACTTCTGGGAGACGCACAGCCCTAGTTCCTTCGAAACGTTCGTGCAGTGGTTTAGGTGTGTCCTCTCTAAGCTGCACGACACCGGATCAATGAACGTGGTGGACCTGCACAAAGGTGTGCAGTGGCTTAATGAGCCTAGCGATCGCATGTTCACGAACACCCCCCTCACGCTCCGTTTTGCAGCGGGTCGGACTGAAACGCGGGGGACAAAACAAGAGCAGAAGATAAAGAGCAAAGCTTCACCGAGGAGTCATATCAAGGAAGAGACCCCGCTCCAAGGCGCCGCATTCCTGAACGCACTTGGCGCTCCTCACGGAGATATCTTTGTGGAACTAGACGACAAAAGTGATATCTTCTTGTGGCACACCATCGCTACCTTTCCGGAGCAGTGGGTTGAGTGGTGCAAGCAGGATGAGGTTCTGAAGGATCGCATAATAGGTGTAGTTGACGCAACTAGCTTTGAGGAGTACTTCAATTTTTTTGCACCATTGTGGCTGCACAGTAAGCAAAAGGAGGAACCAAACAGCAGTGTATCTAGCAGACGGAAGCGGAAGCGGAAGCGGCAATCTTCGCAAGAGTAAGAAACGAAGTGCACAGCATAGTAGGCGATGTCATGTAGGAGAAACTTCAACACTGCAGAGGTGCTCGACGTAGGGTCTTTTGTGGTTTCTAAGAAGCAAAACGAACCCGCAAACCGATGTACTCTCTACTACTGTCCTCCTCTTTGGATCTTTATCCAAACCTGTAGCTTCTCCTCCAACCTTACTGAAACATGAGTCCGCTGTTTTAAATAAGGTGTATGTGTATGTGTGCACACATTCATCTTACAAATTTTATTTCGTTCCGTTTTTTTCCTCCAATATGTGTCCCCGTATTTGATACGACCTCTTCTCTGCCCTTCTTTAGTTTTTTTCTTTGTTTTTTCTGTCCTCCACCTGTTTTTGACCCCGCGTAGAGGCGCGTAAAGGCTGGAGAAAATGGATGGGGTGTGGCCTATACGGGCCTTTACGCCATCCAAAACAAATATTTCCAGGTAGCTGTGACAGAGTGGGCAGTGAAAACTGTTGTATGAGGCAGCTACACTCCAACAAAAAATCACCTAAATCCAATTTTTCCTCTCTCTGTTTAATCCCTCCAATCCCCTCTCCCAACACATTGCCACACATTTCAACAGAGTCTCCCTCTATTTTTACCCCAGCACTCTGCCTGGGTCTCTTTTAGTAGCTAGCTAAGCAGCTTTGCTGCGTCTTGGGAGGTCTAGGAGAATGATTACATGATCAATCTTTGCAACATATCAATAGATTCACTTTTCTCCACTTGCTTCGGCAAGGATGGAAGGGGAAAGACGCACGGAAACTCACAACAAAAACACACAAATTCAGGAAATTTTTGCATTTTTTGGTTTCCCTACCTCTCTCTTCCCCCGTACGTATTACAACAAAATGGTACCCTTCCTACTCCCTTCCTTTTTTATGGATTAGTTTTGAACAAAATTGAAGGTCGTCCTACACACACACACACACCACACCACAGATCATATTCTCTAGACCTCCCCAAACTGCCCCCTCTCTCTTTCTCTCACCCTCTCTTGCTGCCCATGAAATCCGTTGCCTCATGCATGAAAGGCGCTGATGCGTTGACACAGCTGTTCCCTTTCAAGGAGTTTAATAAGGTGCAGTCTGCCTGCGTCGACACACTCCTCGGGAGTGATGAGAACACGGTGGTCAGCGCGCCGACCGGGTCCGGCAAGAGAGTGTGTTTGATATTCTCAAAAACAAAATTTTGGCAGGTTTTTTGACATTGTGTGGTACACACAACGCACAGTCATTTTTTTTTTTTTTTTTTTTGTGTCTAAGGGCTTAGTTATTTTTTTTTTTGGTACGCGTCCGCGCGCGCTCAAATTTTTGGAAATCCAAAAATAAAAAATAATAACTATTTATTCAACGCCTTTTAGCGTGGTTTTTTTTTGCGATAACTTCACGCATTTTTTTCCCAGGCGAGTGGTAGTTAATTTGCCGAGCGAAGCGAGGCAAATTGAATCCACGAGCCTGGGAAAAAAATAAGTGAAGTATCGCAAAAAAATTCGCTAAAAGGCGTTGAATACGTAATTTTATTTCACGTTAAATAAAGTATACGAAAGGATTTGGCACTTTTAGCGTGACTCATTTATTGTGCAATAACTAACGAGTATGTGTCCCTCCGGGTAGCTCTCATTACCCTCCCGCCAGCGCTACCGGGAATCCCACGGGAACCCTAGCTAGGCTAGCGGGACTCCCGCTGGGGGGGCTGGCGTACCTGAGGGGCTGGAGGGAGGCTAAAAAAGGCTGGAGGGTCCCTCCAGCCCTGTTACCCTCCCGCGGGGGAACCTGCAAAAACCCGGTATACTGGGCGCGGGTGCTAGCGGGAGGTCGGGAAATGGCTATCGTGCAAGCGAGAGACATTCAGAAGATCCCCGCCCATCACAGAATATCATGCCAGCCACCGCCCTCCTCACAATGAAGTAAGGGGGTGTGTCCTTCGTCTTCATAGGTAATGAAAGAGTCGATTTCTTGTTTCGTAAGTGCGGAGTGCCTTGGACTGTCGTGTCGGTAGCCGGTCTGGTGTTGCTTCAAGAGACACACGAGCCTGCGGAAACTGGTCTTGCAGTTGCACCCCATACTTCCTCACCAATATGCTGCTCAGCTTACTGAACGCTGTCTATTACGACGACGATTTGTACGTGAGATCGTCACGGAGATGCACTATGCACAAAACAAAGTCGGCTTCCGTGGGCTTACCGTTGGGCTTGCCAATGAATTCCTTAAAAAGCGGTCCCATTCACGGATGTACGGTGTCGACGATGCCAGTCCTTCAGCAAAACCACTGTGGTGCTTGTCCATCTCTTGTCGGAGGACCGTTTGCGTCTTAGATCCTTCGGCATGTTGCGTGTGTCAAAAAAAAAATGGGAAAAGTGCAAAAAAAATTCGAAATTTTCAATTTTTAGGCGGGTGGTGGTGCAGGATGTCCCAAAATTTAGCGTGAAGTTATCGCCAAAAAAAACCCCTGTTTTGGCGTGAAAAAAACAAAAATAAAATCACGCTCCTAAGGAATTGCAGTGAAATAAAGTGAAAACGCGTGAAATAAAGTTCAATTAGCGTGGTTTTTATTTGCGAAAAAAACACGGCGTGAAATTATCATTAAAAAGAATCACGCTAAAAGTGCCAAATCCTTCGTATACTTTATTTAACTGTGGAATAAAAAATAAAAAAAAATATGCCGGTGTGGTGTGCATGGAAAAGTATAAAAAAAAAAGTTGGAAAATTTCAACAATTTTTTTTTTCGAATGTTTTTTTTCGAAATATTTTTTTTTTTGGGCACAACATTGATTTTGCAGGCCAAAACAAGTTATTTTTTTTTGGTATTTTATTTTTTTTTGCGCGCGCGCGCTCAAAATTTGAGGGGGGTCCGGGACGCGTACCAAAAAAAAAAATAACTAAGCCCTAAGCTTGATCACCAAAATTATCAATTTTTTCAAAAAAAAATATTGAAAAAAAAAAAAAAAAAAAAAGCAACGGGCAAAAAGCTGCCATCCTAAAATGGTCTGCATGCAGCCGTTCTTGTATCCTTCCCTAATATTGTGAAGACAAATACGACGCAATTTGGGAACCCAAACACGGCAACAACTCCAAAAGACATCTTATAGGTGAAACCGTAAAACCTTATTTACGCGCTTTACCCACCAAAAACCTTCTCAAATAGCCCCCCTTCATCGTATGGTCCTTCTTCTTCAGGAGAAGACAGAGAACAGAGTTTTTTTTTTTTTTTTAATTCACTTGTTAAATAAAGTTCTAGTGGGGCTCTGTTGGAAAAGGGTAATTTTAATTGTCGATAATTTGTCTATGACGTTTTATCGGAAAATAAAACTACTGTGGAGGCACTTTTTTTCACTGTATTTTTACTTTTTTTCACATGTGTTTTTATTTTTCTGTGGGAAAGTACATAGGAGCGTGATTTTTTTTTATTTTGTTCACGCCAGTGGCGTGATTTTTTCCCGGGATAATTTCACTGTATTTTCGTACAGGAAAAACAGGCATTTCTCACCAGAAATCTCGAGTTTCAAGCCAAAAAACGGTTTTTTGAGACCACACCTGAGTGTGTGGGGTGGGAAACGCGATGCCGGGGTGTCAGAACCCTGTGTGTGGGCCACACAGGGTGGTGCACACGTGCCCCCCGTTGCAGTGCCACGCAACCCACGTTTTCCCACCCAAAAACCCAAGCAGAGAGGTTTAGCCGCACAACTGCGATTCGTAACCACTCGTTGCGTGTAGCGCACATAGCGAAGACGGTTCGTTACGTTTAGGCATCTTCCACCGAGGAGTGGTGGTGGTAGCAACGCGTTTGAGAAGCACGGTCAGCTCTTCTTTGCTCCTGCTCCTGGTTGCGGTAGAGGAAATCATCATCATCGGTCTGTATGGCTCAGGGCTTGTGTCACGCTGTGGAGCGGCAGGGCCATCAGAAGGCGGCGGAGGCTGCGCACCATGAAGTGAATTTGCCGGGGACGGGAGCAGGAGCGGTCCAGCATCACCACGATGTTGCGAATGCTGTTGAATGTCCTGCGCCTGGATCGCCCCCTCTGCAGCAGACCCCGGAAGTGACAACAGGAGGCACTGCCTCTGTCCCTTCATACACCAAATGCGGTTTCAACAAATTCTCATTTGTTGCATCATATCCCTGAGGCGCACCGCAAAAAGTACCTCATAACCACTCGCTTTATCTGTTCACCACCCCTCTTTTTAAGGTGACTAGCACCAAGCACAAGAGGCTTAGGGTCATCTTACAAACTTTTCTCTTTTAATGTTCCCACGAAATTATTGCGTTACCTTGTTTTCATTAACCTCCCCTTCCCTATTTGGATATTGTTATTGTGTTTGATATTCTCAAAAACAAAATTTTGGCAGGTCTTTTGACATTGTGTGGTACACACAACGCACAGTCATTTTTTTTTTTTTTTGTGTCTGAGCTTGCCAAAATTATCAAAAACAACGGGCAAAAAGCTGCCATCCTAAAATGGTCTGCATGCAGCCGTTCTTGTATCCTTTTCCCCCAATATTGTGAAGACAAATACGGCGCAATTTGGGAACCCAAACATAACAACAACTCCAAAAGACATCTTATAGGTAAAACCGTAAAACCTTATTTATGGTGCTTCCCGGGGGGTATGCATTTCACAAATTTTCACAAAATGTGACAAGTTTTCACAAGTTTTCACAACACGAAAACCGCTATAAAATTGTGAAGGCTGGTGAAAAATTGTGAAAAATTGTGAAAAATTGTGAAAAGTTGTGAAAAGTTGTGAATTGATTTTTTTTTTTGGGGGGGAGTTTTTTTTGGGCTGGGTGGTGACCCACCCATTGAGGGGTATGCTGGGATTCACAAGATAGAACGTGATGTGGTGTACCTGTGTACCTGTGTACTGTGCACTGTGCGGAAATGACGAGAACTTGTCCATTTCGGCAAATTGACCCCACCACTGGCCGGACGGATTCCGGAAATGCAAATGCCGGCATTTAAAAGCTTCACCAACGAAGAAAAAAGGGTGGTGAAAAGTTGTGAAAAGTTGTGAAAAGTTGTGAATTGAATTGAAAATTTGCGAAATGCATACCCCCCGGGAAGCACCAATTTACGCGTTTTACCCACCAAAAACCTTCTCAAATCCCCTTCATCGTATGGTCCTTCTTCTTCAGGAGAAGACAGAGAACAGAGTATTTTTTTTTGAAAGAAAATGAACGGTGTATTTTTTTTCCAGTGTCTGTGTCCCAAATCGTCGGGTCCGCCACACCACTGGATAAGACACTGACACCTTTAAAAAAAAGTTCCCACCCTCCTCACCCAAAAAAGTATTTTGAATACAGAAGAGTTAGTCGCATTGTTCACGTCCCGCCACCTCGCCTATTTCGCACACCACATCACCACTGCGCAGTCTCTATTTTCTTCCCCTTCCCTTCCTCTTCACACAAAACCCAACCCCCGCCCGTATACCCAAACACTTGCCCTGCAACGTTTGTTTTCCCCTGTTTTTATTTGTTTTGTTTTGTTCTGTTCTGTTCTGTTCCCCAACCCCTTTCTCTTGAAGTATGTCTGAAAGCGTGGATGACGGAAGTGGATCCCGGTGCTTGACGGATGCTTCTTCTGGAATTGCTGATCTGGTATACTTCCTCCTCCCTCACAGTTTTCTTTCTATGATCGTGACACTTACTTTGCACGCCCACTTTTTATTATTATTCTATCATGACCCATTCACAGCGTCCAACGTCACCTCAGCCTGATCTTGCAAGTGCCCAGAAGGACGTGGCGGACCTGAAGGCTGATCTTGCCGAGGCGAAGATGGAAATCACTGCCGTAAAACATGTGTTAGTTGGTTGTGTTACCACTCAGGAAGACATTGCCAAGCAGTACTGTTGCCGCATCGCCCAGCTCAGAGAGATTGAAACGGTATGACCCTTGTTTTTCACGCCCACTAGTGTTAGCGAAATCCGAAGTTTGCACTTGTTGAAATCGGTCGCACCCCGTTTTTTTCTGATAGCAATTACTTCAGGGCATTATATAGGTTTCGGGGGTTTTCGCTGAAACTCGGTCAAACTCGGTCGAGCCCGGCGCGCTTCGCGCGCCCGGGTCCCCACCTTAGCTCAAGTTGGGGGCCTCCGGCGGAATGTGAGAGTTCCTCGGAGTTCGGCACTTCATTTATATTTGTGCCAGGCACACGTGGTACACGAATTATCAGTAACCTCAGTACATGTACAAAAGAAACGGCGGTCATGGCACCCAAGCGAAGCTACGGTACGCAACATTTCAAAAAATTGCGCTTAAAATTGCACATTTTTACTGCCAAACTATGTCATGGGAAGGGTGGCTGCAAGCTTGCGCCGCAGGCGCACGGTACGCTACTTTTTTTTTCGCCATGCTGCATGCTTCCTTTTCCTTCGGCGTTTGACCAATCGAGTCGCGTTCTGGCTGTGACGGGGTCACTTTGTTCATGAGGCCATTTCTGGTCACTCTCAGAGGCTCGTGTGAGGCACCAAAGAAACCGATTTTTTCCTCCAAGATTTATCATTTTTTTCTCTCTTTTATTTGGCCTGACCGAGTTTTAGTTAAGGCTTGCTGTAAACTCGGTCAGGCTGACCGAGTTTTACCCCCGTATATAATCCCCTGAATTACTTGTTTTTCCCCTCGCTTCGCTCGGGAAAAAATACACACTCGTGCACCTGGAAATATCGCGTAAAATAAAGTCTGCTTTGTTTTACAGCAATAAATAGTTATTTCGAATATCTTCATTTTATTTTGCACGCAAACAGGCCTTGGAGCAGCAGATTGCAGCAAAGGAGCAGCAGATTGCAGAGGACAAGAAGGCCCTTGCAGCGAAGGAGCAGCAGATTGCAGAGGACAAGAGGGCCCTTGCAGCGAAGGAGCAGCAGATTGTAGAGGACAAGAAGGCCCTTGCAGCGAAGGAGCAGCAGATTGCAGAGGACATGAAGCAGAAGACGTCGGAGCTGACGCAGGGTGGGGCACTTGGTGATAACACTGCTATTGTTAATTATCTGCTGCAGAAACGTTTTCCCTTGCACAAACAGTATGTGATACGTCGTGCCAGGATTTCCGACTTGGGTTCAAACTCGCAGCATCACGGCGAAAAGAAAAAGCGCATCGCAGACGTATTGCGTGGGGCATGTGTGGTTTGTAAACGGCCGTGTGAGCCAGGAAAAGGCAATCCTGTGGAAGTTGTTCACATTGTGAAACGAGAACCGGACTGTACGAAGCACAAGCTTACCTTCTATGCTGCGGATGATGTGTCCAATTTTCTGCTGTTATGTGGTGTCGATAGTATGGAGAATTCATGTCATGGTCAATTTGACACGTTCAAGATGTCATTCCGCCACGTGACAAGCAACAAGGATCGCACTCAATGGGTTGTGATTGGCGGAGGGTGGCGCCATGGTATTAGGGCCACCATCGACAGCAAACCTCACAGAAGAGCTCTTCATGCCCATTTAGTGGTTGGGCTCGTCCACGACGTCCTGGATATTCCTGATCTTCATGGTGAGCCACTCGACATGCCTGAGGAGGTCAGCAACCGCGGGGTGCAGCGCATCACGGAAGAGGTGGACAGGCAACATTTGAGTGGTTCGACCGAGACATTGAATGATTCTCTTGAAGTAGTAGACGCTCTCCCTTCTGACACTGATGAGGAATGAGATAGTGTGAACGCAGGTGTCCTAAGGCAAGCTCAGTGAGAACAGAAATCTCACGTAGAGCACAAGGGTAAAAGCTTGCTCGATACATGCTCTTCAGTAGTGTGTGTGTGTGTGTCTCAAACCCCACATAACGCACTTCCAGTGCCTTACAGTGCTGCTTTATGTGGGGTCTATGATCGTACTCTTAGTGGTCAAAGAAATCAAAATAAAAACAAAAAGGGGAGAGTGAGGGAGGAATCTGTTATCAATTGGCACCGTTAGTGCAAAATGTACGTGCGGGGAGGAGCTAGAGACCCTTCGCGTCGGCGCTGCGCACCCCCCCGACACAGAACGTCACGTTCTCTGCACACCGCGGTCTGCGTGCGGACCCTGAGGATCTCTTCCGCGACCAAGAGTCCGCCGGCATCACCTCTGTCGAGATCCTTTGAATAAAGAAGAGTTAGTCGCATTGTTCACGTCCCGCCACCTCGCCTATTTCGCACACCACATCACCACTGTGCAGTCTCTATTTTCTTCCCCTTCCCTTCCTCTTCACACAAAACCCAACCCCCGCCCGTATACCCAAACACTTGCCCTGCAACGTTTGTTTTCCCCTGTTTTTGTTCGTTTTGTTTTGTTTTGGTCTGTTCTGTTCCCCAACCCCTTTCTCTTCAAGTATGTCTCCTGGTGAGGATGACGCTGCAGAAACGCAAGAAGCTGCGAGGAAGCTGCAGGCAGATTACGACAAGCTGCAGGCAGATAACGAGAAGTGGCGGGCAGAGTGCGAGAAGCTGCAGGAGAAGCTGCAGGCAGATACGAAGAAGTTGCAGGCACGGGAGGAGAAGGTGCAGGCAGAGAGGGCAGATCAGGAGAAGTGGCTGGCAGAGGAGAAGAAGTGGCAGGCAGAGGTGGAGATGTTGCGGGCGAAGAGGGAGAAGCGCAGGGGTCACATTCCTATCTTAAACGGTTGTCTTCGGGAGAAGAAGTTTACAGCAGATGACTTGGGCGATGCTCTGGAGCATTTTAAGGAGGTCCCACCAAGCGAGGATGCTGTATGCACCATGATCACCGAGCTCAAGGAGGACAAGGTATAACCCTTATTTTTGTAGTTTCTATTCACTTACTGGTAACCTCTGAGTTGAGTCGTCACATGTGGTTGTACTGTCTGTGTGGCGTGGGGAACTTCTGACCTTTTTTGGAGGCACGGCGAGTGGTCTACTTGCTTTGCAAACCATTTGTATTTCATCTGTCTAGCGTCACCCGTTCACAACATGTGTGTTGGGTTGCAATGTCGGCAGTAGAGACGCACAGTGTGGCGCAACTTTGTTTTTGATGTTATTGTTTGTGGTTTTGCACATTCTTTTCCCACGCAAACAGGAAATTGTCGAAGAACTGCGGAAGGCTCGCGATGAGCTGTGGATTCCTCGCGAGAAACTCAGGCACATTCGGCTTAAAGAAGGCAAGCGAGCAATCTCCGTGAAGGATGTCCTTGCTGAACCGCGACTGGCTCAACGTCTGCAGCACCCATTCGTATTGGCGAAGACTTCTGGCATGACGTGGACATACCAAAATCGTGATGATCTGCAGAACGGGTTGTGTGAAGTCTTCGAGAAGAACTACACCGCGTTTGTTGCCAAGGTAAGAGATAAGCAGGCTCTGCCACAGCCAATAATCTGCGCAGGTCTGGGCATGGGCAAGTCTCGTGCTCTCATGATGGTGCCAAAGCTGTTGGCGGACAAAACAGAGGACAAGACGGTATTTACCTTCAACGTGCCCTTCGAGAATGGGCCAACGTACAACTCGGAATTCGAAAGTGTGCACATGTCTGCTGTGCTCGATCGGATTTGTTACCATCTGCTGGGTTTTACGACTGACACGCTCCGTACCTTTCGGTCGTGGAACGACAAACACAGAGCTGACTTCACTCTTGACGAGCTTGTGGAAGGTCTCTGCAAGCATTTCGGCAAGGAAGAGCAGTACCCGACTAACGTGGTGTCCCTGCTGATCGACGGAGTGCACAACTTGGTGCATGATGAGCTACGCCCAGGGGGCAACACAGAGATACGTTTTTTCCTGCGAGATGTGATGCTGGCCTGTCAAATAGCATCTCCGCACTTTGTGTTCAGCGTATGCACGATGACTGCGCGGAAGACAGCGGTGGATGCATTGCAGGGATCGAGCGTGGTCCCATGCTACCTGCAACTCCCCCCTGTCACCACAAGACCCGAGACCCTTCCAAAGGCTGTGTCTGACAAGTTGTTCCAGATCGTGAAAGGTTTTGGACGTGCGGTTGAGGTGCTCTGCGACGTCGCCAAAGATCACCCTGAGAGGGTCCGAGACGATCCTGGGCTGCTCATCGCTGTGTGTGATCAGATTAGGGTTCGGTACACCGGGATGGTTGTCAGCGTGGAGGAGCAAACGATGCTGCTTAGATATGCGCTGCTTAAGAAGCCTGTGAACGAGGACACCGACCTCGCAGCACACCTATACATGGGCCTCATGAGTCTTCGAAGGGAGGGGGGGAAGACGTACCTCGGGCTTTCACTCATCTGGGCTATTGTCAACTCTATAGGGCGACCTGGAAGCCTGCTCGAGCAGTACAACTTCACGGAGAAGCAGGACGGTGGTTCCTTCGAATCGTTCGTGCAGTGGTATAGGTGTGTCCTCTCTAAGCTGTACGACACCGGACCAATGAACGTAGTGTACCTGCACAAAGGTGTGCAGTGGCTTAATAAGCCTAGCGATCGCACGTTAACGGACACCCCCCTCGCGCCCCGTTGTGCAGCGCGTCGGACTGAAACGCAAGGTTCAAAACTAGAGCAGAAGCTACAGTGCAAATCTTCACCGAAGAGTCATATCAACGAAGGCACCCCGTCCCAAGGCTTCGCATTCCAGAACGCCCTTGGCGCTCCTCACGACAAAGGTGTGAATGAGGTGTCGCAGGTAAAACACTACACAATCCAACCTTTCCCGAAACACCAGAAACGCGTCATCAGGGCGATAAAGGTGGAGGTGGAGAAATCAGTAAACAAAACTGATGTCTTCTTGTGGCACACCATCGCTACCTTTCCAGAGCAGTGGGTCGAATGGTGCAAGCAGGATGACGTTCTGAAGGATCGCATAATAGGTGTAGTTGACGCAACTAGCTTTGAGGAGTACTACAATTTTTTTGCACCATTGTGGCTGCACAGTAAGCAAAAGGAGGAACCAAACAGCAGTGTATCTAGCAGACGGAAGCGGAAGCATACTTCCGTTTACACCTCATGTTCTTCCTCATGTTCCTCTTCACCAAAGAAGCCGGAGAAAAAGGTCCGGAAAGTAACAAGTGGATCTGTGGCACAGCAGCAGGAGAAGAAGAGCACAAAGACGGCGGTGAAGCCGACGCCAAAGAACAGCGCGAAAGGCCCGAAGAAAGGCGCGGCAAAGCCGGCACCGAAGACAGCGAAGGCGGCACCGAAACCAAAAGCGAAGATGACGCGGAAGCGGCTATCTTCGCAAAAGTAGGAAACAAAGTGCACAGCATAGTAGGCGATGTCATGTAGGACAAACTTCAACACTGCAAAGGTGTGCTCGACGTAGGGTCTTTTGTGGTTTCTAAGGAGCAAAAACGAACAAGAGGTGCAGTGCTTCTTTCCTGTTCACTCTTTTGACACTGTGTTGTGTGGCGTGCAGGCGAAGTTGCACCTAGTCCAGCCACGGAGGGGAGTTCACCGTGCACGGGGGAGGGGCGGAAAAAATGCGGAAAAAGTTCAGGAAAAGTGTGGATAAAATGCGGAACATGTTCGGGAAAAGTGCGGAAAAAGTGCGTGGCACCCCCCAATGACCCTTATTTTTGTATTTTCTATTCACTTAACCTCTGAGTTGAGTCATGACATGTGGTTGTACTGTCTGTGTGGCGTAGGGAACTTCGGACGTATTTACGAGGGCCTGTGGAAAGCTCGCGAGGAATTCAAGCACATTCGGATTAAACAAGGCAAGCAAGCAATCTCACTGGAGGAGGGAATACCAAAATGGCGGTGATCTGCAGAACGGGTTGTGTGAAGTCTTCGAGAAGAACTACACCGCGTTTGCTGCCAAGGTAAGAGATAAGCAGGCTTTGCCACAGCCAATAATCTGCGCAGGTCTGGGCATGGGCAAGTCTCGTGCTCTCATGATGGCGCCAGAGCTGTTGGCGGACAAAACAGAGGACAAGACGGTATTTACCTTCAACGTGCCCTTCGAGAACGGGACAACGTACAACTCGGAATACGAAAACATGTACAGGTCCACTGTTATCTGTAAAATATGGTGTATGTGTATCTGTGCACACATTCATCTTACAAATGTTATTTCGTTCAGTTTTTTCCCTCCAAAATGATTGATACGACCTCTTCTCTGCCCTGGTTTCTAAGGGGGTTGGAGGGGGGCGGTTTGCACCCCTGGGATTTTTTGGGGGGAAAGCCGCCCCCCTCGAGGGGGGCGGTTTTTTAAGTAAGAGAAAACCGAATGGAGTGGGAACGCTAGTGAGAGCGCAGCGGAAACGATAGTGGGAACGCAACGAGCTTTTTTCATAATGTGGTGAGATCCGGGGTATCGAAAAATACAAATTTTAATTTCAATTCACAACTCTTCCTACACCTCTTGAAGGAGAGTTTGTCGCATTGTTCACGTCCCGCCACCTCGCCTATTTCGCACACCACATCACCACTGTGCAGTATTTTCTCCCCCTTCCACAAAACCCAACCCCTGCCCGTATACCCTGCAACGTTTGTTTTCCCCTGTTTTTGTTTGTTTTGTTCTGTTCTGTTCCCCAACCCCTTTCTCTTGAAGTATGTCTCCTGGTGAGGATGACGCTGCAGAAACGCAAGAAGCTGCGAGGAAGCTGCAGGCAGATTACGACAAGCTGCAGGCAGATAACGAGAAGTGGCGGGCAGAGTGCGAGAAGCTGCAGGAGAAGCTGCAGGCAGAGAATGCAAACGACGACAAGCTGCAGGCAGATAGGAAGAAGTTGCAGGCACGGGAGGAGAAGGTGCAGGCAGATCAGAAGAAGGTGCAGGCAGATCAGAAGAAGCTGCAGGCAGATCAGGAGAAGGTGCAGGCAGATACGAAGAAGTTGCAGGCAGAGAGGGCAGCTAAGGAGAAGTGGCAGGCAGAGGAGAAGGAGTGGCAGGCAGAGGTGGAGATGTTGCGGGCGAAGAGGGAGAAGCGCAGGGATCACGTTCCTATCTTAAACGGTTGTCTTCGGGAGAAGAAGTTTACAGCAGAAGACTTGGGCGATGCTCAGAAGCATTTTGAGGAGGTCCCACCAAGCGAGGACGCTGTACGCACCATGATCACCGAGCTCAAGGAGGACAAGGTATAACCCTTATTTTTGTAGTTTCTATTCACTTACTGGTAACCTTTGGGTTGAGTCGTCACATGTGGTTGTACTGTCTGTGTGGCGTGGGGAACTTCTGACCTTTTTTGGAGGCACGGCGAGTGGTCTACTTGCTTTGCACACCATTTGTATTTCATCTGTCTAGCGTCACCCGTTCACAACATGTGTGTTGGGTTGCAATGTCGGCAGTAGAGACGCACAGTGTGGCGCAACTTTGTTTTTGATGTTATTGTTTGTGCTTTTGCATATTCTTTTCCCACACAAACAGGGAATTGTCGAAGAACTGCGGGATGCTGAAGAGGGCCTGTGGAAAGCTCGCGAGGAACTAAAGCGCATTCGGCTTAAAGAAGGCAAGCGAGCAATCTCCCTGGAGGATGTCCTTGCTGAACCGCGACTGGCTCAACGTCTGCAGCACCCATTCGTATTGGCGAAGACTTCTGGCATGACGTGGACATACCAAAATCGTGATGATCTGCAGAACGGGTTGTGTGAAGTCTTCGAGAAGAACTACACCGCGTTTGCTGCCAAGGTAAGAGATAAGCAGGCTCTGCCACAGCCAATAATCTGCGCAGGTCTGGGCGTGGGCAAGTCTCGTGCTCTCATGATGGTGCCAGAGCTGTTGGCGGACAAAACAGAGGACAAGACGGTATTTACCTTCAATGTGCCCTTCGAGAATGGGCCAACGTACAACTCGGAATACGAAAGCATGCACATGTCTGCTGTGCTCGATCGGATTTGTTTCCATCTGCTGGGTTTTACGACTGACACGCTCCGTACCTTTCGGTCGTGGAACGACAAAAACAGAGCTGACTTCACTCTTGACGAGCTTGTGGAAGGTCTCTGCAAGCATTTCGGCAAGGAAGAGCAGTACCCGACTAACGTGGTGTGCCTGCTGATGATCGACGGCGTGCACAACTTGGTGCATGATGAGCTACGCCCAGGGGGCAACAAAGAGATACGTTTTTTCCTGCGAGATGTGATGCTGGCCTGTCAAATAGCATCTCCGCACTTTGTGTTCAGCGTATGCACGATGACCGCACGCAAGACGGCAGTGGATGCATTGCAGGGATCGAGCGTGGTCCCATGCTACCTGCAACTCCCCCCTGTCACCACAAGACCCGAGACCCTTCCAAAGGCTGTGTCTGACAAGTTGTTCCAGATCGTGAAAGGTTTTGGACGTGCGGTTGAGGTGCTCTGCGACGTCGCCAAAGATCACCCTGAGAGGGTCCGAGACGATCCTGGGCTGCTCATCGCTGTGTGTGATCAGATTAGGGTTCGGTACACCGGGATTGTTGTCAGCGTGGAGGAGCAAACGATGCTGCTTAGATATGCGCTGCTTAAGAAGCCTGTGAACGAAGACACCGACCTCGCAGCACACCTATACATGGGCCTCATGAGTCTTCGAAGGGAGGGGGGGAAGACGTACCTCAGGCTTTCACTCATCTGGGCTATTGTCAACTCCATAGGGCGACCTGGAAGCCTGCTCGAGCAGTACAACTTCACGGAGAAGCAGGACGGTGGTTCCTTCGAATCGTTCGTGCAGTGGTATAGGTGTGTCCTCTCTAAGCTGTACGACACCGGACCAATGAACGTAGTGCACCTGCACAAAGGTGTGCAGTGGCTTAATGAGCCTAGCGATCGCACGTTAACGGACACCCCCCTCACACTCCGTTGTGCAGCGGGTCGGACTGAAACGCAAGGTTCAAAACTAGAGCAGAAGCTACAGTGCAAATCTTCACCGAAGAGTCATATCAACGAAGGCACCCCGTCCCAAGGCTTCGCATTCCAGAACGCCCTTGGCGCTCCTCACGACAAAGGTGTGAATGAGGTGTCGCAGGTAAAACACTACACAATCCAACCTTTCCCGAAACACCAGAAACGCGTCATCAGGGCGATAAAGGTGGAGGTGGAGAAATCAGTAAACAAAACTGATGTCTTCTTGTGGCACACCATCGCTACCTTTCCAGAGCAGTGGGTCGAATGGTGCAAGCAGGATGACGTTCTGAAGGATCGCATAATAGGTGTAGTTGACGCAACTAGCTTTGAGGAGTACTACAATTTTTTTGCACCATTGTGGCTGCACAGTATGCAAAAGGAGGAACCAAACAGCAGTGTATCTAGCAGACGGAAGCGGAAGCATACTTCCGTTTACACCTCATGTTCTTCCTTATGTTCCTCTTCACCAAAGAAGCCGGAGAAAAAGGTCCGGAAAGTAACAAGTGGATCTGTGGCACAGCAGCAGGAGAAGAAGAGCACAAAGACGGCGGTGAAGCCGACGCCAAAGAACAGCGCGAAAGGCCCGAAGAAAGGCGCGGCAAAGCCGGCACCGAAGACAGCGAAGGCGGCACCGAAACCAAAAGCGAAGATGACGCGGAAGCGGCTATCTTCGCAAAAGTAGGAAACAAAGTGCACAGCATAGTAGGCGATGTCATGTAGGACAAACTTCAACACTGCAAAGGTGTGCTCGACGTAGGGTCTTTTGTGGTTTCTAAGGAGCAAAAACGAACAAGGGGTGCAGTGCTTCTTTCCTTTTCACTCTTTTGACACTGTGTTGTGTGGCGTGCAGGCGAAGTTGCACCTAGTCCAGCCACGGAGGGGAGTTCACCGTGCACGGGGGAGGGGCGGAAAAAATGCAGAAAAAGTTCGGGAAAAGTGTGGAAAAAGTGCGTGTCACCCCCCAATGACCCTTATTTTTGTAATTTCTATTCACTTAACCTCTGAGTTGAGTCATGACATGTGGTTGTACTGTCTGTGTGGCGTAGGGAACTTCGGACGTATTTACGAGGGCCTGTGGAAAGCTCGCAAGGAACTAACGCACATTCGGATTAAACAAGCCAAGCAAGCAATCTCACTGGAGGAGGGAATACCAAAATGGCGGTGATCTGCAGAACGGGTTGTGTGAAGTCTTCGAGAAGAACTACACCGCGTTTGCTGCCAAGGTAAGAGATAAGCAGGCTCTGCCACAGCCAATGATCTGCGCAGGTCTGGGCATGGGCAAGTCTCGTGCTCTCATGATGGCGCCAGAGCTGTTGGCGGACAAAACAGAGGACAAGACGGTACTTTATCTTCAACGTGCCCTTCGAGAATGGGCCAACGTACAACTCGGAATACGAAAGCATGCACATGTCCACTGTTTTCTTTAAATATGGTGTATGTGTATGTGTGCACACATTCATCTTACAAATTTCGTTCCGTTTTTTTCCTCCAAAATGATTGATACGACCTCTTCTCTGCCCTTAGTTTTTTTCTTTGTTTTTCCTTAGCCCCTATCGTAACCCCAAAAAAAATTCCCTGGCTGTGACATAGTGAACAGTGAAGACCGTCATATGAGGAAGCTACACTCCAAGAAATCACCAAAATTCCAATTTTTCCTCTCTCTGTGTAATCCCTCGAATCCCCTCTCCCAACACATTGCCACACATTTCAACAGAGTCTCCCTCTATTTTTACCCCAGCACTCTGCCTGGGTCACCAAACTCCTCCCCTCCCTCTTTCTCTCTCCCTCTCTGCCCATGAAATCCGTTGCCTCATGCATGAAAGGCGCCGATGCGTTGACACAGCTGTTCCCTTTCAAGGAGTTTAATAAGGTGCAGTCTGCTTGCGTCGACACACTCCTTGGGAGTGATGAGAACACGGTGGTCAGCGCGCCGACCGGGTCCGGAAAGACTGTGCTTCTCGAGCTAGCGATCATTCGTCTGTTCTTCTTCGACAGCGCGACGCAGGCGTTGTGCAGCGCGCCCCACTCTCTCAAGAACAAAGTCGTTTATGTTGCGCCTATCAAGGCGCTCGCATTTGAGAAGGTCACACAATGGAAGGCGATGTTCTCTCGCTTCGGGTTGTCCGTCAGCGATGTGACCGGCGACTCAGAAGGCAGCCATGAACATCAGATTGAAGGCATGAACAGTGCGCACATCTTGGTCACAACACCGGAAAAGTTTGATTCGGTGACGAGGAGGTGGCGGGAGCAGGTTGTGACGGCGTGTGTCCGCGACATAGGCTTGGTGCTGCTGGATGAGGTGCATCTCCTGGGTGAAGACAGAGGGCCGGTTCTAGAGGCGCTGATGTCGCGCATGAAGACGATAAGGTCCGCGCACGCCCATCATCCACTCTCGTCGACGCTGCCGGCGTCGCAGCTGCGCTTCATGGCAGTGTCTGCGACGCTCTCGAATCCGGAGGACATAGGCTGCTGGCTCTCGGCCCCGCCGCACTGCATCTTCTCGTTCCCAGCAGAGGACCGCCCCGTACCACTCTCAGTCACCTTCGTGTCGTACCCAGAGAGGACCAACCCTTTCCTCTTCGAACGTTCCTTGACGTATAAGGTCCCGCAGCTGATTCTCGACCATGGGGAAGGTATGGACTTCTCGGGGGGGCATTGTTTTGGAATTATTCACGGTGCAGTCTGTCGTGCTTGGAGTGTGTAAATAACGGACTTACCCCCTGAGTCCGACAGTCGGACCCCCTGAGTCCGACAAAAGGGTCCGACATTTCCAGGACAGACTGCACCGTGTTTGTAAAAAAATTCACTAAAAACTTGTTGCATCCTCACCTCATTTCTTTGGGGTTACCCATTTCTTGTCATATTTTTTTTTCCATTTTTCAAACAAACCACACCCCTCTCCACAGGCAAACCTGCTCTGATCTTCTGCCACACACGACGCAGCACTGCCATGACCGCCTACGAGGTTGCCAAGCAGATCAACGTCCAAAGCGCTGACCTCCCTGCCGTCCGCAGTGCCGTCGACCGCATCGGCAACAAGCAGCTCTGCGAGTCGCTGCTGCGTGGCGTCGGCTTCCACCATGCAGGGCTGAACCCACAGGAGCGTGGCCTGGTCGAGGCGCTGTTCTTCTCTAAGGCCATCATGATCCTCTGCACAACGTCGACCCTCGCCATGGGGGTCAACCTCCCAGCACGTCTCGTCGTCATCAAAGGAACTGAACACTACTACAATGGCAAGACCGAGTCCCTCTCGATGTCGATGCTCATGCAGATGGCAGGGCGTGCCGGTCGCGCAGGGCTGGACGACAAAGGCACAGCCTTCGTCATGGCGACACGAAGCCAAAAGACGAAGTACGACGCCCTCCTCGGCAAGACTGCGGCAGTGGAGTCGCGCCTGCATACGCAAACCATAGAGCACATCAACGCAGAGGTGGTGCTGTTGACGATCACCTCGAGGGAGGTTGTCATTGATTGGCTGCGGACAACGTTCTTTTGGATTCGTGTTCACAAAAACCCGCCGCTCTACGACTACGCTAGCGACATGCCGAAGGAGGAGTTGGACAGCATCCTGTCCACAAAGTGCGACGCGTTGGTGTCTCAACTGGTGCAGGCGAACTGCGTGCGCAGCTTCCCCAGCGACAAAGGGTGCCGTCTCGAGGCAACCGCCATAGGGAAGAGCATGGCGAAGTACTACATCTGCTTCCACAGCTCTGCGCATATTGAAGCCTCAGTGGCGCGTGGGATGACCATGCAAAGTGTGCTGGCGATGATCAGTCAGTGCGGCGACTACGCAGAGGTGCGCATCCGCATGGGCGAGAAGAGGGAACTCAACGACCAGAACCGTGCCCTGCGCCATCCCATCCGAGACGTAGGTGAAGACAAGAAGGTGAAGGTCAAGAACGTCTCCGAGCAGTGGCACAAAGTGTATGTCCTCCTGCAGCTTGCAATCCATGACATAGCAAGTGACGACTGGGTTGTCAAGAACGACCAAGGGCGCATCACAAACACCGCACCACGTCTCCTCCGGCACGTCATTGAGGTGAGCATCGAGAAGGGTCTTGCGTCGCCCATTGTCGCAGCGTTTCTGCTGCTCCGCTGTGTGCGTGCGAGGCTGTGGCATGATGGGCTGCTGCTGCGGCAGTTTGACGGCATTGGCAGCGCGACGTCGCTCAACCTTGAACGTCTTGGCATCAAATCCATTGCTGACGTCTTGCACGCACCAGCCCTCCGCATCGAGCAAGCTGTCAACCGCGCTGCCCCCTTCGGGACGAACCTCAAGCGCAGCTGTGCAGGACTGCCTGTCTACGCCATCACCGCCATCACAGCCACCCCTTCCTGCAGCACGCTCCTCATCGCCATCACTGTAGAGCGCAGGCGTGCCGACCAGCAGGACCCACCCAAGCAGGAGCAGAAGTCTGCGAAGAAGGGCAAGATCAGCTTTCAGTTCCACGGTGGGGACAGCGACAGCAGCGACGAGGACACTGCGTGCAACCCGATGCCGCAGGCGTACACCACACACAAGACCATGGTCGACGACGTAGCCTTTGTGACAGACCACACGAACATCATTGTCGCAGCCGACGAGAACGACAAGCTGCTCTGCATCCGCAGCATCCCGCGTGGTTCCGCCACACACACAGTCGAAATGCCGTGCACAAGCGCCGCAACATGCCAGATCACTGCGTGGGTACTCAACGACCAATGGCTTGGCACCGACACCACACGCACTCTGGTGATCAAGGAGCGTCCACCAGCTCCGCCGCCACCGAAGCCGATTGCGCTTGCCCTGCAGGCCAAACCCAAGGAGAAGGAGACCGAGGCGAAGGAGAAGGAGAAGGAGAAGGACCCGCCCACCCGCAGCGTCTCCCCAGTCTCTCCACCTGCCGTCCCAAGCAGAGTAGGGCGCACGCTGCCTGTCCCGTTCATCCCAACAGAGCAGACACCCGAGAGCCCAGCCCCACCTGCAAAGGAGGCGAATGCCAGAACACCCAAAACAAAAGCGTCGCCCAAGAAAACCCCAGTGAAGCCTAAGCCCAAGCCCAAGCCTGTGCAGAGGGAGAGCGTGGAGGAGGCGCACCTCAAGACACTGCATAAGTATGCAAAGGGTGGTGAGGCTGTGCCTGGGGGCGCGTCCACGCGCTTTGGTGGGCTAGGGCTGAAGGGCCTGCCGTCTGTGGATGCGTCTGCCGCGTCGCCTGCACTGTCGCCGTCGTCGTCGCTGTCGCGCTCCCCAGAGCCCCGCATGTCTGCTGCAGAGGCTGTGGACCTCTTTGCACCACCGTCGCCACCACACCCTACAAGCGTGACGCCCGCAGCACTGCAGGGAGGCCTGCAGGACAGCGACGACGACTTCTTCGCATCGTTTGCTGCGCAGGG
This sequence comes from Rhynchopus sp. YZ270_cl-10, assembly GCA_964035575.1. Lineage (NCBI taxonomy): Eukaryota > Euglenozoa > Diplonemea > Diplonemida > Diplonemidae > Rhynchopus > Rhynchopus sp. YZ270_cl-10. The sequence continues at coordinate 71,791 of OZ037897.1, read as the reverse complement.
GAAGAAGGAGGAAGACTGCCGTGCGCTCTCCTTCGGCACGTCGGGTGGTGCGTCAGGCCCGCCGTTGAAAAGGCGTAAGTTCAACGCCTTTCCGAAGACGACACCAGCAGCAACACTGCCGCAGATGCCACCTTACGACACCACCCAGCAGCAGCCACAGGAGGTACCTCAACAGCGTGTGCAACAGGTGCAGGTACCACCACCATCGCGAGTGAGTCAGTCGCCACCACCGGAGCAGGTGAGTGTGCGGAGCGCAGCAGCAAGTGGTGGTGGTGGTGGCCTCGTCTCACAGCTGATGGAGCTGAAGGGCCTGGTGGACGCAGGCTTCCTTTCGCAACAAGAGGCAGAGGCGGCCAAGCGCATTCTGCTGCAGGGAACAGGAACGGCGGGGAGGGGAGTACCAGCACCAGCACCACAAGCAGCACCAGCGCCATCACAACCAGTACAGCAGGCACAGGCGGCACCACAACCACGGAATCCACCCACACAGACAGCTCACCACTTCGAACGCAGTCCTCTGCACACCGTAGCACCTCCACCAGGTGCACCAGGTGCCGGTAGTCTGCCACAGAGGCGTCCGGGGTTCAGAGTGAAGGCATTCAAACCTATCACCGCTGCGCCAGCTGCACATGCACAGCTGAACGAGGCACCACCAGTGGACTGGGGCGGGAGGCCAGGGTCCAAGGAGAAGAGACAACAACAACAGCAGCAGCAGCTCTTCGCCCTTCCCGGGATGGGTGATGGTGGTGGTGTCCGCCTCAACCCGAAACGCCCCCGCAGTGAGTCGCCAGACAGCTTGGAGATCCCAACGCGCTCCGTCTCGCCACAGGGAGGTGCCCAAGCAGGTGGTGGTGGTGGTGGTGGTGGTGGTGGTGGTGGTGGTGGTGGTGGTGGTGGTGGTGGATCGCAGAAGCAGCAGTCCTTCGTGGCTGACTTCTTGTCTCAGTTCTGAAAAAAAAGGAACAGCGTGGGTGGTTGTGACACGGTTCCTTCTTCAAAAAAAAATAATAGCGTCTGTTGTTTGTCTGTCACGAAAGGGCTCAGTAGTGTTTATGTGTGTTCGTCTCATTGAGGACCAGTCTCGCTTTTTTTTCTTTTGGAAAAAATGCCATAAAATTCTCCACCCAAAATAGCTTTTTGGGGCTTCTCTCTAGATATGTTGCATGGCCTGCGCGCGAAGAACGAACCGCCAAAGGACCATTTGCACCATTCTTTCTCTCTCTTGATTTTTTTCTTGAAAATATTCAGATTTCAAGTGGCTTACCCACACGTTTTATTATAATAGGTGACCAAGCGCGAGAGGCTTAGGGCCATCTTTTATAAAACTAATTTGTTTGCCCTTCGCATACCAAAGTACATCCCACCCCACACACCCACTCCATTTTTTTTTTATATTAGGACAAATACTTTGTGGTGGGAAATGATTAAAACATCTGAGACTTGTAGTTTATTCCTTTCCCCTATTATTGTGCACTCACCTCATTTCTGTACTTCAGGCTAAGGGTTTTTTCCCCTTTTGACATCCTTTTCTGGACGTTTTGGGGGTAGAAAAAAAAAAAGGAAAAAAAAAGAAGAAAAGAAATGTTTTGTTTTTATTTGCATGTCAAAGGAAACAAAAAACCGAATTTAACCTTTATAAAACCCCTTGCCTGATAGTGCGTATGACGTGGGTAGCGTACCAACTAAACAAAAGATGAAAGGGGTTTTTATTATTTCAACCCTTCCCCCTCTGTCTCCCCTCACACACCAACCCCTAAGGTTTTTCTCCCCTTTTGCTTCCTACCATCTTGCTTCTCTGAGTCATTCTCTTTCCTTTTCATAATAGGAAACCCTCTTATGTCTGGTCCCACGGAGAGTTGGAAGGCAGCGGACGTGCCCCTCCAGCAGGAGATGCTGTCCCACCCGCGCCACGACGACGAGATGATGTTCGAGGACTCGCCGAGCTACCAGATCCTCAAGCCGCGCCACGACCCTGCGGACAGCGTGCTGCGGCCGTGGACGGAGTTCGTGCAGCTGTACTCGACCACGAAGGGGTTCCCACCTGGACGTGCGGAGGAGGTGTGGAACAGTGCAAAAGAACGCGACCCGCCACTCCTGGAGACACGCCACCGCATCGGCCACGGTGCGCTGGTGGACCTAGAGGCAGAGCTCTCACGCCGCCACCCACACGCCTTCCTCCCCGCAAACTCGACACGTGCCCGCAACGACGGACGCTGCCTGCTCTGCTGCTGCAATGTCGGTTTCGAGGTGCCCACAGGCAACGTGCAGCCTGTCCTCGACGGCCAGGGTGGCTATCTCCTTGCAGGGGCGGGTGTGCACTACTACTGTTCCCCGTACATGGCTGTCAAAGGGGAGCCGTTCAACTACTCTGCAGGTGTCATGACGCACGGCGACTGGTGTATCGTGGTTGTCGATCAGGGGTTTATTGGGCTCGCCATGGATAAGGGTCAGCCTGTGTTGCTGCCACCTGGTCTTCATCAGTGGAAGTCGACGACGTTGAAGTTTGCACGGTATGGATTTTTTTTCGAAAAATTTTTTATTGTAAAAAATACAGGGTGATTGATCTGAACGAGCCAGTGATTTTCCTTGGCCCGTACACGTTGTTGACTGTGGACGAAGGCTACGCAGCGGTGACACAGAACAACGGGAGGCAGGAGATTAAGAACGGCGGGGAGGTGCACCTTTTGATGCACCGCAATCATAAGTTTGAGAAGTTTTTGACGACGAAGATCCAGACGGACAACCTCGAGCGCATTGAGGTCATCACCGGCGACAACGTGCTAATGCTCACAGACGCGACAGTCAACTGGAAGATCGCGGACCCTGAGCTGGCCGCACGCAACGCTGCGGAGACGATGTCGAAGGACGCCGCGAAGGAGGAGCAGTCCCGCCACGGCAACATCAAGAAGCTGCGCAACGACGTCCTCCAGCAAGCCTCTGCCTCGCTGTCCTCCTTCATCGGCACGGTCAACTACTCTGACTCATTTTCACCAAACGCTCAGGTACAGAACCACGCGACCGAACCTGTCATGGGCGTCGTGACGGAATGCCACCCACAAAACAACACAGACGGTGGTGTGCTCTTCGATGCTACACGCATGCTGACTGCAGTCGCGCATGCCAACGGCATCACACAACGCTACGGTGTCGAAATCATCTCCATTAACATCATTTCTGCGAAGCCTGCAGACCCTCAGCTTATGAACAGTCTTGCGCTTGGTGCAGTCGCTGCAGCAGAAGCACAGCAGTTGGAGACCACAGCACAGGGGCAGGCAAAGGCGGCAGCGATCAAAGCCAAAGCAGACGGGTCAGCCGCAATGATCACAGCAGAGGCTCTCGCGCAGGCAGATGTGATGCGTGCAAAGGGTGCCAAAGACGCTGCAGCCCTCATCGAATCTTCGCACATCGCAATGGAGCTTGCGAAGATTGAAAAGACAGGCAACGCGCTGGACGGCAACAAGGCACTCTTCTTTGGGGCTGACCCACAGCAGATGGCTTCGTTGCTTGCAAACCCGCAGATGGTGAACGGAGAGAGCATGAGGTGAGGGTGTGATATGTGATTGGGTAAGGATGGCGAAAAGTGTTGGTCTTTTTTCAAATCTTGTTTTTTGAATTTTTCAAAATAACGTTGTGTTCATTTTTCAGCAAAAAAAAAGCGAAGTTTACACCTTTAGTTTCTCCCATTCAACAGAATTTACAAAGCTCCAGACATTGCGGACGTACACCACCTCTGTGGGTTGGTTGTCGGTACAACAAAAAAATGTTTAGTATAGTGGAGCACGCTCTAGGGTGGCTACACTAATACAACTAAGTTTTCAAAAAAAAAAGAGAGAGTTAGCCAAGCAAAGGGAAGTTCTACGATACTCGAAAGGCACAGTAAAAAGATCTTTTTACACTAAGATTTTTTTGTCTTTGCTGTGCTTTTGGAGAGTCGCCGTCTTCTTCGATTGTTTTTTCGCGTCTTTTTTTTTTTCATTGCTTTTATTTTGTCTTTTTTAATGTGTGGACGGAGAGACACATTCATCTTACCAAAGTGTTTTTCTATTTTGTTTGTTTCAGTGTCTCGATTCTAAAGAGCTGTGTGCACTGCCAAAGAGTTCACATTCTTTTGTACAAAGGTGCCACTTAGGTGAGGGCTTTGTGTCACAAAAAGAAATTTTTGAAAAAAAATCCCCAAAAAAAAAAATCCCCCCCCTTTCATTGAAGGTACACTGTCACCAGAGGGCTTTGTATTTTTCAAGACACATTCCTGCTTCCAGAGACCAATCTAATGAACGCTAGCTACATACATGTCGCCCCCTTTTGTCCTTTCAACAAAGAGCGTGGCTGCAAAACGTTCAACTCCTTTTTCTTTGTTTGTTTTTCCTTTTCACTGGTGTTTTGCATCCTTGTTTTGAGTATTCGCTCATTCATATACATGCATCACAACTTCAATTCATTTTTTTTGTCTTTCACTCAACTTTGATTTCATTTTCAGTTTTTTCTTCAGTACCAGGCTTCGCGCTAACTTTTGGAAAAAAATCTGAAAAATCATGTTTCGGGCCCAAAAAAACGCACCTCAAATAACCGTACGTCTGGGGGTGAAAAAACAGTGTTTTGTGGTATTTCCGAGCCAATCCCAGGCTGTGGTGGGGCATATTCGGAAAAATGGACAAAATTTTAGTGACTTAAATTTTCACAAAATATGAACCCATACTCCTAAACAAGGGGCATTTTCAGTCTGGAAACCCAAACTCAGATGAAATTGTGGTGTTTTGACTGGGAACAGGTAGCGCCGCAGGCGCACGGTACCCAACTTTTTTCTTTCTTTCTTTTCCCTTTTCTCTGCTTCTTTTGATTGCGCGAGCTGATTGCTCTCCACGGTGGGGTCACATGTGTGTGTGAAAACGCTCTAAAGTACCCGTACTCTGAACTATGAGATTCCTCTGGTTTTAGCAAAGAAACCCCGGTCTCAAAAAGTGCGCAATATCCTTTTTCCGCCCAAGAGGTCGTTTTGTTGCATTTCCGAACCAATCCCGGCTTGTGGTGGGGGATATACGGAAAAATGGACAAAAATTCAGTGACTTAAATTTTCGCAAAATATGAACCCATACCGTAAACAAGGGTCATTTTCAGTCTGAAAACCCAACTTGGCATGACATTGTGTTTTGGCTGGAAACTCCACTGTACTGAAGAAGCTATGGGGTTTCTGTGACCACAGAGAAGAGTGAGAACAAAAACCAGGACTTGTTGTGGCCTCGGAGGGGGTGCCTCCCTCACGCAGCGAGGGTGGTGACGGTTCAGCAGCGCATTGTCGTACTCAAAATAAAATGAACACTGTACATAAGTACATCATGTTTAAAAATAAAGTAGGGAAGAGAACAGGTAGCGCCGCAGGCGCACGGTACCCAACTTTTTTCTTTTTTCTTTTCCCTTTTCGCTGCTTTCTTTTGATTGCGCGAGGTGATTGCTCTCCACGGTGGGGTCACATGTGTGTACAAAAACGCTCTAAAGTACCCTTACTATGAAATATGAGATTCTCTGGTTTTCTTAAGGAAACCCCGGTTTGCAAAAAAAAAAACGCACCGCAAAAAATCTCCAAAAATCCCGGGCCAAGGGCCAGAAGTTAGCGCAAAGCCTGTTCAGTACCCCTCCCGTACTTTTTTATTTACCGAACCCTACATCACGCAGACTTAAGCCTGCGTCACTGATCCCCCTTCATCTGACTGAGTCCGAGGAAGCGGGAGGGTACTCAGAGTTCAACCTCGAACTGGATGAAGGCCCGTTGGGGTCCACCCACGGTGCAGTCAATGAGTGATGGTGTACGAAGGGTACACTGTCACACGAGAGGGCTTTTATTTCAACACAACCCCTTCTCTCCAATCTCCCTTATCCCACCCCCCAGAGAATCGTTGTCTACACAAAAAAAAAGCTCAGCTTTTCCCTCAAAAATAAGGAACGATTAAGATTTGATGTTGGGTGGGTGGCTGCAGTCCATCGGGCCTGATGCACAAGGCGCTACACAACCCTCTGATGAGGTCGACACAGGCCGTGCCCACCTTCTCCGCGATGAGGAGTACGCACGGCTGGACCTGAGCAACGTCGAGCGTGAGGCACGCCGTGTCATCTACACGACACCTGAGTGGTGCGCGCTGTGGGTGGAGGTCGCTGTGTGCCATGGCGAGCCGTCCGCACGAACGCTGTTGCAGCACACAGAGGCAGGGGGACGGACCTACCTGGAGACCCTCCGGCTTTACATCCCTGCACGCAATGAGACACTCGCTGCAGAGCACAAAGCCTTCCTCCGCATCAAGGCTGCTGAACAGTTCGCAGACTTCAAGGTAGCACGCTTCGTGGGCATCCTCAACCAACGCGAGGTAGGTCACCGTCTACAGCTCTACGGTGCTGAGGCTGCAGGGTGGGAGGCAATCCTGTCACGTTCACACGAGGCGGCGTCTGCTGCAGCGGCACTCTGGGATGATTTGCACCTTGATGAGGGTGATGCGCGGGCAGCGGTCAGGGCGTTGGAGAATATGCATTTTGGTACTATCGACGATGCGGAGAAGGCAGCGAGGGTGACGCTTCTGCTGCATACAGGGTTGGAGCGGATTGAGGGTGAGGCGGTGGTGAGGATGGGGGAGACTGCCGAGGAGGCGTTGGGCGGTGTGGCGGCACTGCGGTGGGAGTGTCTCAGCAGGGCAGTGGGGTTGGCGCATGAGCGTGCTGCAGGGACGACGCGGAAGGAGGAGGACATTGCGTTCACGCACCTCACGGCGCAGTGCCACGATGCGCACGACCGCATCCTGCTTGCGACCATTGCCGCAGAGGAGCGTGGCAAGCGTGAGTCCGAGCTGCTTGTCATCTCTGAGGGGCGGGCGCGCGACGCACTCACCACAGAGGAAGGGCTAGAGGTAGAGGACATTGTTGCCCTAGGACGTCTGCTGAAGAGCGCATGCGAGACAGAGGGGGAGGCACGGAGGCGTGCACAGGAGGCGAATCTTGCACAGTATGTTGCCTTTCTATTTTTGAATACAATTTTTAAAAACAGGTACTGCCGCGAGCTTGAGAAGGAGGAAGCGGAGGGGCGTCTCCTGCTGAGCGCAGAGGCATCCCGCTGGCACAGCAACTGCGAGGAGGAGGAGTACGTGGGGCGCTCAGAGGCGGTGATTGAGGAGCGCAGGCGTGGGGAGAGGGTGGCGAAGCTGCTGCGTGCGTTCGATGCGAACGAGGCGAGGGGGCGGCGGCGGGTGTGCGAGGCTGAGCAGGAGGCAGTGGCGGCGATACAGGCAGGACAGCACCAGTTCATCTTCGACTACGTCGGCTGGCGTGAGGAGATGGAGTCCTTGGCAGACGCGCTTGTGGCTGACGAGCGTGACGCACGTAGCGGCATCACCACTGCACAGGAAGTCCTCTGTGCCCTGCTGCGCACAGAGATGGCCGAGAGCGTGACACGTGAGCTCTACCTCGTCTCGCATGCGGAGTCCGCACTGCGCATCATGCACGACGTTGTAGTCCTGGCAGAGGAGGTATGGTGTTCACGGAATTGAGAAAAATGATTTCAAACACAACAACAGACCCACCGAAGAGACATCTGCTTGCGACAATGGGGAGAGGAAGTCTCCAATCTTGAGGTATGTTGTCCCCTCTCGCGAGGTTTGATGTTCTCACAACCCTACCCAAACAGGCCGAAGTGCGTGCACTCAAGGTGCGCTCTGTTGGTGAGGCGATCGTCGCATTGGTGAGCAGCGAGGTTGCTGCGCGCTGCAGGCTGGGCGAGGAGGAGGAGATCTTCAGGGGCTCTATTGTGTACAAGCGCAGGCAGCCGCAGCACAGCGCAACGTCACCAGCGTTTGCACGCACTGCAGCGGAGCCCGCGCCTGCGTCGCCCCTGGACGGCACACCCATACCCACACCCGCAGAGCACGACACACCTCCACCAAACACCTCTGCCTGGGACGACGCTGCAAGCCTTGCCTCCACGGAGGACGAGCGGCACACAGAGACACCTGCAGCGTACACATACGGCGGCGACTTCCACCTGCAGGTTGTTCTGAACGAAGGTGGCGAAGGCGTTGCTGTGGGCGTAGGCGAGCATGCGACTGTGGAGGCGGAGGTGGAGGTGCTGTCGCGACGGTGTGCCGGGAGTTCTGCAGGGTGGAGCGACGACAGGGCGCGGTGTGCGGGGGCGACGGGGTTGGTGTGCAGGGTCAACTACGACAGTGCGCTGCTGTACTTCTCAGACGGGCGGCAGCAGTGGGTGCCGTTCTCGGCGCTGGAGCTGCCCACGCAGGAGGCGTTGAAGCAGGCACCACAGGCGCTCCCTTCCTCGGCAGTGAAGGAGCTCAGCAGGTCGCTCCTGAGACAGTACCTCAACAAGGTGCTGCCTGGTGGCGACCACGCAGACTGGCAGAACATCCTCATCTACGTCGTGCTGCCACTCGGCATGGTTGCCTCGTCCATCTTCATCCTGTTGTACCGTTACCAGTCCGATCTGTGAAGGAAAGTTGGAAAAGATAAACGTCTGAGGGACTCAAAAAGGCGAAGAATTTGCAGAGAGGGTGGGGTCCAGTGGAGTGTGTTGGTAAATACAACCTGCAAAATAGTTTGCATAAATAAAAATAAAGAGAACAGACAGGGGGTTGGTTGTTTAACTTCAAAAGAGTAAAGGGTTCTAATGTATTTTTTTTGTCTATTGCTTCTTCACATCTTCTCCAATCTCCGTCATCACAGATCAGCATTTATGCTTGCCTTATAACCTATGTTGTGGCTGGTCTTGTTAGCGCAGTGCGGCTCTGCGCAGGTGTGGGAGTGCGGATGGAAGACACACTACAGCACGTACTACACAGGACTGCACGTTGCTGAGGAGAAGACGTCGCATGAGATTGCTCGTGTGGCGTCGCCGGTGCGTACGGAGACGGCAGGTGTGCTGGAGGGGGGGAGTGCGTTTCTGACGCTGGAGCTTGCCTGCGAGGATGGCGTGCCTGCGTGCGACGACGCGTCGTGTGTGTCCGCCCTCGGAGCGCTCTCGCAATGCACGTCGCAGTGTGCAGAGCGCGACCTCTGCACGGTGGCTGCCTTTGCGAAGGACACAGGCTGCACGATGCTCACCTCCTGTACCAAGTACGCTCCAGACATGTCCATCCTGCACACGCCACCGCCAAGCACATCGAACACATCGAACGCAAGCGAGGACGCAGTGCAGCCTCTGCTCTCCTTCAAACACCCCAAGGCAGTACTCGATGTGTACGGCCTCGACCGTACCTGGTCCACGCAGAACGTTGTCGGGTCTGCCTCGAGTGTCGTTGCTCTGCCCGACCTGTGCTACCCACGTGGCGGCACGGCACCATCCCGTGCCGTGCATGCAGCATCCCCAGAGGAGTGCGGTGCACGCTGTGCGGAGGAGACCTTCTTCTGCAGATACTTCACATGGGGCATGCGCGTTGCGTTTGAGGAAGTCCCGCCAACACCGACTGCGACAGTGACAGTGACGGAGACGCTCAACACATCGCACTGGGCGTACAACGCGACGGTGCAGAACACAACAGACGTAGTGGACGGCATCCTGGAGGAGGGCCCGCTGCGTTCACGCCGCTTCGACCAGAGAGATCACCTGACCTGCACACTGCACGCAGCGTGCGACACGCAAGCCCCGCCTGTGGTGGTGACGGAGGAGGACGTAGGCGCGGAGGAGCCCTTCCTCTCGGAGGGCCGTGCAGTACTGTACAGTAGGCGTCGTGGCAGTGTCACGTACATGAAGGCGAACAAAGACAAGTTTGGTGGGGAGCTGCGCTGGGAGGACGCAGCAACCATCTGCGAGGCGCAGGGGCGGCGTCTGTGCACGGCGGCGGAGGTGTGCTATGCCTTCCTGGAGGGCTACGCACACTACACGCCGCTTGCTCAGAGTGGTGATGAGTTGCGCAGCTCACGCTCGAACTTCCTGAAGGTCGGCGAGTTCGCAGACCTGCTTGCGGAGACGGTGCAGAACAGCAGCTCCATCGTGAGGTGGGTTGCGGTGTCCGACTTTGCACACGAATTTGTCAGCTTCGCGCGTGCAGACGCGTCGCAGCTGGGCGGCACGCTTGCAGCAAACTTCGCAGAGAGCTGTACGTCGCGTGTGCAGGTGCGTCTGGGTGTCGGTGGCGGCTCGCTCCGCCTGCCGCCGTTTTCGCGCTTCGACCCACGCAGAGAGACGAGCGACGACGTTCTGTGCTGTGGGGCAGAGACGTGCGAGGTGCCTGGTGTGTCGCACGCCGCTTCCTTCCTAGCTGAAGGACTCAACACGACGACAGTGAACGTCTCCTCCGTCGCTGACTGCAGTGCGCTGTGCCGTGCTGGCGAGCGCACGAACAGGCGCGGCTTCACCCCACACGAGGAGGAGTGGCGCACACCAGACCCCTCTGCCGCGCCCTGCACGTTCTACAACTACGACGTGGCTTTGCAGGAGTGCACTCTTGTCAATGAGGCGAACTTCTCGCGTGTGCAGCACACACCACCTGCGCTGCCACTGCAGGCTGCGATTGCGTCGTTCACTGGCGCAGCGAGTTGTAAGGTATCTGCGCTGTGGGGCTGCGAGTACATCCCACACGTCGCACTACCGAACGTGACCGACACAACAAAGCAGATTGACTTCTACGTCGTGCTCCTGCGGCAGTACGAGGAGACAGAGCCGCTCGACCTCTTCGTCGCAGCGCTGCGCGAGTTCCTCGCAGCAGCCGTGAACAACCCATCGCTCTTCCACATCATGGACGACAGGGTTGACGACATCAAAAAGACCGTCACAGTGGAGTTCAAGCTGACGAGTATGTCCACCTCCTAAAACACATGAATTGTTTCCACAAAACAAACCACAGCAACAAACGAAGAGACGAAGCAGCGTGCGGCGACGCTGATCCGGTTTCAGGAGCAGCCGTTCCAGAAGGTGCGTGTTCTTGACCTTGACGTGTGGTATGCATCTGTCCCTCCTCACCCTCCTCATCCATACTTCACTACAGCTATTTGGGGCATGAGTGCGAGCCGCGCAAGTATTTTGTGGCTGCATCGGGCACGCTGTCGATCTTGCCCGTCATCATCGGGCCACTCTGCGTCGCTGTCGTTGTCGCCATCATCGTCGTCGCATGGAAGATACGCCCCACCACAGCAGGCAAGGTCGCAGGCCTCTGGGCACTCAACCGCATCCCCCGCACCGCTGCCGGCGAGCTGTGTGCAGTCAACAACGCCAGCCCGCGGTTCCCAGAGCCTGCGCCTCTCGGGGCCAACAACCACCCCTCGCACATCCCCCCAGAAGAAGAGGAGGTCCACGTGGACGTGGAGGCACCGCCAAAGAAGCACGCAAGGGTGACAGGTTCCACGCCCATGTCGTCAGGGTTGCCTCCCCTGCACCCCCCCGCAGGAGGTGCAGGTCCGCCGCAGATTGAGATCACACCGTCGCCGCTGACACAGACGTACAGCGCACACATGGAGCGTGTGCCCTCAACCCTCGACAGTCGTGCTTCGTGCATGTCGATCCCGGATGCAAAGCCAAAGGAGGACATCGACAATCTCAACACAACAACCGTCTCCTGCGACAACAGTGAGAACTCCGGGAAGGGCTCGCGCAGTTCGAAGAACGCCACTGCGTCCGCTGCTGATACGCCGCGTGGCAAGGGCAAGGAGGAGAACCAAGAGGAGGAGCCGAAGAAGCATACCGTGCACACCTCGAAGACGCTCTTCGTCGTCCTCGTCGCAAGCAACCCAACCGGCTGCAAGGAGCAGACGCACGCCTTCAAGGAGTTCCGACGCCGTGTGGAGCGTGCCTCGTGTGTGCAGGTTGTTGTTATTGAGTGTCTTTTCCCGGGGCAGGCAGAGTACTGCTTTACGGAACCCAACACGAAGTACGAGGTGCAGGTACGCGGGGCGCACAGAATCTGGCTCAGGGAGAACCTTGTCAACGTTGCCATTGAGCAGGCGCTCCCAAGCAACTGGCGCTACGTCTGCTGGGTTGACGGCGTGCAGATGTTCAGCGACCGCGACTGGGCCAAGAAAACACTCGCCCTGCTTAAGAAGCACCCTGTAGTGCAGCTCTACGAGGAGGCTCACTTTGTCATACCCAGTAAACACAAACCCGCAGACAACGCAGCGGTGCAGACCACTAAGAGCCTTGCAGCCGTCACAGAAGATGCACAGGCAAGCGAGGAGCACTATGCAGCGGCAGACTGCGACTTCGGATGGGCGTTATCTCGCAAGGGGTACGACATGCTTGCCGGCATCCCACAGTTCGGCATATCTGGGACGAACGACCGGCACCTCGCGTTTGCCTTGGTCGGGAAGGTGCAGAAGTCCATCCCAGACTCCTCGCATCGGTACATCTCAGAAGGGTACTCTACACTTCTGCAGCAGTTGGAAGCTAGGGCGCAGTCGCTCGTGGTCCATTCTGGGTGCGAGGGTACGATACCCTTTGTGCGTGGCAATATCGCAATACACAACTGCGGCTCTATTGAAGAGCGCACTTCTGAAGCGAAATACGCAGCTTACTCTGCTGAGGGGGTCCGTGGCACGCTCTTGTTTGACCCAAAGCTGCACTTGAGTAGAGATGCACACGGGGTTGTAATTCTCACGGACAGGTCTTTTGTAGCAAACGTCAAAAAATTATTGCAGAGGAACTCAAAAACGAGAAGTCATTCAAGGCGTCACTCGGGAGAAAAGCATTGATAGCTCAGCAGATAAGGGTTAACAAGCTTGGGGTTTATCACTCATCGGTTTCAGGGACTTTAAACGGGTTTTAACTCACGTCCCACCCTTTGCATGGGATCGACTGAGATGCGTTTTGGCACGTTTCAACTACTCTTTTAACTCTCTTTTCAAAGTTCTTTTTTTTTCTATCTTTCCATCACTGTACTTGTTCGCTGTGATAGTCGTTGCTTTGCGGTTTAATTTTCAGGCTCTGCACTTCCGTGCGTTACCTGTGCCTCGGTATTAACATGATAATCTCTCACACAACTCTTGTCAAGTCATTCCGCTAAAACACCCCCAACAGGTCCTACCCACTTTCCAAACTCTGCTGCTGCAGACATCAAATGGAAGTGCGTACAAAGAACTGGACCACTGCTCTGACGACTCGGACGGACAGATGCTCTTGATACCATTTTAATGTTTTGCTTAGTGGTGCACCGCGCACATCTCTACCCTCACCTTTTTTCACAGGAACTGGGATATTTTTTTTTTCTTTTTCACAACGGGAAGCCTCTTTTTTACTTTCAACGGATGTCATCCGGGGGGGGGAGGGGGGGGGTCTCCGGGGGGGTGAGCGGACAAGTTTGGTAATTTGGCAACGGGGGGGTCTAGTACAAAACCGTGGTCACATGGATTTTATGAATTTTCTTCAAAAATTTTTTTTTCGAATTTTATTTATTTGGAAAGATCGGTTACGAAACGTTCAATTCCGGGGTCGCACGATTTTTTTTATGCCTCTGTGGATGGTTAGGTGATTTTTGGCTGTGGTACCCCCTTTGGGAACGTTTCTACGCAGGTTTCTTAAGGAATTCCTTAAGAAAACCTCCTCTTTGGGTCGCAGCACAGTGGTGTCTCTAAGTTGGATTTCTTTTGAAGAAGGTTTTCGATTTTTTTCCTTTGGATTTTTTTTTTACGAATCTTTCAATTCCGACCATTTTTTTTATTCAGGAACACACTCCACGGTACGCAACTTTTGGTGGAGCCGACCCCTATACGTTACTGTATAAAGACCCATGGAGCCTTTAAATTGACTTCACTGTACTGTGTACTGTGTACTGTGTACTGTGTACTGTGTACTGTGTACTGTGTACTGTGTACTGTGTACTGTGTACTGTGTACTGTGTACTGTGTACTGTGTACTGTGTACTGTGTACTGTGTACTGTGTACTGTGTACTGTGTACTGTGTACTGTGTACTGTGTACTGTGTACTGTGTACTGTGTACTGTGTACTGTGTACTGTGTACTGTGTACTGTGTACTGTGTACTGTGTACTGTGTACTGTGTACTGTGTACTGTGTACTGTGTACTGTGTACTGTGTACTGTGTACTGTGTACTGTGTACTGTGTACTGTGTACTGTGTACTGTGTACTGTGTACTGTGTACTGTGTACTGTGTACTGTGTACTGGAGCCACTTTAAATTAACTTCTACTCCACTAAAGTGGTCGATTTTTTTTGTGGTGAAAAGCGGGGAGCTCGGAAATCCACTTCCGCTGGTTTTCGAATTTTTTTACGTCTGTCCAAAAGCCGAAAACTTCAGGTTGCCAAATTTACAATCTTCTCCGGGGGGGGAGGGGGGGGGTTTCTCAAAATCGGACGGATGACATCCGTTGAAAGTAAAAAAGAGGCTTCCCAACAACAAAAAAATCATACATTTAATCTGTGTGATTGCCCTTTCCCCCCCCCCCCCCCCCCCCCCCTAGGCATACATAGCGTGCGAACGGCTCATTCGCATCATTCGCATCCTGTTCGCATTGGGTATTCGCATCCTGTTCGCATTGGCCAATGCGAACAGGATGCGAATGACATGCGAATAACATTTATTATGGGGTGGCGACAGGCAAGTTCTCATTTTTTGGTCAATTTCCGCACTACACAGTACACACAGTACACACAATATACACAGTATGCACAGTATACACAGTATACACAGTATACACAGTATACACAGTATACACAGTATACACAGTATACACAGTATACACAGTATACCATAGCTGATAAGCTAATAAAGCCTAATAGGATATTAGCCTATTTAAGCCTTATAGAATAGGCTAATGAAACTGGAATAGGCTAATATTTTATTAGCCTATTCCAGTCCTTCCCAGCTACCACTGGTGGTACGGTGGTAGCTGGCTTAACCCGTTAAACAAATCCGAAAAATCCAAAATTTAAGGCCAACTCCGTTACAGACACAACACAACTTATTTCTCTTGTGTTTTTTCACTGATGAGCGTGAGTGAGGTGTATGTTACAGCACCGACTGCAGCCTACGTCTAAGATGGCATATAATAGGCTATTAGCCCAATATTAGCCTATTATAAGACATACTGTGGGTGTTATAACGTTATCGATAACGTTATAACAAGTGTTATTTTGGAATAACGTTATTCAGCAGTACTGTACTGTACTGTACTGTACTGTACTGTACTGTACTGTACTGTACTGTACTGTACTGTACTGTACTGTACTGTACTGTACTGTACTGTACTGTACTGTACTGTACTGTACTGTACTGTACTGTACTGTACTGTACTGTACTGTACTGTACTGTACTGTACTGTACTGTACTGTACTGTACTGTACTGTACTGTACTGTACTGTACTGTACTGTACTGTACTGTACTGTACTGTACTGTACTGTACTGTACTGTACTGTACTGTACTGTACTGTACTGTACTGTACTGTACTGTACTGTACTGTACTGTACTGTACTGTACTGTACTGTACTGTACTGTACTGTACTGTACTGTACTGTACTGTACTGTACTGTACTGTACTGTACTGTACTGTACTGTACTGTACTGTACTGGGTACTGGGTACTGGGTACTGGGTACTGGGTACTGGGTACTGGGTACTGGGTACTGGGTACTGGGTACTGGGTACTGGGTACTGGGTACTGGGTACTGGGTACTGGGTACTGGGTACTACCTATGTATGCCTAGGGGGGCGGATTGTCCTCACAAAAAGTGAAATAAAAATTTTTTGCAACACAGAAACTCGTTTCCCGTGGAAAACTAGACACATACCCACCCCAAAAATGTTCGGAGGATCCAAAGAAACCATTTTTTTACACTTTGGTGGGCTCAGAAATACCAAAAATGGGGAAAATTAGTGAAAAATGGACTTTTACCCCAAAATGGGCAAAAATGGTTTTTTAGCAAAAAAATTGATTTTTTTGGATCACCAGAGGTCTATTTTGGTGACTCTCTGGTGCAAATCGGGTCCCAGGGGTCCTGTGGACCTGATTTCAACGACCAACAGGCTTCTGTACCACTTGCAAATGATTTTTTTTGAGTTTTTGAGTCAAAAAAAGTGCCTCTGACCCCCTTGTCCACCCCCTTGTCCAGTCCAGGACTTTTCCCCTGGCCATCACATAAAGTAGGGTATGATGCAAATTTGGGTACATACCCCCCCCAAAAATGGTCTGCGGACCCAACGGAACCGGTTTTTTACCCTTTTGAGGACTCAGAAGCACGAGAAATGGGGAAAAGGAGTGAAAATTTGCCCTCCCCCCCAGAGAGGGGGGTAGGGCCGGTTGTGGGCTAAAAAATGCCAAATTAGGGCCACCAGAGGCCTCTTGGGGTCACTCTCCGGTGGAAATCGTACTCCTGGGGGTCCTGTGGGCCTGGTTTCGACGAGCTGCACCCTTTTGGGCCCCTCTAACCGATCTTGGTTTGAAATATTGAGTCGAATATGACCCCCTGAACCCGTGCGTATGCGTGTAAAGTACCCCCCTCTCCCCTCCCCCCTCACTGCCCACCTTCTCCTCCCCTGACAGGCGTAACAAATAAAAAAACGACCTCCCACTCACAAAAAGCGTCTGAGGATGCTGCTGAGTTCGTGAGGAGGTTCGTGTATGGGGAGTGGATCAGGGGTGTGTGCATGCGTGTCCTGATGAAGTGCTTCAGCTGCGCATCGAAATGCACGGCTGTGGGGGGAAGGCAGAAAATGCCAAATTAAGGCCGCCAGAGGCCTCTTGGGGTCACTCTCGGGTGTAAATCGTACTCCTGGGGGTCCTGTGGGCCTGATTTCGACGAGCTGCACCCTTTTGGACCCTTCGAACCGATCTTGGTTTGAATTATTTAGTCAAATATGTCAAATTCCTCCAATCATAGGCTGTATACAGTACAAAATCATGAAAACACCAATAAAACGGCATTTTTTTTCGTTTTTTCACGTTTTTTGCCGCAAAACCCCCCAAAAACCCCCGGAAACCCATTTTTGGGGTGGCACAGCGTGTGGGTCACCACTGAAATGGCCCACCGGCGAAAAAATAATAAAAATTACATAAAAAACGTTAGCACACGGCGGGGTCCACACACCCGAGGGTCCGTAAATTTTACGGACCCTCTTTACGGACCCTCAAGTGCGGACCCGGGTCCGTAATTACGGACCCTAGGGTACGTAATTACGTGGTCTAAGGTGGGAAATCACTGTTTGGATGTGTGACTGCTGGTCGAAAAGCCCTGGGAGCAAACCGAGTGGTACACAGGTACCACATGATAGACCATGATCATGTGGGCCTATCCCAAGTTACATACCGAAAAAAGTCGTGAGCTCGGTTAGTTGTCAAAGACGTCTTCCACCATGCACTGAGGAGATAATGATCCAACAATTTACAAGAAAGATTACTTAACCTACTGCTGGAAATTGCCAGGTCGTAGTAACACACAAAGTGTGCCTCCGTTCGGGAAGACCGGATATTCTAGAGACCAAAAAGGCCTCAAGAATATCTTCCGGTAGTCAAGGTATAACCGAGTGAACGGCCCAAGACCCCCGTGGAGAAGTTAAATGTTGTAATGCTATCAAGTAGAAACTGCGAACACTGTCTTACCCTCCTCAATACATGGTGGAATATTTCTTTGACAACAAACCGAGCTCAAGAGTTTTTAAACTTCCCTGAGGGAATGCGAGACGCAAAATTTACCACCAGACCCTGTCTTCGTGCACCTTCGGTGCAACGCTGCAGACAGGCCAAACTGCGTTGGACTCAGAGGAATGCCTGCTGTGCAGTGTATCAATGAGAACCAAGTCCCAGCAACAAGGGGCGCCTTTTGGCGGGCGTTGTTGAGGGTGTTTGGGGTGCAAAGTTTTCCACAATTTTGATGCGCGGGTACAGAAGTGTTGTCTTGTTCTTTCATCTTTAGGAATGTAAATGTCAATCGCGTTTAACTACCACTAGGGCTTGTTCAGTGAACCCACGAGGGGTCGAAGGGGGTTGGTTATCCCATAGCTATCAAAGGTTGTGTCGACCAGGCTAATCCACTATGTTACGCTGTACGTTGTTAAATCCGAAGAAATAACACTTTAGCAGCCGCAGGAAGTTTGTTAAAAAGAGTGCCTCACGCTACACAAACCACCACCCGCGATTGACTTAGATGTTATAACAAAGAGAATTCAGAACAAAACAACACCCTGCCCCATACACACTAAATTGTCATGCTTCAAGAGCATGCCTGGGCCAAAATTACTGTTGACCAAAAAGGCAACAAGACCACCCACAAGGAGTGTGAATTGTGCACTGGTTTTCTGGGGGAACGCAATATTTTCTTGTGTCTAGTCCTCCGCAAGCAGAGGACAGACTTTCCGGAAGGTTTCCAAAGTCGAATTTCTTGCACTAGCTATGCTCCCTTGGTTAATGGCTATAGCAGTGACTGACTAAGTGTACCCACCCCCCTCCACCCAGATCTTCGTCCGCAAACTCAGAATAGATTGATGCGGGTAGATTTTGAGTTGTTGAATGTCGGACCGCGGTGAAGCTTCTCATCGCAATCGCGGGTGCAGTTCAGACTTCACGATCCTGTATAAGTGTAAATGTGGGGTGTGATTAAGTTATGGTATACAAACGTAGTAGTCGGGAAAGGTGAGGTTAATAAAAAAGGCTATTTATTGCCGTGAAATAAGATAGATTTTTTCCACGCTACAGGTCGAGAGAGTGACCTGCTGCACAAATGGTTCGAGTGAAGCGAGGTGAATTATGTGAAGCAGGTAACGAGCGCCTGTGGAACCAAATAGAAACGTAACACTCATCACACGATAAAACCCATGGGAGAGGTTGTGGTGAAACGCACACACCTCGACCTGAGGAGTGGCTCTGCAGCGCGGTTCGTCCCCAGAACCGCAAGTGTGTTCAAAATGCTTTGTTTCTATTTCCTCCTTCATGTCATGAGGTGACACAAAATGATTGGTGCGTAAAAAAATAGCTATTTAATAGTGTGAACATTACGCGTTTATTTCGAGTTGAAAACACGAACAAGTTGAAATATGCGGCATTTTTTTGTTCAATCTTCACTAGTAACTGAAAGTTAAACATAATTACATACCTTGTCTTCCCCGTAACCTGCGCCTTCGCTGCTTTTAAGGTGCTTTCTCTGGGTGCCCAGTACCCAGTACCCAGTACCCAGTACCCAGTACCCAGTACCCAGTACCCAGTACCCAGTACCCAGTACCCAGTACCCAGTACCCAGTACCCAGTACCCAGTGTCTTCGAGAACCTAAAAATGCGTTTTGTTGAAATTTTCTGGCTTTTTCTGAACTTTTCCCAGCTACTTTTCTGGTCGAGTAGCCGACTTTTCTGATCGAGTAGCTATTTTCACTTTTCTGGTGTATGAGTAGGTTTTCTGGGTGGGAGACTGGATTCTGGGTACAGTGGTGTGTCTGGGCACCCAGGCACCTGGGTACTGGTGTATTTTCGGCCCAGGTACCCCGGTACACGGTACACTGGTGTACAAGGAAAAAAGTCGTGAAAAAGCAACCACAGCTCCACATGACAAACACAAAAGTGTCCAGTCACGTGGGGCATTCATGCACTGAGGAGATAATGATCCAACAATTTACAAGAAAGATTACTTAACCTACTGCTGGAAATTGCCAGGTCGTAGTAACACACAAAGTGCGCCTCCGTTCGGGAATACCGGATATTCTAGAGACCAAAAAGGCCTCAAGAATATCTTCCGCTGGTCAAGGTATAACCGAGTGAACGGCCCAAGACCCCCGTGGAGAAGTTAAATGTTGTAATGCTATCAAGTACAAACTGCGACCACTGTCTTACCCTCCTCAATGCATGTCTTTCACAACAAATATCCTGTACACAGGTACACAGATACACAGATACACAGGTACACAGGTAAAACCCGTTAAAATTGTGTGTGAAAGTTAAAAATAGCTATATTTGCATTTTTCGCCCAGCATTGAGGACACATAGGCCCACCAAGGGCAATTTTGTGATGTCAAAAAAATTTTTTTTTCGGCCCAAAAATTGACTTGTTTTCGGTAAAACCCACTAAAAATTGTGGTACTCTAAACTGCGTTTTAGACCCCCACAGATGCTCAAAAGTGCCAAATTTTGCTTTTAATGGCCTCAAATCGTCGAAATTAGCCCTAAACGGGGGCAAAAAAAATTTTTCGAGAGTCCCTTTCCCTGGGAGGCTCCGTAATTACGTACCCTAGGGTCCGTAATTACGGACCCTAGGGTACGTAATTACGTACCCTAGGGTCCGTAATTACGTACCCTAGGGTACGTAATGACACTCCGTAAAGAGGGAGTGTCCTAACATGCCGTTTTACGGACCCTCGGGGTGTGCGGACCCCGCCGTGCAATCCGCCCCCCTACCCCCCCCCCCCCCCCCCCCCCCTAGGGGGGCACGACGGACTAGTTATGGCCATGACAGGTGATATGACAGGTGGTGTTACTAGTTATAAATATGACAGGTGATAATTGAATATTACTAGTAATATGACAGGTGGTACCTGTAAAATGACAGGTGCACCTGTCATTTTGACAGGTGGTACCTGTCAAATGACAGGTGGTACCTGTCAAAATGACAGGTACCACCTGTCATATGACAGGTGTTTTTGCCGGTGGCTATTGCCTCCCAGGGAAAGGGACTCTCGAATTTTTTTTTTGCCCCCTTTTAGGGCGAATTTCGACGATTTGAGGCCATTAAAAGCAAAATTTGACACTTTTGAGCATCTATGGGGGTCTATAACGCGATTTTGCGCACCCGATTTTTCGTGGGATTTACGAAAGACAAGTCAATTTTTGACCCCAAAAAAATTCACAAAATTGCCCTCGGTGGTCCTCACCCCCACACGTCCTCAATACTGGGCGAAAAAATGCAAAAAAATGCAAAAAAAAACGCAAAAATCGGGTGTTTGACCATCTGGGTGCACCAAATACACGGGAGTGCGGTACTAAGCCATAATCAGTCTTTCCGCGCTGAAGAATCCGATGAAGAATTCTTCATTGGAAAAAAATAAAAATACAAATAAAAAAATTGAAGAGGTGGGGTGGGGCCCGAAGGGCCGCCCACCTCTTTCATCTTCCTCCCAGCCTCCTCGCCCGAGCCATCTGCCGACTATTTCCTTCCGTTGCAACCCGACCTCGGAGATGACAAGGAGTGGGGAGAAGCTCCTGGTGGATCCGGCGAAGCCGGGGACAAGCAGAGAGGAGATGAAGACGCAACTGAAGAAGGAGTACGGGATAATGCGAGTTTGTGCGACTCGCCTTCTGACCCCCTGTTTCGTCTTGCGAAGATGAGCGGGAATTTTCGTGATTGAAGTTGGTGAAGACACGTCTCCGCTCACAAGTTGTCGACGAACCCCTTGATGCACTCTTGCATGCCAAGAACCATCCCGCGAGTACCTCAGTGAGGAGGTGTCCGCAGAGCTTCTGCATCTCTTTGAATATCATAAAGATCCACCCCACCCACCACCGTGCGAAAGCTCGGACCCTTTTTAGGCCAGGAATTCTAGTTTCTCCGCCGGAGGCCCAGAACTTCCGGCGCGCTACGCGCGCCGGGCTCGGGACGTATTTACCTTTTATGCACAAAATCACTATTCTTCATCAAAAATCCCGCTGCATTTTTTACAATGTACCCTAATTTTTTTTCGCCTGCGGCGCCGCACGTAGCGCGCCCGGGTTTGGGACCCCTTCTTGAATTTCGAGGGGGCGGTTCACGTTACAGTGGGTCCAGAATCGTAGTTCAATTTAACCCCGCTAAGTAACTCGACCAAAACGTGTATCAGCCAAGAACTTGTCCATTTTTTTCAAAATGACCCCGTTACAGTGAGGGTAAAAGTTTGCGGAGATGCTCGGAAAACCCGAAAAAGGCCAAAAATCCCCCCAAAAGGGAAAAACGAGAACATGTTTCGGCAGGGGGGCAGCGTGTTCTCAGAAAAATCCAAAAATCACCTGAAATCCTTATAAAAAACCTGGTGCCCGATCCAAAAAAATGGAAAAAGCCCGGGTGCCCGCCCACCCCTGCAAAAATCGACTTGTACAGCCATTGCTTTGGTGTGGGCTTGTTCACACCGGGCAGAGTGCGAGTTATTCTCAGCAACACGGCCCCGCCCGGCCCCCCAGATTTTTCCCGTAAGAAAACTACCTGCGCGAACCAGGCATTTTTTGTCCTCCCTCAAGTGCTCCCTCGAACCTGGCGGGAGGGAGGGAAATAGCTATTTACTGACGCAGTGGTGGGTTTGTACGTCCAATGATGTTCTCGTACCTGGAGAGTGGACCGAGTGCGAGGTATGTTTTTAACCCCCGGTTTTCACCACCCCCGCTCCCCCTTTTCGACATTGTCCCGCTCTGGATGTACGTCTCGTCTCCGGATGTAAATTGAAGCTATTTTTTCCCGCCCAAATTAGCGACTACCAAGATTTGTGCTCCTCTATCTATCTCTTGTTGGGTGTCCGCCCCGGTACAGCCGGTCATGTACCAAGGTACACTGTTCACGAGAGGGTTTTGTATTTCAAGTCATTGACTCAACTTCTTTTTTTTTGTTAGTAACGTCACTTTTGTCCTCAATTTCTCTTAACAGGTACCCGAACCGACGACCCTTCATTGTGACAGCGAAGCAGTGCCGACGGACGAGCTGGTGCAAATATTTCAAAATCAGGTGGCGACCGAGACCACCCCAATTATTATGAAACTCTTAGTCAGTCACTGCTATAGCCATTTAACCCAGGGAGCATAGCTAGTGCAAGAAATTCGACTTCGGGATCCGGAAAGTCTGTCCTCTGCTTGCGGAGGACTAGGCACAAGAAAATATTGCGTTCCCCCAGAAACCAATTTTTGTCACAGTAATTTTTGCCCAGGGCATGCTCTTGAAGCATGGCGGCTTGGTGTGAGAAGGGGCAGTGTGTTGTTTTGTTCTAGATTTCAACGGTTGTTAGAACGAGTCAAGTGGATGCTTATCTAAACACTGACTTTAGTACAGACCCGAGAGATCACACATGACTTTGAGGAAAGAACAAAGCAATGCATCTGTACCCGCACGCCAGGTTGTAGTTACTTCAGAATTTTCTTAAGTTTGCGCGAAAGAGAGCGGGGGCAACTCCTTTGTATCATAAGCCCGCTGTGCAGAACAAAGCGAGGAACCTTAAAACACTACCTGCGTGGTGGCTGAATTCACATCCCTTAGAATTACCAGAATTCAGCCTTTGTTGAAGTAACGTACATACTTGTATGTGCGTGTCACGCTTCTCCATCCTTAAATGGGTGCACTGCTTCACTGCAGCGGGTAAGCCTCTCTCGACTAGTGCAAACTTAAGAATTTTCTGCTGGAACTTACCAAAATCGATTTTCTTTCACCCCAAACACCCGCAACACCCCACCTGCTACTTTGGTAGCCTGTGTTGTTGGGAGTTGGTTCTCATGTTGATCCCCAGTGTTTTGCACTGCTTCTTCTGAGCCCAACGCTGTTTGGCCTGTCGACGTAATAAATACGAAGACAGGGCGGCGGTGCCAACAATTTTCCGATGATGTAACGTTTATCTGATTGATTTATCGTTTGATATACCTTGTGTCCTACTTCATGCACACCCAAGAAAGGTTATTGAACGGTACTTTCAAGCGATACTTCGTTATGTCATTGGGGGTACCTGGGTACCTGGGTACCTGGGTACCTGGGTACCTGGGTACCTGGGTACCTGGGTACCTGGGTACCTGGGTACCTGGGTACCTGGGTACCTGGGCACCTGGGTACCTGGTGCCTGTATTTTGACAGGTGGTACCTGTCAAAATGACAGGTACCACCTGTCAAAAAATTTCACCTGTCATTTTACTAGTAAGATCACCTGTCATGGTCATAACTAGTCCGTCGTGGGCGGATTGCTAACGTTTTTTATGTAATTTTTATTATTTTTTCGCCGGTGGGCCATTTCAGTGGTGACCCACACGCTGTGCCACCCCAAAAATGGGTTTCCGGGGGTTTTTGGGGGGTTTTGCGGCAAAAAACGTGAAAAAACGAAAAAAAATGCCGTTTTATTGGTGTTTTCATGATTTTGTACTGTATACAGCCTATGATTGGAGGAATTTGACATATTTGACTAAATACTTCAAACCAAGATCGGTTCGAAGGGTCCAAAAGGGTGCAGTTCGTCGAAATCAGGCCCACAGGACCCCCAGGAGTACGATTTCCACCGGAGAGTGACCCCAAGAGGCCTCTGGCGGCCTTAATTTGACATTTTCTGCCTTCCCCCCACACTCGTGCATTTCGATGCGCAGCTGAAGCACTTCATCAGGACACGCATGCACACACCCCTGATCCACTCTGCATCCGCGAACCTCCTCACGAACTCAGCAGCATCCTCAGACGCTTTTTGTGAGTGGGAGGCCGTTTTTTTATTTGTTACGCCTGTCAGGGGAGGAGAAGGTGGGCAGTGAGGGGGGAGGGGAGAGGGGGGTACTTTACACGCATACGCACGGGTTCAGGGGGTGATATTCGACTCAATATTTCAAACCAAGATCGGTTAGAGGGGCCCAAAAGGGTGCAGCTCGTCGAAACCAGGCCCACAGGACCCCCAGGAGTACGATTTCCACCGGAGAGTGGCCCCAAGAGGCCTCTGGTGGCCCTAATTTGGCATTTTTTAGCCCACAACCGCCTCTACCCCCCTCTCTGGGGGGGAGGGCAAATTTTCACTCCTTTTCCCCATTTCTGGTGCTTCTAAGTCCTCCAAAGGGTAAAAAACCGGTTCCGTTGGGTCCGCAGACCATTTTTGGGGGGGGTATGTACCCAAATTTGTACCATACCCTACTTTATGTGATGGTTATGGACAAAGTCACGGAGAGGACAGGCACCGGACAAGCACTGGACAGGCACTTTTTTTGACTCCAAAATTCAAAAAAAATCATTTGTAAGTGGTCCAGAAGTCTGTTCGTCGTTGAAATCAGGTCCACAGGACCCCTGGGACCCGATTTGCACCAGAGAGTCACCCAAATAGACCTCTGGTGATCCAAAAAACTCAATTTTTTTGCTAAAAAACCACTTTTGCCCATTTTGGGGGGAAAGTCCATTTTTCACTAATTTTCCCCATTTTGGGTATTTCTGAGCCCACCAAAGTGTAAAAAAATGGTTTCATTGGATCCTCCGAACATTTTTGGGGTGGGTATGTGTCTAGTTTTCCACGGGAAACGAGTTTCTATGTTGCAAAAAATTTTTATTTCACTTTTTGTGAGGACAATCCGCCCCCCTACCCCCCCCCCCCCTAGGGGGGGTCACATCCCATGTTAAAAGTGAGGACACCGACCAAAAAAAATTTTTTTTGAGAAAAAAATGGACATCACCCTGAAAAACCAGAAAATATGGTCCCCAGGTGACCTACAATTCAATTCCGCCTGGTTTTGGACACTTCTGAGCACTTGTGGGGGTCTAATTCGAAATTTTCAAAAAAAAAAAAACGGCCTGGGACAGGGTTTGTACTTTGGCACCTATCAAATCGGGGTACAATCAAAACCCATTAAAAACACCGTTGGGACGCATTGAGAGGGCGGGAAAAGTGCCGGGGGCACTGTATAGGCGGTTCTACGCCAAGTCCGCTCTAAAATCCTTGTTTAGGCGCAGTGGAATGGCAGTAAAGGCAAAGCGCCGTATCCACTGTGGAGTAGGCCTGCTGAAGGTGTCCTCAGAGGCGATTCTGCAAGTCCTGGGGAGATTGAGTTTAAGAAAACACATGAAAAGGGGAGGAAAGTGATGTGTGTGGCATTGGGCCTCCCACGCGTCCTCCTCGCGGGTCATTGCGCACGGCTTGTCGTCAAGCAGTCTGGCCTTGCCACATTGGAGCAGTGTGCGTAAGTTCCCAATACGGCGTTCCTTGCCCTTGTGAGCTTTGAGGACGTCTCGCTCTTGCCGCTATATTTTGTGGCGTGCCTGTCCGTGTTCACAAGGGATGTCTCTTTCCTCCCACAGTAATCTGGGTGTGGGGTCTGAAGAAGACAAAGAAGACGAGGCAGATGCGGGTCGGTGCTTTAGTCGAGTCTATGACTGGATATCCATATACGTGTCTAGTACAGAGCTATTGTAGACTGAACTGCAAAACCAAGGGGGGAATTGGGCATTGCAATATCTGGAAAGTCATACGAGGTGTTTTTTTCCGCAAGGGAAGGTACCCTGAGGGACCGGGTGAGGCAGTGACGGCAGATCTGCTCGATAATTTACACCTGACTAATTTTCCTCCCTAAATTGATCACTCCCTGGCCTATTAATGGTGTGGGTACCTAAGCGCGTGTATACATTGGTCACTACGACCCACAAAATACAGATGCCAGGTGACCGTCTTGTCTTCTTTTGGCTGTATTCAAACGCACTTAGATGACATTAGTCAAGATGTATCCTTTACTTCCTAAAATATGAGTCATGGGCTGTTGCCATGGCCATATCTCGTTTATGTGCTAAAAAATAGGAATAAGCAAGGTACAGACCCTGTCCCACGACCCCTTTTTTTTTCGGAATTTTGATTTTCTGGTCACTTCCGGTCACTATTTTTGGTATTTTTGGGCCTCCAGGACGTTTTCTAGGGGGTCTTGGGTAGTGACTTGTGGGGTCGGACACCGCGCTGCGCGTAGAATTCAAAAACCCTGAAAAAGTGCATTGTCCTCCCCTTGTGACCCCCCCTACCCCCCCCCCCCCCCCCCTTACAAATGCGGACATAAAACCCTTTTCACGCACAATGCCGTACAACACGCATTTCACTTGCACAGCGCTTCTTCTTCTATCTACCTTGCTCTCCTGCGCAGCTACAGCTAGCACCGTTGTCCCGACACCTGTCAACAGGACGGTCTCTGTGCACGACTTGCCGGGTGAGTATATAACGGGCAGCGTTGGACCGTGCATGCCGGATGCACCCGGCACGCTGTTCTACACTGGTACAACTTGCTGGCGCAGCATTGACCTGGACAACAACACTGCCATTGCATATGGGGACTGCATCGTCGATGACATGACCATGTCGACTAGATTTTTCGATTCGCGGCTGGTGGAGGTGAATGACACGGCCTTCCTTAGCACCATGCGTGATGATGCTGGGGGCAATAGTCAGGCTGTGGCCGTCGTCAACTTTGCGTCAGGCGCACCCATATGGCGTGCATATAGTAATTTGACCGCGTCCAATAACGCCCGTATAGCGTCCTCTCCCTCCGTGGGTTACGTAGTCACTGATATGGATTTGATTGTATCGGTCTCACAGATCGTTCCCTTTGATGTCCATACCGGACAGGCCTGGCCCCCCCTCGCTGGACTCCCGCTAGTCTATGGTATAGCAGTGGGGGCGGGGTTTTTGTTCTGTAGTGTCAAAAAGGATTTGCCGACGTCGCCCGACTTTTTGGTATATAACATTACCGACACTATGTCCGACACAATGCCGGTGTTGCTGCACGAACTCACGTTGGGTTTGCAGTTGAAACTTCTTTCGGTGGAAGGCAACGTAATTGCTGCAGCCTCGTCTGGTGCGGATGGTGACGGGGTGGCGGTGTTAAGTGTTGATGTGTCAGGGAGTGTGCAGGTGGTGGCGAATATCGGGGTGGAGAAGACGCCCCATGGTTTGACGCTCACGGCGGGGCGAGTGTACGTGACCAGCTATTCCGCGGTGATGTGGGTACTGACAGTGTCAGACCTATCTGATGTGGGCTTCCTGCGTACAGTGCTCCTGCTCCATGCAAGTTCTAGTTTCACTATCTGTGGGGATGTGGCGTACGTGAAGAATGGCGGCTTTGGGGGGGCAGTAGAGGTGATCAGCCTGTGGGATGACACGGCAGCACCGACACCGGTGCCCCAAACCGCAGCACCGCAGACACTGGTGCCCCAAACCGCATCACCACCAACACCGGTGCCCCAAACCACAGCACCGCAGACACTGGTGCCCCAAACCGCATCACCACCAGCACCGGTGCCCCAAACCACAGCACCGCAGACACTGGTGCCCCAAACCGCATCACCACCAACACCGGTGCCCCAAACCACAGCACCGCAGACACTGGTGCCCCAAACCGCATCACCACCAGCACCGGTGCCCCAAACCACAGCACCGCAGACACTGGTGCCCCAAACCGCATCACCACCAACACCGGTGCCCCAAACCACAGCACCGCAGACACTGGTGCCCCAAACCGCATCACCACCAGCACCGGTGCCCCAAACCACAGCACCGCAGACACCGGTGCCCCAAACCGCATCGCCACCCCACACTGCGTTCGACTCGCTCGTCACCGTCGCAACGAACCACACCGTCGAGGTCGTGCCTGGGGGGCACTCAAATCTTGTCTCCTGCGTTGTGCCGGATGTGCTTTTCTATGTGGAGGCAGGCTGTTGGAAAGGGGTGAACCTCACGTCGCAGGGGGTGACCACATACTCATGCGGGACAGACGTGGCAGGGGAGGCGCACCGCGTCAATGACACAGCGGTGGTGTTCCTGCGTGCCGGGGGTGTGCGGGTCGTCGACTTTGGGAGTGGTGTGCGCGAGACGTCGTTTGCGGCGACGGCTGTCGACGTTGCGATAGGCGGCGACTCCCTTGGCTACCTCGTGTCCGGCACACAGCACATCGATGTTGTGCCCTTCGACGCACGCTCAGGGACGCTCTACCCACCACTGACCCCACGCGACGCTGGGGCACCACTCAGCACAGCCGCCTACGGCAACCTCCTCTTCGTCAGCATCGCGCAGGTCAACGCCGCCGCAGCAGACTTGCTTATCTATGACACAACGAACCGCACACACCCATCCCTGCTGCGTGAGCTGGTCATCGGGGTGCAGATGTCAGCTATGGCGGCCTCTGCCACACGCATAGTCGGCATCAGTGCAGACAACACCAACACCCTCAACGTGCTTGAAGTCCATACCGACGGGGTACGGTGGCTTGCCGCATTCCAGATCAACGGAGCGCTCTCGAACCTGGCCCTCTCCGGGAGCGTTGTGTACTTCACGAGCGGCGCATTGCTGTATGAGGTGGACACCTCGGAGCCGGATGATGTGCGCATCTCCAGAGCACTCTCCCTCCTCTCCGAAGCCGCTACACTGTCCGTCTGCGACGAAACTGTGTACGTTGCCACAGAAGCGGGGTTGGAGGTCGTGGCACGGTGGGTTGCGACAGGGGTTCCTTCGGCACACACAACACCTGCCTCAGCTAGCACAGCACTACCTACCTCGGACAGCACAGCACTACCTGCCTCAGCTAGCACAGCACCGACACCCACAGGAGACAGCACAGCAGCGACACACACTACGTACACCGTGCTGTACGTGCTTGGTGGTGTTGCGGGTGGCATGGTCATAGCATCGGTCCTCATGTGTCTCGCCTCTCGCGGACTAAGGAGAACAGAGCCATCGGTGACCTTCAGTGAAACGACAGAGCCGCTGTCCAACCCGCTGTATCCGGTGTCCGGGCCAACGTTGTACGTGGAGGCAGAGGAGTTGACGGGAAAGGAGGTGGCGGGAGAAAACGTGAGGTCGCTTTTGTTCTGAAAACTCTGACGATTTTTTTTATGTGTTCTATTTTTGGGGCAGAATTGCCTATGAACTCTTCCTTTGTGATAAAGTTAGTGTGTGATGCAATTTCCCTAAATCATTCAGGCCCTTTTTTTATTTGTAAAATGTGGCTTAGTGTACCGGCTCCGATCTCAGGGGGGTTTTTTTTTCGAGGAGGGTACCAGGGTACCCTCCAGGGCTCGAGTGGGGGGTGGGGATTCTTTACTTTTGTTACTGTCAGAAGCTATGTTCGTGTCTTTTGTTAATGAATGCCATTTCACACTTTACCCCCATTGTTTTTATATACCGTGTTTCGGCGTGGGAAGCGAATAGCTGACCACCTGCCCAGTGCGTGAGGTTCTACGCGTTCCAGGTGTCACAGAGGGGTTTTTACCAATTTTTCTGGTCCATATTTTTTTCGGTATTTACTTTCACGTTCCCTATTATTAGAGAGGCGAGTGGTTTCATGGAGGGTCAGGATCTTTGAAAACCAAAGTACTACCGGTAACTTCGTCGCCTCCACTTACATATTTTTTATCACATTTTCTTACTGTCCCACTTAGAGCTGTGCAATGTCTGACCCAGACGCAGGCACGGTCTGGCCTCTCAAGGTTTGTTTCCAAACTCTGGGGAGCATTTCATTTGCCCAGTGGACCTCTTTCTTTCCCCCCCCCATAGCTTTCCTATGTTCCCATCGATTTCCCACCCTGTATTTGAGTTTGAAACATTCCTTGTGTCTAGACGATGTGCATGTTCTCTTCCACAGTAAAAGGTGGGAAGGGGTGCTTTCAGTGACAGAGTCTCAAGATCACAAGTCCCATATTTTGAGGTCATTACAGAGCTTCTACTCACTTTACAGGGGACCACTTTTTTACACATTAACTTTGCGGGTTTGCGGGTTTGCGGAACTACACACGTGTCCTTTTTAACCCCTCCCTTCCTTTCCCTCCCCTTTCTTTGTTTTTATTTTTGTGAGCCTTGTACGCCTCCATGGGGCGGTCCCTGGGCAAACGGTTGAGGGTGCAGGCCGAAGCGCAAGGCGTAGTGTGTCTTGCCCTTATTATTTCCTTTTGATTTTTGTTTTCTTTTTGGTGAAGATGTGCAGGTGGAGAGCCATGGATGACGGTGGGGGGTGGCAGCGCATTGCCCAACTGGACCTGCAGCAGCGCAAGAAGCTATCGAGCAAAGGCGGCGGCACCACCTTCAGAGGTATCGGCTACTACAGATGCAACAGTGGCAGCTTCAGCTCGTGCACTAAAAGGCACTAAAAGCAGCGGCAGGCACAGCAGGGGAAGCAACCACAATCCCAGTGGGGGTAGCACCGACGGGACCTACAACAGCAGCGCCAACAGCAGTAGCAGCAGCATCAGCAAGGGGACCATTTTTTACAAAGGGGACCATTTTTTACAAAGGGGACCATTTTTTACAAAGGGGACCATTTTTTACAAAGGGGACCATTTTTTACAAAGGGGACCATTTTTTACACATTACAACACACTTGTCCTTTCTTTTTACCCCTCCCCCAGAAGCCGTCTAGGCATTCTCTTGTGAAAGAGCTAGAAGACCCAGACGAACCCCTGGAACGGTTCTGCTTTCTTCCCAGGTAGTTCCTGTGCTCGCCTACACGAGGCGTCCCTGTCACCACGAAGCAGCACAGAAGAACGTGCAGACCTGGTCTCAGTTTCTGAGGCTTATTTTTGCTCACTCTGAGCTTAGAAGCCAGTTCAGTCTGAGTGCTTTTTTCTCCTTTTTCTTGCCCTTTATTTTCCAACTTGTTTTCCTTTTTCACAAAGGAGAAAAAAAAATATGCGGAGGAAGGCCCTTCTGGGGGTGCTATGTGTGTTGGTGGTGGGCAGCAACAACAGCAACTGCTACAGCAACAGCAGCAAGAACAACAGCATCAGCTCCACCTACAGCAACTGCAACGGTTGCAACAAGAGCAACATCAACAGCAACAACAGCAATGGCAGCTACTGCAGTAACAGCAACAACAACAGCAACTGCTACAGCAACAGCAGCAAGAGCAACAGCAACAGCAACTGCTACAGCAACAGCAGCAAGAACAACAGCATCAGCTCCACCTACAGCAACTGCAACGGTTGCAACAAGAGCAACATCAACAGCAACAACAGCAATGGCAGCTACTGCAGTAACAGCAACAACAACAGCAACTGCTACAGCAACAGCAGCAAGAGCAACAGCAACAGCAACAACAGCAATGGCAACTACTGCAGTAACAGCAACAACAGCAGCAAGAGCTACAGTATCAGCTCCACCTACAGCAACTGCAACGGTCGCAACAAGAGCTACAACATCAGCAACTACAGCAATGGCAACTACTACAGCAACAGCATCTGCCTCAGCAACAGCAACAAGAGCAACAGCATCAGCTCCACCTACAGCAAATGCAACAGCTGCAACAAGAGTAACATCAACAGCAACAACAGCAATGGCAACTGCCACAGCAACAACAACAGCAACTGCCTCAGCAACAGCAGCAAGAGCAGCAGCAACAGCTCCAACTACTGCAACTGCAACGGCTGCAACAAGAGCTTCATCATCAAATACAGCAATGGCAACACCAACACCAACAGCAACAGCAACTGCTGCAACAGCAACTTCTGCAGCGCCAGCAGAAACAGTCCCCCCATTCCCCCCCATTATTACCCCAAAAAGAGGCCTTTGGTGCCCAACAACCTAAGCGGCTGCAGCTTTGATAGCAGCAACAACAACAACTCCAGCAACAACAGCAGACACTGGTGTAGAGGTGGAGAGCCAGGTGTGCGATGTGATACGGGTGTATGCAGCTATTTAGACGTACAACACAGCAGAAGCCACAATTACAACAGTCCCAGCAACAGCAGCAGCAGCGATAGCAGCAGCAGCAGCAGCAACCGCAACAGCAGCAGCACCAGCAACAACACCGGCAGCAACACCATCAGAGGCTACAACAGCAGCATCAACAGCAACTTTAGCAGTAGCTACAGTAACAGCAACAACAGCAGCACCAGTGATAGCAGCAGCAGCAGCAGCAACTGCAACAACAGCAGCACCAGCAGCAGCACCAGCAGCAGCACCAGCAGCAGCACCAGCAGCAACACCATCAGAGGCCACAACAGCAGCAACAACAACAACATTAGCAGTAACGGCAGTAACAGCTACAACAGCAGCACCAGTGATAGCAGCAGCAGTAGCAGCAAATGCAACAACAGCAGCACCAGCGGCAGCACCAGCAGCAACACCAGCAGCAACACCATCAGAGGCTACAACAGCAGCAACAACAGCAGCAGCTGCAACCGCAACAACAGCAACACCTTCAGAGACTACAACAGCAGCAACTCCAACAACAGCCCACATGGTGACAGCGGAGGTATGCTGGTGTTCTGGGGCAGCCTTGTGGGGCCTGAAACTTTAGGTGGCTGTGTGTCGATGCGTATGTGGAGTACTGTTCTCACCCCCAATGTTCACATGGGGCGTGCAGAACATGGGCTTGGGTTTGACTGGTGGAGCATCCTCTGGGAACGCCTTTCTTCTCTTCGCCGACCAGACCCCCGCTGGGTAGCCGAGGCACCTGAGTGGGGTGTGTTTGTGTCGTTTGCAGTCCTCGATCTGTGGAAGGACAGACGTGCCCCTACCCTCAGTCATTACATTTTGTGGCTGATGCGTAGGAGGACCAGGAAGACGCGACGGGGGTACAGGTCCTTGAACTGGATCAAGACGCAGGCAGGCAAGCTCCATCGGCGCAAGGTGCACACTCGTCCGTCCTCTCCGGTTGCACGCCTTTTTCTGAGCGCACTGTGCCGAGTGCGAAGGGAGTGGCGCCTGTTGAGGCTTGCGGTGTCGCTGGTCGGATCTGCGATCCAGGCTGATGGCCCGCTACTCTGGATCGGGATGTCCCTACTGGTCTTGCTGTCGCTGTTGTGGCGAGCGGTGACGCCCTGGGACCTGCGCCCACCAACACCTCGATTTGTGAAAGTTGAGGAGGCCGCCCATTGGGATGACGAGGTTGCTCACCTGGCAGAGGATGTGGGTGATGAGGAGGTCGCTGTATGGGATGATGAGTTCGTGGAAGGTGACGACGACTGGGCTTGGGGATTGCGCGATGAGGTTGACGACTGGGAGTTCCCTGAGGAATACATCCCGCACGACCAGTTAGTTGGTGGATGTGCCGATGCAACGCTGTCCGCGACATACGGAGATCATGCTCTGGAAGTGGATAGAATCCTGGGGGAAGCCCATGCCCAACGTGTACCAAATAATTTTGTACACGACTGCAGCCTAGCGGCCATTCACGCATCGGGTTGGCGCTCCGCTCCGCCGTCCTACTCCACCGACCGGAAAGACATCGGCGACTTGGCGGTAACGCTAGAACGTGCGATGAGGAGTGTCCTCAAGTCCGGCGATGCGCTCACTCGTTGGATTGATGGGGTCAGAGGATCTGCAAAGTTGGACCACCTTGCCCTGCGTCTCTTCGCGGTGAGGCGCAACCTCAACATCGTCATCGTTCAGGCTGGAGCGACCCCGATCGTCCTGATCGCGCCAGGTGAGGGGAACATAAAGAACGAGGAAAAGCGCGCCAAGGAGTTGATGGGTCGCACGACGGTAGCCGTGGCGCTGTGCAATGGCCACTACGAGGCTATCCGTCCGGTAGATGAGAGGGACTTTCGGGACATATCGTCGGCCTTGCTGAAGAAAGCGGTCAGAGCGAAGCTGAACCCCTTGGCCCTGGACCAGTGCCCGTTGTCTACATCGGACCCCTCGGGTGAGGATCTGGAATCCTGTCTTGGTAAACCGGAGGAGGACT
Source organism: Rhynchopus sp. YZ270_cl-10 (assembly GCA_964035575.1). Lineage (NCBI taxonomy): Eukaryota > Euglenozoa > Diplonemea > Diplonemida > Diplonemidae > Rhynchopus > Rhynchopus sp. YZ270_cl-10. The sequence continues at coordinate 37,555 of OZ037897.1, read as the reverse complement.
TCTGCTTTTGCCCAGTGGAGGGTTGCAAGGGTGGCATAGTTTCACAATCAGATGTGAAGTCGTTCACACGGTCCGGCCTCCTAAATCATTTGAAGCTCCATACGAGAGCGGCTGAGTACATTCCAGATCACATCTTGTCCTACTTCGGTTTTAGGAGATGCGTCGGAGACGAGTGCACGGCCCTCCTACAACGTTCACAGAGCGCGTGCCAGGCGTGTTCGGCTATAATGAAAGAGGTACCAGCCCCATCCATAGACAACCGCCTCCGCGGCGCCCGCCCCGCTGGCATGCCCTCTTTGCAGGAGATTGGGACCACACGGTTCAAGCTGAAAGGAACCTGCCCACCTGACCTGGCCCACCGCTACACCCTCATCTTCCAGAGGGTACTGCAGGAGATCCTGGTGCATCAGGACCCTTGTGCCTGGACGAAGTTTGCCCTGTTCTTCACTGTCTTACACAGGGACCGTGCGCACGGACGCAGGACGAAGGTAACAGATCGACGTTGTTTCAACTCCTGGAAAAAGGACCTGGATAGGTGGGACGCTGGGAGCTGGGGGGAGCTTTGGTCCAACGCTTTGGATGAGGTACAGGACCAGCCTGTGTGGACACCAGGGGACACTTTGGAGGCGCGCCAGAAACGCTCCCGTTTGAAGGCAGCAACGGGACTTCCGGGCCAGGCCCTGACAGCCCTCACCAGTGACGGACTCGCACCACATGGACCCGCAACTCTGGAGAAGCTGAAGGGCAAACACCCCACGGAGATCCGATCGGTTATGCATGAGAATGTGAGGAACCCCTCTGGGCCCGCCGATTTCACCACCAAGGAGGTTATGGAAGCAATCAGCAGCATGCCGCGAGCCACTGCAGGTGGTCCGTCAAACCTGACAGGATCACTCCTCCGTGTCCTGTGCAACCAGAAGCATACCCCTGGCACGCTCGCTGCTCTAACGAAGGTGTTGTCCTCATTGGCACAAGGCAAAGCTCACCGAGAGGTCGCGCCTTTCTTTGCCGGAGCCAAGCTGGTAGCCCTCAGGAAGGTCTCAAAAGACAAGCCTGAGGATGTGCGTCCGATCGCAGTGGGAGACGTGACTCGCCGGTTGATTGGCAAGATTCTGGCAAACAGGCTACGGAAACGGGCGGCTGAAATTTTCCGCAAGGGGAACCAGGTGGGGGTTTCAACGCCGCGGGGCTCGGAGGCTGCCACTGCAGTGGTGGCACAGTATGCACGGAAGTACCTGGGGATGGACAAGGTGATCCTGAAGGTGGACTATCACAATGCTTTCAACACTGTAGATAGGGCCACCTTCATCAGTGCAGTTGAACGGCACATCCCTGAGATCTCCACGTGGGTGAGGTGGTGCTACGCCGGCCACACCTCCCTATTTTATGGTGAGGCTACACTTGAGTCCCAATGTGGGGTCCAACAAGGTGACCCACTAGGCCCTATCCTCTTCTCTTTGGCGATTGCTGAGATGACAGAAAGGTTGAGCGCGAACAGGGGCCTCGACGGGTCTATTTGGTACCTGGACGATGGTTGCATTCGGGGGGATCCTGAGGCAGTCCTGGCCGCTTACGATGCCCTAGTGGATTCGAGCAGCCGCCTTGGTCTAAAAGTCAACCGTTCAAAATGCGAACTTGTGACGTTGGCGGGCGACTCTGCGGAAGATCTGCGTAATAGGGGGTTCACCATCCGGGATGCGTCTGACGGGCACAACGACGGCTTCTCCCTCCACAACCAGAACTTCGACTTCCTGGGCATCCCCATCGGCACAGCAGAGCACTGCAGGAAGTACATGCAGAGCAAGCTAGATAAGTCGAAGTTGAACTTGAACGCCCTCAGAAACCTCAAAGACTCACAGCATGCGTACTACATCTTGCGCTTTTGTGAGGGATTTTGCAAAATGGTATTCTACATGCGTGGAATATCATGTGTGGACCTAGGGGAGGGCTACCTCCGGGATTTTGATGCGGAGGTGGACAGGTGTTTGGCGACGATCCTGCATGATGAGCACGGGGCCTTGCCAGCACAGGCCCGCCTGCAGGCTGCCCTCCCCATCGCCATAGGGGGTTTAGGCATTCGTCGCACAGTCGACCATTGGCCCGCTGCAGCCCTGGCATCGCAAGCTGGGTCTTTCAAGCTTGCCCAGCAGCTGGACCCGAAGTTCGAATGGGACAAGGCAAGGTGGAAGAATGCAGCCGAGGCGTACAACACCAGAGTACCTGCGTCGCAGCACATCGATGGGGATAGGATGCCTTCCAAGGCTGTGGTGCAACAGCAGCTGTCATCAGCCATCGTGGACGAACAAGCAGCAGAGCTGAAGCGAGTGGCCACCAGCGACCGGGATCGAGCACGCCTGCTTTCTCTGCAACTCCCTATGTCTGGCACCTGGCTGACCGCCACGCCCTCGCCCCCCAATTCCATCCCCTCTGCATACTTCGCGGGGGCAGCCCGATTTCGTCTGGGTGTGGCAGTGCACAAGCCTAAGAGTGAGTGCAACGGATGTAGCAGAGATGGGGTGTGCATGGATGCTTTCGGGGACCACACTTTCTCTTGCGGCTACATGGGTCACAGAACCGAACGGCATGACGCCCTGAAGCACTCCTTTTTCTTGGCAGCGGATGCGGCGGGGCTCAACCCCTCTTTGGAGAAAGACTTGGGTTTTGAGTCTGGGAAGAGGCCGGCAGACGTGTTCCTCCCATCTGGCATCATGGAGACCCGGCGAAGAGCTTTGGATTTCACAGTAGTAGCTCCGACCCTCCCCACTTACGTGCATCGAGCGGCACAACATAGCGAGTACGCAGCCAAAGTGGCCGGGGAGGAGAAGCGGAAGAAACACCTGGAGGATTGCAGAGGTGCGGACGTGCTCTTCTCCCCCATGGTGTTTGAGGCCTTCGGTGGGGCATCGGAAGAGTGCAACCGGGTCATCAGCCAGGTGGCCGGGCTTGCGTGCACAAAGGACCCTGGCGGCGATGCACCGACTGAGGCGAGGCTACGGGAGCATATGTCGTGCGCATACCAAGCAGCCGTGGGTAAGTCCTTTGTTGCCCGAGGCGTGCTTTGCACAGACATCAATGAACACTTGCCCCACAGCGCCGACTCAGTTCAGCGTCCCGCGGAAGAAGATCTCAGGCAGATGGATTCCACATACCTCAGCAACCCTGTCAGCAACTTACCGGAGCGTGAACCGTCTGTGGAGGTCGAGGAAGCCGAAATAGCGCATGAACCGCGCGACTACTTCTCAATGCCAGAGAAGAAGGTGGGTGGAACGGTCTTCCGACACAATCCTTTCCGAGCGGGGCGTCAGGCCGGGGGGGAGACACCTGCTGCGTATTGGAACATCCTCCGCATGATGGCAGACGGCGCATGCCCTGACGCAGAGACGCAGGCTGCACGACTGGGGCTCACACACCCCCAGCGTTACAAAATCCTGAGAGGTGACAGCGGGTTCGATGCACTGCTGACCGCATGCTCGGTGGATCTCAAGAAGGATCTTTTGATTGAAGACATCAACGGAGAGACGAGTCATAAGGAACTCCGGAGACGTGCTGTGGAGATTGTAAAAAATGACCGACCGGACCTCGCGGATTGCATCTCCATTCCTGTGAAGAACTGGCTGGAGTACATGGGCACAAAGAGCAGCGACCGATCGGACGCCCGCACTTGGATGGATATGGTGGCACTTGCTGGCGCGGGAGAGGCTTTAGAGTGCACCATTGTGATCATCTGTGATCGCATGCGTCCCCAAATTCTGGTGCCGACCAAAAGGGCCCGGGAGGCGCTCTTCGTTTTCGCAGGTCCGGTTGATGACGTTTCACAGGACTGGTTCCTCAGCCCCCTCTCCTTCACAGACTCGCACCTCAAGGGAGAAATCCTCGGCATGGAACCGATACCTGCGCCGAAGTCGAAGCGTTTCTGCAAGTCTGTGGCGATGATGAAGCGTATCCCCGCAGCACAGTCTGCACCGGTGGGGACGGTGTACCAGTGTAGGCGTTGCGTTCGCCCCATCGACGGTTGCGAGGCGCACTTCAAATGTGCTGAGGGGTGCGAGAGGTTGGTGTGCGATTTGTGCTCAAGGGACTCCCCCTTTTGTCCGGCGTCTCAGAACGGCTTAGCTGACATCCTCAGTGGTAACGTGCGCTCATCGGCTCCGTCCCCTACTCCGCACACTTCCCACGACACGCACATGAAGGGCGCTGAGAGAGCCAGGTCACCCACATTCCCGCAGGCGACACCGAGGGAGGACGATCAGGAGGCCTCATCTTTTCTACACAACTTAGAGAAGCTGGTCCTCTCCCCGACCCACTCTCTGACAGATATGAATGTCTTCAAGTCTTGGGCGGTGGACAGGCAGGCAGAATTTCTTGGCTCGCGTACGAGGAACAGCTTCACTGTGGGTGACTGCCTGTTTGACGCCTTGGCCGCGAACTTCGCTCCGAATACACCCTACCATTCGTCATCGCTCCTCCGGAAACTGGCAGTTGCCCAAGTTCTTCGTGACGCTAAGCTGGCTGCGCGCGCTGGAGACCGTCGATCGTGGATGGAACGGAAATTGCGAGAAGGATGCAGAGACGACACCACGTGGGCGGATGAAACGATGATCATGGGCTTATGTGAGGTACTCGAGATGACCATAATCCTTGTCTCCCCGGGCGCCGTGCCCAAAATCTATGTCCCTCGCCTATGTGCCCCCCACGGAGCCCTGGGACTGGTTTTTACTGGAGTAATCGCCGGGCACTTTGAGACCCTCTCGCTGAACGTCGATGCAGTCAAGATCCTCTGCGCAGCGAAGCCTCTACGTGCCGACACATGCCTTTGGGAGCCTACGACAGGCCCGTTCATTTGCAGGGGATGCGATGGGCACAGCGAAGGAGCGGAAGCAGAGTCACATTTCTGTACGACTTGCTGCACGAGCTGTTGCGTGGCGTGCCGAGTCAGCCAGGACCAAGTGACTTGTGCTGGGCCCCCGGTCCCTATGGATGACCAGCCAGACGGGCCCAGAGGGACCAGGCGTGGGAATGAGGACCCGATTGACAACGGTGCTCCCCATGTTCATGACCTTATGCGGTTCCATGAAACTGAGAGGGGTCTCCTGCGGCTTTGGTGGTGTGTACGAGCGGGGGTTCATGAGGGTGCCCTGAAAGACCAATGGGAAAGGGAAGAGGAACTGGAGGTAGCTGAGATGGTGAAGCGCCATGAGGCTGAGATGCGCCAAGCCGGGGTCAAGGAGGAGGAGATGGATGTGGATCAGACTCAGACAGGAGCGACACCGGTCCGTCACCCTGCACACCCTGATGAGACTCCTCCTATGCCGCCCTCTTCTCAAGGAGATTGGGAGCAGGCTGGCGCTACGATGCAAGACCTGCACCAGACTGACGCTTCTCCCCAGCCGGTGACGCCACCCCGCTTTGCCGAGGAACCTGAGGATAGGGAATCGGGCTTCGAGGGTGGGGTTGAGGGAGACGTCCCACCAGAGGAGGGGGAAGAGTTGCGCCGGCGGTCGGCAGAGCGGAGGAGGTTGTCGGAGGAACGCCAGAAGCAGGAACGGGAGGCTACGGAGGTCCTCTTGCGCCGGGCCAGATCCGAGAGTGCATCTCGCTTCGTTTCTGCTAAGGCCAAATCGTCGGAGCAGCGACGTGAGACGATGCAGGAGAAGGCGATGGGTGTCCGCAGCCCCGCTGGAGCGCAGCCTGGATCGGCGAAGACGAGTGAGCTGACGAATGATTGGGACCCTACGGTGACGGTGTCGCTAGCTTTGGATCCAGGGTCCCGAGGGCGAGACCCAGATGGGGTCGATGCCACCACGGCACCCGCTACAACATCGCAGACAGGAAGTGGCCACACAGCACCCTCCGCCCACCCGTCTGCCACTTCCTGTTCTGCTGAGCCCACATCCCCTTTCGGACGACGCTACACTGCCGCAGAGGTGATGATGGAGAGCGATGAAGAGTCCCCCATCGCCGCCGCACAGTCCACCTCCGACTCCTCCACCGCATCAGCAGCAATGAACGCCCAGACAGGAAGTGGCCACACCGCACCCTCCGCCCACCCGTCTGCCACTTCCTGTGCTGCGGCTTGCTCCATCGATGTCGACGCGGTTGATGAGGACTTTCAATAAACAAGAGATACAAAGAAAACAACACAAAACTAAGCAAACCTGGTTGTAGTTGTCCCACATGCTTTCTATTTTAGTGCCACTAACTGTGTTTTCAGGCACTGTCTTGCCAGTACAATAGTAAAGTGCCCTTGTCTGGACATCTAGCTGTTTACATACTCGCTTGACTAGTAAGTACCCCCTCTGTCACTGGATGTAGATAAAAAAAGCGAGCCTAGGGCTAAGTTGAACAACACCAAAAAAAAAAAAAAAAAAAAAACTAAGCAAACCAAAGCAAAGCAAAGCAAAGAATATGTGTACGAAAACGTGGTTTTCCCCATTTTTATTTTTGTCATTTACCATTTTGATTTTTGTGTGAGGTGTTCCCAGGAGGTCGCCCAGCCAGTGTTTTAGAATTTAGAATAGAAACAGTAGACACAATAGAATAGAATGTTTGCCAGTGTCAAAGTGCCACCAGGATGCACGTCTTTTTACTTTACTTTCAAAAAATAGATTGTCAAAGTGTCATAGTGCCTCAAAGAAGCACTTTCCTTTATTTTCAACTTTACCCTTGCTGTTAGAGGGGTAATGCCCCCTGTGCACAGATCCAATATTGTACAGAAAATTCAAAAACACAACTCCCATTTTTTACCCCTCACCCCCTTGTCTAGTTTGTTAATATTTTCTTTATTTTATTCACCCCCTTGTTAATATTTTTTTTACCCTTGTCCTTTTGTTCCATTATTCCTCTTTTTCACAGGCTTGCCCAAGACTCCGTTTCCATACTGAAGGGTTGTATGATTCGCTCACCCCCCCTCCAGATTCAGGAAACTAACCCAGAACCAGCTGAACATCCTTGCCCCTGAGGCATGGGAGGTCATCACTTGGTCTGTCTGTATGTTATTGTCATTGTTTCAACTGTTTTACATTGTCTTTATTGTCTTTATTGTCCCAAACTTTTTCACCTCAACCTACTCTCTCTTTTTGGTCTACCCATGGGAATCTCCACCTAGAAGAAACCCAGCCCTGACCATCAAGAACCCCTGAAGTGAAAAAGCCCCTCCTTCTCCTCTGCCTATTTCCCTCTTCATCTCACATGCAGGTAAGTCCCTTCTTCCTCTCATGTTCTTTCTACCTATGTTGCTGTGGGCTAGAAAAAACTTGGGTCCTGGAAGGTCTTATTTGTTGAGCCCCTCCGTCTGCCTCAAAACCCTCTTTTGTTATGTCTCAAGGCCTTTCCTTTTTTAAAGGATTTGCTGTAAGGCTAAACAGACCTCTGCACCTTTGAGCCTTTTTTGTCAAGACACCTCTGTTTTGATTCGAGGTCCCTGAGACCCCTGATCACCTCCCCCCAACCCTCTCTGGGAAAAAGAAAACACTAAAAACACTCAAAACCCGGACCACCGGGAAAAAAAAAAAAAAAAAAAAAAAACTAAGACAGAGGGGACACGTTTTTTATAAGGGGACACGTTTTTTATACTAGAGAATGACAGTTTGCCCCATGTTTATTTTTAACCCTTTTTATTTTGTGTTTTTTGTTCTTTTCATCCTTTGGGGTTTGCCCCCCCTTTCCCCCCTTTCCGCCCCCCTTCCTATTTGTTAATATTTTTGGTTGGCTGCTGGCTAGGACGGGTCTACCCCAGCGACGGCCCGTACCCCTTGGACGAGGCTCTGAGGGTAGAGGGCAGTCTCGGAGTAAGACCTGTCTAAGAGCCAGGCCAGTGGCATCAGGAGCCATTGGGCCACTTTTATAGATTGTGCAGTAGAGTAGAGTTTGTACAGAACTCTTGTCCTTTGAGTTCCTTTTTTCACTCCTTTAGTTTTTCATTTTTACCTTGTGAAGGTCAATTTCAATTTTTCATTTTTCAAAACCACCACAGGTAAGCACGAGACCCACCATTGTTGTTGTTGATTTTGTTGTGCGTTATTGTTGTTTTACCCTTTGGGTGTCAGTCAGTCGGGTCAGGTCACACTTACAGAAGTTCTCAAAAATTTTCACCAAAAAGAAAACTACTAAAAAGATTATGGAACTTCCTTTTTATTTGTTTGTGTGTTACAGAGGAAACGGCTCACTCAATCCCCTCCTTCTCCTCCCCTCCCCTCCCCAAGACAAAGCAAAATAAAACTACACCGGTAGACAGAGCAACCCTCCCGTCCCATCCCCTCCCCTTTTCCTTTTGGGAAAAATTGCACTCACATACGACCCTTTTGCTTATTTGCAGGGAAGTGTTGGTTGTAGTTGTCCCACATGCTTTCTATTTTAGTGCCACTAACTGTGTTTTCAGGCACTGTCTTGCCAGTACAATAGTAAAGTGCCCTTGTCTGGACATCTAGCTGTTTACATACTCGCTTGACTAGTAAGTACCCCCTCTGTCACTGGATGTAGATAAAAAAAGCGAGCCTAGGGCTAAGTTGAACAACACAAAAAAAAAAAAAAAAAAAAAAAAAAAAAAAAAAAAAAAAAAAAAAAAAAAAAAAAAAAACGTTTTTTATACACATTTTCTTTTTGTTTTTCTACACAACCCTCACTACCTGCCCAAAGACCCTCCCCCAGAAGCCGTCTAGGCATTCTCTTGTGAAAGAGCTAGAAGACCCAGACGAACCCCTGGAACGGTTCTGCTTTCTTCCCAGGTAGTCCCTGTGCTCGCCTACACGAGGCGTCCCTGTCACCACGAAGCAGCACAGAAGAACGTGCAGACCTGGTCTCAGTTTCTGAGGCTTATTTTTGCTCACTCTGAGCTTAGAAGCCAGTTCAGTCTGAGTGCTTTTTTCGGTTTTGGGGACCATTTTTTACACATTACAACACACTTGTCCTTTCTTTTTACCCTCCCTCCCTCCCCCTTTCCTTTGTTTTATTGTGAGCCTTGTACGTTTTTTTTTTTTTTTTTTTTTTTTTTTTTTTGGTGTTGTTCAACTTAGCCCTAGGCTCGCTTTTTTTTATCTACATCCAGTGACAGAGGGGGTACTTACTAGTCAAGCGAGTATGTAAACAGCTAGATGTCCAGACAAGGGCACTTTACTATTGTACTGGCAAGACAGTGCCTGAAAACACAGTTAGTGGCACTAAAATAGAAAGCATGTGGGACAACTACAACCAACACTTCCCTGCAAATAAGCAAAAGGGTCGTATGTGAGTGCAATTTTTCCCAAAAGGAAAAGGGGAGGGGATGGGACGGGAGGGTTGCTCTGTCTACCGGTGTAGTTTTATTTTGCTTTGTCTTGGGGAGGGGAGGGGAGGAGAAGGAGGGGATTGAGTGAGCCGTTTCCTCTGTAACACACAAACAAATAAAAAGGAAGTTCCATAATCTTTTTAGTAGTTTTCTTTTTGGTGAAAATTTTTGAGAACTTCTGTAAGTGTGACCTGACCCGACTGACTGACACCCAAAGGGTAAAACAACAATAACGCACAACAAAATCAACAACAACAATGGTGGGTCTCGTGCTTACCTGTGGTGGTTTTGAAAAATGAAAAATTGAAATTGACCTTCACAAGGTAAAAATGAAAAACTAAAGGAGTGAAAAAAGGAACTCAAAGGACAAGAGTTCTGTACAAACTCTACTCTACTGCACAATCTATAAAAGTGGCCCAATGGCTCCTGATGCCACTGGCCTGGCTCTTAGACAGGTCTTCCTCCGAGACTGCCCTCTACCCTCAGAGCCTCGTCCAAGGGGTAAGGGCCGTTGCTGGGGTAGACCCGTCCTAGCCAGCAGCCAACCAAAAATATTAACAAATAGGAAGGGGGGCGGAAAGGGGGGAAAGGGGGGGCAAACCCCAAAGGATGAAAAGAACCAAAAACACAAAATAAAAAGGGTTAAAAATAAACATGGGGCAAACTGTCATTCTCTACACGCTTCTACACACACACTCTCACCCTCTAACTCTCTAACTCTCTAATTCTTTTTATTCCCCTTTTTCCCCTTCCTTCCTCCGCTCTGTCTCCCCTTCTGTCCACCACCGCGACCATTGCGCCCTCTCTGCACCTCCTGGGGCGAGAGCACATGCTGCGTCGCTTGTGCCACTGCGTCGGTGAACACGTTCGACGTGTTGGACCTACCCTGAGCTGCATGGCGCTGGGGTCCTTTGGGAGCTGGGGAAGGAGCAGGTTGGGCGGAGGAGGTTGCATTGCCACGGCCTGCCGATGAGGAGGAGGAAGAAGTGGAGACTGCAGGTTGGGCGATGGAGGTTGTAGTGCCACGGCCTGCAGAGGTGGAGGAAGAAGAAGAAGAAGAGGAGGCTTGAGGTTGTCGGCCTATTCCCTCTCGAGCCGCTCGTGCCTCATTCTCCCTCCTTGTACTCTCCGCTGCAAAGGCCTGCCCCCTACTGCTCCGGTTGTCCGTCAGGGCATGCAACGTCGACTTTGCCTTGCACTTTTCCTGAACCGACCACTCATGCAAACCCACCACCTTCATCACCTCATACCACTGAGTGAAAGTAGCGGTAGAGAGGGGGAGTGACAACAAGGGTCTGCCATCCTGTTTCTCTCCCTGACGGTAGTGGAACAGGGAGATCCACTTCGTCACAGAAGAAGGCACCGGCGACCCCATGGTGAGGCACGGGAAAAGACCCCCCCTCTCCGTCCGCTCCTCCTCCGTCCACATCCAAGCCTCGCTCTGCGCCCTCAGCAATTCCCTCACCCTCGCTTGCTTCTTCTGGTCAGGGATGCCTTCCACTGACAGAGAATGCGAGCGATCCGCCCCCTCCATCGCGGTGTCGAGGTCCTCCTCCTGCTCCTGCTCATCATCATCCATCTCCTCCACCTTCACACGCACCTCGGTGTCTGCCGCCTCGGCCTGTCGCCCCACCTCCTCCTCCAGCTGATCCCGAGAAGGGGTTCCCCAGCTGACCCTGCCTTCCCGAACGACGATGACCGCGCTGGTCTTGCCCCAGGTGTCGCAGTATCCGGCCTCCCCTGCTATCTTCCTAACCGCCTGACGGGCGACCACCGACTCCGGGCAATCACCGTCCCCCTCCCCGTTCCCACTCCACGGCTGCTGTGTCGCCCAGCAGTACAGGAACTCGCCCGGGCACGGAGAAGCACCTTGAGGACCAAAGAGAGCCATCCAGTCGCCGACACAGTCAGGTTCGAGTCCTTCAGGGTCGTCGCCCACCGCTCTCCGCACCGCATGGCAGGGGAGGAATAGCCGCCCTTCGCACACCACCCCAAAGCACCGCCCGTATGCCACCATGCGTTCTGCCTCCAGCTGTCGGGAGAGGTTCACCGCCGTCAACAACAGAGTGGTCGCCTTCTGCTCCGACTCATGCTTAGCTGCGATGGCGTAATGCCTCTCGCAGCGTTGCCTGTCATACTCCGCCCGGAGCGACTCTCCTGCTTCGGGGTGCCGATCGCAGTCTTCCAAGTACTGCGCATGCATCTTCTTCGCGTCCTCTGCGAGTTCCCGCTTGTGCCTGGCGGTCAGCTCCTCCACACGATGCCTGTCCGCCGCCTTCGCCTGGTCCAGACGCACATTCTGTTCCTCCAGGAAACGACTCAACTCCTGCTGGCGGTCGCCAAAAGTGCCCCGAAGCGCGGCCAAATCCGGTCCCCACGACCGACGATGCTCCCGCCGTACCTCCAGGGCTTGCTGCCACGCGTCCGACGCACGCTGCAACGCTTCCTTCTTCTCCTGGTCCGCCTTTTGTTGTTGCTGCTTCTGCTGTTTCCGTTGCTTCTCGTGCTTCTGCTGCTTCTGTTCTGCCTGCTGCCCCTCTTCGCCCGCCATTGGCATGTCTACCTCCTCGACGTCCTCGCCCTCGGGAGCTGGCACTGCTGGAGAAGGAGCCCGTTTAGGTGGTGGGTCTCCGCTCCCCTCCGCAGAGGCAGCCTGAGCCGGAACATTCGAGTGCAAAAAAGACAGGGCACTGAAGTATTCCGCCCTGCCAATTTGCGACAGAGGGCAGTGCTTGGACCCCTGAGCGCAGTGCAGACATGCCAAGCCACCACACGTGTGACAGCAGAAGTGTGCGTCCGACGCATCGAAGAGCTTGCTGCATTGTTCGCACTGCAGGAAAGTGTTCGACGCCTCCGCCTCCCTCGCTCCCACAAAAGCCATGGGGCGCTCTGACTGGCACTCCCCCTTACCACCTGTGGCCTCAAAAGACAGGATGTGCTGCTGCAGAGCCGGGTCCATGGTGAGGGGCTCGTAGTGTCCCGGGATACTGCCGGATCCATCTGCCGCATCCTGGTCACCCGAGTGGAGGAGAAGGACCACTGCCTTAGGCCGTTTTCTTGGCACCATCAGAGAAGGGCGGGAGAACTCGTTGAGGATGACCACAGATACCTCAAGAGCCTCCCCTGCCCCCGCCACTGCAATGGCATCCGCCCACGTACGCTCGTCTCCTCTGTCCCCACTCGTCATCAGCCGCTGCCAGACCCCAAAATTAGGGACAGCCGCACTCGACAGATCAGCGCGGCCCTGGACCTTCTTCACTGCCGCCTGGCGCAGACCCTCCACCGACAAATCCGTGCGCCCAGTGGCGAAGAGCAAAGCCTCAAAAGCACAGTCCCCCGCCACAAACGACCAAGTCACCTTCGAGGCTCCCAGCTTGGCCGCCTGTTCCGTCGCCCGAGGCCTCTGCGCTGCCGGGCACTCACGCAAAAACTCCCACTCACGCACCACATCGAGACCCGGCCCTTCCGGAATCACGGTAGCCGAATCGAACCTCCCGGTCCGCTTCCTCGGTGGCTCCACGTGGTCCGGCTTCACGTCCCTCTTGCGCTTCCCCTGCTGCTCCTCCGACCGGTCTGGAGCAGGACGACTCATATCATCGTCAGGGTTCGCATCATCACAGAGAGGTTCCACGGCCCCTGCACTGCGGCGTCCAAACCGGTCCATGTCCTCTGCAGACGGTGCCACATCTACCTCCACACACGGCTCCCGCTTCAGGGTGGCAATCCCCACACACATAGCACCCCGCTCCAGAAAGGAAGATGCGACCTTTTTCTGGTACGCCACCGCAATGCTCTCCCGGATGCGCAACTCTGCCGACCCTGTCAGGTGCGACGTCTGTCCCGTCGTCAGGCCTCCAAGCTGCGCAATCAAGAGGTTCGCCTCGTCGCCTGCACCCCCGAAGGCTTCAAACACAATAGGGGAGAACTTGGTGTTGATCTTGTTCAAATCCCGCTCGTGCTTCTCCCGTTTGACCTGGCCCTGGTTCTTCGCCGACCAGCCCACAAACTTCGAGGCCCCTGTTCTGTAGGAAGGCAAAGTGGGGCACACGTGGGTGATGTCCAAACAACGAGGTCCATTTTCCGCCACTCCTACTGGGAGGTAGACGTCGCCTGGCCGCTTCTTCGACTCCAAATCCACTCTCACGGTCTCCTCCAAAGCAGGGTCCAAGCCCGCCCCTTGAGCCGCTCGGTACACCGAATCCCGCAAGGCGTTGTGGCGGGCGACGCGGTGTTTGGAGTAGGGGCAGCCAAAGGTGTGGTCGCCAAAGGAGTCCATGACAACCCTTTTCTGCCCCCCCTGACATGCCGAGCAAGTCGTTCCCTCCGCATGGATGGCCACCCCTAGTCGGAAACGGGTCACAACCGCAAAGTCCGCTGAAGACATCTGGTTCCTTGCTGAGGGTGTCGCCGTGAGGTACGTCCCAGAAAGCGGCAGGAGAAGGGACTTCATCCGTGCTCGGTCTCGCATGCAGAGCTGTTGCATCAACTTGTCTGCCTGGGCGTCAATCACCGCAGATGACAGACTCTGCTGCTCCAGGATCTTCTTCGGCTGAGCCCTGTCCACGTGAAACGCCACCGGTACCCTGGAGTTGTACTCCTCAGCCGCGCTGTTCCATCTCTCCTCATCCCAGGTGAAGGCAGGGTCCAAGGCCTGCGACAGTTGCAGGTTCCCTGACTGAGAGGCGAGGGACGCAGCCGTCCGATGGTCCACTGTGCGACGGATACCCAGCCCCCCAAGCGCCACAGGAAGCGCCGCCTGCGCCCTTGCCAACTCCGGCAGCGCCCCATCCGGGTCATGCAGAAGCGCAGCCAGGCACCTGTCGATCAGGTCGTCAAAGGCCGTCAGGTACTCCGCGCACTGTGGGATCCCCCGCATGTAGAACACCATGCGGCAGTAGCCTTCGCAGTATCTCAGTACGTAGAAGGCTGCCTGGGAGTCCCCGAGGTCCACAAGGGCTTCCAGGTTGCGGCGGGAATCGTCCACCTTCTGGGCCATGTACTCCTCGCAGAAAGCCGCAGACCCAATGGGGATGCCCAAGAAGTCGAACCCATCCACATCCAACAGCCGGAACCCGCCTTCACCCATGGCGTCCTGTCCACCCTCGTTCAACGTGAACCCCACGGCCTCGAGATCCTCCTTGGAGACGCCACCAGTGGAGATGAGCTCACACTTGTTCGCGTTCACCTCCAACCCCAGTTCGGAGCTACGAGTGCACAGAACCTGGTACGCCTCAAAAACCGCCTTAGGGGACCCCCGCAGAGAGCCGTCATCGAGGTACCACAAAGTCCCATCCAGGCCTGGGTGCCCCTTCAGCTCTAACGCCATCTGGTGGATGGTCAGGGAGAAGAGAAGCGGGCCCAAGGGATCTCCTTGTTGAGCTCCGCGCTGTGACCTTATGGTATCCCCACCATAAAACAGGCTGGAGGGCTCCAGGTAACACCATCGCACCCATGGGGCCAGCTCGGGGAGGTTGGCGTCGACCGCTCTTAGCATCGACAGGCGGTCTACGCAGTTGAACGCGTTACGGTAGTCAATTTTCAAAATGACTTTACCTTTTCCGCGGTTGCGCACGGCGTACTGCGAGATAACATCAGTCGCCACTGCCGCCCCCCTTGCCGTTGCCACCCCCACCTGGTTCCCTCGAAGAAGAAGCGTCCTAGCAGGCACCCGCACTCGCGCCGACAGAATCTTTCCCACCAGTCTGCGGAGAGTGTCCCCAACCGCAATCGGACGCACGTCCTCCTCCAGGCCCGGCCCCTTTGCAGGCTTCCGGAGAGCCACCAAGTTAGCTCCGGCGAAGAACTCAGCCACCTCCACTGGAGCATTTCCTCGTGCCAAAGACGTCAACACTGCGGCCAGCGCTGCCAAAGTGCCCTTAGCCCGCCTCTGTAGGCAAAGTGTACGAAGGTGCGCGCCCGTCACGTTCGAGGGACCCGCCGCCGATGACTTCGGCATGCTCCGCAGGGCCTTCATCACCTCCACCACTGTCACCGGTGGGACCTCCTGAGGCTGGGGCCAATCCGCCTGCTCCAGGGCCTTGGAGTCGGCAGCGGCTGGGTGCTTCGTCTGAAGCTTTTCCAGCGTCGCCGGTGTCTGTGGGGCGAGGCCGTCGCTGGTAGCGCAAGACATGGCCTGGCTCGGGAGTCCTGCTCTCGCTTTGGCGATGGTGCGCTTCCGTCTCCCTTCGTCAGTGTCCTCATCCGACCACCCAGAGGGCCTTGGCTTCCGCTCCTCTACCGTTTGCTCCCACAGGGCGACATACTGGCCAGCCTTCCAAGCCTCCAAGTCCTTCCCCCAGGTGCTCGTCAAACGTCGCTCCTGGTCCTTGCCCCCTCGTTCTGTCCGTGTCCGGTGCAACACAGTGAAGAACAGTGCAAGGCGCTTCCATGCCACCTCGTCTTGGTACTCAAGGATGTCCATAAGAACCCTCAGGAAGAGCTCGCTGTACAGCTGCAGGTGTTTGTCTGGGCACCCGCCCTTCAGCTGGATCCTGGTGGTCCCCATGACTTCAAAGGAGGGGAGGTCATCCTGATCTGTCAGCATTCCTCGACTGGAGGGAGACGGAGCGGTGAAGCCTTCTTCGCCAAAGTGCACCGTACAGGTGTTGCAGACCTCCTTGCTCTGCGGCAATAGCATGTCGCACTGATCGTTCGCACAGCGCGACATGCCCAAGTGGCCCAACAGCTCGTCGGGGATGTACGCTCCATCCGCCTGGTGGCGACGCATATGCTGCAGCAAGCCCTTACGAGACAGGCCCCCGACCGCATCACTCGAAGACAAAATTCCCGCTCTGCATCCATCAAAGGGGCAGAACACCCGATCCGCATTGATGTGCCCCAGCTTGGTAGCCAGGGGGGCGGTGGTGGTGGTGTTGGTGGGGATGATGCCATCCAAATGCGCTGTGTCCAGCACTGCCTGCCGAGCCTCCTTCCTCATCTTCTCTGCCATCCCCTCCTTGGTCTTCCCCACCTCCGGGACAAGCTCCACTGCCTCAAAGTGAGAGTCACAGAGAGCGATGACGACCGTGGGAAGTTTCGCTTGGAAGCTCTCCGCGTACGACTTGGCGACTCTTTTGCTACCAGGGGTGATGCGCACGAGGGGGTTCTCTTCCGATGCCTGCACCACCACGATGTTGATGCGGGATGCTGTCGCGGTGAGCTGAAGCCCCAAGTGGTTGAGGTGGGCCTCGCCGGTCACACCATTGGCAAACTCCGTCATGGCCTCCTGCGACCCCAGCACCTGCACCAGGCGGTTCGACACCTCCACTGCTGTGTCATACAGCTGCTTGCGCATTGCCCTCACGTCCGGCTGCGTGTCGTGGTCCCAGAGGTGTAGTGCCACATAACCACAATCATTTGTGGACACGTTGGGGATGCGTTTAGCTCCAAACTTCGCCAGAGTCGCGTCCACAGACACCGCTTGCTCTGTTTTCGCAGGAGCGTTCACGTTTGCGCACCCACCGGTCAACGCAAACGGGGACAAGCTGATCGGGTGCTCCGGATCCGCAGGGGCAGGGCGCAGGTCCCAGGGCGTCACCGCTCGCCACAACAGCGACAGCAAGACCAGTAGGGACACCACCAGCATGCCAAATGCCATCCCGATCCTACGAGTCCACCTGCGTGCTGCCACACGGCGCACCTCCAAGAGAAGAACCCAGCCAAGTGGGCGCGCGACGCCGACCAGTGCCACAAAACCCGCCAAACAACCACCTGCGGACCATGCAACCCACACCCACTCGGCTGCACACACCGACAACTGACCCACCCCCATCACACTGGCCCTCACCAAGCTGGCAGCCACTCGGATCCCTCCGGTCCATCGGCGCACTCGCTCGCTCGCCCCTTCCAGCCACCGCCATCCTCTCCGAACGCGGCACAGTCCCCGCAGCACACCCACCCCCAGCACCTCCGCGTCCCGAAAAAGCGCGCAACCCAAAACATGTGGCGCTGACCTCCCAAGCTCAGACCCCACAAAAACCAGAACCCAGATGGCCACACACTGCAAAGCACCTCTCAACGCATCGGCGACCCTGATCCTGCGGAAAACTGGGTGCGCTGCCGGAGAGGGCGGACGATTGCAGGGCGCCTTGCGCCGACGGAGCCTGCCCGCCTGTGACTTGGTCCAGTTCAAGGACCGGTGTCCTCGTCGCGTCCTCCTGGTCCTCCTGCCCACTAGCCACAAAATGAGATGACTGAGGGTAGGGGCGCGTCTGTCCTTCCACAGATCCAGGACCGCGAACGACACAAACACTCCCCACTCAGGTGCCTCGACTACCCAGCAGGGGTCAGGTTGACGCAAGGAGGTGAAGACCTCCCAGAGGTTGCACCACCAGTCGAACCAAAACTCTATCTGTACACACCCCTTTTGCCACACCCGCATCATCACACAGCCACTCTGTCCTTCTCGCCCCTCAAGGCTGACCCCGAACACCAGCATACCTCGCTCACCACCCCCTAAGTTGTTGTTGCTGCGTCTGCTGTTGATGTTGGTGCTGCTGTTGGACCTGCTGCTGCAGAAGTCTATGGAACTGCAGTTGAAACTGCTGTTGTGCCTGCTGTTGGAACTGCTGCTGGAACTGCTTTTGGAGACGCAAATGGGCAAACCCGCAAACCCGCAAACCCGTAAACCCGCAAACCCGTAAACCCGCAAACCCGCAAACCCGCAAACCTGTAAACCCGCAAACCCGCAAACCCGTAAACCCGCAAACCCGTAAACCCGCAAACCCGCAAACCCGCAAACCCGCAAACCCGCAAACCCGCAAACCCGCAAACCCGCACAAGAAGAAAGCTCGCTAATATGTGGTTTGGTTATACCTACTTTGTGTTGATGCGATTAAGGTATGAGTAATGATATGTAAACACGCAATGTAACCTAAAATTCACTGGAGAACCTGAATGGCACGGAAAAGCATGCATGAGGCATGATGGGGTGGGTATGAGGCATTTTGCTCCGCCGTGAATTATTATGAATACAGCTGACATGAGTGATTAATATGTACAGAGTAATTGATTATAGTAACGTGTTATAAACTGTAGCAAGATGGTATAGTTTAGAGGTATTTCGCTCTGCAGCTTATTTATGGCAGGATTTGGGCTCTAATAACAACTGATTGCACTAAATACTGCTAAAAACAGCAGGTTTGTGTAGTTGAGAGGCTATTTGGCTCCGCAGAGAATATTGACTGCAATAAGCTGGTGTGGCCACAAACGCGAAAAGAGCTTGCTAAAATGGTGTGGTTGAGGCATTGGTGGTAGTAGTACAGAAAAGCTCACAAACGGAGGCATGGTCTGCGCGCAACGTTGGGATCTGACGCAATTTATACTAATATTTGTTCCTCTACGAATTTTTTAGATTTCTATGAAAATTGAAAGCTCTAACACTAACATTTGGCAGGAGGCTCTGGGTGAGAAGACATTTGAGTTTCCCCACGTACCACTTAACTGTGGAGATATTGGGTTCACAATTTGGGTATAGGATATAAAATCTACGACAGGATGTAGCTTCTAATATTATGCTAAAAACAGCAGGTTCGTGTTATTGAATATTTGGATATTTTGCTCACGCAGCAAATATGCTGCCACATAACAGACTGGTGTGGTTGTGAACCTATTTGGCTCAATATCACTAATATGTGAGAAAAAAGCTCGCAACGTTTCACCATGTAAATAATATGGTGGATAAAAACTGATACATGCATTTTTAGGTTAAGAATATACCCTTTTCGCAGCGTAAATTGACCCCATCACAGCACGCACAGACTACGGAGAATCAAAAATCAAAATCTTTCAATGAATAATGTGGTTGAGTCTCAATGAGAGACTATTTTATTTCTATGATATTAATACTGACATATTCGAATAGAGAAGATAGTTTGCTAAAGTGTTGGCGGATTTATTTCATTTGTGCATGGAAGAAAGGTTGCTAAAATGTAGGAGCAGGAGGGTGTGGTTGAGAGGCACTTTGCTCCACCGCTTATATTCACTGCTAATGTAGAACAGGCTGATTGTTATTAGGCTATTTAGATCCGCCGCTAATAATGACTGATTCTCAGAAAAATTATGTGTCGCAGGATGGTGTGGTTCAAAGGCTCCTCCGCTAATAATAACATAAAAATACGTCTGCAGTTCGCTTTTAGTGCCAGGTTTTTGACAGAACTTTTGCTCATAATATTCAGGAGTGAAGAAAGTCGGTAGATTATTTCACGGTGTGGGTGTGAAGATAATTTGCTCTTCAGGTAATGGTAGATAATGGTACATGTGTATGTAAGAAGTCTTGGTAAAAATTGGCAGAGAGTTGTACCGACCGGTTTAGTCCAGAAAAACTCTTCCATAATATTCCATTATAATAAAGCTCGCTGAAACATGACATCTCAGGTGTGGTTGAGAGACAGACTATTTGGCCACTACCAATAATGAGTACTACCAGATAGCTATTGGTTAGAGCTGGTTTTGAACCTCATTTGGCCCCATATCATTTCTGAGTCTAATGTCTACAAATTATCTCGCTTTTTTGTGGCAGGTTTGTGTGGTTCAGCACCGCAAATGCTGACTTTCACATATTTCAATTTGGTGTAGTCTTAAAGCCATGTATCTATAAAGGCAATTACTCATAGATTTACCTGCACTTACTCATGCATGTACACGTAGAAGGACTCTTACATATGTTAATAGAGGGCGCTTGTGAGTATAAATAGCTCTGATACTACTAACGCGAACACAGTAACCTTACCTAAAGTACCTGACATCCTGGTGAGCACCCTCCTCGCTTCACTGATATGTTCTCTCTCTCGAGCATTCCCTCACCCAAAAATACATACAAATCTACAAAAAAACTCCCAAATCAGGACTGCCTAACTTCAAAAATTTTTCTGGGGGGGCACTGCCCCCCCAGACCCCCCGTGCTCCACTCGCCTTCACGCTGCGCGTAAAGGCTCGCTCCGCTCTCCCTCGCGCCCCCACCACGCTGCGCGTGGTGGGTGCGCTCGGTCGAAATTTTGTACCCCTCAAACCCGTAATAATTAGATACCCAGAGGCAGAAATAGTGAAAAAAAATTATTTTGACCAAATTTTAGGTGCTCTAAAGTGGAATCTGACCCCCATGTCCAGGTTATAAAAATGCTCTATGAGTCCATTAAAGCAACAGATTTCACATTTTGAGTAGTTGTGGTTAAATGTGGCGTAATTTTACGGCTATTTTATACAGAATACATGGTAGTACAGGGTATTCGTACTCATTTTTAATTTTAAAATATTGCCAGAAAATGCTAACATCCAAACCCAGTACATTACGTCGTTTTTGGGCCCCAGTCTACCGGAGTGTCATATCAGAAATACTGGGACCACGCGATCCAGCAATCCCGCAGCGTCGCCATTTTGTACCCCTCAAACCCGTAATAATTAGATACCCAGAGGCAGAAATAGTGAAAAAAAATTATTTTGACCAAATTTTAGGTGCTCTAAAGTGGAATCTGACCCCCATGTCCAGGTTATAAAAATGCTCTATGAGTCCATTAAAGCAACAGATTTCACATTTTGAGTAGTTGTGGTTAAATGTGGCGTAATTTTACGGCTATTTTATACAGAATACATGGTAGTACAGGGTATTCGTACTCATTTTTAATTTTAAAATATTGCCAGAAAATGCTAACATCCAAACCCAGTACATTACGTCGTTTTTGGGCCCCAGTCTACCGGAGTGTCATATCAGAAATACTGGGACCACGCGATCCAGCAATCCCGCAGCGTCGCCATTTTGTACCCCTCAAACCCGTAATAATTAGATACCCAGAGGCAGAAATAGTGAAAAAAAATTATTTTGACCAAATTTTAGGTGCTCTAAAGTGGAATCTGACCCCCATGTCCAGGTTATAAAAATGCTCTATGAGTCCATTAAAGCAACAGATTTCACATTTTGAGTAGTTGTGGTTAAATGTGGCGTAATTTTACGGCTATTTTATACAGAATACATGGTAGTACAGGGTATTCGTACTCATTTTTAATTTTAAAATATTGCCAGAAAATGCTAACATCCAAACCCAGTACATTACGTCGTTTTTGGGCCCCAGTCTACCGGAGTGTCATATCAGAAATACTGGGACCACGCGATCCAGCAATCCCGCAGCGTCGCCATTTTGTACCCCTCAAACCCGTAATAATTAGAAACCCGCAAACCCGCAAACCCGCAAACCCGCAAACCCGCAAACCCGCAAACCCGTAAACCCGCAGACCCGCAAACCCGCAAACCCGCAAACCCGCAAACCCGCAAACCCGCAAACCCGCAAACCCGCAAACCCGCAAACCCGCAAACCCGCAAACCCGCAAACCCGCAAACCCGCAAACCCGCAAACCCGCAAACCCGCAAACCCGCAAACCCGCAAACCCGCAAACCCGCAAACCCGCAAACCCGCAAACCCGCAAACCCGCAAACCCGCAAACCCGCAAACCCGCAAACCCGCAAACCCGCAAACCCGCAAACCCGCAAACCCGCAAACCCGCAAACCCGCAAACCCGCAAACCCGCAAACCCGCAAACCCGCAAACCCGCAAACCCGCAAACCCGCAAACCCGCAAACCCGCAAACCCGCAAACCCGCAAACCCGCAAACCCGCAAACCCGCAAACCCGCAAACCCGCAAACCCGCAAACCCGCAAACCCGCAAACCCGCAAACCCGCAAACCCGCAAACCCGCAAACCCGCAAACCCGCAAACCCGCAAACCCGCAAACCCGCAAACCCGCAAACCCGCAAACCCGCAAACCCGCAAACCCGCAAACCCGCAAACCCGCAAACCCGCAAACCCGCAAACCCGCAAACCCGCAAACCCGCAAACCCGCAAACCCGCAAACCCGCAAACCCGCAAACCCGCAAACCCGCAAACCCGCAAACCCGCAAACCCGCAAACCCGCAAACCCGCAAACCCGCAAACCCGCAAACCCGCAAACCCGCAAACCCGCAAACCCGCAAACCCGCAAACCCGCAAACCCGCAAACCCGCAAACCCGCAAACCCGCAAACCCGCAAACCCGCAAACCCGCAAACCCGCAAACCCGCAAACCCGCAAACCCGCAAACCCGCAAACCCGCAAACCCGCAAACCCGCAAACCCGCAAACCCGCAAACCCGCAAACCCGCAAACCCGCAAACCCGCAAACCCGCAAACCCGCAAACCCGCAAACCCGCAAACCCGCAAACCCGCAAACCCGCAAACCCGCAAACCCGCAAACCCGCAAACCCGCAAACCCGCAAACCCGCAAACCCGCAAACCCGCAAACCCGCAAACCCGCAAACCCGCAAACCCGCAAACCCGCAAACCCGCAAACCCGCAAACCCGCAAACCCGCAAACCCGCAAACCCGCAAACCCGCAAACCCGCAAACCCGCAAACCCGCAAACCCGCAAACCCGCAAACCCGCAAACCCGCAAACCCGCAAACCCGCAAACCCGCAAACCCGCAAACCCGCAAACCCGCAAACCCGCAAACCCGCAAACCCGCAAACCCGCAAACCCGCAAACCCGCAAACCCGCAAACCCGCAAACCCGCAAACCCGCAAACCCGCAAACCCGCAAACCCGCAAACCCGCAAACCCGCAAACCCGCAAACCCGCAAACCCGCAAACCCGCAAACCCGCAAACCCGCAAACCCGCAAACCCGCAAACCCGCAAACCCGCAAACCCGCAAACCCGCAAACCCGCAAACCCGCAAACCCGCAAACCCGCAAACCCGCAAACCCGCAAACCCGCAAACCCGCAAACCCGCAAACCCGCAAACCCGCAAACCCGCAAACCCGCAAACCCGCAAACCCGCAAACCCGCAAACCCGCAAACCCGCAAACCCGCAAACCCGCAAACCCGCAAACCCGCAAACCCGCAAACCCGCAAACCCGCAAACCCGCAAACCCGCAAACCCGCAAACCCGCAAACCCGCAAACCCGCAAACCCGCAAACCCGCAAACCCGCAAACCCGCAAACCCGCAAACCCGCAAACCCGCAAACCCGCAAACCCGCAAACCCGCAAACCCGCAAACCCGCAAACCCGCAAACCCGCAAACCCGCAAACCCGCAAACCCGCAAACCCGCAAACCCGCAAACCCGCAAACCCGCAAACCCGCAAACCCGCAAACCCGCAAACCCGCAAACCCGCAAACCCGCAAACCCGCAAACCCGCAAACCCGCAAACCCGCAAACCCGCAAACCCGCAAACCCGCAAACCCGCAAACCCGCAAACCCGCAAACCCGCAAACCCGCAAACCCGCAAACCCGCAAACCCGCAAACCCGCAAACCCGCAAACCCGCAAACCCGCAAACCCGCAAACCCGCAAACCCGCAAACCCGCAAACCCGCAAACCCGCAAACCCGCAAACCCGCAAACCCGCAAACCCGCAAACCCGCAAACCCGCAAACCCGCAAACCCGCAAACCCGCAAACCCGCAAACCCGCAAACCCGCAAACCCGCAAACCCGCAAACCCGCAAACCCGCAAACCCGCAAACCCGCAAACCCGCAAACCCGCAAACCCGCAAACCCGCAAACCCGCAAACCCGCAAACCCGCAAACCCGCAAACCCGCAAACCCGCAAACCCGCAAACCCGCAAACCCGCAAACCCGCAAACCCGCAAACCCGCAAACCCGCAAACCCGCAAACCCGCAAACCCGCAAACCCGCAAACCCGCAAACCCGCAAACCCGCAAACCCGCAAACCCGCAAACCCGCAAACCCGCAAACCCGCAAACCCGCAAACCCGCAAACCCGCAAACCCGCAAACCCGCAAACCCGCAAACCCGCAAACCCGCAAACCCGCAAACCCGCAAACCCGCAAACCCGCAAACCCGCAAACCCGCAAACCCGCAAACCCGCAAACCCGCAAACCCGCAAACCCGCAAACCCGCAAACCCGCAAACCCGCAAACCCGCAAACCCGCAAACCCGCAAACCCGCAAACCCGCAAACCCGCAAACCCGCAAACCCGCAAACCCGCAAACCCGCAAACCCGCAAACCCGCAAACCCGCAAACCCGCAAACCCGCAAACCCGCAAACCCGCAAACCCGCAAACCCGCAAACCCGCAAACCCGCAAACCCGCAAACCCGCAAACCCGCAAACCCGCAAACCCGCAAACCCGCAAACCCGCAAACCCGCAAACCCGCAAACCCGCAAACCCGCAAACCCGCAAACCCGCAAACCCGCAAACCCGCAAACCCGCAAACCCGCAAACCCGCAAACCCGCAAACCCGCAAACCCGCAAACCCGCAAACCCGCAAACCCGCAAACCCGCAAACCCGCAAACCCGCAAACCCGCAAACCCGCAAACCCGCAAACCCGCAAACCCGCAAACCCGCAAACCCGCAAACCCGCAAACCCGCAAACCCGCAAACCCGCAAACCCGCAAACCCGCAAACCCGCAAACCCGCAAACCCGCAAACCCGCAAACCCGCAAACCCGCAAACCCGCAAACCCGCAAACCCGCAAACCCGCAAACCCGCAAACCCGCAAACCCGCAAACCCGCAAACCCGCAAACCCGCAAACCCGCAAACCCGCAAACCCGCAAACCCGCAAACCCGCAAACCCGCAAACCCGCAAACCCGCAAACCCGCAAACCCGCAAACCCGCAAACCCGCAAACCCGCAAACCCGCAAACCCGCAAACCCGCAAACCCGCAAACCCGCAAACCCGCAAACCCGCAAACCCGCAAACCCGCAAACCCGCAAACCCGCAAACCCGCAAACCCGCAAACCCGCAAACCCGCAAACCCGCAAACCCGCAAACCCGCAAACCCGCAAACCCGCAAACCCGCAAACCCGCAAACCCGCAAACCCGCAAACCCGCAAACCCGCAAACCCGCAAACCCGCAAACCCGCAAACCCGCAAACCCGCAAACCCGCAAACCCGCAAACCCGCAAACCCGCAAACCCGCAAACCCGCAAA
This sequence comes from Rhynchopus sp. YZ270_cl-10, assembly GCA_964035575.1. Lineage (NCBI taxonomy): Eukaryota > Euglenozoa > Diplonemea > Diplonemida > Diplonemidae > Rhynchopus > Rhynchopus sp. YZ270_cl-10. The sequence continues at coordinate 12,379 of OZ037897.1, read as the reverse complement.
CCCGCAAACCCGCAAACCCGCAAACCCGCAAACCCGCAAACCCGCAAACCCGCAAACCCGCAAACCCGCAAACCCGCAAACCCGCAAACCCGCAAACCCGCAAACCCGCAAACCCGCAAACCCGCAAACCCGCAAACCCGCAAACCCGCAAACCCGCAAACCCGCAAACCCGCAAACCCGCAAACCCGCAAACCCGCAAACCCGCAAACCCGCAAACCCGCAAACCCGCAAACCCGCAAACCCGCAAACCCGCAAACCCGCAAACCCGCAAACCCGCAAACCCGCAAACCCGCAAACCCGCAAACCCGCAAACCCGCAAACCCGCAAACCCGCAAACCCGCAAACCCGCAAACCCGCAAACCCGCAAACCCGCAAACCCGCAAACCCGCAAACCCGCAAACCCGCAAACCCGCAAACCCGCAAACCCGCAAACCCGCAAACCCGCAAACCCGCAAACCCGCAAACCCGCAAACCCGCAAACCCGCAAACCCGCAAACCCGCAAACCCGCAAACCCGCAAACCCGCAAACCCGCAAACCCGCAAACCCGCAAACCCGCAAACCCGCAAACCCGCAAACCCGCAAACCCGCAAACCCGCAAACCCGCAAACCCGCAAACCCGCAAACCCGCAAACCCGCAAACCCGCAAACCCGCAAACCCGCAAACCCGCAAACCCGCAAACCCGCAAACCCGCAAACCCGCAAACCCGCAAACCCGCAAACCCGCAAACCCGCAAACCCGCAAACCCGCAAACCCGCAAACCCGCAAACCCGCAAACCCGCAAACCCGCAAACCCGCAAACCCGCAAACCCGCAAACCCGCAAACCCGCAAACCCGCAAACCCGCAAACCCGCAAACCCGCAAACCCGCAAACCCGCAAACCCGCAAACCCGCAAACCCGCAAACCCGCAAACCCGCAAACCCGCAAACCCGCAAACCCGCAAACCCGCAAACCCGCAAACCCGCAAACCCGCAAACCCGCAAACCCGCAAACCCGCAAACCCGCAAACCCGCAAACCCGCAAACCCGCAAACCCGCAAACCCGCAAACCCGCAAACCCGCAAACCCGCAAACCCGCAAACCCGCAAACCCGCAAACCCGCAAACCCGCAAACCCGCAAACCCGCAAACCCGCAAACCCGCAAACCCGCAAACCCGCAAACCCGCAAACCCGCAAACCCGCAAACCCGCAAACCCGCAAACCCGCAAACCCGCAAACCCGCAAACCCGCAAACCCGCAAACCCGCAAACCCGCAAACCCGCAAACCCGCAAACCCGCAAACCCGCAAACCCGCAAACCCGCAAACCCGCAAACCCGCAAACCCGCAAACCCGCAAACCCGCAAACCCGCAAACCCGCAAACCCGCAAACCCGCAAACCCGCAAACCCGCAAACCCGCAAACCCGCAAACCCGCAAACCCGCAAACCCGCAAACCCGCAAACCCGCAAACCCGCAAACCCGCAAACCCGCAAACCCGCAAACCCGCAAACCCGCAAACCCGCAAACCCGCAAACCCGCAAACCCGCAAACCCGCAAACCCGCAAACCCGCAAACCCGCAAACCCGCAAACCCGCAAACCCGCAAACCCGCAAACCCGCAAACCCGCAAACCCGCAAACCCGCAAACCCGCAAACCCGCAAACCCGCAAACCCGCAAACCCGCAAACCCGCAAACCCGCAAACCCGCAAACCCGCAAACCCGCAAACCCGCAAACCCGCAAACCCGCAAACCCGCAAACCCGCAAACCCGCAAACCCGCAAACCCGCAAACCCGCAAACCCGCAAACCCGCAAACCCGCAAACCCGCAAACCCGCAAACCCGCAAACCCGCAAACCCGCAAACCCGCAAACCCGCAAACCCGCAAACCCGCAAACCCGCAAACCCGCAAACCCGCAAACCCGCAAACCCGCAAACCCGCAAACCCGCAAACCCGCAAACCCGCAAACCCGCAAACCCGCAAACCCGCAAACCCGCAAACCCGCAAACCCGCAAACCCGCAAACCCGCAAACCCGCAAACCCGCAAACCCGCAAACCCGCAAACCCGCAAACCCGCAAACCCGCAAACCCGCAAACCCGCAAACCCGCAAACCCGCAAACCCGCAAACCCGCAAACCCGCAAACCCGCAAACCCGCCAAACCCGCAAACCCGCAAACCCGCAAACCCGCAAACCCGCAAACCGCAAACCCGCAAACCCGCAAACCCGCAAACCCGCAAACCCGCAAACCCGCAAACCCGCAAACCCGCAAACCCGCAAACCCGCAAACCCGCAAACCCGCAAACCGCAACCGCAAACCCGCAAACCCGCAAACCCGCAACCCGCAAACCCGCAAACCCGCAAACCCGCAAACCCGCAAACCCGCAAACCCGCAAACCGCAAACCCGCAAACCCGCAAACCCGCAAACCCGCAAACCCGCAAACCCGCAAACCCGCAAACCCGCAAACCCGCAAACCCGCAAACCCGCAAACCCGCAAACCCGCAAACCCGCAAACCCGCAAACCCGCAAACCCGCAAACCCGCAAACCCGCAAACCCGCAAACCCGCAAACCCGCAAACCCGCAAACCCGCAAACCCGCAAACCCGCAAACCCGCAAACCCGCAAACCCGCAAACCCGCAAACCCGCAAACCCGCAAACCCGCAAACCGCAAACCCGCAAACCCGCAAACCCGCAAACCCGCAAACCCGCAAACCCGCAAACCCGCAAACCCGCAAACCCGCAAACCGCAAACCCGCAAACCCGCAAACCCGCAAACCCGCAAACCCGCAAACCCGCAAACCCGCAAACCCGCAAACCCGCAAACCCGCAAACCCGCAAACCCGCAAACCCGCAAACCCGCAAACCCGCAAACCCGCAACCCGCAAACCCGCAAACCCGCAAACCCGCAAACCCGCAAACCCGCAAACCCGCAAACCCGCAAACCCGCAAACCCGCAAACCCGCAAACCCGCAAACCCGCAAACCCGCAAACCCGCAAACCCGCAAACCCGCAAACCCGCAAACCCGCAAACCCGCAAACCCGCAAACCCGCAAACCCGCAAACCCGCAAACCCGCAAACCCGCAAACCCGCAAACCGCAAACCCGCAAACCCGCAAACCCGCAAACCCGCAAACCCGCAAACCGCAAACCCGCAAACCCGCAAACCCGCAAACCGCAAACCCGCAAACCCGCAAACCCGCAAACCCGCAAACCCGCAAACCGCAAACCCGCAAACCCGCAAACCCGCAAACCCGCAAACCCGCAAACCCGCAAACCCGCAAACCCGCAAACCCGCAAACCCGCAAACCCGCAAACCCGCAAACCCGCAAACCCGCAAACCCGCAAACCCGCAAACCCGCAAACCCGCAAACCCGCAAACCCGCAAACCCGCAAACCCGCAAACCCGCAAACCCGCAAACCCGCAAACCCGCAAACCCGCAAACCCGCAAACCCGCAAACCCGCAAACCCGCAAACCCGCAAACCGCAAACCCGCAAACCCGCAAACCCGCAAAACCCGCAAACCCGCAAACCCGCAAACCCGCAAACCCGCAAACCCGCAAACCCGCAAACCCGCAAACCCGCAAACCCGCAAACCCGCAAACCCGCAAACCCGCAAACCCGCAAACCCGCAAACCCGCAAACCCGCAAACCCGCAAACCCGCAAACCCGCAAACCCGCAAACCCGCAAACCCGCAAACCCGCAAACCCGCAAACCCGCAAACCCGCAAACCGCAAACCCGCAAACCCGCAAACCCGCAAACCCGCAAACCCGCAAACCCGCAAACCCGCAAACCCGCAAACCCGCAAACCCGCAAACCCGCAAACCCGCAAACCCGCAAACCCGCAAACCCGCAAACCCGCAAACCCGCAAACCCGCAAACCCGCAAACCCGCAAACCCGCAAACCCGCAAACCCGCAAACCCGCAAACCCGCAAACCCGCAAACCCGCAAACCCGCAAACCCGCAAACCCGCAAACCCGCAAACCCGCAAACCCGCAAACCGCAAACCCGCAAACCCGCAAACCCGCAAACCCGCAAACCCGCAAACCCGCAAACCCGCAAACCCGCAAACCCGCAAACCCGCAAACCCGCAAACCCGCAAACCCGCAAACCCGCAAACCCGCAACCCGCAAACCCGCAAACCCGCAAACCCGCAAACCCGCAAACCCGCAAACCCGCAAACCCCGCAAACCCGCAAACCCGCAAACCCGCAAACCCGCAAACCCGCAAACCCGCAAACCCGCAAACCCGCAAAACCGCAAACCCGCAAACCCGCAAACCCGCAAACCCGCAAACCCGCAAACCCGCAAACCGCAAACCCGCAAACCCGCAAACCCGCAAACCCGCAAACCCGCAACCCGCAAACCCGCAAACCCGCAAACCCGCAAACCCGCAAACCCGCAAACCCGCAAACCCGCAAACCGCAAACCCGCAAACCCGCAAACCGCAAACCCGCAAACCCGCAAACCCGCAAACCCGCAAACCCGCAAACCCGCAAACCCGCAAACCCGCAAACCCGCAAACCCGCAAACCCGCAAACCCGCAAACCCGCAAACCCGCAAACCCGCAAACCCGCAAACCCGCAAACCCGCAAACCCGCAAACCCGCAAACCGCAAACCCGCAAACCCGCAAACCCGCAAACCCGCAAACCCGCAAACCCGCAAACCCGCAAACCCGCAAACCCGCAAACCCGCAAACCCGCAAACCCGCAAACCCGCAAACCCGCAAACCCGCAAACCCGCAAACCCGCAAACCCGCAAACCCGCAAACCCGCAAACCCGCAAACCCGCAAACCCGCAAACCCGCAAACCCGCAAACCCGCAAACCCGCAAACCCGCAAACCCGCAAACCCGCAAACCCGCAAACCCGCAAACCCGCAAACCCGCAAACCCGCAAACCCGCAAACCCGCAACCCGCAAACCCGCAAACCCGCAAACCGCAAACCCAACCCGCAAACCCGTAAACCCGCAAACCCGCAAACCCGCAAACCCGCAAACCCGCAAACCCGCAAACCCGCAAACCCGCACAAGAAGAAAGCTCGCTAATATGTGGTTTGGTTATACCTACTTTGTGTTGATGCGATTAAGGTATGAGTAATGATATGTAAACACGCAATGTAACCTAAAATTCACTGGAGAACCTGAATGGCACGGAAAAGCATGCATGAGGCATGATGGGGTGGGTATGAGGCATTTTGCTCCGCCGTGAATTATTATGAATACAGCTGACATGAGTGATTAATATGTACAGAGTAATTGATTATAGTAACGTGTTATAAACTGTAGCAAGATGGTATAGTTTAGAGGTATTTCGCTCTGGCAGCTTATTTATGGCAGGATTTGGGCTCTAATAACAACTGATTGCACTAAATACTGCTAAAAACAGCAGGTTTGTGTAGTTGAGAGGCTATTTGGCTCCGCAGAGAATATTGACTGCAATAAGCTGGTGTGGCCACAAACGCGAAAAGAGCTTGCTAAAATGGTGTGGTTGAGGCATTGGTGGTAGTAGTACAGAAAAGCTCACAAACGGAGGCATGGTCTGCGCGCAACGTTGGGATCTGACGCAATTTATACTAATATTTGTTCCTCTACGAATTTTTTAGATTTCTATGAAAATTGAAAGCTCTAACACTAACATTTGGCAGGAGGCTCTGGGTGAGAAGACATTTGAGTTTCCCCACGTACCACTTAACTGTGGAGATATTGGGTTCACAATTTGGGTATAGGATATAAAATCTACGACAGGATGTAGCTTCTAATATTATGCTAAAAACAGCAGGTTCGTGTTATTGAATATTTGGATATTTTGCTCACGCAGCAAATATGCTGCCACATAACAGACTGGTGTGGTTGTGAACCTATTTGGCTCAATATCACTAATATGTGAGAAAAAAGCTCGCAACGTTTCACCATGTAAATAATATGGTGGATAAAAACTGATACATGCATTTTTAGGTTAAGAATATACCCTTTTCGCAGCGTAAATTGACCCCATCACAGCACGCACAGACTACGGAGAATCAAAAATCAAAATCTTTCAATGAATAATGTGGTTGAGTCTCAATGAGAGACTATTTTATTTCTATGATATTAATACTGACATATTCGAATAGAGAAGATAGTTTGCTAAAGTGTTGGCGGATTTATTTCATTTGTGCATGGAAGAAAGGTTGCTAAAATGTAGGAGCAGGAGGGTGTGGTTGAGAGGCACTTTGCTCCACCGCTTATATTCACTGCTAATGTAGAACAGGCTGATTGTTATTAGGCTATTTAGATCCGCCGCTAATAATGACTGATTCTCAGAAAAATTATGTGTCGCAGGATGGTGTGGTTCAAAGGCTCCTCCGCTAATAATAACATAAAAATACGTCTGCAGTTCGCTTTTAGTGCCAGGTTTTTGACAGAACTTTTGCTCATAATATTCAGGAGTGAAGAAAGTCGGTAGATTATTTCACGGTGTGGGTGTGAAGATAATTTGCTCTTCAGGTAATGGTAGATAATGGTACATGTGTATGTAAGAAGTCTTGGTAAAAATTGGCAGAGAGTTGTACCGACCGGTTTAGTCCAGAAAAACTCTTCCATAATATTCCATTATAATAAAGCTCGCTGAAACATGACATCTCAGGTGTGGTTGAGAGACAGACTATTTGGCCACTACCAATAATGAGTACTACCAGATAGCTATTGGTTAGAGCTGGTTTTGAACCTCATTTGGCCCCATATCATTTCTGAGTCTAATGTCTACAAATTATCTCGCTTTTTTGTGGCAGGTTTGTGTGGTTCAGCACCGCAAATGCTGACTTTCAGCATATTTCAATTTGGTGTAGTCTTAAAGCCATGTATCTATAAAGGCAATTACTCATAGATTTACCTGCACTTACTCATGCATGTACACGTAGAAGGACTCTTACATATGTTAATAGAGGGCGCTTGTGAGTATAAATAGCTCTGACACTACTAACGCGAACACAGTAACCTTACCTAAAGTACCTGACATCCTGGTGAGCACCCTCCTCGCTTCACTGATATGTTCTCTCTCTCGAGCATTCCCTCACCCAAAAATACATACAAATCTACAAAAAACTCCCAAATCAGGACTGCCTAACTTCAAAAATTTTTCTGGGGGGGCACTGCCCCCCCAGACCCCCCGTGCTCCACTCGCCTTCACGCTGCGCGTAAAGGCTCGCTCCGCTCTCCCTCGCGCCCCCACCACGCTGCGCGTGGTGGGTGCGCTCGGTCGAAATTTTGTACCCCTCAAACCCGTAATAATTAGATACCCAGAGGCAGAAATAGTGAAAAAAAATTATTTTGACCAAATTTTAGGTGCTCTAAAGTGGAATCTGACCCCCATGTCCAGGTTATAAAAATGCTCTATGAGTCCATTAAAGCAACAGATTTCACATTTTGAGTAGTTGTGGTTAAATGTGGCGTAATTTTACGGCTATTTTATACAGAATACATGGTAGTACAGGGTATTCGTACTCATTTTTAATTTTAAAATATTGCCAGAAAATGCTAACATCCAAACCCAGTACATTACGTCGTTTTTGGGCCCCAGTCTACCGGAGTGTCATATCAGAAATACTGGGACCACGCGATCCAGCAATCCCGCAGCGTCGCCATTTTGTACCCCTCAAACCCGTAATAATTAGAAACCCGCAAACCCGCAAACCCGCAAACCCGCAAACCCGCAAACCCGCAAACCCGCAAACCCGCAAACCCGCAAACCCGCAAACCCGCAAACCCGCAAACCCGCAAACCCGCAAACCCGCAAACCCGCAAACCCGCAAACCCGCAAACCCGCAAACCCGCAAACCCGCAAACCCGCAAACCCGCAAACCCGCAAACCCGCAAACCCGCAAACCCGCAAACCCGCAAACCCGCAAACCCGCAAACCCGCAAACCCGCAAACCCGCAAACCCGCAAACCCGCAAACCCGCAAACCCGCAAACCCGCAAACCCGCAAACCCGCAAACCCGCAAACCCGCAAACCCGCAAACCCGCAAACCCGCAAACCCGCAAACCCGCAAACCCGCAAACCCGCAAACCCGCAAACCCGCAAACCCGCAAACCCGCAAACCCGCAAACCCGCAAACCCGCAAACCCGCAAACCCGCAAACCCGCAAACCCGCAAACCCGCAAACCCGCAAACCCGCAAACCCGCAAACCCGCAAACCCGCAAACCCGCAAACCCGCAAACCCGCAAACCCGCAAACCCGCAAACCCGCAAACCCGCAAACCCGCAAACCCGCAAACCCGCAAACCCGCAAACCCGCAAACCCGCAAACCCGCAAACCCGCAAACCCGCAAACCCGCAAACCCGCAAACCCGCAAACCCGCAAACCCGCAAACCCGCAAACCCGCAAACCCGCAAACCCGCAAACCCGCAAACCCGCAAACCCGCAAACCCGCAAACCCGCAAACCCGCAAACCCGCAAACCCGCAAACCCGCAAACCCGCAAACCCGCAAACCCGCAAACCCGCAAACCCGCAAACCCGCAAACCCGCAAACCCGCAAACCCGCAAACCCGCAAACCCGCAAACCCGCAAACCCGCAAACCCGCAAACCCGCAAACCCGCAAACCCGCAAACCCGCAAACCCGCAAACCCGCAAACCCGCAAACCCGCAAACCCGCAAACCCGCAAACCCGCAAACCCGCAAACCCGCAAACCCGCAAACCCGCAAACCCGCAAACCCGCAAACCCGCAAACCCGCAAACCCGCAAACCCGCAAACCCGCAAACCCGCAAACCCGCAAACCCGCAAACCCGCAAACCCGCAAACCCGCAAACCCGCAAACCCGCAAACCCGCAAACCCGCAAACCCGCAAACCCGCAAACCCGCAAACCCGCAAACCCGCAAACCCGCAAACCCGCAAACCCGCAAACCCGCAAACCCGCAAACCCGCAAACCCGCAAACCCGCAAACCCGCAAACCCGCAAACCCGCAAACCCGCAAACCCGCAAACCCGCAAACCCGCAAACCCGCAAACCCGCAAACCCGCAAACCCGCAAACCCGCAAACCCGCAAACCCGCAAACCCGCAAACCCGCAAACCCGCAAACCCGCAAACCCGCAAACCCGCAAACCCGCAAACCCGCAAACCCGCAAACCCGCAAACCCGCAAACCCGCAAACCCGCAAACCCGCAAACCCGCAAACCCGCAAACCCGCAAACCCGCAAACCCGCAAACCCGCAAACCCGCAAACCCGCAAACCCGCAAACCCGCAAACCCGCAAACCCGCAAACCCGCAAACCCGCAAACCCGCAAACCCGCAAACCCGCAAACCCGCAAACCCGCAAACCCGCAAACCCGCAAACCCGCAAACCCGCAAACCCGCAAACCCGCAAACCCGCAAACCCGCAAACCCGCAAACCCGCAAACCCGCAAACCCGCAAACCCGCAAACCCGCAAACCCGCAAACCCGCAAACCCGCAAACCCGCAAACCCGCAAACCCGCAAACCCGCAAACCCGCAAACCCGCAAACCCGCAAACCCGCAAACCCGCAAACCCGCAAACCCGCAAACCCGCAAACCCGCAAACCCGCAAACCCGCAAACCCGCAAACCCGCAAACCCGCAAACCCGCAAACCCGCAAACCCGCAAACCCGCAAACCCGCAAACCCGCAAACCCGCAAACCCGCAAACCCGCAAACCCGCAAACCCGCAAACCCGCAAACCCGCAAACCCGCAAACCCGCAAACCCGCAAACCCGCAAACCCGCAAACCCGCAAACCCGCAAACCCGCAAACCCGCAAACCCGCAAACCCGCAAACCCGCAAACCCGCAAACCCGCAAACCCGCAAACCCGCAAACCCGCAAACCCGCAAACCCGCAAACCCGCAAACCCGCAAACCCGCAAACCCGCAAACCCGCAAACCCGCAAACCCGCAAACCCGCAAACCCGCAAACCCGCAAACCCGCAAACCCGCAAACCCGCAAACCCGCAAACCCGCAAACCCGCAAACCCGCAAACCCGCAAACCCGCAAACCCGCAAACCCGCAAACCCGCAAACCCGCAAACCCGCAAACCCGCAAACCCGCAAACCCGCAAACCCGCAAACCCGCAAACCCGCAAACCCGCAAACCCGCAAACCCGCAAACCCGCAAACCCGCAAACCCGCAAACCCGCAAACCCGCAAACCCGCAAACCCGCAAACCCGCAAACCCGCAAACCCGCAAACCCGCAAACCCGCAAACCCGCAAACCCGCAAACCCGCAAACCCGCAAACCCGCAAACCCGCAAACCCGCAAACCCGCAAACCCGCAAACCCGCAAACCCGCAAACCCGCAAACCCGCAAACCCGCAAACCCGCAAACCCGCAAACCCGCAAACCCGCAAACCCGCAAACCCGCAAACCCGCAAACCCGCAAACCCGCAAACCCGCAAACCCGCAAACCCGCAAACCCGCAAACCCGCAAACCCGCAAACCCGCAAACCCGCAAACCCGCAAACCCGCAAACCCGCAAACCCGCAAACCCGCAAACCCGCAAACCCGCAAACCCGCAAACCCGCAAACCCGCAAACCCGCAAACCCGCAAACCCGCAAACCCGCAAACCCGCAAACCCGCAAACCCGCAAACCCGCAAACCCGCAAACCCGCAAACCCGCAAACCCGCAAACCCGCAAACCCGCAAACCCGCAAACCCGCAAACCCGCAAACCCGCAAACCCGCAAACCCGCAAACCCGCAAACCCGCAAACCCGCAAACCCGCAAACCCGCAAACCCGCAAACCCGCAAACCCGCAAACCCGCAAACCCGCAAACCCGCAAACCCGCAAACCCGCAAACCCGCAAACCCGCAAACCCGCAAACCCGCAAACCCGCAAACCCGCAAACCCGCAAACCCGCAAACCCGCAAACCCGCAAACCCGCAAACCCGCAAACCCGCAAACCCGCAAACCCGCAAACCCGCAAACCCGCAAACCCGCAAACCCGCAAACCCGCAAACCCGCAAACCCGCAAACCCGCAAACCCGCAAACCCGCAAACCCGCAAACCCGCAAACCCGCAAACCCGCAAACCCGCAAACCCGCAAACCCGCAAACCCGCAAACCCGCAAACCCGCAAACCCGCAAACCCGCAAACCCGCAAACCCGCAAACCCGCAAACCCGCAAACCCGCAAACCCGCAAACCCGCAAACCCGCAAACCCGCAAACCCGCAAACCCGCAAACCCGCAAACCCGCAAACCCGCAAACCCGCAAACCCGCAAACCCGCAAACCCGCAAACCCGCAAACCCGCAAACCCGCAAACCCGCAAACCCGCAAACCCGCAAACCCGCAAACCCGCAAACCCGCAAACCCGCAAACCCGCAAACCCGCAAACCCGCAAACCCGCAAACCCGCAAACCCGCAAACCCGCAAACCCGCAAACCCGCAAACCCGCAAACCCGCAAACCCGCAAACCCGCAAACCCGCAAACCCGCAAACCCGCAAACCCGCAAACCCGCAAACCCGCAAACCCGCAAACCCGCAAACCCGCAAACCCGCAAACCCGCAAACCCGCAAACCCGCAAACCCGCAAACCCGCAAACCCGCAAACCCGCAAACCCGCAAACCCGCAAACCCGCAAACCCGCAAACCCGCAAACCCGCAAACCCGCAAACCCGCAAACCCGCAAACCCGCAAACCCGCAAACCCGCAAACCCGCAAACCCGCAAACCCGCAAACCCGCAAACCCGCAAACCCGCAAACCCGCAAACCCGCAAACCCGCAAACCCGCAAACCCGCAAACCCGCAAACCCGCAAACCCGCAAACCCGCAAACCCGCAAACCCGCAAACCCGCAAACCCGCAAACCCGCAAACCCGCAAACCCGCAAACCCGCAAACCCGCAAACCCGCAAACCCGCAAACCCGCAAACCCGCAAACCCGCAAACCCGCAAACCCGCAAACCCGCAAACCCGCAAACCCGCAAACCCGCAAACCCGCAAACCCGCAAACCCGCAAACCCGCAAACCCGCAAACCCGCAAACCCGCAAACCCGCAAACCCGCAAACCCGCAAACCCGCAAACCCGCAAACCCGCAAACCCGCAAACCCGCAAACCCGCAAACCCGCAAACCCGCAAACCCGCAAACCCGCAAACCCGCAAACCCGCAAACCCGCAAACCCGCAAACCCGCAAACCCCGCAAACCCGCAAACCCGCAAACCCGCAAACCCGCAAACCCGCAAACCCGCAAACCCGCAAACCCGCAAACCCGCAAACCCGCAAACCCGCAAACCCGCAAACCCGCAAACCCGCAAACCCGCAAACCCGCAAACCGCAAACCCGCAAACCCGCCGCAACCGCAAACCCGCAAACCCGCAAACCCGCAAAACCCGCAAACCGCAAACCGCAAACCCGCAAACCGCAAACCCGCAAACCCGCAAACCCGCAAACGAACCCGCAAACGACCG